>JAWZYU010000031.1:2638950-3965200 GCA_038380435.1 Ryuthela nishihirai | reverse complement strand
GGCTTTCCATTCACATAACATGGAAGTGTCCGAACACCTTTTTCAACATAGTGTATATAAATATATAAGATGTAAACTGAAAATCATTAACTGATGCTGAGCACTTAAAAATAGACAGTTAATGTCAGGACATTATTCAGAGAAAAATGGAGCTAAATATTTGAAATATTCTGCTTAAAATTATAGAAAGAGAGAAAAAAGTTAAAAAAGAATTTTCTAGATTTAATTTTTTGGGTTTATTTTCATAAGAACAGGAATTTTATTTGATTTCGATGATTAATTGAGATAACAGGAATTACTATTCTACTAGTTGGTAATTCTGTTGCAATCAGCAATTTTTACTTCACCAGAAATGTAAAATTTAATTCAGCATTAAAATTTAATTTAAACATTACATGATTTAATTTATTCAGCATTACACCTGCTACAGTCGTTCATAAAGAGTACATCTTGACTACGAACTTTGGAGACTGGGCTTTGCTTTCGAATAGATGAGATTATCTGAAACATTGAACATAGTCACCAATCTTTATTACTGGAGTATGTCAATGGGAGAGAGTGGCTTATGGCATCCTTAATTCTTCTCTGTCTTACCTAGCAAGCTAACAATCACAGATCCTAATCCTAATTGTGATTCGAAGTCGTCAGACATCCATCCGATGGCTTCTTCCAGCGGGGGGCCGAGGTGGTTCAGTCGGTAGCGCGCAGATTTATCTCCGCAAAACTACCCGCCTTGCCAACGGTCAGTAGGCAACACCGATGGGCTTCGAAAGGCCGACGTCCTTCGGATGGGAAGTTAGCCCGTGGTTCCGTGTGCGGGTGAGCCATACTCTGTGCACGTTAAAGAACACGCTAGATGGCCTTAACGGGAGGCTACCATCTGTCTCCCAGCAGCTGTTTCAGTGGGTCTCCTCCCCCAACCTTCTCTGAGCCTTCGGGGTCCATGTGACCTGGCCATTCAGCCCATGGTGTGCAAAAAAAGAGCTCAGAGGTAAAACAACCCGACCCTCCTTCCAGCGGAAAAAACGATGGAATAAGTGATATGACATCACTCCAGTATTTGGAGACATTATTATTTTATCTGCTAATCCATAGATGGCAGCACTAGCTAAATTACTTGCTGAGTTAGCAAACAGTTTTGTTACCTCTGAGCAGCGTTTTTTTTCTTGCAAACAACGGGCTAAATGAACAGGTCACAAGGACACCAAATGCATCCATTTGCATCCAGCATTTTTTTATTGTTTTAACTGTCCATACTACGGAAGTCGGCTTCTCCAAGCCCATCGCTCTCCACTTTCTCATTGCTGTGGAACAGTTGGGACTCGAACCTAGGAACTGCAGATTACCAATTTGGCTAAATACAAACTGAACCAAGCCCTGACGTTAGGGCAGCCCCAACTGCATAACAATTCCAAGCAGTCGCTTAAGGTAGCCAAATTGTAAGGGCTTTGTATTCGTATTTGGATGAGTTTGCTCGAATCCCAATTCAAAATAAAAGTTCCGTGAAAGTCCTGAGGTCGTCACATTACTCTTTGAGCAGAATGATTTAAAACCTTTGGACTAATGGATTAGATGACATTTTATTTCTGATGTGGGGGAAGAAATATATAATCAGTTAGCGCCAAAAAAGAAAATCAGATTAATAATAATATCAAAATTCTCGAGTACTATTCCAATACGAGTATAAATCAATCCGTAGTTTTGGGCCTCGGAAAGGAAGAAAATCTATATACACAGTCGTATCAGAATATGACCACCTACATAAGAATAACTACCCTTGGGAGAGATGACGTGGCATGGACGCAATGAGGCCCTGGAAGGTTGCCAGAAGCACACATGCCCATTCGGACTCCATCAAAGCACGGAGGTTCCGGAGATGACGTGGTTCTGGGTCCGCATGCCGAACCTGTCGTTCCAAATGTTCCCACAAGTGCTCTATGGGATTGAGGTCGGGCAATTTCGCCAGCCAAGGGAGAACGGAGACATCGCTGTCGTGTTCCTGGAACCAGTCACGCACCACCTTAGCGACATGGCAGGGCGCATTCTCCTGTTGGTAGACACCATCACCGCAAGGGTAAACGTTCAACGTGAAGGGATGCATGACGTCAGCGGGGATGCGCAGGTAGCTATTGGCTTCAGGGACCCATACAGTGGTACCATCGCTTCCAGGTCATACCAGGAAAACATCCCCCAGACATGCACACTGCCACAGCCGGCCTGTACTTGACCAACAAGTGTGTCCGGGTGTTGGTTCTCATGTGTCTAACGCTGTATCCCGCCACCTTCCGTCACTTCTGTGGAGTAGAAACCTCGATTCTTCCGTCACTTCTTCGAGTAGAAACCTAGATTGCCTGGAAGGCAATATTTTTCCACTCTTCCACTGTCCAATCACGGTAGTCCCGTGCAAACTACAGGCATCATTGCCGATGGACCTTGGTTAACATGGGAACCTTTACTCAGCGTCGACTCCAGAAACCCATGCGTAACAGCGTTCACTCTACTGTTATCGGGGACATGTATCTCGGTTCCCAGCGCTCATTTGAGTGGTCAATTGCTGCGCTGTTGTGCGTCGATTGGCCTTCAACAATCGAATGAGTCGCCATTCTCTTTTGGGGTCGATGTCCTTTGGGGCTCCACAGTTTGGGGCCACACAGTGTGCCAGTGGTCCATTCTTGGTATACCCTTATTACAACACCTCGCGAACAGCCCACGGAATCTGCTGTCTCCGAGATGCTTCCACCCTTGGCACGGTAGCCGATGATCATTCCTTTATGAACGTCCGTCAAATCAATACCTCTGCCCATTGTGCTCACGTTACACACTATGACTCATCTGTCCTGGCCGGCTGCTTATATCACCGTGTGGTCTACCTTGTCATATGCACTCTGTGACATGTCTGGGCGGATACACTGTGATTCCGTGGGTGTTCATATTATTCTGATACGACTGTGTATTTTCTGAAGTGTCTGAAATGGGAATGTGGCTCATGAGTTGTCATTTGGACTGAACTACACTGTTTTCCACATGCTCGTGAGGCAAGCGAAAGCACTTTTAATCCTCTGCCGTCACTAGCCAGAGGGTCTAGTGAGAGTCATGGAGAGGAGAGAGTAAACAATGAACTTCAGACTGAGTGTTGCTGGCAAACAGGAAAGTAGTTTGTTAAATGCGTCAAAGGTTCGTAACTCTTTCTCAATTGGGACCCTAAAGGACCTGGGTCTGGTGCTGTGTGAACGAAGATACAATTCTGTGTGAACCAAGGTAGAGTCCTGTGTGAACAAGGATTTTGTTCTCTGTGACCCAAGGTACAGTTCTGTGTGAACCAGGGGTTTGTTTCCATGTGAACCAGGGTTTGGTTCTGTGTGAACCAAGGTATGGTTCTGTGTGAAGCAGGGGTTCTTTTCTTTGTGAACCAAGGTACGGTTCTTTGTGAACCATGTAGTTAGGCAAGGATTAAATATCCTCTCGCCAAGTTTTGCGGTTGGTAAAGAGATCTCTTTACATATTTCCAACTGATAGATATGAATGATTACAGTAACAAAGCAGCATTCGGATTAAAGAAAACTGGTTGAAGGAATATTTACTTATTAATTTGTCTGCAAAGCCATTTCATGGTGATCTTGAGCGCAGCTCAGGCCCACGGCATCGAGCATATCACTATATGTACATGTTGTATGAATGTAAATAGACTGTGTCGTCCGTCCTCTGCTCTGGTGCATTTGTTTATTTAATCTTTCTACACGACGTTTAACACAGCATGTCTGAAGGACATCTAAGCATGGCTGTAAAAACCCGTGAATCTCTGGTCTCACCCAGGATAATGGTGAATATTAATTAAGTGACTAATTAACAATGTGCTAAAAAATTCCTCTCAAAGATAAAACCACCCAATCATAACGTGATGCGAATTGTTGCATTTCCAATCATCACATCCTGCATTTCATTGACTTTCGTGGTTAAGTGTAATAGGCCACGATTGGACAAGAAACTCTTTGATGAACACTCGCCGTTCCATTTATGTGACACATTGTAGAGTAAGGTTTGATCCATTCTGAAATGTATCTTCGACACATTTCTCCATAAAACTGAAGCAGTTACGTAGTTCTGAATATAATTCGCGATGTATTCGACAGACATAGCTAACCAGGATTGAGAAAAAATCCTTCCCTGGAGTTCCAGTATGTCCTCGACAGGGCCGGATTAGCGTAATGGCCAGTGACAACATCTTTAAGGAGGGACTCACTTCTAAGGAAGTACTAACGTTTAATAATGGACTCACCTTTATGGAGGGTTTCTTTTTTAGGACGGTTGGGTTGTTTTACCTCTGAGCGGCACATTTTTGCACACCGTACGCTAAATGGCCAGGTCATAAGGACCCCGAGGCTCAGAGAAAGTTGGGGTAGGGGACACACTGGAACAGCTGTTAAGAGACGGATGGTAGCCTCCCATCAAGGCCATCCAGCGTGATCTTTAACGGGTATGCAGTTTAACGGGTATGCAGCACACTTTAACGGGTATGCAGCACAGAGTATGGCCCTCCCGCACACGGAACACGGCTTAAAGTCACATCCGACGGGACGGCAGCCTTTCTAAGCCCATGTGTTCCCTACTGACAGTGGGCAGGACGGGGAGTTTTGCGGAGATAAATCTCCACGTTGACCAAGCTGGGACTCGAACCTGGGAACTGCAGAATACGAGCCAGGTGCGCTAACGACTGAGCCTGTGGTTGTTAGCTTTATAGATTTTTAAAAAGGCTTTTGACTCTGTTGATTGATTTAATTTGTAGTTGATTGTTAGATTATATGGAATTCTTGATAAGTTAGTGTAATGAAAGTTCTGCATAATAGCATTGAGTCGTGTGTGAGAGTTGGTACGTCTTGCAGCGATTGGTTAAAATTGGAATAAGACAAGGGTGCATTTTGTCTCCTTTTTGCTTTAGTTTAGTTAATGTTTATGTAATGCGAAATTATTTGCAAGGGAAATATTTTGGTCCTAAATGGTCTAGAGCAGGCGCGTCCAATCTTTCGATTTCCCTGGGCCACATTGACTGAAGATGAATTATTTTGGGCCGCATATAAAATATATAATATAGTTAACGTATATCAATAATAATACTTCATATATTTTCTTATGTTTTTATTGTAAAATTAAAAAAAGGGCAACATGAAACTAGTGGGATATCAAAAACTCGCTGAAAATTGCATAATCATGTTGAAAGCTTATGTCGTAAATACTTAAACTACGATTTTGTGGGCCGCATTATTAGCTGTCCAGGGCGCCGCGTCTATAGATTTCAAAATTTCTGATTTAGATTATGCAGATGATTCGGCCCTGTTGGCTACTGATGTTGATGAGATGAATTCGTTCATTAAGGCTGTTGATGAGACTGGTAATAGAGTATTTTTGGTGATAGACAGAAAACTAATGTGATGAAAATTGGTCAGGCAGATGGTGCTTCAGTTGCTTTCAATGGCTGCGCTATTGAACAAGTGTCTCACTTTACCTCTCTTCGGAACTATGCAACAGATACTAGTGATGTGCGACGTCAGATTGTATGTATGCGTATGCACCTAAGACTAAAATTAGGATGTATAATAGTTCGGTAGCGAAACATGGACCTTTTGTAAGCAGGATAACAAAAAACTTGATGCCTTTGATTGTAGATGCTTGCTCAGTATCTTGGTCATTAGGTGGTTTGACTTTGTAACTAATGTTGGGTAAAGGAGTCGGCAGCCTCCTTTAAGGAGCATATTGCGGAGAGAGAGAGACTCCGTTCGTTTGGCCGTGTTGCCCATATGCATAGCTGCAGATTGCCAAAAATCGTTATGAACAATTTACCTAAGGGTATCAGAAAACTGGGGAGAGATAAGATGCGATGGGCAGACAATGTCAAACAGGACCTTGCTAGAATTGGCCTAGAGTGGCCAAATGCAGCAGCTGTAGCTCAAAACAGACAGTCTGGTTGGATTTCTGTAGCCCTTGGCTACATGAGGATTTTGAATGTATAGTTCTGCTCATGCAAAACTGTGTCCGGAAGTTTAATAAGTTTTAGACTTACCATAACAATGAAAGACTGATGGTTTATTTGTAATTACTTGTCTAATATCAGTTTTGGTAGGTAAGATGTGATCTTCAAATTTTTCAAGTATAGATAGAAATGTTAACAATAAATAAAAAACGAAAAGAAGAAAATATGTTTTCCAATTATTTCTCAAAATAATGTAAAATTTAAATGCAAATATTAAATATTTAATGAAAAGTCAATTCCTTTAAAAAGTTGCTTTCCTCTCTATCACAAAGAGAATAGATGAAGACAACAGGACATACACATAAGTATGATCTGTATATTCCAGCATCTTACCCCATTGTTTCTTTCCCTTTAGGCAGCGTAAATTGTCTCAGACGGCAGAGCGCCATGTTTGTAATCTGCATTTTTAATGTTCGAATCACAACTGCGCCTGAGTTGAGATTTATTTCCGCCATCTCACACAATGCCCTAGACAAGAAAGTGAACACTGATGTACTTGGAAAGACCATCGTGTATTAGATGGTATGTTTAACTCAGCCTCCGTGTATTAGATGGTATGTTTAACTCAGCCTCCGTGTGTTAGAAGATGTAGTGGACTATGCTCCCATGCTTTAGAATGGACATTAAGCTCTGAAACCCGAGTGTTAGATGAGATGTTAAGCTCTACCTCCGTGTGAGAAGATGTGGTGGGCTCTGCTCCCATGCGTTAGAAGGTACATTAAGCTCTGAAACCCGTGTGTTATATGGGATGTTAAGCTCTCCTCCATTGTTAGAAGATGTGGAGGGTTCTTCCCCCATGCAATGGATGGTACGTCAAGCTCTACAACCGTGTGTTAGATGGGATGTTAAGCTCTGCCTCCGTGTGTTAGAAGATGTGGTGAGGTCTGCCCCCTTGTGTTACATTGAACGTTAAGCTGTACAACCGTCTATTACATCGGATGTTAAGCTCTGCCTCCTATGTTAGAATGTATCGTGAGGTGTGCCCCATGCGTTACATGGGACTTTAAGTTCTGCAACCGTCTGTTAGATGGGATAGCAAGCTCTGCCTCGGTGTGTTTAGAAAATATGGTGAGGTCTGCCCCCCATGCATTAGATGGGACGTTAAGTTCTGCAACCCTGTATTATATGGTATAATAAGCTCTTCCTCCGTGTGCTAGAAGATGTATTATGCTCTACCCCCTTGCGTTACATGGATCGTTAAGCTCATCAACCCGTGTGTTAGATGGGGTGTTAAGTTCCGCCTCAGTGTGTTAGAAGATGTGGTGGGCCCTCCACCCGTGCGTTAAAATGGACATTAAGCTCTTAAACTCGTGTGTTGGATGGGACGTTAAGCTCTTCCTCTGTGTGCTAGAAGATGTTGCCGGAATTGCCCCCGTGCGTTGGATGGTACGTTAAGCTTTGCAATCGGGTATTAGATCGGATGTTAAGCTTTGCAACCGAGTATTTAGTGGGACGTTAAGCTCTACCTCCGTGTGTTAGAAGATGTGATGAATTCTGCCCCCCTGCTTCAGATGCGATGTTAAGATCTCCACCTGTGTGTTACATGCGATAGTAAGCTCTGCCTTAGTGTGCTAGATGTGGTGAGGTCTGCTCCCATGTATTAAATGGGACGTTAAGCTCTGCAACCATTAGGTCCTTTACTGTTCTTAGTATACATAAATGATTTGTTCAATGCAAAATTAAACAGTGCTATTTATCTATATGCTGACGACATTGTTTTAATAAACAATCAGAAATATTTAAATGATAGCATTTCAAAGGTTCAAACAGATTACAATAATATTTTTAGATGGTTAAATCATAATAAAATCTATTTAAATGAGAAAAAAACAAAACTGATGATTATTCATTCACCAGGATTTCATATTCATCAAAACCTCTTTATCAAAACTCATAAAATAAATTGCAGAATAAAGGATGCTTCAAACTATGAATCATTATGCAGTTGCCCACTTGTTGAGCAAGTAAATAAAATAAATTACTTAGGAATCATTTTTGATGAATATTTTAGGTGGAATGCCCACATATCCGACATATGTGAAAGCTTGAGAATATCGGCGATAAAAAATTCAAAAATTGAAATACGTATTAAATATGTATCCTACAGCAATTTATATAAATATGTAATAATTAAAAATTTTTTGACGAAACTTACAAACTAAAAATTCAACATAACAAAAATACAAGACTTCAAAACCAAGGTTATTACAAATTACCAAATTTTTGAAATAATTACGGGAAACATACCTCCGAATATCAAGTACCACTTATATTTAATGCTATTCCAAAAGAATTACTAAATACAGATTCTTTTAGAAGACTTAAAATGGAATTAAAAAAATTATTTGGTATTTTCTAGTTAGCTAACTATTATGTGTTGTGTTTTGTGGATTTATTTGATGTTGAACCATTTTTGTGGCTGAATGACCTATGTTTAATATAATTTATTCATTTTCCTGCAGATAAGCTATTTAGCTTTGCGGGTCAAATTATAAATGTATTTGTATTCTTTACTCTTATGAATAAAAATTATATTCTATTCTAAAAAAAAAATCCGATGGCTCCTTCCAGCGGAGGAGGTGGTGGTGGGGTGGGGAATTCAGTCGCCAACGGTCAGAATGGGACACCGATGGGCTTGGAAAAGCCGCCGTCCGTCAGATGGACGTTAAGCCATGGTTCCCGTGTTCAGGAGAGCCATACCCTGTGCACATTAAAATCACGCTGGATGGCTTTAACGGGAGGCCACCATCTGACTCCCAACAGCTGTTCCAGTCCCCGAACTTTCTCTAAGCCTTCGGGGTCCATGTTACCTGGCCATTCAGTCCATGATGTGCAAAAAAAGTGCCGCTCAGAGGTAGAACAACCCAACCCTCCTTCCAGCGGAAAAAAAACGATGTAATAAGTGATATGACATCACGCCAGAATTTTCAGATATATTATTTTTTCTGCTTATCCATAGATGACAGCACTAGCTAAATTACTTACTGAGTCAGCAAACAGTTTTGTTACCTCTGAGCAGAGTTTTTGTGCAAACAACGGGCTAAACGAACAGATCACAAGGATACCAAGGGTATCCATTTGCATCCAGCATGTTTTTATATTGTTTTAACGTTCCATTGGACGGATGGCGGCTTCTCTAAGCCCATCGCTCTCTCTTTCTCTTTGCGGTAGAACAGTTGGGACTCGAACCCAGGAACCGCAGATTGCCAGTTTGGCTCGATACAAACTGAACCAAGCGGTGTCGTTAGGGCAGCCCCAATTGCATAACCATTCCAAGCAGTCGCTTAAGGCAGCCAAATTTTAAGGTCTCTGTATTCGTACGGGGTGGCTCAGTCGGTAGCGTGCCAGGCTCGTAATCTGCAGTTCCCAGGTTCGAGTCCCAGCTGGGTCAGCGTTGAGACTTATCTTCGCAAAACACCCGGCCCAAGGTCAGTAGGGGACACCGATGGACTTGGAAAAGCCGCCGTCCGTCGGATGGGACGTTAAGCCGTGGCCCCGTATGCGGGAGAGTCATACCCTGTGCACGTTAAAGAACATGCTGGATGGCCTTGACGGGAGGCTACCATCTGTCTCCCAACAGCTCTTCCAGTGGGTCCCCTCCCCCAACCTTCTCTGAGCCTTCGGGGTCCATGTGACCTGGCCATTTAGCCCTTGGTGTGCAAAAAAGTGCCGCTCAGAGGTAAAACAACCCAACTCAACCCAACCTGCATTCGTATTTGGATGAGTTTGCTCGATTCCCAATTCAAAATAAAAGTTCAGTGAAAGTCCTCAGGTCTTTGTCTTACTTTTAGAGCAGAATGATTTTAAAACCTTTGGACTAATGGTTTAGATGACATTTTATTTCAGATGTGGGGGAAGAAAACTATAATCAGTTAGCGCCACAAACGAAACACAAATTAATAATAATATCAGAAATACTCGAGTACTATTCGACTTAGAGGAGACGTGAGGCCGAAAGTGCAACTACTCTTGCTAGTGTGAACGTTGAGAGGTGGTGGAGACGTTGGCAGAGAGAAAAGTGAGCGGTCATGTCTTTGAGTGCTCTAGGATCTAGTTCACTTTTAGGTAACATTTTGCCTAACAACCGTAGGCAATTTCCGGATAAAACCCCGGTGGAGCCTCATGTACGCAGGTTAGTTTAGGCCCAGCTTTGCTTTTACTTTAAAATGTTAGCATTTTAGTTAGTGTGTGGAGATATCTTCCATATATTGTGCACACTTAGAGAGGTAGTCTCTGAAAACTGATCAATATTAGGATACTACCTTAGTTGTGAAGATTTTGGACTCTCCTGCATTTAACTGAAAAATCTTATTTGTCAGTTTCGTGATACATACTTTGACCGTTACTTACAAATTGTGTCTGCTTTTTCCTACGTGATCTTTCTTGGGATTATTATTATCCTGAATTTTATGTGCGTTAACAATTCTCGGAAGAGGTATTTCTAGTGCTGAGTTTTGAATGTAATTTCATATTTGCTTCTAGCACAATTGCGATAGTTGTGTTGTTTACTAAACGAACTTTACTTTAGTAAAAGTGGTATAAACTTAGTTCTGATAAATTAATCTGTTCAAGTTATCTAATATTAAATTTAATTAACTTTGCATTTGTTCTATAATACTTTTGGCAAAATTGAACTTTTAATTAAAGCCTTGATATGATTGAATCTGAAGAGATTGAAACTCTTCCTGAGGACAGACGAGAAGGTATTCTTCTGCTTCCGAGTGAATCGGACCACACGGAAAGCTATACCAACCAAGCGATTTCTGAAATTTCTTTCACTGACTATAATGCACGAATTTGTGTATTTCTCATGGATAAAAACAAATTGCTAAATGATATAAATGACACTATAGATAAAATCCCAGTACTAAGAGAGTTTCATGAACTTCCACCAGACATACATGCTCGTTATAATAAGACAATTTTGAACAAATTCTACATTGAAAAAGAAATCAATAACATGAATGTTCTGACACTGTCTCAGAATCATTAATGAATCTGAAGACATGACATTAAACATCACTTTTGAACAAACCAGTGAAGGTAATCGGCATATTGAATTAAATCCTATGACAAATACTGACATAAATATTCAAAGTGAAAATCAAACAGAAGAAATTTTTGAAATGACAAACTCTGAATTAAACAAGCTAAGCTAGAAAAGGAATGAATGCAAACGTGCTCTCCCCCCACCCCCATCAAACGAGAACACTTTTATTTCTAAAACCCGATTTTCTGTATTGGAAGAAGAAAACCTGGATCCTGTTGAATCAGACATGGAAGAGACACCGGTGGGATCTATAGAAGGAAGGAAAAAAAGGGAAAATATTCCTCCTATCGTACTTCAATCACCCAAGAATTGGACCTCCACCCATAAAGAATTAACTAAGCTTGCAGTTGAAAGTTTCACTGCAAAAAGCTCAGGTGACTCCATTCGAATACAAACACGATGCACAGATGATTTTCGTGCATTTGTAAAATGTTTTGACTTGAATAAGTTTCAATTTGACACTCATCAACTTTCAAATGACAAAAATCTGAAAGTTGTGCTAAAAAAACTCCCACTAGTTGTAAGCAGTAAAGAAATTCATGATGAACTAGCCGGACTAGGTTTTAATGTGATAAAAATATCACAGTTACGACGAGGTAAAGATAAAACTTTAATCCCAGTTTTCCTCATTGAATTACCTAAAAATGATGCTAATAAGAAAGTTTTTAACATTTCTGATCTATTTCACTTAAAGATAAAAATTGAAAACTTTAAAGCGAAAAAGAGTCCAACCCAGTGCCACCGGTGTTATAACCTTCCAAGATGCGTAAAATGTGCTGGCGAACACCTCACTCAAAATTGTATCAGACAAAAAGCAGACTGTACACCTAGGTGTGCTAATTGTGGCATGGGTCATACTGCTAATTATAAGGGCTGTTCCTACTACCCTAAAAAAGAAAATTCTCCTACTGCCAGAAGTAAAGCAACAATTATATCTGAACCAGTACACACCAACAGACCTGTTTCGTCACACACTTCACATGCAAGTGTGGCTGCTAATAATAAAAATACAACTCCACCACTTAATAAAGAAAAATTGGCACCCACAAAGAAACCTTCTACCTCATTGCCTTCCACCCAAACATCCCGTGGCAGTGAACAATATGATGCAACAATTTTTAATGATCTTCGGGAGCTCTTCCTCATTTTTAAAAACTCAAATATTTCTGGGGTCCTACTTACGGTAAAAACTCTTATCAATGACTACCAAAATGCACAGGGCCTTATGGGCAAAATCACGGTAAGACTTAAAGCCTTCAGTTATTTGTTTTCATTGCTATCATGCTATGGAGCCAACCCTTAAGAAAAATTATATTCAAATTTTCTTCTGGAACTGCAATGGTATTCTCTCGGACCTACCAGAGTTTCGTCACTATTTGTATGATTCACAGGCGGATATAGTTCTCTTAGGAGAAACTCACCTGCGTTGCTCACCACATTTTGAAATTTCCTAATTTCGATCTATATAGAACTGATTGTTTGCACAATGGCGGAGGTGGAACTGCTGTAATTTTGAACCGGTCAATAAAAACATCATGTCTTACCAAATGCTAATTTTACTACTTTGGAAGCTACTGCTATTGCAATCTGTATCGATAACTTTGGTACTCTTAATGTGTTCTCTGTTTATATGCCACAAAATTCGGATCTTATCTTAGAGGACTTTAACAAAATTTTTGATAGTCATATTCCAACGATTGTTGCAGGAGACTTAAATTCCAAGAATGTGGCATGAAATTCACGAATCTGTAATAAAAATGGTAGATTGCTCCTTAATTATGCCACTGAACAGGATCTCATAGTGGACGCTCCATCGGAACCAACATTCTATCCATATAACACCTTACATAAGCCTGATGTTCTGGATCTTGTCATTTATGGCAACTTCTTCCCTACTTATGAACTAAATGTACATAAGTCTTTAAATTCAGACCATTTCCCAGCCTGTCTTACTCTATTTCAGTCAGTATCCTGTGAATCTGATAAAAAGTATTTTACTAATTGGGATCTATTTAAATCCATTGTACATAAAAGAGTATTAGGTTCTTGTAGTAATCTTTCCCTCCGAACCATTGATTGCTCAATTACTAAATTTACTGACTTATTACTTGACTCCAAAAGAGAAACCAGCACAAAATTAATCCCAGATAATAACTGTTTTCTCCTACCTTCACATCTACAATATCTTATCAATGACAAGAATAGGGTTCGACATTCCTGACAGAGGACAAGGAACATCCTGGATAAAAAGTTATATTATTCCCTCTAGAAAGAAGTTAAGAAACGATTACAAGATTATCGTAGTCAACTTTGGAACGACAAGAACACTGACACGGCTGGGAGTCGAACCTGGGAACTACAGATTACGAGGCTGGCGCGCTACCGACTGAGCCACCCCCGCCCCCTAGTCTTTAGGTGTATACGCCTATTATTCCATACTCTCCATAGATTCTTAAAAGTCCCAGCGGCCATCCCTGTTCTTCTATTTATCTGATATCGCACATCACTAGTATCTGCTGCATAGATCCCAAGAGAATTAGAGTGAGACACTTGCTCAATAGCACAGCCATTGAAAGCAACAGAAGCACCATCTGCCTGACCAATATTCATCGCTAGTTTTTTCTCTGTTTATCACCAAACCTAGTCTATTAACAGTCTCATCAACAGCCCCTAATGAACGAATTCATCTCATCAACATCAGAAGCTAACAGAACCAAAATATCTGCATAATCTAAATCAGAAATTTTGAAATCACTAGACTGTTTAAGACCAAAATATTTCCCTTGAAAAGAATTTCGCATTACATAAGCAATAACTAAACTAAAGAGAAAAGGAGACAGAATGCACCCTCCACTGACAATGCTAAACCAATCGCTGCAAGACGTACCAACTCAAAAATACTACTCAGTGTTATTCTAGAGAGCTCTCATTGCACTAACTAACTTATCAGGTATTCCATATAATCTAACGATCAACCCCAAATTATGTCAGTCAACAGAGTCAAAAGCAATTTTAAAATCTATAAATATCTAGAAGCTTACGCAGTATCTTGGGCATTAGTTGTTTTGACTTTGTAAATAATGATGAGGTTGGAAGAAGGAGTCATCAACCTCCTTTGAGCAGCATATTGTGCAGAGAGAGAATGCGTTGGTTTGGCAACCACTGGTTTCTGAAACTCTAAACATTTCTCAATAATTTGCCTAAGTGAAAATATTTGATCAATACATCCCCTACCACTTCTGAATCCACACTGTTCATCACACAGTTGTCAATCAACCAAATTCTATTAAGTATAATCATGCAAAGATCTTTACCTGGAACAGAAAGTAAAGTAATTCCCCTATAATTATCACAAGAACTGCGATCACCTTTCTAAAAACATTCGGACAATGATAGCTCTAGTAAAATCCTTAGGAACAAAACCTTTATCATAAAAAGTATTCAAAATTTCAGTCAGCCATGTGACAACACAAATGATCCCATCTCTAAGCATTTCAGTGGAGATTTCGTACACCCCTGGTGATTTATGCAGTTTTAATTTAGAGATAGCTAACGCAACTTCGGAATGGGATATAGAGCCATCATTGAAGCCATAAATGCATCTATTGTCATTAGAAACAATGGGAGTAGAACTAACAATATTATTTAGAACTTCTCTGAAATGCTCAGCCAACTTAGCCATTACAAAATCCTTACCTTCAACCGCCTTGACTTATTTTTCCCTCAATCCCTGTGTACCTATCTGTTCCTTCCCACATAAAACATTAATAATCTGGTACCTGATAAGTTAGTGTTTTGTTTCCCATGCTGTTGTGCTCTGTAACTGCTTCTTCTGCTTATTCAGCCAAGCTTCCAAGCCACTGTAAACTGATCTCTTACATGTTTATTAAGCTCTTTGTAATGCCTTCTTTTAGGACTAGCAGGGTGTTGATTCATATTAATTCTGCACTTCCTACTTTCAGAAATAAGTTAAATAGCCTTATCACTCAAATAATTTTGTTTTCTCTGTTCCCTTTTACCCAAAAGTATAATGTTGGTTTCAAGAAAAGCTTGTTTAACCAGATCCCATCCTTTCGCAACTTCAGCAGTAAGCAAAGCACGATTTTCGTAATGACGAAGTAGCCTATCATGGTATGCTTTGGCTATATCTTGATCTTTCAGACCTTCAGTGTTGAAAGTAATTTTCTCAACCTTAGCGCAACATTTCTTAAGCTTCAGCTACAAGACACTCTTGACCAGGTAATGGTCAGACCCAATTTCGGCTCTCCTGTATGATCTGGTATTCCTAACTGAACTAGACCGTTTGTTGTTAATTAAAATATAATCTATCATATTCCTGTGCAATCCATTAGATGAAACCCACATTTATTTATATATGTCCCAATGTTTGTAGTATGTGTTATTTTTTTGTAAACCATTAAGTTTACTTACCTGTAGGAGACGTCCCCCATTGCCGTTGGAACTACCAATGCCAAAAGTACCTAAAACACCTGCCCGAAAGTCAGAGTCAGTACCAACTTCAGCCTTGAAGTCACCTAGCACAAGAGAAATATCTCCTTTCTTCACAGAAATAAATATATTCTGATGCTGTCTGTAAAACTTATCCTTTTGTTTTCATGAGTCCGCTATGGTGACGTAGTAACAGATGACATTCAAGTTTTTAATTTTTGTTTTAAATTTTGCTGTAAGAAATCTTTCATTAATGCATTTGTATCGTAGAAGAGCATCAATGGCGTGTCTGCTGAGAAGCAAATATAGATCTTGGAGATGCTTTCCATCATTCCTGCCTCAAAAGATAAATTTAAAGTTATTTTAAGTATCACATCTTTTCCTGTCGTTCTGGTCTCTTTCAAGCCTAGAATATATAGGTTATAGCGCTGGAATTAATGCGTGAGTTCATCAAGAGAATAATCTCTATTTAATGTCCTCACGTTCCATGTTCCTGAAGAGAGAAAATGATCAGTAGGATTTTTAAAGAAACTAGGTTTATGAGACAGGTAGGGCCAACAATATGAAACAGCCCCCAGATCGCAGGCATGGGACAAACACCTGTTCCTCCTCCGTTAAAGGCTGAAGTCACCGATGCTTGTAGGAACTTCAGACACCACCTTTTGAAGTGAACTTTTTCGAGAGCCAAATGGCCTGTTTGAGATACATTACTTAGGATTGACGATGCCGAACTAGCAAGGTGAGGTTCAGGTACTTGCGATGGCCTCTGATCAGGATTATCCACTAGCTGATATAAGGTATCCCATGCCTCTGTTCATTTAGGGCTGTCAACCCAGAAGCAAACAGAAAACACAGGGGAAGATTCTTCCTCAACAGAAACCCACCACTGCAGGAAGTCCAGAATCCATAATCGAGCTCAAATCCACAAACAAATCCAGTCTAGTAGATATAAATGGTCAGCACCAAGACCCTGTGAAGTTGACTACTCCTCAGCATGGTTGCAAAAAAAAAGAAAAAGTGGCCATAGATGACCAGTTCAGTAGGCTATACTACACTGGCAGCCCACCACTTCCGTTCCCTTCCAAAAGAGAATATCTCTTTTTAAAGGTACTAAAGGCCTACACCACGAAAAGACAGGATCGGACATTAGACGCTAGATCTGGCCGGTTCTGTGCATCATCGCTGGGAATTGGTACACAGCTATTTTTTCACTTTATGTTAGCTACCATTTACGGACCACAATGTAAAAAAAACTATAGAGCCAAATTTCTGTTAACCTTTGGGGGTTCCTGTGATCTGGCCACTTAGTCCATTGTCTGCAAAAACGCTGGGTTGTTTTATCTCTGAGCGGCACTTTTTTTACACAATGTGCTAAATGGCCAGATCACAAGGACCCCGAAGGCTCAGAGAAGGTTGTGGGATGGAACCCACTGCAACAGCTCTTGGGAGACAGATGGTAGTCTCCCGCCAAGGCTATCCAGTGTGTTTTTTAACATGCACAGTGTATGGCTCTCCCACACACAGGGCCACGGCTTAACGTTCCATCCGATGGGCAGCGGCCTTTCCAAGCCCATCGGTGTCCCCTATTGACCGTGGGCAGGGCGGCTGCAAAAACGCGCCACTCAGAAGTAAAAAATCCCACCCGTTACATTTTATTCCGGATTTAATTTTTTACAAATCACAAGAGGACAAATGTAATAAATTTAAAAATGAAGTTGTAACATACTGAAAAGAAATATAGAGAGAAGTTATAACATGATGAAAAGAGTTAAAAAGAATTTGTAACATTATGAAACACAATGCTTATAACAATACTGAAACGTGATGCTTATATCAATATCGAAACATGATGCACATGACAATACTGAAATATAATGTTTATAACAATATCTAAATAAATTCTATCTTTTTTGCACACAATGGTCTAAGTGGCCTGGTCACAAAATCCCGATGGCTCAGAGGAGGTTGGCGGAGGGGATCCATCGGAATACCACTTCGGAGAGAGATGGTAGCCTCCTATCAAGGCCATCCATCGTGTTCTTTAACGTTCACAGGGTATGGTTGTTCCACATCAGGAACCACGACTTAACCACGGCGGCCCTTCCAAGTTCATTGGTGTCTGGTACTGTCCTGGGACGGGAGACGAGTTTTTCGGAGATAAATCTCAACGCAGACCCAGTTGGGACTCAAACCTGGCGGACTGTGCACATTCTAAACCCAACGGAGGGAGATATGGTAAAACTACTGTTTTCATAAACATAATAGCAAACTGAGAAACAAATGAACAAAATGGCCAATGACGAGTGAAAAAAACATTACAAAGATAGGTAAAAAAAAGACGAAAATGTTCTCTGGTTTAATATTCATCCCTCTCTTTTAGGGAAAGAAAGAAATGGGCATATTTTGAAGTACCGTATACCCCTCCTCAAGTCAGAAGTTAACCAAAAAACGAAATTGCCTCGTTCAATCAATCAAACTTTTCAAATCATTTTGTACCGACCAGAGTTCCTCGGATACAGTGTGACAAGAATATTTAACTTTATAGAAAAATAAAAATATGATCTAAGTTACCCACAAAGTGTTTAAGGGCTACGAAAAATTTATTATTGTTATTGGAAAACATTATTTATTACTTAACATATTATAACGTTTATTAATTAACGTATGAGGTGTACGTTTATTACATTTTACATATTTTTTCAAGATAGATTAATGAATTTAATTTCGGATACGAATGTTTAGTTTTTGAAGCTTTTACCTCAACAAAGAATCTCGTGTTTAATTAGCTCGTGCTTAATTCGAATGACTTCAATATACACGGATGTTAGAGCTCTTGACACAACAAACTGAAAAATGACTTTATCACGCATAATCAAAAAGATATTAGTTTTATGCATTCCTTTTTTCAAATTTATTGGTGGCAACAGATATTTTGAATAATTTTCAACAGTTGATGTTAAGTCTGTGGGGATTTTGAAAAGTTTAAACTTTTTTCGAACCAATTTCGGTTGCCACCAGGATTTCGCACATAGCCTACGTTCTCCCACTGAGGGAAATTAACGTTCATGCAAAGTTTGCACATCTAGCTCCGTTGGATTGGGTTTTTTTTTATCTCTGAGCGGCATTTTTTTGCACACCATGGGTTAAATGGCCAAGTCACAAGGACTCCGAAGGTTTAGAGAAGGTTGGGGGTAGGGACCCACTGGAACAGCTGTTGGGAGCCAGATGGTGGCCTCCCGTTAAGTCCATCCAGCCTGTTATTTAACGTGCACATCGTATAGGGCACACGGGACCACAGCTTAACGTCCTATTCGTCGGACAGCGGCCTTTCCATGTCCATTGGTTTCTACTGACCGTGGGTAGGGTGCGGATTTATTTGCAGAGATAAATCTCAACGCAGACGGAGCTGGGACTCGAATCTGGGAACTGCAGATTACGAACCTGGCGCGCTTTCGACTGAGCCACCACCACCACCACCACCACCCCCGCCCACCGCTGCAAGGAGCCATCGGATGGATGTCTGACCTCACCACATCTTCTAACACATGGAGGCAGAACTTAATATCCCATCTAACGAACGAGGCTGAATATATAATCCCATGAAACACACTGGATCAGAGCCCTCCACATCTTCAAACACTGAGGCAGAGCTTAACATCCAATCTAATACCTGCGTTGCAGAGCTTAATTTCCCACCTAACACACGGGGGCAGAGGTTAACTTTTCATCTAATTCACGGTTGCAGAGTTTAACTTCCCATCAAACGCACGGGAAGCAGAGCCCACCATATCTTCTAACACATGAAGTCAGATGTTAACTTACTACCTAATACAGGGTTGCAGAGTTTAACTTCCCATCTGAATCACGAAGTCGGAGATCACCACATCTTATAACTCATGGTGGCAGGGCTTAATGTCCCATCTAATACACGGTTGCAGAGGTTAACGTCACGTGGGCAGATATCACCACATCTTCTAACACAGAGATACAGAGCTTAGTATCCCAATTAAAACACCGTTGCTGAGCTTAACATCCCATGTAACACAAAGAGGCAGAGCTGACAACATCTTCTAACTCACGGCGAATAGCTTAATATCCAATCTAACACATGGTTGCAGAGCTTAACGTCCCATATAATACACGGCAGCAGACCTCACCACATCTAACACACTAAGGCAGAGCTTACTATCGCATGTAACACACAGGTGGTGATCTTAACATCCCATCTGAAGCAGGTGGGCAGAGTTCACCACATCTTCTAACACATAGAGGCAGAGAATAACATCCCATCTAACAGACGAGTTTCCTAGCTTAATGTCCATTCTAACTCATGGGGGCAGAGCCCACCACATCTTCTAACACACGGAGGAAAAGCTTAACATCCCATCTAACACACGGTTGCTGAGCTTAACGATCCATGTAACGCAAGGGGGTAGAGCACACTACATCTTCTAACACACGGAGGAAGAGGTTATTATCCCATTTCATACATGGTTACAGAACGTAACATCCCATCTAATGCATGGGGGGCAGACTTCACCATATTTTCTAAACACACGGAGGCAGAGCTTGCTATTCCATTTAACAGACGGTTGCAGAACTTAAAGTCCCAGGTAACGCATGAGGGCAGATCACATGATATATTCAAAGAGAGGAGGCAGAACTTAACATCCGATCTAATACACGGTTGTAGAGCTTAACGTTCAATGTAACACAAGGGGGCAGACCTCACCACATCTTCTAACACACTGAGGCAGAGCTTAATATCCCATCTAACACACGGTTGTAGAGCTTGACGTCCCATCCAATGCATGGGGGCAGAACACTCCTCATCTTCTAACAATGGAGGCAGAGCTTAACATCCCATCTAACACACGGTTCTAGAGCTTGACGTCCCATCCAATGCATGGAGACAGACCCTCCACATCTTCTAACAATAGAGGCAGAGCTTAACATCACATCTAACACACTGGTTGAAGAGCTTAACGTCCCATCTAACGCATTGGGGTAGATCTCACCACATCTTCTAACACGGAGGCAGAGCTATGCATACGGGTAACATGGCCAAACCAACGCAGTCTTTCTCTGCACAATATGCTGCTCAAAGGAGTTTGCGACTCCTTTGCCTAACCTCATCATTAGTTACAAAGTTAAACCACCTAGTGACCAAGATATTCATAAACATCTGGAATCAAAGGCATCAAGTTTCTTGTTATCCTGTTTACAAAAGTTCCATGTTTCGTTACCATAAGTAAACTTAGAAAGAACCAAATTATTATAGAGCCTAATTTTAGTCTTTATGCCTGTACGCCTATTATTGAATACACTCCATAGATTCTTAACAGTCCCAGCAGTAATTCCTATTCTGATAATTAAAGTGAGACACTTGCTCAATAGCACAGCCATTGAAAGCAATTGAAGCACCATCTGTTTGACCAATTTTCATCACATTAGTTTCCTGTGTGTCACCAAAAATACCCTATTACCAGTCTCATCAACAGCCCTAATGAAAGAATTCATCTCATCAACATCAGTAGCCAACAGGGCCAAATCATCTGCATAACCTAAATCAGAAATTTTGAAATCTCTAGACAATCTAAGGCGAAAACCTTTCCCTTGCAAAGAATTTCGCATTACGTAATCAATAACTAAACTAAAGAGAAAAGGAGACAAAATGCACCCTTGTCTAACTCCACTGGCAATGCTAAACCAATACCTGCAAGACGTACCAAATCTCTCACTCGACTCAATGTTATTATAGAGAGCTCTCATTACACTAACTTGTCAGGTATTCCATATAATCTAAGAATCAACCACAAATTATGTTGATCAACAGAGTCAAAAATCTTTTTAAAATTTATATAGTTAACAACCACAGGTCAGTCATTAGCGCGTCAGGATCGTATTCTGCATTTCCCAAGTTCGAGTCCGAGCTGGGTCAGCGTGGAGATTTATCTCCGCAAAACTCCGCGCCCTCCCACGGTCATTAGGGAACACAATGGGCTTAGAAAGCCCGCCGTCCGTCTGATGTGACATTTAGTCGTTTCCCTGTGTACGAAGAGTCATTCTCAGTGCAAGTTTAAAATCACGTTTGATAGCCTTGACGGAAGGCTACCATCTGTCTCCCAACAGCTGTTTCAGTGGGTCTCCTCCCCAACCTCTGAGCTTTCGGGGTCCTGGTGACCTGGCCACTTAGCGCACAGTGCGCAAAAAAGGGCCGCTCAGAGGTAAAACAACTCAACCCTCCTAAAAAAATCCTTAAAGATACTGTCCCCGGCCGTGGCAGGAGTGGTCATTACGCTAATCCGGCCCTGTCGAGGCCATACCGGAAATCCATGGAAGGGTTTTCCCATTCCTGGGTAGTATGTCTGTCGAATATATCGCGAATTATATTCAGAACTAAGTAACGTCTTCAGTTTTATGGAGAAATGTGTCGAAGATACATTTCAGAATGGATCAAACCTTACTCTACAATGTTTCACATAAATGGAACGGCGAGTATTCATCAAAGAATTTCTTGCCCAATCGTAGCCTATTACACTAAACCACGAAAGCCGATGAAATGCAGAATGTGAAGACTGAAAATGCATCAATTCGCATCACGTTATGATTGGGTCGTTTTATCTTTGAGATGTATGTTTTAGCACAATGGGTAAAATAGCTAGGTTACAAGGACCCTGTCGTGGACATGAGGTAAGGAGAGACGTACTCTTCCGAGCCACTTCATAGAGGGAGTTTAATTAGTTCACTTAATTAGTATTCACCATTATCTCTAATCATTCATATCTGATGAGTTGGAAATATGTACAGAGATCTCTTTACCAACCGGAAAACTCGGCGAGAGGATATTTAATCCTTGCCTAACTACCTGGTTCACACAGAAACACCTCCTGGTTTTCAGATAAACGTACCTTGGTTCACACAGAACCGCCACCTGGTTCTCAGAGTACCGAACCTTGGTTCACAAAGAACTGCCTCCTGTTTCACACAGAACCAAACCATGGTTCACATAGAAACGAACCCCTGGTTCACACAGAACCAAACCCTGGTTCACACAGAATTGTACCTTCGTTCACACTGAACCAAACCCTGTTCATTTAGGGTTCCTTTTGAGAAAGAGCTACGCCCCTTTGATGCGCTTAACAAACTTCTTTCCTGTTTGCGAGCAACACTCAGTCTGAAGTTTATTGTTTACTCTCTCCTCTCCATGACCCTCACTAGATGCTCCGGCTAGTGACGGCAGAGGATTAAAAGCGCTTTCGCTCACCTCTCTAGCATGTGGAAAACAGTCTAGTTCAGTCCAAATAACAACTCATGAGCCACATTCGTATTTTGGACACTTCAGAAAATACATAATGATATCAGAATAATATGACCACTCATGGAATCAAAGTGTACCCGCCCAGACACGTCACAGAGTGCACATGATAAGGTCGACCACATGGAGATATAAGCAGCCGGCAGGGACAGATGAGTGATAGTAAGTAATGTGAGCACAATGGGCAGAGGTATTGATTTGACCGACGTTCATAAAGGAATGATCATCGGCTACCGCGCCAAGGGAGGAAGCATCTCGGAAACAGCAGATTTCATGGGCTGTTCCAACACCACCTAGAGGAGAAGGCCGTACCACTCATTTGTGACGTCAGCATTACTGGACCGGACTGCCGGCAGAATAGATTGAGAGATAGCTTATCCTTGTTAATAGAACTTCCCATTTAGATTTTGAATATTCACTAATAAATCATTAAAATAATTTGTTTTCATATAATTAAAAAAAAGCCCACTTTTTTTCTAATTTTTTTTTAGAGATAACTTTTTTTGCTTTGATTAGTATTGATAAATCATTAATTACCGTTTCCGATTATACAGATAGCTTTAAATTATTATTTAGATAATAACACTTTAAATGTTCGGAAATTTCAAAACTTTTAAATAATTTTGCAAACGATCGATTAATGTATTGAACAAGTACTAAATTTTCACTCTTAAAGGATTCTAGAAGTGCGAAATATATTTAGAAAAAACTATTTGTTACAAAACACACAGATATCTATTTTTTTCACAAATATGTATGTATATATATATATAAGGTCTAAAACATTATTTAATGAAAACAGTATGTTTCAATATTGCATATGTTAAGAAAAACAATCAACAAATTCCACATTAAAAAAATACTTTTATTTACAATATAAGAAAACAAATCTATATAGAATACACATTACAATGAAACAAATATTTTTTCATATCATTGTTTCATTTATTTTTAAGAAAATTGTGCAATTAAAACAGGAAAATTCACCAATCATATGGTAGAATTTTTAAGCAATATGAAGGAACTTAATATTATGCAATACTATTTAAATTGAAAAGGAAAATTTTATGAAATTCTTTCATCCCAGTTGAACAATTGCTGATTTTTTTAAATAGTTTAATAATGAAAGCTGTTTTTAAAATGCATCACTTTAATAAAAACTGTTTCTAGGACAACTATGACTTTTAAATAAAAAGAAAAGAAAAATTGCTTTCCCAAACTTTTTCACCCTAATGCATATTAAAACTGATTTCTTCACATAACATAGAAATTTTTATCCTTTTTGCTATCATAATAAACTTTAATAATGGAAAAAAAAATTCTGAACGAACATGAAAGCAACATCTAAATGCATGTGTTCAAAAGGTTTGAACAGATTCAAAATACAACAGAAATATAAAATACAATGAGTATTATATAATGTAAAAGTCACATTGAAATGTCCATATACACTCAGTGATTATGAAACCTAATTCCATGTTATGTCAATGGAAAGCTAATTTCAAACCTTTGTAACTTTTAAAATGAGCTTTTATGAAAAAAAAATGAAATGAAGATCAATTCAAGATCTCAATCAAATTTATCTAAATCTATGTTCATTAAAAATCAAAGAATTATGAAAACTGGGATATTTAATATGAAAAATGGCTGTTTTAAAATATTGATCTGGGAAGTAGTTGAAATAAGTTAATCTCAAAACAGTATCCCATATTAAATTTTATTAGCATAGTTTTAGCAGAAAATGTAACAATTATTTAAATTTTCACCAACTCTGCAGAATGCGCATTACTGTTTAAGTTGTTGATACATAATAAAATACCCCTTCAAACAGCTACTTACAACAGAGGTCTGACATGAGCCTGTAAGTTTATATGCCATAGTAGGTCTGTGAGGATGGCGGAAACCCGGCAGAAAAACTACACGAACAACCATGCCTTACCTAGGGCACGAACCCAGGTTAGTAACTAAGCGAAGCCTCTTTAAATATTAAATGAATATTATTGGAATATAGAAAATTAAGATAGATTTTTAACTTACATATATTCAGTCATATTTTCCCATGAAATGTTTATTTTAGAAATTACAGAGCTTTGAAATTATCTTTCCATTGACATAACATGGGATTGGGTGGTCATAATTAACAGAGTGTATATGGGGTAGTTTCATGGCAGCAAACACAGACTTTTATAACACAGAATTTTAAATATTTATGATAACAATACATTTGTACTTACATGTAATAAGAAAAGATTTAACTTGTAAAATTTGCAGCTATATATATAATTAGTAGAATTTTAGCATCATCAGCAACTTAGAATTAATGACATTGCAAAACTTGAATTAAGTAAAAATAAGGTACTACAAGCAATATATATCAACTATTGAACATTGTACTAACATTGAATAGATAGAATTAGCATCTAAAATTTTCTTATATTTTTTTAGAGAGATCAAGCTGTTTCAAATGATTCAGTATACTCCAAATGTGCAAATCAAATTGAAGAATTAAAAAAATATCTAGATATCATTTACATAAAGGTTGATGAAGTGGCAAAAATAAACATTTAATAAATAAAACAATTTATAATTTTTATAAATACATTTAATAAAGTAAAATTTGGGAAGGAAACCTATTAAGAACCAGTAGGTTCTTAATAGGATTCCTTCCCAAAGGCAAGTCGATAAAATAACTTTAAATTTGTATGGTGTCAAAAATATACAGAACAGAAGAAAATGTTTTGGTATTTTGTAAAGAGCATATACTTAACATGCCTGAAAACATATTAAATAAAAACATTATTCTAATCTTTACATTCTGCAGAGCTTTTTAAACCTTAAGTCATTAACTATTATGCATATCTTAACTGCCATATCTGGTGAAGATACTTTCAAATGCTAAGAGCAACAGTGTATTTTCCCTTTATAAACAGATATTCTTACATTAAAATTTTAATATTACTTGAACTCACTATCAGTGTAAAACCAATTATTAACAAAGAACTTGGAAGAATAAAATGTGTATCAGAACCAGTACAAGGTTTCTAATAACATAGTCAATCATCTCCCTCCAAGCAGAAACTGACATCCCCCAATGATAGAGAAAACCTTATTGATCTGTTGACCAGGCTACTTCATAGGCATATCAAACACCCATTGACAATCACTATTAGAGATTTAAAAAATCCTACATTTGCAAGGCAGAAGAAGCCACAAGATATGCATATATATTAAAGAATATCAAGGAATAAATTAACTTCCTAAATCTCCCATGGCTTTTACAAAAACCAAAGATTGACACTTAAGTTTTCTGCTTATAATGTTCTCAATTTAAAGTAATGAAGGAAAAATAATATTCAGAAAATTCTACTTGCAGTTTAATGAGTTTCAGTTGATCATTTCATCCAGAAACTGGTGGTATATGTTCCTACAGAAAATTATAAATTTCAAACCCCCACTAAGTGCATGTATAACAGAAGCAACGAAATGGATTGGAAAGAAAACCATATACTGTCACATACTGCATCCATACTGAATAGCTGTTCAAACAAAAGCATCCACCCCAAGTATTTAATACATTGATAAAAATTTTAAAGACAACCAAATATATAATTTAT
Organism: Ryuthela nishihirai; assembly: GCA_038380435.1. Classification (NCBI taxonomy): domain Eukaryota; kingdom Metazoa; phylum Arthropoda; class Arachnida; order Araneae; family Heptathelidae; genus Ryuthela; species Ryuthela nishihirai. The sequence goes on along the minus strand of JAWZYU010000031.1, from coordinate 3,938,744 downwards.
CTTCAGGGGTCCAGCCATAAGAGTATAGTGTGAAGTGAAAATGTTGTGGAATTGGCAAAAGATCACTCAAAAGTAACACTAAACACAATATTAAGAAAAAACCTACTGACAAGTGTAGGTAGAGATTCCCTTTGATCATAGATTTAGCCACAAAAGACATGAAATCAGTAAAATAAAAATGAAATAAATCTAGTAGACCCTGTACAGTAGCAAAATATAGTTAAAGGAACTGAAAATAGCTATTGCAGCTTGCATGCAATAAAATTTCCACTAAAATATTGCAAAATATTTGACAATAAATTTAACCAGTTTTTGTGTCAAAAACAATGGTTGAAACAATAGCACAACATTCCAAAGGGTTTTCCACCATTGTACCTATTGAGCTATAATTATTTGAAGGTGGGTCTATGATGTTGTGGAGACTTTTCCATTACAGTGTATCATTACTTTTCAAAAGGCTTCATGTTAACTGATGAAAATGACAACCAGCTATTTTTACCTTCCTCCAAATTTGATATCTCTTAACCTACTTTTTAACATTAGGTACTTTAAGGTGCTTGCAGACTAACCAAGTACACGAGCAGATGGACAATCCAAAGACTCGTGTAATAAGAAAAATAAAAAAGCATGCTTTATAGAAGATCCATGTTCAATTACTGGCTCAAAGCCTGTGGAAATTGTTTTCCAGATATTAAAGATGAATGAAGATCAATAATTTCTTTATTTAATTATCTTTATTTAACAGTTTAAAATAAATTATCTGCATTGGGTGAAATTAAGACATTGGATTCTGGACTAAATAAAATATTTACTTAAAAATATCAACCACTGATATCAAATTTGTAACATGATTGAGATTACCAAACATACATTTTTGAATTATATTAAATCTCATAAGAGTAATTTTTAAGGTGTGAAATTAGACAATCAGCATTTTGACTTTAACACGATATCAAATTGTATAAAAATCTGAATATAATTTTCTCAAAGTGAAAGTAACATACACAAATTAATCCACAGTACCTCATTGATTTACTAACATTTAATCACTATCAAACTCCTTAAGTATTATGATAATAATGAGTATAGTGGAAAAATTACCTTGAGCCAGGTGAGATCCAAACACATAATCACCAGACGTAGGGTTACTCGATGCCAGTGTTATAAAAGGAGGACATGCTTTCTTTGTGAAATAAAATACGTTTTTTCATACTAAGTTTTTTGCCAAGTACTAACAGTTGAGTTAAAAAAAGAAACAATACTCATTAAATATACTATAAAATATATGGTGTAGTGATTTTTATTCCTATTTCATAAACAATCAAAGGTTATTTCTCCTAAAGTGTCATAATGATTAGTAACTATGCACTGTCATAAAAGGTAAACTTTCTGTTACTTCAAACTCTGACTGAGGTAGTGATCAGCAATGATTTCAGTTTTGGCAGGGCATGCTCTTGTATGAGAAGGCTCCTTATTGTTTTGGGCACAATATTTTTTAAAGTGTATTTGTGGATGCTTTAAAAGTAGTTGTTTATGGATACTTTAGAAGTCAGAAAGCTTTCTCCCAGTTTTCATATCAAACATGCTGGTTTCTCTTTCAACATCAGATGGTGCAAAGTGGAGTTCACACACCTATGTATGCAAAAGAAATATTGAGAATATGTACAAAAAAACCTCTGATGAATGATAAACATTAAAACAAAAATCCAAACACCAGGAATACTGTTCACCATACACTAAAAAAATTTATTCAGAACTGAAGACTTTTTACCTTCGAAAGTAAAAGCTATAATTGTATTCAAAACAATTCTATAATCAGTGTATTTTCTAAGATTTCAATAAAAATCCATGGTTAACAGAAGAATTCTCCCAAGGAATGCACCTATTCGACCAGTAAGCTGTTTTTTCTCAATATTTCTAGCACTTCTTTTATCATATATAGTTCAACTTGAAAGCTAATGCTAACCATCTAATAGCATTCCACTGCTAGTACTAACCATAAAGTGCTTTTGGTAATGCCACTATAAGGTGATAATGTAAAATAAAATGCGAAAAAATCATACTGAGCTGAAAATCGTTTAAAACAACACTCTTATGAATGAACGTTTAAAGGTTTGAAATATTCCAGTCCAGGAATTGAGCCTGAAAACAACTCCAGTAATAAGTTTTTGTTTCAAACAATTTCCTCTTACTATAATTTTCAGTATATTAGGCATAAATTTGTTTATATAGACAGCACCTGGTATTATACTAATGCTGAAAGGTATTAGGAATTAATTGGTCAGGACGTTTACTGTTGTCGACAGTTTCTACAATAAACTTTTACCATTACATATCAGTAAAATCAAAATACCTCAAATTTTTGTGATAATTTTTGGATTTCTTCAGTTGTAAAATCCAAACCAGTGGTCAGTATAGAGGATAAATTTTGACGTTAACTCGAAAACAATATTGTATGCATTTGTGGTGTTCAACATATTTATATTCACATAATAGATGAAATGACAGATATCCCATCAAATATTTTCTAATATGAATATAGAATACATTTGTAACAAAATTAAAACAAAATCTGCAGTCACATGCAATAAAGATATGACAATAGACTGTTATACCTTTATTATAATATACCTGACTTATCTCGTTTTACAATGAGAGTGATTGGAAATATATGCACTTTTAATTACTCCTTTGAAAGTAAAAAAATTCTTTAACTTTACTATTAAATCCTTTTTCAAAATATCCTTTCATTTATTAATCCATATGTACGCTAGATGTAGCCCACCCATTCTTTAATATCCACTATAATTTGACCTGATTTCAGAGATATAATTATGCAGATTAATTTAATGCTGAAAGTTATTAGGAATTGATTGGTCAGGAAGTTTACTGTTGTCGACAGTTTCTACAATGTACTTTTACCATTACCTGTCCTGCTTTTATTAAAAAAATAGCTGATGCGTGAGGTAGGCAAAACTTCAGCAGGAAAATAATACATATTCACAAAGCCATCTTTAGGCTTTGGACATGGGTCAATTTGCATCCAAGTATACTAGTAATAACACCAAAATAATTTCTAATACTTATGCAGAGATTTTGTATTTAAAGTAGGTTTTCCCATGATCTTGCCTTTGGCTTATATATGTATTTCAAGTTTAACAGTATTATCGTATTAACTTATACGAGATATATTTGAACTCTATGGATATATAAATATAGTGATATAACATTAGACCCTGAAACTGTCCCAACAAAAGTACCAATTTCTTAACTTACTACTGTAATCTATTAAATAAAAAGTCTGGTCACTGTGAAATATTCTTTTCTATTTAAGCATTTTATCATATGTACATTCGACATTTTTTATTCCAGCATATTAGGATTCTTTCTTAATAAAAATAACGTCAAATTATTCCATACAGATCAATAATATTATATACGTATATTATACAAACGTAACATACAATAGTTAAAACGATAATTTTTACTTTAGAAGTTCATAAATATGACAACAGATATTAATACAGAATAAATTTCTTCTTATCTTGGATGCTTTCGTTGGACAGAAGTTTTGCCTTGGTATTGAACGAATCCATTTCTTTCGCAAATCGATATCTTCTGGAAATTTAAAAACTGAGAATATTTTTTCCCCGTCGTAATTGCTCCTGCACTGAGGAACGCAGCAACGCGATGGCATTTCGCTAAAAAAAATCAATGAACGTAATAACAAAATATTGTGTGCACACACCAAATCAAACGCGGCAAAATTAGTTAAACACTAACAAAACAAGATGGAGACGACGCTACTAGCTACGGGTCGACTAAAATTGACATCATCAGAATCGCTTCACTGACTGGTAGGGCCTTCTCCTCTAGGTGGTGTTGGCTGTTCGCGAGGTGCTGAGTAAGGGTATACCAAGAGTGGACCGCTGGCACACTGAGTACCTCCAGATATTGCGTAACTGTGGAGCTCCAAAGGCCATCGACCCCAGAGGAGAATGTCGCGGCATTCGATTGTTAAAGGCCAATCGACGCGCAACAGCGCAGCAATTGACCACTCAAATGAACGCTGGGGACCCAGAAAAGTGTCCTCGATAACAGTAGAGTGAACGCTGTTACGCATGGGTTTCTGGAGTCGACGCTGAGTAAAGGTGCCCATATTAGCCATGGTCCATCGGCAACGATGCCTGCAGTTTGCATGGGACTACCGTGATTGGACAGTGGAAGAGAGGAAAAATGTTGCCTTCTCCGACGAATCGAGGTTTCTACTCCACAGAAATGACGGGCGATGGAGGATACAGCGTTAGACACAGGAGAACCAACACCCGGACACACTTGGTCAAGTACAGAGTGGCTGTGGCAGAATGCATGTCTGGGGGATGTTTTCCTGATATGACCTGGGACCGATGGTACCACTGGATGGGTCTCTGAACCCCAAAGGCTTCCTGTCCATCTTCGCTGACAACATGCATCTCTACATTTTTAATGTTTACCCATGCGGTGAGGTGTCTACCAATAGGAGAATGCGCCCTGCCATGTCGCGAAGGTGGTGCGTGACTGGTTCCAGGAACACGACAGCGATGTCTCCGTTATCCCTTGGCTGGAGAAATTGCCCGTCTTCAATCCCATAGAGCACTTGTGGGACCATTTGGGACAACAGGTTCGGCGTGCGGACCCACAACCACGTCATCAACGGAATCTCCCTGCTCTGCCGGAATCCGAATGGGCATATGTGCCACTGGCAACCTTCCAGAGCCTCATTTACGTCCATGCCACGCCATCTCGCCTCTGGGTCAAGGGTAGCTTTTCCTAGTATTAGTAGGTGGTCATATTATTCTGATACGACTGTGTATATAGATTTTCTTCCTTTCCGAGGCCCAAAACTAGGGGATTTGCTTATACTCGAGGTCGAATACTACTCGAGTATTTGTGATATTATTATTAATTTGTTTTTCTTTTGTGGCGCTAACCGATTATAATTTTCTTCCCCCACATCTGAAATAAAATGTCATCTAATCCATTAGTCCAAAGGTTTTAAAATCATTCTGATCAAAGTGCAATGTGAAGACCTCAGGACTTTCACTGAACTTTTATTTTGAATTGGGATTCGAGCAAACTCATCAAAATACGAATACAGAGCACTTAAAATTAGGCTACCTTAAGCGATTGCTTGGAATGGATATGCATTGGGGCTGCCCTAACGGCAGGGCTTGGTTCAGTTTGTATCGAGCCAAATTGGTAATCTGCAGTTCCTAGGTTCAAGTCCCAACTGTTCCACAGCAATGAGTAAGTGGAGTGTGATGGGCTTGGAGAAGCCGCCTTCCGTAGTGTGGAAGGTTAAAACAATAAAAAAAATGCTGGATGCAAATGGATGCACTTGGTGTCCTTGTAACCTGTTTATTTAGCCCGTTGTTTGCATAAAACAAAACTGTTTGCTAACTCAGCAAGTAATTTAGCTAGTGCTGCCATCTATGGATTAGCGGATAAAATATTAATGTGTCCAAACACTGGAGTGATGCCATATCACTTATTTCATCGTTTTTTCCGCTGGAAGGAGGGTTGGGTTGTTTTACCTCTGAGCGGCCTTTTTTTGCACACCATGGTCAGGTCACATGGAACCCGAAGGCTCAGAGAAAGTTGGGGGAGGGAAACCACTGGACAGCTGTTGGGAGACAGATGGTAGCCTCCCGTCAAGGCTATCCACCGTGTTCTTTAACGTGCACAAGGTATAGCTTTCTCACACGTGGGACCACGGCTTAACGTCCCATTCGACGGACGGCGCCCTTTCCAAGGCCATCGGTGTCCCCTATTGAGCGTGGTCAGTGCGGGGAGTTTTGCGGAGATAAATCTCAATGCTGTCCCAGCTGGGACTCGAGCCTGGGAACTGAAGATTACGAGCCTGGAGCGCTACCGACTGAGCTACCTCCCCTACCCCCACTGGAAGGAGCCATCAGATGGATGTCTGATGACTTCGAATCACAATTAGGATTAGGATCTGTGATTGTTAGCTTGCTAGGTGAGACAGAGACCAATTAAGGGTGCCATAAGCCACTCTCTCCCATTAACATATGCAGAAATAAACATTGGTTCAAATCTTTCTGATAATCTTCTCATTTATTCGAAAGCAAAGCCCAGTCACCAATATTCGTAGTTAAGATGTACTCTTTCTAAACGACTGTAGCAGGTATACTGTTTGAATTAAATTTTGATGCTAGAAAAATTTTTACACTTTGGTGAAATAAAAATTGCAATAGAATAACCTAGTAGTGGAGTAGTAATTCCTGTTATCTCAAATTATCATGGAAATCAAATAAAGTGCCGGTCCTTATGAAAAACCCCAAAAAAAATAAATCTGGAAAAAAAAAATTTATTTGTTTCCTTCTTTTAGCAATTTGAAGCAGAACATTTCAAATATTTTCGTCCATTTTTTTCTGAATAATGTCCTGAATAATGTCAGTTAACTGTCTGTTTTTAGGTGCTCAGCTCCAGTTAAAGATTTTTAGTTTACATCTTATATACATATACACTATGTTGAAAAAACTGCCCTGACACTTTCGTGTCACGTGAATGGAAAGCCACTTTCAAAGCTCCCAAACACTAAAAATAAACCTTTTACGCAAAAACTGTTATTGGCGATAAATTCTAGATGTCACTGTTAACTCTCTTAACATATTTCCCGTAATATTAGTTTAATATTTTAAGAATGAATGGAAGCTGAATCATTTATCTTAAATTTTTGACACTTGTGAAACAATACTTCAAGAGATAAAACACAACTCTTGTAACAATTTGTTCACTAACATAAATTAAATATCAGAAGTTTTTATGATGATTTTTTAAGATTTCATCAATTTGGAGGCAATGAGACTCTGTCGTCTGCGGTTAAATGATCCCGCTTCAATGACTCTTTAAATATTGAACGAAGATTGTTGAAAATTGACGCTGTTGATGGGGAGTTTACGTCCCACCTAACACATGGGGGCAGCACGTATCGTCCCATCTGAAACATTGGGACAGAGCTTATCATCCCATGAAACACAAGGGGTCAGCGCTCACCACATCTTCTAACACATGGAGGTAGAGCTTAACATCCAATCTGAAACCCGGGTTGCAGAGCTGAACTTCCCATCTAACACATTTGGTCAGAGCCCACCACATCTTCTAACACATGGAGGAAGAGCTTAACTTCCCATCTAATACAATGTTACAGAGCTTAATGTCCCATTTAATGAACGTGCTAATACGTGCATCTAATACGATCTCGCGACATTTTCTAACACACTCATACAGCGCTTAGTATCCCATTTAAAACACGGTTGTGAGCTTAAAGTCCCATGTAAGAGATAGAGGCAGAACTGACCACATCTTCTAACTCACGGCGTAAAACTTAATGTCCCATCCAATACACTGTTGCAGAGCTTAACGTCCCATCTATCACATAGGGGCAGACCTCTCTGAGACAGAGCTTACTATCTCATCTAATACATGGTGTCAGAGCTTAACGACCCATCTAAAGTACGGAAGGCAGTGCTCACCACATCTTCTAACACATGGAGGCAGAACTTAATATCCCATCTAATACACGGATGCTGAAGTTAACATCCCAGCTAACGAACAGGGCAGAACTTATCGTCCTATCTCATGCACGGGGGCAGATCTTATCAACCCAGGAAACACACGGGATAGGCACTCATCACATCTTCTAACACACTGAGGCAGAGCTTAACATTCAGTTTATACCTGGGTTGCAGAGCTTAACTTCCCACCTAACGGACGAGAGGCAGAGCCATCCACATCTAGCACATGGAGACAGATGTCAATTTCCAATGTAGGCTGCTTAACGTTCCGTCTAATGCATGGGGGTAGACCTCACCATATTTTCGAAACAGACGAAGGCAGAGCTTGCTATCGCATCTAACAGACACTTGCAGAATTTAAAGTCCCATGTAACGCATGGGGACAGGCCTCCCGGTATATTCTAACAGAGGAGGCAGAGCTTAACACCCGATCTAATATACGGTTGCAGTTCTTAAGATCCCATCTAGTACACGATTATAGAGCTTAACGTCCAGTGTACTTGCGTAGCCATTGGCTGCATAAGGATTTCGTATGTATATTCATATTATAGTTCTGCATGAGCAGAACTGTATCGGGAAGTATCCAATAATATCCTTGAAGAGTTGTAAATAAAAGATTGATGGTTTATTTGTAATTACTTGTCTAATATCAGTTATGGTAGGTAAAAACTGATCTCAAAATTTTCTAAGTACAGAAAGAAATGTTAACAATAAATAAAAAACGAAAATAAAAAAATATTTTTTCGAATTATTTCTTAAAATAACCTAAAATTCGAATGCAAAAATAAGTTTTTAAAGAAAAGTCAATTTCTTGATAAGTTTAACGTTTGATTTAACGCACGTCAGAGCTCACCACATTTTCGAACACACTGAGGCAGAGCTTAACATACTGTCTAATACGCGGCGGCCTCTCCAAGTTAATCAGTGTTTACTTTCTTGTCGAGGGCGTCGTGAGAGATGGAAATAAATCTCAACTCTGGCGCAGTTGGGACTCGAACGTTGAAACTGCAGATTACAAACATAGCACTTTGACGTCTGAGACAATATCCGCTCCCCTAAAGCAGAAGAAACAATGGGCGAAGATGCTGGAATATACAGATCCTTCACGTGTGTACGTCGTGTTGTCTTCATCAGTTCTGTTTATTGAAGACAGAAAAGTAACTTTATCAAGGAATTGACTTTTCATTAAAAACTTATTTTTGCATTCGAATTTTAGGTTATTTTGAGAAATAATTAAAAAATATTTTTTTATTTTCGTTTTTTTATTTATTGTTAACATTTCTTTCTACACTTAAAAAATTTTCAGATTAGTTTTTACCTACCATAACTGATATTAGACAAGTAATTACAAATGAACCATCCATCTGTCATTGTCAGTTATTATATAATCTTTTGGTATCTCACGAAATCCTTATGCACCAAGGGCTACGTAAGTCCAATCAGACTGTAATTTTCGCATCCAGACGCGTCTCTTTTGAGCTATAGCTGCTGCATTTGGCCACTCTAGGCCGATTCTATCATCGTCCTGTTTGACATTTTCTGCCTATCGCATCCTACGTCTCCCCCTTTTTCTGATACCCATAGGTACAATGTTCAAAACGATATTTGGCAATCTGCAGCTATGCGTAGGGGCAACATGGGCAAACCAACGCAGTCTCTCTCTGCACAATATACTACTCAAAGGAGGTTGATGACTCCTTCTTCCAACCTCATCATTATTTACAAAGTTAAAACAGCTAATGCGCAAGATTCTAGATGCCGTAAGCATCTTTAAGTCTTCTGCAACAATCGTTGGAATATGACTATCATAAATTTTGTTAAAGTCGTCTAAGACAAGATCCGAATTTGGTGGCTTATAAACAGAGAACACATTAAGAGTACCGAAGTTCTCGATAGAGATTGCAATAGCAGTAACTTCCAAAGTAGTAAAATTAGCTTTTGGTAAGACATGATGTTTTATTTACCGGTTCACAATTGTAGCAGTTCCACCTCCGCCAGTAACACAAAATTGAAACTTAAGATTTAATGACCCGAAATGAACCTTTCCCAAAGCATAACTACTGTCGCAAAATATGAAATATATCTCTTACCGTACAGACAGCGAACAATAAATATCCAAACACTATGTTTGATTACAGAATTCAGAAAAAATGTCTGACAACGTTTTTTTAGAAATAAGTGATCTGACAACCTTCGTGTCACGTTGGAATTTTGGGTAGAGAGGTAAACGGGAATTGGATATTTTGGATAGAGAGCTGAACGGGAATTGGATATTTTGGGTAGAGAGCTGAATGAGAATTTAAATTTTTGGGTAGACAGTTGAATGGGGTTTGGGATTTTTGGGTTGACAGGTGAATGGTAATTAGAATATTGGTAAAGAGGAGAATAGGAATTTCAATTTTGAGTAGAGGGGTGAATGGGAATTGGACATTTTGGTCAGAGATATGAGTGGGAATTGTATGCTTTGGCTGTATAGGTGAATGGGAATTACAATTTTGGGTAAAGATGTGAATGAAAATTTGAATTCTTGGGTAGAAATGTGAATGGGGATTTGACATTTTGGTTAGAGAGTTGAATGATTCTGCATTTTGGCTAGACAAGTGGATGGGAATTGGAATTGTCGCTAGACAGGTGAATGGGAATCGAAATTTCAGGAAAAGAAATGAATGGGAAATATAATTTTGGTGTTAGAGGTAAATTGGAATTGGAATTTTTGCGTAGAGAGGCGAATGGGAATTTCAATTTTGGACACAGAGCCGAAAGAGAACTGTAATTCTAGGGAAAAAGGTCAATGGGAATCACAATTTTTGGGAGAAAGGTGAATGGGAATTGGAATTTTGAATATAATGGTTAAGAGGAATTGGAGTTTATGGGTAGAGAGGGAAACGGGAGTTTAGAATTCTAAGTAGATAAGTGAATGAGAATTTGTATTTTTGGTTAGAGAGGTGAATGGGAATTGGACATTTGGAGGAGAGAAGTCAATGAGAATTGTAAATTTTAGGTAGAGCAGTGAATGGGAGCTGGAAGTTTGGGTAGAGAGGTAAATGGAAATTGGAATTATGGGTAGGGAGCTGAATGGGATTTGGAATTTGGTGTGCAGATGTGAATTGGAATTGGAATTTTGTGTCACGTCCAAAAAACATTTGGTAAACATTAGCGCGCTTGGCTACTGATTTAAGAGACTTGGCTTCGAGCCCCGGATAAGGCATGGTTGTATGTGTTGTTTTTCTGCTGAGGTCCTGCCATCCTCTCAGATCTTCTACTTTGGCATATAAACTGACAGGCTCCTGTCAGACCTCTGTGGAAAGCAGCTGCTTGAGGGGGAATTTATTTTTTATTTAATCAATTTGCTGATCCTATTGATATATGTCTCTATTGGAACAAAAGCTAATCAGTCAGAACTGTCCCGGATCTAAAAAAAAATTCAGGTGAACAAAGGAACAAAATCGATACCGAAAAAATATAAAAGACTGGATTTCTAATGCAGTATCACGGTTCACCTTCCGTTTTAAGGGGCTTTATCAACTCTTTTGAAAAAGGCATGAAATATAATTAAGTTTAATAATTGTTTTTCCTATTACTCTCAGTAGCATTCTGAAAGGAAGAGGCCATGACCTTTTGCACCAGAAATGGCCCTGACTGAGCAAGATGTGAATTTTATATTACGTAAGAACAATTTCATTTTTCGAAATCGTATTTCAAATTGCCGTAAGTTTTTTATTTGATGAATAAAACATTTCTGTTTTTCTTTCAGAAGCCAGTCAATGCGGCATTGAACTTATGGGAGCAGGGAGCCACAAATGCCAAACTAACGACCAAGGCTTCTACTGTGATATTAAATGTATCGGGCCTGAACCAAGTTACGGTAGATACTACTGCATTCCTGGGGAAGACTGGAATCCTCCTCTTCCGTACTGTGCCAAGAGAAAACAGCTGTTGTAGTAACACGAAGGATTTTGAATCCATTGGCTGTATTGATTCAGGGGGAATTGAAACAACATTTGACATACTCTCAAATGCCTTAATCTTTCATTTCAAAACGATTAATAATTTTACACATCTGAACAAACTTGGTTTGATTTCTTAACTGACATACTGCAATATCTGTATGCATCTCTCATAATATATTGTAATTGTATATATATTTGTATACATAAGATCTTTCTGAAACATGCTAATAACAGTACTCGATGATTTTGAGATTCATCTCGCAAAACTCCCCGCCCTGCCCACAGTCAGTATGGGCACCGATGGCTTGGAAAGGCCGCCATCCGTCGGATTGGACATTAAGCCGTGGTACTGTGTATGGGAGAGCCATACCTTGTGCACGTTAAAGAACACACTGGATGGCCTTGACGGGAGACTACATCTGTCTCCCAACAGCTGTTCCGATGGGTCTACTCCCCCAATCTTCTTTGATCCTTCGGGGTCCTTCTGATCTAGCCATTTAGCCCATTGCGTGCAAAAAGTGCTGCTCAGAGGCGTAGTTAGGCTTTTGGCGCCCTTGGCAAATTTGTAATTCTCCGCCCTTGTTCAGTTATTGATAAAAAAATTACATTTGTTATTTATATTATATATATATTAATTGCACATAAATAATTGCAAAAGAAATTGCTATTAATTGTGAAAATAATTATTTTTAAAGTAATTTAATTATTCCTACTTTTTCGTTGGCAAAATCTTTAATAATCTCATCAAAATTAATTTTTTGAGTCAGTTCTCGCTCGATTGATAGGAAACAAAATGATGATGTACGCTCGTGTCCTGATGTTGAACTTAAACAATCCCGGGGTTTATAAACATAATAATTGTACAAATTATGAAGATACATATATAACAAAATTTTATTTTGAACGGCATGATTTGTAAAAGTAATATGAACAGTTGGAAATTGCGCCCCAAAGCTGTTTTATGGCATGCGCGGTGCGGGGAGGCTGTCCGCCCATAAAAGGAAAAAAAAAATTTATAGGAAATAGCGAAAATTTATAATATGCTCTCTTGAAGATATGACGGTATAAACAATACGTATTAAATTCAACGAACTATGGGCGGCTAATCATTCGATTTTATTTTGCACATAAACCTCAGATATCGTGGAACGGCTCGTGACGCCTCAGCACCGCCCTGTGATTCCGGCGCCCTTGGCAACTGCCCCGATGAAAACACGTTCCTACGCCTCTGCTCAGAGGTAAAACAACCCAACCCTTTTGCGATATACACATCTTTTGACTATGCATAAGTGTCTATTGCAATATATGACTACGTTTGGAATAAAGATTGAAAGTGATATACAAACAATACCCGAAGTATTCATCTTAATTAATTTTTTAGTCCCTAAATGTCCATATGGGAACTCAAAGATTCGTTTAGCTGATTAAAACAGTGAGATAAAATGCTTTTCCGAAAATATTTTCCATCATGGGAGCATGCAATATATGCCTAATGCATATTTATACATTATACAATTAATGAATGATACTTTTATATTTACTTTCAGTTTTATTCGTTTCCTACATATTTAATTTTCAATATCTAAATCTTTTTTTTTTATATTTGAATCGAAATATTGCTACAAATATTGTTAGATTATTAAATTTATGTTGGGTTGTTTTACCTGTGAGCTCCACTCTTTTTGCACAACATGGTCTAAATGGCCAGGCCACATCGACCCCGAAGGCTCAGAGAAGATTGGGGGAGGGGACCCACTGTAACAGCTGTTGGGAGACAGATGGTAGCCTCCCGTCAAGGCCATCCAGTGTGTTCTTTATCGTGCACAGAGGTGTCTCTCCCGCACACGGGGCAACGGCTTAAAGTCCCGTATGACTGACGGCGGTGTTTCCAAGTCTGTCAGTGTCCCCTACTGACCGTGCGCAGGGCGGGGATTTGTGATGAGAAAAATCTAGGAGCTGGCCCAGCTGGGACTCGAACCCGGGAACTGCAGAACACGAGTTTGGCGCGCTACAGTTTGAGACACTCCCGCCCCTGAAAAAAAAAACGAATACTTGAACTCTATTTATAATTCTTCGCTTCCCATATTCACCACAGGCAATATGCGTTCTTCCAATTATATTGTAACTATCTGTGCAAATACGCTTGTAGATGTGTCTTATACAGACTTATCATCGTAGTAAATGAAATGCACATGGGAGCCACGAGCTTTAAAGATGCCACCATTCAGTTTCAACCCTTTTTCCTTCATTAATGGAGCGCAGGTGACTGAGTCGGTAGCGCGCCAGGCTCGTAATCTGCAGTTCCCAGGTTCCACTCTCAGCTGGGTTAGCGTGGAGATTTTTCTCCGTCAAATTGTACGCCCTACCCAAGGTCAGCAAAATGCACCGATTGGCTGGAAAGGCCGCCGTCCGTAGGATGGGACGTTATGGTGATTCCCCCTGTGCGGAAGAGCCATACTTTGTGGATATTAAAGAACAAGCTGTATTGTCTTGACCGAAGTCTACCATCAGTCTCCCAACAGTGTTCCAGTGGGTCAGCTCCCCCAATCCTTCTCTGAGCCTTTTGGGTCCTTGAGACTTGGCCATTTATCCCATTGTGTACATAAAAGTGCCACTCAGAAGTAAAACAACCCAACCTTCATTAATATTCAGATGAACATGTGTTATGATCCCTCACTTTTCCCGTGGGGGGGGGAGTCATTGTACCACATTCCGCTTGGGCAGGAAGTATAAAACGTGTAATTCTGATAATATCGAAACAAATTTTTTGAGTTTTTTTTCTGGTAAATACAGGGTGTCCGAAACATAATGGGGACGTTTTAAGAACCAATAATGTACATATTTAAACTAGGAGAATGCATCTAAGGAGTCAGCTCATTGTTGCCAATGAAAACTTAATACTCTACCACCAAACTTTCAAATTTCTAACATTACCACATCATTCGCAATATTTTTGAAATTTTAAAATTTTTCCACCGTTAGAGGGCGCAGTTATAACTTTTGGGAAATTACACATTGTAATATTTCATCAGTATCTATCTAGCACAAACTTTTTTTTAATTTATCTCTATAAATAAAAAAGTTCGATGTCTTCAGACGGACTAATATATAACAAAGTGAAACTATTAACTCTTTGTTTTTAATTAAAAAAAGCGAAATATAAAGCAATAGTTTAACACTTTGACTGCCGTATGAATCATATATGATTCACACTAAATTTGCTCCTGGGGCCGCGTGAATCATCCGTGCTTCACATACAAATCTGTAGGGCGCGTGAAGCACACGTGATTCACACTTTCAAAGTTTGTTTTTAAGCAACAAATTTATAAAAATTATATAAACTTATATTTTATAGAATAATAATCTGTATAGAAAAGTGAAATCACTTATATATATTTGCCACTGTTGTTCCATAAAAGGATTTATACTTTTCTGTTATTGCACACCCTACTATATTTGAAGATGTTTAAGATTGTATATTAATATATGTTGTCAATATTTTATTTCTGTGTTAATTATTACAATAACCTGGATGAGCATATGCTCTTGGGTCATTTACATTGTAATAGCCGTACCGTGGCCGAGTGGTTAGCGCGCTTGGCTACTGATTTACGGGACCTGGGTTCGAGCCCCGGGTAAGGCATGGATATTCGTGTTGTTTTCTGCTGAGGTCCTGCCATCCTCTCAGACCTTCTACTCTGGCATATAAACTGACAGGCTCCTGTCAGACCTCTGTGGCAAGCAGCTGCTTGAGGGGGTATTTATTATATTATTAATGTACATTTATATCAAAAATAAATAATATTTGAATTGAATAGAAAAATTGAATTGTATAGCAATTTAAGACCAATTTTAGTTGATTTAACAAGAAAAAGACATATGGCCCCAGGACTCGAAAAATTTTTAACATTGCGGCAGTCAAAGTGTTAAGTGGGAGCGTACCTCAAATAGTTTTGAACATAATGTCTACAGTTCGTGACCCTATATATGTCAAATAGGTATTCCACTTCTTACCATACATGCTGCAGCATCTCCCTTGTTTCTTATTCAGTCACTTATCTTATTATGACTTTCAACTGATTCAGGTCACGAATTTGTCCATAGAAACATAATTCTTTTACAAAGCCCCACATAAAATACACACGGCAGCGTCAAATCATGGTCCTTTGGTGGCCACAGAATTGGATGTCCCCTGCCAATTCAGCTCTCAGGAAATGTGTCTCGCAAGAAGTGGACTACCGATTGAATATATGCAGAGTCATCAACAAAACGATTTCAGGTACGCTTTAGATTAAAATAATACTTTCTTGAATACGTATATTATTTTCCTATATACTGGTTCTCGGAACCCGACCATTATTTTTCGGCATCCTTATATTTCGAAATTATTCAGTGATACAGATAACAGTCTGCTCCACCTCACCACACGATGCAATGATTACCCAGGAGGAAAAGCTAAGTCGAAAAGCAGATTCAGAGAAATGTGTCGTAAGTAACAGGGTTGGGTTGCGTGTTTAACCTCTGAGCAGAACTTTTTTGCACACCATGGTCTAAATGGTCAGGTCAGAAGGACCACGAAAACTCAGACAAGATTGGGGGGAGACCCCACTGGACACCTGTTGGGAGACAGATGGTAGACTCCCGTCAAGGCCATCCAGCGTGTTCTTTAACTAACTAACAGGGTTAGGTTGGGTTGTTTTACCTTTGAGCGGCACTTTTTTGCATACCATGGACTAAATGGCCAGGTCACAAGGAACCGGAAAGCTCAGAGAAGTTTGGGGGAGGGGACCCACTGGAACAGCTGTTGGGAAACAGATGTTAGTCTCCCGTCAAAGTCATCCAGCGTGTTCTTTAAGTAAGCGACAGGGTTAGGTTGGGTTGTTTTACCTCTGAGCATCACTTTTTTGCATACCATGGGCTAAATAGCCAAGCCACATGGACCCCGAAGGCTCAGAGAAGGTTGTGGGAGGGAACCCACTGGAACAGCTGTTGGGAGACAGATCGCGTAGCCTTCCGTCTAGGCCATCCACCGTGTTCTTTAGGCAGTGACAGGGTAAGGTTGGGTTTTTTTACCTCCGAGCTGCACTTTTTTGCACACCATGGGCTAAATATCCAGGTCACCAAGACCCCGAGGGCTAAGAGTAAGTTGGGGGTGGGGACCTACTGGAACAGCTCTTGGGAGATAGGTGGTAGCCTCCCATCGAGGTCATCCAGCGTGTTTTTTAAGTAAATAAAAGGCTTTTGTTGGGTTGTTTTCCCTCTGAGCTGCACTATTTTTTGCACACCATGGGCTAAATGGTTAGGTCAGAAAGACCCGAAGGTTCAGAGAAGATTGGAGGAGGGAACCTCAACTTCTAACACACGGAGATAGAGATTAGCATTCTATTTCAAACAGTGTTGCTGAGCTTAACGTCCCATATAACACACGGGGGCAGAGCTCACAACATGTTACACACTGTGCAAATCTTAACATCCCATCTTATACAACGTTGAAGAGCTTAACGTCCCATCTTAAGCACGGGGGAACAATTAATCACATCTTCTAACACACCAAGGCAGAGCTTACTATCGCATCTGACACACGGTTGCAGAGCTTAACGTCCCGTCTAACGCACGGGGACAAAGTTAACCACATCTTCTAACACACAGAGAAAGAGCTTAACATTCCATCCAACACACGAGTTGCAGAGCTTGACGTCCCATCTAATACACGGGAAAGAGCTTAATATCCCATTTAATACATAGTTGCATAGCTTAACGTCCCATGTAACGCATTGGGACAGGCCTCACCACATCTTCTAACACACAGAGCAGAGCTTAACGTCCCATCTAACGCACGGGGGAAGAGTCCACATCTTCTAACACCGAGGAAGAGTTTAATATCCCATTTAATACATAGTTGCATAGCTGAACATCTCATCTAACACACGGGACAGACCTCACCACATCTTCTAACACACGGAGGCAGAGCATGGTATTCCATTTAACAAATAGTTGCATAGCTTAAACTCCTATCTAACGCACGGGAGCAGAGCTCACCATATCTTCTAAAACAGGAGACAGAGCTTAACATCCTATCTAATACACGGTTGCAGAGCTTAACATCCCATCTAATACACGGTTGAAGAGCTTAACATCCCATAGAATGGGGATGGAAATAGAAAAAATTGGCATGAAAATATTGGCAAGGAATTTGGCATGAATTTTCTATGGCTTAACATTCCATAGAAATCTGTCCCCGTCCATATTTAACGCACGGGGGCAGATTTCTCCACATCTTCTAACACAGGAGACATAGTTTAACGTCCTATCTAATATACGGTTCCAGAGTTTAACATCCCATCTAATACACGGTTGCAGAGCTTAACGTCTGATTTAAGGCACGGAGGCAGAGCTCACTACAACTTCTAACACACGGAGGCAGAGCTTAACATAACGTTTAAGACACGGTGGCCTTTCCAAATTAATCAGTGTTCACCTTTTGGTCTAGGGCTCGTCAGAGAGGGCAGAAATCAATCTCAACTCAGGCGCATTTGAGCCTCGAACGTTAAAACTTCAGATTACAAACTTTGCGCTCTGCCGTCTGAGAAACTTTTCGCTGCCTAAAGAGGAAGAAACAATGGGCTGAGATGCTGGAATATACAGATCCTACACGTGTGTATGTCCTGTTGTCTTCATCAGTTCTGTTTATGACAGAGATAAAAGTAACTTTATCAAGGAATTTACTTTTCATTAAAAAGTTATTTTTGCATTTGAATTTTAGGTTATTTTGAGAAATAATTAGAAAAAATATTTTCATATTTTCGTTTTTTATTTTTGTTGACATTTCTTTCTATACTTAAAAAAAATTTTAAGATCAGGTTTTACCTACCACAATTGATATTAGACAAGTAATTACAAATAAATCACCAGTCTTTTAATCGTCAATTATTATTGAAATACTTTATATTCCAACAAGTTTTTCTTCATGCAGAACTGTAAGGTACAGAATATAAATAAAACCATAGAACGAAACTCTTAGGGATTCATTTAATTTATTTTTATTAATTATTAAGAAACGTTTTTTTTACACATTTTCTCAATATGAAATTTCATTTGTTTTTCCTTTTTTTTGTTTTTCGACATCGTTATCAGCATTCTGATATGATGCACATGGTTCATTATTTCCAACTGCATTCATTAATGAACAGCTTGACATATTTTTTTTCTGTTTGAAACACTGATTTGTTAGCTCCCTCCCTCGGCTGGAAATACTTTCCCCAGCCCACTTTCCAAAACGTTCCCGCCAAAACTTTCAACCGCACCCATAAAAGTGGCACTGAGGCCATATTGCTTAACACGGTAATATGAAAATTAATCCTGTAAAAACCGTAGTTGTCAGCCAGACAAAGAATAAAAAAGGAGAATTTTTCGGTCACAAGAGAAATTCCGAGTAACCTCTATTTGCCAGTCCGAATCTCAACAAGAATAGAAAAATATCCTATAATTTATCTCATACTTATGCTAGTAATACCATGGCATAAATTAGAAAGTATTACTTTAAGAGTAACTACTTTATCTAATGTGTATAGTCGCTCAAAAAACACCCGAATGCTACGGTTGATTACAGAATTCAGAAAAAATATCTGGCAACGATTTTTTTAGAAATTAGTGATCTGGCAACCTTCGTGTACGTATTGCCAGATCACTAATTTCTAAAAAAATCGTTGCCAGATATTTTTTCTGAATTCTGTAATGAACCATAGTGTTCAGATACTTTTTTGAGCGCATGTAGAATAATCGAAGGAATTTGGCATGATTTTTTCCTTTTTTAATATGCTGAGTTTATTTTTTGACTCCTGATTGGGTAAAAAAGTGAAGAAAAAACGAGATAATGTTTTTGCTTTGTCGTCTGTCTATCTGTCTATAGATAAACATTTTTGTTTTCAGTGACAAATTAAAAATTTATTTTGGGTTTCAATAGGTATCGATGAAATATTACGATTTCCATTTTCCGAATCAGGGTTCAGGGTGTTGTAAATATGGTGAAATTAGCCGCCAAATGAGGGGCTCCCTACAACAGTCACAACAGAAAAGCGAGATAGCAAATGCAGGAAAAATTGCTTCTCGGCTGTCTAAAAAAAAATAAATCAAGAGAAAGACAAGTAGAGAACATTTGACCTTGCAGAAGAGGCCAATGCACGGTTGCAGAGCTTAACATGTGGTTTAAAGCACGGAGGCAGAGCTCACCACATCTTCTAACACACGGAGGGAGAGCTTAACATACCATCTAATACACGGCGGCCTTTCCAAAATCATCAGTGTTCACTTTTTTGTCTAGGGCGTCGTCAGAGATGGCGGAAATAAATCTCAACTCAGGAGCAGTTGGGACTCGAACGTTAGAACTGCAGATTACAAGCATGGCGCTCTGCCGTCTGAGAAAAATTTCCGCTGCCTAAAGAGGAAGAAACAATGGGCTAAGATGCTAGAATATACAGATTCTTCACAAGTGTACGTCGTGTTGTCTTCATCAGTTCTGTTTATGACAGAAAGAAAAGTAACTTTATCAAGGAATTGACTTTTCATAAAAAATTTATTTTGGCATTTGAATTTTAAGTTATTTTCAGAAAGTATTCGAAAACCTATTTTCTTATTTTCGTTTTCTATTTACTGTTAACAATTCTTTCCATACTGAAAAAAATATTTGAAGATCAATTTTTACCTACCACAACTGATATTAGACCAGTAATTACAAATAAGCAATCAGTCATATTTTTATGAAGCGTATTACAACATTTCAAATTCTAGAGTGTTCTGTTCATTCAGAACTATTATGTACAGAATGCAAATAAATCATAGAGCCAAACTTTTCTTGACAATTAGGGGTTGATTTAATTTATTTTTATTAATTATTATAAAATACATTTTTACACGTTTTATTAATTACAAATTTCTTCTGTTTTTTCTTTTTTTTTTGACATCCTTACCAGTATTGTGGTATGATATGCATGATTCATTTTTTGCAACTGCATTCATTAGTGAACAACTTGACATAAATATTTGTTTGAGGCACTGAGTTGTTAGCTCCCACCCACCCCTGGAAATAATTTCCCCAGCCCATTTTACAAAATGTTCCCACCAAAACTTTCTACCGCACCCGTAAAAGTGGCACTGAGGCCATATAGCTTAACAATGGAATATGAAAATCAATCCTGTAAAAACTGTGGTTGTCAGCCACGCATAGAATATAAAATAAGAATTTCTCGGTCGAAAGGGAAATTCCGACTAACCTCTATTTGCCTGTTCGAACCATAACAAGAATAGAAAATATTATATAATTTAATTCATGCTTATGCTAGTAAGACGATGCCACAAATTCCAAAGTATTACTTTTTTTACCTTTTTCAATATGCAGAGTTGATTTGTCTCTCTTGTTTGGGTAAAAAGTTTCAGAAAAAAAACGAGATAATATTTATACTTTGTCGTCTGTCTATTGTGAATACTTCAAACTTTTTTGTTTTCAGAGATGAATTAAAAATTCATTTTGGATTTCATTAGGTATCGATGAAATATATAAAATAAATAAAAATAAATAAATAAATACCCCCTCAAGCAGCTGCTTGCCACAGAGGTCTGACAGGAGCCTGTCAGTTTATATGCCACAGTAGGAGATCTGAGAGGATGGCAGGACCTCAGCAGAAAAACGACACACACATCCATGCCTAATTCCGGGGCTCGAACCCAGGTCCCTTAGATCAGTAGCCAAGCGTGCTAACCACTCGGCCACGGGACGACGATTCCTATTTTCCGAATCTTCCAAAAGCTATAAGTGTGCCCTCTAACGGTAGAAAAGTCTGAAAATTGCGAACTTTTAAACGAATATCACGTGACACGAAGGTTGCCAGATCAATAATTTCTAAACAAATCTTTGCCAGATATTTTTTTGAATTCTGTAATCAACCATAATGTTCGCATATTTTTTGAGTGACTGTACGTAATGAATGATACGAATGAAACGGATGATTTCCGTCTCAGAAATTATTTATTCAAAAATTGAAGAGATATTACATGTAAGTAAACATAACTTTTCGCACATTTTGCAGTCATTTACACTTCATTTTCATTGTACTTTTAAAAGTGGCCTTGAGTACTCTTGTACTCCATCATTGTAGTGGGTTGGGTTGTTTTATCTCTGAGCGGCACTTTTTTGCACACCATGGGCTAAATGGCCAGCTCATAATATGGACCCGAAGGCTCAGAGAAGGTTGGGGGAGGAGACCCACTGGAACAGCTGTTGGGAGACCTATGGTAGCCTCCCGTCAAGGCCATCCAGAGTGTTCTTTAACGTGCTCAGGGTATGGCTCTCCCGAACACGCGGCCACGGCTTAACGTCCCATCCGACGGACGGCGGTCTTTCCAAGCCCATCGGTGTCCCCTACTGACCGTGGGCAGTGCGGGGAATTTTGCGGAGATAAATCTTAACGCTGACCCAGCTGGGACTCGAACATGGGAACTACAGATTACGAAGCCTGGCGCGCTACCGACTAAGCCACCCCCTCCCCCATTGTAGTGGAAATAATTCGTCTGCAAAATCAGTTGTTATCATATCAAAAAATAACGAGTTATGAAAAAGAATTTACATTTGAATACCGATTAATATGTCTAGATTATAAAAATAAATAAATGTTTTACCTCTGAGCGGCATTTTGTTGCACACACTATGCTAAATGGCCAGGTCACAAGGTCCCCGAAGGCTCACAGAAGTTGGGGAAGGGGGACATACTAGACAGTATTATGTGTGGAGACAAATGGTAGCCTCTCGTCAAAGCCATCTACTGTGTTCTTTAACGTGCCCAAGGTATGGCTCTCCCGCACACGGGGATCACGGCTTAAAGTCCCATTCGAAGGATGGTGGCCTTTCCAGATTCATTGGTGTCCCCTATTGACCTAGGTAAGGGCGGAGATTTTTGCAGAGATAAATCTCAATGCAAACCCAGGCGAAGCTCGGACCAGGGAACTGCAGATTATGAGCCTGGCGCGCTACCGACTGAGCAACCCCCGCCCTTCACTGTAGTGACATTATACGTTTATTATATTATTTATATACATATAGTTAACAACTATATGTATAGTAACTATACAACGCTAAACGTTTGGCGAACAAATGCGCATTTATAAGGTTTTCCATCGATAATATGCTATTCTATTCATAAGATACGCGACAGCATTGCTCCCAGAGATTTCGAACATTTACGGCGGGTTCAATGCGAATCCCGCAGCTAAAGCCCAGTCTAAACTGACACACACCGATCTGTGAATACCCGAGGAATTGCAAGAACCGAAACGTCCTCCACCAATGACGTCACTGCTGACGGTTGATGGACAACTGCATGATGAACACTGTGGATTCAGAAGTGGTAGTAGTGTGGCCTACTGATCTGGACAACTATGGCTACTTTTCTTTTTTTTTCTACCCTGCTGAGGAGTGGTCAACCACACAGGGTCCTGGTGCTGACCATGTAAACCTACTGGACTGGACAGATATATGGCTCTGAGCTTGATTATGGATCCTGATTTTGTTGCACTGGTGGGCTTCTGTGGAGGGAAAATCTTCCGCTGTGTTTTCTTTTTGTTTGTGGGTTGACAGCCCCAAGTGAATAGATCCACAGGATATGTTTATCAGCTGGTGGATAATCCTGAGCAGAAGTCATCGCAGGCACCTGAACTCTTTGCTTCTATTGGCATCGTCAAATTCTACATTGGAGGAAGTCTTCCAGTGTAGATGGCTTCAGCCTTTAGTAGTGAGGGAACGGGTCTTTGCCCCATGTCTGCGATTAGGGGGCTGTTTGATATTGTCGGCATTCCCTCTCTCAATAAACATAGTTTCTTTAAACATCCCACTAACCATTTTCTCTCCATAGGTAGTTGGAATGTGAGGACTCTGCACAGAGCTTTTTCTCTTGATGTCCTCACACAAGAATTCCACCGTTATAATTTAGATATTCTCGGCTTGCAAGAGACCAGATGGACAGATAAAGGTCAGATTCTTAAAAATAATCTTAAATTTCTCTTTTCAGGGAGGGACGAGAAAAAGCATCACCAAGGCGTGGGTCTGCTTCTCAGCAGACACGCTAGTGATGCTCTTCTAGGATATGAGTGCATTAATGAAAGGTTTCTTACAGCAAAATTTCAGACAAGCGTTAAAGACTTGAATGTTATCTGCTGTTATGCCCCCACTGAGGATGCCGATGAGGATGAGAAGGATAGGTTTTATGAACAACTTCAGGATATTTTGAATTCTGTCAAGAAAGGAGATATTACCCTTGTTCTTGGTGACTTCAATGCCAAAGTTGGTACTGACTCTGACCTTTGGGGAGGAGTAATAGGCCCTTTTGGTATTGGTAGCTGCAATAGCAATGGGCAACGTCTCCTACAGGTAAGTAAACTCAATGGATTCAGAATAACTAACACTTATTACAAACACCGCGACATACATAAGTACACATGGGTTTCACCTGATGGGCTGCATAAGAATATGATTGATTACATATTAATTAACAGCAAATGGACTAGTTCTGTTAGGAATACCAGGGCATATAGGGGAGCTGAAATTGGATCTGACCATTACCTTGTTAAAAGTATGTTGCAACTTAAACTTAAAAAGTGTTGTGCTAGGGTTAAAAAATTTACTTTTAATACTGAAGCTCTGAAAGATCCAGTTATAGCCAAAGCTTACCATGATAGGTTACTTAGTCATTATGACAGTCATGGTTTGCTTACTACTGAAGTTGAGGAAGAATGGGATCATTTTAAACAGGCTTTTTTGGACACTAACAGTACTCTTTTAGGAAAAAAGGAGCAGAAGAGGCAAAATTATCTGAGTGATAAGGCACTTGAGCTTATGTCGGAAAGAAAGAACTGCAGGAATGCCCTTAATCAATACCCTACTAGTCCTAATAGAAAGCATTACAGAGACCTTAATAAACTTGTAAAGGATCAGTTAGCTGCTGATAAAAATTTTTGGCTTGATGGTTTGGCTGACAAAGCCGAGGAAGCAGTTAGACAGCACAACAGCAGAGAGCTGTACCAGATAGTTAATGTTTTGTGTGGTAGAAAACGGACAGGCATACAAGGATTGAAGGATAAACAAGGTAAGGTTATAGAAGGGGAGGATTCTGTCATGGCTAGGTGGGCTGAGCATTTCAGTGATGTTCTAAACAATGTAGTTAGTTCTACTCCCATTGTTTGCAATGATGATAGATGCATTGGTGGCTTTAATGTTGGCCCTATAACACAATCTGAAGTTAGTTTGGCTGTTTCTAAACTTAAACTTCATAAATCCCCAGGGGTAGATGAAATTACTACGGAAATGCTTAGAGCTGGGAATGTTTCGGTTACCACTTGGATGACTGAAATTCTGAATCTCTTTTATGATAAAGGCATGGTTCCTAAGGATTTTACCAGAGCTATTGTTACACCTATTTTCAAAAAAGGTGATCGCAGTTCTTGTGATAACTATAGGGGTATCAGCCTACTCTCTGTTCCAGGTAAAGTTCTTTCCATGATTGTGCTTAATAGAATTAAGAATCTGGTTGACAGTCAATTGCGTGATGAGCAATGTGGATTCAGAAGTGGTAGGGGATGTGTAGATCAGATATTTTCACTTAGGCAGATTCTTGAGAAATGTTTAGAGTTTCAGAAACCTTTGGTTGCTAGCTTTGTTGATTTCAAAAAGGCTTTCGACTCTGTTGATCGTCATAATTTGTGGTTGATTGTGAGATCATATGGTATACCAGACAAGTTAGTTAACATTATGAAAGCTCTCTATAATAACACTGAGTCGTGTGTGAGAGTTGGTAAGGCTTGTAGCAATTGGTTTAGCATTACTTCTGGTGTTCGACAAGGGTGCATTTTGTCTCCTTTTCTCTTTAGCTTGGTTATTGATTATGTTATGCGAAATTCACTTCAAGGGAAAGATTTTGGCCTTAAATGGGCTGGAGATAGGAAAATGTCTGATTTAGATTATGCTGATGATTTAGCCCTTCTGGCAAATGATGTTCATGAGATGAACTCTTTCATTCGAGCCGTTGATGAGACTTTTAGTAGAGTAGGTTTGGTTATAAACAGAGAGAAAACTAAAGTGATGAAAATTGGTCAGGCAGGCTGTGATTCAGTTAATCTGAATGGTTGCAGTCTTGAGCAGGTGTCACAGTTTAATTATCTTGGGAGCTATGTAACAGATAATGGTGATGTGCGGCATGAGATTAACAGACGAATAGGGATTGCTGCTGGGACTTTTAAGAATCTATGGAGAGTGTGGAGAAATAGGCGTATACACCTAAAGACTAAAATTAGACTGTATAATAGTTTGGTTCTTTCTAGGGTTAGTTATGGTAGTGAAACTTGGACACTTTGTAAACAAGATAACAGGAAACTAGATGCTTTTGATTCCAGATGCTTACGCAGTATCTTGGGCATTAGGTGGTTCAACTTTGTAACTAATGATGAGATTAGGAAAAGGAGTTTGCAACCTCCTTTAAGCAGCATATTGTGCAGAGAGAGACTCCGTTGGTTTGGCCATGTTGCCCGTATGGATAATTATAGATTGGCGAATAGGGTTATGAACAGTGTGCCTAATGGCCTCAGAAAGAAGGGGAGACCTAGGATGCGGTGGGCAGACAATGTCAAACAGGACCTTGTTAGAATTGGTGTGCAGTGGCCAGATGCAGTAGATGTAGCTCAGGATAGACTTGCTTGGAGAACTAAATTGCACGGTCTGGTTGGACCTCCGTAGCCCATGGCTGCTTGAGGATGATGATGATGATGATGAGGGGATGTTATTGATTAAATATTTTCACTTGGGCAGATTCTTGAGAAATTTTTAGAGTTTCAGAAACTAATAGTTGCTTGATTTATAGATTGCAAAAAGGCTTTCGACTCTGTTGATCGACATAATTTGTGGTTGATTGTTAGATCATATGGAATACCTGATAAGTTAGTGTAATGAGAGCTCTCTATAATAACACTGAGACCTGTGTGAGAATTGGTACGTCTTGCAGCGATTGGTTAACATTGCTAGTGGAGTAAGACAAGTGTGTATATTTTTGTCTTCTTTTCTCTTTGCTTTAATTATTGTTTATGTAATGCGAAATTCTTTTCAAGGGAAATATTTTGGCCCTAAATGATCTAGAGCAGGCGTGTCCAACCCGCGGGTCGCGGCCCTGGATAACTAGTAATGCGGCCCACAAAATCGCAAAGTTTACGTATTTACGACATAAGCTTTCAACATGATTATGTGATTTTCAGCGAGTTTTTAATATCCCACTAGTATTATGTTGCCCTTTTTTTATTTTGTAATAGAAAGCATAAGAAAATAAAAGAAATTTTATTATTCATATACATTAACTATATTATATATTTTATATGCGGCCCAAAACAGTTCATCTTCACTCAGTGTGGCTCAGGGAAGTCAAATCTTCACTCAATGTGGCCCAGGGAAGTTAAAATGTTGGACACGCCTGATCTAGAGATTTCAAAATTTCTGATTTAGATTATGCAGATGATTTGGCCCTGTTGGCTATTGATGTTGATGAGATGAATTCGTTCATTAGGGCTGTTGATGAGACTGGTAATAGAGTAGGTTTGATGATTAACAGAGAAAAAACTAAAGTGATGAAAATTGGTGAGGCAGATGGTGCTTCAGTTGCTTTCAATGGCTGTGCTATTGAGCAAATGTCTCGGTTTACTGATCTTGGGAGCTATGTAACAGATACTACTAATAAGTAGAAGAATAGGGATTGCCGCTATGACTTTTAAGAATCTATGGAGAGTGTCGAAAAATAGGCATGTACATCTAAAAACTAAAATTAGTCTGTATAATAGTTTGGGTCTTTCTAAAGTTAGTTATGGTAGTGAAACATGGACACTTTGTAACCAGAATAACAAGAAACGTGATACCTTTGATTCTAGATACTTACGCAGTATCTTGGGCATTAGGTGGTTTGACTTTGTAAGTAATGATGAGGTTAGAAAAAGGAATCATCAACCTCTTTTGAGCAGCATATTGTGCCGAAAGAGACTGCCTGAGTTTGGCCATGTTGCCCGTATGCATAGCTGCAGATTGGCAAACAGGATTATGAATAGTGTGCCTAAAAGATTCAGAAAAAGAGGGAGACCTAGGAAGCGATGGGCAGAAAATGTCAAACAAGACCTTGCTAGAATTTGCTTAGATTAGAGTGGCCAAATACAACAGCTGTAGCTCAACAGAGACACGTCTGGTTGGACCTCCGTGGCGGAATGATGACTTTGTATGTTTGTATATTATAGTTCTGCATGAGCAAAACTACGTCTAGAATTTTCGGAGCATTTTTATTTGTAATTACTTGTCTAATATCAGCTGTGGTAGGTAAATACTAATCTTGAATATTTTAAGTATGGAAATAAATATTAACGATAAATAAAAAACGAAAATAAGAAAATATTTTTTCGAATTATTTCTCAAAATAACCTAAATTTCAAATGCAAAAATAACTGTTTTATAAAAAAAGTCAATTCCTTGATAAGTTACTTTTCTCTCTGTCATAAAGAGAACAGATGAAGACAACACGACGTATAAACTTGTAGGATCTGTATATTCTAGCATCTTAGACCATTGTTTCTTCTCCTTTAGGCAGCGGAAATTTTCTCAGACTGCAGTTTAAACGTTCGAGTCCCAACTGCGCCTTGAGATTGCGTTCGAGTCCCAACGTTCCAGTCGAACGCTGGGACTCGAACGTTTAATCTGCACTCTGAGTCAACTGCGTTGCGAGTTGAGATTTGTTTCCGCCATCTCTCACGATGCCCTAGACAAGAAAGTGAACACTGATGAACTTGGAAAGACCGCAGTGTATTAGATGGTATGTTAAGCTCTTTCCCCGTGTGTTAGAAGATGTGGACTGGTCTGCCGCCGTGCGTTAAATGGGATGCAGTGTCTTGGGCATTAGGTGGTTCAACTTTGTAACTAATGATGAGGTTAGCCAAAGTAGTTGGCAACCTCCTTTATGCAGTATATTCTGAAGAAAGAGTCTGCGCTGGTTTGACCATGTTGCCCGTATGCATAGCTGCAGATTGCCAAAGATCATTATGAACGATGTACCTAAGGGTATCAGAAAAAGGGAGAGACGCAGGATGCGATGGGCAGACAATATGAAACAGGACTTTGCTAGAATTGACCTAGAGTGGCGAAATGCACCAGCTGTAGCTCAAAAGAGACACGTCTGGAAGGAACAATTACACAGTTTGGTTGGACCTCCTAGCCCGTGGTTGCATAAGGATTTTGTATGTTTGTATATTATAGTTCTGCATGAGCAGAACTGTGTCTGGAATCTTTGCATTTTGAGTTCAACAGTTGGAATTGAAAGACTGATGCTTTATTTGTAATTACTTGTCTAATATGAATTGTGGTGGGTAAAAAAACTGATCTTGAAATTTTTAAGTATGTAAAGAAATGTTAAAAATAAATAAAAAAAACGAAAATAAGAAAATATTTTTTCGAATTATTTCTCAAAATAACCTTAAATTTGAATGCAAAAATAACTTTTTAAGAAAAGTCAGTTCCTTGATAAAGATACTTTTCTCTCTGTCATAAACAGAACTTATGAAAACAACAGGACGTACACATGTCTAGCATCTGTGTATTCCAGCATCTTAGTCCATTGTTTCTTCCTCTTTAGGCAGAGGAAATTGTCTCAGACGGCAGAGCACAATGTTTGTAATCTGCAGTTCTAACGTTCGAGTTCCAACTGCTCCTGATTCCAACTGCTCCTGAGATTTATTTCCGCCATCTGACGATGCCCTAGACAAGAAAGTGAACACTGATGAATTTGGAAAGGGTATTAGACGGTATGTTAAGCTCTGCCTCCGTGTGTCAGAAGATGTGGCGAGCTCTGCACCCATGCGTTAAATGGGACGTTAAGCTCTGGAACCGTGTATTAGATAAGATGTTAAGCTCTGCAACCGTGTATTAGATAAGATGTTAAGCTCTGCAACCGTGTATTAGATAAGATGTTAAGCTCTGCAACCGTGTATTAGATAAGATGTTAAGCTCTGCAACCGTGTATTAGATAAGATGTTAAGCTCTGCCTCCATGTTAGAAGATGTGGTGAGGTCTGCCCAATGCGTTAGATGAGAGGTTAAGCTCTGCAACAGTGTATTAAATGAAATTATGCTCTTCCTCCGTGTGTTAGAAGATGTGGTGAGGTCTTAAGCTGTCCAATTGATCAATAGACAAACACGCCACCGTGACTATAGAAATCAGAAACAAATACCTATTTTAAACGCCTTGCACTCTCTTACTTAAGTCGTCAATATTTATCGTTTTAACCAACGATATGTTTCAAAGTATTTTTGTTTCAAATTCACTTATGTTGCTAATCTAAATAAAGACCAATTTGCACTTTTAGATGTTCATTAATTTCAATTTAATAATTATTTCAATTCCATTTTAATTTGCTCTTTATCATTGTTTTAAATTTAGCTTCAATTGAATATAAATAAGATATTCATAGTAAATTTGTGCGACGTTGTCAGAACTTGGTCTTGTATTTAATTTTCCGAACTAAGTATAAAATAGAATATAAAATGGGGAAAACCAAAGGTTTTTTTTATTTTCAGTATTTCCGTCTCTAACAAATCAATTTTTGAAGGATTTCGTTGACAGGAGAGCTCGAACGGAACTTCATCCTCTGTAAATATGAAACGTAGAGAAGACTTTAAATTCTGGAATTTTTACTGTCTTCTAATTTGAGACAGAATGTCACGAACAACACAGTTTAGGACTTAAACCACAGATCAAACGGACGCAAATAGAGGAGGAGCATATATTTGGATCATTACTTCTTAGGCTTCGAGTGGCAACACTCTAACAACCCCAAATGGCAGTCCTTAAATGGCTAGAGATGAAACTTTAAAATATCCTATCGCTTCTGGTGAATATGGAGTGATCTTTTCTTTTTTTTCCCTAGAGAATAAAGTTTCCAATGTTCCGGCTTTTGCACCAATACTAGAAATTCGCAATAAAGGATGAATTTGAAAATTGAAATAGCCTTATTACGATCTATAAAACACGAAGATATCTTTTTATTTTTCCCTTAAAAAGTTGCGATATCTCACATCACTACTGCTAAGTGATCAAAGATAGATTCCAATACGAACCACTTGAACTCTACTACCAATAGTAAATGTTTAGCATAAATAGCTAAAAATGACCAGATTCTTCTAAATCTTGGTCATTTTCCTACACCGTTAGAGGGCGCTATTAAACTACTTTTAAATTCGGATAAATGCGAATTTTTTTCATTTTCTCAATATCTATCCAACCTAAAGACATAAAAAGTGAAGACCGCAAACGGAACGGACTATACCCCAACCATGTAATTCAAGAAACGCCTTCAATAACAAACTTTGTAGAAGAACCAGGCACATAACCAGGCAGATAACCAGCAGTGAGCAAACGCAGCGATAGCCCAGTGTGTGAGTGAGTGAGTGAGTGTGTGTCCACATGAGGCGGACCAAATAATGGGATTTTTGGCCTAGGAGCCTTTTATCCCTAAGATAATTTTTAAAGATATTTAATGACAAAAACCAGAAGAAAAGCGACCAGATGCAAAAACGAAAGTTTCCAGGGCAAGAATCAGAGCCTGATTTTGAAGAGCAAGAATATCACAAAGAGACCAGGGAGCAAGAGAAAAATTGTGATTTTTTCTATAGGAAAGGTACATATTCTGTCGTTCCAGCTCATAATGTTTGCATTGAATAATGTAGTGAAATGTTGATTCAACTTCTGGGCAGAAAGGACATAGGGGTGATTCAGAAAGTTCACACTTGAAAAGGAAAGCATTGAGAGGAGCAACCTCACCTCGAAGGCGGCAAATGAGAATTTCTGAAGAACGTGAGGTATTCATGAACGTCTGTTTGGGTTGAAATCTCGGAAGATATGGTAATCTTGTGCCATAATACGAAGAATTCCACTCAAAGTCTAGAATTTCGCGAATAGATTTGGAAGCAGTAGCTAAAGCATCTTCTAAATAGAACAGGGAGGGACTGGTTGCTTGGGGAAAAGAAGCTCCAACCTTAGCATGTCTGACCGCCTCTTCATTGATGTCGATACCATGATGTCCAGGAACCCAGATAAATTGCATACTAGAAACAATCCTAGATGATTCCATAATTTGATTATGGAGAGCTAGGATTGCAGAATGAGATTGAGAGGAGATGTTGAGTAGACCGGAGAGAACCGCTTTGCTGTCAGTTAAAATGATGTAGTCTTTAGCCTCGGTAGTGTATTGTTGTAAAGCAATTCTAATAGCTTCAGCTTCCGCGCTGAAAGTGGAAAAAATATGATGGCGACTGATAGCCACATTCACTTGTAATTGTGGACATATGATGCCCAATCCAACGCCATTACGGGATTTTGATGCGTCTGTTCCAATAATTATTTTTTTATTCCATTGATTATGTCGGATCAGGTTGAAATCATGCAGAATATCACAATGATGATTATCAAAAGAATGTTGAAACGGAAACTTATTTATTGTGATCTGTATCTGAGGAGTAGACCAGGGAGAGTGATTTAACTTTCTGGAAGAGGGCGTGTCGTCAGGAATCTGTGAGGTCTTCATTAGGTCATTAGCTATAAGCAAGAATGGTCTTTGTGAGGTTTTCCATTTATAATGTTGGAGATAATGCGGCGCTTGACATGCATTGCGAAACGATGAGGCATACGGAGAGCAACGTTCTTTCAAATATATTTTGGTTGCCATCAGGCGAGCAGCTATATTCAAAGGTATAGTTGATGTCAGTTGCATAGAGAATTGGGAGAGGTGTAGCTCGGGGAATACCAGTGGCTGCTCTTAAGGCAGCGTGATAAATTGGATTAATGATGTTCCAATTTGATCGTGGAACAGAAGATAGAAAATGACCACAGTATAAAATCTTTGTACGTAAAGTGGCGTTTACGATTGTAAGGAGCGTGGCACTAGGTATGTTATGTTTCTTAGCAGCAATACCTCGTATGACATTGAGAATTTTTTGGCCAGATTCACGGAGATGTAAAAAATGTTCTGCAAAGAGCCTGTTTTCTGAAGATGAATTCCTAGGATTTTTATTGTATTCACCCATGGGATGGGTAAATTATGTAGGTACAGAGGAGGTTTTATTGTCTTCTTTCTCCGGGTTACAAGCATGGCCGAACTCTTTAGAGCTGAAAAGGACAAACCCCAAGATTTAGACCACTCAGCAATAAGTGAAAGATTTTCCTGACATTTTTTGAAAAGAGAATGAAAATTGGCACCCGAGCCAAAGAGGATGATGTCATCAGCATATATGGATATGGTGAAATTATTGGATATTCGGCTCGGTAGATCAGATAAAAAAACATTAAACAAGAAAGGTGAGAGTACGCTACCTTGAGGAATGCCAATAGTTGGATACTGTATATCCGAAAAGTGTCCACGCCAACGCGTCCGAAATCTGCGATTCATGAGGTAATTCGTAAACCATTTATGACAATTGCCTTTAATTCCAATTTGAAGAAGTTTATGAAGAAGAGCAGGAATGGACACAGAATCGTATGCTCGTTGGATATCTAAATGCAAAATAATTGCAACATGCTTACGTTGGAAAGTTTCATTAATATTGAGGATTAAAGGAGATAATGCATGTCCTGTACCTTTAAAAGGAACTGAGCCATGAATCTCGGGTGGAAGAAATGCTGTGTTAATTAGAATCCACGATAGGCGTGACCAAATTATGCGTTCAAAGATTTTGACCATGATTGACGTTAGTGTGATGGGTCTGTATGATTGAATGTCAGTTCCATCTTTACCTGGTTTTTTGATGGGAATAAGAGTGGACATCGTCCAGGATTGAGGAATAATGCCAACTGACCATATTTGATTAAAGGTAATCAGTAATTGTCCCAAAAGGTTATCAGGAATCTTCTTAATCATGGTTGCCGAGATGTTGTCTGGACCCGGAGATGTTTTCCGTTGTTGTTGTATAGCCAGTTTTAATTCTGCTATATTAAAAGGCAAATCCAGGATGGAGGAAAAATCAAATCCAGAAGGAGAGATTTCAGGATGCTGTGATACAGAATCAGTAGTCGCCCATTGAGTGGCAAACAAATTGGCTTGTTCCTGAGCTTGGACACAAATGGTGGAATTATGAATGAGGAGATTCGTGGATGTTGAAGATGGAGGTCCTAAAAAATGTTGAAGTCTACGATAGTGTGAGAAGACGTTGGTAGATGAACGAATAATGTTGGATATGTGATTCCAATATCTTTGTTTTGCACGTGAAATGGTAACTTTAAGTTTAGCTACACTGTGTTTATAATTCATCCTATCAGACTTTAGCAAAGATGATCGTGCAATGAAGAAATTACGATGTTTTTTTGCCAATGCTTTTTGGCATTTTGTATTCCACCATGGAGTCAAAGATTTTCTAAAATGTCTGCGAGTGATAATGGCAGTTTCCGCAGCTAAAAGAATGTGCTTTTCAAAATCGTCATAACAAGTAATTTCAGATAGGTCGGTGTTCTCTAAGAATCGTTGAAAGGAATTATAATCAATTTGTTTGTTTAAAAGGAAGGAATCTACATGCTGTAATGAAGAATTATGATGAAAAATCCGTATTATAATGGGATGGTGATCACTACCCCAAGTTGATGGGATGACACGCCAGGAACTATTTAAAAAGATATTTTCGGACCAGAAGGTTAAGTCGATACATGACGAGGTTAAGAAACTTCGTCTGGTGGTTGTGCCAGCATTCATTAAACACATAGAAGAATTTTGAAGCCAAGAGGCAATTTGGAGTCCGGGGGTGGAGGAAAAAGAAGAACCCCACAGTGGATGATGAGCATTGAAATCTCCGCCAATCAGTGAAATCGGCGGTAGTGTAGTTTCCAGATAATTAAGGATATTAGGACCATAAATGGCATCCGGGATATATACATTAACAATTATGAACGATTTGCGTTGGAAAAATACTTCAATCGCCATGAATTCTCCGGTGCAACATGATGGATTATCTGGAATGTCGAGGATACGACTGGAAAGAGAAGCTTTGACAGCAATCAGAAGGCCTCCACCACGTCCAGTAACACGATCTTTCCGATAAATAATATAATTAGGGATAATAAAATGAAAATTAGAATCAAGCCAAGTTTCCTGTAACAAAATGATGTCCGGGGAAAAGGAAGAAATTCCAAGCAACAGGAGAGAGGAGTTAGCACGTAGGCTTCTGGCATTCCACTGAAGAAAAATAAGACACATAAAAAGAAAAAGGAGAAACGGAGGAGGGAACGAATTATTTCTTCCCCTTAGACTTTTGTTTTCCTTTACGAGTTATGTAAGGACTGTCAAGAAAATCCATAGCAGAAAAGTTATTGATGGGATCATCAGGATCCTGTGGTACATTGAGGTCCATAGTAGAAGTAGAAGGTTGTGCAAAATTTAATTGTGCAGGTCGGAGTAAAGGAATAGTCATATTCATTGTCGCACTCTGTTCCTGAATACTCAATCTTGAGGACGTTTTCAGAGAAGCATTCTTATCCATGGCAATTTGTGCAGAAGATATGTCTTGAGGATTAAGTGGTTTAGAAATAGGTGCAATCTCAATTCTGCTTTGGGTAGTTGAGTCAGTCTGTCTTGATAATTCCGGCATGAAAGAGGAAAACATGACTGACAATCGCTTCTCGAATGCAGACAGAGCCTTTTCTATTAACGATGTGATAAGATGCGACATCCCATTGTACATTTCTTGAGTTGTAGTAACATCCGATGGAGGCATTAGATTTTTCCGGGTTGTAGATGCATATGTCTGTCTTGAGGGTAATATGGCCGCTCGAGCTGCGACATATGTAGTACGTCTGGTACATTTATAGTTGAGAATAGTGGTTTCAAGTTGGCGCTTCGGACACTGAAAGGAGGTGGCTTCATGCGAATCACCACATAAACAACAATGTAATTCAGAAGATGTGCAAGAGGTAACATGATGTTCCTCACCACATCGGGAACTTCGAGGTTTGCTACGACATGTTTTCTTTCCGTGTCCAAATCTGCAACAGTTATCGCACTGTCGTGGTCTATCTACGAAAAGGGTGGTATGATGTATTTCCCACCATAGAATTATTTCGTGGGGCATATGTAGATCAACAATTGTTATTAACACACTTGGTAAGGGAGACATTGTGTTGCCATCACGTTTGAAAAAACGACGAATCGAATAAATATGATGACCTTGAATTGATAGTTACGTAAATAAGTCATCGATAGAGATTTCAGTATCAATGTTGCGAAGTAAAAATTTAGTTGTTAATGATTCTATCAAGATTTCATGCTCAACTGGAGTATTTAATATCTGTGTGATATTTAGTAACTCAAGGGTGCATTCGACGGAAGTTGTTGTGATTATCAAGTCGTTCGTCTTAGTGCGTTTGACGATTAAAATATCTTCTGGGTTTGAAAGTTGAGCTGTCAGCTGCTGCTTCAAGAAATTAGGTTTAGCCGTGGATATGGGCTTCGAAATACCTTTTATCCTAATGGAGAAAGATGTGCATCCATTTGATTTAGCATAAGATAACAGATCAGAGTTATTCATAAACGTTTTGGAATATAGAGACTGAAACTGTTGCTGCATTGCAGAGTTGTCACTACGTAAACGTTTTGACCCTCCAGAGGGATCATCCATTTTGAAAATACAAAATTAAAGTACACGCAGAAACTGCTGCGCGTAGTGCAGAACTTCCACACCAAAATCTGTCAAAAAGTCTATAGACACCGACGGGAAAAATAAAAATATACACACACCTGAAAAGCTGCGAAATTTACCCACACCTAGGGTGAAGAAAAGAAATGACGCTCCTTCACGTAATACACTCACTACCGAAGAGTAGAAAAAAAAAAGGATATCAGCACCAGCGTAGAATATCAACGACACCAGCTTCTGATCGAATCACAGTTCTCAAGAATGACCGATTCTCACCTGCTCCCTCTCACCTAAGGACATTTTCTTATTCTATGATTATTCCCCCTTTTTTTACCTTTCTGGGAAAAACGTTTAAGTAGTGTTGATAATTTAAATTGCTCAATGATTGTGACAGCTTCTTCTGTCCTTTCGCGAGTCCACAAAGGTTTTGCTTTTTCATGCCGCTTGTTCAAAAACGCCCTGATAATTTCATTAAACTGTTATTCAGATACAAATTCGGTCAGAGTTTGATTTTTTTCTATATCTGAACTCATTTTTCTACGGTAGGTACCTGATAAAACTCGAAATATAGAAAACAATAATAAAAATGCGCGCAACCTTCCTCGCGTAACGTTTGGGCCCTGGCCGGCACGGACGCCAGAGGGGAGCGGTGAGGTAAAGGGGAGTGGTAACAAGCGAAACATAGAGCTGTGCGAGTCCTGACTTCTTTATTTCATCTTTTCACTAAAACACTTAAGGGATTTGATCAAATCACTTACTTTCTTCAGGGAAATCACCCAACAGAGTTGTTATTTTAACATCTTCCGTGAATTGATCATGTACCTTAGGGATTTGATCAAATATTTATTTTCATCATCTCCCTGCGACATGTACACTGATTCGCTTGGAAAGGCAGCCGTGTATTAGATGGGATATTAAGCTCTGTCTCCATGTGTTACAAGATGTGGCGAGGTCTGCCCCCATGCGTAAAGCGGGACGTTAAGCTCTGCAACCGTGTGTTAGATGGGATGTTAAGCTCTGCCTCCATTGTTAGAAGATGTGGAGGGCTCTGCCACCATGCATTGGATGGTACGTCAAACTTTGCACCCGTGTGTTAGATGTGGTGTTAAGCTCTGCCTCCATTGTTAGATGTGGACGGTTCTGCCCCATGCATTCGATGATATGTCAAGCTCTGCAACCGTGTGTTAGATGGGATGTTAAGCTGTGCCTCCATTGTTAGAAGATGTGGAGGGTTCTGCCCCCATGCACCGGGTGGTAGGTCAATCTCTGCAACAGTGTGTTAGATGGGACGTTAAGCTGTGCCTCCATTGTTAGAAGATGTGGAGGGTTCTGCCCCCATGCATTGGATGGTACGTCAAGATCTGCAACCGTGTGTTAGATGGGATGTTAAGCTATGCCTCTATTGTTAGAAGTTGTGGAGAGCTCTGCCCCCATGCATTGGATGGTACGTCAAGCTCTGCAACCAGTGTGTTAGATGGGATGTTAAGCTGTGCCTCCATTGTTAGAATATGTGGAGGGCTCTGCCTCCATTGTTAGATGTAGAGGGTTCTGCCAGAATGCATTGGATGGTACGTCAATCTCTGCAACCCTGTGTTAGATGTGGTGTTAAGCTCTGCCTCCATTGTTAGATGTGGAGGGTTCTGCCCCCATGCATTGGATGGTACGTCAATCTCTGCAACCGTGTGTTAGATGGGATGTTAAGCTGTGCCTCCATTATTAGATGTGGAGGGTTCTGCCCCCATGCATTGGATGGTACGTCAATCTCTGCAACCGTGTCTTAGATGTGATATTAAGCTCTGCCTCGATTGTTAGATGTGGAGGGTTCTGCCCCCATGAATTGGATGGAACGTCAAGCTCTGCAACCGTGTGTTAGATGTGATATTAAGCTCTGCCTCCATTGTTAGATGTGGATGGTTCTGCGCCCATTCATTGGATGGTACGTCACGCTCTGCAACCGTGTGTTAGATGTGATATTAAGCTCTGCCTCCACTGTTAGATGTGGAGGGTTCTGCCCCCATGCACTGGATGGTACGTCAATTTCTGCAACCGTATGTTAGATGTGGTGTTAAGCTCTGCCTCCATTGTTAGATGTGCAGTGTTCTGCCCCCATGCATTGGATCGTACGTCAAGCTCTGCAACCGTGTGTTAGATGTGATATTAAGCTCTGCCTCCATTGTTAGATGTCGATGGTTCTTCCCCCATTCATTGGATGGTACGTCAAGCTCTGCAACCGTGTGTTAGATGGGATCTTAAGCTGTGCCTCCATTGTTAGAAGGTGTGGAGGGCTCTGCCTCCATTGTTAGATGTGGATGGTTCTGCCCCCATGCATTGGATGGTACGTCAATCTCTGCAACCCTGTGTTAGATGTGGTGTTAAGCTGTGCCTCCATTGTTAGAAGTTGTGGAGCGCTCTGCCTCCATTGTTAGATGTGGAGGGTTCTGCCCTCATGCATTGGATGGTACGTCAAGCTCTGCAACCGTGTGTTAGATGGGATGTTAAGCTGTACCTCCATTGTTAGAAGTTGTGGAGGGCTCTGCCTCCATTGTTAGATGTGGAGGGTTCTGCCTTCATGCATTGGATGGTACGTCAATCTCTGCAACCTTGTGTTAGATGTGATATTAAGCTCTGCCTCCATTGTTAGATGTGGAGGGTTCTGCCCCCATGCATTGGATGGTACGTCAAACTCTGCAACCGTGTGTTAGATGTGATATTAAGCTCTGCCTCCA
This sequence comes from Ryuthela nishihirai, assembly GCA_038380435.1. Taxonomy (NCBI): domain Eukaryota; kingdom Metazoa; phylum Arthropoda; class Arachnida; order Araneae; family Heptathelidae; genus Ryuthela; species Ryuthela nishihirai. The sequence continues at coordinate 3,899,765 of JAWZYU010000031.1, read as the reverse complement.
TTGTTAGATGTGGAGGGTTCTGCCCCCATGCATTGGAGGTACGTCAATCTCTGCAACCGTGTGTTAGATGGGATGTTAAGCTGTGCCTCCATTGTTAGATGTGGAGGGTTCTGCCCCCATGCATTGGATGGTACATCAATCTCTGCAACCGTGTGTTAGATGTGATATTAAGCTCTGCCTCCATTGTTAGATGTGGAGGGTTCTGCCCCCATGCATTGGATGGTACGTCAATCTCTGCAACCGTGTGTTAGATGGGATGTTAAGCTGTGCCTCCATTATTAGATGTGGAGGGTTCTGCCCCCATGCATTGGATGGTACGTCAATCTCTGCAACCGTGTTTAGATGTGGTGTTAAGCTCTGCCTCCATTGTTAGATGTGGAAGGTTCTGCCCCCATGCATTGGATGGTACGTCAATCTCTGCAACCGTGTGTTAGATGTGGTGTTAAGCTCTGCCTCCATTGTTAGAAGATGTGGAGGGCTCTGCCCCCATGCATTGGATGGTACGTCAATCTCTGCAACCGTGTGTTAGATGTGATATTAAGCTCTGACTCCATTGTTAGATGTGGAGGGTTCTGCCCCCATGCATTGGATGGTACGTCAAGCTCTGCAACCGTGTGTTAGATGTGATATTAAGCTCTGCCTCCATTGTTAGATGTGGAGGGTTCTGCTCCAATGCATTCGATGGTACGTCAAGCTCTGCAACCGTGTGTTAGATGTGATGTTAAGCTCTGCCTCCATTGTTAGAATATATAATGGGTTCCGCCCCCATGCATTGGATGGTACGTCAAGCTCTGCAACCTTGTGTTAGATGTGATGTTAAGCTCTGCCTCCATTGTTAGAATATATGGAGGGTTCTGCCCCCATGCATTGGATGGTACGTCAAGCTCTGCAACCTTGTGTTAGATGTGATGTTAAGCTCTGCCTCCATTGTTAGAATATATGGAGGGTTCTGCCCCCATGCATTGGATGGTACGTCAAGCTCTGCAACCTTGTGTTAGATGTGATGTTAAGCTCTGCCTCCATTGTTAGATGTGGAGTGTTCTGCCCCAATGCATTGGATGGTTCGTAAAGCTCTGCAACCGTGTGTTAGATGTGATATTAAGCTCTGCCTCCATTGTTAGAAGATGCGGAGGGCTCTGCCTCCATGCATTGGGTGGTACGTTACGCTCTGCAGCCGTGTGTTAGATGGGATGTTAAGCTCTACCTCCGTGTGTTGGAAGATGTGGTGAGGTCTGCCCCCATGCGTTACATGGGACTTTAACGTCTTCAACCGTCTGTTAGATGGGATAGCAAGCTCTGCCTTCGTGTGTTTAGAAAACATAGTGAGAGCTGCCCCCCATGCATTAGATGGGACGTTAAGTTCTGAACCATATATTAAATGGGATAATAAGCTATTCCTCCGTGTGTTAGAAGATGTAGTGTGCTCTACCCCCTTGTGTTACATGGATCGTTACGCTCAGCAACCGTGTGTTAGATTGGATGTTAAGTTATGCCTCCGTGTGTTAGAAGATGTGGTGGGCTCTGCCCCCATGCGTTAGAATGGACATTAAGCTCGGAAACCCGTCTGTTAGATGGGATGTTAAGCTCTGCCTCTATGTGTTAGAAGATTTGGTGAAATCTACCCACCTGCTTTAGATGGGATGTTAAGATCTCCACCTGTGTGTTACATGCGATAGTAGGCTCTGCCTTAGTGTGTTACATGTGGTGAGTTCTGCTCCCGTGTATTATATGGGTCGTTAAGCTCTGCAACCATGTGTTAGATTGGATGTTAAGCTATGCGCCGTGGGTTAGATGTTGTCAGCTCTGCCTCTTTGTGTTACATGGGACGTTAAGCTCAGCAACCGTGTTTAAATGCGATATTAAGCTCTGTATCTGTGTGTTAGCAGATGTGGTGATATCTGCCCACGTGACGTTAACCTCTGCAACCGTGTATTAGATGGGATATTAAGCCCTACCACCATGAGTTATAAGATATGGTGAGCTCTGACTTCGTGATTCAGATGGGAAGTTAAACTCTGCAACCCTGTATTAGGTAGTAAGTTAACATCTGCCTTCATGTGTTAGAAGATATGGTGGGCTCTGCCTCCCGTGCGTTAGATGCGAAGTTAAACTCTGCAACCGTGAATTAGACGAAAAGTTAACCTCTGCCCACGTGTGTTAGGTGGGAAGTTAAGCTCTACAACGCAGGTATTAGATTGGATGTTAAGCTCTGCCTCAAAGTGTTTGAAGATGTGGAAGGCTCTGATCCAGTGTGTTTCATCGGATTGTGTTCTGCCCCGTTCGTTAGATGGGATATAAAGTTCTGCCTCCATGTGTTAGAAGATGTGGTGAGGTCAGACATCCATCCGATGGCTCCTTGCAGCGGTGGGCGGCGGTGGTGATGGGGGTGGCTCAGTCGATAACGCGCCAGGCTCGTAAACTGCGGTTCCCAGGTTCGAGTCCCAGCTCGGTCAGCGTTGAGATTTATCTATGCAAATATTCCGCACCCTACCCAAGGTCAGCAGACATCGATGGACATGGAAAGGCCGCTGTCCGACGGTAGGACGTTAAGCTGTGGTCCCGTGTGCCCTATAACCTGTGCACGTTAAAGAACACGCTGGATGGCCTTAACGGGACGCTACCATCTGGCTCCCAACAGCTATTCCATTTGGTCCCCTCCCCCAACTTTCTCTGTTCCTTCGGGGTCCTTGTGACCTTGCCATTTAACCCATGGTGTGCAAAAAGTGCCGCTCAGAGAAAAAACAACCCAATCCAAAGGAGCTAGATGCTGCAAACTTTGCATGAACGTTTATTTCACTCTGTGGGAGAACGTAGGCTAAGTGCGAAACCCTGGTGGCAACCGAAATTGGGTGGGGATGGGGAGTTTAAACTTCTCAAATTCCCCACAGACTTAACATCAACTGTTGAAAGTTATTCAAAATATCTGTTGCCACCAATAAATTTGAAAGAAGGAATGCATAAAACTAATATATTTTTGATTATGCGTGATAAAGTCATTTTTCAGTTTGTTGGGACAAGAGCACTAACATCCGTGTATTTTGAAGTTATTCGAATTAAGCACGAGCTAATTAAACACGAGATTCTTTGTTGAAGTAAAAGCTTCAAAAACTAAACATTCGTATCGGAAATTAAATTCATTAATCTATTTTGAAAAAATATGTAAAATGTAATAAACGTATACCTCATACGTTAATTAATAAACGTTTTAATATGTTAAGTAATAAATAATGTTTTCCAATAAATATAATAAATTTTTTGTAGTCCTCAAACACTTTGTGGGCAATTTAAATCATATATTTCTTTTCATATAAAGTTATATATATTTGTCACACCGTATACGAGGAACTCTGGTGGGTATAAAATGATTTCAAAAGTTTGATTATTTGAACGAGGCAATTTTGTTTTTTGGTTAATTTCTGACTTGGGGAGGGGTATACGGTATTTAGAGAAATGCCCTTTTCTTTCTTATCCTAAAAGAGAGGGATGAAAATTAAACCAGAAATATTTGCTTCTTTTTTTTTACCTATCTTTGTAATGTTTTTGTCACTAGTCATTAGCATATTTTGTTAATTTGTTTCTCGGTTTGCTATTATGTTTATGAAAGCAGTAGTTTTACCATATCTCCCTCCATTGGGTTTTGAATGTGCACTGTCCGTCAGGTTCGAGTCCCAACTGGGTCAACGTTGAGATTTATCTCCGAAAAACTCGCCGCCAGTCCCAGGACAGTACCAGACACCACTGGACTTGGAAGGGCCGCCGTGGTTAAGTCGTGGTTCCTGATGTGGAACAACCATACCCTGTGAACGTTAAAGAACACGATGGATGGTCTTGATGGGAGGCTACCATCTCTCTCCGAAATGGTATTCCGATGGATCCCCTCCGCCAACTTCCTCTGAGCCATCGGGATTTTCTGAGCAGGCCACTTAGACCACTCTGTGCAAAAAAGATGATATAAGATAGAATTGATAATAGATATTGTTATAAACATTATATTTCAGTATTGTCATGTGCATTACGTTTCGATATTGATATAAGCATCACGTTTCAGTATTGTTATAAGCATTGTGTTTCATAATGTTACAACTTCTTTTTAAACTTCTTTTAATCATGTTACAACTTCTCATTAAATTTCTTTTCAGTATGTTACTACTTCATTTTTAAATTTAGTGCATTTGTCCTCTTGTGATTTGTAAAAAATTATATCCGGCATAAAACGTAACGGGTGGGATTTTTTTCTTCTGAGTGGCACGTTTTTGCAGCCGCCCTGCCCACGGTCAGTAGGAGACACCGATGGGCTTGGAAAGGCCGCCGCCCATGGGATGGGACGTTAAGCCGTGGCTCCGGGTACGGGAGTGCCATACCCTGTGCACGTTAAATAACACTCTGGATAGCCTTGGCCGGAGTCTACCATCTGTCTCCCAACAGCTGTTCCTGTGGATCCCCTCCCCTAACCTTCCCTGAGCCTTCGGGGTCCTTGTGACCTGGTCATTTAGTCCATTGTGTACAAAAAAGTGCCTCTCAGAGGTAAAACAACCAAGCGTTTTTGCAGACAATGGACTAAGTTGCCAGATCACAGGAACCCCCAAAGGTTAAGAGAAATTTGGCGCTATAGTTTTATTTACATTGTGGTCCGTAAATGGTAGCTAGGCAAAAAGTGAAAGAATAGTTATGTACCAATTCCCAGCGATGATGCACAGAACCGGCCAGGTCTAGCGTCTAATGTCCGATCCTGTCTTTTCGTGGTGTACGCCTTTAGCACCTTTCAAAAGATATGTTTTCTTTTGGAAGGGAACGGAAATAGTGGGCTGCCAGTTTAGTATAGCCTACTGGTCTGGTCATCTATGGCCACTTTTTTTTTTCAACCATCTTGAGGAGTAGTCAACTTCACAGGGTCCTGGTGCTGACCATTTATACCTACTAGACTGGACTTGTTTATGGATTTAACCTTGATTATGGATTATGGACTTGCTGCAGTGGTGGGCTTCAGTTGAGGGAGAATCTGCCCTTGTGTTTTCTGTTTGCTTCTGGGTTGCCAACCCTAAGTGAACAGAGACATGGGATACCTTATATCAGCTGGTGGATAATCCTGATCAGAGGCCATCCCAAATACCTGAACCTCACCTAGCTAGCTCGGCATCGTCATTCCTAAGTAATGTATCTCAAACAGGCCATTCGGCTCTTGAAAAAGTCCACTTAAAAAGGTGGTGTCTGAAGATCCTACCAGCATTGGTGACTTCAGCCTTTAGCGGAGGAGGAACAGGTCTTTGTCCCATGCCAGCGATCTGGGGGCTGTTTCATATTGTTGGCTCTACCTGTCTCAATAAACCTAGTTTCTTTAAAAAACCTACTGATCATTTTCTCTCTTCAGGAACATGGAACGTGAGGACAGTAAATAGAGGTTATTCTCTTGATGACCTCACGCATTAATTCCAACGCTATAACCTAGATAATCTAGGCTTGAAAGAGACTAGATCGACAGGGAAAGATGTGATACTTAAAATAATTTTAAATTTCTCTTTTGAGGCAGGGATGATGGAAAGCATCTCCAAGATCTGTATTTGTTTCTCAGCAGACACGCCATTGATGCTCGTCTACGATACAAATGCAATAATGAAAGATTTCTTACAGCAAAATTTAAAACAAAAATTAAAAACTTGAAGGTCACCTGTTATTTTGTCCCCACAGAGGACTCATAAAAACGAAAAGGATACGTTTTACAAACAGCTTCAGGATATTTTGAATTCTGTGAAGAAAGGAGATATTTCTCTTGTGCTAGGTGACTTCAGGGCTAACGTTTGTACTGACTCTGACCTTTGGGCAGGAGTTTTAGGTACTTTTGGCATTGGTAGTTCCAATGGCAATGGGGGACGTCTCGTACAGGTAAGTAAACTTTATGGTTTACAATTGCTGATATTTTCAATAAATATCATATGGAGTTTTACTTGTATAAACGTTCAACAGATGGCAGCAGAAACTTCCCGTATCAACCATAAAGAAAGATTTACACTGTTAGAGCAAAGTGCAGAAGACAATGTACATCGATATGCTCCAGGGAACACAAACTTGCAATGTAGATAGACTTATATATAATCGCAAGATGATTAAATGTATTAATTTACATATTAATTTCAAAAATTCTGCAAAATTACTCAAAATAAACATACAACGGCTTTTCCAGGTATCGTAAAATGTACTCCTGAGCGGGATAAAACACTCATTGAATAACTTTAGGGTCAGCCACCACTGTGCCAAACAGCCATGGCTGTTTTGGAAACACTGGTTAAATCGCCATATATATATACCAATAGTAAGACAAACCATAGCTGCAGTGAGCTAAAATGATTACACTGCGCATGCACAGATTGCCGTTACAGTTGTTTTTGATAAAGTTACTTTTCTGTCTTCAATAAACAGAACTGATGAAGACAATACGACGCACACTCGTATACGATCTGTATATTCCAGCATCTTTGCCCATCGTTTCTTCTTCTTTAGGGGAGTGGAAATTGTCTCAGACGTCAAAGTGCTATGTTTGTAATCTGAAGTTTTAACGTTCGATTCCCAAATGCGCCTGAGTTGAGATTTATTTCCGCCATCTCTCACGACGCGATCGACAACAAAGTAAACACTGATTAACTTGGAAAGGCCGCTGCGTATTAGACGGTATGTTAAGCTCTGCCTCAGTGTGTTAGAAAATGTGGTGAGCTCTGACGTGCGTAAAATCAGACGTTAAGCGTATCAAGGAATTGATTTTTCATTAAAAACTTATTTTTGCATTCGAATTTTAGATTATTTTGAGAAATAATTCGAAAAAATAATTTTTTTTATTTTCGTTTTTTATTTATTGTTAACATTTCTTTCTACACTGAGAAAATTTTGAGATCAGTTTTTACCTACCATAACTGATATTAGACAAGTAATTACAAATAAATCATCAATCTTTCATTGACTATCCTAAATCGAAAATTTGCAATACATCCCGAGACAGTTCTGCTCATGCAGAACTATAATATTCAACATGAAGATCAACATGAAGGATCAACATGATATCAACATGAATAGATCAACATGAAGGGATCATGACGTCAGCGAGGATGCACAGGTAGCCATTGGCTTCAGGGACCCATCCAGTGGTACCATCTGTCCCAGGTCATACCAGGAATACATCCGCCAGACATGCACACTCCCACAGCCGCCTGTATTTGACGAACAAGTGCGTCCGGGTGTTGTTTCTCATGTGTCTAACGCTGTATCCGCCACCTTCCGTCACTTCTTGGAGTTCTGGTTCTCTCTTCTGGTTCTCCGTTCACTTCTGTGGAGTATAAACCTCTATTCGTCGTGAAAGGCAACATTTTTCCCCTCTTCCACTGTCCAATCACGGTAGTCCCATGCAAACTGCAGGAATCATTGCCGATGGCCCTTGGTTAACATGGGCACCTTTTCTCAGCGTAGACTCCATAAATGCATGCGTAACAGTGTCCACTCTACTGTTATCGCGGACACTTCTCTGGGTCCCCAGCGTTCATTTGAGTGGTCAATTGCTGCGCTGTTGCGCGTCGATTGGCCTTTAACAATCGAAAGAGGCGCCATTCTTCTCTGGGGTCGATGTCCTTTGGGGCTCCACAGTTTGGGCCACACAATGTGACAGTGGTCCATTCTTGGTATACCCTTATTACAGCACCTCGCGAACAGCCCACGGAATCTGCTGTCTCCGAGATGCTTTCACCCTTCGCACGGTAGCCGATGATCATAACTTTATGAACGTCCGTCAAATCAATATCTCTGCCCATTGTGCTCAGGTTTCTCACTATGACTCATCTGTCCCAGCCGGCTGCTTATATCACCGTGTGGTCGACCTTGTCATATGCACTCTGTGACATGTCTTGGCGGGTACACTGTGATTCCGTAGGTGTTCATATTATTCTGATATGACTGTTTATTTTCTGAAGTGTCCGAAATGGGAATTTTTCTCATGAGTTGTCATTTGGACTGAACTAGACTGTTTTCCACGTGCTCGAGAGGTGAGCGAAAGTGCTTTTAATCCTCTGCCGTCCTAGCCGGAGGATCTAGTGAGAGTCGTGAAGAGGAGCGAGTAAACAATAAACTTCAGACTGAGCAAACAGGAAAGACGTTGTTAAGCGCATCAAAGGGGCCTAGCTCTTTCTCAAAAGGGACTCTAAATGAACAGGGTTTGGTTCAGTGTGAACCAAGGTAGAGTTCTGTGTGAACCAGGGGTTCGTTTCTATGTTTGCCAGGGTGTGGTTCTGGGTGAACCAAGGTAAAATTCTGTGTGAACCAAGGTTAGGTTCTGTGTGAACCAGGAGGCGGTTCTGTTTGAACCAAGGAACGTTTTTCTGAGTACCAGGAGGCGGTTCTGTGTGAACCAGGTTGTTTGGCAAGGATTCAATATCCTCTCGCCGAGTTTTGCGGTTGGTAAAGGGATCTCTGTAGATATTTCCAGATCATCACATGAATGCTTGCAGTAAAAAAAGCAGCATTCGGATTAAAGAAAGCTGGTTGGAGGAATATTTATTTATTAATTTATCTGCAAAGCCATTTCATTCTGATCTTGAGCGCTGCTCAGGCCCACGGCATCGAGCCCATACCTATACGTACATGTTGTATGCATGTAAATAGACTGTGTCGTCCGTCCTCTGCTCTGGTGCATTTGTTTATTTCATCTTTCTACACGACGTTTAGCACAGCACGTCTGAAGTACACCTAAGCATGGGTGTAAAAACCCATGAATCTGTGGTCTCACCTAGGATAATGGCGAATACTGATTAAGTGAACTAATTAAACCCCCTCTATGAACTAGCTGGGAAGAGTACGTCTCTCCTTACCTCAGGTCCACGACAGGACACTACTGGACCTTGTAACCTAGCTATTTAACCCATTGTGCTAAAACACTACATTTCAAAGAACGTGACGCGAATTAATGCATTTTCAGGCATCACATTCTGCATTTCATTGGCTTTCGTGGTTAAGTGTAATAGGTCACGATTGGACAAGAAACTCTTTGAGGGATACTCGCCGTTCCATTTATGTGAAACATTGTATAGTAAAGTTTGATTCATTCTGAAATTTATCTTCGATACATTTCTCCATAAAACGTAAGAAGTTACTTAGTTCTGAATATAATTCGCGATATATTCGACACACATACTACCCAGGAATGGGAAAATCCTTCCCTGGATTTCCGGTATGGCCTCGACAGGGCCGGATTAGTGTAATGACCACACCTGCCACGGCCCGGGACAGTATCTTTAAGAATGGACTCGCTTTTAAGGAGGGGTTCTTCTACAGGAGGATTGGGTTGTTTTACCTCTTTTTTACACACGTTTTTACACTTTTTTGCACACCGTGGGCTAAATGGCTACGTCACAAGGATCCCGAAGGCTCAGAGAAGATTAGGGGAGGAGACTCATTGGAACAGCTTTTGGGTGACAGATGGTAACTCCCTTCAAGGCCATCCAGCGTGATCTTAAACGTGCACTGGGTATGGCTCTCCAGCACACAGCGACACGGCTAAACGTCACATCCGACGGACTCCGGCCTTTCTAAGCCGATCGTGTTCCTACTGACCATGGAGAAGGCGGGGAGTTTTGCGCAGATAAACCTCCACGCTGACCCAGCTGGAAGTCGAACTTGGGAACTGCAGAATACGAGCCTGGCGCGCTAACGACTGATCCTGCGATTGCTAGCTTTCTAGATTTCAAAAAATCTTTTAACTCTGCGGATCGACATAATTTGTGGTTGATTGTTAGATCATATGAAATACCTGATAAATTAGTGTAATGAGAGCTCTCTATAATAACACTGAGTCGAGTGAGAGAGTTGGTACGTCTTGCAGGGATTGGTTTAGCATTGCCAGTGGAGTTAGACAAGGGTGCATTTTGTCTCCTTTTCTATTTAGCTTAGTTATTGATTATGTAATACGAAATTCTTTGCAAGGGAAAGATTTTCGCCTTAAATTGTCTAGAGATTTAAAAATTTCTGCTTTAGATTATGCAGATGATTTGGCCCTGTTCGCTACTGATGTTGATGAAATGAATTCGTTCATTAGGGCTGTTGATCACACTGGTAATAGAGTATTTTTGGTGACAGACAGGAAATTAATGTGATGAAAATTGATCAGACAGATGGTGCTTCAGTTTCAATGGCTGTGCTATTGAGCAAGTGTCTCACTTTAATTATCAGAATAGGGATTGCTACTGGGACTTTTAAGAATCTATGGAGAGTATTGAATAATAGGCGCACAGGCATAAAGACTAAAATTAGGCTGTATAATAGTTTGGTTCCTTCTAAATTTAGTTATTTTAGCGAAACATGGACCTTTTGTAAGCAGGATAACAAGGAACTTGATGCCTTTAATTCCAGATGTCTACGCAATATCTTGGTCATTAGGTGGTTTGACTTTGTAACTAATGATAAGGTTAGGCAAAGGAGTCGGCAACCTCCTTTAAGCAGCATATTGTGAAGGGAGAGACTGCGTTGGTTTGGCCATGTTGCCCGTATGCATAGCTGCAGATTTCCAAAGACGTTTTGAACAGTGTACCTAAGGGTATCAGAAAAAAGGAAGACATAGGATGCGATGGGCAGACGATGTCAAACAGGACCTTGCTAGAATTGGCCTAGAGTGGAGAATCCAGACGTTCTCAAAAGAGACACGTCTGGATGGGAAAGTACATAGTCTCGTTGGACATCCGTAGCCCTTTGCTACATGAAGATTTTGAATGTAAAGTTCTGCAGGAGCAGAACTATGTCTGGAAGTTTAAAGATTTTGCAAGATTGGACAGCAATGAAAGACTGATGGTTTATTTGTAATTCCTTGTCTAACACCAGTTTTAGTTGGTAAAAACTGATCTTGAAATTTTTTAAGTATAGAAAGAAATATTAACAATAAATAAAAAAATCGAAAATAAAAAAATATTTTTTCGAATTATTTTTCAAAGTAACCTAAATTTGAATGCAAAAATAACTTTTTAATGAAAAGTCAATTCCTGGATAAACTTACTTTCCTCTCTATGATAAACAGAAATTATGAAGACAACACGACGTACCCACGTCTGGATCTGTATATTCCAGCATCTTAGCACATTTTCTTTCTCTTTAGGCCGCAGAAATTGTATCAGACGACAGAGCGCCATGTTTGTAATCTGCAGTTCTTACGTTCGAATCCCAACTGCGCATGATTTGAGATTTATTTCCGACATCTCTGACGACGCCCTAGACAAGAATGTGTACACGGATGGACTTGGAACGGCCGCCGTGTATTAGATGGGATATTACGTTCTGCCTCCGTGTGTTACAAGATGTGGCGAGGTCTGCCCCCATGCGTTAAGCTCTATAAACCTGTTTTAGATGGGATATTAAGCTCTGCCTCTGTCTTAGAAGATGTGGTGAGGTCTGCCCCAATGCGTTACATGGGACTTTAAGCTCTACAACCAGTGTGTTAGATGTGATGGTAAGCTCTGCTTTCATTGTTAGAAATGTGGAGGGTTCTGCCTCCATGCATTGGATGGAACGTCAAGCTCTGCAACCGTGTGTTAGATGTGACGTTAAGCTCTGTCTCCATTGTTAACAGATGTGGAGGGCTCTGCCTCCATGCATTGGATAGTAGGTCAAGCTCTGCAACCATGTGTTAGATGGGATGTTAAGCTCTGCCTACGTGTGTTGGAAGATGTGGTGAGGTTTGCCCCCTTGTGTTACATTGAACGTTAAGCTCTACAACCGTGTATTAGATAGGATATTAAGCTCTGCCTCCTCTATTTGAATATATCGTGAGGTCTGCCCCCATGCTTTACATGGGATTTTAACTTCTGCAACCGTCTGTTATATGGGATAGTAAGCTCTGCCTCCGTGTGTTTAGAAAATATGGTGAGGTCTACTCCCCATGCATGAGATGGGACGTTAAGTTGTGTAACCATGTATTAAATGGATAATAAGCTCTTCCTCCGTGTGTTAAAAGATGTATTGTGCTCTACCCCCTTGCGTTATATGGATCGTTAAGCTCAGCAACCGTGTGTTAGATTGGATGTTAAGCTTTTCCTCCGTGTGTTAGAAGATGTGGTGGGCTCTGCCCCCATGCGTTAGAATGGACATTAAGCTAGGAATCCCGTCTGTTAGATGGGATGTTATTCTCTGCCTCTATGTGTTAGAAGATGTAGTGAACTCTGCCCACCTGCTTCAGATGGGATGTTAAGATCTCCACCTGTGTGTTACATGCGATAGTAAGCTCTGCCTTAGTGTGTTAGATGTGGTGAGTTCTGCTCCCTTATATTATATGGGACGTTAAGCTCTGCAACCACGTGTTAGATTGGATGTTAAGCTATGCGCCGTGAGTTAGAAGATGTTGTCAGCTCTGCCTCTTTGTGTTACATGGGACGTTAAGCTCAGCAACCGTGTTTTAATTGGGATATTAAGCTCTGTATCTGTGTGTTATAAGTTGTTGTGAGCTCTGACTTCGTGATTCAGATGGGAAGTTAAATTCTGCAACCCTGTATTAGGTAGTAAGTTAACATCTGCCTTCATGTGTTAGAAGGTATGGTGTGCTCTGCCTCCCGTGCGTTAGATGGGAAGTTAAACTCTGCAACCCTGAATTAGATGAAAAGTTAACCTCTGTCCCCGTGTGTTAGGTGGGAAGTTAAGTTCTGCAACGCAGGTATTAGATTGGGTGTTAAGCTCTGCCTTAGAGTGTTTGACGATGTGGAGGGCTCTGATCCAGTGTGTTTCATGGGATTATGTGTTCTGCCCCGTTCGTTACATGGGATATTAAGATCTGCCTCCATGTATTAGAAGATGAGGTGAGGTCAGACATCCATCCGATGGCTCCTTGCAGCGATGGGCGGGGGTGGTGGGGGTGGGGGTGGCTCAGTCGATAGCGCGCCAGACTCGTAATCTGCAGTTCCCAGGTTCGAGTCCCAGCTCGGTCAGCGTTGAGATTTATCTCTGCAAATATTCCGCACTCTACCCATGGTCAGTAGAGACCGATGGACATGGAAAGGCCGCTGTCCGACGGAAGGATGTTAAGCTGTGGTCCCGCGTGCCCTAATACCCTTTACACGTTAAAGAACACGCTGGATATCCTTGACGGAAGGCTACCATCTATTTCCCAAAAGCTGTTCCAGTGGGTCCCCTCCTACAACCTTCTCTGTTCCTTCGGGGTCCTTAAACCTGGCCATTAAATCCTTAACCTGGTCATTTAACCCATGGTGTGCAAAAAAGTGACGCTCAGAGATAAAAAAAACCCAATCCAAAGGAGCTAGATGCTGCAAACTTTGCATGAACGTTTATTTCACTCAGTGGGAGAACGTAGGCTATGTGCAAAATCCTGGTGGCAACCGAAATTAGGTGCGGATGGGGAGTTTAAACTTCAAAATCCCCTCAGACTTAACATCAACGGTTGAAAGTTATTCAAAATATCTGTTACCACCATTAAATTTGAAAGAAGGAATGCATAAAACTATATCTTTTTGATTATGCGTGATAAAGTCATTTTTCAGTTTGTTTGGTCAAGATCACTAACATCCGTGTATATTGAAGTTATTAGAATTAAGCACGAGCTAATTAAACACGAGATTCTTTGTTGAAGTAAAAGCTTCAAAAACTAAACATTCGTATCGGAAATTAAATTCATTAATCTATTTGAAAAAATAGATTTTAGAAAAAATAGAATATTTGAAAAAATATAAATATATTGAAAAAATATGTAAAATGTAATAAACGTATACCTCATATGTTAATTAATAAAGGTTTTAATATGTTAAGTGATAAGTAATGTTTTCCAATAAAAATAATAAATTTTTCGTAGTCCTTAAACACTTTGTGGGCAACTTAAATCTTATCTTTATTTTTCTATAAAATTAAATATTCTTGTCACACTGTATCCGAAGAACTCTGGCGGATAAAAAATGATTTGAAAAGTTTGAGTATTTGAACGAGGTAATTTCGTTTTTTGGTTAACTTCTGACTTGGGGAGGGGTATACGGTACTTCAAAATCCCCCCCGAAGGGAACCACCTTGTCGTGGTGGGGGGGCTTGCGTGCCTTAATGAAGTCGAGGGCTATGCCGACTAGAGTTACTCATGTCGGACAGGCCGAGATGGAAAGGCCAGACTAAGAGTTCCCATGTCATGTATAGTAAGGACTGAGACGATAGAAGTGAGGAGTAGAGATGGTGGATGGTGGAGATGAAAGATGGGACCCCACAGGAGAACACCAATGTGCGTGGTGGTCAGTTGGCAAGGCCAACAATGTTGTTACTTGAGTACAGCTGGAGGTGGGCTGTAAAAGAGGACAGGAGGATTAGAGATAAGTGATATGGAGTAAAGATAGTGAAGGAGAGTTGGAACAGTGCAGAGGGTAGCACAAAAGATTGGGAGTATGACTGGAATGGAGGAGTGAAATTAAGTTGATGAGACGGACGAAAAAGTTGTGGAAAAAATTTAATTACTGCAGTCAAGGTTCTTAGAATGACTGCAGTAAAAGTTTAGGAAATGGAAAAGTGTGGAGAGTGAACACACTATAAAGGTAAAGGCGTACAGACGCCTGTGGCAAAGGGGAGAGCCAACATTACAGGTCTGTTGTTAAAGGGGAGAGGAGGTCTGTGTCGAAAGGCACAGGCCCCTCTCCAACCCGTTTTTATTTTCTTTTTAGGTTCACTGGTCTCAAAATCAGATCATTCGTAGAGATTAGGCTGAGGTCGTTTCATTAACACGGGGGAGGATGGGAGTCCTGGTCCTTTGGACAGGGGACTCCCGTCCTCCCCCATTTTTACGCCTCTGATTTTTCCATTTCTGGGTGGAGGTTAGGATGGACCATACCCGGAATACGCGCCTCAAGACGTCCCGGGGGCGCGGGCCTACTTCCCAGTTGGACTCAAGGAAGGAGACTGGCCGAGATTGTTCAAATTGAACAACTTATCTAATAGGGAAAAGGTGGCCAGTGTTTAGATTTGGATTGTGCCCTGATGGGCGAGGTGGGGAGAATATATCATGGTCGCCACACCTATGAGTGGCCCACCTGTTTTACCGTGGGTGGAGACCCGTAACATGGAAAAGAGGGTCCTGGCGGTTGAGGGACAGGCAAGCTGGTATCCCAATACACCGTCCTTGGCCTCCGCTTCATTAAAACGGGAGGTCCGAGCTGGCTCACTCGGATCAATCGGTACGTGAGGCATCCCCTGTCCCACCCCTTGACCGGGATGGGTCAGGGGCGGTTGCTGAGTCAACCGGGTGGAGGTGATTCTTGACGATAGGGGTTGGGTCCGGACCGGGGCCCGGACGAGTTCCGGGCCTCGGCCCGGATCATGCTCTGGTCTGAGGGGAGAGCCAAAGTCTGGGTATAACCTGGGCGTATCTCTGAGGTACCTCGAGCGACGAATTTAACTCTGAGGCCTCCCCTTGTAGGGCTCCGTTGTGAGTGGAGACCGCCTGGGTCGAACAATATACCTCAACATGAGATATAAACGAGTAATGACGGCTTCAGGTGATAGTGACAAAAGGACCAGTAGAAAAGACAGCACGCCCAAGGAGGCTGCTGATCTTGAAGTGGTAGTGGAGGAAGTCCCAGAGACTCCCCCTCCCACCACAAGCTGTACGGAAGTGGTAAAAGGGCCTCCAAAGGAAGGAGAGAACCCAGATAGAGGCGGAGATGAAGGGTGCATAGCCAAAGAGGCAGCCCCGGATACGCAGGAAGAGCCCAACGGAAACGGGACGGGCTCAGGTAGGTTGGCCAATGTGGCTGGCCTGCTGGAGGAACTCGCGGTGGAGTTGTTCCGCCACAGGGTAGAAACAGATCTGAAGAGCATGGTCATGGGTGTAGCACGAAAGCTGCACACCATAATTTGTGAGCAAGAGTTAGAACTCGCGACCATGAGTGGACAGCTGAAAGAGCGAGCTACACGTCCACAAGTAGTAAAGGAAAGGCCACCAACTTATGCGAAGGCAGTTGGTGGTCAAGGAAAGGGAAAGGGAGGTCTGGTGGTAGCTCAAAAGCCCACCCCCCCTGCAAAGAAACCAAGGCATACCCTGCTGATCTATTCCAAGAACAAGGAAACGACAGCACTGCAGGTAAGGGATAGCCTGAAGAGTAACATCAACCCTGCAGACCTGAATCTGGGGGTTATGACCGTAAAGCCAATGAGGGCTAACGGTGTAATAGTGGAATGTAGCTCAGAGAGCGACATGGCCTGTCTTAAAAACGCAGTGGACAGCCATGAATCGCTCAAGGATACTCTAGAGGCCAAATCTGCCGTAAGGCTGAAGCCTAAGATAATGATCTGTAGTGTGGATAAGGACGTTCCCCGCGAGGACCTCCAGAAGATTATCCGCAGCCAAAATAGTCTAGGTGAAGAAGAGGTGGACATAAATCCACTCTTTTCGGTAAAGGCCCGAGTGGAAAACACGGTCCACTGGGTGGTGGAGGCCACTAGTGCCTCACACAGGAAAATATTAGCTGTAGGTAAGCTAAACGTGGGATGGTCTAGATGTATAGTCAAGGACTACATCAGGGTTCTGCGGTGCTACAAGTGCTATGCATTTGGGCACAAGCAGACCGAGTGCGAGTTAAAGACGCAACGGTGCTCACAGTGTGTGGGCAAGCACTCTTACAAGGAGTGCACGAAGCCCAAACCGAAGTGCATTGTTTGTAAAACCGCCAATAGGGAGCATGGGGCCAAGTATGATATTGGCCACAGTGCGATGGACACAAAGTGCCCGTCGTACTGTCGTGAGATGAAGTTTTGCGAAGACGCACCGACTATGGGCAGTAGGCCTCCAGGTGTTCGAGGGGTAAGTCTTAAATTTGTTCAAATAAATCTAAATGGGGCTAGGGCCGCAATGGCCCAGTTCAACCGGTGATAAAAGAGGAAGGAGTCGATGTTGCTCTTGTGCAGGAACTCTACTGCACAGAGAACGTCATTAGAGGACTCCCTCTGACAAGCAGGCAGTTTTGTGAAAAAGGCACCAAGCCAAAAGCTGGAATTGTTGTTTTGAACCCCAAGGTGAATGCCATCCTGGCATATCACACAGATAAAATTGTAGTTGTGGAGATTGGGTATGGACGGTTAATAGTATACGCCATCTCCATTTACTGTCCTCCAAACAACAACATTGAGGACTTGTTAACCGAGCTGCAAAACGTCCTGGCTCGGGTTAACTCTAAGACCGTAATTATCGGCGGGGACTTCAATGCGAAGCATCCCCTGTGGGGTTCAAACCGACAAGATGTCAGAGGCGATATGACTCTTGATTTTATCAACTCGGCTGACTTGTATTTATTAAATGATTGGGATACTCCAGCTACATTTACTGGCCCAAGAGGGCAGAGCTGGATAGACTTGACCCTGGTATCACCTCGGTTGTTTCCCCTGATTCAGGGCTGGTGCGTCAGCGACATGGTCTCTAACAGCGACCATAATTACATCATGTTCCAGGTGGGCGGAACATCATCTCCACCACAGCATGCACGACGGTTTGCGGTGGGCAAAGCTCCTGTTTGGTGCAAGCTCATGCGCTGTGTGTCACCGGAACTGGCGAAGATCGGCCAGCGCGTCAGTGACATAGGAGATAGCAGTTCTCTAGATAACATCTTGGGAGAACTGACTGACTGTTTGTGTACTGGATGTGAGATGACCTTCGGGTTTAAAAGGCAACCCAGAGTGGGCAATAAATCAGTGCCCTGGTGGACACCTGAGCTCACGATTAGAAGGAAAAGAGTAAGAGCTCTCAGACGGAGATATCAAAGGTGTCACAATGTGGAGAGAAGTGCCAGAGAGGAACTGTACAGGATGGAACAAGCAAAGTATAAGCTCGCCATACGAGAGGCGCAGCTGACTTCCTGGCAGAAGTTCTGCAGCGAGGTCTCTGCACAGAACCCTTTCACATTACAGTATAGGCTAGCTACGGATAAAGATTTCAAACCCCTGGAAATTGCTTACGTTCGCAAGGAAGATGGATCCAAGACCACTTCCTTTGGCGAGACCATCCAGGTACTTTTAGATAATTTATTCCCTAAAGATGACAGGAGCTCTGATGATGCAGAACATCAACTCCTTAGGGAAAATTGCAGGACTCCACCGGATACGCCGGATGACGTCCCGTTTACAGAAGAGGAGGTGAGAGAGGTAATCAGGGATATGGCCCGGGGCAAAGCCCCGGGTAACGATGGTCTGACAGTGGAGATCGTTTCTCAGGTGTTTAATGAACATAAAAGCCTGTTCACCCAGCTCTTCAACAAGTGCTTGAAACTGGGAGCCTTCCCAACCGCCTGGAAACAGGCGGACCTTGTCCTCTTTAACAAGGCAGGTAGGGATCCGGCAGATGCAAGATCCTACAGACCGATATGTCTGCTGCCGGTGTTGGGAAAGGTGCTGGATAAACTCCTGACAAACAGGATGTACTACCACTGCCATAAGAACGGATTCTTGAATCCCAAGCAATTTGGGTTCAGAACAGACCAATCCACCACCGCTGCTATCAAACAGGTGGTGGACATAGTTCAGATAAATAAAGTGCACAAGTTGCACACCTCTCTCATTGCCTTGGATGTGACAGGCGCGTTCGACAACGTCTGGTGGCCTGCAATCTTGAATAAATTGAAGAAATATTCCTGTCCCAGGAACATTTTCATTCTAGTGGCCAATTACCTCAGCGAGAGGATGGTCACATACTCACATGCTAGCGGGATTGCCTCAAGAAACTTGGAAAGAGGCTGCCCACAAGGGTCGTGCAGCGGACCGTTCCTCTGGAACTTAGTCGCTGATTCTGCTCTGGAGTTGACTATGCCCGAAGGAGTCTGGCTCCAGGCGTACGCAGATGACTTGCTGCTTGCCATAACAGCGTCCTCCAGAGCTAAGCTGGAGGATGCTGGCAACGCAGCAATTAAAATACTAGAAGGATGGTGTCTGCGCAATAAGCTTGGGTTCAGCGTTGCAAAGACAACATCAATGACTATTGCTAAGGAGGGTGTCCTCAAGAAGAGGTATCCTATTTTCAAACTAAAAGGCGAAAATATCCGCCATGCGACAACATTAAAGTACCTGGGGATCACTCTGGATGAGAGGATGAGCTGGATCCCACACCTGCAGGACCTAAAAGCTAAATGCACCAATGTTATGTGTAAACTGGGGCGTATGGCTCGCGTCTCATGGGGACTCAGAAGCGAGGTCCTCAAAGAAATTTATCTTAGGGGAACGGAGAGGATCCTAACATATGGAGCGGGTGCCTGGTGGCGCCCGACGGACCACTCCATAATGTGTAGAAAGCTGCTTGTAGCCCAACGACCAGCTTTACTGCGAATTACCAGGGCATACAGGACGACATCTACGGATGCCCTCCTGGTACTTGCAGGGATCCCTCCGCTATTTTTGACTGTCGGTAAAGAAGCGACCATATTCAGAGTCCTGCAGGCTAGGGAAAAAGCAACATTCCTCGGAGTCCAGTATGACCCTGAGGATTTTGAGGTAAATACCGCTAAGTGGGATCTACATCCCACAAGGAGACTATGTGTGCCCTGGTCCACGGAGTTACCATCAGGTACAGATACTGAAATATACACCGACGGTTCCAAGAGCGAGGAGGGTGTGGGCTTAGCCTTCACTGTCTTCAATCAAGGGGCCAAAGTGTATGATTTTCAGAGGAAGGTTTCAAATAATGGCTCGGCCTTCCAAGCAGAGCTGCTCGCTATCAGAGAGGCCCTTAACTGGGCCCTCAATGATGGCGGTCTGAACAACGACATAAGGCTGTATACGGACAGCCAAGCAGCTCTGCATGCACTTGAAGATGCAACCAACAGGCATCAAATAGTGAATGAGATCAAGTGCATCCTGGGCAGTCAGAGCATGCCCAGGGTATCCTTCTCCTGGATCAAGGCACACGTAGGACATGAAGGAAACGAGCGGGCCGACCAACTGGCCCGTTCCGCAGGTAATAACACTCAACCTGTGATAGCGGTAAAGACTTCAAAAACTACCCTGAAGTCTATAATTGGCCAAGGTACCATTCAGGAGTGGCAGAGGCTCTGGGATACGACTGAGAATGGTCTTCAAACAAAGACATTCTTGAAAAGGGTCAGTCTATCCCTGAGCTCCTCTGACCACTATTTGACGCAGGTCCTAACAGGACATGGGAGCTTCCCCAAATATATGGAGCGTTTCAAAATCTCCGCCCACAGTTACTGCGGCTGTGGGACTCCAGATGCAGACGTCGGGCACTATATCCTCAGATGTCCGATCACTGAAGGGTTCGCTAACGAACTCAGGGACTCCCAAGCGATCAATGAGGTAGCAGGCGAACTGGTCTCTGTGTCCATCGAGAGTGTCCGTGTCAGGGCACACTTGAGGGACATAGGCTGGCTTGTCTGCCGGCTTCGGGACTCTCTCCTTTGAGTTCCGTGGCTGCTTTCTCTCTTTGACTTATTTTCCAACCTTCTTCCCGGGCTGCACTCAGCACCCCCTTTAACGCCACCCATACTCCATGTCCTGACTGGTCTCCTCTGAGACAAACTTCATCTTCTATTTCCAAGCCTCTAGTTGCTATGCACGTGTAGTGTCGTGAGACGGAGCACGTGCTTTCCCCATGGGGAGTGGGTCCTTCGGGACCCACTCCCCACCCCGTATTAACCAGAGGTACTTCAAAATATGCCCATTTCTTTCTTTCCCTAAAAGAGAGGGATGAATATTAAACCAGAGAACACTTTCTTCTTTTATTTACCTATCTTTGTAATGTTTTTCTCACTCGTCATTAGCATATTTTGTTCATTTGTATCTCGGTTTGCTATTATGTTTATGAAAACAGTAGTTTTACCATATCTCCCTCCGTTGGGTTTAGAATGTGCACAGTCCGCCAGGTGCGAGTCACAACTGGGTCAGCATTGAGATTTATCTCCGAAAAACTCGCCGCCCGACCCAGGATAGTATCAGACACCAGTGGACTTGGAAGGGCCGCCGTGGTTAAGTCGTGGTTCCTGATGTGGGACAACCATACCCTGTGAACGTTAAAGAACACGATGGATGGCCTTCATAGGAGGCTACCATCTCTCTCCGAAATGGTATTCCGATGAATCTCCTCCGCCAACCTCCTCTGAGCCATCGGAATTTTGTGACCAGTCCATTTAGACCACTGTGTGCAAAAAAGATGATATAACATAGAATTGATATTAGATATTGTTATAAACATTAAATTTCAGTATTGCCATGTGCATTACGTTTCGATATTGATATAAGCATTACGTTTCACTATTGTAATAAGCATCGTGTTTCATAATGTTAGAATTTCTTTTTAAACTTCTTTTCATCATGTTACAACTTCTCTTTAAATTTCTTTTCAGTATGTTACAACTTCTTTTTAAAATTTAGTGCATTTGTCCTCTTTTGATTTGTACAAAAATTATATCCGGAATATAAAGTAACTAGTGGAATTTTTTATTTCTGAGTGGCACGTTTTTGCAGCCGCCCTGCCAACGGTCAGTAAGGGACACCGATGGGCTTGGAAAGGCCGTCGGATGGAACGTTAAGCCGTGGCCCCGTGTGTGGGAGAGCCATACCCTGTGGATGTTAAAAACACACTGGATAGGCTTGGCGGGAGGCTACCATCTGTCTCCCAACAGCTGTTCCAGTGGGTTCCCTCTCCCAACCTTCTCTGAGCTTTCGGGGTCCTTGTGACCTGGCCACTTAGCCCATTGTGTACAAAAAAGTGCCGCTCAGAGATCAAACAACCCAACGTTTTCGCAGACAATGGACTAAGTGGCCAGATCACAGGAACCACCAAAGTTTAAGAGAAATTTGGCTCTATAGTTTTATTTACATTGTGGTCCGTAAATGGTAGCTAGGCATAATGTGAAAGAATAGCTGTGTACCAATTCCCAGCGATGATGCAGAATTAGTGTTTTATCCCGTTAAGGAGTACATTTTACGATACCTGGAAAAGCGGTTGAATGTTTATTTTAAGTAATTTTGCAGAATTTTTAAAATTAATATGTAAATTAACACTTTTAATCATCTTGCGAATACATATAAGTCAATGTACATTGCAGGTTTGTGTTCCCTAGAGCATATCGATGTACATTGTCTCCTGCACTTTGCTCTAACAGTGTAATTCTTTTTATATGGATGATACGGGAAGTGCCTGCTTCCATCTATTGAACGTTTCTACAAGTAAAAACTCGATATGATATTTATTGAAAATGTCAGCAATTGTATAAAATATAATTATATACATCATGTTATCGTGCATTGACACATAAATCTCAATTTATTATAATATACTGAATGCTGTAGGTTGTTCAAAATAGTAAAATTTTGTACTTTAGCATAGCTACTACCAGTTTTACAAAATTCGATATTATAAAATAAAATGATTTCATTGCTCCCTGATATTTTGTCTCTAAACGAAAAGCAAATTATGATTGTACCTCATGAAGAAAATGAACATTTTTCAGAGTCAAACTGTATGTAAAATTAATGACCTGGTGCAAACAATTGAAAACTTTGCTCAAAGGTGATAAAATAATGCAGGGAACTCGCTCCTCTCCCTGGATAGGTGATTGCCATGGATGCATTTCCCATGTTTAGAGGGCGCTGCAATCGAAAAGCTTACATTACGTCTATGGAAGCTATCTGTCTTCTTCCTTAGACAATCCTTGGCGGCATAAGGATTTCGTATGTATGAATTTTATAGTTCTGCATGAGCAGAACTGTATCGGGAAATAGTTGACAATGTGCGTTCCGTCCCATTCTCAACCGAAATTGGGTGGGGATGGGGAGTTTAAACTTCTCAAAATCCCCACAGACTTAACATCAACGGTTGAAAGTTGTTCAAAATATCTGTTGCCACCAATAAATTTGAAAGAAGGAATGCATAAAACTAATATCTTTTTGATTATGCATGATAAAGTCATTTTTCAGTTTGTTGGGTCAAGAGCACTAACATCCGTGAACATTGAAGTTATTCGAATTAAGCACGAGCTAATTAAACACGAGATTCTTTGTTCAAGTAAAAGATTCAAAAACTAAACAATCGTATCGGAAATTAAATTCATTAATCTATTTTGAAAAAATATGTAAAATGTAATAAACGTATACCTCATACGTTAATTAATAAACGTTTTAATATGTTAAGTAATAAATAATGTTTTCCAATAAAAACAATAAATTTTTCGTAGTCCTTAAACTCTTTGTGGGCAACTTAAATCATATATTTCTTTTTCTATATAGTTATATATATTTGTCACACCGTATACGACGAACGCTGGTGGGTACAAAATGATTTCAAAAGTTTGATTACTTGAACGAGGCAATTTCGTTTTTTGGTTAACTTCTGATTTAGGGAGGGGTATACGGTATTTCGAAATATGCCCATTTCTTTCTTTCCCTAAAAGAGAGGGATGAATATTAAACCAGAGAACACTTTCTTCTGTTTTTACCTATCTTTGTAATGTTTTTCTCACTCGTCATTAGCATATTTTGTTCATTTGTTTCTCGGTTTGCTATTATGTTTATGAAAACAGTAGTTTTACCATATCTCCCTCCATTGGGTTTTGAATGTGCACAGTCCGCCAGGTTCGAGTCCCAGCTGGGTAAGCGTTGAGATTTATCTCCGAAAAACTCGCCGCCCGTCCCAGGACAGTACCAGACACAAGTGGACTTGGAAGGGCCGCCGTGGTTCAGTCGTGGTTCCTGATGTGGAACACCATACCCTGTGAACGTTAAAGAACACGATGGATGGCCTTGATAGGAGGCCATCCATCTCTCTCCGAAATGGTATTCCGATGGATCCCCTCCGCCAACCTCCTCTGAGCCATCGGGATTTTGTGAGCAGGACATTTAGACCATTGTGTGCAAAAAAGATGATATAAGATAGAATTGATAATAGATATTGTTATAAACATTATATTTCAGTATTGTCATGTGCATTACGTTTCGATATTGATATAAGCATCACGTTTCAGTATTGTTATAAGCATTGTGTTTCATAATGTTACAACTTCTTTTTAAACTACTTTTAATCATGTTACAACTACTCTTTAAATGTCTTTTCAGTATGTTACTACTTCATTTTTAAATATTAGTACATTTCTCCTCTTGTGATTTGTAAAAAATTATATCCGGAATAATAAAGTAACGGGTGGGATTTTTTACTTCTGAATGGCACGTTTTTGCAGTCGTCCTGCCCACGGTCAGTAGGGGACACCGATGGGCTTGGAAAGGCCGCCGCCGTCGGATGGAACTTTAAGCCGTGGCCCCGTGTGTGGGAGAGCCATACCCTGTGGATGTTAAAAAACACATTGGATAGCCTTGGCGGGAGGCTACCATCTGTCTCCCAACAGCTGTTCCAGTGGGTTCCCTCTCCCAACCTTCTCTGAGCTTTCGGGGTCCTTGTGACCTGGCCACTTAGCCCATTGTGTACAAAAAGTGCCGCTGAGAGATAAAACAACCCACCGTTTTTGCAGACAATGGACTAAGTGGCCAGATCACAGGAACCACCGAAGTGTAAGAGAAATTTGGCTCTATAGTTTTATTTACATTGTGGTCCGTAAATGGTAGCTAGGCATAAAGTGAGAGAATAGCTGTGTACCAATTCCCAGCGATGATGCACAGAACCGGCCAGGTCTACCGTCTAACGTCGGATCCTGTCTTATCGTGATGTACGCCTTTAGCACCTTTCAAAAGAGATATTTTCTTTTGGAAGGGAACGGAAGTGGTTTGCTCCCAGTTCAGTATAGCCTACTGATCTGGTCATCTATGGCCACTTTTTCTTTTTTTTTTTCAATCATGCTAAGGAGTAGTCAACTTTACAGGGTCCTGTTGCTGACCATTTATACCTACTAGAGTGGACTTGTTTGTGGATTTGAGCTTGATTATGGATTCTGGACTTTCTGCAGTGGTGGGCTTCTGTTGAGGGGGAATCTGCCCCTGTGTTTTCTGTTTGCATCTGAGTTGTCAGCGCTAAGTGAACAGAGGCATGGGATACCTTACATCAGCAGGTGGATAATCCTGATCAGAGGCCATCGCAAGTAGCTGAACATCACCTAGCTAGTTCGGCATCGTCAATCCTAAGCAATGTATCTCAAACAGCCCATTTAGCTCTCGAAAAAGTCCACTTGAAACGGTGGTGTCTGAAGTTCCTACCAGCATGGTGACTTCAGCCTTTAGCGGAGGAGGAACAGGTCTTTGTCCCATGCCTGCGAATTGGGGGGCTGTTTCATATTCTTGGCCCTACCTGTCTCAATAAACGTAGTTTCTTTAAAAATCCTACTGATCATTTTCTCTCTCAGGAACATGGAACGTGAGGACATTAAATAGAGATTATTATCTTTATGACCTCACGCATTACTTCCAGCGCTATAACCTAGATATTCTAGGCTTGAAAGAGACCAGAATGACAGGAAAAGATGTAATACTTAAAATAACTCTAAATTTCTCTTTTGAGGCAGGAATGATGGAAAGCATCTCCAAGATCTATATTTGCTTTTCAGCAGACACGCCGTTGATGCTCTTGTACGATACAAATGCATTAATGAACGATTTCTTACAGCAAAATTTAAAACAAAAATTAAAAACTTCAATGTCATCTGTTATTACGTCCCCACAGAGGACTCATGAAAACGAAAAGGATACGTTTCACAGCCAGCTTCAGGATATTTTGAATTCTGTAAAGAGAGGAGATATTTCTCTTGTACTAGGTGACTTCAAGGCTAAAGTTGTTTATGACTCTAACGTTTGGGCAGGAGTTTTAGGTTCTTTTGGCATTGGTAGTTCCAATGGCAATGGGGGACGTCTCCTACAGGTAAATAAAGTTAATGGTTTACAAATAACTAACGAATACTACAAACATCGAGACATTTATAAATAAATGTGGGTTTTACGTGATGGATTGCACACGAATATGATAGATTATATTTTAATTAACAACAAACGGGCTAGTTCAGTTTGGAATACCAGATCATACAGGGGAGCCGAAATTGGGTCTGAGCATTACCTGGTCAAGAGTATCTTGTAGCTGAAGCTTAAGAAATGTTGCGCTAAGGTTAAGAAAATTACCTTCAACACTGAAGTTGTAAAAGATCAAGATATAGCCAAAGTATACCATGACAGGCTACTTAGTCATTATGAAAATCGTGTTTTCGTTACTGCTGAAGTTGAGAAAGAATGGGATCAGGTGAAACAAGCTTTACTTCAAACCAACAGTATTCTTCTGGATAAAAGGGAACAGAGGAAACAAAATTATTTGAGTGATAAGGCTATTTAACTTATTTCTGAAAGAATGAAGTGCAGAATTAATATGAATCAACACCCTACTAGCCCTAAAAGAAGGCATTACAAAGAGCTTAATAAACATGTAAAAGATCAGTTTACAGTGGCTTGGAAGCTTTATCTGTGAAAAAGCAGAAGAAGCAGTTAGACAGCACAACAGAATGGGAACCAAAACACTAACTAACTTATCAGGTACCAGATTATTAATGTTTTATGTGGTAAGGAAGAGATAGGTACACAGGGATTAAGGGAAAAATAAGGCAAGGCGGTTGAAGGTGAGGATTCTGTGATGGCTAGGTGGGCTGAGAATTTCAGAGAAGTTCTAAATAATGTGGTTAGTTCTACTCCTACGGTTTCTAATGACAATAGATGCATTTCTGGCTTCAATGATGGCTCTATATCACATTCTGAAGTTGCGTTAGCTATCTCTAAATTAAAACTGCATAAATCCCCAGGGGTGTACGAAATCACCACTGAAATGCTTAGAGCTGGGATCATTTGTCTTGTCATATGGCTGACTGAAATTTTGAATACTTTTTATGATAAAGGTGTTGTTCCTAAGGATTTTACTAGAACTATCATTGTCCGAATGTTTTTAAAAAGGTGATCGCAGTTCTTGTGATAATTATAGGGGAATTAGTTTACTTTCTGTTCCAGGTAAAGGTGTTTGCATGATTATACTTAATAGAATTAAGAATTTGGTTGATGGACAACTGCGTGATGAACAGTGTGGATTCAGAAGTGGTAGGGGATGTATTGATCAAATATTTTCACTTAGGAAAATTATTGAGAAATGTTTAGAGATTTAGAAACCTGTGGTTGCCAAACCAACGCATTCTCTCTCTGCACAATATGCTGCTCAAAGGAGGTTGATGACTCCTGCTTCCAACCTCATCATTATTTGCATAATCAAAACAAATAATGCCCAAGATGGTGGGTAAGCATCTAGACCTTTATAGATTTTAAAATGGCTTTTGACTCTGTTGACCGACATAATTTGTGGTTGATTGTTAGATCATATGAAATACCTGATAAGTTAGTTAGTGTAATGAGAGCTCTCTAGAATAACACTGAGTCGTATGTTAGAGTTGGTACGTCTTGCAGCGATTTGTTTAGCATTGTCAGTGGAGGGTGCATTCTGTCTATTTTTCTCTTTAGTTTAGTTATTGATTATATAATGCGAAATTGTTTTCAAGGGAAATATTTTGGTCTTAAATAGTCTAGTGATTTCAAACTTTCTGATTTAGATTATGCAGATATTTTTGCCCTGTTGGCTATTGATGTTGATGAGATGAATTCGTTCATTAGGGGCTGTTGATGAGACTGTTAATAGAGTAGGTTTGGTGATAAACAGAGAAAAAACTAAAGTGATGAAAATTGGTTAGGCAGATGGTGCTTCAGTTTCTTTTAATGGCTGTGCTATTGAGCAAGTTTCTCACTTTAATTCTCTTGGAATCTATGCAACAGATACTAGTGATGTGCGACATCAGATAAAGAGAACAATAGGGATGGCCGCTGGGACTTTCAGTAATCTATGGAGAATATGGAATAATAGGCGTATATACCTAAAGACTAAAATTAGACTATATAATAGTTTGGTTTTTTCTAGGGTTACTTATGGTAGCGAAACATTGACATTTTGTAAGCAGGATAACAAGAAACTTGATGCCTTTGATTCCAGATGCTTATGCGGTATCTTGGTCATTATGGAGAGTATGGAATAATAGGCGTACAGGCATAAAGACTAAAATTAGACTGTATAATAGTTTGGTTTCTCTCTAAGGTTATTTATGGTAGCGAAACATGGACCCTTTGTAAGCAGGATAACAAGACACTTGATGCCTTGTATTCCAGATGCTTACGCAGTATCTTGGTCAATAGGTGGTTTGACTTTGTAACTAATGATAAGGTTAGTCAAAAGAGTCGGCAACCTCCTTTGAGCAGCATATTGTGGAGAGAGAGACTCCGTTCGTTTCACCATGTTGCCCGTATGGATATCTATAGATTGCCAAAAATCATTATGAATAGTTTACTTAAGGGTACCCAAAAATTGGGATGACCTAGGATGCGATGGGCAGACAATGTCAAACAGGACCTTTCTAGATGTAGCTCAAAAGAGACGCGTCTGGATGGGAAAATTAGTCTGATTGGACTTATGTAGCCCTTGCAAAGAAGGTCTAAGGAGAAGAAGGCCAACTTTGCACAAGCGTAAGTGGCGCCGTTCTGCGGAATTTTACCGAAACTGAACATGGCAAATTGATGTGCAGGCACAAACACAACTGTAACGGGCAATCTGCGCATGCGCAATGTAATCAGTTTAGCTCACTGCAAGTACGGTTTGTCTTCGTATTGGTATATTTGTTGCTATTTAAGCAGTGTTTCCAAATGTCTAACAGCCATGGCTGTTTGGCACAGTGGTAGCTGATCCTAAATTTATTCAATGAGTGTTTTATCCAGTTCAGGAGTACATTTTACGATACCTGGAAAAGCCGTTGAATGTTTATTTTGAGTAATTTTGCAGAATTTTTAAAATTAATATGTAAATTAATACATTTAATCATCTTGCGAATACATATAAGTCAATGTACATTGCAGGTTTGTGTTCCCTGGAGCATATCGATGTACATTGTCTCCTGCACTTTGCTCTAACAGTGTAATTCTTTTTTTTATGGATGATACGGGAAGTGCCTGCTGCCATCTGTTGAACGTTTATACAAGTAAAAACTCGATATGATATTTATTGAAAATATCAGCAGTTGTATAAAATATAATTATATAGATCATGTTATCGTGCATTGACACATAAATCTCAATTTATTATAATATAATGAATGCTGTTGGTTGTTCAAAATAGTAAAATTTTGTACTTTAGCATAGCTACTACCAGTTTTACAAAATTCGATTTTATAAAAGAAAATGATTTCATTGCTTCCTGATATTTTGTCTCTAGACGAAAAGCAAATTATGATTGCACTTCATGAAGAAAATGAACATGTTTCAGAGTCAAACTGTATGTAAAATTAATGACCTGGTGCAAATAATTGAAAACTTTGCTCGGCGGTGATAAAATAATGCAGGGAACTCGCTCCTCTTCCTGGATAGGTGATTGCCATGGATGGATGGGATTGATCTCCCTGGATGGATTTCCCATGTTTAGAGGGCGCTGCAATCGAAAAGCTTACATTACACGTCTATGGAAGCTATCTGTCTTCTTCCTTAGACACTCCTTGGCTGCATAAGGATTTCGTATGTATGAATCGGTAAATAGTTGAGATTGAGAGTTCCAGGTCGACAACGAAAGATTGATAGTTTATTTGTAATTACTTGTCTAATATCAGTTATGGTAGTTTAAAAATTAATCTCAAAATTTTTTAAGTATAGAAAGAAATGTTAACAATAAATAAAAAAAAAAGAAAATAAAAAAAAGATTTTTTCGAATTATTTGTTAAAATAACCTATTTTTGAATGCAAAAATAAGTTTTTAATGAAAAGTCAATTCCTTGATAAATTTACTTTTCTGTCTTCAATAAACAGAACTGGTGAAGACAACACGACGTACACTCATCTAGGATCTGTATCTTCCAGCATCTTCGCCCATCGTTTCTTCTTCTTTAGGGGAGTGGAAATTGTCTCAGACGTCAAAGTGCTTATGTTTGTAATCTGGAGTTTTAACGTTCGAGTCCCAACTGAGTCTGAGTTGAGATTTATTTCCGCCATCTCTCATGACGCCCCCGACAAGAAAGTAAACACTGATTAACTTGCAAAGGTCGCAGCGTATTAGACGGTATATGTTAAGCTCTGCCTCCATGTGTTAGAAGATCTGGTGAGCTCTGACTCCGTGCGTTAAATCAGACGTTAAGCTTAACAAGGAATTAATTTTTCATTAAAAACTTATTTTTGCATTGGAATTTTAGGTTATTTTGAGAAATAATTCGAAAAATATTTTTTTATTTTCGTTTTTTATTTATTGTTAACATTTCTTTCTATACTTGGAAAATTTTGAGATCAGTTTTTACCTACCATAACTTATATTAGACAAGTAATTACAAATAAACCATCAATCTTTCATTGACATTATCTTACGTAAGCTTCACATACTTCCCGATACAGTTCTGCTCATGCAGAACTATAATATTCATACATAAGAAATCCTTATGCAGCCAATGAATACGCAAGTACACTGGACGTTAAGCTCTGCAATCGTGTACTAGAAGGGATCTTAAGAACTGCAACCGTGTATTAGATCGGGTGTTAAGCTCTACCTCCTCTGTTAGAATATACCGGGAGGCCTGCCCCCATGCGTTACATGGGACTTTAAATTCTGCAAGCGTCTGTTAGATGGGATAGCAAGTTCTGCCTTCGTGTGTTTAGAAAATATGGTGATTTCTACCCCCATGCATTAGATGGGACGTTGAGCAACCTACATTGGAAATTACCATCTGTCTCCATGTGCTAGATGTGGATGGCTCTGCCTCTCGTCCGTTAGGTGCGAAGTTGAGCTCTGCAACCCAGGTGTAAATTGGATGTTAAGCTCTGCCTCAGTGTGTTAGAAGATGTGATGAGTGCTGATCCCGTGTGTTTCGTGGGATGATACGCTCTGCCCCCGTGCATGAGATGGGACGATAAGCTCTGCCCCCGTGCATGAGATGGGACGATAAGTTCTGCCCCGTTTGTTAGATGAGATGTTAACCTCTGAAACCGTGTATTAGATAGGATCCTCCATGTGTTAGAAGATGTGGTGAGGTCTGCCCCCCGTGCTTTGGATGGGAGTTAAACTTTGCAACCCTGTATTAGATGGGGTTTTTTAGTTCTCCCTCCGTTTCTTAGAAGATGTGGTGAGCTCTGCCCCCATGCATTAGATGGGTCGTTAAGCTCTGACACCATGTATTAGATGCGATAGTAAGCACTGTCTCAGAGTGTTAGAATATGTGGTGAGGTCTGCTCCCATGTGATAGATGAGACGTTAAGCTCTGCAACAGTGTATTTGATTGGACATTAAGTTGTAAGCCGTGAGTTAGAAGATGTTGTCAGCTCTGCCTCTTTGTCTTACATCGGACTTTAAGCTCACAACCGTGTTTTAAATGGGATACTAAGCTACGTATCAGTATGTTAGAAAATGTGGTGGGATAGTATTAGATGCACATGTTAGCACGTGTATTAAATGGGATATTAAGCCCTGTAACCCTGTATTAGATGGAAAGTTAAGCTCTTCCTCCATGTGTTAGAAGATGTGGTGGGCTCTGACCAAGAGTGTTAGTTGGGAAGTTAAGCCCTGCATCCCGGGTTTCAGATTGGATGTGAAGCTCTTCCTCCGTGTGTTAGAAGATGTGGTGAGAGCTGAACCCTTATGTTTCATGGAATAAGCTCTGTCCCAATGTTTTAGATGGGACAATACGTTCTACCCCCATGTGTTAGATGGGACGTTAACTCCCCATTAACAATGTCAATTTTCAACAATCTTCGATCAATATTTAAAGAATCATTGAAGTGGGATCATTTAACCGCAGACGACAGAGTCGCATTGCCTCCAAATTGATGAAATCTTAAAAAATCATCATACAAATTTCTGATATTTAATTTATGTTAGTGAAAAAATTGTTACAACAGTTGTGTTTTATCTCTTGAAGTATTTTTTTCACAAGTGTCAAAAATTTAAGATAAATCATTCAGCTTCCATTCATTCTTAAAATATTAAACTAATATTACGGGAAATATGTTAAGAGAGTTATCAGTGACACCTAGAATTTATCGCCAATAACAGTTTTTGTGTAAAAGGTTTATTTTTAGTGTTAGGGAGCTTTGAAAGTGGCTTCCCATTCACATAACATGGAGGTGTCCGGACACTTTCTTCAACATAGTGCATAACTGAAAATCTTTAACTAATGCTGAGCACTTAAAAATAGATATTTGATGTCAGGACATTATTCAGAAAAAAGTGGAGCTAAATATTTGAAATGTTCTGCTTAAAATTGTAGAAAGGGGGAAAAAACTAAAAAGAATTTTTCTAGATTTAATTTTTGAATTTTTTCTATAAATACCGGCATTTTATTTGATTTCTATAATTACTTGAGATAACAAGAATTACTACTCTACTAGTTGGTAATTCTGTTGCAATCAGCAATTTTTACTTCACCAGAAATGTAAAATTTAATTCAGCATCAAAATTTAATTTAAATATTACATGATTTAATTTATTCAGCATTACACCTGCTACAGTCGTTCAAAAAGAGTACATCTTGACTACGAACTTTGGAGACTGGGCTTTGCTTTCGAATAAATGAGATTATCAAAAACATTGAACATAGCCACCAATGTTTATTACTGGAGTATGTCAATGGGAGAGAGTGGCTTATGGCAGTCTTAATTCTTCTCTGTCTCACCTAGCAAGCTAACAATCACAGATCCTAATCCTAATTGCGATTCGAAGTCGTCAGACATCCATCCGATGACTCATTACAGCGGGGTGGCCGGGTGGTTCAGTCGGTAGCGCGCAGATTTATCACCGCAAAACTCCCCGCCTTGCCAACGGTCAGTAGGCAACACCGATGGGCTTGGAAAGGACGCCGTCTGTCGGATGGGAAGTTAATCCGTAGTTCCATGTGTGGGTGAGCCATACCCTGTGCACGTTAAAGAACACGCTAGATGGCTTTAACAGTAGGCTACCATCTGTCTCCCTACAGCTGTTCCAGTGGGTCTCCTCCCCCAACCGTCTCTGAGCCTTCGGGTTCCATGTGACCTGGCCATTCGCCCCATGGTGTGCAAAAAGGTGCCGCTCAGAGGTATAGCAACCCGACCGTCCTTCCAGCGGAAAAAACGATGGAATAAGTGATATGACATCACGCCAGTATTTGGAGACATTATCATTTTATCTGCTAATCCATAGATGGCAGCACTACCAAAATTACTTGCTGCGTTAGCAAACAGTTTTGTTACCTCTGAGCAGCGTTTTTTTTTGCAAACAACGGGCAAAATAAACAGGTCACAAGGACTCCAAGTGAATCCATTTGCATCCAGCATTTTTTTTATTGTTTTAACGTTCCATACTACGGAAGGCGGCTTCTCCAAGCCCAACGCTCTCCACTTTCTCATTGCTGTGGAACAGTTGGGACTCGAACCTAGGAACTGCAGATTACCAATTTGGCTCGATACAAACTGAACCAAGCCCTGCCGTTAGGACAGCCCCAACTGCTTAACCATTCCAAGCAGTCGCTTAAGGCAGCCAAATTTTAAGGTCTTTGGATTCGTATTTGAATGAGTTTGCTCGAATCCCAATTCAAAATAAAAGTTCAGTGAAAGTCCTGTGGTCTTCACATTACACTTTGAGCAGAATGATTTTAAAACCTTTGGACTAATGGTTTAGATGACATTTTATTTCAGATATGGGGAAAAAAATTATAATCAGTTAGCGCCACAAAAGAAAGACAAATTAATAATAATATCACAAATACTCGAGTACTATTCGACTTCGAGTATAAGTCAATCCCCTAGTTATAGCTAGAATTGGCCTATAGTGGCCAAATACAACAGATGTAGCTCAAAAGAGACACGTCTGGATGGGAAAATGTGTCTGAAAGTTTAAGGCTTCTTCAAGTTCCAAACAATTAGAGACTGATGGTTTATTTGTAATTTTTTGTCTAATATCAGTTTTGGTTGGTAAAAACTAATCCTGAAATTTTTCAAGTATAGAATGAAATATTAACAATAAATAAAAAAACGAAAGTAAAAAATATTTTTTCTCGAAACAACCTAAATTTGAATGCAAAAATAAATTTTTAATGAAAAGTCAATTCCTCGATAAACTTACTTTTCTCTCTATCATAAACAGAAATTATGAAGACAACACGAAGTACCCACGTGTGGATCTGTAAATTCCAGCATCTTAGCCCATTGTTTTTTACTCTTTAGGCAGCGGAAATTGTCTCAGACGGCAGAGCGCCATGTTTGTAATCTGCAGTTCTAACGTTCGAATCTCAACTGCGCATGATTTGAGATTTATTTCCGACATCCCTGACGACGCCCTAGACAAGAATGTGTACACTGATGGAAAAGCCGCCGTGTAGTTGATGGGATATTAAGCTCTGCCTCCGTGTGTTACTAGATGTGGCGAGGTCTGCCCCCATGCGTTAAACGGGACGTTAAGCTCTGCAAACGTGTTTTAGATCGGATATTAATATCTGCCTGCGCCTTAGAAGATGTGGTGAGGTCTGCCGCAATGAGTTAGATGGGACGTTAAGCTCTACAACCAGTGTGTTAGATGTGATGTTAAGCTCTGTCTCCACTGTTAGAAGATATGGAGGGCTCTGCCTCCATGCATTGGATGGAACGTCAAGCACTGCAACCTTGTATTAGACGGGATAGCAAGCTCTGCCTCCGTGTGTTTAGAAAATATGGTGAGGTCTGCCCCCATGCACTAGAGATGACGTTAAGTTCTGAACCATGTATTAAATGGGATAATAAGCTCTTCCTCCGTGTGTTAGAAGACGTAGTGTGCTCTACCCCCTTGCGTTACATGGATCGTTAAGCTCAGCAACCGTGTGTTAGATTGGATGTTAAGTTATGCCTCCGTGTGTTAGAAGATGTGGTGGGCTCTGCCCCCATGCGTTAGAATCGACATTAAGCTCGGAAACCCTTCTGATAGATGGGATGTTAAGTTCTGCCTCTATGTGTTAGAAGATGTGGTGAATTCTGCCCACCTTCTTCGGATGGGATGTTATAATCTGCACCTGTGTGTTTCATGCGATAGTAAGCTCTGCCTTAGAGTGTTAGATGTGGTGAGTTCTGCTCCCGTATATTATATGGGTCATTAAGCTCTGCAACCATGTGTTAGATTGGATGTTAAGCTATGCGCCGTGGGTTAGATGTTGTCAGCTCTGCCTCTTTGTGTTACATGGGACGTTCAGCTCAGCAACCGTGTTTTAATTGCGATATTAAGCTCTATATTTGTGTGTTAGAAGATGTGGTGATATCTGCCCACGTGACGTTAACCTCTGCAACCGTGTATTAGAAGGGATATTAAGCCCTGCCACCATGAGTTATAAGATGTTGGGAGCTCTGACTTCGTGATTCAGATGGGAAGTTAAATTCTGCAACCCTGTATTAGGTAGTAAGTTAACATCTGTCTTCATGTGTTAGAAGGTATGGTGGGCTCTTCCTCCCGTGCGTTAGATGGGAAGTTAAACTCTGCAACCCTGAATTAGATGAAAAGTTAACCTCTGCCCACGTGTGTTAGGTGGGAAGTTAAGCTCTGCAACGCAAGTATTAGATTTGATGTTAAGCTCTACCTCAGTGTGTTTGAAGATGTGGAGAGCTCTGATCCAGTGTGTTTCATGGGATTATGTGTTCTGCCCCGTTCGTTAGATGGGATATTAAGATCTGCCTCCATGTGTTAGAAGATATGGTGAGGACAGACATCCATCCGATGGCTCCTTGCAGCGGTGGGCGGCGGTGGTGATGGGGGTGGCTCAGTCGATAGCGCGCCACGCTCGTAATCTGCAGTTCCCAGGTTCGAGTCCCAGATCGGTCAGCGTTGAGATTTATCTTTGCAAATATTCCGCACCCTACCCACAGTCAGTAGACAGCGATGAACATGGAAAGGCCGCTGTTCGACGGTAGGATATTAAGCTGTGGTCCCGTGTGCCCTATACCCTGTGCACGTTAAAGAACAGGCTGGATATTCTTGACGGGAGGCTACCATCTGTTTCCCAACAGCTGTTCCAATGTGTCCCCTCCCCCAACCTTCTCTGTTCCTTCGGGGTCCTTGTGACCTGGCAATTTAACCCATGGTGTACAAAAAAGTGCCGCTCAGAGATAAAACAACCCAGTCGAAGTAAGCTACGAACTGCGAACTTTGCATGAAAGTTTTTTTCACTCAGTGGGAGAACGTAGGCTATGTGCGAAACCATGGTGGCAACCGAAATTGGGTGGGGATGGGGAGTTTAAACTTCACAAAATCCCCACAGACTTAACATCAACGGTTGAAAGTTATTCAAAATATCTGTTGCAACCATTAAATTTGAAAGAAGGAATGCATAAAACTAATATCTTTTTGATTTTGCGTGATAAAGTCATTTTTCAGTTTGTTGGGTCAAGAGCACTAACATCCGTGTATTTTGAAGTTATTCGAATTAAGCACGAGCTAATTAAACACGAGATTCTTTGTTGAAATAAAAGCTTCAAAAACTAAACATTCGTATCGGAAATTAAATTCATTAATCTATTTTGAAAAAATATGTAAAATGTAATAAACGTATACCTCATACGTTAATTAATAAACGTTTTAATATGTTAAGTAATAAATAATGTTTTCCAATAAAAATAATAAATTTTTCGTAATCCTTAAACACTTTGTGGGCAACTTAAATCATATATTTCTTTTCATATAAAGTTATATATATATATTTGTCACACCGTATACGAGGAACTCTGGTGGGTACAAAATGATTTCAAAAGTTTGATTATTTGAACGAGGCAATTTCGTTTTTTGGTTAACTTCTGACTTGGGGAGGGGTATACGGTACTTCAAAATATGCCCATTTCTTTCTTTTCCTAAAAGAGAGGGATGAAATTTAAACCAGAGATATTTGCTTCTTTTTTTTACCTATCTTTGTAATGTTTTTCTCACTCGTCATTAGCATATTTTGTTAATTTGTTTCTCGGTTTGCTATTATGTTTATGAAAACATTAGTTTTACCATATCTCCCTCCATTTGGTTTTGAATGTGCACTGTCCGCCAGGTGCGAGTCCCAGCTGGGTCAGCGTTGAGATTTATCTCCGAAAAACTCGCCGCCCGACCCAGGACAGTATCAGACACCAGTGGACTTGGAAGGGCCGCCGTGGTTAAGTCGTGGTTCCTGATGTGGGACAACCATACCCTGTGAACGTTAAAGAACACGATGGATGGCCTTCATAGGAGGCTACCATCTCTCTCCGAAATGGTGTTCCGATGGATCCCCTCCGCCAACTTCCTCTGAGCCATCGGGATTTTGTGAGCAGGCCACTTAGACCATTGTGTGCAAAAAAGATGATATAAGATAGAATTGATAATAGATATTGTTATAAACATTATATTTCAGTATTGTCATGTGCATTACGTTTCGATATTGATATAAGCATCACGTTTCAGTATTGTTATAAGCATTGTGTTTCATAAAGTTACAACTTCTTTTAATCATGTTACAACTTCTCTTTAAATTCTATTTTAGTATGTTACTACTTCATTCTTAAATTTAGTGCATTTGTCCTCTTGTGATTTGTAAAAAATTATATCCGGAATAATAAAGTAACGGGTGGGATTTTTTACTTCTGAATGGCACGTTTTTGCAGTGCCCTGCCCACGGTCAGTAGCGGACACCGATGGGCTTGGAAAGGCCGCCGCCCTTCGGATGGAACGTTAAGCCGTGGCCCCATGTGTGGGAGAGCCATACCCTGTGGATGTTAAAAAACACACTGGATAGCCTTGGCGGAAGGCTACCATCTGTCTCCCAACAGCTGTTCCAGTGGGTTCCCTCTCCCAACCTTCTCTGAACCTTCGGGATTCTTGTGACCTGGCCACTTAGCCCATTGTGTACAAAAAAGTGCCGCTCAGAGATAAAACTACCCAGCGTTTTTGCAGACAATGGACTAAGTGGCCAGATCACAGGAAACACCAAAGTTTAAGAGAAATTTGGCTCTATAGTTTTATTTACATTGGGACTGTAAATGGTAGCTAGGCATAAAGTGAAAGAATAGCTGTGTACCAATTCCCAGCGATGATGCACAGAACCGGCCAGGTCTAGCGTCTAATGTCCGATCCTGTCTTTTCGTGGTGTACGCCTTTAGCACCTTTCAAAAGAGATATTTTTTTTTGGAAGGGAACGGAAGTGGTGGGCTGCCAGAATATTATAGCCTACTGATCTGGTCATCTATGGCACGTTTTTTTCAACCCTGCTGAGGAATAGTCAACTTCACAGGGTCCTGGTGCTGACCATTTATACCTACTAGACTGGACTTGTTTCTGGATTTGAGCTTGATTATGGATTCTGGACTTGCTGCAGTGGTGGGCTTCTGTTGAGGGAGAATCTGCCCCTGTGTTTTCTGTTTGCTTCTGGGTTGTCAGCCCTAAGTGAACAAAGGCATGGGATACCTTACATCAGCAGGTGGATAATCCTGATCAGAGGCCATCGCAAGTACCTGAACCTCACCTAGCTAGTTCCGGATCGTCAATCCTAAGTAAGGTGTCTCAAACAGGCCATTTCGCTCTCGAAAAAGTCCACTTGAAAAGGTGGTGTCTGAAGTTCCTACCAGCATCGGTGACTTCAGCCTTTAGCAGAGGAGGAACAGGTCTTTGTCGCATGCCTGCAATCTGGGGCAGTTTCATATTGTTGGCCCTACCTGTCTCAATAAACCTAGTTTCTTTAAAAATCCTACTGATCATTTTTTATCTCAGAAACATGGAACGTGAGGACATTAAATAGAGATTCTCTTATCTGAGTGATAAGACACTTGAGCTTATTTCGGAAAGAAAGAACTGCAGGAATGCCCTTAATCAATACTCTACTAGTCCTAATAGAAAGCATTACAGAGACCGTAATAAACTTGTAAAAAATCAGTTAGCTGCTGATAAGAATCTTTGGCTTGATGGTTTGGCTGACAAAGCCCAGGAAGCAGTTAGACAGCACAACAGCAGAGAGCTGTACCAGATAGTTAATGTTTTGTGTGGTAGAAACCGGACAGGCATACAAGGATTGAAGGATAAAGAAGGTAAGGTTATAGAAGGGGAGGATTCTGTCATGGCTATGTGGGCTGAGCATTTCAGTGATGTTCTAAACAATGTAGTTAGTTCTACTCCCATTGTTTGCAATGATGATAGATGCATTGGTGGCTTTAATGTTGGACCTATAACACAATCTGAAGTTATTTTGGCTGTTTCTAAACTTAAACTTCATAAATCCCCAGGGGTAGATGAAATTACTACAGAAATGCTTAGAGCTGGAAATGTTTCGGTTACCACTTGGATGACTGAAATTCTGAATATCTTTTATGATAAAGTCATGGTTCCTAAGGATTTTACCAGAGCTATTGTTATCCCTATTTTCAAAAAAGGTGATCGCAGTTCTTGTGATAACTATAGAGGTATCAGCCTACTCTCTGTTCCAGGTAAAGTTCTTTCCATGATTGTGCTTAATAGAATTAAGAATCTGGTTGACAGTCAATTGCGTGATGAGCAATGTGGATTCAGAAGTGGTAGGGGATGTGTGGATCAGATATTTTCACTTAGGCAGATTCTTGAGAAATGTTTAGAGTTTCAGAATCCTTTGGTTGCTGGCTTTGTTGATTTCAAAAAGGCTTTCGACTCTGTTGATCGTCATAATTTGTGGTTGATTGTGAGATCATATGGTATACCAGACAAGTTAGTTTACATTATGAAAGCTCTCTATAATAACACTGAGTCGTGTGTGAGAGTTGGTAAGGCTTGTAGCAATTGGTTTAGCATTACTTCTGGTGTTCGACAAGGGTGCATTTTGTCTCCTTTTCTCTTTAGCTTGGTTATTGATTATGTTATGCGAAATTCACTTCAAGGGAAAGCTTTTGGCCTTAAATGGGCTGGAGATACGAAAATGTCTGATTTAGATTATGCTGATGAATTAGCCCTTTTGGCAAATGATGTTGATGAGATGAACTCTTTCATTCGAGCTGTTGATGAGACTGGTAGTAGAGTAGGTTTGGTTATAATCAGAGAGAAAACTAAAGTGATGAAAATTGGTCAGGCAGGCTGTGATTCAGTTAATCTGAATGGTTGCAGTCTTGAGCAGGTGTCTCAGTTTAATTATTTTGGGAGCTATGTAACAGATAATGGTGATGTGCGGCATGAGATTAACAGACGAATAGGGATTGCTGCCGGGACTTTTAAGAACCTATGGAGAGTGTGGAGAAATAGGCGTATACACCAAAAGACTAAAATTAGACTGTATAATAGTTTGGTTCTTTCTAGGGTTAGTTATGGTAGTGAATCTTGGACACTTTGTAAACAAGATAACAGGAAACTAGATGCTTTTGATTCCAGATGCTTACGCAGTATCTTTGGCATTAGGTGGTTCAACTTTGTAACTAATAATGAGATTATGCAAAGGAGTTTGCAACCTCCTTTAAGCAGCATATTGTGCAGAGAGAGACTCCGTTGGTTTGGCCATGTTGCCCGTATGAATAATTATAGATTGGCGAATAGGGTTATGAACAGTGTGCCTAAAGGCCTCAGAAAGAAGGGGAGACCTAGGATGCGGTGGGCAGACAATGTCAAACAAGGACTTGTTAGAATTGGTGTGCAGTGGCCAGATGCAGTAGATGTAGCTCAGGATAGACTTGCTTGGAGAACTAAATTACACGGTCTGGTTGGACCTCCGTAGCCCATGGCTGCTTGAGGATGATGATGACGATTCTCTAGATGACCTCACGCATTAATTCCAGCGCTATAACCTCGATATTCTAGGCTTGAAAGAGACCAGAATGACAGGAAAAGATGTAATACTTAAAATATCTCTAAATTTCTCTTTTGCGGCAGGGATGATGGAAAGCATCTCCAAGATCTATATTTGCTTCTCAGCAGACACGCCGTTGATGCTCTTCTACGATACAAATGCATTAATGAAAGATTTCTTACAGCAAAATTTAAAACAAAAATTAAAAACTTCAATGTCATCTGTCATTACGTCCCCACAGAAGACTCATGAAAACGAAAAGTATACGTTTCACAGCTCGCTTCAGGATATTTTGAATTCTGTAAAGAAAGGAGATATTTCTCTTGTGCTAGGTGACTTCAAGGCTAAAGTTGTTTCTGACTCTAACGTTTGGGCAGGAGTTTTAGGTACTTTTGGCATTGGTAGTTCCAATGGCAATGGGGGACGTCCCCTACAGGTAAGTAAAGTTAATGGTTTACAAATAACTAACGCATACTACAAACATCGGGACATTTATAAATAAATGTGGGTTTCACGTGATGGATTGCACACGAATATGATAGATTATATTTTAATTAACAACAAACGGGCTAGTTCAGTTTGGAATACCAGATCATACAGGGGAGCCGAAATTGGGTCTGACCATTACCTGGTCAAGAGTGTCTTGTAGCTGAAGCTTAAGAAATGTTGCGCTAAGGTTAAGAAAATTACCTTCAACACTGAAGGTCTGAAAGATTAAGATATAGCCAAAGCATACCATGAGAGGCTACTTAGTCATTATGAAAATCGTGTTTTCGTTACTGCTCAAGTTGAGAAAGAATGGGATCAGGTCAAACAACCTTTGCTTGAAACCAACAGTATTCTTTTGGGTAAAAGGGAACAGAGGAAACAAAATTATTTGAGTGATAAGGCTATTTAACTTATTTCTGAAAGTAGGAAGTGCAGGATTAATATGAATCAACACCCTAATAGTCCTAAAAGAAGGCATTACAAAGAGCTTAATAAACGTCTAAAAGATCAGTTTACAGCTAAGAATCTTTGGCTTGGAAGCTTGGCTGACGAAGCAGAAGAAGCAGTTAGACAGCACAACAGAATGGGAACCAAAACACTAACTATCAGGTACCAGATTATTAATGTTTTATGTGGTAAGGAAGAGATAGGTACACAGGGATTAAGGGAAAAATAAGGCAAGGCGGTTGAAGGTGAGGATTCTGTGATGGCTAAATCGGCTGAGCATTTCAGAGAAGTTCTAAATAATGTGGTTAGTTCTACTCCTATTGTTTCTAATGACAATAGATGCATTTCTGGCTTCAATGATGGCTCTGTATCACATTCCGAAGTTGCGTTAGCTATCTCTAAATTAAAACTGCATAAATCCCCAGGGGTGTACGAAATCACCACTGAAATGCTTAGAGCTGGGATCATTTGTCTTGTCACATGGCTGAGTGAAATTTTTAATGCTTTTTATGATAAAGGTGTTGTTCCTAAGGATTTTACCAGAGCTATCACTGTCCGAATGTTTATAAAAAGGTGATCGCAGTTCTTGTGATAATTATAGGGGAATTAGTTTACTTTCTGTTCCAGGTAAAGATCTTTGCATGATTATACTTAATAAAATTAAGAATTTGGTTGATGGACAACTGCGTGATGAACAGTGTGGATTCAGAAGTGGTAGAGGATGTATTGATCAAATATTTTCACTTAGGCAAATTATTGAGAAATGTTTAGAGTTTCAGAAACCTGTGGTTGCCAAACCAACGCATTCTCTCTCTGCACAATATGCTGCTCAAAGGAGGTTGATGACTCCTTCTTCCAACCTCATCATTATTTACATAGTCAAAACAAATAATGCCCAAGATGCTGGGTAAGCATCTAGACCTTTATAGATTTTAAAATGGCTTTTGACTCTGTTGACCGACATAATTTGTGGTTGATTGTTAGATCATATGGAATACCTGATAAGTTAGTTAGTGTAATGAGAGCTCTCTAGAATAACACTGAGTCGTATGTTAGAGTTGGTACGTCTTACAGCGATTTGTTTAGCATTGTCAGTGGAGGGTGCATTCTGTCTATTTTTCTCTTTAGTTTAGTTATTGATTATATAATGCGAAATTGTTTTCAAGGGAAATATTTTGGTCTTAAATAGTCTAGTGATTTCAAACTTTCTGATTTAGATTATGCAGATATTTATGTCCTGTTGTCTATTGATGTCGATGAAATGAATTCTTTCATTAGGGGCTGTTGATGAGACTGTTAATAGAGTAGGTTTGGTGATAAACAGAGAAAAAACTAAAGTGATGAAAATTGGTTAGGCAGATTGTGCTTCAGTTGTTTTCAATGGCTGTGCTATTGAGCAAGTGTCTCACTTTAATTCTCTTGGAAACTATGCAACAGATACTAGTGATGTGCGACATCAGATAAATAGAAGAATAGGGATGACCGCTGGGACATATAAAAATCTATGGAGAGTATGGAATAATAGGCGAATACACCTAAAGACTAAAATTAGACTGCATAAGTGTTTGGTTCTTTCTAAGGTTAGTTATGCTAGCGAAACATGGACCTTTTGTAAGCAGGATAACAAGAAACTTGATGCCTTTGATTCCAGATGCTAATGCGGTATCTTGGTCATTATGGAGAGTATGGAATAATAGGCATACAGGCATAAAAACTAAAATTAGACTGTATAATAGTTTGGTTCTTTCTAAGGTTATTTATAGTAGCGAAACATGGACACTTTGTAAGCAGGATAACAAGACACTTGATGCCTTGGATTCCAGATGCTTACGCAGTAGGTGGTTAGGTGGTCATTAGGTGGTTTGACTTTGTAACTAATGATAAGATTAGGCAAAGGAGTCGGCAACCTCCTTTGAGCAGCATATTGTGGAGAGAGAGACTCCGTTCGTTTGGCCATGTTGCCCGTATGGATATCTGTAGATTGCCAAAAATCATTATGAATAGTTTACCTAAGGGTATCAAAAATTGGGAAGACGTAGGACGCGATGGGCAGACAATGTCAAACAGGACCTTTCTAGATGTAGCTCAAAAGAGACGCGTCTGGATGGGAAAATTAGTCTGATTGGACTTATGTAACCCTTGCAAAGAAGGTCTAAGGAGAAGAAGGCCAACTTTGCACAAGCGTAAGTGGCGCCGTTCTGCGGAATTTTACCGAAGCTGAACATGGCAAATTGATGTGCAGGCACAAAAACAACTGTAACGGGCAATCTGCGCATGCGCAGTGTAATCAGTTTAGCTCACTGCAACTATGGTTTGTCTTACTATTGGTATATATGTTGCTATTTAAGCAGTGTTTCCAAATGTCTAACAGCCATGGCTGTTTGGCACAGTGGTAGCTGATCCTAAATTTATTCAATGAGTGTTTTATCCAGTTCAGGAGTACATTTTACGATACCTGGAAAAGCCGTTGAATGTTTATTTTGAGTAATTTTGCAGAATTTTTAAAATTAATATGTAAATTAATACATTTAATCATCTTGCGAATACATATAAGTCAATGTACATTGCAGGTTTGTGTTCCCTAGAGCATATCGATGTACATTGTCTCCTGCACTTTGCTCTAACAGTGTAATTCTTTTTTTATGGTTGATACGGGAAGTGCCTCCTGCCATCTGTTGAACGTTTATACAAGTAAAAACGCGATATGATATTTATTGATAATATCAGCAATTGTATAAAATATAATTATATAG
Source organism: Ryuthela nishihirai (assembly GCA_038380435.1). Lineage (NCBI taxonomy): Eukaryota > Metazoa > Arthropoda > Arachnida > Araneae > Heptathelidae > Ryuthela > Ryuthela nishihirai. The sequence continues at coordinate 3,855,370 of JAWZYU010000031.1, read as the reverse complement.
ATCATGTTATCGTGCATTGACACATAAATCTCAATTTATTTTAATGTACTAAATGCTGTAGGTTGTTCAAAATATTAAAATTTTGTTCTTTAGCATAGCTGCTACCAGTTTTACAAAATTAGATTTTATTAAAGGAAAATGATTTCATTACTTCCTGATATTTTGTCTCTAAACGAAAAGCAAATTATGATTGTACCTCTTGAAGAAAATGAACATTTTTCAGAGTCAAACTCTATGTAAAATTAATCACGTGGGGTAAGCAATTGAAAACTTTGCTCGGAGGTGATAATATAATGCAGGGAACTCGCTCCTCTCCCTGGATAGGTGATTGCCATGGATGGATGGGATTGATCTCCCTGAATGGATTTCCCATGTTTAGAGGGCGCTGCAATCGAAAAGCTTACATTACGTCTATGGAAGCTATCTCTCTTCTTCCTTAGACACTCCTTGGCTGCTTAAGGATTTCGTATGTATGAATTTTATAGTTCTGCATGAGCAGAACTGTATCGGGAAATGGTTGAGTATTTGCGAACTATGTTAACAATAAAAGATTGATGGTTTATTTGTAATTACTTGTCTAATATCAGTTATGGTAGCTGAAAATTGATCTCAAAATTTTTTAAGTATAGAAAGAAATAGAAAATAAAAAAATATTTTTTCGAATTATTTGTTAAAATAACCTAGAATTTGAATGCAAAAATAAGTTTTTAATGAAAAGTCAATTCCTTGATAAAGTTACTTTTCTGTCTTCAATAAACAGAACTGATGAAGACCACACGACGTACAGTCGGTCAAAAAAGTATCCGAACGCTATGGTTGTATACAAAGTTCAGAAAAAACAACTGGCAACGATTTTTTTAGAAATTAATGATCTGGCAACCTTCGTGTACCGTATACGAAGGTTGCCAGATCATTAATTTCTAAAAAAAATCGTTGCCAGATTTTTTTCTGAATTTTGTATGCAACCATAGCGTTCGGATACTTTTTTGAGCGAATGTACACACGTCTAGGATCTGTATCTTCCAGCATCTTCGCCCATTGCTTCTTCTGCTTTAGGGGAGCGGAAATTGTCTCAGACGTCAAAGTGCTATGTTTGTAATCTGCAGTTTTAACGTTCGAGTCCCAACTGCGCCTGAGTTGAGATTTATTTCCGCCATCTCTCACGACACCCTCAACAAGAAAGTAAACACTGATTAACTTGGAAAGGCCGCCGCGTAATACACGATATGTTAAGCTCAGCCTCAGTGTGTTAGAAAATGTGGTGAGCTCTGACTCCGTGCGTTAAATCAGACGTTAAGCTTATAAAGTAATTGACTTTTCATTAAAAACTTATTTTTGCATTCCAATTTTAGGTTATTTTGAGAAATAATTCGAAAAAATATTTTTTTATTTTCGTTTTTTATTTATTGTTAACATTTCTTTCCATACTTAAAAAATTTTGAGATCAGTTTTTACCTACCATAACTGATATTAGACAAGTGATTACAAATAAAGCATCAACTTTCATTCACAAACTGCCCAGAAAAAATTTGCATACTTCCCGATACAGTTCTGCTCATGCAGAACTATAATATTCATACATACGAAATCGTTATGCAGCCAATGGCTACGCAAGTACACTGGACGTTAAGCTCTATAATCGTGTACTAGACGGGATCTTAAGAACTGCAACCGTGTATTAAATCGGGTGTTAAGCTCTGCCTCCCCTGTTAGAATATACCGGGAGGCCTGCCCCCATGCGTTACATGGGACTTTAAATTCTGCAAGCGTCTGTTAGATGGGATAGCAAGCTCTGCCTTCGTGTGTTTAGAAAATATGGTGATTTCTACCCCCATGCATTAGATGGGACGTTAAACAACCTACATTGGAAATTAACATCTGTCTCCATGTGCTAGATGTGGATGGCTCTGCCTCTCGTCCGTTAGGTGCGAAGTTGAGCTCTGCAACCCAGGTGTAAATTGGATGTCAAGCTCTGCCTCAGTGTGTTAGAGGATGTGATGAGTGCTGATCCCGTGTGTTTCGTGGTATGATAAGCTCTGCCCCCCTGCATCAGATGGGACGATAAGTTCTGCCCCGTTTGTTAGATGGGATGTTAACCTCTGAAACCGTGTATTAGATAGGATCCTCCATGTGTTAGAAGAAGTGGTGAGGTCTGCCCCTATGCATTATATGGGTCGTTAAGCTCTGACACCAGTATTAGATGCGATAGTAAGCTCTGTCTCAGAGTGTTGGAAGATGTGGTGAGGTGTGCCCCCCGTGCTTTGGATGGGAGTTAAACTTTGCAACCCTGTATTAGATGGGATTTTTTAGTTCTCCCTCCGTTTCTTAGAGGATGTGGTGAGCTCTGCCCCCATGAATTAGATGGGTCGTTAAGCTCTGACACCATGTATTAGATGCGATAGTGAGCTCTGTCTCAGAGAGTTAGAAGATGTCGTGAGGTCTGCGCCCCGTGCTTTGGATGGGAGTTAAACTTTGCAACCCTGTATTAAATGGGATTTTTAAGTTCTCCCTCCGTTTCTTAGAAGATGTGGTGAGCTCTGCCCCCATGCATTAGATGGGTCGTTAAGCTCTGACAACATGTATTAGATGCGATAGTAAGCTCTGTCTCAGAGTGTTAGAATATGTGGAGAGGTCTGCCCCCATGTGATAGATGGGACGATAAGCTCTGCAACAGTATATTAGATGGGATATTACGTTGTACGCCGTGAGTTAGAAGATGTTGTAAGCTCTGCCTCTGTGTCTTACATGGGACTTTAAGCTCACAACCGTGTTTTAAATGGGATACTAAGCTCTGTATCAGTGTGTTAGGAAATGTGGTGAGTTCGTATTAGATGCACGTGTTAGCACGTGTATTTGATGGGACATTAAGCTCTGTAACCATGTATTAGATGGGAAGTTTAGCTCTTCCTCCATGTGTTAGAAGATGTGATGGGCTCTGACCAAATGTGTTAGATGGGAACTTAAGCTCTGCAACCCGGGTTTCAGATTGGATGTTAAGCTCTGCCTCCGCGTGTCAGAAGATGTGGTGAGCGCTGACCCCTTGATAAGCTCTGTCCCAATGTTTCAGATGGGATGATACGTTTTGCCCCCATGTGTTAGGTGGGACGTTAACTCCCCATCAACAGTGTCAATTTTCAACAATCTTCGATCAATATTTAAAGAATCATTGAAGCGGGATCATTTAACCGCAGACGACAGAGTCGCATTGCCTCCAAATTGATGAAATCTTAAAAAATCGTCATACAATCTTGAGATATTTAATTTATGTTAGTGAATAAATTGTTACAAGAGTTGTGTTTTATCTCTTGAAGTATTTTTTCACAAGTGTCAAAATTTTAAAATAAATGATTCAGCTTCCATCCATTCCTAAAATATTAAACTAATATTACGGGAAATATGTTAAGAGAGTTAACAGTGACATCTAGAATTTATCGCCAATAACAGTTTTTGCGTAAAAGGTTTATTTTTAGTGTTCGGGAGCTTTGAAAGTGTCTTTCCATTCACATAACATGGAAGTGTCCTGACACTTTTTTCAACATAGTGTATATATATATATATAAGATGTAAACTGAAAATCTTTAACTAATGCTGAGCACTTATAAATAGACACTTGATGTCAGGACATTATTCAGAAAAAAATGGAGCTAAATATTTGAAATATTCTGCTTAAAATTGAAGGAAGAGAGAAAAAAACTATAAAATTTTTTTCTAGATTTAATTTTTTGAGGGTTCTTTCATAATAACCGGCACTTTATTTGATTTCTACGATTATTTGAGATAACAAGGACTATTAATCTTCCAGTTGGTAATTCTGTTCTATTCAGGAATTTTTACTTCACCAGAAATGTAAAATTTAATTCAGCATCAAAATCGAACACATTAGATGATCATCAAAAATATTACAAATCATAATATTTAATATAAATTAATAATAACATTTACTATGATTAAATATTATTACTAATATTTAATTATTACTAATGTTAACTAATTACTAATATTTACTAATATTATTAATAATTACTAATATTTACTAATATTATTAATAATTACTAATATTTACTAATATTTAATAATAATCAATAAATTAATAATAAATATTTTACAATCATCAAAACCATTACATGATTTAATTTATTCAGCATTACACCTGCTACAGTAGTTTATAAAGAGTACATCTTAACTACGAACTTTGGAGACTGGGCTTTGCTTTCGAATAAATGAGATTATCTAAAACATTGAACATAGCCACCAATGTTTATTGCTGGAGTATGTCAATGGGAGAGAGTGGCTTATGGCATCCTTAAATCTTCTCTGTCTTACCTAGCAAGCTAACAATCACAGATCCTAATCCTAATTGTGATTCGAAGTCGTCTGACATCCATTCGATGGCTCCTTCCAGCGGGGGGCCGGGGTGGTTCAGTCGGTAGCGCGCAGATTTATCTCCGCAAAACTCCCCGCCTTGACAACGGTCAGTAGGCAACACCGATGGGCTTGGAAAGGCCGAAGTCTGTCAGAAGGGAAGTTAACCCGTGGTTCCGTGTGCGGGTGAGCCATACCCTGTGTACGTTAAAGAACACGCTAGATGGCCTTAACGGGAGGCTACCATCTGTCTCCCAACAGCTGTTCCAGTGGGTCTCCTCCCCCAACCTTCTCTGAACCTTCGGGTTCCATGTGACCTGGCCATTCAGCCCATGGTGTGCAAAAAAGTGCCACTCAGAGGTAAAACAACCCGGCCCTCCTTCCAGCGGAAAAAACGATGGAATAAGTGATATGACATCACTCCAGTATTTGGAGACATTATTATTTTATCTGCTAATCCATAGATGGCAGCACTAGCTAAATTACTTCCAGAGTTAGCAAACAGTTTTGTTACCTCTGAGCAGCGTTTTTTTTTGCAAACAATGGGCTAAATAAACAGGTCACAAGGACACCAAGTGCATCCAATTCCATCCAGCATTTTTTTTATTGTTTTAACATTCCATACTACGGAAGGCGGCTTCTCCAAGCCCATCACTCTCCACTTTCTCATTGCTGTGGGACAGTTTGGACTCGAACCTAGGAACTGCAGATTACCTGTTTGGCTCGAAACAAACTGAACCAAGCCTTGCCGTTAGGGCAGCCCCAATGTATAACCATTCCAAGCAGTGGCTTAAGGTAGCCAAATTTTAAGGTACTGTATTCGTATTTGGATGAGTTTGCTCGAATCCCAATTCAAAATAAAAGTTCCGTGAAAGTCCTGAGGTCTTCACATTACACTTTGAGCAGAATGATTTTAAAACCTTTGGACTAATGGATTAGATGACATTTTATTTCAGATATGGGGGAAGAAAATTATAATCAGTTAGCACCACAAAAGAAAGACAGATTAATAATAATATCACAAATACTCGAGTACTATTCGACTTCGAGTATAAGTCAATCCCCTAGTTTTGGGCTTCGGAAAGGAAGAAAATCTATATACACAGTCGTATCAGAGTAATATGACCATCTACCTAATAATAGGAATAACTACCCTTGGCCCAGATGACAGCGGCGAGATTACGCGGCATCGACGCAATGAGGTCCAGGAAGGTTGCCAGAAGCACACATGCCCATTCGGACTCCAGCAGAGCACGGAGGTTCTCCGTGCTCTGTTCTATTTCCGGAGATGATAGCTCCGTGCTCTGCTGGCACGAAGTTCCGGAGATGACGTGGTTGTGGGTCCGGATGCCGAACCTGTCGTTCCAAATGGTCCCAGAGTCTATGGGATTCAGGTCGGGCAATGTCGTCAGCCAAGGAAGAACGGAAACCAATGGTTGGCCAAGGGAGACGGGACACTTATCTGGGTCCCCAGCGTTCACTCTACTGTTATCGGGGACACTTATCTGGGTCCCCAGGGTTCACTCTACTGTTATCGGGGACACTTATCTGGGTCCCCAGCGTTCACTCTACTGTTATCGGTACAGTTATCTGTGTCCCCAGTGGTTCACTCTACTGTTATCGGGGACACTTATCTGGGTCTCCAGCGTTCACTCTACTGTTATCGGGGACACTTATCTGGTCCCCAGAGTTCACTCTACTGTTATCGGGGACACTTATCTGTGTCCCCAGCGTACACTCTACTGCTATCGGGGACACTTATCTAGGTCCCCAGCGTTCACTCTACTGTTATCGGGGACACTTATCTGGGTCCCCAGCGTTCACTCTACTGTTATCGGGGACACTTATCTGGGTCTCCAGCGTTCACTCTACTGTTATCGGGGACACTTATCTGGTCCCCAGAGTTCACTCTACTGTTATCGGGGACACTTATCTGTGTCCCCAGCGTACACTCTACTGCTATCGGGGACACTTATCTAGATCCCCAGCGTTCACTCTACTGTTATCGGGGACACTTATCTGGGTCTCCAGCGTTCACTCTACTGTTATCGGGGACACTTATCTGGGTCTCCAGCGTTCACTCTACTGTTATCGGGGACACTTATCTTGTCCCCAGAGTTCACTCTACTGTTATCGGGGACACTTATCTGGGTCCCCAGGGTTCACTCTACTGTTATCGGGGACACTTATCTGGGTACCCAGCGTTCACTCTACTGTTATCGGGGACACTTATCTGGGTCCCCAGCGTTCACTCTACTGTTATCGGTGACACTTATCTGGGTCCCCAGGGTTCACTCTACTGTTATCGGGGACACTTATCTGGTCCCCAGCGTTCACTCTACTGTTATCGGGGACACTTATTGGGTCTCCAGCGTTCACTCTACTGTTATCGGGGACACTTATCTGGGTCTCCAGCGTTCACTCTACTGTTATCGGGGACAATTATCTGGTCCCCAGAGTTCACTCTACTGTTATCGGGGACACTTATCTGGGTCCCCAGCGTTCACTCTACTGTTATCTGGGACACTTATTGGGTCTCCAGCGTTCACTCTACTGCTATCGGGGACACTTATCTGGGTCTCCAGTGTTCACTCTACTGTTATCGGGGACACTTATCTGGTCCCCAGAGTTCACTCTACTGTTATCGGGGACACTTATCTGGGTCCCCAGCGTTCACTCTACTGTTATCGGGGACACTTATCTGGGTCCCCAGCGTTCACGCAACTGTTATCGGGGACACTTATCTGGGTCCCCAGCGTTCACGCAACTGTTATCGGGGACACTTATCTGGTCCCCAGAGTTCACTCTACTGTTATCGGGGACACTTATCTGGGTCTCCAGCGTTCACTTTACTGTTATCGGGGACACTTATCTGGGTCCCCAGCGTTCACTCTACTGTTATCGGGGACACTTATCTGGGTCCCCAGCGTTCACTCTACTGTTATCGGGGACACTTATCTGGGTCCCCAGCGTTCACTCTACTGTTATCGGGGACACTTATCTGGGTCCCCAGCGTTCACTCTACTGTTATCGGGGACACTTATCTGGGTCTCCATCGTTCACTCTACTGTTATCGGGGACGCTTATCAGGGTCTCCAGCGTTCACTCTACTGTTATCGGGGACACTTATCTGGTCCCCAGAGTTCACTCTACTGTTATCGGGGACACTTATCTGGGTCCCCAGCGTTCACTCTACTGTTATCGGGGACACTTATCTGGGTCCCCAGCGTTCACTCTACTGTTATCGGGGACACTTATCTGGGTCCCCAGCGTTCACACTACTGTTATCGGGGACACTTATCTGGGTCCCCAGCGTTCACTCAACTGTTATCGGGGACACTAATCTGGTCCCCAGAGTTCACTCTACTGTTATCGGGGACACTTATCTGGGTCTCCAGCGTTCACTCTACTGTTATCGGGGACACTTATCTGGGTCCCCAGCGTTCACTCTACTGTTATCGGGGACACTTATCTGGGTCCCCAGCGTTCACTCTACTGTTATTGGGGACACTTATCTGGGTCCCCAGAGTTCACTCTACTGTTATCGGGGACACTTATCTGGGTCCCCAGCGTTCACTCTACTGTTATCGGGGACACTTATCTGGGTCCCCAGCGTTCACTCTACTGTTATCGGGGACACTTATCTGGTCCCCAGCGTTCACTCTACTGTTATCGGGGACACTTATCTGGGTCCCCAGCGTTCACTCTACTGTTATCGGGGACACTTATCTGGTTCCCAGAGTTCACTCTACTGTTATTGGGGACACTTATCTGGGTCTCCAGCGTTCACTCTACTGTTATTGGGGACACTTATCTGGGTCCCCAGCGTTAACTCTACTGTTATCGGGGACACTTATCTGGGTCTCCAGCGTTCACTCTACTGTTATCGGGGACGCTTATCTAGGTCTCCAGCGTTCACTCTATTGTTATCGGGGACACTTATCTGGTCCCCAGAGTTCACTCTACTGTTATCGGGGACACTTATCTGGGTCCCCAGCGTTCACTCTACTGTTATCGGGGACACTTTTCTGGGTCCCCAGCGTTCACTCTACTGTTATCGGGGACACTTATCTGGGTCTCCAGCGTTAACTCTACTGTTATCGGGGACACTTATCTGGGTCCCCAGCGTTCACTCTACTGTTATCGGGGACAGTTATCTGGGTCTCCAGCGTTAACTCTACTGTTATCGGGGACACTTATCTGGGTCCCCAGCGTTCACTCTACTGTTATCGGGGACAGTTATCTGGGTCTCCAGCGTTCACTCTACTGTTATCGGGGACACTTATTGGGTCTCCAGCGTTCACTCTACTGTTATCGGGGACGCTTATCTGGGTCTCCAGCGTTCACTCTACTGTTATCGGGGACACTTATCTGGTCCCCAGAGTTCACTCTACTGTTATCGGGGACACTTATCTGGGTCCCCAGCGTTCACTCTACTGTTATCTGGGACACTTATTGGGTCTCCAGCGTTCACTCTACTGTTATCGGGGACACTTATCTGGGTCTCCAGCGTTCACTCTACTGTTATCTGGGACACTTATTGGGTCTCCAGCGTTCACTCTACTGCTATCGGGGACACTTATCTGGGTCTCCAGTGTTCACTCTACTGTTATCGGGGACACTTATCTGGTCCCCAGAGTTCACTCTACTGTTATCGGGGACACTTATCTGGGTCCCCAGCGTTCACTCTACTGTTATCGGGGACACTTATCTGGGTCCCCAGCGTTCACGCAACTGTTATCGGGGACACTTATCTGGGTCCCCAGCGTTCACGCAACTGTTATCGGGGACACTTATCTGGTCCCCAGAGTTCACTCTACTGTTATCGGGGACACTTATCTGGGTCTCCAGCGTTCACTCTACTGTTATCGGGGACACTTATCTGGGTCCCCAGCGTTCACTCTACTGTTATCGGGGACACTTATCTGGGTCCCCAGCGTTCACTCTACTCTTATCGGGGACACTTATCTGGGTCCCCAGCGTTCACTCTACTGTTATCGGGGACACTTATCTGGGTCCCCAGCGTTCACTCTACTGTTATCGGGGACACTTATCTGGGTCTCCAGCGTTCATTCTACAGTTATCGGGGACACTTATCTGGGTCTCCAGCGTTCACTCTACAGTTATCGGGGACGCTTATCAGGGTCTCCAGCGTTCACTCTACTGTTATCGGGGACACTTATCTGGTCCCCAGAGTTCACTCTACTGTTATCGGGGACACTTATCTGAGTCTCCAGCGTTCACTCTACTGTTATCGGGGACACTTATCTGGGTCCCCAGCGTTCACTCTACTGTTATCGGGGACACTTATCTGGGTCCCCAGCGTTCACTCTACTGTTATCGGGGACACTTATCTGGGTCCCCAGAGTTCACTCTACTGTTATCGGGGACACTTATCTGGGTCCCCAGCGTTCACTCTACTGTTATCGGGGACACTTATCTGGGTCCCCAGCGTTCACTCTACTGTTATCGGGGACACTTATCTGGTCCCCAGCGTTCACTCTACTGTTATCGGGGACACTTATCTGGGTCCCCAGCGTTCACTCTACTGTTATCGGGGACACTTATCTGGTTCCCAGAGTTCACTCTACTGTTATCGGGGACACTTATCTGGGTCTCCAGCGTTCACTCTACTGTTATTGGGGACACTTATCTGGGTCCCCAGCGTTCACTCTACTGTTATCGGGGACACTTATCTGGGTCTCCAGCGTTCACTCTACTGTTATCGGGGACGCTTATCTAGGTCTCCAGCGTTCACTCTATTGTTATCGGGGACACTTATCTGGTCCCCAGAGTTCACTCTACTGTTATCGGGGACACTTATCTGGGTCCCCAGCGTTCACTCTACTGTTATCGGGGACACTTTTCTGGGTCCCCAGCGTTCACTCTACTGTTATCGGGGACACTTATCTGGGTCCCCAGCGTTCACTCTACTGTTATCGGGGACACTTATCTGGGTCTCCAGCGTTCACTCTACTGTTATCGGGGACACTTATCTGGGTCCCCAGCGTTCACTCTACTGTTATCGGGGACAGTTATCTGGGTCTCCAGCGTTCACTCTACTGTTATCGGGGACACTTATTGGGTCTCCAGCGTTCACTCTACTGTTATCGGGGACGCTTATCTGGGTCTCCAGCGTTCACTCTACTGTTATCGGGGACACTTATCTGGTCCCCAGAGTTCACTCTACTGTTATCGGGGACACTTATCTGGGTCCCCAGCGTTCACTCTACTGTTATCTGGGACACTTATTGGGTCTCCAGCGTTCACTCTACTGTTATCGGGGACACTTATCTGGGTCTCCAGCGTTCAATCTACTGTTATCGGGGACACTTATCTGGTCCCCAGAGTTCACTCTACTGTTATCGGGGACACTTATCTGGGTCCCCAGCGTTCACTCTACTGTTATCAGGGACACTTATCTTGGTCCCCAGCGTTCACTCTACTGTTATCGGGGACACTTATCTGGGTCTCCAGCTTTCACTCTACTGTTATCGGGGACACTTATCTGGTCCCCAGCGTTCACTCTACTGTTATCGGGGACACTTATCTGGGTCCCCAGCGTTCACTCTACTCTTATCGGGGACACTTATCTGGGTCCCCAGCGTTCACTCTACTGTTATCGGGGACACTTATCTGGGTCCCCAGCGTTCACTCTACAGTTATCGGGGACACTTATCTGGGTCTCCAGCGTTCACTCTACAGTTATCGGGGACGCTTATCAGGGTCTCCAGCGTTCACTCTACTGTTATCGGGGACACTTATCTGGTCCCCAGAGTTCACTCTACTGTTATCGGGGACACTTATCTGGGTCCCCAGCGTTCACTCTACTGTTATCGGGGACACTTATCTGGGTCCCCAGCGTTCACTCTACTGTTATCGGGGACACTTATCTGGGTCCCCAGCGTTCACTCTACTGTTATCGGGGACACTTATCTGGGTCCCCAGCGTTCACTCAACTGTTATCGGGGACACTTATCTGGTCCCCAGAGTTCACTCTACTGTTATCGGGGACACTTAGCTGGGTCTCCAGCGTTCACTCTACTGTTATCGGGGACACTTATCTGGGTCCCCAGCGTTCACTCTACTGTTATCGGGGACACTTATCTGGGTCCCCAGCGTTCACTCTACTGTTATCGGGGACACTTATCTGGGTCCCCAGAGTTCACTCTATTGTTATCGGGGACACTTATCTGGGTCCCCAGCGTTCACTCTACTGTTATCGGGGACACTTATCTGGGTCCCCAGCGTTCACTCTACTGTTATCGGGGACACTTATCTGGTCCCCAGCGTTCACTCTACTGTTATCGGGGACACTTATCTGGGTCCCCAGCGTTCACTCTACTGTTATCGGGGACACTTATCTGGTTCCCAGAGTTCACTCTACTGTTATCGGGGACACTTATCTGGGTCTCCAGCGTTCACTCTACTGTTATTGGGGACACTTATCTGGGTCCCCAGCGTTCACTCTACTGTTATCGGGGACACTTATCTGGGTCTCCAGCGTTCACTCTACTGTTATCGGGGACGCTTATCTAGGTCTCCAGCGTTCACTCTATTGTTATCGGGGACACTTATCTGGTCCCCAGAGTTCACTCTACTGTTATCGGGGACACTTATCTGGGTCCCCAGCGTTCACTCTACTGTTATCGGGGACACTTATCTGGGTCCCCAGCGTTCACTCTACTGTTATCGGGGACACTTATCTGGGTCCCCAGCGTTCACTCTACTGTTATCGGGGACACTTATCTGGGTCTCCATCGTTCACTCTACTGTTATCGGGGACGCTTATCAGGGTCTCCAGCGTTCACTCTACTGTTATCGGGGACACTTATCTGGTCCCCAGAGTTCACTCTACTGTTATCGGGGACACTTATCTGGGTCCCCAGCGTTCACTCTACTGTTATCGGGGACACTTATCTGGGTCCCCAGCGTTCACTCTACTGTTATCGGGGACACTTATCTGGGTCCCCAGCGTTCACTCTACTGTTATTGGGGACACTTATCTGGGTCCCCAGAGTTCACTCTACTGTTATCGGGGACACTTATCTGGGTCCCCAGCGTTCACTCTACTGTTATCGGGGACACTTATCTGGGTCCCCAGCGTTCACTCTACTGTTATCGGGGACACTTATCTGGTCCCCAGCGTTCACTCTACTGTTATCGGGGACACTTATCTGGGTCCCCAGCGTTCACTCTACTGTTATCGGGGACACTTATCTGGTTCCCAGAGTTCACTCTACTGTTATTGGGGACACTTATCTGGGTCTCCAGCGTTCACTCTACTGTTATTGGGGACACTTATCTGGGTCCCCAGCGTTCACTCTACTGTTATCGGGGACACTTATCTGGGTCTCCAGCGTTCACTCTACTGTTATCGGGGACGCTTATCTAGGTCTCCAGCGTTCACTCTATTGTTATCGGGGACACTTATCTGGTCCCCAGAGTTCACTCTACTGTTATCGGGGACACTTATCTGGGTCCCCAGCGTTCACTCTACTGTTATCGGGGACACTTTTCTGGGTCCCCAGCGTTCACTCTACTGTTATCGGGGACACTTATCTGGGTCTCCAGCGTTAACTCTACTGTTATCGGGGACACTTATCTGGGTCCCCAGCGTTCACTCTACTGTTATCGGGGACAGTTATCTGGGTCTCCAGCGTTAACTCTACTGTTATCGGGGACACTTATCTGGGTCCCCAGCGTTCACTCTACTGTTATCGGGGACAGTTATCTGGGTCTCCAGCGTTCACTCTACTGTTATCGGGGACACTTATTGGGTCTCCAGCGTTCACTCTACTGTTATCGGGGACGCTTATCTGGGTCTCCAGCGTTCACTCTACTGTTATCGGGGACACTTATCTGGTCCCCAGAGTTCACTCTACTGTTATCGGGGACACTTATCTGGGTCCCCAGCGTTCACTCTACTGTTATCTGGGACACTTATTGGGTCTCCAGCGTTCACTCTACTGTTATCGGGGACACTTATCTGGGTCTCCAGCGTTCACTCTACTGTTATCTGGGACACTTATTGGGTCTCCAGCGTTCACTCTACTGCTATCGGGGACACTTATCTGGGTCTCCAGTGTTCACTCTACTGTTATCGGGGACACTTATCTGGTCCCCAGAGTTCACTCTACTGTTATCGGGGACACTTATCTGGGTCCCCAGCGTTCACTCTACTGTTATCGGGGACACTTATCTGGGTCCCCAGCGTTCACGCAACTGTTATCGGGGACACTTATCTGGGTCCCCAGCGTTCACGCAACTGTTATCGGGGACACTTATCTGGTCCCCAGAGTTCACTCTACTGTTATCGGGGACACTTATCTGGGTCTCCAGCGTTCACTCTACTGTTATCGGGGACACTTATCTGGGTCCCCAGCGTTCACTCTACTGTTATCGGGGACACTTATCTGGGTCCCCAGCGTTCACTCTACTCTTATCGGGGACACTTATCTGGGTCCCCAGCGTTCACTCTACTGTTATCGGGGACACTTATCTGGGTCCCCAGCGTTCACTCTACTGTTATCGGGGACACTTATCTGGGTCTCCAGCGTTCATTCTACAGTTATCGGGGACACTTATCTGGGTCTCCAGCGTTCACTCTACAGTTATCGGGGACGCTTATCAGGGTCTCCAGCGTTCACTCTACTGTTATCGGGGACACTTATCTGGTCCCCAGAGTTCACTCTACTGTTATCGGGGACACTTATCTGAGTCTCCAGCGTTCACTCTACTGTTATCGGGGACACTTATCTGGGTCCCCAGCGTTCACTCTACTGTTATCGGGGACACTTATCTGGGTCCCCAGCGTTCACTCTACTGTTATCGGGGACACTTATCTGGGTCCCCAGAGTTCACTCTACTGTTATCGGGGACACTTATCTGGGTCCCCAGCGTTCACTCTACTGTTATCGGGGACACTTATCTGGGTCCCCAGCGTTCACTCTACTGTTATCGGGGACACTTATCTGGTCCCCAGCGTTCACTCTACTGTTATCGGGGACACTTATCTGGGTCCCCAGCGTTCACTCTACTGTTATCGGGGACACTTATCTGGTTCCCAGAGTTCACTCTACTGTTATCGGGGACACTTATCTGGGTCTCCAGCGTTCACTCTACTGTTATTGGGGACACTTATCTGGGTCCCCAGCGTTCACTCTACTGTTATCGGGGACACTTATCTGGGTCTCCAGCGTTCACTCTACTGTTATCGGGGACGCTTATCTAGGTCTCCAGCGTTCACTCTATTGTTATCGGGGACACTTATCTGGTCCCCAGAGTTCACTCTACTGTTATCGGGGACACTTATCTGGGTCCCCAGCGTTCACTCTACTGTTATCGGGGACACTTTTCTGGGTCCCCAGCGTTCACTCTACTGTTATCGGGGACACTTATCTGGGTCCCCAGCGTTCACTCTACTGTTATCGGGGACACTTATCTGGGTCTCCAGCGTTCACTCTACTGTTATCGGGGACACTTATCTGGGTCCCCAGCGTTCACTCTACTGTTATCGGGGACAGTTATCTGGGTCTCCAGCGTTCACTCTACTGTTATCGGGGACACTTATTGGGTCTCCAGCGTTCACTCTACTGTTATCGGGGACGCTTATCTGGGTCTCCAGCGTTCACTCTACTGTTATCGGGGACACTTATCTGGTCCCCAGAGTTCACTCTACTGTTATCGGGGACACTTATCTGGGTCCCCAGCGTTCACTCTACTGTTATCTGGGACACTTATTGGGTCTCCAGCGTTCACTCTACTGTTATCGGGGACACTTATCTGGGTCTCCAGCGTTCAATCTACTGTTATCGGGGACACTTATCTGGTCCCCAGAGTTCACTCTACTGTTATCGGGGACACTTATCTGGGTCCCCAGCGTTCACTCTACTGTTATCAGGGACACTTATCTTGGTCCCCAGCGTTCACTCTACTGTTATCGGGGACACTTATCTGGGTCTCCAGCTTTCACTCTACTGTTATCGGGGACACTTATCTGGTCCCCAGCGTTCACTCTACTGTTATCGGGGACACTTATCTGGGTCCCCAGCGTTCACTCTACTCTTATCGGGGACACTTATCTGGGTCCCCAGCGTTCACTCTACTGTTATCGGGGACACTTATCTGGGTCCCCAGCGTTCACTCTACAGTTATCGGGGACACTTATCTGGGTCTCCAGCGTTCACTCTACAGTTATCGGGGACGCTTATCAGGGTCTCCAGCGTTCACTCTACTGTTATCGGGGACACTTATCTGGTCCCCAGAGTTCACTCTACTGTTATCGGGGACACTTATCTGGGTCCCCAGCGTTCACTCTACTGTTATCGGGGACACTTATCTGGGTCCCCAGCGTTCACTCTACTGTTATCGGGGACACTTATCTGGGTCCCCAGCGTTCACTCTACTGTTATCGGGGACACTTATCTGGGTCCCCAGCGTTCACTCAACTGTTATCGGGGACACTTATCTGGTCCCCAGAGTTCACTCTACTGTTATCGGGGACACTTAGCTGGGTCTCCAGCGTTCACTCTACTGTTATCGGGGACACTTATCTGGGTCCCCAGCGTTCACTCTACTGTTATCGGGGACACTTATCTGGGTCCCCAGCGTTCACTCTACTGTTATCGGGGACACTTATCTGGGTCCCCAGAGTTCACTCTATTGTTATCGGGGACACTTATCTGGGTCCCCAGCGTTCACTCTACTGTTATCGGGGACACTTATCTGGGTCCCCAGCGTTCACTCTACTGTTATCGGGGACACTTATCTGGTCCCCAGCGTTCACTCTACTGTTATCGGGGACACTTATCTGGGTCCCCAGCGTTCACTCTACTGTTATCGGGGACACTTATCTGGTTCCCAGAGTTCACTCTACTGTTATCGGGGACACTTATCTGGGTCTCCAGCGTTCACTCTACTGTTATTGGGGACACTTATCTGGGTCCCCAGCGTTCACTCTACTGTTATCGGGGACACTTATCTGGGTCTCCAGCGTTCACTCTACTGTTATCGGGGACGCTTATCTAGGTCTCCAGCGTTCACTCTATTGTTATCGGGGACACTTATCTGGTCCCCAGAGTTCACTCTACTGTTATCGGGGACACTTATCTGGGTCCCCAGCGTTCACTCTACTGTTATCGGGGACACTTATCTGGGTCCCCAGCGTTCACTCTACTGTTATCGGGGACACTTATCTGGGTCCCCAGCGTTCACTCTACTGTTATCGGGGACACTTATCTGGGTCTCCATCGTTCACTCTACTGTTATCGGGGACGCTTATCAGGGTCTCCAGCGTTCACTCTACTGTTATCGGGGACACTTATCTGGTCCCCAGAGTTCACTCTACTGTTATCGGGGACACTTATCTGGGTCCCCAGCGTTCACTCTACTGTTATCGGGGACACTTATCTGGGTCCCCAGCGTTCACTCTACTGTTATCGGGGACACTTATCTGGGTCCCCAGCGTTCACACTACTGTTATCGGGGACACTTATCTGGGTCCCCAGCGTTCACTCAACTGTTATCGGGGACACTAATCTGGTCCCCAGAGTTCACTCTACTGTTATCGGGGACACTTATCTGGGTCTCCAGCGTTCACTCTACTGTTATCGGGGACACTTATCTGGGTCCCCAGCGTTCACTCTACTGTTATCGGGGACACTTATCTGGGTCCCCAGCGTTCACTCTACTGTTATTGGGGACACTTATCTGGGTCCCCAGAGTTCACTCTACTGTTATCGGGGACACTTATCTGGGTCCCCAGCGTTCACTCTACTGTTATCGGGGACACTTATCTGGGTCCCCAGCGTTCACTCTACTGTTATCGGGGACACTTATCTGGTCCCCAGCGTTCACTCTACTGTTATCGGGGACACTTATCTGGGTCCCCAGCGTTCACTCTACTGTTATCGGGGACACTTATCTGGTTCCCAGAGTTCACTCTACTGTTATTGGGGACACTTATCTGGGTCTCCAGCGTTCACTCTACTGTTATTGGGGACACTTATCTGGGTCCCCAGCGTTCACTCTACTGTTATCGGGGACACTTATCTGGGTCTCCAGCGTTCACTCTACTGTTATCGGGGACGCTTATCTAGGTCTCCAGCGTTCACTCTATTGTTATCGGGGACACTTATCTGGTCCCCAGAGTTCACTCTACTGTTATCGGGGACACTTATCTGGGTCCCCAGCGTTCACTCTACTGTTATCGGGGACACTTTTCTGGGTCCCCAGCGTTCACTCTACTGTTATCGGGGACACTTATCTGGGTCCCCAGCGTTCACTCTACTGTTATCGGGGACACTTATCTGGGTCTCCAGCGTTAACTCTACTGTTATCGGGGACACTTATCTGGGTCCCCAGCGTTCACTCTACTGTTATCGGGGACAGTTATCTGGGTCTCCAGCGTTCACTCTACTGTTATCGGGGACACTTATTGGGTCTCCAGCGTTCACTCTACTGTTATCGGGGACGCTTATCTGGGTCTCCAGCGTTCACTCTACTGTTATCGGGGACACTTATCTGGTCCCCAGAGTTCACTCTACTGTTATCGGGGACACTTATCTGGGTCCCCAGCGTTCACTCTACTGTTATCTGGGACACTTATTGGGTCTCCAGCGTTCACTCTACTGTTATCGGGGACACTTATCTGGGTCTCCAGCGTTCACTCTACTGTTATCTGGGACACTTATTGGGTCTCCAGCGTTCACTCTACTGCTATCGGGGACACTTATCTGGGTCTCCAGTGTTCACTCTACTGTTATCGGGGACACTTATCTGGTCCCCAGAGTTCACTCTACTGTTATCGGGGACACTTATCTGGGTCCCCAGCGTTCACTCTACTGTTATCGGGGACACTTATCTGGGTCCCCAGCGTTCACGCAACTGTTATCGGGGACACTTATCTGGGTCCCCAGCGTTCACGCAACTGTTATCGGGGACACTTATCTGGTCCCCAGAGTTCACTCTACTGTTATCGGGGACACTTATCTGGGTCTCCAGCGTTCACTCTACTGTTATCGGGGACACTTATCTGGGTCCCCAGCGTTCACTCTACTGTTATCGGGGACACTTATCTGGGTCCCCAGCGTTCACTCTACTCTTATCGGGGACACTTATCTGGGTCCCCAGCGTTCACTCTACTGTTATCGGGGACACTTATCTGGGTCCCCAGCGTTCACTCTACTGTTATCGGGGACACTTATCTGGGTCTCCAGCGTTCATTCTACAGTTATCGGGGACACTTATCTGGGTCTCCAGCGTTCACTCTACAGTTATCGGGGACGCTTATCAGGGTCTCCAGCGTTCACTCTACTGTTATCGGGGACACTTATCTGGTCCCCAGAGTTCACTCTACTGTTATCGGGGACACTTATCTGAGTCTCCAGCGTTCACTCTACTGTTATCGGGGACACTTATCTGGGTCCCCAGCGTTCACTCTACTGTTATCGGGGACACTTATCTGGGTCCCCAGCGTTCACTCTACTGTTATCGGGGACACTTATCTGGGTCCCCAGAGTTCACTCTACTGTTATCGGGGACACTTATCTGGGTCCCCAGCGTTCACTCTACTGTTATCGGGGACACTTATCTGGGTCCCCAGCGTTCACTCTACTGTTATCGGGGACACTTATCTGGTCCCCAGCGTTCACTCTACTGTTATCGGGGACACTTATCTGGGTCCCCAGCGTTCACTCTACTGTTATCGGGGACACTTATCTGGTTCCCAGAGTTCACTCTACTGTTATCGGGGACACTTATCTGGGTCTCCAGCGTTCACTCTACTGTTATTGGGGACACTTATCTGGGTCCCCAGCGTTCACTCTACTGTTATCGGGGACACTTATCTGGGTCTCCAGCGTTCACTCTACTGTTATCGGGGACGCTTATCTAGGTCTCCAGCGTTCACTCTATTGTTATCGGGGACACTTATCTGGTCCCCAGAGTTCACTCTACTGTTATCGGGGACACTTATCTGGGTCCCCAGCGTTCACTCTACTGTTATCGGGGACACTTTTCTGGGTCCCCAGCGTTCACTCTACTGTTATCGGGGACACTTATCTGGGTCCCCAGCGTTCACTCTACTGTTATCGGGGACACTTATCTGGGTCTCCAGCGTTCACTCTACTGTTATCGGGGACACTTATCTGGGTCCCCAGCGTTCACTCTACTGTTATCGGGGACAGTTATCTGGGTCTCCAGCGTTCACTCTACTGTTATCGGGGACACTTATTGGGTCTCCAGCGTTCACTCTACTGTTATCGGGGACGCTTATCTGGGTCTCCAGCGTTCACTCTACTGTTATCGGGGACACTTATCTGGTCCCCAGAGTTCACTCTACTGTTATCGGGGACACTTATCTGGGTCCCCAGCGTTCACTCTACTGTTATCTGGGACACTTATTGGGTCTCCAGCGTTCACTCTACTGTTATCGGGGACACTTATCTGGGTCTCCAGCGTTCAATCTACTGTTATCGGGGACACTTATCTGGTCCCCAGAGTTCACTCTACTGTTATCGGGGACACTTATCTGGGTCCCCAGCGTTCACTCTACTGTTATCAGGGACACTTATCTTGGTCCCCAGCGTTCACTCTACTGTTATCGGGGACACTTATCTGGGTCTCCAGCTTTCACTCTACTGTTATCGGGGACACTTATCTGGTCCCCAGCGTTCACTCTACTGTTATCGGGGACACTTATCTGGGTCCCCAGCGTTCACTCTACTCTTATCGGGGACACTTATCTGGGTCCCCAGCGTTCACTCTACTGTTATCGGGGACACTTATCTGGGTCCCCAGCGTTCACTCTACAGTTATCGGGGACACTTATCTGGGTCTCCAGCGTTCACTCTACAGTTATCGGGGACGCTTATCAGGGTCTCCAGCGTTCACTCTACTGTTATCGGGGACACTTATCTGGTCCCCAGAGTTCACTCTACTGTTATCGGGGACACTTATCTGGGTCCCCAGCGTTCACTCTACTGTTATCGGGGACACTTATCTGGGTCCCCAGCGTTCACTCTACTGTTATCGGGGACACTTATCTGGGTCCCCAGCGTTCACTCTACTGTTATCGGGGACACTTTTCTGGGTCCCCAGCGTTCACTCTACTGTTATCGGGGACACTTATCTGGGTCCCCAGCGTTCACTCTACTGTTATCGGGGACACTTATCTGGGTCCCCAGCGTTCACTCTACAGTTATCGGGGACACTTATCTGGGTCTCCAGCGTTCACTCTACAGTTATCGGGGACGCTTATCAGGGTCTCCAGCGTTCACTCTACTGTTATCGGGGACACTTATCTGGTCCCCAGCGTTCACTCTACTGTTATCGGGGACACTTATCTGGGTCCCCAGCGTTCACTCTACTGTTATCGGGGACACTTATCTGGTCCCCAGCGTTCACTCTACTGTTATCGGGGACACTTATCTGGGTCCCCAGCGTTCACTCTACTGTTATCGGGGACACTTATCTGGTTCCCAGAGTTCACTCTACTGTTATCGGGGACACTTATCTGGGTCTCCAGCGTTCACTCTACTGTTATTGGGGACACTTATCTGGGTCCCCAGCGTTCACTCTACTGTTATCGGGGACACTTATCTGGGTCTCCAGCGTTCACTCTACTGTTATCGGGGACGCTTATCTAGGTCTCCAGCGTTCACTCTATTGTTATCGGGGACACTTATCTGGTCCCCAGAGTTCACTCTACTGTTATCGGGGACACTTATCTGGGTCCCCAGCGTTCACTCTACTGTTATCGGGGACACTTTTCTGGGTCCCCAGCGTTCACTCTACTGTTATCGGGGACACTTATCTGGGTCCCCAGCGTTCACTCTACTGTTATCGGGGACACTTATCTGGGTCTCCAGCGTTCACTCTACTGTTATCGGGGACACTTATCTGGGTCCCCAGCGTTCACTCTACTGTTATCGGGGACAGTTATCTGGGTCTCCAGCGTTCACTCTACTGTTATCGGGGACACTTATTGGGTCTCCAGCGTTCACTCTACTGTTATCGGGGACGCTTATCTGGGTCTCCAGCGTTCACTCTACTGTTATCGGGGACACTTATCTGGTCCCCAGAGTTCACTCTACTGTTATCGGGGACACTTATCTGGGTCCCCAGCGTTCACTCTACTGTTATCTGGGACACTTATTGGGTCTCCAGCGTTCACTCTACTGTTATCGGGGACACTTATCTGGGTCTCCAGCGTTCAATCTACTGTTATCGGGGACACTTATCTGGTCCCCAGAGTTCACTCTACTGTTATCGGGGACACTTATCTGGGTCCCCAGCGTTCACTCTACTGTTATCAGGGACACTTATCTTGGTCCCCAGCGTTCACTCTACTGTTATCGGGGACACTTATCTGGGTCTCCAGCTTTCACTCTACTGTTATCGGGGACACTTATCTGGTCCCCAGCGTTCACTCTACTGTTATCGGGGACACTTATCTGGGTCCCCAGCGTTCACTCTACTCTTATCGGGGACACTTATCTGGGTCCCCAGCGTTCACTCTACTGTTATCGGGGACACTTATCTGGGTCCCCAGCGTTCACTCTACAGTTATCGGGGACACTTATCTGGGTCTCCAGCGTTCACTCTACAGTTATCGGGGACGCTTATCAGGGTCTCCAGCGTTCACTCTACTGTTATCGGGGACACTTATCTGGTCCCCAGAGTTCACTCTACTGTTATCGGGGACACTTATCTGGGTCCCCAGCGTTCACTCTACTGTTATCGGGGACACTTATCTGGGTCCCCAGCGTTCACTCTACTGTTATCGGGGACACTTATCTGGGTCCCCAGCGTTCACTCTACTGTTATCGGGGACACTTATCTGGGTCCCCAGCGTTCACTCAACTGTTATCGGGGACACTTATCTGGTCCCCAGAGTTCACTCTACTGTTATCGGGGACACTTAGCTGGGTCTCCAGCGTTCACTCTACTGTTATCGGGGACACTTATCTGGGTCCCCAGCGTTCACTCTACTGTTATCGGGGACACTTATCTGGGTCCCCAGCGTTCACTCTACTGTTATCGGGGACACTTATCTGGGTCCCCAGAGTTCACTCTATTGTTATCGGGGACACTTATCTGGGTCCCCAGCGTTCACTCTACTGTTATCGGGGACACTTATCTGGGTCCCCAGCGTTCACTCTACTGTTATCGGGGACACTTATCTGGTCCCCAGCGTTCACTCTACTGTTATCGGGGACACTTATCTGGGTCCCCAGCGTTCACTCTACTGTTATCGGGGACACTTATCTGGTTCCCAGAGTTCACTCTACTGTTATCGGGGACACTTATCTGGGTCTCCAGCGTTCACTCTACTGTTATTGGGGACACTTATCTGGGTCCCCAGCGTTCACTCTACTGTTATCGGGGACACTTATCTGGGTCTCCAGCGTTCACTCTACTGTTATCGGGGACGCTTATCTAGGTCTCCAGCGTTCACTCTATTGTTATCGGGGACACTTATCTGGTCCCCAGAGTTCACTCTACTGTTATCGGGGACACTTATCTGGGTCCCCAGCGTTCACTCTACTGTTATCGGGGACACTTTTCTGGGTCCCCAGCGTTCACTCTACTGTTATCGGGGACACTTATCTGGGTCCCCAGCGTTCACTCTACTGTTATCGGGGACACTTACCTGGGTCTCCAGCGTTCACTCTACTGTTATCGGGGACACTTATCTGGGTCCCCAGCGTTCACTCTACTGTTATCGGGGACAGTTATCCTGGGTCTCCAGCGTTCACTCTACTGTTATCGGGGACACTTATTGGGTCTCCAGCGTTCACTCTACTGTTATCGGGGACGCTTATCTGGGTCTCCAGCGTTCACTCTACTGTTATCGGGGACACTTATCTGGTCCCCAGAGTTCACTCTACTGTTATCGGGGACACTTATCTGGGTCTCCAGCGTTCACTCTACTGTTATCGGGGACACTTATCTGGGTCTCCAGCGTTCACTCTAATGTTATCGGGGACACTTATCTTGTCCCCAGAGTTCACTCTACTGTTATCGGGGACACTTACCTTGTCCCCAGAGTTCACTCTACTGTTATCGGGGACACTTATCTGGGTCCCCAGGGTTCACTCTACTGTTATCGGGGACACTTATCTGGGTCCCCAGCGTTCACTCTACTGTTATCGGGGACACTTATCTGGGTCCCCAGCGTTCACTCTACTGTTATCGGTGACACTTATCTGGGTCCCCAGGGTTCACTCTACTGTTATCGGGGACACTTATCTGGTCCCCAGCGTTCACTCTACTGTTATCGGGGACACTTATTGGGTCTCCAGCGTTCACTCTACTGTTATCGGGGACACTTATCTGGGTCTCCAGCGTTCACTCTACTGTTATTGGGGACAATTATCTGGTCCCCAGAGTTCACTCTACTGTTATCGGGGACACTTATCTGGGTCCCCAGCGTTCACTTTACTGTTATCTGGGACACTTATTGGGTCTCCAGCGTTCACTCTACTGCTATCGGGGACACTTATCTGGGTCTCCAGTGTTCACTCTACTGTTATCGGGGACACTTATCTGGTCCCCAGAGTTCACTCTACTGTTATCGGGGACACTTATCTGGGTCCCCAGCGTTCACTCTACTGTTATCGGGGACACTTATCTGGTCCCCAGAGTTCACTCTACTGTTATCGGGGACACTTATCTGGGTCTCCAGCGTTCACTCTACTGTTATCGGGGACACTTATCTGGGTCCCCAGCGTTCACTCTACTGTTATCGGGGACACTTATCTGGGTCCCCAGCGTTCACTCTACTGTTATCGGAGACACTTATCTGGGTCCCCAGCGTTCACTCTACTGTTATTGAGGACACTTATCTGGGTCCCCAGCATTCACTCTACTGTTATCGGGGACACTTATCTGGGTCCCCAGAGTTCACTCTACTGTTATCGGGGACACTTATCTGGGTCCCCAGCGTTCACTCTACTGTTATCGGGGACACTTATCTGGGTCCCCAGCGTTCACTCTACTGTTATCGGGGACACCTATCTGGTCCCCAGAGTTCACTCTACTGTTATCGGGGACACTTATCTGGGTCCCCAGCGTTCACTCTACTGTTATCGGGGACACTTATCTGGGTCCCCAGCGTTCACTCTACTGTTATCGGGGACACTTATCTGGGTCTCCAGCGTTCACTCTACTGTTATCGGGGACACTTATCTGGGTCCCCAGCGTTCACTCTACTGTTATAGGGGACACTTATCTGGGTCCCCAGCGTTCACTCTACTGTTATCGGGGACACTTATCTGGGTCCTCAGCGTTCACTCTACTGTTATCGGGGACACTTATCTGGGTCCCCAGCGTTCACTCTACTGTTATCGGGAACACTTATCTGGGTCCCCAGCGTTCACTCTACTGTTATCGGGGACACTTATCTGGTCCCCAGAGTTCACTCTACTGTTATCGGGGACACTTATCTGGGTCCCCAGCGTTCACTCTACTCTTATCGGGGACACTTATCTGGGTCCCCAGCGTTCACTCTACTGTTATCGGGGACACTTATCTGGTCCCCAGCGTTCACTCTACTGTTATCGGGGACACTTATCTGGGTCTTCAGCGTTCACTCTACTGTTATCGGGGACACTTATCTGGTCCCCAGAGTTCACTCTACTGTTATCGGGGACGCTTATCTGGTCCCCAGAGTTCACTCTACTATTATCGGGGACGCTTATCTGGGTCTCCAGCGTTCACTCTATTGTTATCGGGGACACTTATCTGGTCCCCAGAGTTCACTCTACTGTTATCGGGGACACTTATCTGGTCCCCAGAGTTCACTCTACTGTTATCGGGGACACTTATCTGGGTCCCCAGCGTTCACTCTACTGTTATCGGGGACACTTATCTGGGTCCCCAGAGTTCACTCTACTGTTATCGGGGACACTTATCTGGGTCCCCAGCGTTCACTCTACTGTTATCGGGGACACTTATCTGGGTCCCCAGCGTTCACTCTACTGTTATCGGGGACACTTATCTGGTCCCCAGCGTTCACTCTACTGTTATCGGGGACACTTATCTGGTCCCCAGAGTTCACTCTACTGTTATCGGGGACACTTATCTGGGTCCCCAGCGTTCACTCTACTGTTATCGGGGACACTTATCTGGGTCCCCAGCGTTCACTCTACTGTTATCGGGGACACTTATCTGGGTCCCCAGCGTTCACTCTACTATTAACGGAGACACTTATCTGGGTCTTCAGCGTTCACTCTACTGTTATCGGGGACACTTATCTGGTCCCCAGAGTTCACTCTACTGTTATCGGGGACACTTATCTGGGTCCCCAGCGTTCACTCTACTCTTATCGGGGACACTTATCTGGGTCCCCAGCGTTCACTCTACTGTTATCGGGGACACTTATTTGGGTCCCCAGCGTTCACTCTACTTCTATCGGGGACACTTATCTGGGTCTCCAGCGTTCACTCTACTGTTATCGGGGACACTTATCTGGGTCTCCAGCGTTCACTCTACTGCTATCGGGGACACTTCTCTGGTCCCCAGCGTTCACTCTACTGTTATCGGGGACACTTATCTGGGTCTCCAGCTTTCAATCTACTGTTATAAGGGACACTTATCTGGGTCTCCAGCGTTCAATCTACTGTTATCGGGGACACTTATGTGGTCCCCAGCTTTCACTCTACTGTTATCGGGGACACTTATCTGGGTCCCCAGCGTTCACTCTACTGTTATCGGGGACACTTATCTGGTTCCCAGAGTTCACTCTACTGTTATCGGGGACACTTATCTGGGTCCCCATCGTTCACTCTACTGTTATCGGGGACACTTATCTGGGTCTCCAGCGTTCACTCTACTATTATCGGGGACGCTTATCTGGGTCTCCAGCGTTCACTCTATTGTTTTCGGGGACACTTATCTGGTCCCCAGAGTTCACTCTACTGTTATCGGGGACACTTTTCTGGGTCCCCAGCGTTCACTCTACTGTTATCGGGGACACTTATCTGGGTCCCTAGCGTTCACTCTACTGTTATCGGGGACACTTATCTGGGTCCCCAGCGTTCACTCAACTGTTATCGGGGACACTTAGCTGGTCCCCAGAGTTCACTCTACTGTTATCGGAGACACTTATCTGGGTCTCCAGCGTTCACTCTACTGTTATCGGAGACACTTATCTGGGTCCCCAGCGTTCACTCTACTGTTATCGAGGACACTTATCTGGGTCCCCAGCATTCACTCTACTGTTATCGGGGACACTTATCTGGGTCCCCAGAGTTCACTCTACTGTTATCGGGGACACTTATCTGGGTCCCCAGCGTTCACTCTACTGTTATCGGGGACACTTATCTGGGTCCCCAGCGTTCAATCTACTGTTATCGGGGACACTTATCTGGTCCCCAGAGTTCACTCTACTGTTATCGGGGACACTTATCTGGGTCCCCAGAGTTCACTCTACTGTTATCGGGGACACTTATCTGGGTCCCCAGCGTTCACTCTACTGTTATCGGGGACACTTATCTGGTCTCCAGCATTCACTCTACTGTTATCGGGGACACTTATCTGGTCCCCAGAGTTCACTCTACTGTTATCGGGGACACTTATCTGGGTCCCCAGCGTTCACTCTACTGTTATCGGGGACACTTATCTGGGTCCCCAGCGTTCACTCTACTGTTATCGGGGACACTTATCTGGGTCTCCAGCGTTCACTCTACTGTTATCGGGGACACTTATCTGGGTCCCCAGCGTTCACTCTACTGTTATCGGGGACACTTATCTGGGTCCCCAGCGTTCACTCTACTGTTATCGGGGACACTTATCTGGGTCCTCAGCGTTCACTCTACTGTTATCGGGGACACTTATCTGGGTCCCCAGCGTTCACTCTACTGTTATCGGGGACACTTATCTGGGTCCCCAGCGTTCACTCTACTGTTATCGGGGACACTTATCTGGGTCCCCAGCGTTCACTCTACTGTTATCGGGGACACTTATCTGGGTCTCCAGCGTTCACTCTACTGTTATCGGGGACACTTATCTGGGTCCCCAGCGTTCACTCTACTGTTATCGGGGACACTTATCTGGGTCCCCAGCGTTCACTCTACTGTTATCGGGGACACTTATCTGGGTCCCCAGCGTTCACTCTACTGTTATCGGGGACACTTATCTGGGTCCCCAGCGTTCACTCTACTGTTATCGGGGACACTTATCTGGTCCCCAGAGTTCACTCTACTGTTATCGGGGACACTTATCTGGGTCCCCAGCGTTCACTCTACTGTTATCGGGGACACTTATCTGGGTCCCCAGCGTTCACTCTACTGTTATCGGGGACACTTATCTGGGTCTCCAGCGTTCACTCTACTGTTATCGGGGACACTTATCTGGTCCCCAGAGTTCACTCTACTGTTATCGGGGACACTTATCTGGGTCCCCAGCGTTCACTCTACTGTTATCGGGGACACTTATCTGGGTCCCCAGAGTTCACTCTACTGTTATCGGGGACACTTATCTGGGTCCCCAGCGTTCACTCTACTGTTATCGGGGACACTTATCTGGGTCCCCAGCGTTCACTCTACTGTTATCGGGGACACTTATCTGGTCCCCAGAGTTCACTCTACTGTTATCGGGGACACTTATCTGGGTCCCCAGCGTTCACTCTACTGTTATCGGGGACACTTATCTGGGTCCCCAGCGTTCACTCTACTGTTATCGGGGACACTTATCTGGGTCTCCAGCGTTCACTCTACTGTTATCGGGGACACTTATCTGGGTCCCCAGCGTTCACTCTACTGTTATCGGGGACACTTATCTGGGTCCCCAGCGTTCACTCTACTGTTATCGGGGACACTTATCTGGGTCCTCAGCGTTCACTCTACTGTTATCGGGGACACTTATCTGGGTCCCCAGCGTTCACTCTACTGTTATCGGGGACACTTATCTGGGTCCCCAGCGTTCACTCTACTGTTATCGGGGACACTTATCTGGTCCCCAGAGTTCACTCTACTGTTATCGGGGACACTTATCTGGGTCCCCAGCGTTCACTCTACTCTTATCGGGGACACTTATCTGGGTCCCCAGCATTCACTCTACTGTTATCGGGGACACTTATCTGGTCCCCAGCGTTCACTCTACTATTATCTGGGACACTTATCTGGGTCTTCAGCGTTCACTCTACTGTTATCGGGGACACTTATCTGGTCCCCAGAGTTCACTCTACTGTTATCGGGGACGCTTATCTGGTCCCCAGAGTTCACTCTACTATTATCGGGGACGCTTATCTGGGTCTCCAGCGTTCACTCTATTGTTATCGGGGACACTTATCTGGTCCCCAGAGTTCACTCTACTGTTATCGGGGACACTTTTCTGGGTCCCCAGCGTTCACTCTACTGTTATCGGGGACACTTATCTGGGTCCCCAGCGTTCACTCTACTGTTATCGGGGACACTTATCTGG
The DNA here is from genome assembly GCA_038380435.1 of Ryuthela nishihirai. NCBI lineage: Eukaryota > Metazoa > Arthropoda > Arachnida > Araneae > Heptathelidae > Ryuthela > Ryuthela nishihirai. The sequence goes on along the minus strand of JAWZYU010000031.1, from coordinate 3,826,579 downwards.
GTCCCCAGCGTTCACTCAACTGTTATCGGGGACACTTAGCTGGTCCCCAGAGTTCACTCTACTGTTATCGGAGACACTTATCTGGGTCTCCAGCGTTCACTCTACTGTTATCGGAGACACTTATCTGGGTCCCCAGCGTTCACTCTACTGTTATCGAGGACACTTATCTGGGTCCCCAGCATTCACTCTACTGTTATCGGGGACACTTATCTGGGTCCCCAGCGTTCACTCTACTGTTATCGGGGACACTTATCTGGTCCCCAGCGTTCACTCTACTATTATCGGGGACACTTATCTGGGTCTTCAGCGTTCACTCTACTGTTATCGGGGACACTTATCTGGTCCCCAGAGTTCACTCTACTGTTATCGGGGACACTTATCTGGTCCCCAGAGTTCACTCTACTATTATCGGGGACGCTTATCTGGGTCTCCAGCGTTCACTCTATTGTTATCGGGGACACTTATCTGGTCCCCAGAGTTCACTCTACTGTTATCGGGGACACTTTTCTGGGTCCCCAGCGTTCACTCTACTGTTATCGGGGACACTTATCTGGGTCCCCAGCGTTCACTCTACTGTTATCTGGGACACTTATCTGGGTCCCTAGCGTTCACTCAACTGTTATCGGGGACACTTAGCTGGTCCCCAGAGTTCACTCTACTGTTATCGGAGACACTTATCTGTGTCTCCAGCGTTCACTCTACTGTTATCGGAGACACTTATCTGGGTCCCCAGCGTTCACTCTACTGTTATCGAGGACACTTATCTGGGTCCCCAGCATTCACTCTACTGTTATCGGGGACACTTATCTGGTCCCCAGAGTTCACTCTACTGTTATCGGGGACGCTTATCTGGTCCCCAGAGTTCACTCTACTATTATCGGGGACGCTTATCTGGGTCTCCAGCGTTCACTCTATTGTTATCGGGGACACTTATCTGGTCCCCAGAGTTCACTCTACTGTTATCGGGGACACTTATCTGGGTCCCCAGCGTTCACTCTACTGTTATCGGGGACACTTATCTGGGTCCCCAGCGTTCACTCTACTGTTATCGGGGACACTTATCTGGGTCCCCAACGTTCACTCAACTGTTATCGGGGACACTTAGCTGGTCCCCAGAGTTCACTCTACTGTTATCGGAGACACTTATCTGGGTCTCCAGCGTTCACTCTACTGTTATCGGAGACACTTATCTGGGTCCCCAGCGTTCACTCTACTGTTATCGGGGACACTTATCTGGGTCCCCAGCGTTCACTCTACTGTTATCGGGGACACTTATCTGGGTCCCCAGCGTTCACTCTACTGTTATCGGGGACACTTATCTGGGTCCTCAGCGTTCACTCTACTGTTATCGGGGACACTTATCTGGGTCCCCAGCGTTCACTCTACTGTTATCGGGAACACTTATCGGGTCCCCAGCGTTCACTCTACTGTTATCGGGGACACTTATCTGGTCCCCAGAGTTCACTCTACTGTTATCGGGGACGCTTATCTGGGTCTCCAGCGTTCACTCTATTGTTATCGGGGACACTTATCTGGTCCCCAGAGTTCACTCTACTGTTATCGGGGACACTTTTCTGGGTCCCCAGCGTTCACTCTACTGTTATCGGGGACACTTATCTGGGTCCCCAGCGTTCACTCTACTGTTATCGGGGACACTTATCTGGGTCCCCAGCGTTCACTCAACTGTTATCGGGGACACTTAGCTGGTCCCCAGAGTTCACTCTACTGTTATCGGAGACACTTATCTGGGTCTCCAGCGTTCACTCTACTGTTATCGGAGACACTTATCTGGGTCCCCAGCGTTCACTCTACTGTTATCGAGGACACTTATCTGGGTCCCCAGCATTCACTCTACTGTTATCGGGGACACTTATCTGGGTCCCCAGAGTTCACTCTACTGTTATCGGGGACACTTATCTGGGTCCCCAGCGTTCACTCTACTGTTATCGGGGACACTTATCTGGGTCCCCAGCGTTCACTCTACTGTTATCGGGGACACTTATCTGGTCCCCAGAGTTCACTATACTGTTATCGGGGACACTTATCTGGGTCCCCAGCGTTCACTCTACTGTTATCGGGGACACTTATCTGGGTCCCCAGCGTTCACTCTACTGTTATCGGGGACACTTATCTGGGTCTCCAGCGTTCACTCTACTGTTATCGGGGACACTTATCTGGTCCCCAGAGTTCACTCTACTGTTATCGGGGACACTTATCTGGGTCCCCAGCGTTCACTCTACTCTTATCGGGGACACTTATCTGGGTCCCCAGCGTTCACTCTACTGTTATCGGGGACACTTATCTGGGTCTCCAGCGTTCACTCTACTGTTATCGGGGACACTTATCTGGGTCCCCAGCGTTCACTCTACTGTTATCGGGGACACTTATCTGGGTCCCCAGCGTTCACTCTACTGTTATCGGGGACACTTATCTGGGTCCTCAGCGTTCACTCTACTGTTATCGGGGACACTTATCTGGGTCCCCAGCGTTCACTCTACTGTTATCGGGGACACTTATCTGGGTCCCCAGCGTTCACTCTACTGTTATCGGGGACACTTATCTGGGTCCCCAGCGTTCACTCTACTGTTATCGGGGACACTTATCTGGTCCCCAGAGTTCACTCTACTGTTATCGGGGACACTTATCTGGGTCCCCAGCGTTCACTCTACTGTTATCGGGGACACTTATCTGGGTCCCCAGCGTTCACTCTACTGTTATCGGGGACACTTATCTGGGTCTCCAGCGTTCACTCTACTGTTATCGGGGACACTTATCTGGTCCCCAGAGTTCACTCTACTGTTATCGGGGACACTTATCTGGGTCCCCAGCGTTCACTCTACTGTTATCGGGGACACTTATCTGGGTCCCCAGAGTTCACTCTACTGTTATCGGGGACACTTATCTGGGTCCCCAGCGTTCACTCTACTGTTATCGGGGACACTTATCTGGGTCTCCAGCGTTCACTCTACTGTTATCGGGGACACTTATCTGGTCCCCAGAGTTCACTCTACTGTTATCGGGGACACTTATCTGGGTCCCCAGCGTTCACTCTACTGTTATCGGGGACACTTATCTGGGTCCCCAGAGTTCACTCTACTGTTATCGGGGACACTTATCTGGGTCCCCAGCGTTCACTCTACTGTTATCGGGGACACTTATCTGGGTCCCCAGCGTTCACTCTACTGTTATCGGGGACACTTATCTGGTCCCCAGAGTTCACTCTACTGTTATCGGGGACACTTATCTGGGTCCCCAGCGTTCACTCTACTGTTATCGGGGACACTTATCTGGGTCCCCAGCGTTCACTCTACTGTTATCGGGGACACTTATCTGGGTCTCCAGCGTTCACTCTACTGCTATCGGGGACACTTATCTGGTCCCCAGAGTTCACTCTACTGTTATCGGGGACACTTATCTGGGTCCCCAGCGTTCACTCTACTGTTATCGGGGACACTTATCTGGGTCCCCAGCGTTCACTCTACTGTTATCGGGGACACTTATCTGGGTCCCCAGCGTTCACTCTACTGTTATCGGGGACACTTATCTGGGTCCCCAGCGTTCACTCTACTGTTATCGGGGACACTTATCTGGGTCCCCAGCGTTCACTCTACTGTTATCGGGGACACTTATCTGGGTCCCCAGCGTTCACTCTACTGTTATCGGGGACACTTATCTGGGTCTCCAGCGTTCACTCTACTGTTATCGGGGACACTTATCTGGGTCCCCAGCGTTCACTCTACTGTTATCGGGGACACTTATCTGGGTCCCCAGCGTTCACTCTACTGTTATCGGGGACACTTATCTGGGTCCTCAGCGTTCACTCTACTGTTATCGGGGACACTTATCTGGGTCCCCAGCGTTCACTCTACTGTTATCGGGGACACTTATCTGGGTCCCCAGCGTTCACTCTACTCTTATCGGGGACACTTATCTGGGTCCCCAGCATTCACTCTACTGTTATCGGGGACACTTATCTGGGTCCCCAGCGTTCACTCTACTCTTATCGGGGACACTTATCTGGGTCCCCAGCGTTCACTCTACTGTTATCGGGGACACTTATCTGGTCCCCAGCGTTCACTCTACTATTATCGGGGACACTTATCTGGGTCTTCAGCGTTCACTCTACTGTTATCGGGGACACTTATCTGGTCCCCAGAGTTCACTCTACTGTTATCGGGGACACTTATTTGGGTCCCCAGCGTTCACTCTACTGTTATCGGGGACATTTCTCTGGGTCTCCAGCGTTCACTCTACTGTTATCGGGGACACTTATCTGGGTCTCCAGCGTTCACTCTACTGCTATCGGGGACACTTATCTGGTCCCCAGCGTTCACTCTACTGTTATCGGGGACACTTATCTGGGTCTCCAGCTTTCACTCTACTGTTATAGGGGACACTTATCTGGGTCACCAGCGTTCAATCTACTGTTATCGGGGACACTTATCTGGTCCCCAGCTTTCACTCTACTGTTATCGGGGACACTTATCTGGGTGCCCAGCGTTCACTCTACTGTTATCGGGGACACTTATCTGGATGTCCAGCGTTCACTCTACTGTTATCGGGGACACTTATCTGGGTCCCCAGCGATTATTTGAGTGGTCAATTGCTGCGCTGTTGCGCGTCGATTGGCCTTTAACAACCGAATGAGGTGCCATTCTCCTCTGGGTTCGATGTCCTTTTGGGCTCCACAGTTTGGGGCCACACAGTGTGCCAGTGGTCCATTCTTGGTATACCCTTATTACAGCACCTCGCGAACAGCCCACGGAATCTGCTGTCTCCGAGATGCTTCCACCCTTCGCACGGTAGCCGATGATCATTCCTTTATGAAAGTCCGTCAAATCAATACATCTGCCCATTGTGATCAGTTTACTCACTATGACTCATCTGTCCTCTCCGGCTGCTTATATCACCGTGTGGTCGACCTTGTCATATGCACTCTGTGACATGTCTGGGCGGGTACACTGTGATTCCGTGGGTGTTCATATTATTCTGATACGACTGTGTATTTTCTGAAGTGTCCGAAATGGGAATGTGGCTCATGAGTTGTCATTTGGACTGATCTACACTGTTTTCCACATGCTCGTGAGGCGAGCGAAAGCGCTTTTAATCCTCTTCCGTCACTAGCCAGAGGGTCTAGTGAGAGTCATGGAGAGGAGCGTGTAAACAATAAACTTAAGACTGAGTATTGCTGGCAAACAGGAAGGGAGTATATTAAGCGCGTCAAAAGGGCGTAGCTCTTTCTCAAAAGGGACCCTAAATGAAGAGTGTTTGGTTCTGTGTGAACCTAGGTACAGTTCTGTGTCAACCGGGGTTTGGTTCTGTGTCAAACAGGGTTTCGTTTCTAAGTGTCCCAGGGTTTGGTTCTTTGTGAACCAAGGTAAGATTCTGTGTGAACCACGAGTTCGTTTCTATGTGAACCAGGGTTTGGTTCTGTGTGAAACAAGAGGCGGATCTGTGTGAACCAGGTAGTTTGGCAAGGATTAAATATTCTCTCAGAGAGTTTTGCGGTTGGTAAAGAGATCTCTGTACATATTTCCAGATCATCACATGAATGCTTGCACTAGCAAAGCAGCATTCGGATTAAAGATTTGATTGGAGGAATTTTTATTATTAATATATCAGTAAAGCCATTTCATTCTGATCTTGAGCGCAGCTCAGGCCCACAAAATCGAGGACATTCCTATACGTACATGTTCTATGCATGTAAGTAGACTGGGTCGTCCATCCTCTGTTCTGGCTCATTCGTTTATTTCAACTTTCTACACGACGTTTAGCACAGCACGTCTGAAGTACACCTAAGCATGGGTGTAAAAACCCATGAATCTGTGGTCTCACCTAGGATAATGGCGAATACTAATTAAGTGAACTAATTAAACCCCCTCTGTGAAATGACTGGGAAGAGTACGTCTCTCCTTACCTCAGGTCCACGACAGGGTCCTTCTAACCTAGCTATTTACCCATTGTGCTAAAAAAATACATCTGAAAGAACGTGACGCGAATTGATGCATTTCATTGCCTTTCGTGGGTTAGTGTAATAGGCCACGATTGGACAAGAAACTCTTTGAGGGATACTCGCCGTTCCATTTATGTGAAACATTGTATAGTAAAGTTTGATTCATTCTGAAATTTATCTTCGACACATTTCTCCATAAAGCCTAAGACGTTACTTAGTTCCGAATATAATTCGCGATATATTTGACACACATACTACCCAGGAATGGGAAAATCCTTCCCTGGATTTCCGGTATGGCCTCAACAGGCCCCGGTTAGTGTAATGACCACACCTGCCACGGCCCGGGAGAGTATCTTTAAGAATGGACTCACTTTTAAGGAGGGGTCCTTTTACAGGACGGTTGTGTTGTTTTACCTCTGAGTGACACTTTTTTGCACACCGTGGGCTAAATGGCTAGGTCACAAGGATCCCGAAGGCTCAGAGAAGATTAGGGGAGGGGACCTATTGGAACAGCTTTTGGGTGACAGATGGTAACTCACTTCAAGGCCATCCAGCGTGATCTTAAACGTGCACTGGGTATGGCTCTCCAGCACACAGCGACACGGCTAAACGTCACATCCGACGGACTGCGGCCTTTCTAAGCCGATCGTGTTTCCTACTGACCATGGAGAAGGCGGGGAGTTTTGCGCAGATAAACCTCCACGCTGACCCAGCTGGAACGCGAACATGGGAATTGCAGAATACGAGCCTGGGGCGCTAACGACTGATCCTGTGATTGCTAGCTTTCTAGATTTCAAAAAATCTTTTGACTCCGCGGATCGACATAATTTGTGGTTGATTGTTAGATCATATGGAATACCTGATAAATTAGTGTAATGAGAGCTCCCTATAAAAACACTGAGTCGAGTGAGAGAGTTGGAACGTCTTGCATCGATTGGTTTAGCATTGCCAGTGGAGTTAGACAAGGGTGCATTTTGTCTCCTTTTCTCTTTAGTTTAGTTATTGATTATGTAATGCGAAATTCTTTGCAAGGGAAAGATTTTCGCCTTAAATGGTCTAGAGATTTCAAAATTTCTGATTTAGATTATGCAGATGATTTGGCCCTGTTGGCTACTGATGTTGATGAGATGAATTCGTTCATTAGGGCTGTTGATGAGACTGGTAATAGAGTATTTTTGGTGATAGACAGGAAACTAATGTGATGAAAATTGATCAGGCAGATGGTGCTTCAGTTGCTTTCAATGGCTGCACTCTTGATCAAGCGTCTCACTTTAATTATCAGAATAGGAATTGCTGCTGGGACTTTTAAGAATCTATGGAGAGTATGGAATAATAGGCGTACAGGCATATAGACGAAAAATAGGCTGTATAATAGTTTGGTTCTTTCTAAGTTTAGTTATGGTAGCCAAACATGGACCTCTTGTAAGCAGGATAACAAGGAACTTGATGCCTTTGATTCCAGATGTTTACGAAATATCTTCTTCATTAGGTGGTTTGACTTTATAACTAATGATGAGGTTAGGTAAAGGAGTCGGCAAACTCTTTTGAGCGGCATATTGTGCAGAGAAAGACTGCGTTGGTTTGGCCATGTTGCCCGTATGCATAGCTGTAGATTTCCAAAGATCGTTTTGAACAGTGTACCTAAGGGTATCAGAAAAAGGGGGAGACGTAGGATGCGATGGGCAGACAATGTCAATCAGGACCTTGCTAGACTTGGCCTAGAGTGGCCAAATGCAGCAGATGTAGCTCGAAAGAGACACGTCTGGATGGGAAAATTATATGGTCTCGTTGGACATCCGTAGCCCTTGGTTACATGAAAATTTTAAATGTAAAGTACTGCAGCAGCAGAACTTTGTCTGGAAATTTGAACAGTGAGCAACATTCATCAAGAACCAAAGACCGGTGGTTTATTTGTAATTCCTTGTCTAATATAAGTTTTGATTGGTAAAAACTGATCTTGAAATTTTTTATGTATAGAAAGAAATATTAACAATAAATAAAAAATCGAAAATAAAAAAAATATTTTCTCGAATTATTTCTCAAAATAACCTAAATTTGAATGCAAAAATAACTTTTTAATGAAAAATCAATTCTTCGATAAACTTACTTTTCTCTCTATCATAAACAGAAATCATGAAGACAACACGACGTACCCACGTGTGGATCTGTATATTCCAGCATCTTAGCCCATTGTTTCTTTCTCTTTAGTCAGCGGAAATTGTCTCAGACGACAGTGCGCCATGTTTCTAATCTGCAGTTCTAACGTTTGAATCCCAACTGCGCATGATTTAAGATTTATTTCCGAAATCTCTGACGACGCCCTAGACAAGAATGTGTACACTGATGGACTTGAAAAAGCCGCCGTGTATTAGATGGGATATTAAGCTCTGCCTGCGTGTGTTACAAGATGTGGTGAGGTCTGCCCCAATGCGTTAGATGGGACGTTAAGCTCTACGACCAGAGTGTTAGATGTGATGTTAAGCTCTGCCTCCATTGTTAGAAGATGTGGAGGGCTCTGCCTCCATGCATTGGATGGTACGTCAAGCTCTGCAACCGTGTGTTAGATGGGATGTTAAGCTGTGCCTCCATTGTTAGAAGATGTGGAGGGCTCTGCCTCCATGCAATGGATGGTACGTCAAGCTCTGCAACCGTGTGTTAGATGGGATGTTAAGCTGTGCCTCCATTGTTAGAAGATGTGGAGGGCTCTGCCTCCATGCAATGGATGGTACGTCAAGCTCTGCAACCGTGTGTTAGATGGGATGTTAAGCTGTGCCTCCATTGTTAGAATATGTAGAGGGCTGTGGCACCATGCAGTGGATGGTACGTCAAGTTCTGCATCCGTGTGTTAGATGCGATTTTAAGCTCTGCCTCCGTGCATTGGATGCCCCCGTGTGTTAGGTGGGAAGTTAAGCTCAGCAACGCAGGTATTAGATTGGATGTTAAGCTCTACCTCAATGCCCCCATGCGTTACATGAGACTTTAACTTCTGCAACCGTCTGTTATGTGGGATAGTAAGCTCTGCCTCCGTGTGTTTAGAAAATATGGTGAGGTCTTCCCCCATGCATTAGATTGGACGTTAATTTCTTCAACCATGTATTAAATGGGATAATCAGCTCTTCCTCCGTGTGTTAGAAGATGTAGTGTGTTCTACCCCCTTGCGTTACATCGATCGTTAAGCTTAGTAACCGTGTGTTAGATTGGATGTTACGTTATGCCTCCGTGTGTCAGATTGGATGTTAAGTTATGCCTCCGTGTGTTACAAGATGTGGCTGGCACTGCCCCCATGCGTTAGAATGGACATTAAGCTCGGAAACCCGTCTGTTAGATGGGATGTTAAGCTCTGCCTCTATGTGTTAGAAGATGTGGTGAACTCTTCCCACCTGCTTCAGATGGGATGTTAAGATCTCCACCTGTGTGTTATATGCGATAGTAAGCTCTACTTTAGTGTGTTAGATGTGGTGAGTTCTGCTCCAGTGTATTATATGGGACGTTAAGCTCTGCAACCATGTGTTAGATTGGATGTTAAGCTATGCGCCGTGAGTTAGAAGATGTGGTGAACTCTGCCCACCTGCTTCAGATGGGATGTTAAGTTCTCCACCTGTGTGTTACATGCGATAGTAAGCTCTGCTTTAGTGTGTTAGATGTGGTGAGTTCTGCTCCAGTGTATTGTATGGGACGTTAAGCTCTGCAACCATGTGTTACATGGGAAATTAAGCTCAGCAACCGTGTTTTAATTGGGATACTAAGCTCTGTATCTGTGTGTTAGAGAGATGTGGTGATATCTGCCCACGTGATGTTAACCTTTGCAACCGTGTATTAGATGGGACATTAAGCCCTGCCACCATGAGTTATAAGATGTGGTGAGCTCTGACTTCGTGATTCAGATGGGAAGTTAAACGCTGCAACCCTGTATTAGGTATTAAGTTAACATCTGCCTTGATGTGTTAGAAGATATGGTGGGCTCTACCTCCCGTGTGTTAGATGGGAAGTTAAGCTCTGCAACGCAGGTATTAGATTGGATGTTAAGCTCTGCCTCAGTGTGTTTGAAGATGTGGAGGGCTCTGATCCAGTGTGTTTCATGGGATTATATGTTCTGCCCCGTTCGTTAGATGGGATATTAAGTTCTGCCTCCATGTGTTAGAAGATGTGGTGAGGTCAGACATCCATCTGATGGCTCCTTCCAGCGGTGGGCGGGGGTGGTAGTGGGGGTGGCTCAATCGATAGCGCGCCAGGCTCGTAATCTACAGTTCCCAGGTTCGAGTCCCAGCTGGGTCAGCGTTGAGATTTATCTCTGCAAATATTCCGCATCCTACCCACAGTCAGTAGACACCGATGGACATGGAAAGGCCGCTCTCCGAAGGATAGGACGTTGAGCTGTCTTCCTGTGTGCCCTATACCCTTTGCACGTTAAAGAACACGCTGGATATCCTTGACGGGAGGCTACCATCTGTTTCCCAACAGCTGTTCCAATGGGTCCCCTTCCCCAACCTCGTCTAAGCCTTCGGGGTCCTTGTGACCTGGCTATTTAACCCATGGTGTGCAAAAAAGTGCCGCTCAGAGATAAAAAAAATACCCAATCCAAGGGAGCTACCATCTGCAAAATTTGCATGAACATTTATTTCACTAAGTGGGAGAACGTAGGCTATGTGCGAAACCCTGGTGGCAACCGAAATTGGGTGGGGATGGGGAGTTTAAACTTCTCAAAATCCCCACAGCCTTAACATCAACTCTTGAAAGTTATTCAAAATATCTGTTGCCACCAACAAATTTGAAAGAAGGAATGCTTAAAACTAATGTCTTTTTGATTATGCGTGATAAAGTCATTTTTCAGTTTGTTGGGTCAAGAGCACTAACATCCGTGAATATTGAAGTTATTCGAATTAAGTACGAGCTAATTAAACACGAGATTCTTTGTTGAAGTAAAAGCTTCAAAAACTAAACATTCGTATCGGAAATTAAATTCATTAATTTATTTTGAAAAATTATGCAAAATTTAATAAACGTATACTTCATACGTTAATTAATAAACGTTATAATATGTTAAATAATAAAAAATGTTTTCCAATAACAATAATATATTTTTCGTAGTACCTAAACACTTTGTTAACAACTCAAATCATAAGTTTCTTTTTCTATAAAGTTAAATATTCTTGTCACACTGTATCCGAGGAACTCTGGTGGGTAAAAAATGATTTGAAAAGTTTGATTATTTGAACGAGGCAATATCGTTTTTTGATTAACTTCTGACTTGGGGAGGGGTATACGGTACTTTAAAATATGCCCAATTCTTTCTTTCCCTAAAAGATAGGGATGAAAATTAAACCCGAGAACACTTTCTTCTTTTTTGTTACCGATCTTTGTAATGTTTTTTTCACTCGTCATTGGCATATTTTGTTCATTTGTTTCTCGGTTTGCTATTACGTTTACGAAAACAGTAGTTTTACCATATCTCCCTCCGTTGGGTTTGGAATGTGCACTGTCCGCCAGGTTCGAGTCCCAACTGGGTCAGCGTTGAGATTTATCTCCGAAAAACTCGCCGCCCGTCCCAGGACAGTATCAGACACCAGTGTACTTGGAAGGGCCGCCGTGGTAAAGTCGTGGTTCCTGATGTGGAACAACCATACCCTGTGAACGTTAAGGAACACGATGGATGACCTTGTTGGGAGGCTACCATCACTCTCCGAAATGGTACTCCGATGGATCCCCTCCGCCAGCCTCCTCTGAGCCATCGGGATTTTGTGACCAGGCCATTTAGACCACTGTGTGCAAAAAAGATGATATAAGTTAGAATTGATATTAGATATTGTTATAAACATTATATTTCAGTATTGTCATGTGCATTACGTTTCGATATTGATATAAGCATCACGTTTCAGTATTGTTATAAGCATTGTGTTTCATAATGTTACAACTTCTTTTTAAACTTCTTTTAATCATGTTACAACTACTCTTTAAATTTCTTTTCAGTATGTTACAACTTCATTTTTAAATTTAGTACATTTCTCCTCTTGTGATTTGTAAAAAATTATATCCGGAATAATAAAGTAACGGGTGGGATTTTTTACTTCTGAATGTCACGTTTTTGCAGTCGCCCTGCCCACGGTCAGTAGGGGACACCGATGGGCTTGGAAGGGCCGCCGCCCGTCGGATGGAACGTTAAGCCGTGGCCTCGTGTGTGGGAGAGCCATACCCTGTGGATATTAAAAAACACACTGGATAGCCTTGGCGGGAGGCTACCATCTGTCTCCCAACAGCTGTTCCAGTGGGTTCCCTCTCCCAACCTTCTGTGAGAATTCGGGGTCATTCTCACCTGGCCACTTAGCCCATTGTGTACAAAAAAGTGCCGCTCAGAGATAAAACAACCCACCGTTTTTTCAGACAATGGACTAAGTGGCCAGATCACAGGAACCACCAAAGTTTAAGAGTAATTTGGCTCTATAGTTTTATTTACATTGTGGTCCGTAAATGGTAGCTAGGCATAAACTGGAAGAATAGCTGTGTACCAATTCCCAGCGATGATGCACAGAACCGGTCAGGTCTAGCGTCTAATGTCCGATCCTGTCTTTTCGTGGTGTACGCCTTTAGCACCTTTCAAAAGAGATATTTTCTTTTGGAAGGAAACGGATGTGTTGGACTGCCAGTTCAGCATAGCCTACTGATCTGGTCATCAATGGCAACTTTTTCTTTTTTTTTCAACCATGCTGAGGAGTAGTCAACTTCACAGGGTCCTGGTGCTGACCATTTATACCTACTAGACTGGACTTGTTTGTGGATTTGAGCTTGATTATGGATTCTGGACTTGCTGCAGTTGTGGGCTTCTGTTGAGGGAGAATCTGCCCCTGTGTTTTCTCTTTGCTTCTGGGTTGTCAGACCTAAGTGAACAGAGGCATGGGATACCTTATATCAGCTGGTGGATAATCCTGATCAGAGGCCATCGCAAGTACCTGAACCTCACCTAGCTAGTTGAGCATCTTCAATCCTAAACTGCAGTAATGTATCTGATATAGACCATATGTCTCTTGAAAAAGTCACTTGAAAAGCTGGTGTCTGAAGTTCCTACCAGCATCTGTGGCTTCAGCCTTTAGCGGAGGAGGAACAGGTCTTTGTCCCATGCCTGCGATCTGGGGTCTGCTTCATATTCTTGGCCCTACCTGTCTCAATAAACCTAGTTTCTTTAAAAATCCTACTGATCATTTTCTCTCTCAGGAACATGGAACGTGAGGACATTAAATAGAGATTATTCTCTTGATGACCTCACGCATTAATTCCAGCGCTATAACCTAGATATTCTAGGCTTGAAAGAGACCAGAACGACAGGAAAAGATGTAATACTTAAAATAACTCTAAATTTCTCTTTTGAGGCAGGGATGATGGAAAGCATCTCCAAGATCTATATTTGCTTTTCAGCAGACACGCCATTGATGCTCTTCTACGATACAAATGCATTAATGAAAGATTTCTTACAGCAAAATTTAAAACAAAAATTAAAAACTTCAATGTCATCTGTTATTACGTCCCCACAGAAGACTCATCAAAACGAAAAGGATACGTTTCACAGCCAGATTCAGGATATTTTGAATTCTGTGAAGAAAGGAGATATTTCTCTTGTGCTAGGTGACTTCAAGGCTAAAGTTGGTTCTGACTCTAACGTTTGGGCAGGAGTTTTAGGTTCTTTTGGCATTGGTAGTTCTAATGGCAATGGGGGAATCTCCTACAGGTAAGTAAAGTTAATGGTTTACAAATAGCTAACGCATACAACAAACATCGGGACATTTATAAATAAATGTGGGTTTCACGTGATGGATTGCACACGAATATGATAGATTATATTTTAATTAACAACAAACGGGCTAGTTCAGTTTGGAATACCAGATCATACAGGGGAGCCGAAATTGGGTCTGACCATTACCTGGTCAAGAATGTCTTGTAGCTGAAGCTTAATGAATGTTGCGCAAAGGTTAAGAAAATTACCTTCAACATTGAAGGTGTGAAAGATCAAGATATAGCCAAAGTATACCATGATAGGCTACTTAGTCATTATGAAAATCGTGTTTTGGTTACTCTTGAAGTTGAGAAAGAATGGGATCAGGTGAAACAAGCTTTCCTTGAAACCAACAGTATTCTTCTGGATAAAAGGGAACAGAGGAAACAAAATTATTTTAGTGATAAGGCTATTTAATTTATTTCTGAAAGAATGAAGTGCAGAATTAATATGAATCAACACCCTATTAGCCCTAAAAGAAGGCATTACAAAGAGCTTAATAAACGTGTAAAAGATCAGTTTACAGCTTCTTGGAAGCTTGGCTGACAAAGCAGAAGAAGCAGTTAGACAGCACAACAGAATGGGAACCAAAACACTAACTTACTTATCAGGTACCAGATTATTAATGTTTTATGTGGTAAGGAAGAGATAGGTACACAGGGATTGAGGGATAAACATGTCAAGGCGGTTGAAGGTGAAGATTCTGTGATGGCTAGGTGGCTGAGCATTTCAGAGAAGTTCTAAATAATGTGATTTTTTCTACTCGTACTGTTTCTAACGACAATAGATGCACTTCTCGCTTCTATGATGGCTCTATATCACATTCCGAAGTTGCGTTAGCTATCTCTCAATTAAAACTGCATAAATCCCCAGGGGTGTACGAAATCACCACTGAAATGCTTAGAGCTGAGCATTTGTGTTGTCACATGGCTGACTGAAATTTTGAATACTTTTTATGATAAAGGTGTTGTTCCTAAGGATTTTACCAGAGCTATGATTGTCCGAATGTTTTTGAAAAGGTGATCGCAGTTTTTGTGACAATTATAGGGGAATTAGTTTACTTTCTTTCCAGGTAAAGGTCTTTGCATGATTATACTTAATAGAATTAAGAATTTGGTTGATGGACAACTGCGTGATGAACAGTGTTGATTCAGAAGTGGTAGGGGATGTATTGATCAAATATTTTCACTTAGGCAAATTATTGAGAAATGTTTAGAGTTTCAGAAACCTGTGGTTGCGAAACCAACGCATTCTCTCTCTGCACAATATGCTGCTCAAAGGAGGTTGATGACTCCTTCTTCCAACCTCATCATTATTTACATAGTCAAAACAAATAATGCCCAAGATGCTGGGTAAGCATCTAGATCTTTATAGATTTTAAAATGGCTTTTGACTCTGTTGACCGACATAATTTGTGGTTGATTGTTAGATCACATGGAATACCTGATAAGTTAGTTAGTGTAATGAGAGCTCTCTAGAATAACACTGAGTCGTATGTTAGAGTTGGTACGTCTTGCAGCGATTAGTTTAGCATTGTCAGTGGAGGGTGCATTCTGTCTCTTTTTCTCTTTAGTTTAGTTATTGATTATGTAATGCGAAATTCTTTTCAAGGGAAATATTTTGGTCTTAAATAGTCTAGTGATTTCAAACTTTCTGATTTAGATTATGCAGATATTTTTGCCCTGATGGCTATTGATGTTGATGAGATGAATTCGTTCATTAGGGGCTGTTGATGAGACTGTTAATAGAGTAGGTTTGGTGATAAACAGAGAAAAAGCTGAAGTGATGGAAATTGGTTAGGCAGATGGTGCTTCAGTTGCTTTCAATGGCTGTGCTATTGAGCAAGTGTCTCACTTTAATTCTCTTGGAATCTATGCAACAGATACTAGTGATGTACGACATCAGATAAATAGAAGAATAGGGATGGCCGCTGGGACTTTTAATAATCTATGAAGAATATGGAATAATAGGCGTATACACCTAAAGACTAAAATTAGACTATATAATAGTTTGGTTCTTTCTAAGGTTATTTATGTAGCGAAACATGGACCCTTTGTAAACAGGGTAACAAGACACTTGATGCCTTGGATTCCAGATGCTTACGCAGTATCTTGGTCATTAGGTGGTTTGACTTTTTAACTAATGATAAGGTTAGGCAAAGGAGTCGGCAACCTCCTTTGAGCAGCATATTGTGGAGAGAGAGACTCCGTTCGTTTCGCCATGTTGCCCGTATGGATATCTGTAGATTGCCAAAAATCATTATGAATAGTTTACTTAAGGGTATCAAAAAATTGGGAAGACGTAGGATGCGATGGGCAGACATTGTCAAACAGGACCTTTCTAGATGTAGCTCAAAAGAGAAGCGTCTGGATGGGAAAATTAGTCTGATTGGACTTATGTAGCCCTTGCAAAGAAGGTCTAAGGAGAAGAAGACTAGTTTTGCACAAGCGTAAGTGGCGCCTTTCTGCGGAATTTTACCGAAGCTGAACATGGCAAATTGATGTGCAGGCACAAAAACAACTGTAACGTTCAATCTGCGCATGCGCAGTGTAATCAGTATAGCTCACTGCAACTATGGTTTGTCTTACTACTGGTATATATGTTGCTATTTCAGCAGTGTTTCCAAATGTCTAACAGACATGGCTGTTTGGAACAGTGGTAGCTGATCCTAAAGTTATTCAATGAGTGTTTTATCCCATTCAGGAATACATTTTACGATACCTGGAAAAGTCGTTGAATGTTTATTTTGAGTAATTTTGCAGAATTTTTAAAATTAATAAGTAAATTAATACATTTAATCATCTTGCGAATACATATAAGTCAATGTACATTGCAGGTTTGTGTTCCCTAGAGCGTATCGATGTACATTGTCTCCTGCACTTTGCTCTAACAATGTAATTCTTTTTTTATGGTTGATACGGGAAGTGCCTGCTGCTATCTGTTGAACGTTTATACAAGTAAAAACTCGATATGATATTTATTGAAAATATCAGCAATTGTATAAAATATAATTATATAGATCATGTTATCGTGCATTGACACATATATCTCAATTTATTATAATATACTGAATGCTGTAGGTTGTTCAAAATAGTAAAATTTTGTTGTTTAGCACAGCTACTTCCAGTTTTACAAAATTAGATTTTATTAAAGGAAAATAATTTCATTACTTCCTGATATTTTGTCTCTAAACGAAAAGCAAATTATGATTGTACCTCTTGAAGAAAATGAACATTTTTCAGAGTCAAACTCTATGTAAAATTAATGACGTGGTGCAAGCAATTGAAAACTTTGCTCGGATGTGATAAAATAATGCAGGGAACTCGCTCCTCTCCCTGGATAGGTGATTGCCATGGATGGATGGGATTGATCTCCCTGGATGGATTTTCCATGTTTAGAGGGCGCTGCAATCGAAAAGCTTACATTACGTCTATGGAAGCTATCTCTCTTCTTCCTTAGACACTCCTTGGCTGCATAAGGATTTCGTATGTATGAATTTTATAGTTCTGCATGAGCAGAACTGTATCGGGAAATGGTTGAGTATTTGCGAACTATGTTAACAATAAAAGATTGATGGTTTATTTGTAATTACTTGTCTAATATCAGTTATGGTAGCTGAAAATTGATCTCAAAATTTTTTAAGTATAGAAAGAAATAGAAAATAAAAAAATATTTTTTCGAATTATTTGTTAAAATAACCTAGAATTTGAATGCAAAAATAAGTTTTTAATGAAAAGTCAATTCCTTGATAAAGTTACTTTTCTGTCTTCAATAAACAGAACTGATGAAGACCACACGACGTACAGTCGGTCAAAAAAGTATCCGAACGCTATGGTTGTATACAAAGTTCAGAAAAAACAACTGGCAACGATTTTTTTAGAAATTAATGATCTGGCAACCTTCGTGTACCGTATACGAAGGTTGCCAGATCATTAATTTCTAAAAAAAATCGTTGCCAGATTTTTTTCTGAATTTTGTATGCAACCATAGCGTTCGGATACTTTTTTGAGCGAATGTACACACGTCTAGGATCTGTATCTTCCAGCATCTTCGCCCATTGCTTCTTCTGCTTTAGGGGAGCGGAAATTGTCTCAGACGTCAAAGTGCTATGTTTGTAATCTGCAGTTTTAACGTTCGAGTCCCAACTGCGCCTGAGTTGAGATTTATTTCCGCCATCTCTCACGACACCCTCAACAAGAAAGTAAACACTGATTAACTTGGAAAGGCCGCCGCGTAATACACGGTATATTAAGCTAAGCCTCAGTGTGTTAAAAAATGTGGTGAGCTCTGACGTGCGTTAAATCCGACTATAAGCGTATAAAGAAATTCACTTTTCATTAAAAATTTATTTTTGCATTCGAATTTTAAGTTATTTTCAGAAATAATTAGAAAAAATATTCTTTTATTTTCGTTTTTTATTTATTGTTAACATTTCTTTCTATAGTATCAGTTCTATACTATCAGTTTTTACCTACCATAACTGATATTAGACAAGTAATTACAAATAAACCATCAATCTTTCATTTACAAACCCTCTAAATTAAATTTGCATACTTCCCGATACAGTTCTGCTCATGCAGAACTATAATATTCATACATACGAAATCGTTATGCAGCCAATGGCTACGCAAATACACTGGACGTTAAGCTCTATAATCGTGTACTATATGGGATCTTAAGAACTGCAACCGTGTATTAGATCGGGTGTTAGGCTCTGCCTCCTCTGTTAGAATATACCGGGAGGCCTGCCCCCATACGTTACATGGGACTTTAAATTCTGCAAGCGTCTGTTAGATGGGATAGCAAGCTCTGCCTTCGTGTGTTTAGAAAATATGGTGATTTCTACCCCCATGCATTAGATGGGACGTTAAGCAACCTACATTGGAAATTAACATCTGTCTCCATGTGCTAGATGTGGATGGCTCTGCCTCTCGTCCGTTAGGTGCGAAGTTGAGCTCTGCAACCCAGGTGTAAATTGGATGTTAAGCTCTGCCTCAGTGTGTTAGAAGATGTGATGAGTGCTGATCCCGTGTGTTTCGTGGGATGATAAGCTCTGCCCTCTGTGCATGAGATGGGACGATAAGTTCTGCCCCATTTGTTAGATGGGATGTTAACCTCTGAAACCGTGTATTAGATAGGATCCTCCATGTGTTAGATGTGGTGAGGTCTGCCCCCCGTGCTTTGGATGGGAGTTAAACTTTACAACCCTGTATTAAATGGCATTTTTATGTTCTCCCTCCGTTTCTTAGAAGATGTGGTGAGCTCTACCCCCATGCATTAGATGGGTCGTTAAGCTCTGACACCATGTATTAGATGCGATAGTAAGCTCTGTCTCAGAGTGTTAGAATATGTGGTGAGGTCTGCCCCCATGTGATAGATGGGACGTTAAGCTCTGCAACAGTGTATTAGTTGGGACATTAAGTTGTACGCCGTGAGTTAGAAGATGTTGTCAGCTCTGCCTCTGTGTCTTACATGTAACTTTAAGCTCATAACCGTGTTTTAAATGGGATACTAAGCTCTGTATCAATGTGTTAGAAAATGTGGTGAGATCGTAATAGATGCACGTGTTAGCAGGTGTATTAGATGGCACATTAAGCTCTGTAACCCTGTATTAGATGGGAAGTTAAGTTCTTCCTCCATGTGTTAGAAGATGTGGTGGGTTCTGACCAAATGTGTTAAGATGGGAAGTTAAGCTCTTCCTGCATGTGTTAGAGGATATCTCTGTCCAAGGCTCTGACCAAGTGTGTTAGATGGGAAGTTAAGCTCTGCAACCCGGGTTTTAGATTGGATGTTAAGCTCTACCTCCGTGTGTTAGAAGATGTGGTGAGCGCTGACCCCTTGTGTTTCATGGAATGATAAGCTCTGTCCCAAAGTTTTAGATGGGACGATACGTTCTACCCCCATGTGTTAGATGGGACGTTAACTCCCCATTAACAATGTCAATTTTCAACAATCTTCGATCAATATTTAAAGAATCGGTATCATTTAACCGCAGACGACAGAGTCGCATTGCCTCCAAATTGATGAAATCTTAAAAAATCGTCATACAAACTTCAGATATTTAATTTATGTTAGTGAACAAATTGTTACAATAGTTGTGTTTTATCTCTTGAAATATTTTTTTCACAAGTGTCAAAAATTTAAGATAAATGATTCAGCTTCCATTCATTTCTAAAATATTGTTGCGGATCACAAAAATGGATAGCCACTGAGCGTGAGTATTTAAAAGCTATATTTCAAAACCAAATTCAATACAAGGTAAATTGTTACAAAGGAAATATGGATGAAGTATCTTATTAACAAATCAACTATTAACATGCACAAGTCATCAATCTTCCTGCGTAGAGCACACAATATCAGCTCTGTGTATTTTACTAAATACTACCTTTTACTTGATTTACCAGGTCACCCGAAGATCTTCACTCGTAAACCAATTCTCGTCCTGTGCTAATAACTTTTCACACACTAGCCGAACAAAAAGACAGTCCGTGTAGACATTCGAAGTTAGCCATAAAAGTTCCCACTTTTATACTTCCGCGTATACACAACACATCAAGTTACTTCTTGATACTTAACGATAAAAGATCCCACTTTTATCCTTCCGCGTATACACAACACATCAAGTTACTTCTTGATACTTACGCGCACTGTCTCAGAACAGCTCACCGTCCATTTTCGAACTCACGACCGTTACAACACAACGACCGTTACAATACAAAACGACCGTTAACGCTCCACTCTTCTTCTCCAAATTCTCCCAAAGTTCTTATTCGTTCGCTGAAACTTTGCTTTCGGTTGCCAGATTCTTCTGTCGTAACACTGCCCCCTTCCTAGGTCTTGTTCGTCCCGAACAATTCTGGATTCCAAAGTTTCTTCAGTTCTTCGATGAAACGGGGCTAAACGATCCACGTGAACCACCTTGCACTTTGTAGCTGGACGTCGACGAATGCGATATACCACGTTTGTGTCAAAATGAAAGCGAATCTCATTATGACGTAGATTTCTTTTCTGACTGAAGCCTCGTCCACAAACATAATACGTGTAAGGCCTATAGCCCTTGTGAACACGTTTATGTCTCTGCAGGGAGAAGAATCGACTAAGAGTTTTCGTGCAAAACCTGTAAAAAGTTTTCTTCTTTGTCGAAAGTTTTCTTCTTTGGATTTTTACTTCTATCAACAGTAACAAGGAATGAAAGTCATTAGTGACATAAAATCTAGGGAGGAGTTTCATCCTCCAGTCTGACCCTTTTGTCAGTTGGCTTTCCCTTAATTCAGAACTGTCGTGATGAACCTTCAGCCATATTTCACCTGATTCCATTTGATCCCCAAGGTGCTTCACAAATATAATATCAGCTCCATAATTCTTTTTAGCTCTTCGGTCCATCTCCTCCTTCCATACTCTTGCTAGAACTGCAGCTTCTAATCCGACAACCTTACCTGTTTCTCCTGTATAAGCGAAATCAGTGATGTGTCGGGGTGCTAGCAATATTTTTTCTGTTTTACCTTCACATAGCCAGCTTGCAACATCTTCAGATACTCCTTGTTCTATTAACATGTTACGAAACTTGTTCAAAGCATTGCCGTTATGCAGAACCTTACGGACACGTGATGCTTCATCTACCCTATTATCCACAATGTTCACAAAACGCAGAAGTTCTCCTAACTCTTCGACGAGCTCTTGCAGTTCCAAGGATCCGTTACCAAGGAAACACTGAACAGCTTCCATCACTTCCAGAGAGTTGTCAACAGAGTTTTCAAGAGGTGAATCCATGTTGCTGATAACAGCTGAACAACTCAAACTCTTCATTCCACGAGCTTGTGATGCTGCAACCACTTTCTTAACTAAATCAACAGCAACATCTTCTGTACTGATGAGATCAATAGCTCCTTTTCCGAATTCAACATCATAAACCAAAGCACACACTCCTTCAGCCAGCTTTTTGGACACAATTGAGCATATCATTAGAGGAACGCTATCTATGGTAGCCATCAGATCCTTGCAGCGGTAAATCTCCTTATCTGTTGGCACCAGCTCCTCTGTCTGTCCTACGATGCAGCATCCGACGTCTTCCATCATCTGCTCGATTTTATCTTTAGTGCAGTCGACTGTGAAGCCAGGGATGGATTCCAATTTGTACAGAGTATCTCCCGTCAATTGGAGAGCACGACCGGAGATCATAGGGACCTTGAGACCTAAAGCAGCAAGTGCAGGAGCCAAGACAAGACTCACTTTGTTTCCGACACCTCCTGTGCTGTTTTCATCTACCATCCGATGGCGCCACTCGGGTCTCCAGCAAAACACATGACCCGAGGAGGTCATATTTGCTGTTTCTTCCGAATTCACTTTCTTGGAGCTCTCATTGTAATTAGCCAGGGAAACATCAGTTATGATTGCCAAATTGTTCATTCTGGAGATCAGCGACGAGTTTTGTAACATGATATTGTCCACTTTAGAGCTCTTGTAGTCGTGATAAAACTTTTCCATATCCTTATAATCTAAATGGTTATAATGTCCAAATCTGCACATTGACTGTTCAGAAAAGAAATTCAGCGTGGCTACGTTGAAATTATCTGAGGGATTCACTTCTCTCTGATCGTAACTCTGAGGCTTAGTTTCATCCAGAAAGTTAGTCTTTGAAGTACTGTCTCTGCCTGAAGCTCCTTTACTAGCATTACCTGTTACGCTTCTAAGCCATTCTTCGGAATTCTTCTTTCTTAAATCCCCACTTTCTATAAACGATTCGAGTGTGGCTATGTGTTTCGGAAAAATCTCTCCGACTTCCCCGGTAACGACGAAGGGCACTTTGTATCTATGATGAATGGACACCTCTTCTTTACTCGGACCACTCTGCGAAACGTAAACTCTGTTTCGTTCCCCCTCATTACCACTCGTTACTCTGCCTTTGCGATAATTGTCCATGACGCATTTTGCTGACGGCGAGGAATAGAATACCTTTCGTGTGGATCTCTCTTCAGATCGTGCCAGACTTGTATACCTAGGTATTTTGAAGTGCAAAGCGTACTGTATAGTCTCATAGCTCTCTGATCTGTGTGATTGTTCTTCACAGTTCCTAGACATGTCACCAGCGACATAGACACTCTGCCATGCATCACCAGTAGTTGCGTGGTCAAAGGCATTATCTGCGCTATCTCTACGATTCTTGGTTTTCAGTAGCAGATCCACATTTTTATATGCGTTGCCTTTCTCTTTTTCTTTTCCATGTTTACAATCTAACTTAACACTATCAAGATCATCTTTTTCACTGACAAATTCAACATTTAAACTATTGCATTGTCTATTGAGTTCGGTTTTACTATCCTTGAACTGATCAATAAACTTATCAATTTGAGAAGCCACTTCAGCTCTCATCTCAGTATTTTGTGCGGCTATTTCGGCTTTCAAGTCACCTATTTTATCGCTTTGGGCAGCTATATCACCTTTAATATCAGTCATCTGAGTAGCCATATCGGCTTTCAAGTCATCTTTTTGAGAAACTATCTCAGTTCTCAACTCATTATTTTGTGCGGCCATTTCGGCTTTCAAGTCACCTATTTTATCGCTTTGGGCGGGCATATCGGCTTTCAAATCATCTTTTTGAGAAACTATCTCAGTTCTCAACTCATTATTTTGTGCGGCCAGCTCACCTATTTTATTAGCCATATCGGCTTTCATATCAGTCATCAGCTTTATTAACTCATCCATACTTCTAGTTAACGGCATTCAATTAAATTAATCCCACTTCTGACACCAAATGTTGCGGATCACAAAAATGGATAGCCACTGAGCGTGAGTATTTAAAAGCTATATTTCAAAACCAAATTCAATACAAGGTAAATTGTTACAAAGGAAATATGGATGAAGTATCTTATTAACAAATCAACTATTAACATGCACAAGTCATCAATCTTCCTGCGTAGAGCACACAATATCAGCTCTGTGTATTTTACTAAATACTACCTTTTACTTGATTTACCAGGTCACCCGAAGATCTTCACTCGTAAACCAATTCTCGTCCTGTGCTAATAACTTTTCACATACTAGCCGAACAAAAAGACAGTCCGTGTAGACATTCGAAGTTAGCCATAAAAGTTCCCACTTTTATACTTCCGCGTATACACAACACATCAAGTTACTTCTTGATACTTAACGATAAAAGATCCCACTTTTATCCTTCCGCGTATACACAACACATCAAGTTACTTCTTGATACTTACGTGCACTGTCTCAGAACAGCTCACCGTCCATTTTCGAACTCACGACCGTTACAACACAACGACCGTTACAATACAAAACGACCGTTAACGCTCCACTCTTCTTCTCCAAATTCTCCCAAAGTTCTTATTCGTTCGCTGAAACTTTGCTTTCGGTTGCCAGATTCTTCTGTCGTAACAATATTAACCTAATATTACGGGAAATATGTTAAGAGAGTTAACAGTGACATCTAGAATTTATCGCCAATAACAGTTTTTGCGTAAAAGGTTTATTTTTAGTGTTCGGGAGCTTTGAAAGTGGCTTTACATTCACATAACATGAAGGTGTCCGGACACTTTCTTCAATATAGTGTATATATAAGACGTAAACTGAAAATCTTTAACTACTGCTGAGCACTTAAAAATAGACATTTGATGTCAGGACATTATTCAGAAAAAAGTGGAGCTAAATATTTGAAATGTTCTGCTTAAAATTGTAGAAAGAAGGAAAAAACTAAGAATATTTTCTAGATTTATTTTTCTGGGGTTTTTTCATAATAACCGGTACTTAATTTGATTTCCATGATTATTTGAGATTACAAGAATTACTACTCCACTAGTTGGTAATTCTGTTGCAATCAGCAATTTTTACTTCACCAGAAATGTAAAATTTAATTCAGCATCAACATTTAATTTAAATATTACATGATTTAATTTATTCACCATTACACCTGCTACAGTCGTTCATAAAGAGTACATCTTGACTACGAACTTTGGTTACCGGGCTTTGCTTTCGAATAAATGAGATTATCTAAAACATGAACATAGCCACCAATGTTTATTACTGTAGTATGTCAATGGGAGAGAGTGGCTTATGGCATCCTTAATTCTTCTCTGTCTCACCTAGCAAGCTAACAATCACAGATCCTAATCCTAATTGTGATTCGAAGTCGTCAGACATCCATCCGATGGCTCCTTCCAGCGGGGGGCCGCGGTGGTTCAGTCGGTAGCGCGCAGATTTATCTTCGCAAAACTCCCCGCCTTGCCAACGGTCAGTAGGCAACACCGATGGGCTTGGAAAGGCGACGTCCGTCGGATGGTAAATTAACCCGTGGTTCCGTGGGCGGGTGAGCCATACCCTGTGCACGTTAAAGAGAACGCTAGATGACTTTAACGGGAGGCTACCATGTGTCTCCCAACAGCTGTTCCAGTGGGTGTCCTCACCCAACCTCTCTGAACCTTCGGGTTCCATGTGACCTGGCCATTCAGCTCATGATGTCCAAAAAAGTGCCGCTCAGAGGTAAAACAACCCGACCCTCCTTCCAGCGGAAAAAACGATGGAATAAGTGATTTTGACATCACGCCAGTATTTGGAGACACTATTATTTTATCTGCTAATCCATAAATGGCATCACTCGCAAAATTACTTGCTGAGTTAGCAAACAGTTTTGTTACTACTGAGCAGCGTTTTTCTTTTTCGCAAACAACGGGCTACATGAACGTATAACAAGGACACCAAGTGCATCATTTGCACCCAGCATTTTTTTATTGTTTTAACGTTCCATACTACGGAAGGCGGCTTCTCCAAGCCCATCGCTCTCCACATTCTCATTGCTGTGGAACAGTTGGGACTCGAACGTAAGAAATGTAGATTACCAATTTGGCTCGATACAAACTGAACCAAGCCCTGCCGTTAGGGCAGCCCCAATGCATATCCATTCCAAGCAGTCGCTTAAGGCAGCCAAATTTTAAGGGCTTTGTATTCGCATTTGGATGAGTTTGCTCGAATCCCAATTCAAAATAAAATTTCAGTGAAAATCCTGAGCTCTTAATCACATTGCTCCTGAGTCACATTGCTCTTTGAGCAGAATGATTTTAAAAGCTTTGGACTAATGGATTAGATGACATTTTATTTCAGATGTGGGGGAAGAAAATTATAATCAGTTAGCGCCACAAAAGAAAGACAGATTAATAATAATATCACAAATACTCGAGTACTATTCGCCTTCGAGTATAAGTCAATCCCTAGTTTTGAGCCTCGGAAAGGAAGAAAATCTATATACCCAGTCGTATCAGAATAATATGACCACCTACCTAATAATAGGAAAATCTACCCTTGGCTCCGATGACAGCGGCGAGATGACGTGGCATGGACGCAATGAGGCCCTGGAAGATTGCCAGAAGCACACATGCCCATTCGGACTCCATCAGAGCACGGAGGTTCCGAAGATGACGTTGTTGTGGGTCCGCATGCCGAACCTGTCGTTGCAAATGGTCCCACAAGTGCTCTATGGGATTGAGTTCGGGCAATTTCGCCAGCCAAAGGAGAACGGAGACGTCGCTGTCGTATTCCTGGAACCAGTCACGCACCACCTTAGCGACATGGTAGGGTCATTGTCCTGTTGGTAGACACTATCACCACCAGGATAAACGTTCAACATGAAGGGATGCATGTCGTCAGCGAGAATGCACAGGTAGCCATTGGCTTCAGGGACCCATCCAGTGGTACCATCGGTCCCAGGTCATACCAGGAAAACATACCCCAGACATGCACACTGCCGGCCTGTACTTGACCAACAAGTATGTCCGGGTGTTGGTTCTCATGTGTCTAACGCTGTATCCGCCACCTTCCGTCACTTCTGTGGAGTATAAACCTCGATTCGTCGTGGAAGGCAACATTTTTCCACTCTTCCACTGTCCAATCACGGTAGTCCCGTGCAAACTGCAGGTATCATTGCCGATGGACCTTGGTTAACATGGGTACCTTTACTCAGCGTAGACTCCATAAACCCATGCGTAACAGCGTTCACTCTACTGTTATCGGGGACACTTATCTGGGTCCCCGGCGCTCATTTGAGTGGTCAATTGCTGCGCTGTTGCGCGTCGAAGCTGTGTGAACAAAGATACATTTCTGTGTGAACCAATATAGAGTTCTGTGTGAACCAATATAGAGTTCTGTGTGAACCAAGGTAGAGTCCTGTGTGAACAAGGATTTAGTTGTCTGTGACCCAAGGTACAGTTCTGTGTGAACCAGGGGTTGTTTCCATGTGAACCAGGGTTTGGTTCTGTGTGAACCAAGGTATGGTTCTGTGTGAAGCAGGGGTTCTTTTCTTTGTGAACCAAGGTACGGTTCTTTGTGAGCCATGTAGTTAGGCAAGGATTAAATATCCTCTCGCCAAGTTTTGCGGTTGGTAAAGAGATCTCTGTACATATTTCCAACTGATAGATATGAATGATTACAGTAACAAAGCAGCATTCGGATTAAAGAAAACTGGTTGAAGGAATATTTACTTATTAATTTATCTGCAAAGCCATTTCATGCTGATCTTGAGCGCAGCTCAGGCCCACGGCATGGAGCATATCACACTATATGTACATGTTGTATGAATGTAAATAGACTGTGTCGTCCGTCCTCTGCTCTGGTGCATTTGTTTATTTAATCTTTCTACACGACGTTTAACACAGCACGTCTGAAGCACATCTAAGCATGGGTGTAAAAACCCGTGAACCTCTGGTCTGACTTTCGTGGTTAAGTGTAATAGGCCACGATTGGACAAGAAACTCTTTGAGGGATACTCGCCTTTCCATTTATGTGAAACATTGTAGAGTAAGGTTTGATCCATTCTGAAATGTATCTTCGACACATTTCTCCATAAATCTGAAGCAGTTACGTAGTTCTGAATATAATTCGCGATGTATTCGACATAGCTAACCAGGATTGGGAAAAAATCCTTCCCTGGATTTCCAGTATGTCCTCGACAGGGGCGGAGTAGCGTAATGGCCAGTGACAACATCTTTAAGGAGGGACTCACTTCTAAGGAAGTACTCACGTTTAATAATGGACTCACTTTTATGGAGGGATTGTTTTTTAGGACGGTTGGGTTGTTTTACCTCTGAGCGGCACATTTTTGCATAACGTACGCTAAATGTCCAGGTCACAAGGACCCCGAAGGCTCAGAGAAAGTTGGGGTAGGGAACCCACTGGAATTACTGTTGGGAGACAGATGGTAGTCTCCCGTCTAGGCCGTCCAGCGTGATCTTTAACGGGTATGCAGTTTAACGGGTATGCAGCACAGAGTATGGCCCTCCCGCACACGGAACACGGCTTAACGTCACGGGGCGGGGGTGGCTCAGCCGGTAGCGCGCCAGGCTCGTAATCTGTAGTTCCCAGGTTCGAGTCACAGCTGGGTCAGCGTTGAGATTTATCTCCGCAAAATTCCCCGCTCTGCCCACGGTCAGTAGGGGACACCGATGAGCTTGGAAAGGCCGCCGTCCGTCGGATGGGACGTTAAGCCGTGGCCCCCTGTGCGGGAGAGCCATACCCTTTGAACGTTAAAGAACACGCTGGACGGCCTTGACGGGAGGCTACCATCTGTCTCCCAACAGCTGTTCCAGTGGGTCCCCTCCCCCAACCTTCTCTGAGCCTTCGGGGTCCATGTGACCTGGCCATTTAGCCCATGGTGTGCAAAAAAGTGCCGCTCAGAGGTAAAACAACCCAACCCAACCTTAACGTCACATCCGACGGGACGGCAGCCTTTCTAAGCCCATGTGTGCCCTACTGACAGTGGGCAGGACGGGGAGCTTTGCGGAGATAAATCTCCACGTTGACCAAGCTGGGACTCGAACCTGGGAACTGCAAAATACGAGCCAGGTGCGCTAACGACTGAGCCTGTGGTTGTTAGCTTTATAGATTTTAAAAAGGCTTTTGACTCTGTTGATCGATATAATTTGTGGTTGATTCTTAGATCATATGGAATTCTTGATAAGTTAGTGTAATGAAAGCTCTCTCTAATAACATTGAGTCGTGTGTGAGAGTTGGTACGTCTTGCAGCGATTGGTTAACATTGCTAGTGGAGTAAGACAAGGGTGCACTTTGTCTCCTTTTTACTTTAGTTTAGTTATTGTTTATGTAATGCGAAATTATTTGCAAGGGAAATATTTTGGCCCTAAATGGTCTAGAGCAGGCGCGTCCAACCTTTTGATTTCCCTGGGCCACATTGACTGAAGATGAATTGTTTTGGGCCGCATATAAAATATATAATATAGTTAACGTATATCAATAATAATATTTCATTTATTTTCTTATGTTTTTTATTGTAAAATTAAAAAGGGGCAACATGAAACTAGTGGGATATCAAAAACTCGCTGAAAATTGCATAATCATGTTGAAAGCTTATGTCGTAAATACGTAAATTTTGTGGGACGCATTACTAGCTGTCCAGGGACCCGAGTTGGACACGACGCGTCTATAGATTTCAAAATTTCTGATTTAGATTTTGCAGATGATTCGGCCCTGTTGGCTACTTATATTGATGAGATGAATTCGTTCATTAAGGCTGTTGATGAGACTGGTAATAGAATATTTTTGGTGATAGACAGAAAACTAATGTGATGAAAATTGGTCAGGCAGATGGTGCTTCAGTTTCTTTCAATGGCTGTGCTATTGAGCAAGTGTCTCAGTTTACCTCTCTTCGGATCTAGGCAACAGATACTAGTGATGTGCGACATCAGATTGTATGTATGCGTATGCACCTAAAGACAAAATTAGGCTGTATAATAGTTTGGTTCTTTCTACGGTTTGTTACAGTAGCGAAACATGGACCTTTTGTAAGCAGGATGACAAGAAACTCGATGCCTTTGATTCTAGATGTTTCCTCAGTATCTTGGTCATTAGGTGGTTTGACATTGTAACTAATGATGAGGTTGGGCAAAGGAGTCGGCAACCTCCTTTAAGGAGTATATTGTGGAGAGAGAGACTCCGTTCGTTTGGCCATGTTGCCCATATGCATAGCTGCAGATTGCCAAAAATCGTTATGAACAGTTTACCTAAGGGTATCAGAAAACTGGGAAGACGTAAGATGCGATGGGCAGACAATGTCAAACAGGACCTTGCTAGAATTGGCCTAGAGTGGCCAAATGCAGCAGCTGTAGCAAAAAACAGATAGTCTGGTTGGATATCCGTAGCCCTTGGCTACATGAGGGTTTTGAATTTATAGTTCTGCTCATGCAGAACTGTGTCCGGAAGTTTAATAAGTTTTAGTTATCCACTAACAATGAAAGACTGATGGTTTATTTGTAATTACTTGTCTAATATCAGTTTTGGTAGGTAAAAGGTGATCTTGAAAATTTTCTAGTATAGATAGAAATGTTAACAATAAATAAAAAACGAAAAGAAGAAAATATGTTTTCAAATTATTTCTCAAAATAATGTAAAATTTAAATGCAAAAATTAAATATTTAATGAAAAGTCAATTCCTTGAAAAAGTTGATTTCCTCTCTGTCATAAACAGAATAGATGAAGACAACAGGACGTACACATAAGTATGATCTGTATATTCCAGCATCTTACCCCATTGTTTCTTTCCCTTTAGGCAGCGTAAATTGTCTCAGACGGCGGAGCGCCATGTTTGTAATCTGCATTTTTAACGTTCGAGTCACAACTGCGTCTGAGTTGAGATTTATTTCCGCCATCTCTCACGATGCCCTAGACAAGAAAGTGAACACTGATGTACTTGGAAAGACCACCGTGTATTAGATGGTATGTTTAACTCAGCCTCCGTGTGTTAGAAGATGTAGTGAGGTCTGCCCACTTGTATTACATTGGACGTTAAGCTCTGCAACCGTGTATTATATGTGATATGAAGCCCTGCCTCCGTGTTAGAAGATGTGGTGGCTTATGCCCCCATGCGTTAGAATGGACATTAAGCTCTGAAACCCGTGTGTTAGATGGGATGTTAAGCTCTGCCTCCGTGTGAGAAGATGTGGTGGGCTCTGCTCCCATGCGTTAGAATGGACATTAAGCTCTGAAACAAATATGTTAGATGGGATGTTAAACTCTGCCTCCGTGTGAGAAGATGTGGTGGGCTCTGCTCCCATGCGTTAGAATGGACATTAAGCTCTGAAACAAATGTGTTAGATGGGATGTTAAGCTCTGCCTCCGTGTGAGAAGATGTGGTGGGCTCTGCTCCCATGCGTTAGAATGGACATTAAACTCTGAAACAAATGTGTTAGATGGGATGTTAAGCTCTGCCTCCGTGTGAGATGATGTGGTGGGCTCTGCTCCCATGCGTTAGAATGGACATTAAGCTCTGAAACAAATGTGTTAGATGGGATGTTAAGCTCTGCCTCCGTGTGAGAAGATGTGGTGGGCTCTGCTCCCATGCTTTAGAATGGACATTAAGCTCTGAAACCCGTGTGTTAGATGGGATGTTAAACTCTGCCTCCGTGTGAGAAGATGTGGTGGGCTCTGCTCCCATGCGTTAGAATGGACATTAAGCTCTGAAACCCGTGTGTTAGATGGGATGTTAAGCTCTGCCTCCGTGTGTTAGAAGATTTGGTGTGATCTGCCCCCTTGTGTTACATTGAATGTTAAGCTCTACAACCGTCTATTAGATCATATGTTAAGCTCTGCCTCCTCTGTTTGAATATATAGTGAGGTCTGTCCCCATGCGTTACATGGGACTTTAAGTTCTACACCCTTCTGTTAGATGGGATAGCAAGCTCTGCCTCGGTGTGTTTAGAAAATATGGTGAAGTCTGCCCCCCATGCATTAGATGGGACGTTAGGTTCTGCAACCATGTATTAAATGGTATAATAAGCTCTTCCTCCGTGTGTTAGAAGATGTATTATGCTCTACCCCCTTGCGTTACATGGATCGTTAAGCTCATGAACCCGTGTGTTAGATGGGATGTTAAGTTCCGCCTCCGTGTGTTAGAAGATGTGGTGGGCTCTCCACCCATGCGTTAGAATGGACATTAAGCTCTGAAACCCGTGTGTTAGATGGGACGTTACCCAACCCTCCTTCCAGCGGAAAAAAACGATGTAATAAGTGATATGACATCACGCCAGAATTTTCAGATATATTATTTTATCTGCTTATCCATAGATGACAGCACTAGCTAAATTACTTGCTGAGTCAGCAAACAGTTTTGTTACCTCTGAGCAGCGTTTTTGTGCAAACAACGGGCTAAATGAACAGGTCATAAGGATACCAAGGGTATCCATTTGCATCCAGCATGTTTTTATTGTTTTTACGTTCCATTGGACGGATGGCGGCTTCTCTAAGCCCATCGCTCTCTCTTTCTCTTTGCGGTGGAACAGTTGGGACTCGAACTCAGGAACCGCAGATTACCAGTTTGGCTCGATACAAACTGAACCAAGCGGTGTCGTTAGGGCAGCCTCAACTGCATAACCATTCCAAGCAGTCGCTTAAGGCAGCCAAATTTTAAGGGCTCTGTATTCGTATTTGGATGAGTTTGCTCGAATCCCAATTCAAAATAAAAGTTCAGTGAAAGTCCTCAGGTCTTTGTCTTACTTTTCGAGCAGAATGATTTTAAAACCTTTGGACTAATGGTTTAGATGACATTTTATTTCAGATGTGGGGAAAGAAAACTATAATTAGTTAGCGCCACAAACGAAACACAAATTAATAATAATATCAGAAATACTCGAGTACTATTCGACTTAGAGGAGAAGTGGGGCCGAAAGTGCAACTATTCTTGCTAGTGTGAACGCTGCGAGGTGGTGGAGACGTTGGCAGAGAGAAAAGTGAGCGGTCATGTCTTTGAGTGCTCTAGGATCTAGTTCACTTTTAGCTAACATTTTGCCTAACAACCGTAGGCGATTTCGGGATAAAACCCCGGTGGAGCCTCATGTACGCAGGTTAGTTTAGGCCCAGCTTTTACTTTAAAATGTTAGCATTTTAGTTAGTGTGTGGAGATATCTTCCATATATTGTGCACACTTAGAGAGGTAGTCTTTGAAAACTGATCAATATTAGGATACTACCTTAGTTGTGAAGATTTTAGACTCTCCTGCATTTAACTGAAAAATCTTATTTGTCAGTTTCGTGATACATACTTTGACCGTTACTTACAAATTGTGTCTTCTTTTTCCTACGTGATCTTTCTTGGGATTATTATTATCCTGAATTTTATGTGCGTTAACAATTCTCGGAAGAGGTATTTCTAGTGCTGAGTTTTGAATGTAATTTCATACTTGCTTCTAGCACAATTGCGATAGTTGTGTTGTTTACTAAACGAACTTTACTTTAGTAAAAGTGGTATAAACTTAGTTCTGATCTGGTAAATTAATCTGCTCAAGTTATCTAATATTAAATTTAATTAACTTTGAATTTGTTCTATAATACTTTTGGGAAAATTGAACTTTTAATTAAAGTCTTGATATGATTGAATCTGAAGAGATTGAAACTCTTCCTGAGGACAGACGAGAAGGTATTCTTCTGCTTCCGAGTGAATCGGACCACACGGAAAGCTATACCAACCAAGCGATTTCTGAAATTTCTTTCACTGACTATAATGCACGAATTTGTGTATTTCTCATGGATAAAAACAAATTGCTAAATGATATAAATGACACTATAGATAAAATCCCAGTACTAAGAGAGTTTCATGAACTTCCACCAGACATACATACTCATTATAATAAGACAATTTTGGACAAATTCTACATTGAAAAAGAAATCAATAAACATGAATGTTCTGACACTGTCTCGGAATCATTAATGAATCTGAAGACATGGCATTAAACATCACTTTTGAACAAACCAGTGAAGGTAATCAGCATATTGAATTAAATCCTATGACAAATACTGACATAAATATTCAAAGTGAAAATCAAATAGAAGAAACTGTTGAAATGACAAACTCTGATAATAAACAAGCTAAGCTAAAAAAGAAAAGGAAAGGGGACAAACGTGCTTTCTCCCCATCAAACGAGAACACTTTTATTTCTAAAACCCGATTTTCTATATTGGAAGAAGAAAACCTGAATCCTGTTGAATCAGACATGGAAGAAACACCGGTGGGATCTATAGAAGGAAGGGAAAAAAAGGGAAAAAATTCCTCCTCTCGTACTTGAAACACCCAAGAATTGGACCTCCACCCATAAAGAATTAACTAAGCTTGCAGTTGAAAGTTTCACTTTAAAAAGCTCAGGTGACTCCATTCGAATATAAACACGATGAACAGATGATTTTCGTGCATTGTAAAATGTTTTGACTTGAATAAGTTTCAATTTGACACTCATCAACTTTCAAATGACAAAAATCTGAAAGTTGTGCTAAAAACCTCCCACTAGATGTAAGCAGTAAAGAAATTCATGATGAACTAGCCGGACTAGGTTTTAATGTGATAAAAATATCACAGCTTCGACGAGGTAAAGATAAAGCTTTAATCCCAGTTTTCCTCATTGAATTACCTAAAAATGATGCTAATAAGAAAGTTTTTAACATTTCTGATCTATTTCACTTAAAGATAAAAATTGAAAACTAGAAAGCGAAAAAGAGCCCAATCCAGTGCCACCGGTGCCAGCGGTATGGACACTCCCAAAGCGGTTGTTATAACCTTCCAAGATGCGTAAAATGTGCTGGCGAACACCTCACTCAAAATTGTATCAGACAAAAAGCAGACTGTCCACCTAGGTGTTCTAATTGTATCATGGGCCATACTGCTAATTAGGGCTGTTCCTACTACCCTAAAAAAGAAAAATTTCCTACTGCCAGAAGTAAAAGCAACAATTATATCTGAACCAGTACACACCAACAGACCTGTTTCGCCACACACTTCACATGCAAGTGTGGCTGCTAATAACATAAATACAACTCCACCACTTAATAAAGAAAAATTGGCAGCCACAAAGAAACCTTCTACCTCATTGCCTTCCACACAAACATCCCGTGGCAGTGAAAAATATGATACAACAATTTTTAATGATCCTCAGGAGCTCTTCCTGATTTTTAAAAACTTTAATATTTCTGGAGTCCTACTTACAGTAAAAATTCTTATCAATGACTACCAAAATGCACACGGCCTTATGGGCAAAATCACGGTAAGATTAAAAGCTTTCAGTTATTTGTTTTGATTGCGATCATGCCATGGAGCCAATCCTTAAGAAAAATTATATTCAAATTTTCTTCTGGAACTGCAATGGTATTCTCTCGGACCTACCAGAGTTTTGTCACTATTTGTATGATTCACAGGCGGATACAATTCTCTTAGGAGAAACTCACCTATGTGCATCTGACATTTTGAAATTTCCTAATTTCGATGTATATAGAACTGATCGTTTGCACAATGGCGGAGGTGGAACTGCTGTAATTTTGAACCGGTCAAATAAAAACATCATGTCTTACCAAATGCTAATTTTACTACTTTGGAAGCTACTGTATTGCAATCTCTATCGAGAATTTCGATACTCTTAATGTGTTCTCTGTTTATATGCCACAAAATTCGGATCTTGTCTTAGAGGACTTTAAAAAAATTTTGATAGTCATATTCCAACGATTGTTGCAGGAGACTTAAATTCCAAGAATGTGGCATGGAATTCACGAATCTGTAATAAAAATGGCAGATTGCTCCTTAATTATGCTACCGAACAGGATCTCATAGTGGACGCTCCATTGGAACCAACATTCTATCCATATAAAACCTTACATAAGCCTGATGTTCTGGATCTTGTCATATTTGGCAACTTCTTCCCTACTTATGAATTAAATATACATAAGTCTTTAAATTCAGACCATTTCCCAGCCTGTCTTACTCTATTTCAATCAGTATCCTGTGAATCTGATGAAAAAATATTTTACTAATTGGGATCTGTTTAAATCTATTGTACATAAAAGAGTATCAGGTTATTGTAGTAATCTTTCCCTCCCAAACATTGATTACTCAATTGCTAAATTTACTGACTTATTACTTGACTCCAAAAAAGAAGCCAGAACAAAATTAATCCCAGATAATAACTGTTTTGTCCTAACTTCACATCTACAATATCTTATCAATGACAAGAATAGGGTTCGACATTCCTGGCAGAGGACAAGGAACATCCTGGATAAAAAAATATATTATTCCCTCAAGAAAAAAGTTAAGAAACGATTACTAGATTATCGTAGTCAACTTTGGAACAACAAGATTACTGACCTAGCTGGGACTCGAACCTAGGAACTACAGTTTACGAGCCTGGAGCGCTACCGACTGAGCCACCCCCGCCCCCTAGTCTTTTAATTCTATACGCCTATTATATCATACTCTCCATAGATTCTTAAAAGTCCCAGCGGCCATCCCTATTCTTCTATTTATCTGATGTCGCACATCACTAGTATCTGTTGCATAGATCCCAAGAGAATTAAAGTGAAACACTTCCTGAATAGCACAGCCATTGAAAGCAACTGAAGCACCATCTGCCAGACCAATTTTCATCACTTTAGTTTTTTCTCTGCTTATCACCAAACCTACTCTATTAATAGTCTTATCGACAGCCCCTAATGAACGAATTCATCTCATCAACATCAGTAGCCAACAGGGCCAAAATATCTGCATAATCTAAATCAGAAATTTTGAAATCACTAGACTATTTAAGACGAAAATATTTCCCTTGAAAAGAATTTCGCATTACATAAGCAATAACTAAATTAAAGAGAAAAAGAGACAGAATGCACCCTCCACTGACAATGCTAAACCAATCGCTGCAAGACGTACCAACTCAAAAATACGACTCAGTGTTATTCTAGAGAGCTCTCATTTTACTAACAAACTTATCATTTATTCCATATGATCTAACAATCAACCCCAAATTATGTCGATCAACAGAGTCAAAAGCCATTTTAAAATCTATAAAGATCTAGATGTTTACGCAGTATCTTGGGCATTAGTTGTTTTGACTTTGTAAATAATGATGGTTGGAAGAAGGAGTCATCAACCTCCTTTGAGCAGCATATTGTGCAGAGAGAGAATGCGTTGGTTTGGCAACCACAGGTTTCTGAAACTCTAAACATTTCTCATTAATTTGCCTAAGTGAAAATATTTGATCAATACATCCCCTACCACTTCTGAGTCAACACTGTTCATCATGCAAGATCCATCAACCAAATTCTTAATTCTATTAAGTATAATCATGCAAAGACCTTTACCTGGAACAGAAAGTAAACTAATTCCCCTATAATTATCACAAGAACTGCGATCACCTTTTTAAAAACATTCGGACAATGATAGCTCTAGTAAAATCCTTAGGAACAACACCTTTATCATAAAAAGTATTCAAAATTTCAGTCAGCCATGTGACAACACATATGATCCCAGCTCTAAATATTTCAGTGGTGATTTCGTACACCCCTGGGGATTTATGCAGTTTTAATTTAGAGATAGCTAACGCAACTTCAGAATGTAATATAGAGCCATCATAGAAGACAGAAATGCATCTATTGTCATTAGTAACAGTGGGAGTAGAAAACATCACATTATTTAGAACTTCTCGGAAATACTCAGCCCACCTAGCCATCACAAAATCCTCACCTTCAACCGCCTTGCCTTAGTTTTCCCTTAATCCCTGTGTACCTATCTCTTCCTTACCACATAAAACATTAATAATCTGGTACCTGATCAGTTAGTTAGTGTTTTGGTTCCCATGCTGTTGTGCTGTCTAACTGCTCTTCTGCATTTTCAGCCAAGCTTCCAAGCCACTGTAAACTGATCTTTTACATGTTTATTAAGCTCTTTGTAATGCCTTCTTTTAGGACTAGTAGGGTGTTGATTCATATTAATTTTGCACTCCCTACTTTCAGAAATAAGTTAAATAGCCTTATCACTGAAATAATTTTGTTTCCTCTGTTCCCTTTTACCCAAACGAACACTGTTGTTGTTCTTTCTCAACTTCAGCAGTAAGCAAACCACGATTTTTATAATGACTAAGTAGCCTATCATGGTATGCTTTGGCAATATCATGATCTTTCAGACCTTCAGTGTTGAAGGTAATTTTCTTAACCTTAGCACTACAATTCTTAAGCTTCAGCTGCAAGACACTCTTGCACAGGTAATGGTCAGACCCAATTTCGGCTCTCCTGTATGATCTGGTATTCCTAACTGAATTAGACCGTTTGTTGTTAATTAAAATATAATCTATCATATTCCTGTGCAATCCATCAGGTGAAAGCCACATTTATTTATAAATGTCCCGATGTTTGTAGTATGTGTTAGTTTTTTGTAAACCATTAAGTTTTCTTACCTGTAGGAAACGTCCCCCATTGCCATTGGAACTAGCAATCCTAAAGGGACCTAAAATTCCTGCCCAAAGGTCAGAGTCAGTACAAACTTCAGCCTTGAAATCACCTAGCACTTGAGAAATATCTCCTTTCTTCACATAATTCAAAATATCGTGAAGCTGTCTGTAAAACTTATCCTTTTTGTTTTCATGAGTCTTCTGTGGGGACGTAATAACAGATGACATTCAAGTTTTTAATTTTTTTTTAAATTTTGCTGCAAGAAATCTTTCATTAATGCATTCGTATCGTAGAAGAGCATCAATGGCGTGTCTGCTGAGAAGCAAATATAGATATTGGAGATGCTTTCCATCATCCCTGCCTCAAAAGAGAAATTTAAAGTTATTTTAAGTATCACATCTTTTCCTGTCGTTCTGGTCTCTTTCAAGCCTAGAATATCTAGGTTATAGCGCTGGAATTAATGCGTGAGGTCATCAAGAGAATAATCTCTATTTAATGTCCTCACGTTCTATGTTACTGAAGAGAGAAAATGAACAGTAGGATTTTTAAAGAAGCTAGGTTTATTGAGACAGGTAGGGTCAACAATATGAAACAGCTCCCAGATCGCAGGCATGGGACAAAGACCTGTTCCTCCTCCGCTAAAGGCTGAAGTCTCCGATGCTGGTAGGAACTTCAGACACCACCTTTTCAAGTGGACATTTTCAAGAGCCAAATGGCCTGTTTGAGATACATTACTTCGGATTGATGATGCCGAACTAGCTGGTGAGGTTCAGGTACTTGCGATGGCCTCTGATCAGGATTATCCATCAGCTGATATAAGGTATCCCATGCCTCTGTTCACTTAGGGCTGGCAACCCAGAAGCAAACAGAAATCACAGGGGCAGATTCTCCCTCAACAGAAGCCCACCACTGCAGCAAGTCCAGCATCCATAATCAAGCTCAAATCCACAAACAAGTCCAGTCTAGTAGGTATAAATGGTCAGCACCAGGACCCTATGAAGTTGACTACTCCTCAGCAGGGTTGTAAAAAAAAGTGGCCATAGATGACCAGATCAGTAGGCTATACTGAACTGGCAGCCCACCACTTCCGTTCCCTTCCAAAAGAGAATATCTCTTTTGAAATGTACTAAAGGCCTACACCACGAAAAGACAGGATCGGTCATTAGACGCTACACCTGGCCGGTTCTGTGCATCATCGCTGGGAATTGGTACACAGCTATTCTTTCACTTTATGCCTAGATACCATTTACGGACCACAATGTAAATAAAACTATAGAGCCAAATTTCTCTTAACCTTTGGTGGTTCCTGTGATCTGGCCACTTAGTCCATTGTCTGCAAACACGCTGGGTTGTTTTATCTCTGAGCGGCACTTTTTTGTACACAATGGGCTAAATGGCCAGGTCACAAGGACCCCGAAGGCCCAGAGAAGGTTGTGGGAGGGAACCCACTGCAACAGCTGTTGGGAGACAGATGGTAGTCTCCCGCCAAGGCTATCCAGTGTGTTTTTTAACATGCACAGTGTATGGCTCTCCCAAACACGGGGCCACGGCTTAACGTTCCATCCGATGGGCGGCGGCCTTTCCAAGCCCATCGGTGTCCCCTACTGACCGTGGCAGGGCGGCTGCAAAAACGCGCCACTCAGAAGTAAAAAATCCCACTCGTTACTTTATATTCCGGATGTAATTTTTTACAAATCACAAGAGGACAATTGTACTAAATTTAGAAATGAAGTTGTAACATACTGAAAAGAAATATAGAGAGAAGTTATAACATGATGAAAAGAGTTAAAAAAATTTGTAACATTATGAAACACATTGCTTATAACAATACTGAAACGTGATGCATATATCAATATCGAAACGTAATGCACATGACAATACTGAAATATAATGTTTATAAAAATATCTAAATCAATTCTATCTTTTTTGCACACAGTGGTCTAAATGGCCTGGTCACAAAATCCAGATGGCTCAGAGGAGGTTGGCGGAGGGGATGATCCATCGGAATACTATTTCGGAGAGAGATGGTAGCCTCCCATCAAGGCCATCCATCGTGTTCTTTAACGTTCACAGGGTATGGTTGTTCCACATCAGGAACCACGACTTAACAACGGCGGCTGTTCCAAGTCCACTGGTGTCTGGTACTGTCCTGGGACGGGAGACGAGTTTTTCGGAGATAAATCTCAACACTGACCCAGTTGGGACTCGAACCTGGCGGACTGTGCACATTCTAAACCCAACGGAGGGAGATATAGTAAAACTACTGTTTTCATAAACATAATAGCAAACCGAGAAACAAATGAACAAAATGGCCAATGACGAGTGAAAAAAACATTACAAAGTTAGGTAAAAAAAAGAAGAAAGTGTTCTCTGGTTTAATATTCATCCCTCTCTTTTAGGGAAAGAAAGAAATAGGCATATTTTGAAGTACCGTATACCCCTCCCCAAGACAGAAGTTAACCAAAAAACGAAATTGCCTCGTTCAAACAATCAAACTTTTCAAATCATTTTGTACCGACCAGAGTTCCTCGGATGCAGTATGACAAGAATATTTAACTTTATAGAAACATAAAGATATGATTTAAGTTGCCCACAAAGTGTTTAAGGACTACGAAAAATTTATTATTGTTATTGGAAAACATTATTTATTACTTAACATATTACAACGTTTATTAATTAACGTATGAGGTATACGTTTATTAAATTTTACATAATTTTTCAAAATAAATTAATGAATTTAATTTCTGATACGAATGTTTAGTTTTTGAAGCTTTTACTTCAACAAAGAATCTCGTGTTTAATTAGCTCCTGCTTAATTCGAATAACTTCAATATACACGGATGTTAAGTGCTCTTGACCTAACAAACTGAAAAGTGACTTTATCACGCAAAATCAAAAAGATATTAGATTTTTGCATTCCTTCTTTGAAATTTATTGGTGGCAACAGATATTTTGAATAACTTTCAACAGTTGATGCTAAGTCTGTGGCGATTTTGAGAAGTTTAAACTCCCCATCCCCACCCAATTTCGGTTGCCACCAGGGTTTCGCACTTAGCCTACGTTCTCCCACTGAGTGAAATTAACGTTCATGCAAAGTTTGCACATCTAGCTCCCTTGGATTGGGTTGTTTTATCTCTGAGCGGCACTTCGTTGCACACCATGTGTTAAATGGCCAGCTAACAAGGACCTCGAAGGTTTAGAGAAGGTTGGAGGTAGGGACCCACTGGAACAGCTGTTGGGAGCCAGATGGTAGCCTCCCGTTAAGTCCATCCAGCCTGTTATTTAACGTGCACAGGGTATAGGGCACACGGGACCACAGCTTAACGTCCTATTCGTCGGACAGCGGCCTTTCCATGTCCATTGGTTTCTACTGACCATGGGTAGGGTGCGAAATATTTGCAGAGATAAATCTCTACGCAGATGGAGCTGGGACTCGAATCTGGGAACTGCAGATTAAGAGCCTGGCGCGCTTTCGACTGAGCCACCACCACCACTCCCGCCCACCGCTGCAAGGAGCCATCGGATGGATGTCTGACCTCACCACATCTTCTACCACATGGAGGCAGAACTTAATATCCCATCTAACGAACGGGGCAGAACATATAATCCCCTGAAACACACTGGATCAGAGCCCTCCACATCTTCAAACACACTGAGGTAGAGCTTAACATCCAATCTAATACCTGCGTTGCAGTGCTTAACTTCCCACCTAACACACGGGGGCAGAGGTTAAATTTTCATCTAATTCACGGTTGCAGAGTTTAACTTCCCATCTAACGCACGGGAGGTAGAGCCCACCATATCTTCTAACACATGAAGGCAGATGTTAACTTACTACCTAATACAGGGTTGCAGAGTTAACTTCCCATCTGAATCACGAAGTCAGAGATCACCACACCTTATAACTCATGGTGGCAGGGCTTAATGTCCCATCTAATAAACGGTTGCAGAGGTTAACGTCACGTGGGCAGATATCACCACATCTTCTAACACACAGATATAGAGCTTAGTATCCCAATTAAAACACGGTTGCTGAGCTTAACGTCGCATGTAACACAAAGAGGCAGAGCTGACAACATCTTCTAACTCACGGCGCATAGCTTAACATCCAATCTAACACATGGTTGCAGAGCTTAACGCCCCATATAATATACGGGAGCAGACCTCACCACATCCAACACACTAAGGCAGAGCTTACTATCGCATGTAACACACAGGTGGTGATCTTAACATCCCATCTGAAGCAGGTGGGCAGAATTCACCACATCTTCTAACACATAGAGGCAGAGAATAACATCCCATCTAACAGACGAGTTTCCTAGCTTAATGTCCATTCTAACTCATGGGGGCAGAGCCCATCACATCTTCTAACACACGGAGGAAAAGCTTAACATCCCATCTAACACACGGTTGCTGAGCTTAACGATCCATGTAACGCAAGGGGGTAGAGCATAATACATCTTCTAACACACGGAGGAAGAGCTTATTATACCATTTAATACAGGGTTGCGGAACTTAACGTCCCATCTAATGCATGAGGGGCACACCTCACCATATTTTCTAAACACACCGAGGCAGAGCTTGCTATCCCATCTAACAGACGGTTGCAGAACTTAAAGTCCCATATAACGCATGGGGGCACACCTCACGATACATTCTAACATAGGAGGCAGAGCTTAACATCCGATGTAATAGACGGTTGTACAGCTTAACGTTCAATGTAACACAAGGGGGCAGACCTCACCACATCTTCTAACACACGGAGGCAGAGCTTAACATCCCATCTAACACACGGTTGCAGAGCTTAACGTCCCATCTAAAGCATTGGGGCAGATCTCACCACATCTTCTAAACGGAGGCAGAGCTTAGCATCACATCTAACACACTATTTGCAGAGCTTAACGTCCCATCTAACGCATTGGGGAAGAACTCACCACATCTTCTAACACACGGAGGCAGAGCTTAACATCCCATCTAACACACGGTTGTAGAGCTTGACGTACCATCCAATGCATGGGAGAAGAACCCTCCACATCTTCTAACAATGGAGGCAGAGCTTAACATCCCATATAACACACGGGTTTCAGAGCTTAATATACATTCTA
This sequence comes from Ryuthela nishihirai, assembly GCA_038380435.1. NCBI lineage: Eukaryota > Metazoa > Arthropoda > Arachnida > Araneae > Heptathelidae > Ryuthela > Ryuthela nishihirai. The sequence goes on along the minus strand of JAWZYU010000031.1, from coordinate 3,783,556 downwards.
ACGCATGGGAGCAGAGCCCACCACATCTTCTCACACGGAGGCAGAGCTTAACATCCCATCTAACACACGGGTTTCAGAGCTTAATGTCCATTCTAAAGCATGGGAGCATAGTCCACCACATCTTCTAACACAGAGGCAGGGCTTCATATCACATATAATACACGGTTGCGGAGCTTAACGTCCCATCTAACGCATTGGGGCAGACCTCACCACATCTCCTAAGACAGAGGCAGAGCTTAATATTCCATCTAAAACACGTTTGCAGAGCTTAACGTCCCGTTTAACGCATGGGGGCAGACCTCGCCACATCTTGTAACACACGGAGGCAGAGCTTAATATCCCATCTAATACACGGCGGCCTTTCCAAGTCCATCAGTGTACACATTCTTGTCTAGGGCGTCGTCAGAGATGTCGGAAATAAATCGCAAACATGCGTCTTTTGGGATTCGAACATTAGAACTGCAGATTAGAAACATGGCGCTCTGCCGTCTGAGACAATTTCCGCTGACTAAAGAGAAAGAAACAATGGGCTAAGATGCTGGAATATACAGATCCACACGTGGGTACGTCGTGTTGTCTTCATAATTTTTGTTTATGATAGAGAGAAAAGTAAGTTTATCCAGGAATTGACTTTTCATTATAAAGTTATTTTTGCATTCAAATTTAGGTTATTTTGAGAAATAATTCGAAAAAATATTTTTTTTATTTTCGTTTTTTTATTTATTGTTAACATTTCTTTCGATACTTAAGAAGTTTCAAGTTCAGTTTTTAACAACCAAAACTGATATTAGACAAGTAATTACAAATAAATCATCATTCTTTCGTTGCTGGTGCTTTTTAGACAGTCCTTAAACTTCCAGACACAGCTCTGCTCCTGCAGAACTTTACATTCAAAATTTTGATGTAGCCAAGGGCTAGGTTATCCAACCACACTCTGTAATTTTCCCATCCAGACGTGTCTCTTTTGAGCTACATCTGCTACATTTGGCCACTCTAGGCCAATTCTATCATCGTCCTGTTTGACATTGTCTGCCTTACCGCATCCAACATCTCCTACGTTTTCTGATACCCGTAGGTACACTGTTGCAAACGATCTTTGGAAATCTGCAGCTATGCATACAGGTAACATGGCCAAACCAACGCAGTCTTTCTCTGCACAATATGCTGCTCAAAGGAGTTTGCGACTCCTTTGCCTAACCTCATCATTAGTTACAAAGTTAAACCACCTAGCGACCAAGATATTCATAAACATCTGGAATCAAAGGCATCAAGTTTCTTGTTATCCTGTTTACAAAATGTCCATGTTTCGCTACCATAACTAAATTTAGAAAGAACCAAACATTATACAGTTAAATTTTACTCTTTATGCCTCTACGCCTATTATTCAATACTCTCCATAGATTCTTAAAAGTCCCAGCAGCAATTCCTATTCTGATAATTACAGTGAGACACTTGCTCAATAGCACAGCCATTGAAATCAACTGAAGCACCATCTGTCTGACCAATTTTCATCACATTAGTTTCCTGTCTGTCACCAAAAATACTCTATTACCAGTCTCATCAACAGCTCTAATGAACGAATTCAACTCATCAACATCAGTAGCCAACAGGGCCAAATAATGTGCATAATCTAAATCAGAAATTTTGAAATATCTAGATCATTTATTGGGAAAATCTTTCCCTTGCAAATAATTTCGCATTACATAATCAATAACTAAACTAAAGAGAAAAGGAGACAAAATGCACCCTTGTCTTACTCCACTGGCAATGCTAAACCAATCCCTGCAAGACGTACCAACTCTCTCACTCGACTCAATGTTAGTATAGACAGCTCTCATTACAGTAACTTGTCAGGTATTCCATATAATCTAAGAATCAACCACAAATTATGTTGATCAACAGAGTCAAAAATCTTTTTAAAATTCATAAAGTTAACAACAACAGGTCAGTCATTAGCGCGTCAGGATCGTATTCTGCAGTTCCCAAGTTCGAGTCCGAGCTGGGTCAGCGTGGAGATTTATCTCCGCAAAACTCCGCGCCCGCCCACGGTCATTAGGGAACACAATGGGCTTAGAATGGCCGCCGTCCGTCTGATGTGACATTTAGCCGTTTCCCTCTGTACGAAGAGTCATTCTCAGCGCACGTTTAAAATCACATTTGATGGCCTTGACGGAAGGCTACCATCTGTCTCCCAACAGCTGTTTCAGTGGGTCCTCTCCCCAACCTCTGAGCCTTCGGGGTCCTTGTGACCTGGCCACTTAGCCCACAGTGCGCAAAAAAGGGCCGCTCAGAGGTAAAACAACTCAACCCTCCTAAAAAAATCCTTAAAGATACTGTCCCCGGCCGTGGCAGGAGTGGTCATTACGCTAATCCGGCCCTGTCGAGGCCATACCGGAAATCCAGGGAAGGATTTTCCCATTCCTGGGTAGTATGTCTGTCGAATATATCGCGATTTATATTCAGAACTAAGAACCTCTTCAGTTTTATGGAGAAATGTGTCGAAGATACATTTCAGAATGGATCAAACATTACTCTACAATGTTTCACATAAATGGAACGGCGAGTATTCATCAAAGAATTTCTTGTCCAATCGTGGCCTATTACACTTAACCACGAAAGCCGATGAAATGCAGAATGTGAAGACTGAAAATGCATCAATTCGCAACACGTTATGATTGGGTGGTTTTATCTTTGAGATGTATTTTTTAGCACAATGGCTTAAATAGCTAGGTTACAACGACTCTGCCGTGGACCTGAGGTAAGGAGAGACGTACTCTTCCCAGCCACTTCATGGAGGGGGTTTAATTAGTTCACTTAATTAGTATTCATCATTATCTTAGGTGAGACCACAGATTCACGGGTTTCTACACCCATGCTTAGGTGTACTTCAGACGTGCTGTGCTTAACGTCGTGTAGAAAGATGAAATAAACAAATGTACCAGAGCAGAGGACGGACGACACAGTCTATTTACATGCCTACAACATGTACGTATAGGAATGTACTCGATTTCGTGGGCCTGAGTGGCGCTCAACATCAGAATGAAATTGCTTTACAGATAAATTAATAAATAAATATTCCTCCAACCAGCTGTCTTTAATCCAAATACTGCTTTGCTACTGCAAGCATTCATATGATGAGCTGACAATATGTACAGAGATCTCTTTACCAACCACAAAACTCGGCGAGAGGATATTTAATCCTTGCCAAACTACTTGGTTCACACAGAAACACCTCCTGGTTTTCAGAAAAACGTACCTTGGTTCCCACAGAACCACTACCTGGTTCTCAGAGTACCGAACCTTGGTTCACAAAGAACTGCCTCCTGGTTCACACAGAACCGCCACCTGGTTCTTAGAGTACCGAACCTTGGTTCACAAAGAACTGCCTCCTGGTTCACACAGAACCAAACCCTGGTTCACATAGATACGAACCCCTGGTTCACACAGAACCAAACCCTGGTTCACACAGAACTGTACCTTGGTTCACACTGAACCAAATCCTGTTCATTTAGGGTTCCTTTTGAGAAAGAGCTACGCCCCTTTGATCCGCTAACAAACTTCTTTCCTGTTTGCGAGCAACACTCAGTCTGAAGTTTATTGTTTACTCTCTCCTCTCCATGACCCTCACTAGATCCTCCGGCTAGGGACGGCAGAGGATTAAAAGGGCTTTCGCTTACCTCTCGAGCATGTGGAAAACAGCCTAGTTGAGTCCAAATAACAACTCATGAGCCACATTCGTATTTTGGACACTTCAGAAAATACAGAATGATATCAGAATAATATGACCACTCATGGAATCACAGTGTACCCGCCCAGGCACGTCACAGAGTGCACATGATAAGGTCGACCACCTGGAGATACAAGCATCCGGCCGGGACAGATGAGTGATAGTAAGTAATGTGAGCACAATGGGCAGAGGTATTGATTTGACGGACGTTCATAAAGGAATGATCATCGGCTACCGCGCCAAGGGAGGAAGCATCTCGGAAACAGCAGATTTCATGTGCTGTTCGCGAGGTGCTGTAGTAAGGGTATACCAAGAGTGGACCGCTGGCACACTGAGTACCTCCAGATATTGCGTAACTGTGGAGCCCCAAAGGCCATCGACCCCAGAGGAGAATGTCGCCGCATTCGATTGTTAAAGGCCAAACTTTTTTGCGCAGCAATTGACCACTCAAATGAACTCTGGGGACCCAGATAAGTGTCCTCGATAACAGTAGAGTGAGCGCTGTTACGCATGGATTTCTGGAGTCGACGCTGAGTAAAGGTGCCCATATTAGCCATGGTCCATCGGCAACGATGCCTGAAGTTTGCATGGGACTACCGTGATTGGACAGTGGAAGAGAGGAAAAATATTGCCTTCTCCGACGAATCGACGTTTCTACTCCACAGAAATGACGGGCGATGAACACAGGCAGCGTTAGACACAGGAGAACCAACACCCGGACACACTTGGTCAAGTACAGACTGGCTGTGGCAGTATGCATGTCTGGGGGATGTTTTCCTGGTATGACCTGGGACCGATGGTACCACTGGATGGGTCTCTGAACCCCAAAGGCTTCCTGTCCATCTTCGCTGACAACATGCATCCCTACATTTTGAATGTTTACCCATGCGGTGAGGTGTCTACCAACAGGAGAATGCGTCCTGCCATGTCGCTAAGGTGGTGCGTGACTGGTTCCAGGAACACGACAGCGATGTCTCCGTTATCCCTTGGATGGCGAAATTGCCCGACCTCAATCCCATAGAGCACTTGTGGGACCATTCGGAACAACAGGTTCGGCGTGCGGACCCACAACCACGTAATCTCCCTGCTCTGCTGGAGTCCGAATGGGCATGTGTGCCTCTGGCAACCTTCCAGGGCCTCATTGCGTCCATGCCACGCCATCTCGCCTCTGTCATCTGGGTCAAGGGTAGCTTTTCCTATTATTAGGTAGGTGGTCATATTATTCTGATACGACTGTGTATATACATTTTCTTCCTTTCCGAGGCCAAAAACTAGGGGATTGACTTATACTTGAGGTCGAACACTACTCGAGTATTTGTGATATTATTATTAATTTGTTTTTCTTTTGTGGCGCTAACTGATTATAATTTTCTTTCCCCACATCTGAAATAAAATGTCATCTAATCCATTAGTCCAAAGGTTTTAAAATCATTCTGCTCAAAGTGCAATGTGAAGACCCCAGGACTTTCACTGAACTTTTATTTTGAATTGGGATTCGAGCAAACTCATCAAAATACGAATACAGAGCATTTAAAATTAGGCTACCTTAAGCGACTGCTTGGAATGGATATGCATTGGGGCTGCCCTAACGGCAGGGCTTGGTTCAGTTTGTATCGAGCCAAATTGGTAATCTGCAGTTCCTAGGTTCAAGTCCCAACTGTTCCACAGCAATGAGAAAGTGGAGTGCGATGGGCTTGGAGAAGCCGCCTTCCGTAGTATGGAAGGTTAAAACAATAAAAAAAATGCTGGATGCAAATGGATGCACTTGGTGTCCTTGTGACCTGTTTATTTAGCCCGTTGTTTGCAAAAAAAAAACGCTGCTCAGAGGTAACAAAACTGTTTGCTAACTCAGCAAGTAATTTAGCTAGTGCTGCCATCTATGGATTAGCGGATAAAATAATAATGTATCCAAACACTGGAGTGATGTCATTTCACTTATTTCATCGTTTTTTCCGCTGGAAGGAGGGTTGAGTAGTTTTACCTCTGAGCGGCCCTTTTTTGCACACCATGGGCTGAATGGCCAGGTCACATGGAACCCGAAGTCTCAGAGAAAGTTGGGGGAGGGGAACCACTGGACAGCTGTTGGGAGACAGATGTTATCCTCCCGTCAAGGCTATCCACCGTGTTCTTTAACGTGCACAAGGTATAGCTCTCTCACACGTGGGACCACGGCTTAACGGCCCAGCTGGGACTCGAACCTGGGAACTGAAGATTACGAGCCTGGAGCGCTACCGACTGAGCTACTCCCCCTACCCCCACTGGAAGGAGCCATCGGATGGATGTCTGATGACTTCGAATCACAATTAGGATTAGAATCTGTGATTGTTAGCTTGCTAGGTGAGACAGAGACGAATTAAGGATGCCATAAGCCACTCTCTCCCATTGACATATGCAGAAATAAACATTGGTTCAAATGTTTTTGATAATCTCATTTATTCGAAAGCAAAGCCCAGTCACCAATATTCGTAGTTAAGGTGTACTCTCTCTAAACGACTGTAGCAGGTATACTGTTTGAATTAAATTTTGATGCTAGAACAATTTTTACATTTTGGTGAAATAAAAATTTCAATAGAATAACCTAGTGGTGGAGTAGTAATTCCTGTTATCTCAAATTATCATGGAAATCAAATAAAGTGCCGGTCCTTATGAAAAATCCCAAAAAAAATAAATCTGGAAAAAAAATTTTTATTTGTTTCCTTCTTTTAGCAATTTTAAGCAGAACATTTCAAATATTTTCGTCCATTTTTTTCTGAATAATGTCCTGAATAATGTCAGTTAACCGTCTGTTTTTAAGTGCTCAGCTCCAGTTAAAGATTTTTAGTTTACATCTTATATATATACACTACGTTTAAAAAACTGTCCTGACACTTTCGTGTCACGTGAATGAAAAGCCACTTTCAAAGCTCCCTAACACTAAAAATAAACCTTTTACGCAAACACTGTTATTGGCGATAAATTCTAGATGTCACTGTTAACTCTCTTAACATATTTCCCGTAATATTAGTTTAATATTTTAAGAATGAATGGAAGCTGAATCATTTATCTTAAATTTTTGACACTTGTGAAACAATACTTCAAAAGATAAAACAGAACTCTTGTAACAATTTCTTCACTAACATAAATTAAATATCTGAAGTTTGTATGACGATTTTTCAAGATTTCATCAATTTGGAGGCAATGCGACTCTGTCGTCTGCGGTTAAATGATCCCGCTTCAATGAATCTTTAAATATTGATCGAAGATTGTTGAATATTGACATTGTTGATGGGGAGTTAACGTCCCACCTAACACATGGGGGCAGCACGTATCGTCCCATCTCAAACATTGAGACAGAGCTTATCATCCCATGAAACACAAGGGGTCAGCGCTCACCACATCTTCTGACACACGGAGACAGAGCTTAACATCCAATCTGAAATCCGGGTTGCAGAGCTTAAGTTCCCATCTAACACATTTGGTCAGAGCTCACCACATCTTCTAACACATGGAGGAAGAGCTTAACTTCCCATCTAATACAGGGTTACAGAGCTTAATGTCCCTTCTAATATACGTGCTAACACGTGCATTTAATACGATCTCGCGACATTTTCTAACACACTGATACAACTCTTAGTATCCCATTTAAAACACGGTTGTGAGCTTAAAGTCCCATGTAAGACACAGAGGCAGAAGTGACAACATCTTCTAACTCACGGCGTAGAACTTAATGTCACATCCAATACACTGTTGCAGAGCTTAACGTCCCATCTGTCACATGGGGGCAGACCTCACCACATCTTCTAACTCTCTGAGACAGAGCTTACTATCGCATCTAATACATGGTGTCCTAGCTTAACGACCCATCTAAGGCACGGAGGGTAGAGCTCACCACATCTTCTAACACATGGAGGCAGAACTTAATATCACATCTAATACACGGATGCTGAAGTTAACATCCCATCTAACGAACGGGGCAGAATTTATCGTCCTATCTCATGCACGGGGGCAGATCTTATCAACCCACGAAACACACGGGATCGGCACTCGTCACATCTTCTAACACACTGAGGCAGAGCTTAACATCCAATTTACACCTGGGTTGCAGAGCTTAACTTCCCACCTAACGGACGAGAGGCAGAGCCATCCACATCTAGCACATGGAGACAGATGTCAATTTCCAATGTAGGTTGCTTAACGTCCCATCTAATGCATGGGGGTAGACTCACCATATTTTCGAAACACACGAAGGCAGAGATTGCTATCGCATCTAACAGACACTTGCAGAATTTAAAGTCCCATGTAACGCATGAGGACAGGCCTCCGGGGATATTCTAACAGAGGAGGCAAAGTTTAACTCCCGATCTAATACACGGTTGCAGTTCTTAAGATCCCATCTAGTACACGATTATAGAGCTTAACGTCCAGTGTACTTGCGTAGCCATTGGCTGCAATAAGGATTTCGTATGTATATCCATATTATAGTTCTGCATGAGCAGAACTGTATCGCGAAGTATCCAATTTTCTTCATTACCGTATTATTAATGAAAGATTGATGGTTCATTTGTAATTACTTGTCTAATATCAATTATGGTAGGTAAAAACTGATCTCAAAATTTTCTAAGTACAGAAAGAAATGTTAACAATAAATAAAAAACGAAAATAAAAAAATATTTTTTCGAATTATTTCTCAAAATAACCTAAAATTCGAATGCAAAAATAATTTTTTAAAGAAGAGTCAATTTCTTGATAAGTTTAACGTTTGATTTAACGCACGTCAGAGCTCACCACATCTTCGAACACACTGAGGCAGAGCTTAACATACTGTCTAATACGCGGCGGCCTCTCCAAGTTAATCAGTGTTTACTTTCTTGTCGAGGGCGTCGTGAGAGATGGAAATAAATCGCAACTCAGGCGCAGTTGGGACTCGAACTTTAAAATTGCAGATTACAAACATAGCACTTTGACGTCTGAGACAATATCCGCTCCCCTAAAGCAGAAGAAACAATGGGCGAAGATGCTGGAAGATACAGATCGTACACATGTGTTCGTCGTGTTGTCTTCATCAATTCTGTTTGTTAAAGACAGAAAAGTAACTTTATCAAGGAACTGACTTTTCATTAAAACTTTTTTTTTTGAATTCGAATTTTAGGTTATTTTAAGAAATAATTCGACAAAATATTTTTTTATTTTCGTTTTTTTATTTATTGTTAACATTTCTTTCTACACTTAAAAAATCTTCAGATTAGTTTTTACCTACCATAACTGATATTAGACAAGTAATTACAAATGAACCATCCATCTGTCATTGGCAGTTATTATTATACAATCTTTTGGTATTTCCCGAAACAGTTCTGCTCATGCAGAACTATAATATTCATACCTACGAAATCATTATGCACCAAGGGCTACGTAAGTCCAATCAGACTGTAATTTTCCCATCCAGACGCGTCTCTTTTGAGCTATAGCTGCTGCATTTGGCCACTCTAGGCCGATTCGATCATCGTCCTGTTTGACATTTTCTGCCTGTCGCATCCTACGTCTCCCCCTTTTTCTGATACCCGTAGGTACAATGTTCAAAACGATCTTTGGAAATCTGGAGCTATGCGTAGGTTCAACATGGGCAAACCAACGCAGTCTCTCACTGCACAATATACTACTCAAAGGAGGTTGATGACTCCTTCTTCCAACCTCATCATTATTTACAAAGTTAAAACAGCTAATTCCCAAGATACTTCGTAAGCATCTAGAATTGAAGGCATGAAGTTTCTTGTTATCCTGCTTACAAAGGGTTTATGTTTCGCTACCATAACTAACCTTAGAAAGAACCAAACTATAATACAGCCTAATTTTAGTCTTTAGGTGTATACGCCTATTTTTTCCATACTCTCGATAGATCGATCCATAGAGCAATCCCTGTTCCTCTATTTATCTCACGCCGCACATCACCAGTATCTGTTACATAGTTCCCAAGATAATGAAACTGAGACACTTGTTCAATAGCACAGCCATTGAAAGCAACTGAAGCACCATCTCCCTGACCAATTTTCATCACTTTAGTTTTTTCTCTGTTTATCACCAAACCTACTCTATTACCAGTCCCATCAACAACCCTAAAGAACGAATTCCTCTCATCAACATCAGAAGCCAACAGAGCCAAAATATCTGCATAATCTAAATCAGAAATTTTGAAATCACTAGACTATTTAAGATCAAAATATTTCCCTTGAAAAGAATTTCGCATTACATAAGCAATAACTAAATTAAAGAGAAAAGGAGACAGAATGCACCCTCCACTGACAATGCTAAACCAATCGCTGCAAGACGTACCAACTCTCACATAGGACTCAGTGTTAATCTAGAGAGCTCTCATTACACTAACTAACTTATCAGGTATTCCATATGGTCTAACAATCAACCTCAAATTACGTCGGTCAACAGAGTCAAAAGCCATTTTAAAATCTATAAAAATCTAGATGATTACGCAGTATCTTGGGCATTAGTTGTTTTGACTTTGTAAATAATGATGAGGTTGGAAGAAGGAGTCATCAACCTCCTTTGAGCAGCATATTGTGCAGAGAGAGACTGCTGTTGGTTTGGCAACCACAGGTTTCTGAAACTCTAAACATTTCTCAAAAATCTGCCTAAGTGAAAATATTTTATCAATACATCCCGTACCACTTCTGAATCCACACTGTTCATCACGCAGTTGTCCATCAACCGAATTCTTAATTCTATTAAGTATAATCATGTAAAGATCTTTACCTGGAACAGAAAGTAAACTAATTCCCCTATAATTATCACAAGAACTGCGATCACCTTTTTAGAAACATTCGGATAATGATAGTTCTAGTAAAATCCTTCGGAACAACACCTTTATCATAAAAAGTATTCATAATTTCAGTCAGTCATATCACAACACATATGATCCCATCTCTAAATATTTCAGTGGTGATTTCGTACACCCCTGGGGATTTATGCAGTTTTAATTTAGAGATAGCTAACGCAACTTCAGAATGTGATATAGAGCCATCATTGAAGCCATAAATGCATCTATTGTCATTAGAAACAATGGGAGTAGAACTAACCATATTATTTAGAACTTGTCTGAAATGCTCAGCCTACTTAGCCATCACAAAATCCTTACCTTCAACCGCCTTGACTTATTTTTCCCTCAATCCCAGTGTACCTATCTGTTCCTTCCCACATAAAACATTAATAATCTGGTACCTGATAAGTTAGTTAGTGTTTTGGTTCCCATGCTGTTGTGCTGTCTAACTGCTTCTTCTGCTTTTTCAGCCAAGCTTCCAAGCCACTGTAAACTGATCTTTTACATGTTTATTAAGCTCTTTGTAATGCCTTCTTTTAGGACTAGTAGGGTGTTGATTCCTATTATTTCTGCACTCCTGCTTTCAGAAATAAGTTAAATAGCCTTATCACTGAAATAATTTTGTTTCCTCTGTTCCCTTTTACCCAAAAGAATACTGTTGGTTTCAAGAAAAGCTTGTTTAACCTGATCTCATTCTTTCTCAACTTCAGCAGCAAGCAAACCACGATTTTCATAACGACTAAGTAGGCTATCGTGGTGTGCTTTGGCTATATCTTAATCTTTCAGACCTTCAGTGTTGAAGGTAATTTTCGTAACCTTAGCGCAACATTTCTTAAGCTTCAGCTACAAGACACTCTTGACCAGGTAACGGTCAGACCCAATTTCGGCTCTCCTGTATGATCTGGTATTCCTAACTGAACTAGACCGTTTGTTGTTAATTAAAATATAATCTTTCATATTCCTGTGCAATCCATCAGATTAAACCCACATTTATTTATAAATGTACCGATGTTTGTAGTATGCGTTAGTTATTTGTAAACCATTAAGTTTACTTACCTGTAGGAGACGTCCTCCATTGCCATTGGAACTACCAATGACAAAATTATCTAAAACTACTGCGCAAAAGTCAGAATCAGTACGAATTTCAGCATGAAGTCACCTAGCACAAGAGAAATATCTCCTTTCTTCACAGAATTAAAAATATTCTGATGCTATCTGTAAAACTTATCCTTTTGTTTTCATGAGTCCTCTGTGGGGACGTAATAACATATGACATTCAAGTTTTAATTTTTGTTTTAAATTTTGCTGTAAGAAATCTTTTATTAATGCATTTGTATCGTAGAAGAGCATCAATGGCGTGACTGCTGAGAAGCAAATATAGATCTTGGAGATGCTTTCCATCATCCCTGCCTCAAAAGAGAAATTTAAAGTTATTTTAAGTATCACATCTTTTCCTGTCGTTCTGGTCTCTTTCAAGCCTAGAATATCTAAGTTATAGCGCTGGAATTAATGCGTGAGGTCATCAAGAGAATAATCTCTATTTAATGTCCTCACGTTCCATGTTCTTGAAGAGAGAAAATGATCAGTAGGATTTTTAAAGAAACTAGGTTTATTTAGACAGGTAGGGCCAACAATATGAAACAGCCCCCAGATCGCAGGCATGAGACAAAGACCTGTTCCTCCTCCGCTAAAGGCTGAAGTCACCGATGATGGTAGGAACTTCAGACACCACCTTTTCAAGTGGACATTTTCAAGAGCAAAATGGCCTGTTTGAGATACATTACTTAGGATTGATGATTCCGAACTAGCTACGTGAGGTTCAGGTACTTGCGATGGCCTCTGATCAGGATTATCCACCAGCTGATATAAGGTATCCCAGGCCTCTGTTCACTTAGGGCTGGCAACCCAGAAGCTAACAGAAAACACAGGGGCAAATTCTCCCTCAACAGAAGCCCACCACTGCAGCAAGTCCAGCATCCATAATCAAGCTCAAATCCACAAACAAGTCCAGTCTAGTAGGTATAAATGGTCAGCACCAGGACCCTGTGAAGTTGACTACTCCTCAGCATGGTTGATAAAAAAAAGAAATAGTGGCCATAGATGACCAGATCAGTAGGCTATACTATACTGGCAGCCCACCACTTCCGTTCCCTTCCAAATGAGAATATCTCTTTTGAAAGGTAAAGGCCTGCACCACGGAAAGGCAAGATCGGATATTAGACGCTAGAGGTGGCCGGTTCTGTGCATCATCGCTGGGGATTGGTACACAGCTATTTTTTCACTTTAAGTTAGCTATCATTTACGGACTACAATATAAAAAAAACTATAGAGCCAAATTTCTCTTAACCTTTGGGGGTTCCTGTGATCTGGCCACTTAGTCCATTGTCTGCAAAAACGCTGGGTAGTTTTGCCTCTGAACGGCACTTTTTTGTACACAATGGGCTAAATGGCCAGGTCACAAGGACCCCGAAGGCTCAGAGAAGTTTGGGGGAGGGAACCCACTGGAACAGCTGTTGGGAGACAGATGGTAGCCTCCCGCCAAGGCTATCCAGCGTGTTATTAAACGTGCACATGTTGTGGCTCTCCCGCACACGGGGCCACGGCTTAACGTTCCGTCCGACGGGCGGTGGCCTTTCCAATTCCATCGGTGTCCCCTACTGACCGTGGGCAGGGCGGCTGTAAAAACGCGCCACTCACAAATAAAAAATTCCACTCGTTACTTTATATTCCGGATATAATTTTTGTACAAATCACAAGAGGACAAATGCACTAAATTTAAAAATGAAGTTGTAACATACTGAAAAAAAATTTAAAGAGAAGTTGTAACATGATGAAAAGAGTTTAAAAAGAAGTTGTAACATTATGAAACACAATGCTTATAACAATACTGAAACGTGATGCTTATATCAATATCGAAACGTAATGCACATGACAATACTGAAATATAATGTTGATAACAATATCTAATATCAATTCTATCTTATATCATCGTTAGATGGGATGTTAACTTCAGCATCCGTGAATTAGATGGGATATTAAGTTCTGCCTCCATGTGTTAGAAGATGTGATGAGCTCTGCCCTCCGTGCTTTAGATGGGTCGTTAAGCTCTGACACCATGTATTAGATTCGATAGTAAGCTCTGTCTCAGAGAGGTCTGCCCCCATGTGATAGAGGTGAGGTCTGCCCCCATGTGATAGAGGTGAGGTCTGCCCCCATGTGATAGATGGGACGTTAAGCTCTGCAACAGTGTATTAGATGGGACATTTAGTTCTACGCCGTGAGTTAGAAGATGTTGTCACTTCTGCCTCTGTGTCTTACATGGGACTTTAAGCTCACAACCGTGTTTTAAATGGGATACTAAGCGCTGTATCAGTGTGTTAGAAAATGTCGCGAGATCGTATTAAATGCACGTGTTAGCACGTGTATTAGATGGGACATTAAGCTCTGTAACCCTCTATTAGATGGGAAGTTAAGCTCTTCCTCCATGTGTTAGAAGATGTGGTGAGCTCTGACGAAATGTGTTAGATGGGAACTTAAGCTCTGCAACCCGGGTTTCAGATTGGATGTTAAGCTCTGTCTCCGTGTGTCAGAAGATGTGGTTGAGCGCTGACCCCTTGTGTTTCATGGGATGATAAGCTCTGTCCCAATGTTTCAGATGGGACGATACGTGCTGCCCCCATGTGTTAGGTGGGACGCTAACTCCCCATCAACAGTGTCAATTTTCAACAATCTTCAATTAATATTTAAAGAATCGTTGAAGCGGAATCATTTAACCGCAGACGACAGAGTCGCATTGCCTCCAAATTGATGAAATCTTAAAACATCGTCATACGAACTTCAGATATTTAATTTATGTTAGTGAAGAAATTGTTACAAGAGTTCTGTTTTATCTCTTGAAGTATTGTTTCACAAGTGTCAAAAATTTAAGATAAATGATTCAGCTTCCATTCATTCTTAAAATAGTAAACTAATATTACGGGAAATATGTTAAGAGTGTTAATAGTGACATCTAGAATTTATCGCCAATAACAATTTTTGCGTAAAAGGTTTATTTTTAGTGTTAGGGAGCTTTGAAAGTGGCTTTCCATTCACGTGACACGAAAGTGTCAGGACAGTTTTTTCAACATAGTGTATATATATATAAGATGTAAACTAAATATCTTTAACTGAAGCTGAGCACTTAAAAACAGACAGTTAACTGACATTATTCAGAAAAAAATGGACGAAAATATTTGAAATGTTCTGCTTGAAATTGTAAAAAGAAGGAAACAAATAAAATTTTTTTTTGCAGATTTATTTTTTTGGGGGGGTTTTCATAAGGACCGGCACTTTATTTGATTTCCATGATAATTTGAGATAACAGGAATTACTACTACACTACTAGGTAGAGACGGGTTCGCTTATCTGCAGTTTCTGTTGAGAGAGGTACTCTGCTGATTGGACAGAGTTTCTCTCGAGGAGAAGTGCTTCTGAGGATTGTGTCGACCGCTGCTCTTGTGCACACGTTCCTTGACTTTACTAGGATAGGAGTGGATTTCGCGAAGGACTGTTTCGCCGGATTCCATAGGGAGTGTGCGCTGTGCTATTTGTCGCGGCTGTAGGGAATATTTAATTTTTTCTCGCCCAAAGCTTGGGCTTCGTTCTTCTGCACTTCAGGTCAGTGCTTATTTATTTTTTCTTTTGTCTCAGAATTCGATGATATATCGAGGATTCACATATGGATGCGGTGGCGGACCCTAGGGAGATTTTGATGGCGGACTCTGCTGGCATTGCATTGGATATCGGATGACGATGCCTGGCAAATCTGTAGTCCTTCTGTTATTGAAGGGCATTTACCCTGCAAAGAGGTATCTCCTCCGCTGTTGTTGGATGGCATATCCCCGGCCCCAGGGGAAAACTTTGATCATTGTGTCGAAACTGGAGATAACTCTCATCCGCCTCAACGAGAGGCCAAAACGGATGCTGCTTCAACATGTCAATGTTTGACGCACAAACTTGATAAATTGGAGGAGGTAAACTCCGTTTTACATCGTATGCCAAATATGACTCAGATTCATGGTCTTAATCCTGCAACTTATGCCACCTTTAAGACGGCCATCTTACAAAAATATTATATTGAAAAGGAAATTATGGAACGTAATTGTAAATTCAATTTCCCAATGTCAATCAGCGGGTTGCTACCACTTCCGAGACCACCGGAAATCTTGTTTCTGTTGTTACAACTGCTGATACAGCGGATAGTATGGACACAACAAAGTTTAAACCTGTTAAGCAAGGACATAAACGTCCCCTTTCTCCTCCCCATGATACTATCGCACTTAAAAATAAATTCTCGGTTTTAGCCCTGAACTCTGACCACGTTGATGGATCAACGGATGTTATGGCTGCCTCTACCTCTGATAGGTCTTGCCGGTTGGATACGTCCTCAGTGACTGTGGCTAAACGGGAACGGATTCCCCCAATTATTTTGAAGAGTCCAAAAAACTGGACCCTATTACAACGAGAGCTTACTGTTTTAGCAGCGGAGGCTTTCACTGCCAAATCAAATGGAGACGCCATTCGTGTACAGACGAAGTGCACTCAGGATTTTCGCGCCTTTGTCAGATTGTTTGAAGGGTCTCACCTTGAATTTCATACATATCAGCTTAAAGCTGAAAAAAATCTAAAAGTTGTTCTTAAACATTTAGCACTGGATGTTACCTGCGACGAGCTTAGGACTGAGCTACTTGGCATGGGTTTGAACCCCCTTAAAATTTCACAACTCAAACACGGTGCATATAGAAAACCAATTCCCGTTTTTCTTGTCGAACTTTCGAAGAATGCTGCAAATAAGAACATTTTCAACGTTACTAGTCTTTTTCACCTACGAATCAAGGTTGAAAATTATAGAAAAGGACCTGCACCCACTCAATGTCACCGCTGCCAATCGTTTGGACATGCGCAGAGTGGATGCCATAATAGGCCCCATTGCGTGAAATGCGGCGGGGATCATTTCACAACTACTTGTTCCAGAAGCAAGACTGATGGCCCCCCCCACTTGCGCTAATTGTGGGCTGACACATACAGCAAATTTTAAGGGATGTGCTTTCTATCCTAAATTTGGTTCTACCAAAACTATGCCTCCATCTCATAGACAATCAAAGTCTGTACCTCTGGGAAAGGGAAAGGTGACTCCCCCGTTTGTTGCTAAAACATCTACTTCTCTTTCGTATGCTGCTGCAGTTGCTTCATCATCGACATCTAGGATTGGACAGTCTACTGCTGTTCCTTCCCCAGCTTCACATGAACGTACTTCTACTCCTGTTCAGCAGAACCCTAAAGTACAAACATCCTCTAAGAGGGATAAAAAAATTTTCGACTCAATTCTGATTAATGATATCACAGACGTTTTTTCCTTTGTCAAACAGTTAAATCTTGCTGCTATTCTGACCACCATTAAAAATTTATTTACAGAGTATCAAAGTGCTAAAGGCCTGATGGCCAAAATTGCTGTCGGGGTCCGGGCTTTTGATCTTTTTCTCAACGCTCTGAACCCCGATGGGTGATTCACCTTACTATCATGACCAGCTTCAGATTATTGCGTGGAATTGCAACGGCCTTAAAAGAGACCTTTTCGAGTTTCTGAACTTTCTTCTGCAGTTTAATGTGGACGTGGCTTTACTGAGTGAGACGCACTTAAGGGCTAGTGATACGCTAAATGTCGCAAATTGCAAAGTTTATCGAACTGACAGAATACATAATCGAGGTGGTGGGACGGCCATATTTGTAAAGAGCTCTATTCCACACTTCCATTATTTGATTCCTCAAGTGGCTTCCATTGAAGTAACTGCCATCTCTATTCCCCGAACTAGTATTGGAAAACTAAATATCATTTCTGGTTATAAGCTTCCAAATATTATTTTGCGTTCTGTGGATCTGGATTGGATCTTTGAAACCGACTGTCCCACAATTCTTGCAGGTGATCTAAACTCCAAACATACTGCTTGGAATTCTCGAAGGTGTAACTTAAATGGTCGCACCCTGCTTGAATATTCTACTAGTAAGGGGATCATTGTGGATGCGCCTTGCAGTCCCACTTATTTTCCGTACAACCCGAAATACATGCCAGATGTGCTTGATATAGTCCTGCTGGGACATTTTTTTCCGGCCTACAGTCTTGCTACCATAAAATCGCTAAACTCGGATCACATACAAATCTCTCTTCAGCTCTCCATATCGAATATGGCAACTCCTCCTGTTCAGTTTCAACAAATTGGGATGTTTACAAAGAACTTGTTCACGCTTCTTTCAAAGGAAAATGCAGTTCTCCGCATTTCCACAATATTGAGGCTGTCATTGAAAAGTTTACTGCTATTCTTCATACATGTAAGAGGAAGGCTAGTTATACGAGGAAAAAGGTTCCTGTTTATTTTAAGTTACCTTCCCACTTACTTGAACTCGTCAAGGCCAAAAACCAAGCTAGACATCGGTGGCAAAGGTTTCGGTATCCTGCAGATAAAAATATGTACTATGCCCTCAAGAACAGAGTTCGAGCAGATATCGCAGAATTCCGAGCAACCTCTTGGAAAAATAAGATTGAAAACCTCTCTGTTTATGATAATTCTATTTGGAATTTTACAAAGAGGCTAAAAAATCCTACAAATAACCTCCCGCCTATACAAGGTGAAAAGGGGGTGGTATATAGTGATGCTGAGAAAGCTGAAGCATTTGCCTCAACATTGGTCACCTAGTTCCAGGAAAATTTTGACTTGTCAGATGAAATTACTCAACGAGAGATGAAAGATGAATTACATCATTTCTATCTGCGTCCGACAAGTCAGACACTTTTCATTACCCCTAAGGAGATTCAGGCGGCAATCGGGAATCTAAAGCAAAATAAGGCTCCTGGTTTGGATCTGGTTACAAATGCCATGATCAGGAATTTACCCGTCAATGCAATTGTATTTTTGTGTTCTATATTTAATGTCCTTATACGACATGGAGTTTTTCCTGAGGTATGTTTCCAAGTAGCTACCGTCGATTAGCCTGTTGTCTTGTCTCAGTAAGCTGTTGGAACGAATAATGTTGTATCGAATGCAAACATTCGTATCTCAACATCAGGTGATTCCGGATATACAATTTGCTTTCCGGAATAAGATGTCAACGGATCACCAGCTTTTACGAGTCGTTGGTAAACTAAAGGAATCCTTAAATAAGAATTAATTCGTAGCTGCTGCCTTCCTCGATGTGGCAAAGGCCTTCGACAAGGTTTGGGTTGATGGGCTGATTTCTAAGCTCATCAGGGCAAAGGCCCCATCAGGGATGATTCTTTTTATCGAATCCTATTTACATCACCGTACTTTTCAAATATGTGTCAATGAGAGTCTATCTGTAGTCCAGAGTATACAGGCAGGGGTCCCTCAGGGCTCCCTTCTTGGCCCTGTTCTGTTCTCTATCTACATGCATGATTTCCCCTTGCATGACCGTTTGTTTTATGCTATGTACGCGGACGACATAGCTATACTTTCTACATCTCTGAGGTCTTCGATAGCTATAGACAGGCTGCAGAAAGGTCTAGACCTGGCTGAAAAATGGTACGATAAATGGAAGATCAAAATAAACGCTGGCAAAAGTTCAGCCCTACTATTTTCTTTGACGAAAGTTTCTTGTGACAGCAGTTTATGTATATTTAATAACCCTATTCCTTGGCAAAAAACTACAAAGTATTTAGGGCTGATTTTGCATCATAAATTGAAGTGGAACGACCATATTAAATACATCATTCAGAAAGCTAACATCATCCGATGCCAACTTGGACCGTTGTTGGGTCGAAATTCGGTCCTTTCTATTGACCACAAATTACTTCTGTACTTTTCTGTGCTACGTCCAGTATTGACTTATGCTGCCCCTGTCTGGGCGAATACGACAAAGACAAAATATCCAATTTTTACAACGATATCAGAACAAAGTGCTAAGACAGGTTCCGAATGCTCCCTGGTTCGTCACCAACAGAAGAATTCATCACGATCTTGGAGTTGAACACATATATAACTTTATTACGAACACCTCGAACGTCTTCTTTGATGGTGTTGACTCAAACCCTCATGATTTGATTTCTTCTCTATTGCATTATTTGTTCGATCCTCAGAGCAGGATCAAAAGAGCAAGACCCCTGATCTTCGATATGGATACCTTTATGGTTTAGTTCTTGCTTTCTGCTCCTGTTTCTACGTGTTCTTTTCATAGCCCTTCAGGGTTTCACCATAGATTGGTGAACTACCTTTTGTACTGTCTTGGACTCATGGCCTTATCGGCGATCATCAGATGAAAATGGTTATGGGGTCATTTGATCCTGGCACATTGTATGTTATGTTTCAGCTATCAGCTATCATCTCCTACCAATACATAGAGGTTTATGAATAAAAAAAAATAACCATAATTTTCAAGATTAATTATAATGCCTAATTCGTAACAAAGATTAAACATTACATTAATGTTATTACGGTTTTAGTTCATTCGCAAATCTTGAAGGTTTCGTTCTTAATAAATATCGTTCCATTGATCTTGATTAGATTGGAAAATAAAACACAAATTTCCAATATAATTCGCAGTCGCAACTTTGTTGACAATATGAGAATGCCAAATGAGGGTTGAAGTATCGTCACGGATCACTTAGATCAGGAGCGACCCTAGAGAATATTTTGATAATCAGGAACGACTCCCTGCAGCAGTTCTAGACTTAAATGAAAGATGCTCAAGCACGACCCTAGGATTTAGTTTCGGAAGGGGAGGGGGATAGAACTTAGTATGTAGAGCATGGGGCCAGATTTTGGTTTCGGGGAAGGTGAAGTCTGATATTACGACTTGAGTACGATTTCCCAATAACTAAATTATTCTATCAGAAAGAAAAGGTTAAATTGATACTCTGTATGGAACAAACTTTTACATAGTTTTTTAAATCTATTCGTATTGCAGGACATATACTCTAAAACAAAACTAAACTTATGCAAAGAAAACTGTTTTGGATTTCAAAGCAGGGATACCAGTTTGAGATTTCGTGTAAGACGACCAGAATTTCGAAGGCTTATGCATCATTCATCATACTGCGCAATACTTCGTGATAAATGTAAATCAGTTTTGCACCTTAAGCATTGAGAAATAGAATTGGAAATGACAAACCTTTGGTACATGAAAAGATGCCATTATGTTTAATGGCATCTTATATTGCAAGTAACTGCAAATGACAAACTTTTGGTAAATGATTATAAGATGCCATTATGTTTAATAATTATTACGAGTAAGTTCGGGAGATACAGTCATATGTGCATTCATTGTTACCTAAATACCTAAATGTATAACCGTAACCAGGATTGTTAATATTTTTTCGCTTCTTACTTATTTCGTGACAGCATTTTGTTTGAATGACCTGTTTTCGTAATTTAGTCATAAATGAAACTTGATATTGATATAGTGATATTTATATGATTTATATTAAATCTGTAACATCATACATAGTTAAAAAGAAACGCAATTATGTTTTGAGAGGTAAATCGAAATTGTATTTGGCTCCATAGATAGTAATACAATAAAATATTCCTTTTAGAATATTACGAATCAACAGATTGTTGCAATATTCATTTTTAATTACGTTAAATTTGGAAAATAAAAAAAACTGCTTTTTTTTTTTACTCTCTTAAAACGATCATTCAATATTTCTCACAAGTGACTGGAGTTTCTAGGTTGTTTTTCAAGATAGAATATAAATGTTTCCATTTTCATATTCGATTTCGAAAATATTTCCAGGAGTTATACGAAAAACCTACTTCAGATAAATAATGCCTTTTACCTGGAAAAAAGAAACCGAAAAATGTAGTGAAATATCCTAGGTTTAGATTTCTGAAAACGTCACAGTTTTTATCAAAGCAAACCTGGTAATTCTAATCTAAAAAAAACTTTGAAATAGGCTCTGGAGAAAGAGCAGTTTATTTTCGGTTTGAATCAGAGAGATAATCGTTATTGATGGATCAGTTTATACGTTTTAGAAATATATGATATTTCTGTAGAAGTTTGTATACTATTCCTTCCAATTTATTGGTTGGGAAAAAATCATTTGCATTCACTTTATATTCTAATGCAAGATCACCGAATTTTAAGATAGATTTATAAGAATTCTTTACTGATGAAAAATCACAACACATGAAAGACAAAACACCTATTCCGGAAGTAGACCTTCGACCCGGAAAGTCGCAGTGTTACTGGAAAAAGCAAACACTTTACCAAGAACAAACACGTGGCAAATTTTCGTTTCTCTGGACTCTAAGATATTAATAGAATAAATAAAAGTATTGGTATCATAAGAAAATGGCCCTGTAGTAAAATAAATAATAAACAAAAAAAGTAAATAATCACAAACTAAATGTTTTATTCAGAAAGCTGAATCGAAACATTACATTTTGGAAGCTGTTATAAAGAGTGCTATTAGGAAAGAACTGAATACATCCAAAAATTTATCTAATAGATAAAGACGAAAGTTGTGTTGTCTGTCTGCCTATACACTCGGCCTCCAGACGAGCTAGATTCTTCAAACTTTGCATGAACGTTTATTTCACTCAGTGGGAGAACGTAGGCTATGTGCGAAACCCTGGTGGCGACCGAAATTGGGTGGGGATGGGGAGTTTAAACTTCTCAAAATCACCACAGACTTAACATCAACTGTTGAAAGTTATTCAAAATATCTGTTGCCACCAATAAATTTGAAAGAAGGAATGCATAAAACTAATATCTTTTTGATTATGCGTGATAAATTCATTTTTCAGTTTGTTGGGTCAAGAGCACTAACATCCGTGAATATTGAAGTCATTCGAATTAAGCACGAGCTAATTAAACACGAGATTCTTTGTTGAAGTAAAAGCTTCAAAAACAAAACATTCGTATCGGAAATTAAATTCATTAATTTATTTTGAAAAATTATGTAAAATTTAATAAACATATACCTCATACGTTAATTAATAAACATAATAATATGTTAAGTAATAAATAATGTTTTCCAATAAAAATAATAAATTTTTCGAAGTACTTAAACACTTTGTGGGCAACTTAAATCATATCTTTATTTTTCTATAAAGTTAAATATTCTTGTTACACTGCATCCGAGAAACTCTGGTGGGTACAAAATGATTTGAAAAGTTTGATTGTTTGAACGAGGCAATTTCCATTTTTGGTTAACTTCTGACTTGGGGAGGGGTATACGGTACTTCAAAATATGCCCATTTCTTTCTTTCCCTAAAAGAGAGGGATGAATAATAAACCAGAGAACACTTTCGTCTTTCTTTTTTTACCTATCTTTGTAATGATTATCTCACTCGTCATTGGCATATTTCGTTCATTTGTTTCTCGGTTTGCTATTATGTTTATGAAAACAGTAGTTTTACCATATCTCCATCCGTTGGGTTTGGAATGTGCGCAGTCCGCCAGGTTCGAGTCGCAACTGGGTCAGCGTTGAGATTTATCTCCGAAAAACTTGCCGCACGTCCAAGGAGAGTACAAAACACCAGTGAACTTGGAAGGGCCGCCGTGGTTAAGTCGTGGTTCCCGATCTGGAATAACCAAACCCTGTGAATGTTAGAGAACACGATGGATGGCCTTGATGGGAGGTTTCCATCTCTCTCCGAAATGGTATTCCGATGGATCCCCTCCGCCAACCTCCTCTGAGCCATCGGGATTTTGTGACCAGGCCATTTAGACCACTGTGTGCAAAAAAGATGATATAAGATAGAATTGATATTAGATATTGTTAAAACATTATATTTCAGTATTGTTATGTGCATTGTGTTTCATAATGTTACAACTTCTTTTTAAACTCTTTTCATCATGTTACAACTTCTCTGTAAATTTCTTTTCAGTATGTTACAACTTAATTTTTAAATTTAGTGCATTTGTCCTCTTGTGATTTGTACAAAAATTATATCCGGAATATAAAGTAACGAGTGGGATTTTTTACTTCTGAGTGGCGCGTTTTTGCAGCCGCCCTGTCCACGGTCAGTAGGGGACACCGATGGGACTGGAAAGGCCACCGCCCGTCGGACTGGACGTTAAGCCGTGGCCGCGTGTGCGGGAGAGCCACAGCATGTGCACGTTAAATAACACGCTGGATAGCCTTGGCCGAAGGCTAAGATCTGTCTCCCAACAGCTGTTACAGTGGGTTCCCTCCTCCAACCTTCTCTGAGCCTTCGGGGTCCTTGTGACCTGGCCATTTAGCCCATTGTGTACAAAAAAGTGCCGTTCAGAGGTAAAACAACCCAGCGTTTTTGCAGACAATGGACTAAGTGGCCAGATCACAGGAAATACCAAAGGTTAAGAGAAATTTGGCTCTATAGTTTTTTTTTACATTGTGGTCCGTAAATGGTAGCTAACATAAAGTGAAAAAATAGCGGTGTACCAATCCCCAGCGATGATGAACAGAACCGGCCACTTCTAGCGTCTAATGTCCGATCCTATCTTTCCGTGGTGCAGGCCTTTAGTACCTTTCAAAACAGATATTCTCTTTTGGAAGGAAACGGAAGTGGTGGGCTGCCAGTATAGTATAGCCTACTGATCTGGTCATCTATGACCAATTTTTCTTTTTTTTTTCAACCATGGTGAGGAGTAGTCAACTTCACAGGGTCCTGGTGCTGACTATTTATACCTACTAGACTGGACTTGTTTGTGGATTTCAGCTTGATTATGGATTCTGGACTTGCTGCAGTGGTGGGCTTCTGTTGAGGGAGAATCTGCCCCTGTGTTTTCTGTTTGCTTCTGGGTTGCCAGCCCTAAGTGAACAGAGGCATGGAATACCTTATATCAGCTGGGGGATAATCCTGATCAGAGGCCATCGCAAGTACCTGAACCTCACCTAGCTAGTTCGGCATCGTGAAACCTAAGTAATGTATCTCAAACAGGCCATTTGGCTCTTGAAAAAGTCCACTTGAAAAGGAGGTGTCTGAAGTTCCTACCAGCATCGGTGACTTCCGCCTTTAGCGGAGGAGTAACAGGTCTTTGTTCCATGACTGCGATCTGCGGGCTGTTTCATATTGTTGGCCCTACCTGTCTCAATAAACCTAGCTTCTTTAAAAATCCTACTGATCATTTTCTCTCTTCAGGAACATGGAACGTGAGGACATTAAATAGAGATTTTTCTCTTGATGACCTCACGCATTAATTAAAATGCTATAATCTAGATATTCTAAGCTTGAAAGAGACAAGAACGCCAGGAAAAGGTGTGATACTTAAAATAGCTCTATTTTTCTCTTTTGAGGCAGGGATGATGGAAAGCATCTCCAAGATCTATATTTGCTTCTCAGCAGACACGCCATTGATGCTCTTCTACGATACAAATGCATTAATGAAAGATTTCTTACAGCAAAATTTAAAACAAAAATTAAAAACTTGAATATCATCTGTTATTACGTCCCGATAGAGGACTCATGAAAACAAAAATGGTACGTTTTACAGACAGCTTCAGGATATTTTAAATTCTGTGAAGAAAGGAGATATTTGTCTTGTGCTAGGTGACTTCAAGGCTAAATATGGTACTGACTCTGACTTTTGGGCAGGAGTTTTAGATACTTTTGGCGTTGGTTCCAATGTCAATGGGGGACGTCTCCTACAGGTAAGTAAACTTAATGGATTTCAAATAACTAACGCATACTACAAACATCGGGACATTTATAAATAAATGTGGGTTTCACCTGATGGATTGCACAGGAATATCATAGATTATATTTTAATTAACAACAAACGGGCTAGTTCAGTTAGGAATACCAGATCATACAGGATAGCCGAAATTGGGTCTGACCATTACCTGGTCAAGAGTGTCTTGTAGCTGAAGCTTAAGAAATGTTGCGCTAAGGTTAAGAAAATTACCTTCAACACTGAAGGTCTGAAAGATCAAGATATAGCCAAAGCATACCATGATAGGCTACTTAGTCATTATGAAAATCGTGGTTTGCTTACTGTTGAAGTTGAGAAAGAATGGGATCAGGTTAAACAAGCTTTTCTTGAAACTAACAGTATTCTTTTGGGTAAAAGGGAACAGAGGAAACCAAATTATTTGTGATAAGGCTAATTAACTTATTTCTGAAAGTAGGAAGTGCAGAATTAATATGAATCAACACCCTACTAGTTCTAAAAGAAGGCATTACAAAGAGCTTAATAAACATGTAAAAGATCAGTGGCTTGGAAGCTTCGCTGAATAAGCAGAAGAAGAAGTTAGACAGCTCAACAACATGGGAACCAAAACACTAACTGACTTATGAGGTTCCAGATTATTAATGTTTTATATGGTAAGGAAGAGATAGTTACACAGGGACTAAGGGAAAACTAAGGCAAGGCGGTTGAAGGTGAGGATTCTGTGATGGCTAGGTGGGCTGAGCATTGCAGAGAAGTTCCAAATAATGTGATGTTTTCTACTCCCACTGATATTAATGACAATAGATGCATTTGTGGCTTCCATGATGGCTCTATATCACATTCCGAAGTTGCGTTAGCTATCTCTAAATTAAAACTGCATAAATCCCCAGGGGTGTACGAAATGACCACTGAAATGCTTAGAGCTAGGATCATTTGTCTGAGACTATTTGGCTGACTGAAATTTTGAATACTTTTTATGATAAATGTGTTGTTCCTAAGGATTTTACTAGAGCTAAGGATTACCCGAATGTTTCTAAAAAGATGATCGCAGTTCTTGTGATAATTATAGGGGAATTAGTTCACTTTCTGTTCCAGGTAAAGATCTTTGCATGATTATACTTAATAGAATTAAGAATTTGGTTGATGTACAACTACGTGATGAACAGTATGGATTCAGAAGTGGTACGGGATGTATTCATAAAATATTTTCATTTAGGCAGATTTTTGAGAAATATTTAGAGTTTCAGAAACTTGTGGTTGCCAAACCAACGCAGTCCCTCTCTGCACAATATGCTGCTCAAAGGAGGTTGATGACTCCTTCTTCCAACCTCATCATTATTTACAAAGTCAAAACAACTAATGCCCAAGATACTGCGTACTCATCTAGATCTTTATAGATTTTAAAATGGCTTTTGACTCTGTTGACCGACGTAATTTGGGGTTGATTGTTAGACCATATGGAATACCTGATAAGTTAGTTATTGTAATGAGAGCTCTCTAGAATAACACTGAGTCGTATGTGAGAGTTGGTACGTCTTGCAGCGATTAGTTTAGCATTGTCAGTGGAGGGTGCATTCTGTATCCTTTTCTTTTTAGTTTAATTATTGCTTATGTAATGCTAAATTCTTTTCAAGGGAAATATTTTGGTCTTAAATAGTCTAGGGATTTCAAAATTTCTGATTTAAATTATGCACATATTTTGGCTCTGTTGGATTCTGATGTTGATGAGAGGAATTCGTTCATTAGGGTTGTTGATGGAACTGTTAATAGAGAAGGTTTGGTGATAAACAGAGAAAAAACTAAAGTGATGAAAATTGGTCAGGTAGATGATGCTTCAGTTGCCTTCAATGGCTGTGCTATTGAACAAGTGTCTCAGTTTCATTATCTTGGGAACTATGTAACAGATACTGGTGATGTGCGGCATGAGATAAATAGAGGAACAGGGATTGCTATATGGATTGATCTATCGAGAGTATGGAAAAAATAGGCGTATACACCTAAAGACTAAAATTAGGCTGTATTATAGTTTGGTTATTTCTAAGGTTAGTTATGGTAGCGAAACATAGACCCTTTGTAAGCAGGATAACAAAAAACTTCATGCCTTCGATTCTAGATGCTTACGGCATCTAGAATCTTGCGCATTAGCTGTTTTAACTTTGTAAATAATGATGAGGTTGGAAGAAGGAGTCATCAACCTCCTTTGAGTAGTATATTGTGCAGAGAGAGACTGCGTTGGTTTGCCCATGTTCCCCTACGCATAGCTGCAGATTGTCAAATATCGTTTTGAACATTGTACCTATGGGTATCAGAAAAAGGGGGAGACCCTAGGATGCGATAGGCACAAAATGTCAAACATGACGATGATGGAATCGGCCTAGAGTGGCCAAATGCAGCAGCTATAGCTCAAAAGAGACGCGTCTGGATGGGAAAATTTCAGTCTGATTGGACTTACGTAGCCCTTGGTGCATAATGATTTCGTAGGTATGAATATTATAGTTCTGCATGAGCAGAACTGTTTCGGGAAATACCAAAAGATTATATAATAATAACTGCCAATAACAGATGGATGGTTCATTTGTAATTACTTGTCTAATATCAGTTATGGTAGGTAAAAACTAATCTGAAGATTTTTTAAGTGTAGAAAGAAATGTTAACAATAAATAAAAAAACGAAAAAAAAAAATATTTTGTCGAATTATTTCTTAAAATAACCTAAAATTCGAATGCAAAAAAAAAGTTTTAATGAAAAGTCAATTCCTTGATAAAGTTACTTTTCTGTCTTTAATAAACAGAACTGATGAAGACAACACGACGAACACATGTGTACGATCTGTATCTTCCAGCATCTTCGCCCATTGTTTCTTCTGCTTTAGGGGAGCGGATATTGTCTCAGACGTCAAAGTGCTATGTTTGTAATCTGCAATTTTAAAGTTCGAGTCCCAACTGCGCCTGAGTTGCGATTTATTTCCATCTCTCACGACGCCCTCGACAAGAAAGTAAACACTGATTAACTTGGAGAGGCCGCCGCGTATTAGACAGTATGTTAAGCTCTGCCTCAGTGTGTTCGAAGATGTGGTGAGCTCTGACGTGCGTTAAATCAAACGTTAAACTTATCAAGAAATTGACTCTTCTTTAAAAAATTATTTTTGCATTCGAATTTTAGGTTATTTTGAGAAATAATTCGAAAAAATATTTTTTTATTTTCGTTTTTTATTTATTGTTAACATTTCTTTCTGTACTTAGAAAATTTTGAGATCAGTTTTTACCTACCATAACTGATATTAGACAAGTAATTACAAATAAACCATCAATCTTTC
Organism: Ryuthela nishihirai; assembly: GCA_038380435.1. Classification (NCBI taxonomy): domain Eukaryota; kingdom Metazoa; phylum Arthropoda; class Arachnida; order Araneae; family Heptathelidae; genus Ryuthela; species Ryuthela nishihirai. Next base: position 3,755,062 of record JAWZYU010000031.1, on the reverse strand, counting down.
ATTAATAATTTCGTAATGAAGAAAATTGGATACTTCGCGATACAGTTCTGCTCATGCAGAACTATAATATGAATATACATACGAAATCCTTATTGCAGCCAATGGCTACGCAAGTACACTGGACGTTAAGCTCTATAATCGTGTACTAGATGGGATCTTAAGAACTGCAACCGTGTATTAGATCCTATATACTCTATATATCATAAGAATATATATATATATATCTATATACCCTATATATCATAAGATCGTATATATCATAAGAACCCTATCTATACACGAAGTACCCTATATCATAAGAAGTTAAGCTCTGCCTCCTCTGTTAGAATATACCGGGAGGCCTGTCCCCATGCGTTACATGGGACTTTAAATTCTGCAGTGTCTGTTAGATGCGATAGCAAGCTCTGCCTTCGTGTGTTTCGAAAATATGGTGAGGTCTACCCCCAGGCATTAGATGTGACGTTAAGCAACCTACATTGGAAACTGACATCTGTCTCCATGTGCTAGATGTGGATGGCTCTGCCTCTCGTCCGTTAGGTGGGAAGTTAAGCTCTGCAACCTAGGTGTAAATTGAATGTTAAGCTCTGCAACCTAGGTGTAAATTGGATGTTAAGCTCTGCCTCAGTGTGTTAGAAGATGTGATGAGTGCCTATCCCGTGTGTTTCCTGGGTTGATAAGATCTGCCCCCGTGCATGAGATAGGATAAGTGAACAAAGTTGCGACTGCGAATTGTATTGGAAATTTGTGTTTTATTTTCCAATCTAATCAAGATCAATGGAACGATATTTATTAAGAACGAAACCTTCAAGATTTGCGAATGAACTAAAACCGTAATGACATTAATGTAATGTTTAATCTTTGTCACGAATTAGGCATTATAATTGATTTTGAAAATTATGGTTATATTTTTTATTCATAAACCTCTATGTATTGGTAGGAGAACAACCGATTCTGTGGATATATCTACAATAATGGTGTAATAAAAAGGTGTGCTTGAACCTTTAAAAGCTTCATAGATACGAAAAGTGAACAATCAAAAATGTACTAAATAGCAGCATTTAATACAGTAAAAATACCACCAATCGATTTATTTTGGAAATATATTTAAATTTTAAATCATCCGTTACATATTGATTTACACCGAAAACCAGATCCTTAGAATGGTGGAGAAAATCGCCGAATCCGTTGGTAAAAAAGAGTCCGTTGCAACTGTCTTCCTTGGACGTGGCCAAAGCCTTTTACCGCGTGTGGTTGGACGGCCATTTACACAAGCTTATACAAACCGATGTGCCATCTGGACTTATCTGTTTGATCCAATAATATCTCTGCAATAGGACATTTCAAGTTCAAATTAAATCTGCGATGTCTACAAGAAGAGTCATCTCTGCAGGTGTGCCTCGGGGCTCCCTTTTGGGTCCTACACTCTTCTCTTTATACATGATTTACCTTCCTTTGATCGTATTTATCTTGCACTTTACACAGATGACCTTGCCTTACTATCTCCCTCCCTCGGTCCTGCTATCGCTGTGAAGAGCCTGCTGCATAGCTTGACCGAGCTGGGCATATGGTACGAAAAATGGAAGATAAAGATTAACTCTGACAAGAGTTCTGCCATCTTTTTTACTGGAAAGCGTATTATGAATCCCACTTGCCTCCACTTACAAGATATTCCCATTGATTGGAGTGATTCAGTCAAATATCTTGGGTTGTTATACATAAAAGGTTAAAGCGGGACTATCACATAAATAATATAATCTCCAAATTCAATTGATTGAGGGGCCAGCTAGGCCCACTCCTTAGGAGAAATTCCATTTTAATGATTGATCATAAGCTTTTACTCTATGATATGTTCATCAGACCGGTGATTCTCTATGCTTCACCCATATGGACGAATACAACACCCACCAATATTCATAAGATTCAGGTCTTACAGAACAAGATTTTGAGAACTGCGGTCGATTCCCCCTGGTTTGTCACTAAAAGACAACTACATTAGGACCTGGGTATCGACCATATATATATATACACACACAAAAAACGCACCTGAAAAAGATTTTTTGAGGCTGTAAGAAATAATTTCTTCTCTAATTATTTATTCTCTGATTCTTTACGATCATACTGTTTTGAACAGGTACAAGAGGCCTAAAACTGTAGCGTTGTCCGAGGAGACCTACCCGTTTTAGGTTTCTTATATAATTTTGATGCTATTTTTAGCTTTTGTTATGTTTGCCTTTAGGGGCCCACCTAAAGGTGTTTTACCTATATATTTTGTTCTTACTCATGCCAAATGGGCATATCTTTATGATGGAGATGATTAGGGGAAAAATCATTACCCGGTTCATCGAATATGATTATACGATTTACGATCTACGAATGCTGCTTAAGATTATGGCTCTGAGAAGAATGGTAGCTCAAACCTTGAAGAGTGAAGGCGTACTTTTCCTTCGCTCCTGGATTATTTTAGTAAACTTGATTTTACTTAAATTTCCCACTAGACGTAGGCAAGATCGGGAGAAAACCCCATGTAGCCTTTGACGGGAAGATTAGTTAGGTCTAGCTAATTTTATACCTTAAAGTGATAGGTTTTTAGTTAGGGTTCTTCAGATTAAATTTCACAATTCAGTTCTAATAAAGCTTAGACATATTTGGATATTCAATACATCCTTCAATTAGTATTAGATCAAACGACATGCATCCCTTCATGTTGAACGTTTATCCTGGAGATGATGGTGTATACCAACAGGACAATGCACCCTGCCATGTCGCTAAGGTGGTGCGTGGCTGGTTCTAGGAACGTGACAGCGATATCTGCGTTCACCCTTAGCCGGCGAAATCGCCCGTCCTCAATCCCATAGAACACATGTGGGACCATTTGGATCGACAGATTCTGCGTGCGGACCCACAACCACGTCATCTCCGGAATCTCCATGCTCTGCTAGAGTCCGAATGGGCACGTGTGCCTCTGGCAACCTTCCAGACCCTTATTGCATCCATTCCAGAGCCTCGCCGCTGTCGACTGGGCCATGGGTAGTTATTCCCATTATTAAGTAGGTGGTCATATTATTCTGCTATGACTGTGTATATGATTTTTCTGCCTTTCAGAGGCCAAAACCTAGGAATTGATTTATACTCGAAGTCGAATAATCATAGGTCATATGTCATCAATTCATTTGCGAAGTTCCAGGCAGAAGTTTGCCCATCACCTTCTCCATCGAAAGGTATGCCTAATTGGCTTCAGATATAAATCAAATGGTGAATAAACCACAAAAGTGGGCCTCGAGAGACAGAAAAGAAATGATCGCAAAAGCAGGATAAGAGAGACAAGAGAGCTAAAGTGTATAGCTTTGTGAAGATAAAACCATCATTTATTACTGTTGAAAGAGTTAAGGTTTTCATGATCATAATCAAACAGTTTTGATATAATATCGTTTGGGTTTTTCAAGACAGCATCATAAACGTTTGTAGAGATAAACTTGATATAACTATAAATATGATCAATACCCAAATCTTTTGCAATTGCTTGTTGGTAATAAACCATGGAGCATTAACTGCAGATCTTAATATTTTGTTATGTAAAGTCTGAATCTTTTTAATGTTCGTAGTTGAAGTATTCGCCCATATTGGGGATGCGTAAAATATTATAGGACGGATGACCGTATTGTATAACAGAAGCTTGTGGTCGATCAATAACACTGAATTTCTTCCTATAAGAAGACCCAATTAGCATCGTACAGCGTTAACTTTGGAAATTATGTCCTTCATATGATGATTCCAGTTGAGAATTTTGTGCAATGTAATTCCGAAATATTTTACGGTATCTTGCCATTTGATATCTCGGCCTAAGAAATGTAGTGGAGTAGGATTTTTAATCCGTTTCGTAGTGAATAGTATCGCATTGCTTTTATCTGTATTTATTTTGATCTTCCATCGATGATATCTTTTATCTAAGTCATCCAGGGAATTTTTGCAAACGTCGAATATCAAATTCCGATCCAAGTGATGGCGAGATAAGGGCAATATCGTCAGCGTATTGCGCAACTTGAACTTGGTCAAATGATGGCAGGTCATAAAGAGATAACGAGAAGAGAGTAGGACCTAGCAGAGAGTCTTGTGGGACTCCTGCAGCTATAACTCTCTTCGTAGATATAGAAGACTTGATACAAACTTGTAAGGTTCCATTTGTTAAATAGGATTGCAGGAGAGATGTAAGACCTGTGGGCACTCCCATTTTGTTGAGCTTGTAAATCAAGCCGTCAGCCCAGACGCGGTCAAATTCTTTGGCGACGTCTAGAAAGACGTCTCCCACAGTTTATTTTTTTTATTGAGAGCTTTAGAGATGTTTTCCGCAACTATAAGGATCTGATACTCAGTCGAACGATGGCGCCGAAAACCAAATTGAGTTTCAGGAATAGCTTGATGTTGAGTAAGGAAATCGTCCAACCGGTTTAATATTATTTTTTCGTAGAGTTTGCCAATGGAAGAAAGCAGACTGATCGGACGGTAGCTTGATGGAAATGCAGGATTTTCCCCAGGTTTCTTGATCAGTCTGACTGATGCATTTTTCCATATATCAGGGAAAGCATGGGTTCGAAGTAAGAAATTGAAAAGGAGCACAGGTGCGTTATCGCTTTCATTGTCAAATTTTTAACCATCCTATTAGTAATTTTGTCAGGACCAGATGCTTTTTTCACCTTTAGTTTTGAGGTTATTTCTAAAATTTACTGTGAAGTAAATAATATTTTGGTTCGTGTCAGTTGAGCGAAATGTTAAAGGGTTGGGTTGTGGGTTGGGTTGTTTTACCTCTGAGCGACCTTTTTTTCACACCATGGGCTAAATGGCCAGGTCACAAGGACCCCGAAGGCTCAGAGAAGTTTGGGGGAGGGGACCCACTGGAACAGCTGTTGGGAGACAGATGGTAGCCTCCCGTCAAGGCCATCCAGCGTGTTCTTTAACGTGCAGAGGGTATGGCTCTCACGCACACGGGGCCACGGCTTAACGTCCCATCCGACGGAAGGAATGTAAAATGGAGTCTTGAATTTCCATACATGTTTTCTCATCTGATATGTTAACATTTTCCTGGAATTGTAGTTCTAAAGAGTCTGCAAAAGAATTAGCTTTGTCATCGTTACTGAAACAAAGTCCAGTTGCTCCTTGAATGGGGTGGTATGTAGAATATGGTTTCTTAAGAGTCTTAACCATTGTCCAGATGGATTTGTCACCCGCCCTGCCCACGGTCAGTAGGGGACACCGATGGGCTTGGAAAGGCCGACGTCCGACGGATGGGACGTTAACCCGTGGCCCCGTGTGCTGGAGAGCCATACCCTGTGCACGTTAAAGAACACGCTGGATGGCCTTGACGGGAGGCTACCATCTGTCTCCCAACAGCTGTTCCAGTGGGTCCCCTCCCCCAACCTTCTCTGAGCCTTCGGGTTCCATGTGACCTGGCCATTTAGCCCACGGTGTGCAAAAAAGTGCCGCTCAGAGGTAAAACAACCCAAACCCAACACCTAAAGACTAAAATTATACTTAGTTTGGTTCTTTCTAATGTTAGTTATGGTAGAGAAATATGGACCTTATGTAAGCGGGATAACAAGAAACTTGATGCCTTTGATTCCAAATGCTTACGCAGTATCTTGGTCATTATGAAGAGTATGGAATAATAGGCATACAGGCATAAAGACTAATATTAGACTGTATAATAGTTTGGTTCTATCTAAGGTTATATATGGTAGCGAAACATGGACCCTTTGTAAGCAGGATAACAAGACACTTGATGCCTTGGATTCCAGATGCTTACGCAGTATCTTGGTCATTAGGTGGTTTGACTTTGTAACTAATGATAAGGTTAGGCAAAGGAGTCGGCAACCTCCTTTAAGCAGTATATTGTGCAGAGAGAGACTCCGTTCGTTTGGCCATGTTGCCCGTATGGATAGCTGTAGATTACCAAAAATCGTTATGAATAGTTTACCTAAGGGTATCAAAAAATTGGGAAGACGTAGGATGCGATGGGCAGACAATGTCAAACAGGACCTTCCTAGATGTAGCTCAAAAGAGACGCGTCTGCATGGGAAAATTACAGTCTGATTGGACTTACCTAGCCCTTGCAAAGAAGGTCTAAGGAGAAGAAGACTAGCCTTGTACAAGCATAAGTGTCGCCGTTCTGCGGAATTTTACCGAAGCTGAACATGGCAAATTGATGTGCAGGCACAAAAACAACTGTAACGGGCAATCTGCGAATGCTCAGTGTAATCATTTTACCTCAAGGCAGCTATGGTTTGTCTTAATATTGGTATATATATATATGGCGATTTAACCAGTGTTTCCAAATGTCTGACAGCCATGGCTGTTTGGCACAGTGGTAACTGATCCTAAAGTTATTCAATGAGTGTTTTATCCCGTTTAGGAGTACATTTTATGATACCTGGAAAAGCGGTTGTATGTTTATTTTGTGTAATTTTGCAGCATTTTTAAAATTAATATGTAAATTAATACATTTTAGCATCTTGTGAATACATATAAGTCAATGTACATTGCAAGTTTGTGTTCCCTGGAGCATATCGAGGTACATTGTCTTCTGCACTTTGCTCTAACAGTGTAATACTTTTTTTATGGTTGATACGGGAAGTGCCTGCTGCCATCTGTTGAACGTTTATATAAGTAAAAACTCGATATGATAATTATTGAAAATACCAGCAATTGTAAAAAACATAATTATATAGATCATGTTATTATGCATTGACACATAAATCTCAATTTATTATAATATACTAAATGCTGTAGGTTGTTCAAAATATTAAAATTTTGGTCTTTAGCATAGCTACTACCAGTTTAAAAAATTAGATTTTATTAAAGAAAATGATTTCATTACTTGTTTTAAAATTACTCTAAACGAGAAGCAAATTATGATTGTACCTCATGAAGAAAACGAACATTTTTCAGAGTCAAAGTGTATGTAAAATTAATCAGGTGGGGTAAGCAATCGAAAACTTTGCTCGGCGGTGATGAAAAAATGCATGGAACTCGCTCGTCTCCCTGGATAGGTGATTGCCATGGATGGATGGGATTGATCTCTCTGGATGGATTTGCCATGTTTAGAGGGCGCTGCAATCGAAAAGTTTACATTACGTCTATGGAAGCTAGCTATCTTCTCCCTTAGACACTCATTGGTCCTAGGCTGCATAAGAATTTCGTATGTATGAATTTTATAGTTCTACATGAGCAGAACTGTATCGGGAAATAGCTGAGATTCATAAAGGTCAGTGAAATATTGATGGTTTATTTGTAATTACTTGTTGAATATCAGTTATGGTAGTTAAAAACTAATCTCAAAATTTTTTAAGTATAGAAAGAAATGTTAACAATAAATAAAAATCGAAAATAAAAAAATATTTTTTCGAATTATTTCTCAAAATAACCTAAAATTCGAATGCAAAAATAACTTTTTAATGAAAAGTCAATTCCTTGATAAAGTTACTTTTCTGTCTTCAATAAACAGAACTGATGAAGACAACACGACGTACACACGTGTACGATCTGTATATTCCAGCATCTTCGCCCATCGTTTCTTCTTCTTTAGGGGAGTGGAAATTGTCTCAGATGTCAAAGTGCTATGTTTGTAATCTGCAGTTTTAACGTTCGAGTCCCAACTGCGGCTGAGTTGAGATTTATTTCCGCCATCTCTCACGACGCCCTCGACAAGAAAGTAAACACTGATTAACTTGGAAAGGCCGCGGCGTATTAAACGGTATGTTAATCTCTGTCTCCGTGTGTTAGAAGATGTGGTGAGCTCTGACTCCGTGCGTTAAATCAGACGTTAAGCTTATCAAGGAATTGACTTTTCATTAAAAACTTATTTTTGCATTCGAATTTTAGGTTATTTTGAGAAATAATTCGAAAAAATATTTTTTTAATTTCGTTTTTTATTTATTGTTAACATTTTTCTATACTTAAAAAATTTTGAGATCAGTTTTTACCTACCATAACTGATATTAGACAAGTAATTACAAATGAACCATAAATCATTCACTCACAAATTGGCAGAAATAAATTTGAATACTTCTCGATACAATTCTGCTCATACAGAACTATAATATTAATACATACGAAATCCTTATGCAGCCGATCGCTACGCAAGTACACTGGACGTTAAGGTCTATAATCGTGTTACTAGATGGGATCTTAAGAACTGCAACCGTGTATTAGATGGGGTGTTAAGCTCTGCCTCGTCTATTAGAATATACCGGGAGGCATGCGTTACATGGGACTTTAAATTCTGCAAGCGTCTGTTAGATGGGATAGCAAGCGTCTGTTAGATGGGATAGCAAGCTCTGCCTTTGTGTGTTTAGAAAATATGGTGAGGTCTACATCCATGCATTAGATGGGACGTTAAGCAACCTACATTGGAAATTAACATCTGTCTCCATGTGCTAGATGTGGATGGCTTTGCCTCTCGTCCGTTAGGTGGGAAGTTAAGCTCTGCAATCCAGGTGTAAATTGGATGTTCAGCTCTGCCTCAGTGTGTTAGAAGATGTGATGAGTGCTGATCCCATGTGTTTCATGGGATGATAAGCTCTGCCCCCGTGCATGAAATCGGACGATAAGTTCTACCCCATTCGTTAGATGGGATGTTAACTTCAGCATCCGTGTATTAGATGGGATGTTAACTTCAGCATCCGTGTATTAGATGGGATATTAAGTTCTGCCTCCATGTGTTAGATGATGTGGTGAGGTCTGCCCCCCGTGCTTTAGATGGGAGTTAAACTTTGCAACCCTGTATTAGATGGGATTTTTTAGCTCTCCCTCTATTTCTTAGAAGATGTGGTGCGCTCTTCCCCCCATGCACTAGATGGATCGTTAAGCTCTGACACCATGTATTAGATGCGATAGTAATCTCTGTCTCAGAGTGTTAGAAGATGTGGTGAGGTCTGCCCCCATGTGATTGATGGGACGTTAAGCTCTGCAACAATGTATTAGATGGGACATTAAGTTGTACGCCGTGAGTTAGAAGATGTTGTCAGCTCTGCCTCTGTGTCTTACATGGGACCTTAATCTCACAACCGTGTTTTAAATGGGATACTAAGTTATGTATCAGTGTTTTAGAAGATGTGGTGGGCTCTGACCAAATGTGTTAGATGGGAACTTAAGCTCTGCAACCCGCGTTTCAGATTGGATTTTAAGCTCTACCTCGTTATGCTCTACCTACCTGTTAGAAGATGTTGTGAGCGCTGACCCCTTGTGTCTCATGGGATGATAAGCTCTGTCCCAATGTTTTAGATGGGACGATAGGTTCTGCCCCCATGTGTTAGATGGGACGTTAACTCCACATAAACAGTGTCAATTTTCAACAATCTTCAATCAATATTTAAAGAATCATTGAAGCGGGATCATTTAACCCCAGACGACAGAGTCGCATTGCCTCCAAATTGATGAAATCTTAAAAAATCGTCATACACACTTCAGATATTTAATTTATGTTAATGAACAAATTGTTACAAGAGTTGTGTTTTATCTCTTGAAGTATTTTTTCACAAGTGTCAAAAATTTAAGATAATGATTCAGCAGCTATTTTAAGATAAATGATTCTTCACATTCTTAAAATATTAAACTAATATTACGCGAAATATGTTAAGAGAGTAAACAGTGACATCTAGAATCTATCGCCAATAACAGTTTTTGCGTAAAAGGTTTATTTTTAGTGTTAGGGAGCTTTGAAAGTGGGTTCCCATTCACATAACATGGAAGTGTCCGAACACTTTTTTCAACATAGTGTATATATATATATAAGATGTAAACTGAAAATCTTTAACTAATGCTGAGCACTTAAAAATAGACATTTGATGTCAGGACATTATGCAGAAAAAAATGGAGCTAAATGTTCTGCTTAAAATTGTAGAAAGAGGGAAAAAACTAAAAAAAAAAGTATCTAGATTTAATTTTTTGGTTTTTTTTTTCATAAAAACCGGCATTTTATTTGATTTCTATGATCATTTGCGATAACAAGAATTACTATTCTGGTAGTTGGTAATTCTGTTGCAATCAGCAATTTTTACTTCACCAGAAATGTAAAATTTAATTCAGCATGAAACTTTAATTGAAACATTACATGATTTAATTTATTCAGCATTACACCTGCTACAGTCGTTTATAACCAGTACATCTTATCTACGAACTTTGGTGAACGGGCTTTGCTTTCGAATAAATGAGAAGATTATCTAAAACATTGAACATAGGCACCAATGTTTATTACTGGAGTATGTCAATGGGAGAGAGTGGTTTATGGCATCCTTAATTCTTCTCTGTCTCACCTAGCAAGCTAACAATCACAGATCCTAAACCTAATTGTGACTCGAAGTCGTCAGACATCCATCCGATGGCTCCTTCCAGCGGGGGGCCGGGGTGGTTCAGTAGGTAGCGCGCAAATTTACAGTATGTTATGTGGAGTTTTGTATACAGAGTGAAGAATAAAATGACAGAGTACTCTGAACTTTACTGCTGCTTAGAAAGAACGAAGACTTTCAGTTATGATACTCGACTTAAGAAAAAGATCATTTTGCCCCATTATAAGAAATCTATAGGCCAGAGATCAATACGGTACATTGGCATTAAGATTTGGAATGACAAGATACCAGAGGATACTGCTGCAATGGAACAATATAGAACTTTTAAATATAAATATAAACTATACTTATTATCAAGTCAATGATAGAGTCAGACCACAAAAATTCATGTGCTCAAATAAATGTATAAATGTATAAATTAAGGTCACCTGCAATGTTTTAAATTTAAGTGTATTTCAGGAAACATTTATTTAAAAGCTACGGCTTATTATGTTCTCCTTTTTCACCTGTGAACTTGTCTGTGTTTTATCTACCAATATATATATACGTTTGGGTGAAATAAACTTATTCAAATTTATCTCCGCAAAACTCCCCGCCTTGCCAACGGTCAGTAGGCAACACCGATGGGCTTAGAAAGGCCGCCGTCTGTCGGATGGGAAGTTCACCCGTGGTTCCGTGTGCGGGTGAGCCATTCCCTATGCACGTTAAAGAACAAGCTAGATGGTGTTAACGGTAGGCTACCATCTGTCTCCCAACAGCTGTTCCAGTGGGTCTCCTCCCCCAACCTTCTCTGAGCCTTCGGCTTCCATGTGACCTGGACATTTAGCCCATGGTGTGCAAAAAGTGCCGCTCAGAGGTAAAACAACCCGACCCTCCTTCCAGCGGAAAAAACGATGGAATAAGTGATATGACATCACGCCAGTATTTGGAGACATTATTATTTTATTTGCTAATCCATAGATGGCAGCACTAGCTAAATTACTTGCTTAGTTAGCAAACAGTTTTGTTACCTCTGAGCAGCATTTCTTTTTTTGCAAACAACGGGCTAAATGAACAGATAACAAGGACACCAAGTGCATCCATTTGCATCCAGCATTTTTTTTATTGTTTTAACCTTCCATACTACGGAAGGCGGCTTCTCCAAGTCCATTCCTCTCCACTTTCTCATTTCTGTGGAACAGATGGGACTCGAACCTAGGAACTGCAGATTACCAATTTGGCTCGATACAAACTGAACCAAGCCCTGCCGTTAGAGCAGCCCCAACTGCATAACCATTCCAAGCAGTCGCTTAAGGTACCAAATTTTAAGGGCTTTGTATTCGTATTTGGAAGAGTTTGCTCGAATCCCAATAAAATTAAAAGTTCAGTGAAAGTCCTGAGGGCTTCACATTGCTCTTTGAGCAGAATGATTTTAAAACCTTTGAACTAATGGATTAGATGACATTTTATTTCAGATGTGGGGGAAGAAAACTATAATCAGTTAGCGCCACAAAAGAAAGACAGATTAATAATAATATCAAAAATACTCGAATACTATTCGACTTCGAGTATAAGTCAATTCCTAGCTTTGGGCCTCGGAAAGGAAGAAGATCTATATACACAGTCGTATCAGAATAATATGACCACCTACCTAATAATAGGAATAACTACCCTTGGCCCAGATGACAGCGGCGAGATGACGAGGCATGGACGCAATGAGGCCCTGGAAGGTTGCCAGAAGCACACATGCCCATTCGGACTCCAGCAGAGCACGGATTTTCCGGATATGACGTGGTTGTGGGTCCGCATGCCGAACCTGTCGTTCCAAATGGTCCCACAAGTGCTCTATGGGATTGAGGTCGGGCAATTTCGCCAGTCAAGGGAGAACGAAGACATCGCTGTCGTGTTCCTGGAAACAGTCAGGCACCACCTTAGCGACATGGCAGGGCGCATTATCCTGTTTGTAGACACCATCACGGCAAGGGTAAAGGTTCTTCGATATGATGAAGGGATGCATGTCGTCAGCGAAGATGCACAGGTAGCCATTGGCTTCAGGGACCCATCCAGTGGTACCATCGGTCCCAGGTCATACCAGGAAAACATCCCCCAGACTTGCACACTGCCGCAGCCGGCCTGTACTTGACCAACAACTGTGTCCAGGTGTTGGTTCTCATGTGTCTAACGCTGTCTCCGCCGCCTTCCGTCACTTCTGTGGAGTAGAAACCTCGATTCGTCTGGAAGGCAACATTTTTCCACTCTTCCACTGTCCAATCACGGTAGTCCCGTGCAAACTGCAGGCATCATTGCCGATGGACCTTGGTTAACATGGGCACCTTTACTCAGCGTCGACTCCAGAAACCCATGCGTAACAGCGTTCACTCTACTGTTATCGGGGACACTTATCTGGGTCCCCAGCGTTCATTTGAGTGGTCAATTGCTGCGCTGTTGCGCGTCGATTGTCATTTAACAATCGAATGAGGCGCCATTCTCCTCTGGGGTTGATGTCCTTTGATGCTGCACAGTTTGGGGCCACACAGTGTGCCAGTGGTCCATTCTTGGTATACAACTTATTACAACACCTCGCGAACAGCACACGGAATCTGCTGTCTCCGAGATGCTTCCACCCTTGGCACGGTAGCCGATGATCATTCCTTTATGAACGTCCGTCAAATCAATACCTCTGCCCATTGTGCACACGTTACACACTATGATTCATCTGTCCTGGCCGGCTGCTTATATCACCGTGGGGTCAACCTTGTCATATGCACTCTGTGACATGTCTGGGCGGGTATACTGTGATTCCGTGGGTGTTCATATTATTCTGATATGACTGTGTATTTTCTAAAGTGTCCAAAATGGGAATGTGGCTCATGAGTTGTCAGTTGGACTGAACTAGACTGTTTTCCACATGCTCGAGAGGTGAGCAAAAGCGCTTTTAATCCTCTGCCGTCACTAGCCAGAGGATCTAGTGAGGGTCATGGTGAGGAACGAGTGTTGCTGGCAAACAGGAAAGACGTTGTTAAGCGCATCAAAGAGGCATAGATCTTTCTCAAAAGGGACCCTAAATAAACAGGGTTTGGTTCAGTGTAAACCGAGGTAGAGTTCTGTGTGAACCAGGGTTTGGTTCTATGTGAACCAGGGGTTCGTATCTATCCAAACCAGGGGTTTTGTTCTGTGTGAACCAAAGGTTCGTTTCTATCCAAACCAGGGGTTTGGTTCTGTGTGAACCAGGGGTTCGTTTCACATAGAAACGAACTCCTGATTCACACAGAATATTCCGTTTGTTCACACAGAAGCTAACCCTGGCATGTTTCCAGGGTATGGTTCACACAGAACCAAACCCTGGAAACTTCCAGGGTTTGGTTCTGTGTGAACAAATGGAAGATTCTATGTGAACCAGGAGTTCGTTTCTATGTGAACCAGGGTTTTGTTCTGTGGGAACCAGGAGGCGGTTCTTAGTGAATCAAGGTTCGGTACTCTGTGAACCAGGAGGCAGTTCTGTGTGAACCAGGTAGTTAGGCAAGGATTAAATATCCTCCCGCCGAGTTTTTCGGTTGGTAAAGAGATCTCTGTACATATTTCCAACTCATCAGATATGAATGATTAGAGTAACAAAGCAGCATTCGGATTAAAGAAAAGTGGTTGAAGGAATATTTACTTATTAATTTATCTGCAAACCCATTTCATTCTGATCATGAGCGCAGCTCAGGCCCATGAAATCGAGTACATTCCTATACGTACATGTTGTATGCATGTAAATAGACTGTGTCGTCCGTCCTCTGCTCTGGCTCATTTGTTTATTTCATCTTTCTACACGACGTTTAGCACAGCACGTCTGAAGCACACCTAAGCATGGGTGTAAAAACCCGAGAATATGTGGTTTCACTAAGGATAATGGCGAATACTGATTAAGTGAACTAATTAAACCCCCTCTATAAAGTGGCTGGGAGGAATACGTCTCTCCTTACCTCAGGGCCACGACAGGGTCCTTCTAACCTAGCTATTTTACCCATTGTGCTAAAAAAATACATCTCAAAGAACGTGACGCGAATTGATGCATTTCCAGCCATCACATTCTGCATTTCATTGGCTTTCGTGGTTAAGTGTAATAGGCCACGATTGGACAAGAAACTCTTTGAGGGATGCTCGCCATTCCATTTATGTGGAACATTGCAGAGTAAGGTTTGATTCATTCTGAAATTTATCTTCGACACATTTCTCCATAAAACTTAAGAAGTTACCTAGTTCTGAATATAATTCGCGATATATTCGACAGACATATTTCCGAGGAATGGGAAAATCCTTCCCTGGATTTCTGGTATAGCCTCGACAGGGCCGGATTAGTGTAATGACCATACCTGCCACGGCCCGGGACAGTATCTTTAAGAATGTACTCACTTTTAAAGATGGATTCTTTTATCGGAGGGTTGGGTTGTTTTACCTCTGAGTGACACTATTTTGCACACCGTGGGCTAAATGGCTAGGTCACAAGGATACCGAAGGCTCAGAGAAGATTGGGGGAGGAGACTCGCTGGAACAGCTTTTGGGTGACAGATGGTAACCTCCCTTCAAGGTCATCCAGCGTGATTTTAAACGTGCACTGGGTATGACTCTCCAGCACACAGGGACACGGCTAAACGTCACATCCGACGGACTCCGGCATTTCTAAGCCTATTGTGTTCCCTACTGACCGTGGAGAAGGCGGTGAGTTTTGCGCAGATAAACTTCCACGCCGACCCAGTTGGGACTCGAGCTTGGGAACTGCAGAATACGAGCCTGGCGCGCTAACGACTGATCCTGTGATTGCTAGCTTTATAGATTTCAAAAAGGCTTTTGACTCTACGGATCGATTAATTTGTGGTTGAATTTTAGATCATATGGAATAAGTTAGTGTAATGAGAGCTCTATATTATAACACCGAGTCGAGTGAAAGAGTTGGTACGTCTTCCAGCGATTGGTTTAGCATTGTCAGTGGAGTTAGACAAGGGTGCATTTTGTCTCCTTTTCTCTTTAGTTTAGTTATTTATTATGTAATGCGAAATTCTTTGCAAGGGAAAGATTTTCCCAATAAATGATCTAGATATTTCAAAATTGTCCCCTGTTGGCTACTGATGTTGATGAGCTGAATTCGTTCATTAGGGCTGTTGATGAGACTGGTAATAGAGTATTTTTGGTGATAGACAGGAAACTAATATGATGAAAATTGGTCAGGCAGATGGTGCTTCAGTTGCTTTCAATGGCTGCCCTCTTGATCAAGCGTGTCACTTTAATTATCAGAATAGGGATTGCTGCTGGGACTTTTAAGAATCTATGGAGAGTATGGAATAATAGGCGTACAGACCTAAAGACTAAAATTAGGCTATATAATAGTTTGGTTCTTTCTAAGGTTTGTTATGGTAACGAAATATGCACCCTTTGTAAGCAGGATAACAAGAAACTTGATGCCTTCGATTCTAGATGCTTACGCAGTATCTTGGGCATTAGTTACTTTGACTTGTAAATAAGGATGAGGTTGGTAGAAGGAGTCATCAACCTCTTTGAGCAGCATATTGTGCAGAGAGAGACTGCGTTGGTTTGGCCATGTTGCCCCTATGCATAGCTTCAGATTTCCAAAGATCGTTAAGAACAGTGTACCTACGGGTATCAAAAAAAGCGGGAGACGTAGGATGCGATAGGCAAACAATGTCAAACAGGACGATGATAGAATCGGCCTAGAGTGGCCAAATGCAGCAGATGTAGCTCAAAAGAGACACGTCTGGATAGGAGAATTACAGAGTGTGGTTGGATAACCTAGCCCTTGGCACATCAAAATTTTGAATGTAAAGTTCTGCAGGAGCAGAGCTGTGTCTGGAAGTTTAAGGACTGTCTAAAAAGCACCAGCAATGAAAGAATGATGGTTTATTTGTAATTACTTGTCTAATATCAGTTTTGGTTGGTAAAAACTGATATTGAAACTTTTTAGGTATAGAAAGAAATATTAACAATAAATAAAAAAACGAAGATAAAAAAATATTTTTTCGAATTATTTCTCAAAATAAACTAAATTTGAATGCAAAAATAACTTTTTAATGAAAAGTCAATTCCTTGATAAAGTTACTTTTCTCGCTATCATAAACAGAAATTATGAAGACAACAAGACGTACCCACGTGTGGATCTGTATATTCCAGCATCTTAGACCATTGTTTCTTTCTCTTTAGGCAGCGGAAATTGTCTCAGACGGTAGAGCGCCATGTTTGTAATCTGCAGTTCTAACGTTCGAATCCCAACTGCGCATGATTTGAGATTTATTTCCGACATCTTTGACGACGCCCTAGACAAGAATGTGTACACTGATGGACTTGGAAAGGCCGCCGTGTATTAGATGGGATATTAAGCTCTGCCTCTGTCTTAGAGGATGTGGTGAGGTCTACCCCAATGCGTTAGACGGGACGTTAAGCTCTGCAACCAGTGTGTTAGATGTGATGTTAAGCTCTGCCTCCATTGTTAGAAGATGTGGAGAGCTCTGCCTCCATGCATTGGATGGTACGTCAAGCTCTGCAACCGTGTATTAGGTGGGATGGTAAGCTCTGCCTCCAATGTTAGAAGATGTGGAGGGCTCGGCCCCCATGCATTGGATGGTAACTCAAGCTCTGCAACCGTGTATTAGATGGGATGGTGAGCTCTGCCTCCACTGTTAGAAGATGTGGAGGGCTCTGCCCCCATGCTTTGGATGGTACGTCTATCTCTGGAACCGTGTGTTAGATGGGATGTTAAGCTCTGCCTCCATTGTTAGAAGATGTGGAGGGCTCGGCCTCCATGCATTGGATGGTACGTAAAGCTCTGCAACCGTGTATTAGATGGGATGGTAAGCTCTGCCTCCATTCTTAGAAGATGTGGAGGGCTCTGCCTACATGCATTGGATGGTACGTCAAGCTCTGAAACCGCGTGTTAGATGGGATGATAAAATCTGCCTCCATTGTTACAAGATGTAGAGGGTTCTGCCTCCATGTGTTGGAAGATGTGGTGAGGTCTGCCCCCATGCTTTTCATGGGACTTTAGCTTCTGCAACCGTCTGTTAGATAGAATAGCAAGCCCTACCTCCGTGTGCTTAGAAAATATGGTGAGGTCTGCCCCCCATACATTAGATGGAACGTTACGTTCTGTAACCATGTATGAAATGGGATAATAAACTCTTCCTCCGTGTGATAGAAGATGTAGTGTGCTCTACCCCCTTGCGTTACATGGATCGTTAAGCTCAGCAATGAGCTTAACGATCCATGTGTTAGATTGAATGTTAAGTCATTCCTCCGTTGTTAGAAGATGTGGTGTGCTCTCCCCCATGCGTTAGAATGGACATTAAGCTCTGAAACCCGTCTGTTAGATGGTATGTTAAGCTCTGCCTTTTTGTGTTAGAAGATGTGGTGAACTCTGCCCATCTGCTTCAGATGGGATGTTAAGATCTCCAGCTGTGTGGTACATGCGATAATAAGCTCTGTCTTAGTGTGTTAGATGTGGTGAGGTCTGCTCCCGTGTATTATATGGGACGGTATAAGCTCTGCAACCATGTGTTAGATTGGATGTTAAGCTATGCGCCGTGGGTTAGAAGATGTTGTCAGCTCTGCCTCCTTGTGTTACATGGGACGTTAAGCTCAGCAGCCGTGTTTTAATTGGGACATTAAGCTCTGTATCTGTGTGTTAGAAGATGTGGTGTTATCTGCCAACGTGACGTTAACCTCTGCAACGGTGTATTAGATGGGATATTAAGCCTTGCCACCATGAGTTATAATATGTGGTAAGCTCTGACTTCGTGATTCAGATGGGAAGTTAAATTCTGCAACCCTGTATTAGGTAGTAAGTTAACATGTGCCTTCATGTGTTAGAAGCTATGGTAGGCTCTGCCTCCCGTGCGTTAGATGGGAAGTTAAACTCTGCAACCGTGAATAAGATGAAAAGTTAACCTCTGCCCCCGTGTGTTATTTGGGAAGTTAAGCTCTGCAACGCAGGTATTAGATTGGATGTTAAGCTCTACCTCAGTGTGTTTGAAGATGTGGAGGGCTCTGATCCAGTGTGTTTCATGGAATTGTGTTCTGCCCCGTTGGTTAGATGGGATATTAAGTTCTGCCTCCCAGTGTTAGAAGATGTGGTGAGGTCAGACGTCCATCCGATGGCTCCTTGCAGCGGTGGGCGGCGGTGGTGATGGGAGTGGCTCAGTCGATAGCGCGCCAGGCTCGTAATCTGTAGTTCCCAGTTTCGACTCCCAGCTCGGTCAGCGTTGCGATTTATCTCTGCAAATATTCCGCACCCTACCCACGGTCAATAGACACCGATAGACATGGAAAGGCCGCTGTCCGACGGATAGAACGTTAAGCTGTTGTCCCGTGTGCCCTATACCCTGTGCACGTTAAAACACAGGCTGGATGGACTTAACGGTAGGCTACCATCTGGCTCCCAACAGCTGTTCCAGTGGGTCCCCTCCCCCAACCTTCTCTGTTCCTTCGGGGATAATCTGTTCCTTCGGGGATAATCTGTTCCTTCGGGATTCTCTGTTCTTCCGCTCAGAGATAAAACAACCCAATCCAAAGGAACTAGATGCTGCAAACTTTGCATGAACCTTTATTTCACTCAGTGGGAGAACGTAGGCTAGGTGCGAAACCCTGGTGGCAACCGAAATTGGGTGGGGATGGGGAGTTTAAACTTCTCAAAATCCCCACAGACTTAACATCAACTGTTGAAAGTTATTCAAATTAACGGTTGCCACCAATAAATTTGAAAGAAGGAATGCATAAAACTAATATCTTTTTGATTATGCGTGATAAAGTCATTTTTCAGTTTGTTGGGTGACGAGCACTAACATCCGTGAATATTGAAGTCATTCGAATTAAGCACGAGCTAATTAAACACGAGATTCTTTGTTGAAGTAAAAGCTTCAAAAACTAAACATTCCTATCAGAAATTAAATTCATTAATTTGTTTTGAAAAATTATGCAAAATTTAATTAACGTATACTTCATACGTTATTTAATAAACGTTTTGATATGTTAAGTAATAAATAATGTTTTCCAAAAATAATAATAAATTTTTCGTTGTCCTTAAACACTTTGCGGGCAACTAAAATCATATATATTTCTTTTTCTATAAAGTTAAATATTCTTGGCACTCTGTATCGGATTAACTCTGTTGGGTACAAAATGATTTGAAAAGTTTGAGTATTTGAACGAGGCAATTTCCATTTTTGGTTAACTTCTGACTTGGGGAGGGGTATACGGTACTTCAAAATATGCCCATTTCTAAAGCCCATATCTAAAAGAGAGGGCTGAACATTAAACCAGAGAACACTTTCTTCTTTTTTTACCTATCTTTGTAATGTTTTTTTCATTCGTCATTGGCATATTTTGTTCATTTGTTTCTCGGTTTGCTATTATGATTATGAAAACAGTAGTTTTACCATATCTCCCTCCGTTGGGTTTGGAATGTGCATTGTCCGCCAGGTTCGAGTCCCAGCTGGGACAGCGTTGAGATTTTTCTCCGAAAAACTCGCCGCCCGTCCCAGGACAGTACCAGACACCAATGGACTTGGAACAGCCGCCGTGGTTAAGTCGTGGTTCCTGATGTGGAACAACCATACCCTGTGAACGTTAAAGAACACGATGGATGGCCTTGATGAGAGGCTACCATCTCTCTCCGAAATGGTATTCCGATGGATCCCCTCCGCCAACTTCCTCTGAGCCATCGGGATTTTGTGACCAGGCCATTTTGACCACTGTGTGCAAAAAAGATGATATAAGATAGAATTGATATTAGATATTGTTATAAGCATTATATTTCAGTATTGTCATGTGCATTACGTTTCGATATTCATATAAGCATCACGTTTCAGTATTGTTATAAGCATTGTGTTTCATAATGTTACAACATCTATTTAAACTTCTTTTCATCATGTTACAACTTCTCTTTAAATTCCTTTTCAGTATGTTACAACTACTTTTTTAAATTTAGTGCATTTGTCCTCTTGTGATTTGTACAAAAATTATATCCGGAATATAAAGTAACAGATGGGATTTTTCACTTCTGAGTGGCACGTTTTTTCAGCCGCCATGCCCACGGTCAGTAGGGGACACCAATGGGCTTGGAAAGGCCGCCGCCCATGGGATGGGCCGTTAAGCCGTGGCTCCGTGTACGGGAGAGCCATACCCTGTGCACATTAAATAACATGCTGGATAGCCTTGGCAAGAGTCTACCATCTGTCTCCCAACAGCTGTTCCAGTGGTTCTCCCCCCCCCAAACCTTCTCTGAGCCTTCGGGGTCCTTGTGACCTGGCCATTTAGCCCATTGTGTACAAACAAGTGCCGCTCAGAGGTAAAACAACCCAGCGTTTTTGCAGACAATGGACTAAGTTGCCATATCACAGGAACCCGCAAAGGTTAAGAGAAATTTGGCTCTATAGTTTTATTTACATTGTGGTCCATAAATGGTAGCTAAGCATAAAGTGAAAGAATAGCTGTGTACCAATTCCCAGCGATGATGCACAGAACCAGCCAGGTCTAGCGTCTAATGTCCGATCCTGTCTTTTCGTGGTGCAGGCCTTTAGTACCTTTCAAAAGAGATATTCTCTTTTGGAAGGGAACGGAAATGGTGGGCTGCCGGTTCAGTATACCCTACTGATCTGGTCATCTATGGCCACTTTTTTTTTTCAACCCTGCTGAAAAGTAGTCAACTTCACAGGGTCCTACTGCTGACCATTTATACCTACTAGACTGGACTTGTTTATGGATTTAAGCTTGAATATGGATTATGGACTTGCTGCAGTGGTGGGCTTCTGTTGAGGGAGAATCTGCCCCTGTGTTTTCTGTTTGCTTCTGGGTTTCCAGCCCTAACCGAACAGAGGCATGGGATACCTTATATCAGCTGGTGGATAATCCTGATCGGAGGCCATCGCAAGTACCTGAACCTCCCCAAGTTAGTTCGGCATCGTCAATCCTAAGTAATATATCTCAAACGGGCCATTTGGCTCTTGAAAATGTCCACTTGAAAAGATTGTGTCTGAAGCTCCTACCCGCATCGGTGACTTCAGCCTTTAGCGGAGGAGTCTTTCTCCCATGCCTGCGATCTGGGGGCTGTTTCATATTGTTGGCCCTACCTGTCTCAATAAATCTAGTTTCTTTAAAACTCCTACTGATCAATTTCTCTCTGCAGGAACATGGAACATGAGGACATTAAATAGAGATTATTCTCTAGATGACCTCACGCATTAATTCCAGCGCTATAACCTAGATAATCTAGGCTTGAAAGAGACCAGATAGACAGGAAAAGATATGATACTTAAAATAACTTTAAATTTCTCTTTGGAGGCAGGGATGATGGAAAGCATCTCCAAGATCTATATTTGCTTCTCAGCAGACACGCCGTTGATGCTCTTCTACGATACAAATGCATTAATGAAAGATTTCTTACAGCAAAATTTAAAACAAAAATTAAAACCTTCAATGTCATCTGTTATTACGTCCTCACAGAGGACTCGTGAAATCAAAAAGGATAAGTTTTACAGACAGCTTCAGAATATTTTGAATTCTGTGAAGAAAGGAGATATTTCTCTTGTGCTAGGTAACTCCAAGGCTAAAGTTGGTTCTGATTCTGACCTTTGGGCAGGTGTTTTAGGTACTTTTGGCATTGGCAGTTCCAATGGCAATGGGGGACGCCTCCTACAGGTAAGTAAACTTAATGGTTTACAAATAACTAACACATACTACAATCATCGGGACATTTATGTCCCGATGTTTGTAGTATATGATTTTTACAAACATCGGATGGATTGCACAGGAATATTATAGATTATATTTTAATTAACAGCAAACGGGCTAGTTCAGTTAGGAATACCAGATCATACAGGGGAGCCTAAATTGGGTCTGACCATTACCTGGTCAAGAGTGTCTTGTAGCTGAAGCTTAAGAAGTGTTGCGCTAAGGTTAAGAAAATTACCTTCAACACTGAAGGTCTGAAAGATCAAGATATAGCCAAAGCATACCATGATAGGCTACTTAGTCGTTATGAAAATCGTGGTTTGCTTACTGCTGAAGTTGAGAAAGAATGGGATCAGGTTAAACAAGCTTTTCTTGAAACCAACAATATTCTTTTTGGTAATAGGGAACAGAGGAAACAAAATTATTTCAGTGATAAGGCTAAGGAACTTATTTCTGAAACTAGGACGTGCATAATTAATATCAATCAACACCCTACTACTCCTAAAAGAAGGCATTACAAAGAGCTTAATAAACATAAAAAAATATCACTTTATAGATGATAAGAATCTGTAGCTTGATAGCTTGGCTGATAATGTAGAAGAAGCAGTTGGACAGCACAACAGCAATGGAACCAAAACACTAACTTATCAGATACCAGATTATTAATGTTTTTTGTGGGAAGGAAGAGATAGGTACACAGGATTGAGAAATAAATAAGGCACGGCGGTTGAAGATGAGGCTTCTGTGATGGCTAGGTGGGCTGAGCATTTCAGAGAATTTCTAAATAATATGATTATTTCTACTCCCATTGTTTCTAATGACAATAAATGCATTTCTGGCTTTAATGATGGCTCTATATCACATTCCGAAGTTGCGTTAGCTATCTCTAAATTAAAACTGCATAAATCCCCAGGGGTGTACGAAATCACCACAGAAATGCTTAAAGCTGGGATCATTTGTGTTGTCACATGGCTGACTGAAATTTTGAATATTTTTTATGATAAATGTGTTGTTCCTAAGTATTTTACTAGAGCTATCATTGTCCGAATATTTTTAAAAAGGTTATCGCAGTTCTTGTGATAATTATAGGGGAATTAGTTTACTTTCTGTTCCAGGTAAAGTTCTTAGCACGATTATACTTAATAGAATTAAGAATTGGTTGATGGACAACAGCGTGATGAACAGTATGGATTCAGATGTGCTACGGGATGTATTGATCAAATATTTTCATTTAAGTAGATTCTTGAGAAATGTTTAGAGTTCAGAAACCTGTGGTTGCCAAACCAACGCATTCTCTCTCTGCACAATATGCTGCTCAAAGAAGGTTGATGACTCCTTCCAACCTCATCATTATTTACAAAGTCAAAACAACTAATGCCCAAGATACTGCGTAAGCATCTAGATCTCTATAGATTTTAAAATGGCTTTTGATTATGTTGACCGACATAATTTGGGGTTGATCGTTAGATCATACGGAATACCTGATAAGTTAGTTAGTGTAATGAGAGCTCTCTAGAATAACACTGAGTCGTATGTTAAAGTTGGTACGTCTTGCAGCGATTGGTTTAGCATTGTCAGTGGAGGGTGCATTCTGTCTGTTTTTCTCTTTAGTTTAGTTATTGCTTATGTAATGCGAAATTCTTTTCGAGGGAAATATTTTGGTCTTAAATAGTCTAGTGATTTCAAAATTTCTGATTTAGATTATGCAGATATTTTGGCCCTGTTGGCTACTGATGTTGATGAGATGAATTCGTTCATTAGGGTTGTTGACGTGACTGGTAATAGGGTAGGTTTGGTGATAAACAGAGAAAAAACTAAAGTGATGAAAATTGGTTAGGCAGATGGTGTTTCAGTTGCTTTCAATGGCTGTGCTATTGAGCAAGTGTTTCACTTTACTTATCTTGGGAGCTATGTAACAGATACTGGTGATGTGCGGCATGAGATAAATAGACGAACAGGGATTGCTCTATGGATTGATCTATCGAGAGAACGGAAAAATAGGAGTATACACCTAAAGACTAAAATTAGGCTGTATTATAGTTTGGTTCTTTCTAAGGTTAGTTATGGTAGCGAAACATAGACCCTTTGTAAGCAGGATAACAAGAAACGTGATGCCTTTAATTCTAGATGCTTACGCAGTATCTTCGGCATTAGTTACTTTGACTTGTAAATGAGGATGAGGTTGGTAGAAGGAGTCGGCAACCTCCTTTGAGCAGCATATTGTGCAGAGAGAGACTGCGTTGGTTTGCCACGTTGCCCCTACGTATAGCTGCAGATTGCCAAAGATCGTTATGAACAGTGTACCTACGGGTATCAGAAAAAGGGGGAGACGTAGGATGCGATAGGCAGACAATGTCAAACAGGACGATGATAGAATCGGTCTAGAGTGGCCAAATGCAGCAGCTGTAGCTCAAAAGCGACGCGTCTGTATGGGAAATTACAGTCTGATTGGACTTACTTAGCCCTTGGTGCATAAGGATTTCGTATGTATGAATTTTATAGTTCTGCATGAGCAGAACTGTATCGGGATATAGCGGAGATTTTCCAAAATTTATTTTTCAATGAAAGATTTATGGTTTATTTGTAATTACTTGTCTAATATCAGTTATGGTAGGTAAAAACTGATCTCAAAATTTTTTAAGTATAGAAAGAAATGTTAACAATAAATAAAAAAACGACAATAAAAGAATATTTTTTCGAATTATTTCTCAAAATAACCTAAAATTCGAATGCAAAAATAACTTTTTAATGAAAAGTCAATCCTTTTATAAAGTTACTTTTCTCTCTATCATAAACAGAACAGATGAAGACAACACGATGTACACACGTGTACGATCTGTATATTCCAGCATCTTCGCCCATCGTTTCTTCTTCTTTAGGGGAGCAGAAATTGTCTCAGACGTCAAAGTGCTTATGTTTCTAATCTGCAGTTTTAACGTTCGAGTCCCAACTGCGCCTGAGTTGAGATTTATTTCCGCCATCTCTCACGACGCCCTCGACAAGAAAGTAAACACTGATTAACTTGGAAAGGCCGTCGTGTATTAGACGGTATGTGAAACTCTGCCTTAGTGAGTTAGAAAATGACCTCAGTGTGTCTGACTTCGTGCGTTAAATCAGACGTTAAACCTATCAAGAAATTGACTTTTCTTTAAAAACTTATTTTTGCATTCTAATTTTAGGTTATTTTGGGAAATAATTCGAACAATTTTTTTTTTATTTTCGTTTTTTATTTATTGTTAACATTTCTTTCTACACTTAGAAAATTTTGAGATCAGTTTTTACCTACCATAACTGATATTAGTCAAGTAATTACAAATGAACCATCAATCTTTCATTCCCAAATCATAGTAATTAATTTGCATACTTCCCGATACAGTTTTGCTCGTGCAGAACTATAATATTCATTCATACGAAATCCTTAAGCAGCCAATGGCTACGCAAGTACACTGGACGTTAAGCTCTATAATCGTGTTACTAGATGGGATCTTAAGAACTGCAACCGTGTATTAGATCGGGTGTTAAGCTATGCCTCCTCTGCTAAAATATACCGTGAGGTATGCGTTACATGGGACTTTAAATTCTGCAAGCGTCTGTTAGATGGGATAGAAAGCTCTGCCTTTGTGTGCTTAGAAAATATGGTGAGGTCTACCCCATGCATTAGATGGGACGTTAAGCAAATTACATTGGAAATTAACATCTGTCTCCATGTGCTAGATGTGGATGGCTCTGCCTCTCGTCCGTTGGGTGGGAAGTTAAGCTCTGCAACCCAGGTGTAAATTGAATGTTAAGCTCTGGCTCAGTGAGTTAGAAGATGTGATGAGTGCTGATCCCGTGTGTTTCATGGGATGATAAGCTCTGCCCCCGTGCATGAGATAGGACGATAAGTTCTGCTCCGTTCGTTAGATGGGATGTTAACCTCTGCAACCGTGTATTAGATAGGATATTACGTTCTGCCTCCATGTGTTAGAAGGTGTGGTGAGGTCTGCCCCCGTGCTTTAGATGGCAGTTAAACTTAGCAAACCTGTATTAGGCGGGATTTTTAGCTCTCCCTCAGTTTCTTAGAAGATGTTGTGAGCTCTGTCCCCATGCATTAGATGGGTCGTTAAGCTCTGACACCATGTATTAGATGCGATAGTAAGCTCTGTCTCAGAGTGTTAGAATATGTGGTGAGGTCTGCCTCCATGTGATAGATGGGACGTTAAGCTCTGCAACAGTGTATTAGATGGGACATTAAGTTGTACGCAGTGAGTTAGAAGATGTTGTAAGCTCTGCCTCTGTGTCTTACATGGGACTTTAAGCTCACAACCGTATTTTAAATGGGATACTAAGATATGTATTAGTGTATTAGAAAATGTGGTGAGATCGTATAAGATGCACGTGTTAGCACGTGTATTAGATGGGACATTAAGCTCTGTAATCCTGTATTAGATGGGAAGTTAAGCTATTCTTCCATGTGTTAGAGGATGTGGTGGGCTCTGACCAAATGTGTTAGATGGGAAGTTCAGATCTGCAACCCGGGTTTCAGATTGGATGTTAAGCTCTTCCTCCGTGTATTACAAGATGTGGTGAGCGCTGACCCCTTGATAAGCTCTGTCCCAATGTTTCAGATGGGACGATATGTTCTGCCCCCATGTGTTAGATGGAACGTTAACTCTCCATCAACATTGTCCATTTTCAACAATCTTCGATCAATATTTAAAGAATCATTGAAGCGGGATCATTTAACCGCAGACGACAGAGTCGCATTTCTCCAAATTGATGAAATCTTAAAGAATCGTCATACAAACTTTTGATATTTAATTTATGTTAATGAACAAATTGTAACAATGGTTATGTTTTATCTCTTGAAGTATTTTTTCACAAGTGTCAAAAATTTAAGATAAATGATTCAGCTTCCATTCATTCTTAAAATATTAAACTAATATTACGGGAAATATGTTAAGAGAGTTAACAGTAACATCTAGAATTTATCGCCAATAACAGTTTTTGCGTAAAAGGTTTATTTTTAGTGTTAGGGAGTGCAACATAGTGTATATATATTTAAGATGTAAACTCAAAGTCTTTAACTAATGTTGAGCACTTAAAAATAGACAATTGATGTCAGAACATTATTCAGAAAAAAAATGGAGCTAAATATTTGAAATGTTCTGCTTAAAATTGTAAAAAGAGTGGAAAAAACTAAAAAAGTTGTTTCTAGATTTAACTTTTTGGGGGTTTTTCCATAAAAACCGTCACTTTATTTGACTTCTATGATTATTTGCGATAACAAGGATTACTACTCTACTAGTTGGTAATTCTCTTGCAATCAGGAATTTTTGCTTAACCAGAAATGTAAAATTTAATTCAGCATCAAAATTTAATTTAAACATTACATGATTTAATTTATTCAGCATTACACCTGCTACAGTCGTTCATAAAAGTATATCTTGACTACGAACTTTAGAGACTGGGCTTTGCTTTCGAATAAATGAGATTATCTAAAACATTGAACATAACCACCAATGTTTATTACTGGAGTATGTCAATGGGAGAGAGTGGCTTATGGCATCCTTAATTCTTCTCTGTCTCACCTAGCAAGCTAACAATCACAGATCTTAATCCTAATTGTGATTTGAAGTCGTCAGACATCCGTCCGATGACTCCCAGCGGGGGGCCGGGGTGGTTCAGTCGGTAGCGCGCAGATTTATCTCCGCAAAACTCCTCGCCTTGCCAACGGTCAGTAGGCAACACCGATGGGCTTGGAAAGGCCGCCGTCCATCAGAAGGGAAGTTAACGCGTGGTTCCGTGTGCGGGTGAGCCATACCCTGTGAACGTTAAATAACACGCTAGATGGCCTTAACGGGAGGCTACCATCTGTCTCCCAACAGCTGTTCCAGTGGGTCTCCTCCCCCAACCTTCTCTGAGCCTTCGGGTTCCATGTGACCTGGCCATTCAGCCCTTGGTGTGGAAAAAATTACCGATCGGAGGTAAAACAACCCGACCATCCTCTACCTCTGAGCAGCGTTTTTTTTTTTTGCATACAACGGGCTAAATGAACAGGTAACAAGGACACCAAGTGCATCCATTTGCATCCAGCATTTTTTTATTGTTTTAACGTTCCATACTACGGAAGGCGGCTTCTCCAAGCCCATCGCTCTCCACTTTCTCATTCCTATGGAACAGTTGGGACTCGACCCTAGGAACTGTAGATTACCAGTTTGGCTCAATACAAACTGAACCAAGCCCTGCCGTTAGGGCAGCCCCAACTGCATAACCATTCCAAGCAGTCGCTTAAGGCAGCCAAATTTTAAGGGTTTTGTATTCGTATTTGGATGAGTTTGCTCGAATCCCAATTCAAAAAAAAAGTTCAGTGAAAGTCCTGAGCTCTTAATCACATTGCTCCTGAGTCACATTGCTCTTTGAGCAGAATGATTTTAAAACCTTTGGACTAATGGATTAGATGACATTTTATTTCAGATGGGGGGGGAAGAAATTTATAATCAGTTAGCGCCACAAAAGAAAAACAAATTAATAATAATATCACAAATACTCGAGTGGTATTCGACTTCGAGTATACGTCAATCCCTAGTTTTGGGCCTCGGAAAGGAAGAAAATTTATATACACAATCGAATCAGAATAATATGACCACCTACCTAATAATAGGAATAACTACCCTTGGCCCAGATGATAGCGGCGAGATGACGTGGCATGGACGCAATGAGGCCCTGGAAGCAAGGAGTGTCAAAAAGGGTGAAGAGAACTAGCTTACATATATGTAATGTAAACTTTTCGATTGCAGCGCCCTCTAAAAATGGTAAATTCGTGCAATGCAGTGAAGCCACTAACCAGGGGGAGGAGTGAGTTCCCTGCATTATTTTTCCACCGGCAAGAAACGTTTTCAATTGCCGACACCACGTGACTAATTTTACATACACTTTGACTCTGAAATATGTTTATTTTCTTCATGAGGACTTCACATGAGACTTTGAGACTGTTTAAAAAAAGAAAATATCAAGAACAAATGAAATCGTTTTCTTTAATAAAATCCAATTTTGTAAAACTGGTAGAAGCTATGCTAAAGGACAAAATTTTAATATTTTGAACAACCTGCAGCATTTAGTATATTATAATAAATTGAGATTAATGTGTCAATGCACGATAACATGGTCTAGATAATTATATTTTATACAATTGCTGATATTTTCAATAAATATCATATCGAGTTTTTACTTGTATAAACGTTCAACAGGTGGCAGCAGGCACTTCTTGTATCAACCATAAAAAAAGTATTACGCTGTTAGAGCAAAGTGCAGAAGACAATGTATATCGATATGCTCCAGGGAATACATACCTGCAATGTACATTGACTTATATGTATTCGCAAGATGATTAAACGTATTAATTTACATATTAATTTTAAAACTTTTGCCAAATTACTCTAAATAAACTTACAACGGCTTTCCAGGTCTGTAAAATGTACTCCTGAACGGGATAAAACACTCATTAAATAACTTTAGGGTCAGCTACCACTGTGTCAAACAGCCATGGCTGTTAGAAATTTGAAAACACTGGTTAAATCGCAACAATAAGACAAACCATAGCTGCAGTGGGCTAACATGATTACATTGCGCATGCGCAGATCTCCCCTTACAGTTGTTTTAGTGCCTGCACATCAATTTGCCATGTTCAGCTTCAGTAAAATTCCGCAGAACGGCGCCACTTACGCTTCCGCAAAGCTAGCCTTCTTCTCCTTGGACCTTCTTTGCTGGAAGTTTGCCAGAAGCAGACATGCCCATTCGGACTCCAGCAGAGCACGGAGGTTCCGGAGATCACGTGGTTGTGGGTCCGCAT
The DNA here is from genome assembly GCA_038380435.1 of Ryuthela nishihirai. NCBI lineage: Eukaryota > Metazoa > Arthropoda > Arachnida > Araneae > Heptathelidae > Ryuthela > Ryuthela nishihirai. The sequence goes on along the minus strand of JAWZYU010000031.1, from coordinate 3,725,197 downwards.
GACGAACTTGTCGTTACAAATGGTCCCACATGTGCTCTATGGGATTGAGGTCGGGCTATTCGCCAGCCAAGGGAGAACGGAGACATCGCTGTCGTGTTCCTGGAACCAGATAAGCACCACCTTAGCAACATGGCAGGGTCATGGTCCTGTAGGTGAACACCAACCCCATCAGGGTAAACGTTCAACATGAAGGGATGCATGACTGAAGTACCATCAGCGAGGATGCACATGTAGCCATTGGCTTCAGGGACCCATCCAGTGGTACCGTCGGTCCCAGGTCATACCAGGAAAACATCCCCCAGACATGCACACTGCCACTGCCAGCCGGATTTGACCAACAAGTGTGTCTGGGTGTTGGTTCTCAGGTGTCTAACGCTGTATCCGCTACCTTCCGTCACTTCTGTGGAGTAGAAACCTCGATTCGTTGGAGAAGGCAACATTTTTCCACTCTTCCAATGTTCAATCACGGTAGTCCCGTACAAACTGCAGGCATCATTGCCGATGGACCTTGTTTAACATGGGCACCTTTAGTCAGCGTAGACTCTAGAAACCCATGCGAACAGCGTGCACTCTACTATTATCGGGGACACTTATCTGGGTCCCCAGCGCTCATTTGGGTGATCAATTGTTGCGCGTCGATTGGCCTTTAACAATCGAATGAGGCTAAATTCTCCTCTGGGGTCGATGTCCTTTGGGGCTCCACAGTTTGGGGCCACACAGTGTGCCAGTGGTCCATTCTTGGTATACCCTTATTACAACACCTCGCGAACAGCCCAAGGAATCTGCTGTCTCCGAGATGCTTCCAACCTTGGCACGGTAGCCGATGATCATTCCTTTATGAACGTCCGTCAAATCAATACCTCTGCCCATTGTGCTCACGTTACTCACTATGACTCATCTGTCCTGGCCGGCTGCTTATGTCACCGTGTGGTCAACCTTCTCATATGCACTCTGTGACATGTCTAGGCGGGTACACTGTGATTCCGTGGGTGTTCATATTATTCTGATACGACTGTTTATTTTCTGAAGTGTCCGAAATGGGAATGTGGCTCATGAGTTGTTATTTGGACTGAACTAGACTGTTTTCCACATGCTCGAGAGGTGAGCGAAAGCGCTTTTAATCCTCTGCCGTCACTAGCCGGAGGATCTAGTGTGGGTCATGGAGAGGAGCGAGTAAAGAATAAGCTTCAGACTGAGTGTTGCTGGCAAACAGGAAAGACGTTTGTTAAGCGCATCTCCATAACCCTCACTAGATCCTACGTCTAGTGACGGCAGAGGATTAAAAGCGCTTTCGCTCACCTCTCGAGCACGTGGAAAACAGTCTAGTTCAGTCCAAATAACAACTCATGAGCCACATTACCATTTCGGACACTTCAGAAAATAAACAGTCGTATTTTAACGAACAGTCGTGTACCCGCCCAGACATGTCACAGAATGCATATGACAAGGTCGACCACACGGTGATATAAGCAGCCGGCCAGGACAGATGAGTCATAGTGAGTAACGTGTGCACAATGGGCAGAGGTATTGATTTGACGGACGTTCATAAATGAATGATCATCGGCTACCGTACCAAGGGTGGAAGCATCTCAGAGACAGCAGATTCGGTGGGCTGTTCGCGTGGTGCTGAAATAAGGGTATACCAAGAATGGACCACTGGCACATTGTGTGGCCCCAAACTGTGGAGCCCCAAAAGACATCGACCCCAGAGGAGAATGGCGCTTCATTTGATTGTTAAAGGCCAATCGACACGCAACAGCGCACCAATTGACCACTCAAATGAGCGCTGGGAACCCAGATAAGTGTCCCCGATAACAGTAGAGTGAAAGCTGTTACGCATGGGTTTCTGGAGTCGACGCTGAGTAAAAGTGCCCATGTTAACCAAGGTCCATCGGCAATGATGCCTGCAGTGTTTGCACGGGACTACCGTGATTGGCCAGTGGAAGAGTGGAAAAATGTTGCCTTCCAGGACGAATCGAGGTTTCTACTCCACAGAAGTGACGGAAGGTGGCGGATACAGCGTTAGACACATGAGAACCAACACCCGGATACAGTTGTTGGTCAAGTACAGGCTGGCTGTGGCAGTGTGCATGTCTGGGAGATGTTTTCCTGGTATGACCTGGGACCGATGGTACCACTGGATGTGTCCCTGAAGCCAATGTGTACCTGTGCATCCTCGCTGACGACATGCATCCCTTCATGTTGAACGTTTACCCTGGTGGTGATGGTATCTACCAACAGGACCATGACCCTGCCATGTCGCTAAGCTGGTGCGTGACTGGTTCCAGGAACACGACAGCGATGTCTCCGTTCTCCCTTGGCTGGCGAAATTGCCCGACCTCAATCCCATAGAGCACTTTTGGGACTATTTGGAACGACAGGTTCGGCATACGGACCCACAACCACTTCATCTCCGGAACCTCCTTGCTCTGCTGGAGTCCGAATGGGCACATGTGCCTCTAGCAACCTTCCAGGGCCTCATTGCATCCATGCCACGTCATCTCGCCGCTGTCATCTGGGCCAAGGGTAGTTAATCCTATTATTAGGTAGGTGGTCATATTATTCTGATACGATTATGTATAGAGATTTTCTTTCTTTCCGAGGCCCAAAGCTAGGGATTGACTTATACTCGAAGTCGAATACCACTCGAGTATTTGTGATATTATTATTAATCTGTTTTTCTTTTGTGGCGCTAACTGATTATAATTTTCTTCCCCCACATCTGAAATAAAATGTCATCTAATCCTTTAGTCCAAAGGTTTTAAAAACATTCTGCTCAGAGAGTAATGTGTAGACCTCAGGCCTTTCACTGAACTTTTATTTTGAATTGGGATTCGAGCAAACTCATCCAAATACGAATACAAAGACCTTAAAATTTGGCTACCTTAAGCGACTGCTTGGAATGGTTATGCAGTTGGGGCTGCCCTAACGGCAGGGCTTGGTTCAGTTTGTTTCGAGCCAAACTGGTAATCTTCAGTTCCTAGGTTCGAGTCCCAACAGTTCCACAGCAATGAGAAAGTGGAGAGCGATGGGCTTGGAGGAGCCGCCTTCCGTAGTATGGGACGTTAAAACAATAAAAAAAAATGCTGGATGCAAATGGATACACTTGGTGTCCTTGTGACCTGTTCATTTAGCCCGTTGTTTGCAAAAAAAAAAAACGCTGCTCAGAGGTAACAAAACTGTTTGCTAACTTAGCAAGTAATTTAGCTAGTGCTGCCATCTATGGATTAGCAAATAAAATAATAATGTCCTAAAATACTGGCTTGATGTCATATCACTTATTCCGTCGTTTTTTCCGCTGGAAGGATGGTCGGGTGGTTTTACCTCTGAGCGGCACTTTTTTTGCACACCAAGGGCTGAATGGCCAGGTCACATGGAACCCGAAGGCTCAGAGAAGGTTGGGGGAGGAGACCCACTGGAACAGCGTTGGGAGACAGATGGTAGCATCCCGTTAAGGCCGTCATCATCGTTCTTTAACGTGCACAGAGTATAGCTCACTCGCAAACGGAACCACGGGTTAACTTCCCATCCGACGGACTTTCCAAGCCCATCGGTGTTGCCGATGTTGGCAAGGCGGGGAGTTTTGCGGAGATAAATCTGCGCGCTACCGACTGAACCCCCCCCCCACGCTGGAAGGAGCATCGGATGGATGTCTGACGACTTCAAATCACAATTAGGATTAAGATCTGTGATTGTTAGCTTGCTAGGTGAGACAGAGAAGAATTAAGGATGCCATAAGCCACTCTCTCCCATTGACATACTCCAGTAATAAACATTGGTGGCTATGTTCAATATTTTAGATAATTTCATTTATTCGTAAGCAAAGCCCAGTCTCGAAAGTTCGTAGTCAAAATGTACTCTTTATGAACGACTGTAGCAGGTGTAATGCTGAATAAATTAAATCATGTAATGTTTAAATTAAATTTTGATGCTGAATTAAATCTTACATTTCTGGTGAAGTAAAAATTGCTGATTGCAACAGAATTACCAACTAGTAGAATAGTAATTCCTGTTATCTCAATTAATCATCGAAATCAAATAAAATTCCTGTTCTCATGAAAAAAACCCCAAAATATTAAATCTAGAAAATTCTTTTTTAACTTTTTTTCCCTTTTTCTATAATTTTAAGCAGAATATTTCAAATATTTAGCTCCATTTTTTTCTGAATAATGTCCTGGTATCAAATGTCTATTTTTAAGTGCTCAGCATTAGTTAAAGATTTTCAGTTTACATCTTAAATATGTATACACTATGTTGAAAAAAGTGTCCGGACACTTCCGTGTTATGTGAATGGGAAGCCACTTTCAAAGCTCCTTAACGCTAAAAATATATCTTTTACGCAAAAACTGTTATTGGCGATAAATTCTAGATGTCACTGTTAACTCTCTTAACATATTTCCCGTAATATTAGTTTGATATTTTAAGAATGAATGGAAGCTGAATAATTTATCTTAAATTTTTGACACTTGTGAAAAACACATGGTTGCAGAGCTTGACGTACCATCCAATGCATTGAGGCAGAACCCTCGACATCTTCTAACAATGGAGGCAGAGCTTAACATCACATCTAACACACGCTTGCAGAGCTTGACTTACCATCCAATGCATGGGGGCATAGCCCTCCACATCTTCTAACAATGGAGGCAGAGCTTAACATCACATCTAACATACGGTTGCAGAGCTTGACGTACAATCCAATGCATAGGGGCAGAGCCCTCCACATCTTCTAACAATGGAGACAGAGCTTAACATCACATCTAACACACGCTTGCAGAGCTTGACTTACCATCCAATGCATGAGGGCATAGCCCTCCACATCTTCTAACAATGGAGGCAGAGCTTAACATCACATCTAACATACGGTTGCAGAGCTTGACGTACCATCCAATGCATGGAGGCAGAACCCTCCACATCTTCTAACAATGGAGTCAGAGCTTAACATCACAACTAACACATGGTTGCAGAGCTTGACGTACCATCCAATGCATGGAGGCAGAACCCTCCACATCTTCTAACAATGGAGACAGAGCTTAACATCACATCTAACACACGGTTGCAGAGCTTGACGTACCATCCAATGCATGGAGGCAGAACTCTCCACATCTTCTAACAATGGAGGCAGAGCTTAACATCACATCTAACACACGGTTGCAGAGCCTGACGTACCATCCAATGCATGGAGGCAGAGCCCTCCACATGTTCTAACAATGGAGGCAGAGTTTAACAACACATCTAACACATGGTTGCAGAGCTTGACGTACCATTCAATGCATGGAAGCAGAGCCCTCCACATCTTCTAACGATGGAGGCAGAGCTTTACATCCCATCTAACACACGGTTGCAGAGCTTGACGTACCATCCAATGCATGGGGGCAGAGCCTTCCACGTCTTCTAACAATGGAGGCATAGCTTATCATCCTATCTAACACACGGTTGCAGAGCTTGACGTACAATCCAATGCATGGAGGCAGAGCCCTCCACGTCTTCTAACAATTGAGGCAGAGCTTAACATCACATCTAACACACGGTTGCAGAGCTTGACGTACCATCCAATGCATGGAGGCAGAACCCTCCACATCTTCTAACAATGGAGGAAGAGCTTAACATCACATCTAACACACGGTTGCAGAGCTTGACGTACCATCCAATGCATGGAGGCAGAGCCCTCCACATCTTCTAACAATGGAGGCAGAGCTTAACATCACATCTAACACACTGGTTGCCGATCTTAACGTCCCATCTAACGCATTGGGGCAGACCTCACCATATCTTCTAAGACGCAGGCAGAGCTTAATATCCCATCGAAAACACGTTTGCAGAGCTTAACGTCCCGTTTAATTAATGGGGGCAAACCACGCCAGATCTTGTAACACACGGAGGCAGAGCTTAATATCCCATCTAATACACGGCGGCCTTTCCAAGTCCATCAGTGTACACATACTTGTCCAGGGCGTCGTTAGAGATGTCGGAAATAAATCTCAAAACATGCGCAGTTGGGATTCGAACGTTAGAACTGCAGATTACAAACATGGAGCTCTGCCGTCTGAGACAATTTCCGCTGCCTAAAGAGAAAGAAACAATGGGCTAAGATGCTGGAATATACAGATCCACACGTGGGTACGTCGTGTTGTCTTCATAATTTTTGTATATGATAGAGAAAAAAGTAAGTTTATCGAGGAATTGAATTTCCATTAAAAAGTTATTTTCGCATTTAAATTTAGGTTGTTTTGAGAAAAAAATTTTTTTATTTTCTTTTTTTTTATTTATTGCTAATATTTCTTTCGATACTTAAAAAGTTTCAAGATCAGTTTTTACCTACCAAAACTGATATTAGACAAGTAATTACAAATGAACCATCAGTCTTTCATTGTTGTTAACTTTTCGCCAATCATTAAACTTCCAGACACAACTCTGCTCCTGCAGAACTTTACATTCAAAATTTTGATGTAGCCAAGGGTTACGGTTATCCAACCACACTGTGTAATTTTCCCATTCAGACATGTCTCTTTTGAGCTACATCTGCTGCATTTGGCTACTCCAGACCAATTCTATCATCGTCCTGTGTGACATTGTCTGCCTATCGCATCCTACGTCTCCCCTTTTTCTGATATCCGTAGGTACACTGTTCAAAACGATCTTTGGAAATCTGCATCTATGCATACGGGTAACATGGCCAAACAAAACTCAGTCTCTCTCTGCACAATATGCTGCTCAAAGGAGGTTGCCGACTCCTTTGCCTATCCTCATCATTAGTTACCACCTAATTACCAAGATATTGCGTAAACATCTGGAATCATAGGCATCAAGTTCCTTGTTATCCTGCTTACAAAAGGTCCATGTTTCGCTACCATAACTAAATTTAGAAGGAACCAAACTATTATACAGCCTAATTTTAGTCTATAGGTCTGTACGCCTATTATTCCATACTCTCCATAGATTCTTAAAAGTCCCAGCAACAATTCCTATTCTGATAATTAAAGTGAGACGCTTGATCAAGAGTGCAGCCATTGAAAGCAACTGAAGCACCATCTGCCTGACCAATTTTCATCACATTAGTTTCCTGTCTGTCACCAAAAATACTCTATTACCAGTCTCATCAACAGCCCTAATGAAAGAATTCATCTCATCAACATCAGTAGCCAACAGGGCCAAATCATCTGCATAATCTAAATCAGAAATTTTGAAATCTCTAGACCATTTAAGGCGAAAATCTTTCTCTTGCAAAGAATTTCGCGATACATAATCAATAACTAAACTAAAGAGGAAAGGAGACAAAATGCACCCTTGTCTAACTCCACTGGCAATGCTAAACCAATCGCTGCAAAAATGTACCAACTCTTTTACTGGAATCAGTGTTATTATAGAGAGCTCTCATTACAGTAATTTATCAGGTATTCCATATGATCTAAATATCAACCACAAATTATGTCGATCCGCAGAGTCAAAGGCGTTTTTAAAATCTATAAAACTAGCAATCACAGGATCAGTCGTTAGCGCGCATTGCTCGTATTCTGCAGTTCCCAAGTTCGAGTCCCAGCTGGGTCAGCGTGGAGGTTTATCTATGGCAAACTCCCCGCCTTCTCCACGGTCAGTAGGGAACACGATCGGCTTGGAAAGGCCACCGTCCGTCGGATGTGACGTTTAGCCGTGTCTCTGTTTGCGGGAGAGCCATACCCTGTGCACGCTAAAGATCACTCTGGATGGCCTTAACGTGAGGCTACCATCTGTCTTCCATCAGCTGTTTCAGTGGGTCCCCTCCCCCAACCTTCTCTGAGCCTTTGGAGTCCTTGTGACCTGGGCATTTAGGCAACGGTGGGCAAAAAAGTACCGCTCAGAGATAAAACAACCCAACCCTCCTAAAAAAGAACCCTCTCCTTAAAGGTGAGTCCATTCTTAAAGATACTGTCTCGGGCTGTGGAAGGTGTGGTCATTACACTAATCCAGCCCTGTCGAGGCAATACCGGAAATCCAGGGAAGGATTTTCCCATTCCTGGGTAGTATGTCTGTCGAATATATCGCTAATTATATTCAGAACAAAGTAACTTCTGAAGTTTTATGGAGAAATGTGTCGAAGGCAAATTTCGGAATTAATCAAATCTTACTATACAATGTTTCACATAAATGGAACGGCGAATATCCCTCAAAGAGTTTCTTGTCCAATCGTGGCCTATTACACTTAACCACGAAAGCCAAATGTGATGACTGGAAATGCATCAATTCGCGTCACGTTCTTTGAGATGTATTTTTTTTAGCACAATGGGTTAAATAGCTAGGTTAGAAGGACCCTGTCGTGGACCTGAGGTAAGGAGAGACGTACTCTTCCCAGCTAGTTCATAGAGGGGGTTTAATTAGTTCACTTAATCAGTATTCGTCATTATCCTAGGTGAGACCACACATCCACGGGTTTTTACACCCATGCTTAGGTTGCTTTAGACGTGCTGAGCTAAACGTCGTGTATAAAGATGAAATAAACCAATGAACCAGAGCAGAGGACGGACGACCCAGTCTATTTACATGCATACAACATGTACATATAGGAATGTATTCGATTTCATGATCGATGGAATGTACTCGCTGCGCTCAAGATCAGAATGAAATGGCTTTACTGATATATTAATAAATAAATATTCCTCCAATCAGATCTTTAATCCGAATGCGCTTTTTTTACTGCAAGCATTCATGTGATGATCTGGAAATATGTAGAGAGATCTCTTTACCAACCGCAAAACTCGGTGAGAGAATATTTAATCCTTGCCAAACTACCTGGTTCACACAGAATCGCCTCCTGGTTCTCAGAGTACCGAACCTTGGTTCACACAAAACCGCCACCTGGTTCCACAGAACAAAACCCTGGTTCACATAGAAAGGAACTCCTGGTTCACATAGAACCAAACCCAGGTTTGCACAGAACTCTACCTTGGTTCACACTGAACCAAACCCTGTTCATTTAGGATCCCTTTTGGTAAAGAGCTACGCCCCTTTGATGCGCTTAACAAATTTCTTTCCTGTTTGCCAGCAACAGTCAGTCTGAAGCTTATTGCTTACTCTCTCCTCTCCATAACCCTCACTAGATCCTCTGGCTAAGGACGGCAGAGGATTAAAAGCGCTTTCGCTAACCTCTCGAGCATGTGGAAAACAGTCTAGTACAGTCCAAATAACAACTCATTTCGGACATTTCAGAAAATAAACAGTCGTATCAGAATAATATGAACACCCACGGAATTACAGTGTACCCGCCCAGACATGTCACAGAGTGCATATGACAAGGTCGACCACACGGAGATATAGGCAGCCGGTCAGGACAGATGAGTCATAGTGAGTAACGTGAGCACAATGGGCAGTGTTATTGATCTGACGGACGTTCATAAAGGAGTGATCATCGGCTACCGTGGGAAGGGTGGAAGCATCTTGGAGACAGCACATTCCGTGGGCTGTTCGCGAGGTGCTGTAATAAGGGTATACCAAGAATGGACCACTGGCACACTGTGTGGCCCCAAACTGTGCAGCCCCAAAGGACATTGACCCCAGAGGAGAATGGCGCCTCATTCGATTGTTAGAGGCCAATCGACGCGCAACAGCGCAGCAATTGACCACTAAAATGAACGCTGGGGACCCAGATAAGTGTTCCCGATAACAGTAGAGTGAACGCTGTTACGCATGGGTTTCTGGAGTCTATGCTGAGAAAAGGTGCCCATGTTAACCAAGGTCCATCGGAAATGATGCCTGCAGTTTGCACGGGAATACCGTGGTTGGACATTGGAAGAGTGGAAAAGTGTTTCCTTCCACGAAGAATCGAGGTTTCTACTCCAGAGAAGTGACGGAAGGTGGCGAATACAGCGTTAGACACATGAGAATCAACACCCGGACACAATTGTTGTCAAGTACAGGCCGGCTGTGGCAGTGTGCATGTCTGGGGAATGTTTTCCTGGTATGACCTTGGACCGATGGTACCACTGGATGTGTCCCTGAAGCCAATGGCTACCTGTGCATCCTCGCTGACGACATGCATCCCTTCATGTTGAACGTTTACCCTTGCGCTGATGGTGTCTACCAACAGGAGAATGCGCCCTGCCATGTCGCTAAGGTGGTGCGTGACTGTCTCCAGGAACACGACAGCGATGTCTCCGTTCTCCCTTGGCTGGAGAAATTGCCCGACCTCAATACTATAGAGCACTTGTGGGACCATTTGGAACGACAGGTTCGGCATGCGGACTCACAACCACGTCATCTCCGGAAAATCCGTGCTCTGCTGGAGTCCGAATGGGCATGTGTGCTTCTGGCAACCCTCCAGGGCCTCATTGCGTCCATGCCTCGTCATCTCGCCGCTGTCATCTGGGAAAAGGGTTGTTATTCCTATTATTAGGTAGGTAGTCATATTATTCTGATACGACTGTGTATATAGATTTTCTTCCTTTCTGAGGCCCAAAACTAGGGGATTGACTTATACTCGAAGTCGAGTAGTACTCGAGTATTTTTGATATTATTATTAGTCTGTCTTTCTTATGTGGCGCTAACTGATTATAATTTTCTTCCCCCAGATCTGAAATAAAATGTCATCTAATCCATTAGTCCAAAGGTTTTAAAATCATTCTGCTCAAATTGTAATGTGAAGACCTCAGGACTTTAACTGAACTTTTAATTTGAATTGGGATTCGAGCAAACTCATCCAAATACGAATACAATGCCCTTAAAATTTGGCTGCTTTAAGGGACTGCTTGGAATGGATATGCATTGGGGCTGCCCTAACGGCAGGGCTTGATTCAGTTTGTATCGACCCAAACTGGTAATTTGCAGTTCCTAGGTTCGAGTCGCAACTGTTCCACAGCAATGAGAAAGTGGAGAGCGATGGGCTTGGAGGAGCCGCCTTCCGTAGTATGGAATGTTAAAACAATAAAAAAAAATGCTGGATGCAAATGGATGCACTTGGTGTCCTTGTGACCTGTTCATTTAGCCCGTTGTTTGCAAAAAAAGAAATGCTGCTCAGAGGTAACAAAGATGTTTACTAACTCAGCAAGTAATTTAGCTAGTGCTACCATCTATGGATTAGCAGATGAAATAATAATGTCTCAAAATACTAGCGTGATGTCATATCACTTATTCCATCGTTTTTTCCGCTGGAAGGAGGGTCGTGTTGTTTTACCCCGGGGCGGCAAATTTTTGCACACCGTGGGCTGAATGGCCAGGTCACATGGAACCCGAAGACTCAGAGAAGGTTGGGAGAGGAGACCCACTGGAACAGCTGTTGGGAGACGGGTGGTAGCCTCCCGTTAAGGCCATCTAGCGTGTTCTTTAACGTGCACTGGGTATGGCTTAACCGCACACGGAACCACGGGTTAATTTACCTTCTGACGGACGGCGGTGTCGCCTACTAAGCCCATCGGTGTCGCCTACTGACCTTTGGCAAGGCGGGGAGTTTTGCGGAGATAAATCTGCGCGCTACCGACTGAACCACCCCTGTCCCCCGCTGGAAGGAGCCATCGGATAGATGTCTGACGACTTCGAATCACAATTAGGATTAGGATCTGTGATTGTTAGTTTGCTAGGTAAAGACAGGCTCAAGACAGAGAAGAATTAAGGGTGCCATAAGCCACTCTCTCCCATTGACATACTCCAGTAATAAACATTGGTGGCTATGTTCAATGTTTTAGATAATCTCATTTATTCGAAAGCAAAGCCCAGTCTCCAAAGTTCATAGTCAAGATGTACTCTTTATGAACGGCTGTAGCAGGTGTAATGCTGAATAAATTAAATCATGTAATGTTTCAATTAAATTTTGATGCTGAATTAAATTTTACATTTCTGATGAAGTAAAAATTCCTGAATGCAACAGAATTACCAACTAGTGCAGTAGTAATTCTTGTTATCTCAAATAATCATAGAAATCAGATAAAGTGCCGGTTTTTATGAAAAAAGAAAACAAAAAATTAAATCTAGAAAATGTTTTTTAGTTTTTTCCTTCTTTCTACAATTTTAAGCAGACCATTTCAAATATTTAGCTCCATTTTTTTTCTGAATATTGTCCTAATATCAAATGTCTATTTTTAAGTGCTCAGCATTAGTTAAAGACTTTCAGTTTACTTCTTATATATATATGTACACTATGTTGAAAAAGTGTCCGGACACTTCCATGTTATGTGAATGGAAAGCCACTTTCAAAGCTCCGTAACACTAAAAATAAACCTTTTACGTAAAAACTGTTATTGGCGAAAAATTTTAGATGTCATTGTTAACTCTCTTAACATATTTCCCATAATATTAGTTTAATATTTTAAGAATGAATGGAAGCTGAAGCATTTATCTTAAATTTTTGACACTGGTGAAAAAATACTTCAAGAGATAAAACACAACTCTTGTAACAATTTGTTCACTAACATAAATTAAATATCTGAAGTTTGTGTCACGATTTTTTAAGATTTCATAAATTTGGAGGCAATGAGACTCTGTCGTCTGCGGTTAAATGATCCCGCTTCAATGACTCTTTAAATATTGATCGAAGATTGTTGAAAATTGACACTGTTGATGGAGAGTTAATGTCCCACCTAACACATGGGGGCAGAACGTATCGTCCCATCTAAAACATTGGGACAGAGCTTATCATCCCATGAAACACAAGGGGTCAGCGCTCACCAGATCGTCTGACACACGGAGGCAGAGCTTAACATCCAATCTGAAACAAAGGTTGCAGAGCTTAATTTCCCATCTAACACACTTGGTCGGAGCCCACCACATCTCTAACACATGGAGGAAGAGCTTAACTTCCCATCTAACACATTTGGTCAGAGCCCATCACATCCTCTAACACATGGAGGAAGAGCTTAACGTCCCATCTAACACATTTGGTCAGAGCCCATCACATCTTCTATCACATGGAGGAGGAGCTTAACTTCCCATCTAATACAGGGTTACAGAGCTTAATGTCCCATCTAATACACGTGCTAACACGTGGATCTAATACGATCTCACCACCTTTTCTAACACACTGAAACGTAGCTTAATGTCCATTTGAAACAAAGTGAGAGCTAAAAAATCCCATCTAATACAGGGTTACAAAGTTTAACTCCCATCTAAAGCACGGGGGGCAGACCTCACCACATCTTCTAACACATGGAGGCTTAACTTAATATCCTATCTAATACACGGTTCCAGAGGTTAACATCCCATCTAAAGAAAGGGGCAGAACTTATCGTTCCATCTCATGCACGGGGGCAGAGATTATCATCCCATGAAACACACGGGATCAGCACTCATCACATCTTCTAACACACTGAGGCAGAGCTTATCATCCAAATTTACACCTGGGTTGCAGAGCTTAACTTCCCACCTAACAGACGAGAGGCAGAGCCAACCACACCTAGCACATGGAGGCAGATGTTAATTTCCCATGTAGCTTGCTTAACGTCCCATCTAATGCATGGGGGTAGACCTTACGATATTTTCGAAACACACGAAGGCAGAGCTTGCTATCCCATCTAACAGACGCTTGCAGTCCCATGTAACGCATGGGGGCAGGCCTCCCGTTATATTCTAACAGAGGAGGCAGAGCTTAACACCCGATCTAATACACGGTTGCAGTTCTTAAGATCCCATCTACTACACGATTATAGAGCTTAACGTCCAGTCTAGTTGCATAGCCATTAGTGGCATAAGGATTTCGTATGTATGAATATTATAGTTCTGCATGAGCGGAACTGTATCGGGATGTATCGAAAATTTTCGATTTAGGTTTGTTAATGAAAGATTGATGATTTATTTGTAATTACTTGCCTAACATCAGTTATTGTAGGTAAAATCTGATCTCAAAATTTTCTAAGTATAGATAGAAATGTTAACAATAAATAATAAACGAAAATAAAAAAATATTTTTTCGAATTATTTCTCAAAATAACCTAAAATTTGAATGCAAAAATAAGTTTTTAATGAAAAGTCAATTTCTTGATAAGTTTAACGTCTGATTTAACGCACGAAGTCAGATACACTGAGAACATTTGCTAGCTCATTAAGGCAGAGATTCACATACCGTCTAATACACGACGGCCTTTCCAAGTTAATCAGTGTTTACTTTCTTGTCGAGGGCATCGTGAGAAATGGCGGAAATTAATCTCAACTCAGGTGCAGTTCGGATTCGAACGTTAAACCTGCAGATTACAAACATAGCACTTTGACGTCTTAGACAATTTCTGCTCCCCTAAAGAAGAAGAAACGATGGGCGAAGATGCTGGAATATACAGATCCTACAAGTGTGTACGTCGTGTTGTCTTCATCTGTTCTGTTTATTGAAGACAGAAAAGGAACTTTATAAGGAATTGACTTTTCATTAAAAAGTTATTTTTGCATTCGAATTTTAGGATATTTTGAGAAATAATTCGAAAAAATATTTTTTTTTATTTTCGTTTTTTTATTTATTGTTAACATTTTTTTCTATACTTAAAAAATTTTGAGATTAGTTATTATCTACCATAACTGATATTAGACAAGTAATTACAAATGAACCATCAATCTTTCAATAACAGTACTTGTGAAAACATATGGATACTTCCCGATACATTTCTGCTCATGCAGAACTATAATATTCATACATACGAAATCCTTATGCACCAAGGGCTACGAACTCCAATCAGACTGTAATTTCCCATCCGGACGCGTCTCTTTTGAGCTACAGCTGCTGCATTTGGCCACTCTAGGACGATTCTCTCATCGTCCTGTTTGACATTGTCTGCCTATCGCATCCTACGTCTCCCCGATTTTCTGATACCCGTAGGTGTAATGTTCATAGCGATCTTCGGCAATCTGCAGCTATACATAGGGGCAACATGGCCAAACCAACTCAGTCTCTCTCTGCACAATATGCTGCTCAAAGGAGGTTGATGACTCCTTCTTCGAACCTCATCATTATTTTCAAAGTCAAAACACCTAATGCCCAAGATACTACGTAAGCATCTAGAATTAAAGGCATCACGTTTCTTGTTATCCTGCTTACAAAGGGTCTATGTTTCACTACCATAACTAACCTTAGAAAGAACCAAACTATAATACAGCCAAATTTTAGTCTTTAGGTGAATACGCCTATTTTTTCCATACACTCGATAGATCAATCCATAGAGCAATCCCTGTTCGTCTATTTATCTCATGCCGCACATCATCAGAATCTGTTACATAGCTCCCAAGATAGGTAAAGTGAGACACTTGCTCAATAGCACAGCCATTGAAAGCAACTGAAACACCATCTGCCTGACCAATTTTCATCACTTTAGTTTTTTCTCTGTTTATCACCAAACCTACTATATTACCAGTCTCATCAACAACCCTAATGGACGAATTCCTCTCACCAACATCAGTAGCCAATAAGGCCAAAATATCTGCATAATCTAAATCAGAAATTTTGAAATCACTAGACTATTTAAGACCAAAATATTTCCTTTGAAAATAATTTCGCATTGCATAGGCAATAACTAAATTAAAGAGAAAAAGAGACAGAATGCACCCTCTACTGACAATGCTAAACCAATCGCTGCAAGACATACCAACTCTCACATACGACTCATTGTTATTCTAGAAAGCTCTCATTACACTAACTTATCAGGTATTCCATATGGTCTAAAGATCAACCCCAAATTATGTCGGTCAACAGAGTCAAAGGCCATTTTAAGATGCATAGAGATCTAGATGCTTACGCAGTATCTTGAGCATTAGTTGTTTTGACTTTGTAAATAATGACGAGGTTGGAAGGAGTCATCAACCTCCTTTGAGCAGCATTTTGTGCAGAGAGAGAATGCGTTGGCTTGGCAACGACAGGGATGTTAAGAAAATGTGGTGAAAATGTGTTTCTGGAGTCTACGCTGAGAAAAGGTGCCCATGTTAACCAAGGTCCATCGGAAATGATGCCTGCAGTTTGCACGGGAATACCGTGATTGGACAGTGGAAGAGTGGAAAAATGTTTCCTTCTCCGACGAATCGAGGTTTCTACTCCACATAAGTGACGGAAGGTGGCGGATACAGCGTTAGACACATGAGAACCAACACCCGGACACCCTTGTTGGTCACGTACTGGCCGGCTGTGGCAGTGTGCATGTCTGGGGGATGTTTTCCTGGTATGACCTGGGACCGATGGTACCACTTGATGTGTCCCTGAAGCCAATGGCTACCTGTGCATCCTGGCTGACGTCATGCATCCCTTCATATTGAACGTTTACCCTTGCGGTGATGGTGTCTAGCAACAGGAGAATGCGCCCTGCCATGTCGCTAAGGTGGTGCGTGACTGTCTCCAGGAACACGACAGCGATGTCTCCGTTCTCCCTTGGCTGGAGAAATTGCCCGACCTCAATCCCATAGAGCACTTGTGGGACCATTTGGAACGACAGGTTCGGCATGCGGACCCACCACCACGTCATCTCCGGAAAATCCGTGCTCTGATGGAGTCCGAATGGGCATGTCTGCTTCTGGCAACCTTCCAGGGCCTCACTGCGTCCATGCCACGTCATCTGGGCCAAGGGTTCCTATTATTAGGTAGGTGGTCATATTATTCTGTTACGACTGTGTATATACATTTTCTTCCTTTCCGAGGCCCAAAACTAGGGATTGACTTATACTCGAATAATACTCGAATATTTGTGATATTATTATTAATTTGTGTTTCTTTTGTGGCGCTAACTGATTATAATTTTCTTCCCCCACATCTGAAATAAAATGTCATCTAATCCATTAGTCCAAAGGTTTTAAAATCATTCTGCTCAAAGTGCAATGTGAAGACCTCAGGACTTTCACTGAACTTTTATTTTGAATTGGAATTCGAGCAAACTCATCAAAATACGAATACAGAGCACTTAAAATTAGGCTACCTTAAGCGACTGCTTGGAATGGATATGCATTGGGGCTGCCCTAAAGGCAGGGCTTCGTTCAGTTTGTATCGAGCCAAATCGGTAATCTGCAGTTCCTAAGTTCTAGTCCCAACTGTTCCACAACAATGAGAAAGTGGAGAGCGATGGGCTTGGACAAGCCGCCTTCCGTAGTATGGAACGTTAAAACAATAAAAAAAGTGCTGGATGCAAATGGATGCACTTGCTGTCCTTGTTACCTGTTCATTTAGCCCGTTGTATGCAAAAAAAGAAATGCTGCTCAGAGGTAACTAAACTGTTTGCTAACTCAGCAACTAATTAGCTAGTGCTGCCATCAATGGATTATCAGATAATATAATAATGTCTCAAAATACTGGCGTGATGTCATATCACATATCCCATCGTTATTTCCGCTGGAAGGAGGGTCGGGTTGTTTTACCTATGAGCGGCACATTTTTTTGCACACCATGGGCTGAATGGCCAGGTCACATGGAACCGGAAGGCTCAGAGAAGGTTGGGGGAGGAGACCCACTGGAACAGCTGTTGGAAGACAGATGGTAGCCTCCCGTTAAGGCCATCTAGCGTGCTCTTTAACGTGCACAGAGTATGGCTCACCCGCACACGGAACCACGGGTTAACTTCCCATCCGACAGACGTCGGCCTTTCCAAGCCCATCGGTGTTGCTTACTGACCGTTGCCAAGGCGGGGAGTTTTGCGGAGAGAAATCTGCGCGCTACCGACTGAACCACCCCGGCCCCCCGCTGGAAGAAGCCATCGGATGGATGTCTGACGACTTCGAATCACAATTAGGATTAGGATCTGTGATTGTTAGCTTGCTAGTTGAGACAAAGAAGAATTAAGGATGCCATAAGCCACTCTCAACCATTGACATATTACAGTAATAAACATTGGTGAATATGTTCAATGTTTTAGATAATCTAATTTATTCAAAAGCAAAGCCCAGTCTCCAAAGTTCGTATTCAAGATGTGCTCTTTCTGAACGACTGTAGCAGGTGTAATGCTGAATAAATTAAATCATGTAATGTTTAAATTAAATTTTGATGCTGAATTAAATTTTTTATTTCTGGTGAAGTAAAAATTGCTGATTGCAACAGAATTACCAACTAGTAGAATAGTAATTCTTGTTATCTCAAATAATCATCGAAATCAAATAAAATGCTGGTTATTATTAAAAAGCCCCAAAAAAATTAAATCTAGAAATTTTTTATAATTTTTTCCCTCTTTTTACAATTTCAAGCAGAGTGTTTCAAATATTTAGCTCCATTTTTTTCTGAATAATGTTCTGACATCAAATGTCTATTTTTAAGTGTTCAGCATTAGTTAAAGATTTTCAGTTTACATCTTATATATATATATACACTATGTTGAAAAGAGTGTCCGGACACTTCCATGTTATGTGAATGGAAAGCCACTTTCAAACCTCCCTAACACTAAAAATAAACCTTTTACGCAAAAACTGTTATTGGCGATAAATTTTAGATGCCACTGTTAACTTTCTTAACATATTTCCCGTAATATTAGTTTAATATTTTAAGAATGAATGGAAGTTGAATCATTTATCTTAAAGTTTTGTCACTTGTGAAAAAACACTTCAAGAGATAAAACACAACTCTTGTAACAATTTGTTCACTAAATAAATTAAATATCAGAAGTTTGTATGAAGATTTTTTAAGATTTCATCAATTTGGAGAAATGCGACTCTGTCGTTGCGACTCTGTCTTGTCTCTGACTTTGCGCACGAAAAATTCAGCTTTGTGAATCTGTACTTTGTAAGAGGGGTCCGCTTCACCTGTCACGAGACAGAATTTGGGCTTGGACCTTAACAGACGCAGTCTGAGACCGACCTTATTGAGAAGGTAACGTTCTTGGTTGAACAGGTCGGCATGGATCCACGAGATGAGTTCGATACCTGTTGACTTGACGTAACCCTTGCACTGATGCCATCCCTCGTTCTCCCGACTGGTCAGTTCCATTTTACCGGGGGTATCGAGGTACCAGAGTGACGTACCGAGCTGACTTCACATGGCATCGGTACCGTACTTCAATAGAGTCTCCAGGTAGGCCCTGTAGGGGTACAGGGTGTGAGAAGCACTCACTAGGTGATCGTTGAGGAAGATGTCTACTTGACTGAAGAGGTCGTAGAAGAAATGATTGAAGGAGCAATCACTTCCGACAGCGTTGTACCATCGGATTTCACAATTTTCAAGACGAGGCGTAGGTGACAGCAGGATAGATCAAGGTAATCGTCTGTCCCCTTCACAATGAATTCAAGTGAAGCATTACCTTCCAGCGAGGCCACAGGTAAATAATTGACATAGCAGCCTCTTTCCAGTTGAGAGACAGTGGGAGGAACCATAAACAGGTCCAGTTCGGAACTGGTACAGTCGCCAGAATCAGCGTGAATTTTCTGAATGCTCATGATGAAAACACGTCCTTCACAGTGCACAGTCTCTTCACTTTATGAACACTAGGATGATGACGACGGCGTTTTATCCCTTTTCCACCCTGCAACGTGGAACTGGCACGTTGCAGTAGGTCTACACTGGCTTCACTCAACCCTGCTTTGGTGGCCGTTTTGAAGTTTTGCCCCTGGGCCATCTCTGAAACGAACCGTAGCCCTCCCTTACGTAGGGTGGACAGCGCCTGTTGTACGAGAGGGCTGATGAAACGTCCAATAGTGGCAAATATGCTACCGAGCCCATCACCTCTCTGATAACGAGACCCCCCTGAACACACCCTGACCTGTTTGGCTCTTGTATTAGCTCACATAGGTGTCTGCAGAAGGGGGAACGAATTTATCCCTCATGGCAGAAATGTAACTTGACTAAAACTTTACCGAATTTAAAATGCAGAGATTCTCCTTATCGATACGAAGGAAGATTCTCACACTCTAGAAACTGTTTTTTGCCAGGGGGTAGTAATCAGGTTGTTGATACACTGCAACGATGACTTCGTTATTACTGGTTCTGACGGCACGATTCACAACACGCAACAGTTCACCATGAGTATCACCTAACAACTGAGGTGCAATCCGGTCTGAATTCAAATAAATACTGTACATTCCTCTGTTCATATCGATGGGGTAGTCACCAGTGTCTTTATTCAATGGAAAATCTAATATAGTGATTACTACCATGTCTCCTAATCCTGGGTTTGAATGAGGAAATTTAATGAAAAGTAGTTTGTCTGCATCCATCAACATTGTGTGATCGGCCTGTTGCTTGAAACGGAAAGCTTTTCCCAACTTGTAGGGCAAGACCTGGTTCATTGCATCGAATAATGATTCAACAATTTCGTATCGTCCATGGGTACCTTTCGTTCGTGGAAACTACCCGGTGGAATCACGTAGAAATAACAGTCGTCATCTATATCGAATGTTGCAGTAATACACAGTTTGGTAGCAAATCGCTGGTGGATGGGTTTGTCAACTTCTCCGTCGCCGACACCCAGAAGCCTGCTGAAATTCGTTTTAGGGAACATTAAACCATATACCTCACTCGGTTTGAATACCCAGTAACCACTGTTATAGGACACCATTATTTCTTTGGGGAGCTGTGTGGAGAGGTGAGACAACAGTTCCATTCGTGTTATTCTGCCAGGTTTAAGCTTGATTTTCCAGTATTCTTCAAAGGGAGCAGGAGCATAATATTCATACGTGTCATTAGAACCATCCACATTGTACCAACTCATGGGTAAGTGAACTTCTGCTAGTCCCACTTTCAATTTTACACTTAGTCTTAGGTGTTGTGCTAGACGAACTGTGAAATCACTCTGCGAATTGTTTGAGTAAATATTCTGACTAGCCGTGGAGGGTAGGGTCAGGTAGAAACTATCCATTTTTTAGGAATGCATGAAGGTTTGGGATAACCGCGAAATTTTACCAGTACCTTTTGACCTTTTCTCTCGATTATTTTCTCAACAGTGTAAAGTTCGGGTTCGGTCACTTTTTGAAGTTCCGATTTATAGAATGTGCCCTTCAACACTTCTCCCTCAGAATCCCGTACGATGTATACAGGGGGCTGACGTTGTAACACCTTGTCGAATATAAAAATTTCTTCGGTCCACAAATGCATACCTGCCTTCTTGAAGGGTACTTTTAGACTGGTTAGTCGAACTGTATTCCCCACTTTAAATGCTGGTTTTTCTTTTACTATGACAGGATTGCTGTAGAGTCGAACCCACACAACGTCTTCATTGTGTAAGGTCATGTCCTTGGGAGCCATATCGTGTGCAGTGTGAACTGTGGCATTGTAACCTCTTACAACACGTTGTAGCACATCCACATACCAGTAGGTGTTATTGCGTGTATAATACCTCCCCAGTCTCTCGCGTAGTGTACGTTTCCATCTCTCCACCAAAACTGCTTTTTTGTCAGAGTAGGTGACGAAGAACCAAATACCTTTCTTTTTCAGGAATTTCTGGAACACTCTGTTGGTAAATTCGGTACCTTGATCCGTATTTAAATTCATGGGTGATCGTCCCTTGAAAAATATTTTTTTGAAATATTTTGATGCATAATTCCTTTGCCCCTTATTGTTTGCTTCCCAGCTTAAACAATGCACGATACGAATCGAAACACCACTTGAGGTCGCCACTTATGCTTTGTCAAAGCTGAACTTCTTTTCCTTATACGTTCTTTGGCTCTGCTCCTGCAGAACTTTACATTCAAAATTTTCATGTAGCAAAGGGCTACGGTTATCCAACCACACTGTGTAATTTTCCCATCCAGACGTGTCTCTTTTGAGCTATATCTGCTGCATTTGGCCACTCTAGGCCAATTCTATCATCGCCCTGTTTGACATTGTCTGCTCATCGCATCCTACGTCTCCCCCTTTTTCTGATACCCTTAGGTACACTGTTCATAATCCTTTTATCATTCTGAAGCTATGCATACGGGTAACATGACCAAACCAACTCAGTCTCTCTCTGCACAATATGCTGCTCAAAGGAGGTTGTGACTCCTTCTTCCAACCTCATCATTATTTAGAAGTCAAAACAACTAATGACCAAGATACTGCGTAAGCATCTAGATTACGAATCGAGTTTCTTGTTATCCTGCTTACAAAGGGTCCATATTTCGCTACCATAACAAACCTTAGAAAGAACCAAACTATACATACTATACATAATACCAAACGATACATAATACAGTCTAAACTATACATAATATAGCCTAATTTTAGTTTTGTACGCCTATTATTCCATACTCTCCATAGATTCTTAAAAGTCCCAGCAGCAATTCCTATTCTGATAATTAAAGTGAGACGCTTGATCAAGAGTGCAGCCATTGAAAGCAACTGAAGCACCTTCTGCCTGACCAATTTTCATCACATTAGTTTCCTGTCTGTCACCAAAAATACTCTATTACCAGTCTCATCAACAGCCCTAAGGAACGAATTCATGTCATCAACATCAGTAGCCAACAGGGCCAAATAATCTGCATAATCTAAATCAGAAATTTTGAGATCTCTAGACCATTTAAGGCGAAAATCTTTCCCTTGCAAAGAATTTCGCATTACATAATCAATAACTTAGCTTAAGAGAAAAGGAGACAAAATGCATCCTTGCCTAACTCCACTGGCAATGCTAAACCAATCGCTGCAAGACGTACCAACTCTCTCACTCGAGTCAGTGTTATTATAGAGAGCTCTCATTACACTAACTTATTCCATATGATCTAACAATCAACCACAAATTAATCGATCTGCAGAGTCAAAAGCCTTTTTTGAAATCTATAAAGGTAGCAACCACAGGCTCAGTCATTAGCGCGCCAGGCTCGTATTCTGCAGTTCCCATGTTCGAGTCCCAGCTGGGTCAGCGTGGGGATTTATCTCCGCAAAACTCCCCGCCCTGCCCACTGTCAGTAGGGAACACATGGGCTTAGAAAGGCCGCCGTCCGTCGGATGTGACGTTTGGCCGTGTCGCTGTGTGCGGGAGAGCCATTCTCAGTAAACGTTTAAGATCACGCAGGATGGCCTTGACGGGAGGCTACCATCTGTCTTCCAACAGCTGTTCCAGTGGCTCTCCTCCCACAACCTTCTCTGAGCCATCGGGGTCCTTGTGACATGGCCATTTAGCCCACGGTGTGCAAAAAAGTGTCGCACATAGATAAAACAACCCAACCCTCCTAAAAAAGAACCCCTCTTTAAAAGTGAGTCCATTCTTAAAGATATTGTCCCCGGCCATTGCAGGAGTGGTCATTACTATAATCCAGCGCTGTCGAGGACATACTGGAAATCCAGGGAAGGATTTTTACCATTCCTGGATAGCTATGTGTGTGGAATATATCGCATATTTTATTCAGAACTAAGTAACTGCTTCAGTTTTATGGAGAAATGTGTCGATGATAAATTTCAGAATTAATCAAACCTTACTCTACAATGTTTCACATAAATGGAACGGCGAGTATTCCTCAAAGTGTTTCTTGTCAAATTGTGGCCCATTACACTTAACCACTAAAGTTCAGCTTTGACAAAGCGTAAGTGGCGACCTCAAGTGGTGTTTCGATTCGTATCGTGCATTGTTTAAGCTGGAAAGCAAACAATAAGGGGCAAAGGCATCAAAAAATTTATATTTTAAAAAAGGAAAAAAAAGTAACCGCACTCTGTATTTGAAAAAAATAATATCATGATTTTAATAAAGGTTTATTTTCTCCATTGGAATTATTTTTCGTTGAACCAACAATTATAAATTGAACGGATAGAGAAGATTTGAAATTAGCCTGAAGTTAATTTATGGAATAAATTATTACAATTAGAAGCTTTCTTGGTTGCATAGAAACTGGTAACAGAATTAATATTAATATACTCTGCAAGGATATCAATGGAAAATTATTACATAGGAAAAGCGAAGAGAATGGAAGTTGACAGTAACATGTAATTGCAAAAGCGTTCGGCCCCTGTAATGTTCGTGTCACTTCTGTGCCAAATGCACGATACTCGATTTTTACATTAATCTCTATGGAAGCTTAACTTCTTCTCTCTCCACATTCTTTGCTCCTTGGTCCTCGGCCGCATAAGGATTTCGTATGTATGAATTTTATAGTTCTACATGACAGAACTGTATCGGGAAGTAGCTGAGATTCGTAATTGTCATTGAAAGATTGATGGTTTATTTGTAATCACTTGTCTAATATCAGTTACGGTAATTAGAAAGTAATCTCAAATTTTTTAAGTATAGAAAGAAATGTTAACAACCCTCGACAAGAAAGTAAACACTGATTAACTTGGAAAGGCCGCCGCGTATTAAACGGTATGTGAAGCTCTGCCTCAGTCTGTTAGAAAATGTGGTGAGATCTGACGTGCGTTAAATCAGACGTTAAGCATATCAAGGAATTGACTTTTCATTAAAAACTTATTTTTACATTCGAATTTTAGGTTATTTTGAGAAATAATTCGAAAAAATATTTTTTTATTTTCGTTTTTTATTTATTGTTAACATTTCTTTCTATACTTAGAAAATTTTGAGATCAGTTTTTACCTACCATAACTGATATTAGACAAGTAATTACAAATAAATCATCAATCTTTCATTGACCATTGTAAATCGAAAATTTGCAATACATCCCGAGACAGTTCTGCTCATGCAGAACTATAATATTCATACATACGAAATCCTTATGCAGCCAATGGCTACGCCAAGTACACTGGACGTTAAGCTCTATAATCGTGTACTAGATGGGATCTTAAGAACTACAACCGTGTATTAGATCGGGTGTTAAGCTCTGCCTCCTCTGTTAGAATATACCGGGAAGCCTGCCCCCATGCGTTATATGGGACTTTAAATTCTGCAAGCTCTGCCTTCGTGTGTTTAGAAAATATGGTGAGGTCTACCCACATGCATTAGATGGGACGTTAAGCAACAAAGATGAGAAATTAACATCTGCTTCCATGTGCTAGATATGGTTGGATCTGCCTCTCGTCCGTTAGGTGGGAAGTTAAGCTCTGCAACTCAGAAGTAAATTGGATGTTAAGCTCTGCCTCAGTGTGTTAGAAGATGTGATGAGTGCTGATCCCGTGTGTTTCATGGGATGATAATCTCTGCCCCCGTGCATGAGATGGGACGATAAGTTCTGCCCCGTTCGTTAGATGGGATGTTATCCGCTGCAACCGTGTATTAGATAGGATATTAAGTTAAGCCTCCATGTGTTAGAAGATGTGGTGAGGTCTGCCCCCCCCCCCCTGTGCTATAGATGGGAGTTAAACTTGGCAACCCTGTATTAGATGGGATTTTTTAGCTCTCCCCCTATTTCTTAGAAGATGTGGTGAGCTCTGCCCCCATGCATTAGATGGGTCGTTAAGCTCTGACACCATGTATTAGATGCGATAGTAAGCTCTGTCTCAGAGTTTAGAAGATGTGGTGAGGTCTGCCCCCATGTGATAGATGGGACGTTAAGCTCTGCAACAGTGTATTAGATGGGACATTAAGTTGTATGCCGTAGGTTAGAAGATGTTGTCAGCTCTTCCTCTGTGTCTTACACGGAACTTTAAGCTCACAACCGTGTTTTAAATGGGATACTAAGCTACGTATCAGTGTGTTAGAAAAGGTGGTGAGATCGTATTAGATGCACGTATTAGCACGTGCATTAAATGGACATTAAGCTCTGTAACCCTGTATTAGATGGGAAGTTAAGCTCTTCCTCCATGTGTTAGAAGATGTGGTGGGCTCTGACCAAGTGTATGAGTTCAGCTCTGCAACCCGGGTTTCAGATTGGATGTTAAGCTCTGCCTCCGTGTGTTAGAAGATGTGGTGAGCGATGACCCCTTGTGTTTCATGGGATGATAACCTCTGTCCCAATGTTTTAGATGGGACGATACGTTCTGCCCCTATGTGTTAGATGGGACGATACGTTCTGCCCCTATGTGTTAGATGGGACGTTAACTCCCCATCAACAGTGTCAATTTTCAACAATCTTCGATCAATATTTAAAGAGTCATTGAAGTGGGATCATTTAACCGCAGACGACAGAGTCGCATTTCTCCAAATTGATGAAATCTTAAAAAATCTTCATACAAACTTCTGATATTTAATTTATTTAGTGAACAAATTGTTACAAGAGTTGTGTTTTATCTCTTGAAGTGTTTTTTCACAAGTGACAAAACTTTAAGATAAATGATTCAACTTCCATTCATTCTTAAAATATTAAACTAATATTACGGGAAATATGTTAAGAAAGTTAACAGTGGCATCTAAAATTTATCGCCAATAACAGTTTTTGCGTAAAAGGTTTATTTTTAGTGTTAGGGAGGTTTGAAAGTGGCTTTCCATTCACATAACATGGAAGTGTCCGGACACTCTTTTCAACATAGTGTATATATATATATAAGATGTAAACTGAAAATCTTTAACTAATGCTGAACACTTAAAAATAGACATTTGATGTCAGAACATTATTCAGAAAAAAATGGAGCTAAATATTTGAAACACTCTGCTTGAAATTGTAAAAAGAGGGAAAAAATTATAAAAAATTTCTAGATTTAATTTTTTTGGGGCTTTTTAATAATAACCAGCATTTTATTTGATTTCGATGATTATTTGAGATAACAAGAATTACTATTCTACTAGTTGGTAATTCTGTTGCAATCAGCAATTTTTACTTCACCAGAAATAAAAAATTTAATTCAGCATCAAAATTTAATTTAAACATTACATGATTTAATTTATTCAGCATTACACCTGCTACAGTCGTTCAGAAAGAGCACATCTTGAATACGAACTTTGGAGACTGGGCTTTGCTTTTGAATAAATTAGATTATCTAAAACATTGAACATATTCACCAATGTTTATTACTGTAATATGTCAATGGTTGAGAGTGGCTTATGGCATCCTTAATTCTTCTTTGTCTCAACTAGCAAGCTAACAATCACAGATCCTAATCCTAATTGTGATTCGAAGTCGTCAGACATCCATCCGATGGCTTCTTCCAGCGGGGGGCCGGGGTGGTTCAGTCGGTAGCGCGCAGATTTCTCTCCGCAAAACTCCCCGCCTTGGCAACGGTCAGTAAGCAACACCGATGGGCTTGGAAAGGCCGACGTCTGTCGGATGGGAAGTTAACCCGTGGTTCCGTGTGCGGGTGAGTCATACTCTGTGCACGTTAAAGAGCACGCTAGATGGCCTTAACGGGAGGCTACCATCTGTCTTCCAACAGCTGTTCCAGTGGGTCTCCTCCCCCAACCTTCTCTGAGCCTTCCGGTTCCATGTGACCTGGCCATTCAGCCCATGGTGTGCAAAAAAATGTGCCGCTCATAGGTAAAACAACCCGACCCTCCTTCCAGCGGAAATAACGATGGGATATGTGATATGACATCACGCCAGTATTTTGAGACATTATTATATTATCTGATAATCCATTGATGGCAGCACTAGCTAATTAGTTGCTGAGTTAGCAAACAGTTTAGTTACCTCTGAGCAGCATTTCTTTTTTTGCATACAACGGGCTAAATGAACAGGTAACAAGGACAGCAAGTGCATCCATTTGCATCCAGCACTTTTTTTATTGTTTTAACGTTCCATACTACGGAAGGCGGCTTGTCCAAGCCCATCGCTCTCCACTTTCTCATTGTTGTGGAACAGTTGGGACTAGAACTTAGGAACTGCAGATTACCGATTTGGCTCGATACAAACTGAACGAAGCCCTGCCTTTAGGGCAGCCCCAATGCATATCCATTCCAAGCAGTCGCTTAAGGTAGCCTAATTTTAAGTGCTCTGTATTCGTATTTTGATGAGTTTGCTCGAATTCCAATTCAAAATAAAAGTTCAGTGAAAGTCCTGAGGTCTTCACATTGCACTTTGAGCAGAATGATTTTAAAACCTTTGGACTAATGGATTAGATGACATTTTATTTCAGATGTGGGGGAAGAAAATTATAATCAGTTAGCGCCACAAAAGAAACACAAATTAATAATAATATCACAAATATTCGAGTATTATTCGAGTATAAGTCAATCCCTAGTTTTGGGCCTCGGAAAGGAAGAAAATGTATATACACAGTCGTAACAGAATAATATGACCACCTACCTA
Source organism: Ryuthela nishihirai (assembly GCA_038380435.1). Classification (NCBI taxonomy): domain Eukaryota; kingdom Metazoa; phylum Arthropoda; class Arachnida; order Araneae; family Heptathelidae; genus Ryuthela; species Ryuthela nishihirai. The sequence goes on along the minus strand of JAWZYU010000031.1, from coordinate 3,697,324 downwards.
ATAATAGGAACCCTTGGCCCAGATGACGTGGCATGGACGCAGTGAGGCCCTGGAAGGTTGCCAGAAGCAGACATGCCCATTCGGACTCCATCAGAGCACGGATTTTCCGGAGATGACGTGGTGGTGGGTCCGCATGCCGAACCTGTCGTTCCAAATGGTCCCACAAGTGCTCTATGGGATTGAGGTCGGGCAATTTCTCCAGCCAAGGGAGAACGGAGACATCGCTGTCGTGTTCCTGGAGACAGTCACGCACCACCTTAGCGACATGGCAGGGCGCATTCTCCTGTTGCTAGACACCATCACCGCAAGGGTAAACGTTCAATATGAAGGGATGCATGACGTCAGCCAGGATGCACAGGTAGCCATTGGCTTCAGGGACACATCAAGTGGTACCATCGGTCCCAGGTCATACCAGGAAAACATCCCCCAGACATGCACACTGCCACAGCCGGCCAGTACGTGACCAACAAGGGTGTCCGGGTGTTGGTTCTCATGTGTCTAACGCTGTATCCGCCACCTTCCGTCACTTATGTGGAGTAGAAACCTCGATTCGTCGGAGAAGGAAACATTTTTCCACTCTTCCACTGTCCAATCACGGTATTCCCGTGCAAACTGCAGGCATCATTTCCGATGGACCTTGGTTAACATGGGCACCTTTTCTCAGCGTAGACTCCAGAAACACATTTTCACCACATTTTCTTAACATCCCTGTCGTTGCCAAGCCAACGCATTCTCTCTCTGCACAAAATGCTGCTCAAAGGAGGTTGATGACTCCTTCCAACCTCGTCATTATTTACAAAGTCAAAACAACTAATGCTCAAGATACTGCGTAAGCATCTAGATCTCTATGCATCTTAAAATGGCCTTTGACTCTGTTGACCGACATAATTTGGGGTTGATCTTTAGACCATATGGAATACCTGATAAGTTAGTGTAATGAGAGCTTTCTAGAATAACAATGAGTCGTATGTGAGAGTTGGTATGTCTTGCAGCGATTGGTTTAGCATTGTCAGTAGAGGGTGCATTCTGTCTCTTTTTCTCTTTAATTTAGTTATTGCCTATGCAATGCGAAATTATTTTCAAAGGAAATATTTTGGTCTTAAATAGTCTAGTGATTTCAAAATTTCTGATTTAGATTATGCAGATATTTTGGCCTTATTGGCTACTGATGTTGGTGAGAGGAATTCGTCCATTAGGGTTGTTGATGAGACTGGTAATATAGTAGGTTTGGTGATAAACAGAGAAAAAACTAAAGTGATGAAAATTGGTCAGGCAGATGGTGTTTCAGTTGCTTTCAATGGCTGTGCTATTGAGCAAGTGTCTCACTTTACCTATCTTGGGAGCTATGTAACAGATTCTGATGATGTGCGGCATGAGATAAATAGACGAACAGGGATTGCTCTATGGATTGATCTATCGAGTGTATGGAAAAAATAGGCGTATTCACCTAAAGACTAAAATTTGGCTGTATTATAGTTTGGTTCTTTCTAAGGTTAGTTATGGTAGTGAAACATAGACCCTTTGTAAGCAGGATAACAAGAAACGTGATGCCTTTAATTCTAGATGCTTACGTAGTATCTTGGGCATTAGGTGTTTTGACTTTGAAAATAATGATGAGGTTCGAAGAAGGAGTCATCAACCTCCTTTGAGCAGCATATTGTGCAGAGAGAGACTGCGTTGGTTTGGCCATGTTGCCCCTATGTATAGCTGCAGATTGCCGAAGATCGCTATGAACATTACACCTACGGGTATCAGAAAATCGGGGAGACGTAGGATGCGATCAAACAGGACGATGAGAGAATCGTCCTAGAGTGGCCAAATGCAGCAGCTGTAGCTCAAAAGAGACGCGTCCGGATGGGAAATTACAGTCTGATTGGAGTTCGTAGCCCTTGGTGCATAAGGATTTCGTATGTATGAATATTATAGTTCTGCATGAGCAGAAATGTATCGGGAAGTATCCATATGTTTTCACAAGTACTGTTATTGAAAGATTGATGGTTCATTTGTAATTACTTGTCTAATATCAGTTATGGTAGATAATAACTAATCTCAAAATTTTTTAAGTATAGAAAAAAATGTTAACAATAAATAAAAAAACGAAAATAAAAAAAAATATTTTTTCGAATTATTTCTCAAAATATCCTAAAATTCGAATGCAAAAATAACTTTTTAATGAAAAGTCAATTCCTTATAAAGTTCCTTTTCTGTCTTCAATAAACAGAACAGATGAAGACAACACGACGTACACACTTGTAGGATCTGTATATTCCAGCATCTTCGCCCATCGTTTCTTCTTCTTTAGGGGAGCAGAAATTGTCTAAGACGTCAAAGTGCTATGTTTGTAATCTGCAGGTTTAACGTTCGAATCCGAACTGCACCTGAGTTGAGATTAATTTCCGCCATTTCTCACGATGCCCTCGACAAGAAAGTAAACACTGATTAACTTGGAAAGGCCGTCGTGTATTAGACGGTATGTGAATCTCTGCCTTAATGAGCTAGCAAATGTTCTCAGTGTATCTGACTTCGTGCGTTAAATCAGACGTTAAACTTATCAAGAAATTGACTTTTCATTAAAAACTTATTTTTGCATTCAAATTTTAGGTTATTTTGAGAAATAATTCGAAAAAATATTTTTTTATTTTCGTTTATTATTTATTGTTAACATTTCTATCTATACTTAGAAAATTTTGAGATCAGATTTTACCTACAATAACTGATGTTAGGCAAGTAATTACAAATAAATCATCAATCTTTCATTAACAAACCTAAATCGAAAATTTTCGATACATCCCGATACAGTTCCGCTCATGCAGAACTATAATATTCATACATACGAAATCCTTATGCCACTAATGGCTACGCAACTAGACTGGACGTTAAGCTCTATAATCGTGTAGTAGATGGGATCTTAAGAACTGCAACCGTGTATTAGATCGGGTGTTAAGCTCTGCCTCCTCTGTTAGAATATAACGGGAGGCCTGTCCCCATGCGTTACATGGGACTGCAAGCGTCTGTTAGATGGGATAGCAAGCTCTGCCTTCGTGTGTTTCGAAAATATCGTAAGGTCTACCCCCATGCATTAGATGGGACGTTAAGCAAGCTACATGGGAAATTAACATCTGCCTCCATGTGCTAGGTGTGGTTGGCTCTGCCTCTCGTCTGTTAGGTGGGAAGTTAAGCTCTGCAACCCAGGTGTAAATTTGGATGATAAGCTCTGCCTCAGTGTGTTAGAAGATGTGATGAGTGCTGATCCCGTGTGTTTCATGGGATGATAATCTCTGCCCCCGTGCATGAGATGGAACGATAAGTTCTGCCCCTTTCTTTAGATGGGATGTTAACCTCTGGAACCGTGTATTAGATAGGATATTAAGTTAAGCCTCCATGTGTTAGAAGATGTGGTGAGGTCTGCCCCCCGTGCTTTAGATGGGAGTTAAACTTTGTAACCCTGTATTAGATGGGATTTTTTAGCTCTCACTTTGTTTCAAATGGACATTAAGCTACGTTTCAGTGTGTTAGAAAAGGTGGTGAGATCGTATTAGATCCACGTGTTAGCACGTGTATTAGATGGGACATTAAGCTCTGTAACCCTGTATTAGATGGGAAGTTAAGCTCCTCCTCCATGTGATAGAAGATGTGATGGGCTCTGACCAAATGTGTTAGATGGGACGTTAAGCTCTTCCTCCATGTGTTAGAGGATGTGATGGGCTCTGACCAAATGTGTTAGATGGGAAGTTAAGCTCTTCCTCCATGTGTTAGAGATGTGGTGGGCTCCGACCAAGTGTGTTAGATGGGAAATTAAGCTCTGCAACCTTTGTTTCAGATTGGATGTTAAGCTCTGCCTCCGTGTGTCAGAAGATCTGGTGAGCGCTGACCCCTTGTGTTTCATGGGATGATAAGCTCTGTCCCAATGTTTTAGATGGGACGATACGTTCTGCCCCCATGTGTTAGGTGGGACATTAACTCTCCATCAACAGTGTCAATTTTCAACAATCTTCGATCAATATTTAAAGAGTCATTGAAGCGGGATCATTTAACCGCAGACGACAGAGTCTCATTGCCTCCAAATTTATGAAATCTTAAAAAATCGTGACACAAACTTCAGATATTTAATTTATGTTAGTGAACAAATTGTTACAAGAGTTGTGTTTTATCTCTTGAAGTATTTTTTCACCAGTGTCAAAAATTTAAGATAAATGCTTCAGCTTCCATTCATTCTTAAAATATTAAACTAATATTATGGGAAATATGTTAAGAGAGTTAACAATGACATCTAAAATTTTTCGCCAATAACAGTTTTTACGTAAAAGGTTTATTTTTAGTGTTACGGAGCTTTGAAAGTGGCTTTCCATTCACATAACATGGAAGTGTCCGGACACTTTTTCAACATAGTGTACATATATATATAAGAAGTAAACTGAAAGTCTTTAACTAATGCTGAGCACTTAAAAATAGACATTTGATATTAGGACAATATTCAGAAAAAAAATGGAGCTAAATATTTGAAATGGTCTGCTTAAAATTGTAGAAAGAAGGAAAAAACTAAAAAACATTTTCTAGATTTAATTTTTTGTTTTCTTTTTTCATAAAAACCGGCACTTTATCTGATTTCTATGATTATTTGAGATAACAAGAATTACTACTGCACTAGTTGGTAATTCTGTTGCATTCAGGAATTTTTACTTCATCAGAAATGTAAAATTTAATTCAGCATCAAAATTTAATTGAAACATTACATGATTTAATTTATTCAGCATTACACCTGCTACAGCCGTTCATAAAGAGTACATCTTGACTATGAACTTTGGAGACTGGGCTTTGCTTTCGAATAAATGAGATTATCTAAAACATTGAACATAGCCACCAATGTTTATTACTGGAGTATGTCAATGGGAGAGAGTGGCTTATGGCACCCTTAATTCTTCTCTGTCTTGAGCCTGTCTTTACCTAGCAAACTAACAATCACAGATCCTAATCCTAATTGTGATTCGAAGTCGTCAGACATCTATCCGATGGCTCCTTCCAGCGGGGGACAGGGGTGGTTCAGTCGGTAGCGCGCAGATTTATCTCCGCAAAACTCCCCGCCTTGCCAAAGGTCAGTAGGCGACACCGATGGGCTTAGTAGGCGACACCGCCGTCCGTCAGAAGGTAAATTAACCCGTGGTTCCGTGTGCGGTTAAGCCATACCCAGTGCACGTTAAAGAACACGCTAGATGGCCTTAACGGGAGGCTACCATCAGTCTCCCAACAGCTGTTCCAGTGGGTCTCCTCTCCCAACCTTCTCTGAGTCTTCGGGTTCCATGTGACCTGGCCATTCAGCCCACGGTGTGCAAAAATTTGCCGCCCCGGGGTAAAACAACACGACCCTCCTTCCAGCGGAAAAAACGATGGAATAAGTGATATGACATCACGCTAGTATTTTGAGACATTATTATTTCATCTGCTAATCCATAGATGGTAGCACTAGCTAAATTACTTGCTGAGTTAGCAAACATCTTTGTTACCTCTGAGCAGCATTTCTTTTTTTGCAAACAACGGGCTAAATGAACAGGTCACAAGGACACCAAGTGCATCCATTTGCATCCAGCATTTTTTTTTATTGTTTTAACATTCCATACTACGGAAGGCGGCTCCTCCAAGCCCATCGCTCTCCACTTTCTCATTGCTGTGGAACAGTTGCGACTCGAACCTAGGAACTGCAAATTACCAGTTTGGGTCGATACAAACTGAATCAAGCCCTGCCGTTAGGGCAGCCCCAATGCATATCCATTCCAAGCAGTCCCTTAAAGCAGCCAAATTTTAAGGGCATTGTATTCGTATTTGGATGAGTTTGCTCGAATCCCAATTCAAATTAAAAGTTCAGTTAAAGTCCTGAGGTCTTCACATTACAATTTGAGCAGAATGATTTTAAAACCTTTGGACTAATGGATTAGATGACATTTTATTTCAGATCTGGGGGAAGAAAATTATAATCAGTTAGCGCCACATAAGAAAGACAGACTAATAATAATATCAAAAATACTCGAGTACTACTCGACTTCGAGTATAAGTCAATCCCCTAGTTTTGGGCCTCAGAAAGGAAGAAAATCTATATACACAGTCGTATCAGAATAATATGACTACCTACCTAATAATAGGAATAACAACCCTTTTCCCAGATGACAGCGGCGAGATGACGAGGCATGGACGCAATGAGGCCCTGGAGGGTTGCCAGAAGCACACATGCCCATTCGGACTCCAGCAGAGCACGGATTTTCCGGAGATGACGTGGTTGTGAGTCCGCATGCCGAACCTGTCGTTCCAAATGGTCCCACAAGTGCTCTATAGTATTGAGGTCGGGCAATTTCTCCAGCCAAGGGAGAACGGAGACATCGCTGTCGTGTTCCTGGAGACAGTCACGCACCACCTTAGCGACATGGCAGGGCGCATTCTCCTGTTGGTAGACACCATCAGCGCAAGGGTAAACGTTCAACATGAAGGGATGCATGTCGTCAGCGAGGATGCACAGGTAGCCATTGGCTTCAGGGACACATCCAGTGGTACCATCGGTCCAAGGTCATACCAGGAAAACATTCCCCAGACATGCACACTGCCACAGCCGGCCTGTACTTGACAACAATTGTGTCCGGGTGTTGATTCTCATGTGTCTAACGCTGTATTCGCCACCTTCCGTCACTTCTCTGGAGTAGAAACCTCGATTCTTCGTGGAAGGAAACACTTTTCCACTCTTCCAATGTCCAACCACGGTATTCCCGTGCAAACTGCAGGCATCATTTCCGATGGACCTTGGTTAACATGGGCACCTTTTCTCAGCATAGACTCCAGAAACCCATGCGTAACAGCGTTCACTCTACTGTTATCGGGAACACTTATCTGGGTCCCCAGCGTTCATTTTAGTGGTCAATTGCTGCGCTGTTGCGCGTCGATTGGCCTCTAACAATCGAATGAGGCGCCATTCTCCTCTGGGGTCAATGTCCTTTGGGGCTGCACAGTTTGGGGCCACACAGTGTGCCAGTGGTCCATTCTTGGTATACCCTTATTACAGCACCTCGCGAACAGCCCACGGAATGTGCTGTCTCCAAGATGCTTCCACCCTTCCCACGGTAGCCGATGATCACTCCTTTATGAACGTCCGTCAGATCAATAACACTGCCCATTGTGCTCACGTTACTCACTATGACTCATCTGTCCTGACCGGCTGCCTATATCTCCGTGTGGTCGACCTTGTCATATGCACTCTGTGACATGTCTGGGCGGGTACACTGTAATTCCGTGGGTGTTCATATTATTCTGATACGACTGTTTATTTTCTGAAGTGTCCGAAATGAGTTGTTATTTGGACTGTACTAGACTGTTTTCCACATGCTCGAGAGGTTAGCGAAAGCGCTTTTAATCCTCTGCCGTCCTTAGCCAGAGGATCTAGTGAGGGTTATGGAGAGGAGAGAGTAAGCAATAAGCTTCAGACTGACTGTTGCTGGCAAACAGGAACGAAATTTGTTAAGCGCATCAAAGGGGCGTAGCTCTTTACCAAAAGGGATCCTAAATGAACAGGGTTTGGTTCAGTGTGAACCAAGGTAGAGTTCTGTGCAAACCTGGGTTTGGTTCTATGTGAACCAGGAGTTCCTTTCTATGTGAACCAGGGTTTTGTTCTGTGGAACCAGGTGGCGGTTTTGTGTGAACCAAGGTTCGGTACTCTGAGAACCAGGAGGCGATTCTGTGTGAACCAGGTAGTTTGGCAAGGATTAAATATTCTCTCACCGAGTTTTGCGGTTGGTAAAGAGATCTCTCTACATATTTCCAGATCATCACATGAATGCTTGCAGTAAAAAAAAGCGCATTCGGATTAAAGATCTGATTGGAGGAATATTTATTTATTAATATATCAGTAAAGCCATTTCATTCTGATCTTGAGCGCAGCGAGTACATTCCATCGATCATGAAATCGAATACATTCCTATATGTACATGTTGTATGCATGTAAATAGACTGGGTCGTCCGTCCTCTGCTCTGGTTCATTGGTTTATTTCATCTTTATACACGACGTTTAGCTCAGCACGTCTAAAGCAACCTAAGCATGGGTGTAAAAACCCGTGGATGTGTGGTCTCACCTAGGATAATGACGAATACTGATTAAGTGAACTAATTAAACCCCCTCTATGAACTAGCTGGGAAGAGTACGTCTCTCCTTACCTCAGGTCCACGACAGGGTCCTTCTAACCTAGCTATTTAACCCATTGTGCTAAAAAAAATACATCTCAAAGAACGTGACGCGAATTGATGCATTTCCAGTCATCACATTTGGCTTTCGTGGTTAAGTGTAATAGGCCACGATTGGACAAGAAACTCTTTGAGGGATATTCGCCGTTCCATTTATGTGAAACATTGTATAGTAAGATTTGATTAATTCCGAAATTTGCCTTCGACACATTTCTCCATAAAACTTCAGAAGTTACTTTGTTCTGAATATAATTAGCGATATATTCGACAGACATACTACCCAGGAATGGGAAAATCCTTCCCTGGATTTCCGGTATTGCCTCGACAGGGCTGGATTAGTGTAATGACCACACCTTCCACAGCCCGAGACAGTATCTTTAAGAATGGACTCACCTTTAAGGAGAGGGTTCTTTTTTAGGAGGGTTGGGTTGTTTTATCTCTGAGCGGTACTTTTTTGCCCACCGTTGCCTAAATGCCCAGGTCACAAGGACTCCAAAGGCTCAGAGAAGGTTGGGGGAGGGGACCCACTGAAACAGCTGATGGAAGACAGATGGTAGCCTCACGTTAAGGCCATCCAGAGTGATCTTTAGCGTGCACAGGGTATGGCTCTCCCGCAAACAGAGACACGGCTAAACGTCACATCCGACGGACGGTGGCCTTTCCAAGCCGATCGTGTTCCCTACTGACCGTGGAGAAGGCGGAGAGTTTGCCATAGATAAACCTCCACGCTGACCCAGCTGGGACTCGAACTTGGGAACTGCAGAATACGAGCAATGCGCGCTAACGACTGATCCTGTGATTGCTAGTTTTATAGATTTTAAAAACGCCTTTGACTCTGCGGATCGACATAATTTGTGGTTGATATTTAGATCATATGGAATACCTGATAAATTACTGTAATGAGAGCTCTCTATAATAACACTGATTCCAGTAAAAGAGTTGGTACATTTTTGCAGCGATTGGTTTAGCATTGCCAGTGGAGTTAGACAAGGGTGCATTTTGTCTCCTTTCCTCTTTAGTTTAGTTATTGATTATGTATCGCGAAATTCTTTGCAAGAGAAAGATTTTCGCCTTAAATGGTCTAGAGATTTCAAAATTTCTGATTTAGATTATGCAGATGATTTGGCCCTGTTGGCTACTGATGTTGATGAGATGAATTCTTTCATTAGGGCTGTTGATGAGACTGGTAATAGAGTATTTTTGGTGACAGACAGGAAACTAATGTGATGAAAATTGGTCAGGCAGATGGTGCTTCAGTTGCTTTCAATGGCTGCACTCTTGATCAAGCGTCTCACTTTAATTATCAGAATAGGAATTGTTGCTGGGACTTTTAAGAATCTATGGAGAGTATGGAATAATAGGCGTACAGACCTATAGACTAAAATTAGGCTGTATAATAGTTTGGTTCCTTCTAAATTTAGTTATGGTAGCGAAACATGGACCTTTTGTAAGCAGGATAACAAGGAACTTGATGCCTATGATTCCAGATGTTTACGCAATATCTTGGTAATTAGGTGGTAACTAATGATGAGGATAGGCAAAGGAGTCGGCAACCTCCTTTGAGCAGCATATTGTGCAGAGAGAGACTGAGTTTTGTTTGGCCATGTTACCCGTATGCATAGATGCAGATTTCCAAAGATCGTTTTGAACAGTGTACCTACGGATATCAGAAAAAGGGGAGACGTAGGATGCGATAGGCAGACAATGTCACACAGGACGATGATAGAATTGGTCAGGAGTAGCCAAATGCAGCAGATGTAGCTCAAAAGAGACATGTCTGAATGGGAAAATTACACAGTGTGGTTGGATAACCGTAACCCTTGGCTATATCAAAATTTTGAATGTAAAGTTCTGCAGGAGCAGAGTTGTGTCTGGAAGTTTAATGATTGGCGAAAAGTTAACAACAATGAAAGACTGATGGTTCATTTGTAATTACTTGTCTAATATCAGTTTTGGTAGGTAAAAACTGATCTTGAAACTTTTTAAGTATCGAAAGAAATATTAGCAATAAATAAAAAAAAAGAAAATAAAAAAAAATTTTTCTCAAAACAACCTAAATTTAAATGAGAAAATAACTTTTTAATGGAAATTCAATTCCTCGATAAACTTACTTTTTTCTCTATCATATACAAAAATTATGAAGATAACACGACGTACCCACGTGTGGATCTGTATATTCCAGCATCTTAGCCCATTGTTTCTTTCTCTTTAGGCAGCGGAAATTGTCTCAGACGGCAGAGCTCCATGTTTGTAATCTGCAGTTCTAACGTTCGAATCCCAACTGCACATGTTTTGAGATTTATTTCCGACATCTCTAACGACGCCCTAGACAAGAATGTGTACACTGATGGACTTGGAAAGGCCGCCGTGTATTAGATGGGATATTAAGCTCTGCCTCCGTGTGTTACAAGATCTGGCGTGGTTTGTCCCCATTAATTAAACGGGACGTTAAGCTCTGCAAACGTGTTTTCGATGGGATATTAAGCTCTGCCTGCGTCTTAGAAGATATGGTGTGGTCTGCCCCAATGCGTTAGATGGGACGTTAAGATCGGCAACCAGTGTGTTAGATGTGATGTTAAGCTCTGCCTCCATTGTTAGAAGATGTGGAGGGCTCTGCCTCCATGCATTGGATGGTACGTCAAGCTCTGCAACCGTGTGTTAGATGTGATGTTAAGCTCTTCCTCCATTGTTAGAAAATGTGGAGGGTTCTGCCTCCATGCATTGGATGGTACGTCAAGCTCTGCAACCGTGTGTTAGATGTGATGTTAAGCTCTGCCTCCATTGTTAGAAGATGTGGAGGGCTCTGCCTCCATGCAGTGGATGGTACGTCAAGCTCTGCAACCGTGTATTAGATGGGATGGTAAGCTCTGCCTCCATTGTTAGAAGATGTGGAGGATTCTGCCTCCATGCATTGGATGGTACGTCAAGCTCTGCAACCGTGTGTTAGATGGGATGATAAGCTATGCCTCCATTGTTAGAAGATGTGGAAGGCTCTGCCCCCAATCATTGGATGGTACGTCAAGCACTGCAACCGTGTGTTAGATGGGATGTAAAGTTCCATCGTTAGAAGATGTGGAGGGCTCTGCTTCCATGCATTGAATGGTACGTCAAACTCTGCAACCATGTGTTAGATGTGTTGTTAAGCTCTGCCTCCATTGTTAGAACATGTGGAGGGCTCTGCCTCCATGCATTGGATGGTACGTCAAGCTCTGCAACCATGTGTTAGATGTGATGTTAAGCTCTGCCTCCATTGTTAGAAGATGTGGAGGGTTCTGCCTCCATGCATTGGATGGTACGTCAGGCTCTGTAACCGTGTGTTAGATGTGATATTAAGCTCTGCCTCCATTGTTAGAACATGTGGAGGGCTCTGCCTCCATGCATTGGATGGTAAGTCAAGCTCTGCAAGCGTGTGTTAGATGTGATGTTAAGCTCTGCCTCCATTGTTAGAAGATGTGGAGGGTTCTGCCTCAATGCATTGGATGGTACGTCAAGCTCAGCTCTGCAACCATGTATTAGATTTGATGTTAAGCTCTGCCTACATTGTTAGAAGATGTGGAGGGTTCTGCCTCCATGCATTGGATGATAGGTCAAGCTCTGCAACCGTGTGTTAGATGTGATGTTAAGCTCTGTCTCCATTGTTAGAAGATGAGGAGGGCTCTGCCTCCATTTGTAGAAGATGTGGAGGGCTCTGCCTCCATTGTTAGAAGATGTGGAGGGCTCTGCCTCCATGCATTGGATGGTACGTCAAGCTCTGCAAGCGTGTGTTAGATGTGATGTTAAGCTCTGGCGCCATTGTTAGAAGATGTGGAGGGCTCTGCCTCCATGCATTGGATGGTACGTCAAACTCTGCAACCGTATGTTAGATGTGATTTAAAGCTATGCCTCCATTGTGAGAAGATGTGGAGGGCTCTGCCCCCATACATTGGATGGTACGTCAATGTCTGCAACCGTGTGTTAGATGTGATGTTAAGCTCTGTCTCCATTGTTAGAAGATGTGGAGGGCTCTGCCTCCATTGTTAGAAGATGTGGAGGGTTCTGCCTCCATGCATTGGATGGTACGTCAAGCTCTGCAAGCGTGTGTTAGATGTGATGTTAAGCTATACCTCCATTGTTAGAAGTTGTGGAGGGCTTTGCCCCCATACATTGGATGGTACGTCAAGCTCTGCAACCGTGTGTTAGATGGGATGTTAAACTCTGCCTCCATTGTTAGAAAATGTGGAGGGCTCTGCCTCCATGCATTGGATGGTACGTCAAGCTCTGCAACCGTGTGTTAGATGGGATGTTAATCTCTGCCTCCATTGTTAGAAGATGTGGAGGGCTCTGCCTCCATGCATTGGATGGTACGTCAAGCTCTGCAACCGTGTGTTAGATGTGATGTAAAACTATGCCTCCATTGTTAGAAGATGTGGAGGACTCTGCCTCCATGCATTGGATGGTACGTCAAGCTCTGCAACCGTGTGTTAGATGGGATGTTAAGCTCTGCCTCCATTGTTAGAAGATGTGGAGGGCTCTGCCTCCATGCATTGGATGGTACGTCAAGCTCTGCAACCTTGTGTTAGATGGGATGTTAAGCTCTGCCTCCATTGTTAGAAGATGTGGAGGGTTCTGCCGCCGTGCATTGGACGGTACGTCAAGCTCTGCAACCGTGTGTTAGATGGGATGTTTAATTATGCCTCCATTGTTAGAAGATGCAGATAGCTCTGCCTCCATGCATTGGATGGTACGTCAAGCTCTGCAACCGTGTGTTAGATGGGATGTTAAGCTGTGCCTCCATTGTTAGAAGATGTGGAGGGCTCTGCCGCCATGCATTGGACGGTACGTTAAGCTCTGCAACCGTGTGTTAGATGGGAAGTTAAGCTCTGCCTCCATTGTTAGAAGATGTGGAGGGTTCTACCGCCATGCATTGGACGGTATGTCAAGCTCTGCAACCGTGTGTTAGATGGGATGTTAAGCTCTGCCTCCATTGTTAGAAGATGTGGAGGGCTCTGCCTCCATGCATTGGATGGTACGTCAAGCTCTGCAACCGTGTGTTAGATGGGATGTTAAGCTAAGCCACCGTGTGCTGGAAGATGTGGTGAGGTCTGCCCAAATGCGTTACATGGGACTTTAACTTCTGCAACCGTCTGTTAGATGGGATAGAAAACTCTGCCCCCGTGTGTTTAGAAAATTTGGTGAAGTCTGTCCCTCCCCCATGCATTAGATGGGACGTTAAATTCTGCAACTGTTTGTTAGAAGATGTAGTGTGCTCTACCCCCTTGCGTTACATGGATCGTTAAGCTCAGCAACCGTGTGTTAGACTGGATGTTACGTTATGCCTCCGTGTGTTAGAAGATGTGGTGGGCTCTTCCTCCATGCGTTAGAATGGATATTAAGCTCGGAAACCCATCTGTTAGATGGGATGTTAAGCTCTGCCTTTATATGTTACAAGATGTGGTGAACTCTGCCCACCTGCTTCAGATGGGATGTTAAGATCTCCACCTGTGTGTTTCATGCGATAGTAAGCTCTGCCTTATTGTGTTTGATGTGGTGAGTTCTGCTCCCGTGTATTGTATGGGACGTTAAGCTCTGCAACCATGTGTTAGATTGGATGTTAAGCTATGCGCCGTGAGTTAGAAGATGTTGTGAGCTCTGCCTCTTTGTGTTACATGGGACGTTAAACTCAGCAACCGTGTTTTAATTGGGATATTAAGCTCTGTATCTGTGTGTTAAAAGATGTGGTGATAACTGCCCACGTGACATTAACCACTGCAACCGTGTATTAGATGGGATATTAAGCCCTGCCATCATGAGTTATAAGATGTGGTGAGCTCTGACTTCGTGATTCAGATGGGAAGATAAACTCTGCAACCCTGTATTAGGTAGTAAGTTAACATCTGCCTTCTTGTGTTAGAAGATATGGTGGGCTCTGCCGCCCGTGCGTTAGATGGGAAGTTAAATTCTGCAACCGTGAATTAGATGAAAAGTTAACCTCTGCCCCCGTGTGTTAGGTGGGAAGTTAAGCCCTGCAACGCAGGTATTAGATAGGATGTTAAGCTCTGCCTCAGTGTGTTTGAAGATGTGGAGGGCTCTGATCCGATGTTTTTCATGGGATTATGTGTTCTGCCCTGTTCGTTAAATGGGATATTAAGTTCTGCCTCCATGTGTTAGAAGATGTGGTGAGGTCGACATCCATCCGATATCTCCTTTTAGCGGTGGGCGGGGGTGGTGTGGTAGTGGGGGTGGCTCAGTCGATAGCGCACCAGGCTCGTAATCTGCAGTTCCCAGGTTCGAGTCCCAGCTCGGTCAGCGTTGAGATTTATCTCTGCAAATATTCCGCACCTTACCCACAGTCAGTAGAGAGCGATGGACATGGAAAGGCCGCTGTCCGACGGATAGGACGTTGAGCTGTCTTCCCCGTGTGCCCTATACCCTTTGCACGTTAAAGAACACGCTGGATATCCTTGACGGGAGACTACCATCTGTTTCCCAACAGCTGTTCCAGTGGGTCCTCTAACCCAACCTTGTTTAAGCCTTCAGGTTCCTTGTGACCTGGCTATTTAACCCACGGTGTGCAAAAAAGTGCCGCTCAGAGATAAAACAACCCAATCCAAAGGAGCTAGATGCTGCAAACTTTGCATGAACGTTTATTTCACTCAATGGGAGAACGTAGGCTATGTGCGAAACCCTGGTGGCAACCGAAATTGGGTGGGAATGGGGAGTTTAAATTTCTCAAAATCCCCACAGACTTAACATCAACTGTTGAAAGTTATTCAAAATATCTGTTGCCACCAATAAATTTGAAAGAAGGAGTGCATAAAACTAATATCTTTTTGATTTTGCGTGATAAAGTCATTTTTCAGTTTGTTGGGTCAAGAGTGCTAACATCCGTGTATATTGAAGTTATTCGAATTAAGCACGAGCTAATTAAACACGATATTCTTTGTTGAAGTAAAAGCTTCAAAAACTAAACATTCGTATCGGAAATTAATTCATTAATTTATTTTGAAAAATTATGTAAAATTTAATAAACGTATACTTCGTACGTTAATTAATAAACGTTTTAATATGTTAAGTAATAAATAATGTTTTCCAATAACAATAATAAATTTTTCGTAGTACCTAAACACTTTGTGGGCAATTCAAATCATATATTTTTTTTTCTATAAATTTACATATTCTTGCCACACTGTATCCGAGGATCTTTGGTGGGTACAAAATGATTTGAAAAGTTTGATTATTTGAACGAGGCAATTTCGTTTTTTGGTTAACTTCTGACTTGGGGAGGGGTATACGGTACTTCAAAATATGACCATTTCTTTCTTTCCCTAAAAGAGAGGGATGAATACTAAACCAGAGAACACTTTCTTCTTTTTTTTTACCTATCTTTGTAATGATTATCTCACTCGTCATTGGCATATTTTGTTCATTTGTTTCTCGGTTTGCTATCATGTTTATGAAAACAGTAGTTTTACCATATCTCCCTCCGTTGGGTTTGGAATGTGCACAGTCCGCCAGGTTCGAGTCCAACTGGGTCAGCGTTGAGATTTATCTGCGAAAAACTCGCCGCCCGTCACAAGACAGTACCATACACCAGTGGACTTGGAAGGGCCGCCATGGTTAAGTCGCGGTTCCTGATGTGGAACAACCATACCCTGTGAACGTTAAAGAACACGATGGATGGCCTTGATAGGAGGCTACCATCACTCTCCGAAATGGTATTCAAATGGATCCCCTCCGCCAATCTTCTCTGAGCCATCGGGATTTTGTGACCAGACCATTTAGACCACTGTGTGCAAAAAAAATGATATAAGATACAATTGATATTAGATATTGCTATAAACATTATATTTCAGTATTGTCATGTGCATTACGTTTCGATATTGATATAAGCATCACGTTTCAGTATTGTTATAGGCATTGTGTTTCATAATGTAACAACTTCTTTTTAAACTTGTTTTCATCATGTTTCAACTTCTCTTTATATTTCTTTTCAGTATGTTACAACTTCATTTTTAAATTTAGGGCATTTGTCCTCTTGTGATTTGTCCAAAAATTATATCGGGAATATAAAGTAAGGAGTGGGATTTTTTATTTCTCAGTGGCACGTTTTTGCAGCCGCCCTGCTCGCGGTCAGTAGGTGAACCGATGAGCTTCGAAAGGCCGCCACCCGTCGGATGGAACGTTAAGCCGTGGTCCCGTGTGTAGGAGATCCATGCCCTGTGCACTTTAAATAACACGCTGAATAGTCTTGGCGGGAGGCTACCATCTGTCTCCCAACAGCTCTTCCAGTGGATCCCCTCCTTTAACCCTCTCTGAGACTTCGGGGTCCTTGTGACCTGGCCATTTAGCCTATTGTGTACAAAAATGTGCCGCTCAGAGATAAAACAACAAAACGTTTTTTCAGACAATGGACTAAGTCGCCAGATCACAGGAACCCCCAAAGGTTAAGAGAAATTTGGCTCTATACTTTTATTTACATTGTGGTCCGTAAATGGTAGCTAAGCATAAAATGAAAAAATTGCTGTGTACCAATCCCCAGCGATGATGCACAGAACCGTCCAGGTCTAGCGTCTAATGTCCGATCCTGTCTTTTCGTGGTGCAGGCCTTTAGTACCTTTCAAAAGAGATATTCTGTTTTGGAAGGGAACGGAAGTGGTCGCTGCCAGTTCAGTATAGCCTACTAATCTGGTCATCTATGGCCACTTTTTCCTTTTTTTTCTATCCTACTGAGGAGTAGTCAACTTCACAGGGTCCTGGTGCTGATCATTTATACCTACTAGACTGGACTTGTTTGTGGATTTGAGCTTGATTATGGATTCTGGACTTGCTGCAGTGGTGGGCTTCTGTTGAGGGAGAATCTGCCCCTGTGTTTTCTGTTTGCTTCTGGGTTGCCAGGCCTAAGTGAACAGAGGTATGGGATACCTTATATCAGCTGGTGGATAATCCTGATCAGAGGCCATCGCAAGTACCTGAACCTCACCTTGCTAGTTGAGCATCGTCAATCCTAAACTGCAGTAATGTATCTGATATAGACCATATGGCTCTTGAAAAAGTCCACTGGAAAAGCTGGTGTCTGAAGTTCCTACCAGCATCGGTGGCTTCAGCCTTTAGCGGAGGAGGAAGAGGTCTTTGCCCCATGTCTGCGATCTGGGGGCTGTTTGATATTGTTGGCCCTACCAATCTCAATAAACCTAATTTCTTTAAAAATCCGACTAATCATTTTCTCTCTGCAGGAACGTGGAACGTGAGGATATTACATAGCGATTATTCTCTTGATGTCCTCATGCAGGAATTCCAGCGCTATAACCTAGATATTCTAGGCTTGCAAGAGACCAGATGAACAGGTAAATGTGAGATACTTAAAAATAACTTTAAATTTCTTTTTACAGGGAGGGAGGATGGAAAGCATCACAAAGGCGTGGGTCTGCTGCTCAGCAGACATGCTAGTGATGCTCTTCTAGGATATGAGTGCATTAAAGAAAGGTTTCTTACAGCAAAATTTCAGACAAGCATTAAAGACTTGAATGTTATCTGCTGTTATGCCCCACTGAGGATTCTGATGAGGATGAGAAGGATAGGTTTTACGGACAACTTCAGGATAATTTGGGTTCTGTCAGGAAAGGAGATATTACCCTTGTTCTTGGTGACTTCAATGCCAAAGTTGGTACCGACTCTGACCTTTGGGGAGGAGTAATAGGCCCTTTTGGTATTGGTAGCTCCAATGGCAATGGGCAACGTCTCCAACAGGTAAGCAAACTCAATGGTTTCAGAATAACTAACACATATTACAAACACCGCGACATACATAAATACACATGGGTTTCACCTGATGGGCTGCATAGGAATATGATTGATTATATATTAATTAACAGCAAATGGGCTAGTTCTGTTAGGAATACCAGGTCATATAGGGGAGCTGAAATTGGATTTGACCATTACCTTGTTAAAAGTGTATTGCATCTTAAAATTAAAAAGTGTTGTGCTAGTGTTAAAAAATATGCTTTTAATACTGAAGCTCTGAAAGACCCAGTTATTGCTAAAGTTTACCATGATAGGTTACTTAGTCATTATGACAGTCATGGTTTGCTTAATACTGAAGTTGAGGAAGAATGGGGCCATTTTAAACAGGCTTTTTTGGAAACTAACAGTGCTCTTTTAGGGAAAAAGGAGCAGAGGAGACAGAATTATTTAAGTGATAAGGCACTTGAGCTTATTTCAGAAAGAAGGAACTGCAGGAATGTCCTTAATCAGTACCCTACTAGTCCTAATAGAAAGCATTACAAAGATCTTAATAAACGTGTAAAGGATCAGTTAGCTACTGATAAGAATCTTTGGCTTGATGGCCTTGCTGACAAAGTTGAGGAAGCAGTTAGACAGCACAACAGCAGAGAGCTGTACCAGAGAGTTAATGTTTTGTGTGGTAGAAAACGAACAGGTATATAGGGATTGAAGGATAAACAAGGTAAGGTTATAGAAGGTGAGAATTCTGTCATGGCTAGGTGGGCTGAGCATTTCAGTGATGTTCTAAACAATGTGGTTAATTCTACTCCCATTGTTTGCAATGATGATAGATGCATTGTTGGCATTAACGTTGGCCCTATAACACAATCTGAAGTTAGTTTGGCTATTTCTAAACTTAAACTTCATAAATCCCCAGGGGTGGATGAAATTACTGCGGAAATGCTTAGACCTGGGAATGTTTCAGTTACCATTTGGATGACTGAAATTTTGAATAACTTTTATGATAAAGTCATGGTTCCTAAAGATTTTACCAGAGCTATTATTATCCCTATTTTCAAAAAAGGTGATCGCAGTTCTTGTGATAACTGTAGGGGTATAAGCCTACTCTCTGTTCCAGGTAAAGTTCTTTCCATGATTGTGCTTAATAGAATTAAGAATCTGGTTGACAGTCAATTGCGTGACGAGCAATGTGGATTCAGAAGTGGTAGGGCATGTGTAGATCAGATATTTTCACTTAGGCAGATTCTTGAGAAATGTTTAGAGTTTCAGAAACCTTTGGTTGCTGGCTTTGTTGATTTTAAAAAGGCTTTCGAATTTGTTGATCGTCATAATTTTTGGTTGATTGTGAGATCATATAGTATACTTGACACGTTAGTTAACATAATGTAAGCTCTCTATAATAACACTGAGTCATGTGTGAGAGTTGGTAAGTCTTGTAGCAATTCGTTTAGCATTACTTCTGGTGTTCGACAAGGGTGCATTTTGTCTCCTATTCTCCTTAGTTTGGTTGTTGATTATGTTATGCGAAATTCACTTCAAGGGATAGCTTTTGGCCTTAATTGGGCTGGAGATACGAAAATTTCTGATTTAGATTATGCTGATGATTTAGACCTTTTGGCAAATGATGTTGATGAGATGAACTCTTTCATTCGAGCTGTTGATGAGACTGGTAGTACAGTAGGTTTGGTTACAAACAGAGAGAAAACTAAAGTGATGAAAATTGGTCAGGCATGCTGTGATTCAGTTCATCTGAATGGTTGCAGTCTTGAGCAGGTGTCACAATTTAATTATCTTGGGAGCTATGTAACAGATAATTTTGATGTGCAGCATGAGATTAACAGATGAATAGGGATTGCTGCCGGGACTTTTAAGAACCTATGGAGAGTGTGGAGAAATAGGGGTATACGTCTAAAGACTAAAATTAGACTGTACAATAGTTTGGTTCTTTCTAGGGTTAGTTATGGTAGTGAATATTGGACGCTGTGTAAACAAGATAACAGGAAACTAGATGCTTTTGATTCTAGATGCTTACGCAGTATCTTGGGTATTAGGTGGTTTAACTTTGTAACTAATGATGAGGTTAGGCAAAGGAGTCTGCAACCTCCTTTAAGCAGCATATTGTGCAGAGATCGACACCGCTGGTTTGGCCATGTTGTCCGTATGGATAATTATAGATTGGCGAATAGGGTTATGAACAGTGTGCCTAGAGGCCTCAGAAGGAGGGGGAGACCTAGGATGCGGTGGGCAGACAATGTCAAACAGGACCATGTTAGAATTGATGTACAGTGGCCGGATGCAGCAGATGTAGCTCAGGACAGATATGCTTGGAGAATTAAACTGCGCGGTCTGGTTGGACCACCGTAGCCCATGGCTGCTTGAGGATGATGATGATGATGATGATGAATTTCGTTTTTTGGTTAACTTCTGACTTGGGGAGAGGTATACGGTACTTCAAAATATGCCTATTTCTTTCTTTCCCTAAAAGAGAGGGATGAAAATTAAACCAGAGAATATTTGCTCCTTTTTTTTTACCTATCTTTGTAATGTTTTTTTCACTCGTCATTGGCCATTTTGTTCATTTGTTTCTCGGTTTGCAATTATGTTTATGAAAACAGTAGTTTTACCATATCTCGCTCCGAAAAACTCGCCGCCCGTCCCAAGACAGTGCCAGACACCAGTGGATTTGGAAGGGCTGCGTGGTTAAGTCGTGGTTCCTGATGTGGAACAACCATACCCTGTGAACGTTAAAGAACACTATGGATGGCCTTGACGGGAGGTACGATCTCTCTCCGAAATGGTAATCCGATGGATCACCTCCGCCAACCTCCTCTGAACCATCGGGATTTTGTGACCAGGCCATTTAGAC
Organism: Ryuthela nishihirai; assembly: GCA_038380435.1. Classification (NCBI taxonomy): domain Eukaryota; kingdom Metazoa; phylum Arthropoda; class Arachnida; order Araneae; family Heptathelidae; genus Ryuthela; species Ryuthela nishihirai. The sequence goes on along the minus strand of JAWZYU010000031.1, from coordinate 3,676,524 downwards.
AACTGTCTGCAAAAAAGACGATATAAGAGAGAATTGATATTAGATATTGTTAAAAACATCATATTTCAGTATTGTCATGTGCATTACGTTTCGATATATATATATATAAGCATTACGTTTCAGTATTGTTATAAGCATTGTGTTTCATAATGTGACAACTTGTTTTTAAATTTCTTTTCATCATGTTTCAACTTCTCTTTAAATTTCTTTTCAGTATGTTAAAACTTCTTTTTTAAATTTAGTGCATTTGTCCTCTTGTGATTTGTACAAAAATTATATCTGGAATATAGAGTAACGAGTGGGATTTTTTACTTCTGAGTGGCACGTTTTTGCAGCCGCCATGCCCACGGTCAGTAGGGGACACCAATGGGCTTGGAAAGGCCGTCACCCGTCGGACGGGACGTTAAGCCGTGGCCCCGTGTGCGAGAGAGCCATACCCTATGCACGTTAAATAACACGCTGGATAGCCTTGGCCGGAGTCTACCATCTCTCTCCCAACAGCTGTTCCAGTCGATCCCCTCCCCCAACCTTCTCTGAGCCTTCGGGGTCCTTGTGACCTGGCCATTTAGCCCATTGTGTACAAAAAAGTGCCGTTCAGAGGTAAAACAACCCAGCGTTTTTGCAGACAATGGACTAAGTCGCCAGATCACAGGAACCCCCAAAGTTTAAGAGAAATTTGGCTCTATAATTTTTTTTTACATTGTGGTCCGTAAATGGTAGCTAAGCATAAAATGAAAAAATAGCTGTGTACCAATCCCTAGCGATGATGCACAGAACCGGCCATCTCTAGCGTCTAATGTCCGATCCTGTCTTTTCGTGATGCAGGCCTTTAGTACCTTTCAAAAGAGATATTCTCTTTTGGAAGGGAAAGGAAGTGGTGGGCTGCCAGTTCAGTATGGCCCACAGATCTGGTCATCTATGGCCACTTTTTTTTCAACTCGGCTGAAGAATAGTCAACTTCACAGGGTCCTGGTGCTGACCATTTATACTTACTAGACTGGTCTTGTTTATGGATTTAAGCTTGATTATGGATTCTGGACTTGCTACAGTGGTGGGCTTCTGTTGGGGGAGAATCTGCCCCTGTGTTTTCTGTTTGCTTCTAGGTTGCCAGCCCTAAGTGAACAGAGGCATGGAATACCTTATATCAGCTGGTGGATAATCCTGATCAGAGGCCATCGCAAGTACCTGAACCTCACCTAGCTAGTTCGGCATCATAAATCCTAAGTAATGTATCTCAAACAGGCCATTTGGCTCCTGAAAATTTCCACTTGAAAAGGTGGTGTCTGAAGTTCCTACCAGCATCGGTGATTTCAGCCTTTAGCGGAGGAGGAACAGGTCTTTGTCCCATGCCTGCGATCTGGGGGCTGTTTCATATTGTTGGCCCTACCTGTCTCAATAAACCTAGTTTCTATAAAATCGTACTGATCATTTTCTCTCTGCAGGAACATGGAACGTGAGAACATTAAATAGAGATTATTTTCTTGATGTCCTCACGCATTAATTCCAGCGCTATAACCTAGATATTCTAGGCTTGAAAGAGACCAGAAATGCAGGAAAAGACGTGATACTTAAAATAACTCCAAAATTTCTCTTTTGAGGCAGGGATGATGGAAAGATCTCCAAGATCTATATTTGCTTCTCAGCAGTCACGCCACTGATGCTCTTCTACGATACAAATGCAATAATGAAAGATTTCTTACAGCAAAATTTAAGACAAAAATTAAAAACTTGAATATCATCTGTTAGTACGTCCCCATAGAGGACTCATGAAAACAAAAAGGGTAAGTTTTACAGACAGCTTCATGATATTTTAAATTCTGTGAAGAAAGGAGATATTTCTCTTGTGCTAGGTGACTTCAAGGCTAAAGTTGGTACTGACTCTGACTTTTGGGCAGGAGTTTTAGATAGTTTTGGCGTTGGTTCCAATGTCAATGGGGGACGTCTCCTACAGGTAAGTAAACTTAATGGATTACAAATAACTAACACATACTACAATAATCGGGACATTTATAAATAAATGTGGGTTTCACCTGATGGATTGCACAGGAATATGATAGATTATATTTTAATTAACAGCAAACGGGCTAGTTCAGTTAGGAATACCAGATCATACAGGATAGCCGAAATTGGGTCTGACCATTACCTGCTCAAGAGTGTCTTGCACCTGAAGCTTAAGAAATGTTGACCTAAGGTTAAGAAAATTACCTTCAACACTGAAGGTCTGAAAGATCAAGATATAGCCAAAGCATACCATGATAGGCTAGTTAGTCATTATGAAAATCGTGGTTTGTTTACTGCTAAAGTTGAGAAAGAATGGGATCAGGTTAAACAAGCTTTTCTTGAAACCAAGAGTATTCTTTTGGGTAAAAGGGAACAGAGGAAACAAAATTATTCCAGTGATAAGGCTATTTAACTTATTTCTGAAAGTAGGAAGTGCAGAATTAATATGAATCAACACCCTACTAGTCCTAAAAGAAGGCATTACAAAGAGCTTAATAAACATGTAAACGACCAGTTTACAGTTGCTTGGAAGCTTGACTGAATAAGCAGAAGAAGCAGTTAGACAGCACAACAGCATGGGAACCAAAACACTAACTAACTTATCACGTACCAGATTATTAATATTTTATGTGGTAAGGAAGAGATAGGTATACAGGAATTGAGGGATAAATATGTCAAGGCGGTTGAAGGTGAAGATTCTGTGATGGCTAGGTGGGCTGAGCATTTCAGAGAAGTTCTAGTAATGTGACTATTTCTACTCGCACTGTTTCTAATGACAATAGATGCATTTCTGGCTTCAATGATGGTTCTATATCACATTCCGAAGTTGCGTTAGCTATCTCTAAATTAAAACTGCATAAATCCCCAGGGGTGTACGAAATCACCACTGAAATGCCTAGAGCTGGGATCATATGTGTTGTGACATGGCTGACAGAAATTTTGAATACTTTTTATGATTAAGGTGTTGTTCCTAAGGATTTCACCAGAGCTATCATTGTCCGAATGTTTCTGAAAAGGTTATCCCAGTTTCTGTGATAATTATATGGGAATTAGTTTACTTTCTGTTCCAGGTAAAGTTCTTTGTATGATTATACTTAATAGAATTAAGAATTTGGTCGATGGCCAACTGCGTGATGAACAGTATGGATTCAGACGTGGTACGGGATGAATTGATCAAATAGTTTCACTTAAGCAGATTCTTGAGAAATGTTTAGAGTTCAGAAACCTGTGGTTGCCAAACCAACGCATTCTCTCTCTGCACAATATGCTGCTCAAAGAAGGTTGATGACTCCTTCTTCCTACCTCATCATTATTTACAAAGTAAAAACAACTAATGCCCAAGATACTGCGTAAGCATCTAGATCTTCATAGATTTTAAAATGGCTTTTGACTCTGTTGACCGACATAATTTGTGGTTGATTGTTGGATCATATGGAATACCTGATAAGTTAGTTAGTGTAATGAGAGCTCTCTAGAATAACACTGAGTCGTATGTGAGAGTTGGTACGTCTTGCAGCGATTGGTTTAGCATTGTCAGTGGAGGGTGCATTCTGTCTCATTTTCTCTTAATTTAGTTATTGCTTATGTAATGCGAAATTCTATTCAAGGGAAATATTTTGGTCTTAAATTGTCTAGTGATTTCAACATTTCTGATTTAATTATGCAGATATTTTGGCCCTGTTGGCTATTGATGTTGATGAGATGAATTCGTTCATTAGGGGCTGTTGATGAGACTGTTAATAGAGTAGGTTTGGTGATAAACAGAGAAAAAAACTAAAGTGATGGAAATTCGTCAGGCAGATGGGTGCTTCAGTTGCTTTCAATGGCTGTGCTATTGAGCAAGTATCTCACTTCAACTCTCTTGGGATCTATGCAACAGATACTAGTGATGTGCGACATCAGATAAATAGAAAAATAGGGATGGCCACTGGGACTTTTAAGAATCTATGGATAGCATGGAATAATAGGCGTATACACCTAAAGACTAAAATTGGACTGTATAATAGTTTGGTTCTTTCTAAGGTTAGTTATGGTAGCGAAACATCGATCTTTTGTAAGCAGGATAACAAGAAACTTGATGCCTTTGATTCGAGATGCTTTCGCAGTATCTTGGTCATTAGCTGGTTTGAATTTGTAACTAATGATGAGGTTAGGCAAAGGAGTCGGCAACCTCCTTTAAGCAACATATTGTGTGGAGAGAGACTCCGTTCGTTTGCCCATGTTAGCCGTATGCATAGATGCAGATTGCCAAAGATCATTATGAACAGTGTACCTAAAGGGTATCAGAAAATTGGGAAGACGTAGGATGCGATGGGCAGACAATGTCAAAGAGGACCTTGCTAGAATTGGCCTAGAGTGGCCAAATGCAGCAAATGTAGCTCAAAAGAGACGCGTCTGGATGGGAAAATTACAGTCTTATTGGACTTACGTAGCCCTTGCAAAGAAGGTCTAAGGAGAAGAAGTCTAGCTTTGCACAAGCGTAAGTGGCGCCGTTCTGCGGAATTTTATCGAAGCTGAACATCGCAAATTGATGTGCAGGCACAAAAACAACTGTAACGGGCAATCTGCGCATGCGCAGTGTAATCAGTTTAGCTCACTGTAGCTATGGTTTGTCTTAATATTGGTATATATATATATGGCGATTTAACCAGTGTTTCCAAATGTCTAACAGCCATGGCTGTTTGGCACAGTGGTAGCTGATCCTAAAGTTATTCAATGAGTGTTTTATCCCGTTTAGGAGTACATTTTATGATACCTGGAAAAGCCGTTGTATGTTAATTTTGTGTAATTTTGCAGAATTTTTAAAATTAATATGTAAATTAATACATTTAAACATCTTGCAAATACATATAAGTCAATGTACATTGCAGGTTTGTGTTCCCTGGAGCATATCGATGTTCATTGTCTTTTGCACTTTGCTCTAACAGTGTAATTCTTTTTCTATGGTTGATAAGGGAAGTGCCTGCTGCCATCTGTTGAACGTTTATACAAGTAAAAACTCGATATGGTATTTATTGAAAATATCCACAATTGTATAAAATATAATTATCTAGATCATGTTATCGTGCATTGACACGTAAATCTCAATTTACCATAATGTACTAAATGCTGTAGGTTGTTCAAAATATTAAAATTTTGTTCTTTAGCATAGCTGCTACCAGTTTTACAAAATTAGATTTTATTAAAGAAATTATTTTATTACTTGTTGATATTTTCTCTCTAAACGAAAAGCAAATTATGAGTGTACCTCATGAAGAAAATGAACATTTTTCAGAGTCAAAGTGTATGTAAAATTAATCACGTGGTGCCAGCAATTGAAAACTTTGCTCGGCGGTGATAAAATATGCAGGGAACTCGCTTCTCTCCCTGGATAGGTGGCTACAGTGCAATGCACGAATTTGCCATGCTTAGAGGGAGCTGCAATCGAAAAGTTTACATTACGTCTATGGAAGCTAGCTCTCTTCTCCCTTAGACCCTCCTTGGCTGCAAAAGGATTTCGTATGAATGAATTTTATACTTCTGCATGAGCAGAACTGTATCGCGAAATAGCTGATATTCACGAATGTTAACGAAACATTGATGGTTTATCTGTAATTACTTGACTAATATCAGTTATGGTAGTTAAAAACTAATCTCAAAATTTTTTAAGTATAGAAAGAAATGTTAACAATAAACAAAAAATTTTTTCGAATTATTTCTCAAAATAACCTAAAATTCGAATGCAAAAATAACTTTTTAATGAAAAGTCAATTCCTTGATAAAGTTACTTTTCTGTCTTCAATAAACAGAACTGATGAAGACAACACGACGTACACAAGTGTAGGATCTGTATCTTCCAGCATTTTCGCCCATTGTTTCTTCTTCTTTAGGGGAGCGGAATTGTCTCAGACGTCAAAGTGCTATGTTTGTAATCTGCAGTTTTAACGTTCGAGTCCCAACTGCGCCTGAGTTGAGATTTATTTCCGCCATCTCTCACGATGCCCTCGACAAGAAAGTAAACACTGATTAACTTGGAAAGGCCGCCGCGTATTAGACGGTATGTTAAGCTCTGCCTCAGTGTCTTAGAAAATGTGGTAATCAGACGTTAAGCTTATCAATAAATTGATTTTTCATTAAAAACTTATTTTTGCATTCGAATTTTAGGTTATTTTGAGAAATAATTCGAAAAAATATTTCTTTATTTTCGTTTTTTATTTATTGTTAACATTTCTTTCTATACTTAGAAAATTTTCTGATCAATTTTTACCTACCATAAGTGATATTAGACAAATAATTACAAATGACCGCTCAATCTTTCATTGACAAACACATAGAGAAGTAATTCGAATACTTCCCGATACAGTTCTGCTCAGGCAGAATTATTATATTCATACGTACGAAATACTTATGCAGCCAATGGCTATGCAAGTATACCGGACGTTAAGGTCTATAATCGTGTACTAGTTGGGATCTTAAGAATTGCAACCGTATATTAGATCGGGTGTTAAGCTCTGACTTCCCTCTTGGAATATACCGGGAGGCCTGCCCCCATGCGTTACATGGGACTTTAAATTCTGCAAGCGTCTGTTAGATGGGATAGCAAGCTCTACGTTCGTGTGTTTAGAAAATATGGTGAGGTCTACCCCCATGCATTAGATGGGACGTTAAGCAACCTACATGGGAAATTAACATCTGTCTCCATGTGCTAGATGTGGTTGGCTCTGCCTCTCGTCCGTTAGGTGGGAAGTTAAGCTCTTCAACCCAGGTGTAGATTTGGATGATAAGCTCTGCAATCCAGGTGTAAATTGGATGTTAAGCTCTGCCTCAGTCTGTTAGAAAATGTGATGAGTGCTGATCCCGTGTGTTTTCATGAGATGATAAGGTCTGCCCCCGTGCATGAGATAGGACGATAAGTTCTGCCCCGTTCGTTAGATGGGATGTTAACCTCTGCAACCGTGTATTAGATAGGATATTAAGTTAAGCCTCCATGTGTTAGAAGATGTGGTGAGGTCTGCCCCCCCCCCGTGCTATAGATGGGAGTTAAACTTTGCAACCCTGTATTAGATGGGATTTTTTAGCTCTCCCTCTATTTCTTAGAAGATGTGGTGAGCTCTGCCCCCATGCATTAGATGGGTCGTTAAGCTCTGACACCATGTATTAGATGCGATAGTAAGCTCTGTCTCAGAGAGTTAGAATATGTTGTAAGGTCTGCCCCCATGTGATAGATGGGACGTTAAGCTCTGCAACAGTGTATTAGTTGGGACATTAAGTTGTACGCCGTGAGTTAGAAGATGTTGTCAGCTCTGCCTCTGTGTCTTACATGGAACATTAAGCTCACAACCGTGTTTTAAATGGGATACTAAGCTATGTATCAGTGTGTTAGAAAATGTGGTGAGATCGTATTAGATTCACGTGTTAGCACGTGTATTAGATGGGACATTAAGGTCTGTAACCCTGTATTAGATGGAAAGTTAAGCTCTTCCTCCATGTGTTAAAGATGTGGTGGGCTCTGACCAAATGTGTTAGATGGGAAGTTCAGCTCTGCAACCCGGGTTTTAGATTGGATGTTAAGCTCTGCCTCCGTGTGTCAGAGGATGTGGTGAGCGCTGACCCCTTGTGTTTCATGGGATGATAACCTCTGTCCCAATGTTTTAGATCGGACGATACGCTCTGCCCCTATGTGTTAGATGGGACGTTAACTCGCCATCAACAGTGTCAATTTTCAACAATCTTCGATCAATATTTAAAGAGTCATTGAAGCGGGATCATTTGACCGCAGACGACAGAGTCGCATTGCCTCAAAATTGATGAAATCTTAAAAAATCGTCATACAAACTTCCGATTTATGTTAGTGAACAAATTGTTTCAAGAGTTGTGTTTTATCTCTTGAAGTATTTTTTCACAAGTGTCAAAAATTTAAGATAAATGATTCAGCTTCCATTCATTCTTAAAATATTAAACTAATACTACAGAAAATATGTTAAGAAAGTTAACAGTGACATCTAGAATTTATCTCCAATAACAGTTTTTGCGTAAAAGGTTTATTTTTAGTGTTAGGGAGCTTTGAAAGTGGCTTTCCATTCACATAACATGGAAGTGTCCGGACACCTTTTTCAACATAGTGTATATGTTACCGGCAATGTATGAAAAGCCGGCATTGTATAGAATGCCTAGGCATTCTATAGAATACCCGGCGTTTTTAGGCAATGTATGAAATATGGGAATTATTACATACTTTCCCTAGGCATTGTACAGAATACCTAGGCATTATATAGAATGACAAATACTATTTCGGCAGAGTATGAAAAAGGTTTTTATTGAAAAGATGCATGTGAAAATGTAAGAAGTACAAAATATAAGATACGAGATTTTTTTACAAAAAGAGAAAAATACCATTGCTGAACTACCGCCAGAAATATTAACATCATAACCTGTAATGAATCTGTCGTCCGCATTATAAAAAAACTCCCCAAATGAGGTAAAGCCAAGTGAAAACGAATCAGCAAAATGTTGAATATTCGAAGTTTGCAATTCGAGTTAGGATACTCGTATTTCACTTTACTACTTGTCAAATCTATTTCAGTGGAGTTCCGAGATGTTTGTGATATGTCGTTTTTTGATGACTTTTTTTAATTTGTTTTTTCACCTTAACTCTCTTTCTATGGAAGCTAGGGTTCTCAAACTTTGGGATCCCTATTGAGGCAACCCTCGTTTACACTCTTACAACGCTAGGGGGCGCTTTTCCGAATGGAAGGGTGTCTTTTTGGTGTCTAAAGTGACCAACTACGGCGCTCTTTTTTACCGAAACTAGGGACTAGCGGATCTGGCAATCAGGGTGAGCCTATAGGGGACCCAGGGGAACATTTACTGGTCAATTCGAATTGGACTGAGTGCTCTGGCTCTCTGTTTGAGGCGAGCGTCGAGAGTCACGTGACTCGCATTGCGACAATAAATATCACTGCCGGGAGTATTTTATACTTTGCCGATTTGCCTTTTGGCATTCTATAGAATGCCTAGGAAATGTGTGAAATATGAATCCTTTCATACATTGCCGGCTAGTTTTAGGCATTATATACAATGCCTAGGCATTCTATAGAATGCCGGATTTCAAACTTTGCCGGTGACATATATATATATGATGTAGACTGAAAATCTTTAACTAATGCGGAGCACTTAAAAATAGACAGTTGATGTCAGGACATTATTCAGAAAAAAATAAAGCTAAATATTTGAAATATTCTGCTTAAAATTGTAGAAAGATGGAAAAAAGTAAAAAAAAATTTCTAGATTTATTTTTTGGGGGTTTTATTTCATAAAAACCGGTACTTTATTTTATTTCTATGATTATTTGAGATAACAAGAATTACTACTCTACTAGTTGGTACTTCTGTTGCAATCACCAATTGTTACTTCATCACAAATGTAAAATTTAATTCAGCATCAAAATTTCATTTAAACATTACATGATTTAATTTATTCAGCATTACATCTGCTACAGTCGTTCATAAAGAGTACATTTTGACTACGAACTTTGGAGACTGGGCTTTGTTTTCGAATAAATCAGATTATCTAAAACATTGAACATAGCCACCAATGTTTATTACTGGGGTATGTCAATGGGAGAGAGTGGCTTATGGCATCCTTAAATCTTCTCTGTCTTACCTAGCAAGCTAACAATCACGGATCCTAATCTTAATTGTGATTCGAAGTCGTCAGACATCCATCCGATGACACCTTCCAGCTGGGGGGGCCGGGTTGTTTCAGTCAGAAGCGCGCAGATTTATCTCCGCAAAACTCCGCGCCTTGCCAACGATCAGTAGGCAACACCGACGGGCTTAGAAAGGCCGCCGTCCGTCAGAAGGGAAGTTCCCCAACTCCCCCAACATTTTCTGAGCCTTCGGGTTCCATGTGACCTGGCCATTCGACCCATGGTGTGCAAAAAAGTGCCGCTCAGAGGTAAAACAACCCGACCCTCCTTCCAGCGGAAAAAACAATGGAATAAGTGATATGACATCACGCCAGTATTTTGAGACATTATTATTTTATCTGCTAATCCATAGATGGCAGCATTGCTAAATTACTTGCTGAGTTAGCAAACAGTTTTGTTACCTCTGAGCAGCGTTTTTTTTTTTTGCAAACAACGGTCTAAATGAACAGGTCACAAGGACACCAACTGCATCCATTTGCATCCAGCATTTTTTTTTATTGTTTTAACGTTCCATACAACGGAAGGCGGCTTCTCCAAGTCCATCGCTATCCACTTTCTCATTGCGGTGGAACAATTGGGACTCGAATCTAGGAATGCAGATTACCAATTTGGCTCGATACAAACTGAACCAAGCCCTGCCGTTAGGACAGCCCCAACTGCTTAACCATTCCAAGAAGTCGCTTAATGTAGCCAAATTTTAAGGGCTTTGTATTCGTATTTGGATGAGTTTGCTCGAATCCCAATTCAAAATAAAAGTTCAGTGAAAGTCCTGAGGTCTTCACATTGCTCTTTGAGCAGAATGATTTTAAAACCTTTGGACTAATGGACTAGATGACATTTTATTTCAGATGTGGGGGAAGAAAATTATAATCAGTTAGCGTCACAAAAGAAAGACAGATTAATAATAATGTCACAAATACTCGAGTACTATTCGACTTCGAGTATAAGTCAATCCCCTAGTTTTGGGCCTCGGAAAGGAAAAAAAATCTATATACACAGTCGTATCAGAATAATATGACCACCTACCTAATAATAGGAATAACTACCCTTGGCCCAGATGACAGCGGCGAGATGACGTGGCATGGACGCAATGAAGCCCTGGAAGGTTGCCAGAAGCACACATGCCCATTCGGACTCCAGCAGAGCACGGAGGTTCTCCGTGCTCTGCTGTAGTTTCCGAGATGATGGCACGGAGTTCCGGGAGATGATGGCTCCGTGCTCTGGTGGCACGAAGTTACGGAGATGATGGCTCCGTGCTCTGGTGGCACGAAGTTACGGAGATGACGTTGTTGCGGGTCCGCATGCCGAACCTGTCGTTCCAAATGGTCCCACAAGTGCTCTATGGGATTGAGGTCGGGCAATTTCGCCAGCCAAGGGACAACGGAGACATCGCTGTCGTGTTCCTGGAACAAGCCACGCACTACTTTAGCGACATGGCAGGGCGCATTCTCCTGTTGGTAGACACCATCACCGCATGGGTAAACGTTCAACATGATAGGATGCATGTCGCCAGCGAGGATGCAAAGGTAGCCATTGGCTTCAGGGACCCATCCAGTGGTACCATTGGTCCCAGGTCATACCAGGAAAACATACCCCAGACATGCACACTGCCGGCCTATACTTGACCAACAAGTAGGTCCGGGTGTTGGTTCTCATGTGTCTAACGCTGTATCCGCCACCTTCCGTCACTTCTGTGGAGTAGAATCCTCGATTCGTCGGAGAAGGCAATATTTTCCCACTCTTCTACTGTCCAATCACGATAGTCCCGTGCAAACTGCAGGCATCGTTACCGATGGACATTGGTTAACATGGGCACCTTTACTCAGCGTCGACTCCAGAAACCCATGCGTAACAGCGTTCACTCTACTGTTATCAGGGACACTTATCCAGCGTTTATTTGAGTGGTCAATTGCTGCGCTGTTGCGCGTCGATTGGCCTTTAACAATCGAATGAGGCACCATTCTCCTCTGGGGTCGATGTCCTTTGGGGCTCCACAGTTTGGGGCCACACAGTGTGCCAGTGGTCCATTCTTGGTATACTCTTATTACAGCACCTCGCGAACAGCCACGGAATCTGCTGTCTCCGAGATGCTTCCACCCTTGGCACGGTAGCCAATGATCATTCCTTTATGAACGTCCGTCAAATCAATACCTCTGCCCATTGTGCTCACGAAACACACTATGACTCATCTGTCATGGCCGGCTGCTTATATCACCGTGCGGTCGACCTTGTCATATGCACTCTGTGACATGTCTGGGTGGGTACACTGTGATTCCGTGGGTGTTCATATTATTCTGATACGACTGTTTATTTTCTGACGTGTACGAAATGGGAATATCGCTCATGAGTTGTTATTTGGACTGAAATAGTCTGTTTTCCACATGCTCGAGAGGTGAGAGAAAGCGGAAGGGCTTAGTGAGGGTCATGGTGAGGAGAGAGTAAACAATAAACTTCAGACTGAGTGTCGCTGGCAAACAGGAAAGTTCTTTCTCAAAAGGAACTCTAAATGAACAGGGTTTGGTTCAGTGTGACCAAGGTAGAGTTCTGTCTGAACCAGGGTTTGGTTCTTTGTGAACCAGGGGTTCGTTTCTATGTTTGCCAGGATTTGGTACTGTGTGAAGAAAGGTAAGGTTCTGTGTGAACCAGGAGTTCGTTTCTATGTGAACCAGGGTTTGGTTTTGTGTGAACCAGAAGGCGGTTCTTAGAGAACCAAGGTTCGGTACTCTGGGAACCAGGAGGCGGTTCTGTGTGAACCAGGTAGTTAGGCAAGGATTAAATATCCTCTCGCCGAATTTTCCAGTTGGTAAAGAATGCTTGCAGTAAAAAAAGCAGCATTCGGATTAAAGAAAGCTGGTTGGCGGAATATTTATTTATTAATTTATCTGCAAAGCCATTTCATTCTGATCTTGAGCGCAGCTCCGGCCCGCGAAATCGAGTACATTCCTATACGTACATGTTGTATGCATGTAAATAGACTGTGTCGTCCGTCCTCTGGTCTGGTGCATTTGTGTATTTCATCTTTCTACGCGACGTTTAGCACAGCACGTCTGAAGCACACCTAAGCATGGGTGTAAAAACCCGTGACTCTGTGGTCTCACCTAGGATAATGGCGAATATTAATTTAGTTGACTAATTAAACCCCTCCTATAAAGTGGCTGGGAAGAGTACGTCTTTCCTTACCTCAGGTCCACGACAGGGTCCTTGTAACCTAGCTATTTAACCCATTGTGCTAAAAAAATACATCTCAAAAAACGTGACGCGATTAATGCAATTTTCAGTCATCACATTCTGCATTTCATTGGCTTTCGTGTTTAAGTGTAATAGGCCACGATTGGACAAGAAACTCTTTGAGAGATACTCGCCGTTCCATTTATGTGAAACATTGTATAGTAAGGTTTGATTAATTCCGAAATTTGTCTTCGACACATTTCTCCATAAAACTGAAGCAGTTACTTAGTTCTGAATATAATATGCGATATATTCGACAGACATAGCTATTCAGGAATGGGAAAAATCCTTCCCTGGATTTCCAGTATTTCCTCGACAGGGCCGGATTAGCGTAGTGACCACTCCTGCCGTGGCCGGGGACAATATCTTTAAGAACGGACTCACTTTTAAGGAGGGGTTCTTTTTTAGGAGGGTTGGGTTGTTTTATCTATGTGCGACACTTTTTTGCACACCGTGGGCTAAATGGCCATGTCACAAGGACCCCGATGTCTCAGAGATGGTTGTGGGAGGAGAGCCACTGGAACAGCTGTTGGGAGACAGATGGTAGCCTCCCGTCAAGGCCATCCTGCCTAATCTTAAACGTGCACTGAGAATGGCTCCTCCGCACCCAGGGACACGGCCAAACGTCACATCCGACGGACGGCGGCATTTCTAAGCTCATGTGATCCCTACTGACAGTGGGCAGGGCGGGGAGTTTTGCGGAGATAAATCCCCACGCTGACCCAGCTGGGACTCGAACTTGGGAACTACAGAACACGAGCCTGGCGCGCTAATGACTGAGCCTGTGGTTGCTAGCTTTATAGATTTAAAAAAGGCTTTTGACTCTGCGGATCAATTAATTTGTGGTTGATTGTTAGATCATATGGAATAAGTTAGTGTAATGAGAGCTCTCTATAATAACACTGAATCGAATGAGAGAGTTGGTACGTCTTGCAGCGATTGGTTTAGCATTTTCAGTGGAGTTAGACAAGGGTGCAGTTTGTCTCCTTTTGTCTTTAGTTTAGTTATTGATTATGTAATGCGAAATTCTTTGCAAGGGAAATATTTTTGCCTTAAATGGTCTAGAGATTTCAAAATTTCTGATTTAGATTATGCAGATGATTCGGCCCTGTTGGCTACTGATGTTGATGAGATGAATTCTTTCATTAGGGCTGTTGATGAGACTGGTAATAGAGTATTTTTGGTGACAGACAGGAAACTAATATGATGAAAATTGGTCAGGCAGATGGTGCTTCAGTTGCTTTCAATGGCTGCACTCTTGATCAAGCGTCTCACTTTAATTATCAGAATAGGGATTGCTGCTGGGACTTTTAAGAAACTATGGAGAATATGGAATAATAGGCGTACAGACTTAAAAACTAAACTTAGGCTATGTAATAGTTTGGTTCTTTCTAAGGTTTGTTATGGTAGCGAAATATGGACCCTTTGTAAGCAGGATAACAAGAAACTTGATGCCTTCGATTCTAGATGCTTACGCAGTATCTTGGGCATTAGTTGTTTTGACTTGTAAATAATGATGAGGTTGGAAGAAGGAGTCATCAACCTCCATTGAGCAGCATATTGTGCAGAGAGAGACTGCGTTGGTTTGGCCATGTTGCCCGTATGCATAGCTTCAGAATGGTTCCTCTTTACCATAGAATATTAGAATTAATAATAATATTCTCTATAATGAATGTAGAACAGTATTACCTTGTAATATGTACAGTATTACCTAATATAGAACAGAATTCTATAATGAATATAGAACAGTATTACCATATAATATATACAGTATTACCTAATATAGAACAGTATTACCTTAGGACAGTGTACCTTAGGGTATCAGAAAAAGGGGGAGACCTAGGATGCGATGAGCAGACAATGTCAAACAGGACCTTGCTAGAATTGACCTAGAGTGGCCAAATGCAACAGATGTTGCTCAAAAGAGAGACGTCTCGATGGGAAAATTTCAGTCTGGTTGGACTTCCGTAGCCCTGCTGCCTGAGGTTTTGTATGTATGCTTGTATATTATAGTTCTGTATGAGCAGAAGAGTGGAATTTTTGGAATTTTAAATGAAAAGCAATAAATGAAACACAGATTTTTTTTTGTAACTACTTACCTAATATCAGTTCTGGTAGGTAAAAACTGGTTTTCAAATTTTTTTAGTACTGAAACAAATGCTAACAATAAATAAAAAACGAAAATAAGAAAATAATTTTTCGAATTATTTCTCAAATTAACCTAATATTCAAATGCAAAAATAACTTTTCAGTAAAAACTCAATTCCTTGATAAAGTTACTTTTCTCTCTGTCATAAACAGAACTGATGAAGACATCACGACGTACACATGTATAATATTTGTATATTCCAGCATCTTAGCCCATTGTTTCTTCCTCTTTAGGCAGCGGAAATTGTGTCAGACGGCAGAGCGTAATCTGTAGTTCTCAGGTACGAGTCCCAACTGCGCCTTAGTTGAGATTTATTTCCGTCATCTCTCACGATACCCTAGACAAGAAAGTGAACACTGATGAACTTGGGAATTCCGCCCTGTATTAGATGGTATGTTAAGCTCTGCCTCGTATGTTAGAAGATATGGTGAGGTCTGCCCCTCTGCGTAAAATGGGACGTTAAGCTCTGCAACCCTGTATTAGATCTGATGTTAAGCTCGGCCTCCACTGTTAGAATATATCGTGAGGTCTGCCCCCACATTAGATGAGACATTAAGCTCTGCAACCATGTATGAAATGGGATAATAAGCTCTTCCTCCGTGTGTTAGAGGATGTAGTGTGCTCTACCCCCTTGCGTTACATGGGTCGTTAAGCTCAGCAAACCGTGTGTTAGAGGGGATGTTAAGCTTTTCCTCCGTGTATTAGAAGATGTGGTGAGGTCTGTCCCAATGCATTAGATGGGACGTTGAGCTCCTGCAATCAGTGTATTAGATGGGATGTTAAGTTCTGCCTCCATGTGTTAGAAGATGTGGAGGGATCTGTCCCCATCAATTGGATGGTACGTTAAGCCCATGGATGGGGTACGTAAGCCAATGGATGGGGATCTGTCCCCATCCATTGGATGGTACGTCTGCAACCGTGTGTAGATGGGATATTAAGCTCTGCCTCCGTGGTTGAAAAGATGTGGTGAGGTCAGCCCCCTTGTGTTACATTGGACGTTAAGCTATACAACCGTGTGTTAGATGAGATCTAAAGCTCTGCAACCGTGAATTAGATCGGATGTTAAGCTCTGCCTCCTCTGTTAGAAAATATCGTGACTTCTGCCCCATGCCTTACATGGGTACTCTGTTAGAAAATATCGTGAGTTCTGCCCCCATGCTCCCATGCCTTACATTTAAATTCTGCAACCGTCTGTTAGATGGAATAGCAAGCTCAGCCTCCGTGTGTTTAGAAAATATGGTGAGGTCTGCCCCCCATGTATTATATGGAACGTTAAGCTCTGCAAAGATGTATTAAATGGGATAATAAGTTCTCCCTCTATGTGCTAGAAGATGTAGGATGCTCTACCCCCTTGCCTTACAGGGGTCGTTAAGCTCAGCAGCCCGTGTGTTCGATGGAATGTTAAGCTCTGTCTCCGTGTGTTAGAAGATGTGGTGGGCTCTGCCCCCATGTGTTAGAATGGACATTAAGCTCTGAAACCCGTGTGGGACGTTAAGCTCTGTCTCTGTGTGTTAAAATATGTGGCCGGATCTGCCCCCGTGCATTGGATGGTACGTTAGGCTTTGCAAACAAGTATTAGATGGGATGTTAAGCTTTCCAACCGAGTACCAGGATGGTAAATCAAATCCATATTGATGATTACCCCTAAAAATACCCATATTTCTTTTTCTGATACGTCATTCCGTTCGCGACACATAGAGTACTGGGATAATGTTTCGCTTGGAATATGCTCTCTGGCATAATTGTTGCTCTCAAAATTATCTTTTTCACCAGAGTCACAGAGAAAAATAACTTGAAAAATGGTACCGGCAAAATGCAGTTCGCTGAGACCTGTGAGCCTTGGATTTTTTGTCCCACGGTATGAATTAATCTAGGCGGTTCATTATACTAGTGCTCCACATTTCTGTACTCATCCTGAATTCGACGAGTAGTTTGAGTAGTTTCACCATCATCATTCTCAAATACACTGCTCGACATTGAAAATGCCCAACCCTGAATCACATGTCGGACAAACATGCAAATAGAAGGGTGGATGTATGCAATTGAGATATGCAAATGATGATAATCCGTAGCCAATGACCTGTGTAGCTCAAGAGATAAAAGGTACAAGATGGAGTAGGGATGGTATTGTGTTCATGCATGTAGAAGTCGTGCGAACGGTTAAGATTAGGTGGTTCCGCTTGGAACCTGTTCAGCGAAGGCCGAAAATGACTACTACACGACGTCGATAGGTTTATCGCCATTTGGATGCTTTTGAGAGAGGAAGAATTATAAGCCTATGTGAAGTTGGATGGACTACACGTCGTGTCACTGCCCATGTTCATCGGAATGCAACAACTGTTGGATGCTGTTGGCAACAGTAGCGAAATCAAGGTTCTAGTGTGCGGCGCAGAGGGAGTGGTGCCGTCCAACAGACGTCAGCACGGCTTGATAGGAGCGTTGATATTTGAATAAATATGTAGTATCTGTAGCAATTGGTTTAGCATTACTTCTGGTGTTCGACAAAGGTGCATTTTGTCTCCTTTTCTCTTTTGCTTGGTTATGATTATGTTATACGAAATTCACTTCAAGGGAAAGATTTTGGCCTTAAATGGACTGAAGATACGAACATTTCTGATTTAGATTATGCTGATGATTTAGCCCTTTTGGCAAATGATGTTGATGAGAAGAACTCTTTCATTCGAGCTGTTGATGAGACTGGTAGTAGAGTAGGTTTGGTTATAAACAGAGAGAAAACTAAAGTGATGAAAATTGGTCAAGCAGGTTGTGATTCAGTTGATATGAATGGTTGCAGTCTTGAGCAGGTGTCAGTTTAAATACCTTGGGAGCTATGTAACAGATACTGGTGATGTGCGGCATGAGATTAACAGACGAATAGGGATTGCTGCCGGGACTTTTAAAAATCTATGAAGAGTGTGGAGAAATAGGCGTATACACCTAAGGACTAAAATTAGACTGTATAATAGTTTGGTTCTTTCTAGGATTAGTTATGGTAGTGAAACGTGGACACTTTGTAAACAAGATAACAGGAAACTAGATGGTTTTGATTCCAGATGCTTACGCAGTATCTTGGGCATTAGGTGGTTCAACTTTGTAACTAATGATGAGGTTAGGCAAAGGAGTCAGCAAACTCCTTTAAGCAGCATATTGTGCAGAGAGAGACTCCGTTGGTTTGGCCATGTTGCCCGTATGAATAATTATAGATTGGCGAATAGGTTATGAACAGTGCGCCTAAAGGCCTCAGAAAGAAGGGGAGACCTAGATTGCGGTGGGCAGACAATGTCAAACAGGACCTTGTTAGAATTGGTGTGCAGTGGCCAGATGCAGTACATGTAGCTCAGGATAGACTTGCTAGGAGAACTAAATTGCACGTCTGGTTGGACATCCGTAGCCCATGGCTGCTTGAGGATGACGATGACGATGAATCTGGAAAAGAATATATTTTGAAATATTTCTTATCCGGAAATAAAATTTATATGATTTCTGTGGGATGAGAGTTACTATTTCTCTCAACCCTCCATAAATTAAAAGTCAGGATTTAAAGACTTCTGTAAGTTCGAGTTTGAAACAGAATGCAAAGAATAACACAGTTAAGCTTCATATCACGATAAGCACTTAAACTTCAAATCATATGGACGATTTATAAAGGGGAGGTTGACATTTCGGTTATTACTTCTTTCTTGGACTGAGAGTTTCGGATGGGAGCAAGAAGGCGGTTCATGAAAGATTGTGGAATGAAACGAAAAATAGGTATCCCTATAGCGAATAGGAAGTAATCATTTGTTTTTTCAAAAAGAATGATGTTTTTCCCTTGCTGGCTTTGTCTCAATAGTGGGAAAATCGAACTAATTGATGATTGTGAAAATTCAAATACAATTATCAGAATATGTAAACACACGAAAATATTTTTTCATTCTTTTCTTATGTCTGCGTTATTTTCACTTCTTTAGGCTTAAGGAATCAAAGGGTAATTCCAATATGAACCACGTGATCGCCGTACTCCATGATCTAAATTTCCAAATTTCTAGCATAAATAGACCGTTTTCAATGTCCTTTTAAAATTTGGCTGTTTACCAACTTTATTGACAACAAACAGACGGCGCATTGATAACTGCAATTCGGATTATTAGAATGTATTATTTTGTCAATATCTATCCACCCAAAAGCAGTACATGCAGATATTGCTTTTGGATGGATAGATATGTACCAATATTTGATGTACCAAATTTACCAATATTTGATACATTGTAAATTAATTCTCTCTTCGCAATCGATAACCTACAATTGTATCCTTACATCACCGAGTCTGAATTGCACTGCCTCAGCTCAATTGATAAGAACAACTGGCGCTTAAGTAACAGGTCGCATGTTCGGGTCAGGGATAAGAATTGGAGCTTTTATTTTTCACACTTGGCTTGTTACCAATGACATTAATATTCACGTGTTCTTTCTGTGGTATACAAAGGTTAGATCGGAAAATAATTTAATTTTCTCTTTGTTGTGTTGGTTTTCCTCTAACAAGAAAGGTACAAGATTTCCCCTAACATAAAAGATCGTGTGGTTTTCCTCTAACAAGAAAGGTACAAGATTTCCCCTAACATAAAGAGGAAATCTTCGTTGCACACAATGGTTTAAATTTTCGTTGCACACAATGGTTTAAATGACCAGATAACAAGAACCACAATGGATCAGAGATGATTAGGAAATGGATCCACTGGACATCAGTTCAAACACATAGTAGACCCCAGTCAAATCCGTCTAGCATGCGTTGTCATCGTTGACATTTATCTCCGAAAAATTGCCCGCCCTGCCCACCGTCAATAGGAAACATCGATGGGCTTGAAAAGGCCACCGTCCGTCGGATAGGACGTTAAACCTTCGTTCCGTGTGCGGGAAAGCCATATCCTTTGCACGTAAAAGAACAAGCTGGATAACCTTGACGGGAGGCTACCATCTGTTTCCCAACAGCTATTCCAGTGGTACCCTCCCCCAACCTTCTCTGTGCATTCGGGGTCCTTGTGACCTGGCCATTTAACCCACGGTGTGCAAAAAAGTGCCGCTCAGAGATAAAACAACCCAATCCAAAGGAGCTAGATGCTGCAAACTTTGCATGAACGTTTATTTCACTCAGTGGGAGAACGCAGGCTATGTGCGAAATCCTGATGGCAACCGAAATTGGGTGGGAACGGGAAGTTTAAATTTCTCAAAATCCCCACAGACTTAACATCAACTGTTGAAAGTTATTCAAAATATCTGTTGCCACCAATAAATTTGAAAGAAGGAATGCATAAAACTAATATCTTTTTGATTATGCGTGATAAAGTCATTTTTCAGTTTGTTGGGTCACGAGCACTAACATCCGTGAATATTGAAGTCATTCGAATTAAGCACGAGCTAATTAAACACGAGATTCTTTGTTGAAGTAAAAGCTTCAAAAACTAAACATTCCTATCAGAAATTAAATTCATTAATTTGTTTTGAAAAATTATGTAAAATTTAATAAACGTATACCTCATACGTTAATTAATAAGCGTTATAATATGTTAAGTAATATATAATGTTTTCCAATAACAATAATAAATTTTTCGTAGTCCTTAAACACTTTGTGGGCAACTTAAATCATGTCTTTATTTTTCTATAAAGTTAAATCTTCTTGTCACACTGCATCCGAGGAACCCTGGTGGGTACAAAATAATTTGAAAACTTTGATTATTTGAACGAGGCAATTTCGTTTTTTGGTTAACTTCTGACTTGGGGAGGGGTATACGGTACTTCAAAATATGCCCATTTCTTTCTTTCCCTAAAAGAGGGGAATGAATATTAAACCAGAGAACACTTTCTTCTTTTTTTTACCTATCTTTGTAACGTTTGTTCACTCGTCATTGGCCATTTTGTTCATTTGTTTCTCGGTTTGATATTATGTATATGAAAACAGTAGTTTTACCATATCTCCCTCCGTTGGATTTGGAATGTGCACATTCCGCCAGGTTCGAGTCCCAACTGGGTCAGCGTTGAGATTTATCTCCGAAAAACTCGCCGCCCGTCTCAGGACAGTACCAGACACCAGTGGATATGGAAGGGCCGCCGTGGTTAAGTCATGGTTCCTGATGTGGAACAACCATACCCTGTGAACGTTAAAGAACACGATTTATGGCCTTGATAGGAGGCTACCATCTCTCTCCGAAGTGATATTCCGATGGTTCCCCTCCGCCAATCTTCTCTGAGCCATCGGGATTTTGTGACCAGGCCATTTAGGCCACTGTGTGCAAAAATGATTATATAAGATACAATTGATATTAGATATTGTTATAAACATTACATTTCGGTATTGTCATGTGCATTACGTTTCGATATTGATATAAGCATCACGTTTCAGTATTGTTATAAGCATTGTGTTTCATAACGTTACAACATCTTTTTAAACTTCTTTTCATCATGTTACAACTTCTCTTTATATTTCTTTTCAGTATGTTACAACTTCATTTTTAAATTTAGTGCATTTGTCCTCTTGTGATTTGTCCAAAAATTATATCGGGAATATAAAGTAACGAGTGGGATTTTTTATCTCTGAGTGGCACGTTTTTGCAGCCGCCCTGTCCACGGTCAGTACGGGACACCGATGGGCTTGGAAAGACCGCCGCCCGTCGCATGGGACGTTAAGCCGTGTCACCGTATGCGGGAGATCCATACGCTGTGCTCTTTAAATAACACGCTGGATAGCCTTGGTGGGAGGCTACCATCTGTCTCCCAACAGCTCTTCCAGTGGATCCCCTCCTTCAACCTTCTCTGAGACTTCGGGGTCCTTGTGACCTGGCCATTTAGCCTATTGTGTACAAAAAGGTGCCGCTCAGAGATAAAACAGCCCAACCCAACGTTTTTGCAGACAATGGACTAAGTGGCCAGAAAACAGGAACCCCCAAAAGTTAAGAGAAATTTGGCTCTATAGTTTTATTTACATTGTGGTCCGTAAATGGTAGCTAAGCATAAAGTGAAAAAATAGCTGTGTACCAATTCCCAGCGATGATGCACAGAACCGGCCAGGTCTAGCGTCGAATGTCCGATCCTGTCTTTTCGTGGGTAGGCTTTTAGTACCTTTCAAAAGAGATATTCTCTTTTGAAAGCGAACGGAAGTGGTCGCCTATCAGTTCAGTATAGCCTACTGATCTGGTCATCTATGTCCACTTTTTCTTTTTTTTTCTACGCTACTGAGGAGTAGTCAACTTCACAAGGTCCTGGTGCTGACCACCTATACCTACTAGACAAGACTTGTTATGGATTTGAGCTTGATTATGGATTCTGGACTTGCTGCAGTGGTGGGCTTCTGTTGAGGGAGAATCTGCCCCTGTGTTTTCTGTTTGCTTCTGGGTTGCCAGGCCTAAGTGAACAGAGGCATGGGATACCTTATATCAGCTGGTGGATAATCCTGATCAGAGGCCATCGCAAGTACCTGAACCTCACCTAGGTAGTTGAGCATCTTCAATCCTAAACTGCAGTAATGTATCTGATATAGACCATATGTCTCTTGAAAAAGTCACTTGAAAAGCTGGTGTCTGAAGTTCTTACCAGCATCTGTGGCTTCAGCCTTTAGCGGAGGAGGAACAGGTCTTTGTCCCATGCCTGCGGTGTGGGGGCTGTTTCATATTGTTGGCCCTACCTGTCTCAATAAACCTAGTTTCTTTAAAAATCCTACTAGTCATTTTCTCTCTGCAGGAATATGGAACGTTAGGACATTAAATACAGATTATTCTCTTGATGACCTTACGCATTAATTCCATCGGTATAACCTAGATATTCTAGACTTGGAAGAGACCAGAACGACAGGAAAAGATGTGACACTTAAAATAACTTTAAATTTCTCTTTTGAGGCAGGGATAATGGAAAACATCTCCAAGATCTATATTTGCTTCTCAGCAGACACGCCATTGATGCTCTTCTACGATAAAAACCTCGAAACCAACAGTATTCTTTTGGGTAAAAGGGAACAGAGGAAACAAAATTATTTGAGTGATAAGGCTATTTAACTTATTTGTGAAAGTGGGAAGTGCAGAATTAATATGAATCAACATCCTACTAGACCTAAAAGAAGGCATTACAAAGAGCTTAATAAACATGTAAAAGATCAGTTTACAGCTAAGAATCTTTGGCTTGGAAGCTTGGCTGACAAAGCAGAGGAATCAGTTAGACAACACAACAGCATGGAACCAAAACACTAAATAACTTATCAGGTACCAGATTATTAATGTTTTATGTGGGAAGGAACAGATAGGTACACAGGATTGAGGGATAAATATGTCAAGGCGGTTGAAGGTGAGGATTTTGTGATGGCTAAGTGGGCTGAGCATTTCAGAGAAGTTCTAAATAATGTGATTGTTTCCACTCCCATTGTTTCTAATGACACCCCCCCAATAGGGGACCACCTTGTCGTGGTGGGGGGGCCTAGGGCCCAGCAACCCGGCTGAGGAGGCATTGCCGGTCAGGATGATCCCCAGCTGGAGCAGGCCAAAGGATTTGCCGGCTGTAGTGGGCACCAGCTGGAGCATTCCAAGGTTTTGCCGGTTGGGGTGGTCCCCATCTGGAGCATTGCTGAAGCCAACCGAGGTTGAAGACGCTGCTGGCCGGCTTGATTGCCGGTCGGATGGTGACGGCGTTGGAGACCTCACCTCTCAGGAGACCTGTGTGGTCTGTTCGACGGCTCTGCCGAAAGGCACGAGCTGTCAAAAAAAGTCTGGGTCTTACTAAGAGTCTCCACCCGGGTGCCGATCGAGCTTGGATCTTTATATCCTTGCACATTTGCAAACCGGGGAATAGATTAAAGTAAGGTTTCTTCCGGTGGTCAGCTTTCCTTCTATAGGACTGCTGCCATGTGAGGCTGGGGTTGAGGTGCGCCTATAGGGCGTATTCCTTGCCCCCGGCTCTAGATGGTCATGGCTTTTCATAACCAGGTAGTGCTGTACAAGCGGAACCGGGAATTGCCGTGGTTGCATAAGATCGCAACAAAGAGATTCATTGTTTCTAATGCCAATAGATGCATTTCTGGCTTCAATGATGGCCCTATATGACATTCCGAAGTTGCGTTAGCTATCTCTAAATTAAAACTGCAGAAATCCCCAGGGTGTACGAAATCACCACTGAAATGCTTAGAGCTGAGCATTTGTGTTGTCACATGGCTGACTGAAATTTTGAATACATTTTATGATAAAGATGTTGTTCTTAAGGATTTTACTAGAGCTATCATTGTCCGAATGTTTTTAAAAAGGTGATCGCAGTTCTTGTGATAATTATAGGGGAATTAGTTTATTTTCTGTTCCAGTTAAAGATCTTTGCATGATTATACTTAATAGAATTAAGAATTTGGTTGATGGACAACTGCGTGATGAACAGTGTGGATTCAGAACTGGTACGGGATGTATTGATCAAATATTTTCACTTAGGCAAATTATTAAGAAATGTTTAGAGTTTCAGAAACCTGTGGTTGCCAAACCAACGCAGTCCCTCTCTGCACAATATGCTGCTCAAAGGAGGTTGATACTCCTTCTTCCAACCTCATCATTATTTACAAAGTCAAAACAACTAATGCCCAAGATACTGCGTAAGCATCTAGATCTTTATAGATTTAAAATGGCTTTTGACTCTGTTGACCGACGTAATTTGGGGTTGATTGTTAGACCATATGGAATACCTGATAAGTTAGTTAGTGTAATGAGAGCTCTCTAGAATAACACTGAGTCGTGTGTTAGAGTTGGTACGTCTTGCAGCGATTGGTTTAGCATTGTCAGTGGAGGGTGCATTCTGTCTCCTTTTCTCTTTAGTTTAGTTATTGCTTATGTAATCCGAAATTCTTTTCAAGGGAAATATTTTGGTCTTAAATAGTCTAGTGATTTCAAAATTTCTGATTTAGATTATGCAGATATTTTGGCCCTGTTGGCTACTGATGTTGATGAGATGAATTCGTTCATTAGGGCTGTTGATGAGACTGGCAATGAGTAGGCTTGGTGAAAAACAGAGAAAAACCAAAAGTGATGAAAATTGGTCAGATAGATGGTGCTTCAGTTGCTTTCAATGGCTGTGCTATTTAGCAAGTGTCTCACTTTAACTCTCTTGGCAACAGATACTAGTGATGTGAGACATCAGATAAATAGAAGAATAGGACTGGCCGCTTTGACTTTTAAGAATCTATGGAGAGCATGGAATAATAGGCGTATACACCTAAAGACTAAAATTAGACTGTATAATAGTTTGGTCCTTTCTAAGGTTAGTTATGGTAGCGAAACATGGACCTTTTGTAAGCAGGATAACAAGAAACTTGATGCCTTTGATTCCAGATGCTTACGCAGTATCTTGGTCGTTATGGAGAGTATGGATTAATAGGCGTACCGACCTAAAGACTAAAATTAGGCTGTATAAGAGTTTGGTTCTTTCTGAGGTTAGTTATGGTAGCGAAACATGGACCCTTTGTAAACAAGATAACAAGAAACTTGATGCCTTTGATTCCAGATATAGTATCTTGGTCATTAGGTGGTTTGACTTTGTAACTAATGATGAGGTTAGGCAAAGGAGTCGGCAACCTCCTTTAAGCAGCATATTGTGTGGAGAGAGACTCCGTTCGTTTGCCCATGTTACCCGTATGCATAGCTGCAGATTGCCAAAGATCATTAGGAACAGTGTACCTAAAGGGTATCAGAAAATTTTGAAGACGTAGGATGCGATGGGCAGACAATGTCAAACAGGACGATGATAGAATCGGCCTAGAGTGGCCAAATGCAGCAGCTGTAGCTCAAAAGAGACGCGTCTGGATGGGAAAATTACAGTCTGATTGGTCTTACGTAGCCCTTGCAAAGAAGGTCTAAGGAGAAGAAGGCTAGCTTTGCACAAGCGTAAGTGGCGCCGTTCTGCGGAATTTTTTCCGAAGCTGAACATGGCAAATTGATGTGCAGGCACAAAAACAACTGTAACGGGCAATCTGCGCATGCGCAGTGTAATCATTTTAGCTCACTGCAGCTATGGCTTGTCTTAATATTGGTATACATATTTTGCGATTTAACCAGTGTTTCCAAATGTCTGACAGCCATGGCTGTTTGGCACAGTGGTAGCTGATCCTAAAGTTAGTCAATGAGTGTTTTATCCCGTTTAGGAGTACATTTTATGATACCTGGAAAAGCCGTTGTATGTTTATTTTGAGTAATTTTGCAGAATTTTTAAAATTAATATGTAAATTAATACATTTAATCATCTTGCGAATACATATAAGTCAATGTACATTACAGGTTTGTGTTCCCTGGAGCATATCGATATACATTGTCTTCTGCACTTTGTTCTAACTGTGTAATTTTTTTATGGTTGATACGGGAAGTGCCTGCTGCCATCTGTTGAACGTTTATACAAGTAAAAACTCGATATGGTATTTATTGAAAATATCCACAATTGTATAAAATATAATTATTGCTGCTGACATCTGTTGAACTTTTGTGCAAATAAAAACTCGATATGATATTTATTTAAAATATCAGCAATTATATAAAATATAATTATCTAGATCATGTTATCGTGCACTGACACGTAAATCTCAATTTACTATAATGTATTAAATGCTGTAGGTTGTTCAAAATATTAAAATTTTGTTCTTTAACATAGCTTCTACCAGTTTTACAAAATTAGATTTTATTAAAGAAAATGATTTCATTACTTTTTGGTATTTTCTCTCTAAACGAAAAGCAAATTATTAGTGTACCTCATGAAGAAAATGAACATTTTTCAGAGTCAAAGTGTACGTAAAATTAATCACGTGGTGCAAGCAATTGAAAATTTTGCTCGGCGGTGATAAAATAACGTAGGGAACTCGCTCCTCTCCCTGGATATGTGGCTACACTGCAATGCACGAATTTGCCATGTTTAGAGGGCGCTGCAATCGAAAAGTTTACATTACGTTTACGGAAGGTATCTCTCTTCTTCCTTAGTACTCCTTGGCTGCATAAGGATTTCGTATGAATGAATTTTATACTTCTGCATGAGCAGAACTGTGTCGGGAAATAGCTGATATTCATGAATATCAATGCTGATATCAATGAATGATTGATGGTTAATTTGTAATTACTTGTCTAATATCAGTTATGGTAGTTAAAAACTAATCTCAAAATTTTTTTAGTATAGAAAGAAATGTTAACAATAAATAAAAAAATATTTTTTCGAATTATTTCTCAAAATAACCTAAAATTTTAATGCAAAAATATCTTTTTTAATGAAAAGTCAGTTCCTTAATAAAGTTACTTTTATGTCTTCAATAAACAGAACTGATGAAGACAACACGACGTACACACGTGTAGGATCTGTATATTCTAGCATCGTCGCCCATCGTTTCTTCTTTAGGGGAGCGGAAATTGTCTCAGACATCAAAGTGCTATGTTTGTAAACTGCAGTTTTAACGTTGGAGTCCCAACTGCGCCTGAGTTGAGATTTATTTCCGCCATCTCTCACGACGCCCTCGACAAGAGAGTAAACACTGATTAACTTGAAAAGGCCGCTGCATATTAGACGGTATGTGAAGCTCTGCCTCAGTCTGTTAGAAAATGTGGTGAGCTCTGACGTGCGTTAAATCAGACGTTAAGCATATCAAGGAATTGACTTTTCATTAAAAACTTATTTTTACATTCGAATTTTAGGTTATTTTGAGAAATAATTCGAAAAAATATTTTTTTATTTTCGTTTTTTATTTATTGTTAACATTTCTTTCTATACTTAGAAAATTTTGAGATCAGTTTTTACCTACCATAACTGATATTAGACAAGTAATTACAAATAAGTCATCAATCTTTCATAGACTATCCTAAATAGAAAACTTGCAATACATCCCGAGACAGTTCTGCTCATGCAGAACTATAATATTCATACATACGAAATCCTTATGCAGCCAATGGCTACGCAAGTACACTGGACGTTAAGCTCTATAATCGTGTACTAGATGGGATCTTAAGAACTGCAACCGTGTATTAGATCGGGTGTTAAGCTCTGACTCCCCTCTTGGAATATACCGGGAGGCCTGCCCCCATGCGTTACATGGGACTTTAAATTCTGCAAGCCTCTGTTAGATGGGATAGCAAGGAAAATATGAAAAGCATTGGAAAATATGGTGAGGTCTACCCCCATGCTTTAGATGGGACGTTAAGCAACAAAGATGAGAAATTAATATCTGCCTCCATGTGCTAAATGTGGTTGGCTCTGCCTCTCGTCCGTTAGGTGGGAAGTTAAACTCTGCAACCCAGGTGTAAATTGGATGTTAAGCTCTGCCTCAGTGTGTTAGAAAATGTGATGAGTGCCGATCCCGTGTGTTTCATGGGATGATAAGCTCTGCCCCCGTGCATGAGATAGGACGATACGTTATCCATGAGATAGGACGTTCGTTAGATGGGATGTTAACCTCTGAAACCGTGTATTATATAGGATATTAAGTTAAGCCTCCATGTGTTAGAAGATGTGGTGAGCTCTGCCCCCATGCATTAGATGGGTCGTTAAGCTCTGACACCATGTATTAGATGCGATAGTAAGATCTGTCTCAGAGTGTTAAACGATGTGGTGAGGTCTGCCCCCATGTGATAGATGGGACGTTAAACTCTGCAACAGTGTATTAGATGGGACATTAAGTTGTACGCCGCGAGTTAGAAGATGTTGTCAGCTCTGCCTCTGTGTCTTACATGGGACTGTAAGCTCATAACAGTGTTTTAAATGGGATACTAAGCTCTGTATCAATGTGTTAGGAAATCTGGTGAGATCGTATTAGATGCACGTGTTAGCAAGTGTATTAGATGGGACATTAAGCTGTAACCCTGTATTAGATGGGAAGTTAAGCTCTTCCTCCATGTTTTAGAAGATGTGGTGGGCTCTGACCAAGTGTGTGAGACAGGAAGTTCAGCTCTGCAACCCGGGTTTCAGATTAGATGTTAAGCTCTTTCTCCGTGTGTTAGAAGATGTGGTGACCCCTTGTGTTAAATGGGATGATAAGCTCTGTCCCAATGTTTTAGATGGGACGATACGTTCTGCCCCTATGTGTTAGATGGGACGATACGTTCTGCCCCTATGTGTTAGATGGGACGTTAACTCCCCATCAACAGTGTCAATTTTCAACAATCTTCGATCAATATTTAAAGAGTCATTGAAGTGGGATCATTTAACCGCAGACGACAGAGTCGCATTTCTCCAAATTGATGAAATCTTAAAAAAAAGTCATACAAACTTCTGATATTTAATTTATGTTAGTGAACAAATTGTTACAAGAGTTGTGTTTTATCTCTTGAAGTATTTTTTCACAATTGTCAAAAATTTAAGACAAATGATTCAGCCTCCATTCATTCTTAAAATGGTAAACTAATATTACGGGAAATATGTTAAGAGAGTTAATAGTGACATCTAGAATTTATCGTCAATAACAGTTTTTGCGTAAAAGGTTTATTTTTAGTGTTAGGGTGTTTTGAAAGTGGCTTTCCATTCACATAACATGGAAGTGTCCGGACACTTTTTTCAACATAGGGTATATAAATCTATAAGATATAAACTGAAAATCTTTAACTAATGCTGAGCACTTAAAAATAGACATTTGATGTCAGGACATTATTCAGAAAAAAATGGATCTAAATGTTTGAAATGTTCTGCTTAAAATTGTAGAAATAGGTAAAACTAAAAAAAAATGTTGCTAGATTAAATTTTTTGGGGTTTCTTTTCCATAAAAACCGGCACTTTATTTGATTTTTATGATCATTTGAGATAACAAGAATTACTACTCTACTAGTTGCGAATTCGGTTGCAATCAGCAATTTTTACTTCACCAGAAATGTAAAATTTAATTCAGCATCAAAATTTAATTGAAACATTACATGATTTAATTTATTCAGCATTACACATGCTACAGTCGTTCATAAAGAGTACATCTTGACTACTAACTTTGGAGACTGGTCTTTGCTTTCGAATATATGAGATTATCTAAATACTTCAACATAGCCACCAATGTTTATTACTGGAGTATGTCAAAGGGAGAGAGTGGCTTATGGCATCCTTAACTCTTCTCTGTCTCACCTAGCAAGCTAACAATCACAGATCCTAATCCTAATTGTGATTCGAAGTAGTCAGACATCCATCCGATGACTCCTTCCAGCGGGGGGCCGGGGTGGTTCAGTCGGTAGCGCGCAGATTTATCTCCGCAAAACTCCCCGCCTTGCCAACGGTCAGTAGGCAACACCAATGGGCTTGGAAAGGCCGCCGTCCGTCGGATGGGAAGTTAACCCGTGGTTCCGTGTGTGGGTGAGCCATACCCTGTGCATGTTAAAGAACACGCTTCGAATGGCCTTAACGGGAGGCTACCATCTGTCTCAAAACAGCTGTTCCAGTGGGTCTCCTCCCCCAACCTTCTCTGAACCTTCGGGTTCCATGTGACCTGGCCATTCAGCCCATTGTGTGCAAAAAAGTGCCGCTCAGAAGTAACACAACCCGACCCTCCTTCCAGCGGAAGAAACGATGGAATAAGTGATATGACATCACGCCAGTATTTGGAGACATTATTATTTTATCTGCTAATCCATAGATGGTAGCACTAGCTAAATTACTTGCTGAGTTAGCAAACATCTTTGTTACCTCTGAGCAACATTTCTTTTTTTGCAAACAACGGGCTAAATGAACAGGTCACAAGGACACCAAGTGCATCCATTTGCATCCGGCATTTTTTTTTATTGTTTTAACGTTCCATACTACGGAAGGCGGCTCCTCCAAGCCCATCGCTCTCCACTTTCTCATTGCTGTGGAACAGTTGCGACTCGAACCTAGGAACTGCAAATTACCAGTTTGGGTCGATACAAACTGAATCAAACCCTGCCGTTATGGCAGCCCCAATGCACATTCATTCCAAGCAGTCCCTTAAAGCAGCCAAATTTTAAGGGCTTTGTATTCGTATTTGGATGAGTTTGCTCGAATCCCAATTCAAAATAAAAGTTCAGTGAAAATCCTGAGGTCTTCACATTACACTTTGAGCAGAATGATTTTAAAACCTTTGGACTAATGGTTTATATGACATTTTATTTCAGATGTGGGGGAAGAAAACTATAATCAGTTAGCGCCAGAAAAGAAAGACATAATTAATTATAATATCAGAATTATTCGAGTACTACTCGACTTCGAGTATAAGTCAATCCCCTAGTGTTGGGCCTCGGAAAGGAAGAAAATCTATATACACAGTCGTATCAAAATAATATGACCATCTACCTAATAATAGGAATAACTACCCTTGGCCCATATGACGTGGCATGGATGCAATGAGGCCCTGGAAGGTTGCCAGAAGCAGACATGCCCATTCGGACTCCAGCAGAGCAAGGAATTTCCGGAGATGACTTGGTTGAGAGTCCGCATGCCGAACCTGTCGTTCCAAATGGTCCCACAAGTGCTCTATAGTATTGAGGTCGGGCAATTTCTCCAGCCAAGGGAGAACGGAGACATCGCTGTCGTGTTCCTGGAAACAGTCACGCACCACCTTAGCGACATGGCAGGGCGCATTCTCCTGTTGGTAGACACCATCAGCGCAAGGGTAAACGTTCAACATGAAGGGATGCATTTCGTCAGCGAGGATGCACAGGTAGCCATTGGCTTCAGGGACACATCCAGTGGTACCATCGGTCCAAGGTCATACCAGGAAAACATCCCCCAGACATGCACACTGCCACAGCCGGCCTGTACTTGACAACAATTGTGTTCCGGGTGTTGATTCCCATGTGTCTAACGCTGTATCCGCCACCTTCCGTCATTTCTCTGGAGTAGAAACCTCGATTCGTCGTGGAAGGCAACACTTTTCCACTCTTCCACTGTCCAATCAGGGTATTCCCGTGCAAACTGCAGGCATCATTGCCGATGGACCTTGGTTATCATGGGCACCTTTACTCAGCGTAGACTCCAGAAACCCATGCGTAACAGCGTTCACTCTACTGTTATCGGGGACACTTATCTGGGTCCCCAGCGCTCATTTGAGTGGTCAATTGCTGCGCTGTTGCGCGTCGATTGGCATCTAACAATCCAATGAGGCGCCATTCTCCTCTGGGGTCGATGTCCTTTGGGGCTGCACAGTTTGGGGCCACAAAGTGTGCCAGTGGTCCATTCTTGGTACCCTTACTACAGCACCTCGCGAACAGCCTACGGAATCTGCTGTCTCCGAGATGCTTCCACCCTTGGCAGGGTAGCCGATGATCATTCCTTTAAGAACGTCCGTCAAATCAATACCTCTGCCCATTGTGCTCACGTAACACACTATGACTCATCTGTCCTTTCCGGCTGCTTATATCACCGTGTGGTCGACCTTGTCATATGCACTATGTGACGTGTCTCGGCGGATACACTCTGATTCCGTGGGCGTTCATATTATTCTGATACGACTGTTTATTTTCTGAAGTGCCCGAAATGGGAATGTGGCTCATGAGTTGTTATTTGGACTGAACTAGACTGTTTTCCACATGCTCGAGAGGTGAGCGAAAGCACTTTTAATACTCTGACGTCACTAGCCGGAGGATCTAGTGAGGGTTATGGAGAGGAGCGAGTAAGCAATAAACTTCAGACTGACTGTTGCTGGCAAACAGGAAAGAAGATTGTTAAGCGCATCAAAGGGGCGTAGCTCTTTCTCAAAAGGGACCCTAAATGAACAGGGTTTGGTTCAGTGTGAACCAAGGTAGAGTTCTGTGCGAACCAGGGTTTGGTTCTGTTTGAACCAGGGGTTCGTTTCTATGTGAACCAGGGTTTTGTTCTGTGGGAACCAGGAGGCGGTTTTGTGTGAACCAAGGTTCGGTACTCTGAGAACCAGGAGGCGGTTCTGTGTGAACCAGGTAGTTAGGCAA
Source organism: Ryuthela nishihirai (assembly GCA_038380435.1). Classification (NCBI taxonomy): domain Eukaryota; kingdom Metazoa; phylum Arthropoda; class Arachnida; order Araneae; family Heptathelidae; genus Ryuthela; species Ryuthela nishihirai. Next base: position 3,643,607 of record JAWZYU010000031.1, on the reverse strand, counting down.
AGATTAAATATCCTCTCGCCGAGTTTTGCGGTTGGTAAAGAGATCTCTGTACATATTACATGAATGCTTGCAGTAAAAAAAGCAGCATTCGGATTAAAGAAAGCTGGTTGGAGGAATATTTATTTATTAATTTATCTGCGAAGCCATTTCATTCCGATCATGAGCGCAGCTCAGGCACACGGAATCGAGCACATTCCTATACGTACATGTTGTATGCATGTAAATAGACTGTGTCGTCCGTCCTCTGCTCTGGTTCATTCGTTTATTTCATCTTTCTACACGACGTTTAGCACAGCACGTCTGAAGCACACCTAAGCATGGTTGTAAAAACCCGTGAATGTGTGGTCTCACCTAGGATAATGGCGAATACTGATTAAGTGAACTAATTAAAACCCCTCTATGAACTAGCTGGGAAGAGTACGTCTCTCCTTACCTCAGGTCCACGACAGGGTCCTTGTAACCTAGCTATTTAACCCATTGTGCTAAAAAAATACATCTGAATGAACGTGACGCGAATTAATGCATTTTCAGTCATCACATTCTGCATTTCATTGGCTTTCGTGGTTAAGTGTAATAGTCCACGATTGAACAAGAAACTCTTTGAGGGATACTCGCCGTTCCATTTCTGTGAAACATTGTATAGTAAGGTTTGCTTAATTCCGAAATTTCTCTTCGACACATTTCTCCATAAAACTTCAGAAGTTACTTAGGTCTGAATATAATTAGCGATATATTCGACAGACATAATACCAAGGAATGGGGAAATCCTTCCCTGAATTTCCGGTATTGCCTCGACAGGGCCGGAATAGTGTAATGACCACACCTGCCACGGCCCGGGACAGTATCTTTAAGAATGGACTCACTTTTAAGGAGAGAGTTCTTTTACAGGAGGGTTGGGTTGTTTTACCTCTGAGTTACAATTTTTTGCACACCATGGGCTAAATGGCTAAGTCACTAGGATCCCGAATGCTCAGAGAAGATTGGGGGAGGAGACCCACTGGAACAGCTTATGGGTGACAGATGGTAACCTCCCTTCAAGGCCATCCAGCGTGGTCATAAACGTGCACTAGGTATGGCTCTCCAGCACACAGCGACACGGCTAAACGTGACATCCGACGGACTCCGGCCTTTCTAAGCCCATTGTGTTCCCTACTGACCGTGGAGAAGGCGGGGTGTTTTGCGCAGATAAACCTCCACGCTGACCCAGCTGGCACTCGAACTTTGGAACTGCAGAATACGAGCCTGGCGCGCTAACGACTGATCCTGTGATTGCTAGCTTTATAGATTTCAAAAAGGCTTTTGACTCTGCGGATCGATTAATTTGTGGTTGATTTTTAGATCATATGGGATAAGTTAGGGTAATGAGAGCTCTCTATAATAACACTGAGTCGAGTGAGAGAGTTGGTACGTCTTGCATCGATTGGTTTAACATTGCTAGTGGAATTAGAGAAGGGTGCATTTTATCTACTTTTCTCTTTAGTTTAGTTATTGATTATGTAATGCGAAATTCTTTGCACGGGAAAGATTTTCCCAATAAATGATCTAGAGATTTCAAAATTTCTGATTTAGATTATGCAGATTAATTGGCCCTGTTGGCTACTGATGTTGATGAGATGAATTCGTTCATTAGGGCTGTTGATGAGACTGGTAATAGAGTATTTTTGGTGATAGACAGGAAACTAATGTGATGAAAATTGGTCATGCAGATGGTGCTTCAGTTGCTTTCAATGGCTGCACTCTTGATCAAGCGTCTCACTTTAATTATCAGAATAGGAATTGCTGCTGGGACTTTTAAGAATCTATGGAGAGTATGGAATAATAGGCGTACAGGCATAAAGACTAAAATTAGGCTGTATAATAGTTTGGTTCTTTCTATGTTTAGTTATGATAGCGAAACATGGACATTTTGTAAGCAGGATAACAAGGATCTTGATTCCTATGATTCCAGATGTTTACCAATATCTTGGTCATTAGGTGGTTTGACTTTGTACCTAATGATGAGGATAGGCAAAGGAGTCGGCAACCTCCTTTGAGCAGCATATTGTGCAGAGAGAGACTGAGTTTTGTTTGGCCATGTTACTGGTATGCATAGATGCAGATTTCCAAAGATCGTTTTGAACAGTGTACCTACGGATATCTGAAAAAAGGGGAGACGTAGGATGCGATAGGCAGACAATGTCACACAGGACGATGATAAAATTGGTCCAGAGTGGCCAAATGCAGCAGACGTAGCTCAAAAGAGACATGTCTGAATGTGAAAATTACACAGTGTGGTAATTTATAAATAATAAAATAAAATAAATCCGCTCATGATCGGAATGAAAATAAATAAAATAAAATAAAAATAAATAAAATAAAATAAGCTCTGCAACGCAGGTATTACATTGGATGTTAAGCTCTGCCTCAATGTGTTTGAAGATGTGGAGGGCTCTGATCCGATGTGTTTCATGGGATTATGTGTTTGGCCCTGTTCGTTAAATGGGATATTAATATTTCCCTTGGCTACATCAAAATTTTGAATGTAAAGTTCTGCAGGAGCAGAGCTGTGTCTGGAAGTTAAAGGATTGCGCAAATAGTACTAACAATGAAAGACTGATGGTTTATTTGTAATTACTTGTCTAATATCAGTTTTGGTTGGTAAAAACTGATCTTGAATTTTTTCAAGTATAGAAAGAAATATTAACAATAAATAAAAAAATCGAAAAAAAAAATATTTTTTTGAATTATTTCTCAAAATAACCCAAATTTGAATGCAAAAATAACTTTTTAATGAAAAGTCAATTCCTCGATAAACTTACTTTTCTCTCTATCATAAACAGAGATTATGAAGACAACACGACGTACCCACGTGTGGATCTGTATATTCCAGCATCTTAGTCCATTGTTTCTTTCTCTTTAGGCAGCGGAAATTGTCTCAGACGACAGAGCGCCATGTTTGCAATCTGCAGTTCTAACGTTCGAATGCCAACTGCGCATGATTTGAGATTTATTTCCGACATCTCTGACGACGCCCTAGACAAGAATGTGTACACTGATGTACTTGGAAAGGCCGCCTTGTATTAAATGTGATATTAAGCTCTGCCTCCGTGTGTTACAAGATGTGGCGAGGTCTGCCTTAAGTATAGAAAGAAATGTTAATAATAAATAAAAAATCGAAAATAAGAAAATATTTTCTGGAATTATTTCTCAAAATAACCCAAATTTGAATGCAAAAATAACTTTTTAATGAAAAGTCAATTCCTCGATAAACTTACTTTTCTCTCTATCATAAACAGAGATTATGAAGACAACACGACGTACCCACGTGTGGATCTTTATATTCCAGCATCTCAGTCCATTGTTTCTTTCTCTTTAGGCAGCGGAAATTGTCTCAGACGGCAGAGCGCCATGTTTGTAATCTGAAGTTCTAACTTTGAATGCCAACTGCGCATGATTTGAGATTTATTTCCGACATCTCTGACGACGCCCTAGACAAGAATGTGTACACTGATGTACTTGGAAAGGCCGCCTTGTATTAAATGTGATATTAAGCTCTGCCTCCGTGTGTTACAAGATGTGGCGAGGTCTGCCTTAAGTATAGAAAGAAATGTTAATAATAAATAAAAAATCGAAAATAAGAAAATATTTTCTGGAATTATTTCTCAAAATAACCCAAATTTGAATGCAAAAATAACTTTTTAATGAAAAGTCAATTCCTCGATAAACTTACTTTTCTCTCTATCATAAACAGATATTATGAAGACAACACGACGTACCCACGTGTGGATCTGTATATTCCAGCATCTTAGTCCATTGTTTCTTTCTCTTTAGGCAGCGGAAATTGTCTCAGACGACAGAGCGCCATGTTTGCAATCTGCAGTTCTAACGTTCGAATGCCAACTGCGCATGATTTGAGATTTATTTCCGACATCTCTGACGACGCCCTAGACAAGAATGTGTACACTGATGTACTTGGAAAGGCCGCCTTGTATTAAATGTGATATTAAGCTCTGCCTCCGTGTGTTACAAGATGTGGCGAGGTCTGCCTTAAGTATAGAAAGAAATGTTAATAATAAATAAAAAATCGAAAATAAGAAAATATTTTCTGGAATTATATCTCAAAATAACCCAAATTTGAATGCAAAAATAACTTTTTAATGAAAAGTCAATTCCTCGATAAACTTACTTTTCTCTCTATCATAAACAGAGATTATGAAGACAACACGACGTACCCACGTGTGGATCTTTATATTCCAGCATCTCAGTCCATTGTTTCTTTCTCTTTAGGCAGCGGAAATTGTCTCAGACGGCAGAGCGCCATGTTTGTAATCTGAAGTTCTAACTTTGAATGCCAACTGCGCATGATTTGAGATTTATTTCCGACATCTCTGACGACGCCCTAGACAACAATGTGTACACTGATGGACTTGGAAAGGCCGCCGTGTATTAGATGGGATATTAAGCTCTGCCTACGTGTGTTACAAGAAGTGGCGAGGTCTGCCTCCGTGTGTTACAAGATGTGGCGGGGTCTGCCTCCGTGTGTTACAAGATGTGATGAGGTCTGCCCCATGCGTTAAACGGGACGTTAAGCTCTGCAAACGTGTTTTAGATGGGATATTAAGCTCTGCCTCCGTCTTAGAAGACGTGGTGAGGTCTGCCCCAATGCGTTAGATGGGACGTTAAGCTCTACAACCAGAGTGTTAGATGGGATGTTAAGCTCTGCCTCCATTGTTAGAAGATGTGGAGGGCTCTGCCTCCATGCATTGGATGGTACGTCAAGCTCTGCAACCGTGTGTTAGATGGGATGTTAAGCTGTGCCTCCATTGTTAGAAGATGTAGAGAGCTCTGCCTCCATGCATTGGATGGTACGTCAAGCTGTGCAACCGTGTGTTAGATGTGATGTTAAGCTCTGCCTTCGTTGTTAGAAGATGTGGACGGTTCTGCCTCCATGCATTGGATGGTACGTCAAGCTCTGCAACCGTGTGTTAAATGTGATGTTAAGCTCTGCCTCCATTGTTAGAAGTTGTGGAGGGCTCTGCCTCCATGCATTGGAGGGTACGTCAAGCTCTGCAACCGTGTGTTAGATGTGATGTTAAGCTCTGCCTACATTGTTAGAAGATGTGGAGGGTTCTGCTTCCATGCATTGGATCGTACGTCAAGCTCTGCAACCGTGTGTTAGATGTGATGTTAAGCTCTGCCACCGTGTGCTGGAAGATGTGGTGAGGTCTGCCCCCATGCGTTACATGGGACTTTAACTTCTTCAACTGTCTGTTAGATGGGATAGCAAGCTCTGCGCCCGTGTGTTTAGAAAATTTAGTGAAGTCTGCCCCCCATGCATTAGATGGGACGTTAAGTTCTGCAACTGTCTGTTAGAAGATGTAGTGTGCTCTACCCCCTTGCGTTACATGGATCGTTAAGCTCAGCAACCGTGTGTTAGACTGGATGTTAAGTTATGCCTCCGTGTGTTAGAAGATGTGGTGGGCTCTGCCTCCATGCGTTAGAATGGACATTAAGCTCGGAAACCCGTCTGTTAGATGGGATGTTAAACTCTGCCTTTATGTGTTACAAAATGTGGTGAACTCTGCCCACCTGCTTCAGATGGGATGTTAAGATCTCCACCTGTGTCTTATATGCGATAGTAAGCTCTGCCTTAGTGTGTTAGATGTGGTGAGGTCTGCTCCCGTTTATTATATGAGACGTTAAGCTCTGCAACCATGTGTTAGATTGGATGTTAAGCTATGCGCCGTGAGTTAGAAGATGTCTGCTCTGCCTCTTTGTGTTACATAGGACGTTAAGCTCAGCAACCGTGTTTTAATTGGGATACTAAGCTCTGTATCTGTGTGTTAGAAGATGTGGTGATAACTGCCCACGTGACGTTAACCTCTGCAACCGTGTATTAGATGGGATATTAAGCCCTGCCACCATGAGTTATGAGATGTGGTGAGCTCTGACTTCGTGATTCAGATGGGAAGTTAAACTCTGCAACCCTGTATTAGGTAGTAAGTTAACATCTGCCTTCATGTGTTAGAAGGTATGGAGGGCTCTGCCGCCCGGGCGTTAGATGGGAAGTTAAGCTCTGCAACGCAGGTATTAGATTGGATGTTAAGCTCTGCCTCAATGTGTTTGAAGATGTGGAGGGCTCTGATCCGATGTGTTTCATGGGATTATGTGTTTGGCCCTGTTCGTTAAATGGGATATTAATTTCTGCCTCCATGTGTTAGAAGATGTGGTGAGGTCAGACATCCATCCGATGGCTCCTTGCAGCGGTGGGCGGGGTGATAGTGGGGGCGGCTCAGTCGATAGCGCGCCAGGCTCGTAATCTGCAGTTCCCAGGTTCGAGTCCCAGCTTGGTCAGCGTTGAGATTTATCTCTGCAAATATTCCGCACCCTACGCACAGTTGGACGCTGGACGCTGGACAAAAACACGCTGGACGTGCTTAGTATCCCAATTAAAACATTGTTGCTGAGCTTAACGTCCCATGTCAAAAGACAGTAGACACCGATGGACATGGAAAGGTCGCTGTCACACGGTAGGATATTAAGCTGTGGTCCGTGTGCCCTATACCTTTGCACGTTAAAAAACACGCTGGATATACTTGACGGGAGGCTACCATCTGTTTCCCAACAGCTGTTCCAGTGGGTCGCCTCCCCCAACCTTGTCTAAGCCTTCGGGGTTCTTGTGACCTGGCTATTTAACCCATGGTGCGCAAAAAAGTGCCGCTCAGAGATAAAACAACCCAATCCAAAGGAGCTAGATGCTGCAAACTTTGCATGAACGTTTATTTCACTAAGTGGGAGAACGTAGGCTATGTGCGAAACCCTGGTGGCAACCGAAATTGGGTGGGGATAGCGAGTTTAAACTTCTCAAAATCCCCACAGACTTATCATCAACTGTTGAAAGTTATTCAAAATATCTGTTGCCACCAACAAATTTGAAAGAAGGAATGCATAAAACTAATATCTTTTTGATTATTCGTGATAAAGTCATTTTTCAGTTTGTTGGGTCAAGAGCACTAACATCCGTGTATATTGAAGTCATTTGAATTGAGCACGAGCTAATTAAACACGAGATTCTTTGTTGAAATAAAAGCTACAAAAAGTAAACATTCGTATCGGAAATTAAATTCATTAATTTATTTTGAAAAAATATGTAAAATGTAATAAACGTATACCTCATACGTTAATTAATAAACGTTATAATAAGTTAAGTAATAAATAATGATTTCCAATAACAATAATAAATTTTTCATAGTACCTGAACACTGTAGGCAACTCAAATCATATCTTTATTTTTCTCTAAAGTTAAATATTCTTGTCACACTGTATCCGAGAAACTCTGGTGGGTACAAAATGATTTGAAAAGTTTGATTATTTGAACGAGGCAATTTCGTTTTTTGGTTAATTTCTGACTTGGGGAGGGTTATACCGTATTTCAAAATATGCCCATTTCTTTCTTTTCCTAAAAGAGAGGGATGAAAATTAAACCAGAGAACACTTTCTTCTTTTTTTTACCTATCTTTGTAATGATTATCTCACTCGTCATTGGCATATTTTGTTCATTTGTTTCTCGGTTTGCTATTATGTTTATGAAAACAGTAGTTTTACCATATGTCCCTCCGTTGGGTTTGGAATGTGCACTGTCCGCCAGGTTCGAGTCCCAACTGGGTCAGCGTTGAGATTTATCTCCGAAAAACTCGCCGCCCGTCCCAGGACAGTACCAGACACCAGTGGACTTGGAAGGGCAGCCGTGGTTAAGTCGTGGTTCCTGATGTGGAACAACCATACTCTGTGAACGTTAAGGAACACGATGGATGACCTTGATGGGAGGCTACCATCACTCTCCGCAATGGTATTCCGATGGATCCCCTCCGCCAATCCTCTCTGAGCCATCGGGATTTTGTGACCAGGCCATTTAGACCACTGCGTACAAAAAAGATGATATAAGATAGAATTGATATTAGATATTGTTATAAACATTATATTTCAGTATTGTCATGTGCATTACGTTTCGATATTGATCACGTTTCAGTATTGTTGTAAGCATTGTGTTTCATAATCTTACAACTTCTTCTTAAACTTCTTTTCATCATGTTACAACTTCTCTTTAAATTTCTTTTCAGCATGTTACAACTTCTTTTTTAAATTTAGAGCATTTGTCCTCTTGTGATTTGTACAAAAATTATTTCCGGAATATAAAGTAACGGGTGTAATTTTTTACTTCAGAGTAGCACGCTTTTGCTGCCGCCCTGCCCACGGTCAGTAGGGGACACCGATGGGCTTGGAAAGTCCGCCGCCCGTCGGATAGAACGTTAATCCATGGCCACGTGTGTGGGAGAGCCATACACTGTGGATGTTAAAAACACACTGGATAGCCTTGGCGAGAGGCTACCATCTGTCTCCGAACAGCTGTTCCAGTGGATTCCCTCTCCCAACTTTCCATGAGCCTTCGGGGTCCTTGTGACCTGGCCATTTAGCCCATTGTGTACAAAACGGTGCCGCTCAGAGATAAAACTACCCAGCGTTTTTGCAGACAATGGACTAAGTGGCCAGATCACAGGAACCCCCAAAGGTTAAGAGAAATTTGGCTCTATAATTTTATTTACATTGTGGTCCCTACATGGTAGCTAGGCATAAAGTGAAAGAACAGCTGTGTAACAATTCCCAGCGATGATGCACAGAACCGGCCAGGTCTATCGTCTAATGTCCGATCCTGTCTTTTCGTGGTGTAGGCCTTTAGTACCTTTCAAAAGAGATACTCTTTTGAAAGAGAACGGAAGTGGTGGGCTGCCAGTATAGTATAGCCTACTGATCTATGACCACTTTTTCTTTTTTTTTTTTCAACCATGCTGAGGAGTAGTCAACTTCACAGGGTCCTGGTGCTGACCATTTATACCTACTAGACTGGACTTGTTTGTGGATTTGAGCTTGATTATGGATTCTGGACTTGCTGCAGTGGTGGGCTTCTGTTGAGGGAGAATCTGCCCCTGTGTCCTCTGTTTGCTTCTGGGTTTCCAGCCCTAAGTGAACAGAGGAATGGCATACCTTATATCAGCGTTTGGATAATCCTGATCAGATGCCATCGCAAGTACCTGAACCTCACCTAGCTAGTTCGGCATCGTCAATCCTAAGCAATGTATCTAAAACAGGCCATTTGGCTCTCGAAAAAGTCCACTTGAAAAGGTGGTGTCTGAAGTTCCTACCAGCATCGTTGACTTCAGCCTTTAGCGGAGGAGGAACAGGTCTTTGTCCCATGCCTGTGATCTGGGGGCTGTTTCATATTGTTGGCCCTACCTGTCTCAATAAACCTAGTTTCTTTAAAAATCCTACTGATCATTTTCTCTCTTCAGGAACATGGAACGTGAGGACATTAAATAGAGATTATTCTCTTGATGACCTCACGCATTAATTCCAGCGCTATAACCTAGGTATTCTAGGCTTGAAAGAGACCAGAACGACAGGGAAAGCTGTGATGCTTAAAAAAACTTTAAATTTCTCTTTTGAGGGAGGGATGATGGAAAGCATCTCCAAGATCGTATTTGCTTCTCAACAAACACGCCGTTGATGATCATCTACGATACAAATGCATTAATGAAAGATTTCTTACAGCAAAATTTAAAACAATAATTAAAACTTGAATGTCATCTGTTATTTCGTCCCCACAGAGGACTCATGAAAAGTAAAAGGATACGTTTTACAGACAGCTTCAGGATATTTAGAATTCTGTGAAGAAAGGAGATATTTCTCTTGTGCTAGGTGAATTCAAGGCTGAAGTTGGTACTGACTCTGACCTTTGGGCAGGAATTTTAGGTCCCTTTAGGATTGGTAGTTCCTATGGCAATGGGGGATGTCTCCTACAGGTAACTAAACTTAATGGTTTACAAAAAACTAATACATACTACAAACATCGGGACATTTATAAATAAATGTCGGCTTCACCTGATGGATTGCACAGGAATATGATTGATATATTTTAATTAATATTAAACGGGCTAGTTCAGTTTGGAATACCAGATAATACAGGAGAGCCGAAATTGGGTATGACCATTACCTGGTCAAGAGTGTCTTGTAGCTGAAGCTTAAGGAGTGTTGCGCTAAGGTTAAGAAAATTGCCTTCAACTCTCAAGGTCTGAAAGATCAAGATACAGCCAAAGCATACCATGATAAGCTACTTAGTCATTATAAAAATCGTGTTTTGCTTACTGCTGAAGTTGAGAAAGAATGGGATCAGGTCAAAAAAAGCTTTTCTTGAAACCAACAGTATTCTTTTGGGTAAAAGGGAACAGAGGAAACAAACTTATTTGAGTGATCAGGCTATTTAACTTATTTCTGCCAGTAGGAAGTGCAGAATTAATATGAATCAACACCCTACTAGTCCTAAAAGACGGCATTACAAAGAGCTTAATAAACATGTAAAAGATCAGTTTACAGTGGTTGGAAGCTTGGCTGAATAAGCAGAAGAAGCAGTTAGACAGCACAGCAGCATGGGAACCAAAACACTAACTAACCTATCAGGTACCAGATTATTAATGTTTTATGTGGGAAGGAACAGATAGGTATACAGGGATTTAGGGGAAAATAAGGCAAGGCGGTTGAAGTTGAAGATTCTGTGATGGCTAGGTGGGCTGAGCATTTCAGAGAAGTTCTAAATAATGTGACTATTTCTACTCCCACTGTTTCTAATGACAATAGATGCATTTCTGGCTTCAGTGATGGTTCTATATCACAATCCGAAGTTGCGTTAGCTATCCCTAAATTAAAACTGCATAAATCGCCAGGTGATCCCCATTGTCCGAATGTTTTTAAAAAGGTTATCGCAGTTCTTGTGATAATTATAGGGGAGTTATTTTACTTTCTGTTCCAGGTAAAGATCTTTGCATGATTATACTTAATTGAATTAAAAATTAGTTGATGGACAACTGCGTGATGAACAGTATGGATTCAGATGTGCTACGGGATGTATTGATCAAATATTTTCACTTAAGCAGATTCTTGAGAAATGTTTAGAATTTCAGAAACCTGTGGTTGCCAAACCAACGCATTCTCTCTCTGCACAATATGCTGCTCAAAGGAGGTTGATGATTCCTTCTTCCAACCTCATCATTATTTACAAAGTCAAAACAACTAATGCCCAAGATACTGCGTAAGCATCTAGACCTTTTTAGATTTTAAAATGGCTTTTGACTCTGTTGAGCGGCATAATTTGGGGTTGATTTTTAGACCATATGGAATACCTGATAAGTTAGTTAATGTAATGAGAGCTCTCTAGAATAACACTGAGTCGTATGTTACAGTTGGTACGTCTTACAGCGATTGGTTTAGCATTGTCAGTGGAGGGGTCATTCTGTCTCCTTTTCTCTTTAGTTTAGTTATTGCTTATGTAATGCGAAATTCTTTTCAAGGGAAATATTTTGGTCTTAAATAGTCTAGTGATTTCGAAATTTCTGATTTAGATTATGCATATATTTTGTCTCTGTTGGCTATTAATGTTGATGAGATGAATTCGTTCATTAGGGGCTGTTGATGAGACTGTTTATAGAGTAGGTTTGGTGATAAACAGAGAAAAACTAAAGTGATGAAAATTGGTCAGGCAGATAGTGCTTCAGTTGCTTTCAATGGCTGTGCTATTGAGCAAGTGTCTCACCCTCATTCCCTTGGGATCTATGCAACAGATACTAGTGATGTGAGACATCAGATATATAGAAGAATAGGGATGGCAGCTGGGACTTTTAAGAATCTATGAAGAGTATGGAAAAATAGGCGTATACACCTAAAAACTAATATTAAACTGCATAATAGTTTGGTTCTTTCTAAGGTTAGTTATGGTAGCGTAATATTTACCCTTTGTAAGCAGGATAACAAGAAACTTGTTGCCATTGATTCTAGATGCTTACGCAGTTTCTTGGACATTAGGTGATTTGACCTTGTAAGTAATGGTGAAGTTAGAAGAAGCAGTCATCAACCACTTTTGAGGAGCATATTGTACACAGAGAGACTGCGTTGGTCTGGCGATGTTGCCCGTATGTATAGCTGCAGATTGTCAAAAATCATTATGAACAGTTTATCTAAGGGTATCAGAAAACTGGGGAGACGTAGGATGCAATGGGCAGACAATGTCAAACAGGACCTTGCTAGAACTGGCCTACAGTGGCCAAATGCAGCAGATATAACTCAAAAGAGACGCGTCTGGAAGGGAAAATTGCAGTCTGATTGGACTTACGTAGCCCTTGCAAAGAAGGTCTAAGGAGAAGAAGGCTAGCTTTGCACAAGCATAAGTGGCGCCCGTTCTGCGGAATTTTACCGAAGCTGAACATGGCAAATTGATGTGCAGGCACAAAAACAACTCTAACCGGCAATCTGCGCATGCGCAGTGTAATTATTTTAGCTCACTACAGCTATGGTTTGTCTTAATATTGGTATATATATTTTGCGATTTAACCAGTGTTTCCAAATGTCTGACAGCCATGGCTGTTCGGCACAGTGGTAGCTGACCCTAAAGTCATTCAATGAGTGTTTTATCCCTCTCAGGACTACATTTTACGATACCTGGAAAAGCCGTTGTATGTTTATTTTGAGTAATTTTGCAGAATTTTTAAAATTAATATGTGAATTAATACATTAAATCATCTTGCGAATACATATAAGTCAATGTACATTGCAGGTTTGTGTTACCTGGAGCATATCGATGTACATTGTCTTCCGCACTTGCTCTAACAATGTAATTCTTCTTTTATGGTTGATACGGGAAGTGCCTGCTGCCATCTGATGAACGTTTATACAAGTAAAAACTCGATATCATATTTATTGAAAATATCAGCAATTGTATAAAATATAATTATATAGATCATGTTATCGTGCATTGACACATAAATCCCAATTTATTATAATATACTAAATGCTGTAGGTTGTTCAAAATATTACAAGTTTGTTCTTTAGCATAGCTACTGCCAGTTTTACAAAACTAGATTTTATTAATAAAAATGATTTCATTATTTATTGATATTTTTCTTTCTAAACGGAAAGCAAATTATGAGTGTACCTCATGAAATTGAAATCTTTGCTTGGCGGTGATAAAATAATGCAGGGAACTCGCTCGTCTCCCTGGATAGGTGATTGCCATGGGTGGATGGGATTGATTTCCCTAGATGGATTTGCCATGTTTAGAGGGCGCTGCAATCGAAAAATTTACATTACGTCTGTGGAAGCTAGCTCTCTTCTCCTTTAGACACTCCTTGGTCCTTGGCTGCATAAGGATTTCGTATGTGTGAATTTTACAGTTCTGCATGAGCAGAGCTGTATCGGGAAATAGCTGAGATTTTGCATTGCCTTTAGTCAATAAAAGATTGATGATTTATTTGTAATTACTTGTCTAATATCAGTTTTGGTAGGTAAAAACTGATCTTGAAACTTTTTAAGTATAGAAAGAAATATTAACAATAAATAAAAAAACGAAAACAAAAAAAATATTTTTTCTCAAAACAACCTAAATTTGAATGCAAAAATAACTTTTTAATGAAAAGTAAATTCCTTGATAAAGTTACTTTTCTTTCTGTCATAAACAGAACCGATGAAAACAAGAGGACGCACACATGTCTAGCATCTGTGTATTCCAGCATTTTAGCCCATTGTTTCTTTCTCTTTAGGCAGCGGAAATTGTCTCAGAAGGCAGAGCGCCATGTTTGTAATCTGCAGTTCTAACTTTGAATCCCAACTGCGCATGATTTGAGATTTGTTTCCGACATCTCTAACGACGCCCTAGACAAGAATGTGTACACTGATGGACTTGGAAAGGCCGCCGTGTATTAGGTGGGATATTAAGCTCTGCCTCCGTGTGTTTCAAGATGTGGCAAGGTCTGCCCCCATGCGTTAAACGGGACGTTAAGCTCTGCAACCGTGTTTAAGATGGGATATTAAGCTCTGCCTGCGTCTTAGAAGATGTGGTGAGGTCTGCCCCAATGCGTTAGATGGGACGTTAAGCTCTACAACCAGTGTGTTAGATGTGATGTTAAGCTCTGCCTCCATTGTCAGAAGATGTGGAGGGCTCTGCCTCCATGCATTGGATGGTACGTCAAGCTCTGCAACCGTGTATTAGGTGGGATGGTAAGCTCTGCCTCCATTGTTAGAAGATGTGGAGGGATCTGTCCCCATGCATTGGATGGTACATCAATCTCTGCAAACGTGTGTTAGATGGGATGTACAACCAGCGCTTCCCAATGCGAGTCCCAACTGCGCCTGAGTTGAGATTTATTTCCGCCATCTCTCACGACGCCCTCGACAAGAATATAAACACTGATTAACTTGGAAAGGCCGCCGCGTAATACACGGTATGTTAAGCTCTGCCTCAGTGTGTTAGAAAATGTGGTGAGCTCTAACGTGCGTTAAATCAGACGTTAAGCTTATCAATAAATTGATTTTTCATTAGAAACTTATTTTTGCAATCGAATTTTAGGTTATTTTGAGAAATAATTCGAAAATATTTTTTTTCAATTTTTATTTATTGTTAACATTTCTTTCTATACTTAGAAATTTTTGAGATCAGTTTTTACCTACCATAACTGATATTAGACAGGTAATTACAAATAAACCATCAATCTATCATTGACAAACCTTAATGAGATATTTTGGATACTTCTATGGGCAATGGCTACGCAACTACACTGGACGTTAAGCTCTATAATCGAGTATTAGATGGGATCTTAAGAACTGTATCCGTGTATTAGATCGGGTGTTAGGCTCTACCTCCTCTGTTACAATATACCGGGAAGCCTGCCCCCATGCGTTACATGGGACTTTAACTTCTGCAACCGTCTGTTAGATGGGATAGCAAGCTCTGCCTCCGTGTGTTTAGAAAATATGGTGAGGTCTGCTCCCCATGCATTAGATGGGACGTTAAGTTCTGCAACCATGTATTAAATGGGATAATAAACTATTTCTCCGTGTGTTAGAAGATGTAGTGTGCTCTACCCCCTTGCGTTACATGGATCGTTAAGCTCAGCAACCGTGTATTAGATTGGATATTAAGTTATGCCTCCGTGTGTTAGAAGATGTGGTGGGCTCTGCCCCCATGCGTTAGAATGGACATTAAGCTAGGAAACCGTCTGTTAGATGGGATGTTAGGCTCTGCCTCTATGTGTTAGAAGATGTGGTGAACTCTGCCCACCTGCTTCACATGGGATGTTAAGATTTCCACCTGTGTGTTACATGCGATAGTAAGCTCTGCCTTAATGTGTTAGATGTGGTGAGTTCTGCTCCCTTGTATTATATGGCACGTTAAGCTCTGCAACCATGTGTTAGATTGGATGTTAAGCTATGCGCCGTGAGTTAGAAGATGTTGTCAGCTCTGCCTCTTTGTGTTACATGGGACGTTAAGCTCAACAGCCGTGTTTTAATTGGGACATTAAGCTCTGTATCTGTGTGTTAGAAGATGTGGTGATATCTGCCCACGTGACGTTAATCTCTGCAACCGTGTATTAGATGGGATATTAAGCCCTCCCACCATGAGTTATAAGATGTGGTGAGCTCTGACTTCGTAATTCAGATGGGAAGTTAAACTCTGCAACCCTGTATTAGGTAGTAGGTTAACATCATCCTTCATATGTTAGAAGATATGGAGGCTCTGCCTCCCGTGCGTTAGGTGGGAAGTTGAACTCTGCAACCGTGAATTAGGTGAAAAGTTAACCTCTGCCCCCGTGTGTTAGGTGGGAAGTTAAGCTCTGCAACGCAAGTATTAGATTGGATGTTAAGCTCTACCTCAGTGTATTTGAAGATATGGAGTGCTCTGATCCAGTGTGTTTCATGGGATTATGTGTTCTGCCCCGTTCGTTAGATGGGATATTAAGTTCTGCCTCCATCTGTTACAAGATGTGGTGAGGTCAGACATCCATCCGATGGCTCCTTGCAGAGGTGGGTGGGGGTTGGGGGTGTGGGGGTGGCTCAGTCGATAGCGCGCCAGGCTCGTAATCTGTAGTTCCCAGGTTCTAGTCTCAGCTCGGTGAGCGTTGAGATTTACCTCTGCAAATATTCCGCACCCTACCCACGGTCAGTAGACACCGATGGACATGGAAAGGCCGCTGTCCGACGGATAGGATGTTAACCTGTGCTCCCGTGTGCCCTATGCCCTGAGCAGATTAAAGAACACGCTGGATGGCCTTAACGGGAGGCTACCATCTGTCTCCCAACAGCTATTCCAGTGGGTCCCCTCCCCCAACCTTCTCTAAGCCTTCGGGGTCCTTGTGACCTGGCCATTTAGCCCATTGTGTGCAAAAAAGTGCCGCTCAGAGGTTTATCTGCTAATCCATAGATGGCAGCACTAGCTGAATTATTTGCTAAGTCAGCAAACAGTTTTGTTACCTCTGAGCAGCCTTTTTGTGCAAACAACGGGCTAAATGAACAGGTCACAAGGACACCAAGGGCATTCATTTGCATCCAGCATGTTTTTATTGTTTTAACGTTCCATTCGACGGATGGCGGCTTCTATAAGCCCATCGCTCTCTCTTTCTCCGTGCGGTGGAACAGTTGGGACTCGAACCTAGGAGGGGTTGGGGTGGCTCAGACGATAGCGCGCCAGACTCGTAATCTGTAGTTCCCAGGTTCGAGTCCCAGCTGGGTCAGCGTTGAGATTTATCTCCGCAAAATTCGCCGCCCTGCCCACGGTCAGTGGGAACACCGATGGGCTTGGAAAGGCCGCCGTCCTTCGGATGGGACGTTAAGCCGAGGCCCCGTGTGCGGAAGAGCCATACCCTGTGCACGTTAAAGAACACACTGGATGGCCTTGACGGGAGGCTACCATCTGTCTCCCAACAGTTGTTCCAGTGGGTCTCCTCCCCCAACCTTCTCTGAGTCTTCGGGGTCCATTTAGCTCATGGTGTGCAAAAAAGTGCCGCTCAGAGGTAAAATAACCCAAATAATAACTTGAACCTAGGAACCGCAGATTACCAGTTTGGATAGATACATACTGAACCAAGCCCTGTCGTTAGGGCAGCCCCAACTGCATAACCATTCCAAGCAGTCGCTTAAGGCAGCCAAATTTTAAGGGATTTGTAGTCGTGTTTCGATGAGTTTTCTAGAATCCCAATTCAAAATAAAAGGATTTCCAAGGAATTATCCAAGGAATGATTTCCCAGAAATGGCAAAATCCTTCCCTGGATTTCCGGTATGGCCTCGACAGGGCCGGATTAGTGTAATGACCACACCTGCCACGGCCCGGGACAGTATCTTTAAGAATGGACTCACTTTGAAGGAGCGGTTCTTCTACTGGAGTGTTGGGATATTTTACCTCTGAGTGACACTTTTTTGCACACCGTGGGCTAAATGGCTAGGTCACAAGTATCTCAAAGGCTCAGAGAAGATTGGGGGAGGAGACCCACTGGAACAGCTTTTGGGTGACAGATGGTAACCTCCCTTCAAGGCCATCCAGCGTGATCTTAAACGTGCACTGGGTATTGCTCTCGAGCACACAGGGACACGGCTAAACGTTACATCCGAAGGACTCCGGCCTTTCTAAGCCCATTGTGTTCCCTACTGACCGTGGAGAAGGCGGGGAGTTTTGCGCAGATAAACCTCCACGCTGACCCAGCTGGCACTCGAACTTGGGAACTGCAGAATACGAGCCTGGCGCGCTAACAACTGAGCCTGTGGTTGTTAGCTTTATAGATTTCAAAAAGTCTTTTGACTCTGTGGATCGATATAATTTGTGGTTGATTGTTAGATCATATGGAATACCTGATAAGTTATGGTAATGAGAGCTCTCTATAATAACACTGAGTCGAGTGAGAGAGTTGGTACGTCTTGCAGCGATTGGTTTAGCATTGCCAGTGGAGTTAGACAAGGGTGCATTTTGTCTCCTTTTCTATTTAGTTTAGTTATTGATTATGTAATGCGAAATTCTTTGCAAAGGAAAGATTTTCGCCTTATATTGTCTAGAGATTTCAAAATTTCTGATTTAGATTATGCAGATGATTTGGCCTGTTGGCTACTGATGTTGATGAGATGAAATCGTTCATTAAGGCTGTTGATGAGACTGGTAATAGAGTATTTTTGGTGATAGACAGGAAACTAATGTGATGAAAATTGGTCAGGCAGATGGTGCTTCAGTTGCTTTCAATGGCTGCACTCTTGATCAAGCGTCTCACTTTAATTATCACAATAGGAATTGCTGCTGGGACTTTTAAGAATCTATGGAGAGTATTCAATAATAGGCGTACAGACATAAAGACTAAAATTTGGCTGTATAATAGTTTGGTTCTTTCTAAGGTTAGTTATGGTAGCGAAACGTGGACACTTTGTAAGCAAGATAACAAGAAACTTGATGCCTTTGATTCTAGATGCTTGCGCAGCATATTGGTCATTAGGTGGTTTGACTTTGTAAGTAATGATGAGGTTAGAAGAAAAAGTAATCAAGCTCCTTTGAGCAGCATATTGTGCAGAGAGAGACTGCGTTGGTATGGCCATGTTGCCCGTATGCATATCTTCAGAATTGTAAATAGAATTATGAACAGTGTACCTAAGAGTATCAGAAAAAGGGGGTAGACGTAGGATGCGATAGGCAGACAATGTCACACAGGACGATGATAGAATTGGTCTAGAGTGGCCACATGCAACAGATGTAGCTCAAAAGAGACATGTCTGAATGGGAAAATTACACAGTGTGGTTGGATAACCGTAGCCCTTGGCTACATCAAAATTTTGAATCTAAAGTTCTGCAGGAGCAGAGCTGTGTCTGGAAGTTTAAGGATTGGCGAAAAACTATCAACAATGAAAGACTGATGGTTTATTTGTAATTACTTGTCTAATATCAGTTTTGGTTGGTAAAAACTGATCTTGAATTTTTTCAAGTATAGAAAGAAATATTAACAATAAATAAAAAAATCGAAAAAAAAAATATTTTTTTGAATTATTTCTCAAAATAACCCAAATTTGAATGCAAAAATAACTTTTTAATGAAAAGTCAATTCCTCGATAAACTTACTTTTCTCTCTATCATAAACAGATATTATGAAGACAACACGACGTACCCACGTGTGGATCTGTATATTCCAGCATCTTAGTCCATTGTTTCTTTCTCTTTAGGCAGCGGAAATTGTCTCAGACGACAGAGCGCCATGTTTGCAATCTGCAGTTCTAACGTTCGAATGCCAACTGCGCATGATTTGAGATTTATTTCCGACATCTCTGACGACGCCCTAGACAAGAATGTGTACACTGATGTACTTGGAAAGGCCGCCTTGTATTAAATGTGATATTAAGCTCTGCCTCCGTGTGTTACAAGATGTGGCGAGGTCTGCCCCCATGCGTTAAACGGGACGTTAAGCTCTGTAAACCTGTTTTAGATGGGATATTAAGCTCTGCCTCTGTCTTAGAAGATGTGGTGAGGTCTGCCCCCAATGCGTTACATGGGACGTTAAGCTCTACAACCAGTGTGTTAGATGTGATGTTAAGCTCTGCCTGCATTGTTAGAAGATGTGGAGGGCTCTGCCCCCATGCGTTAGAATGGACATTAAGCTCGGAAACCCGTCTGTTAGATAGGATGTTAAGTTCTGCCATTTAACCCATGGTGTGCAAAAAGTGCTGCTCAGAAATAAAACAACCCAATCCAAAAAAGCTAGATGCTGCAAACTTTGCATGAACGTTAATTTCACTCAGTGGGAGGAACGTAGGCTATGTGCGAAATCCTGGTGGCAACCGAAATTGGGTGGGGATGGGGAGTTTAAACTTCTCAAAATCCCCAAAGACTTAACATCAACGGTGGAAAGTTATTCAAAATATCTGTTGCCACCAATAAATTTGAAAGAAGGAATGCCTAAAACTAATATATTTTTGATTTTGCGTGATAAAGTCATTTTTCAGTTTGTTAGGTCAAGAGCACTTAACATCCGTGTATATTGAAGTCATTCGGATTGAGCACGATCTAATTAAACACGAGATTCTTTGTTGAAGTAAAAGCTTCAAAAACTAAACATTCGTTTGGGAAAATAAATTCATTAATTTATTTTGAAAAAATATGTAAAATTTAATAAACGTATACCTCATACGTTAATTAATAAACGTTATAATATATTAAGTAATAAATAATGATTTCCAATAACAATAATATATTTTTCATATTACCTGAACACTGTAGGCAACTCAAATCATATCTTTATTTTTCTCTAAAGTTAAATATTCTTGTCACACTGTATCCGAGAAACTCTGGTGGGTACAAAATGATTTGAAAAGTTTGATTATCTGAACGAGGCAATTTCGTTTTTTGGTTAACTTCTGACTTGGGGAGGGTTATACGGTATTTCAAAATATGCCCATTTCTTTCTTTTCCAAAAAGAGAGGGATGAATATTAAACCAGAGAATATTTGCTTCTTTTTTTTTTACCTATCTTTGTAATGATTATCGCACTCGTCATTGGCATATTTTGTTCATTTGTTTCTCGGTTTGCTATTATGATTATGAAAATAGTAGTTTTACCATATCTCCCTCCGTTGGGTTTGGAATGTGCGCAGTCCGCCAGGTTCGAGTCCCAACTGGGTCAGCGTTGAGATTTATCTCCGAAAAACTCGCCGCTCCCTCCCAGGAGAGTACCAGACACCAGTGGACTTGGAAAGGCCGCCGTGGTTAAGTCGTGGTTCCTGATGTGGAACAACCATACCCTGTGAACGTTAAAGAACACGATGGAACACAATAGATGCATTTCTGGCTTCAATGATGGCCCTATATGACATTCCGAAGTTGCGTTAGCTATCTCTAAATTAAAACTGCATAAATCCCCAGGGGTGTACGAAATCACCACTGAAATGCTTAGAGCTGGGATCATTTGTATTGTCACATGGCTGACTGAAACTTTGAATACTTTTTATGATAAAGGTGTTGTTCCTAAGGATTTTACTAGAACTATCGTTATCCGAATGTTTTTAAAAATGTGATCGCAGTTCTTGTGATAATTATAGGGGAATTAGTTTACTTTCTGTTCCTGGTAAAGTTCTTTGCATGATTATACTTAATAGAATTAAGAATTTGGTTGATGGACAACTGTGTGATGAACAGTGTTGATTCAGAACTAGTAGGGGATGTATTGATCAAATATTATCACTTAGGCAGATTCTTGAGAAATGTTTAGAGTTTCAGAAACTTGTGGTTGCCAAACCAACGCATTCTCTCTCTGCACAATATGCTGCACAAAGGAGGTTGATGACTCCTTCTTCTAACTTCATCATTATCTACAAAGTCTTAACAACTAATGCCCAAGATCCTGCGTATGCATCTAGACCTTTATAGATTTTAAAATGGCTTTTGACTCTGTTCACCGACATACGTGGTTGATTGTTAGATCATATGGAATACCTGATAAGTTAGTTAGTGTAATGAGAGCTCTCTAGAATAACACTGAGTCGTATGTTAGAGTTGGTACGTCTTGCAGCGATTGGTTTAGCATTGTCAGTGGAGGGTGCATTCTGTCTCTTTTTCTCCTTAGTTTACTTATTGATTATGTAATGCGAAATTGTTTTCAACTGAAATATTTTGGTCTTAAATAGTCTAGTGATTTCGAAATTTCTGATTTAGATTATGCAGATGATTTGGCCCTGTTGACTACTGATGTTGATGAGAGGAATTCGTTCATTTGGGTTGTTGATGAGACTGGTAATAGAGTAGGTTTCGTGATAAACAGAGAAAAAACTAAAGTAATGAAAATTGGTCAGGCAGGTGTTGCTTCAGTTGCTTTCAATGGCTGTGCTATTGAGCAAGTGTCTCACTTGAATTCTCTTGGGATCTATTCAACAGATACTAATGATGTGCGACATCCGATAAATAGAAGAATAGGAATGGCCGCTGGGACTTATAAGAATCTATGGAGAGCATGGAAAAATAGGTTGTATGCACCTAAAGACTAAAATTAGACTGTATAATAGTTTGGTTCTTTCTAAGGTTATTTATGGTAGCGAAACATGGACCCTTTGTAAGCAGGATAATAAGACACTTGATGCCTTGGATTCCAGATGCTTACGCAGTATCTTGGTCATTAGGTGGTTTGACTTTGTAACTAATGATAAGGTTAGGCAAAGGAGTCGGCAACCTCCTTTAAGCAGCATATTGTGGAGAGAGAGACTCCGTTCGCTTGGCCATGTTGCCCGTATGGATAGCTGTAGATTGTCAAAAATCATTATGAATAGTTTACCTAAGGGTATCAAAAAATTGGGAAGACGTAGGATGCGATGGGCAGACATTGTCAAACAGGACCTTCCTAGATGTAGCTCAAAAGAGACACGTCTGGTTGGGAAAATTACAGTCTGATTGGACTTACGTAGCCCTTGCAAAGAAGGTCTAAGGAGAAGAAGACTAGCTTTGCACAAGCGTAAGTGGCGTCGTTCTGCGGAATTTTACCGAAGCTGAACATGGCAAATTGATGTGTAAGCACAAAAACAACTACAACGGCAATCTGCGCATGCGCACTGAAATTATTTTAGCTCACTACAGCTATGGTTTGTCTTACTATTGGTATATGTATTTTGCGATTTAACCAGTGCTTCCAAATGTCTGGTTAACAATAAATAAAAAAACGAAAATAAAAAAATATTTTTTCGAATTATTTCTCAAAACAACCTAAAATTTGAATGCAAAAATAAGTTTTTAATGAAAAGTCAATTTTTTGATAAAGGTACTTTTCTGTCTTCAGTAAACAGAACTGATGAAGACAACACGACGTACACACGTGTAGGATCTGTATATTCCAGCATCTTCGCTCATCGTTTCTTCTTCTTTAGGGGAGCGGAAATTGTCTAAGACGTCAAAGTGCTATGTTTGTAATCTGCAGTTTTAACGTTCGAGTCCCAACTGCGCCTGAGTTGAGATTTATTTCCGCCATCTCTCACGATGCCCTCGACAAGAAAGTAAACACTGATTAACTTGGAAAGGCCGCCGCCTATTAGACGGTATGTTAAGCTCTGCCTCAGTGTGTTAGAAAATGTGGTGATCTCTGACGTGCGTTAAATCAGACGTTAAGCTTATCAAGGAATTGACTTTTCATTAAAAACTTATTTTTGCCTTCGAATTTTAGGTTATTTTGAGAAATAATTCGAAAAAATATTTTTTTATTTTCGTTTTTTATTTATTGTTACATTTCTTTCCACACTTAGAATATTTTGAGATCAGTAATTACCTACCACAAACCATATTAGATAAGTAATTACAAATGAACCATCAATCATTCATTCCCCACTAGTAGCAGTAAATTGGCATACTTCCCGATACAGTTCTGCTCATGCTGAACTATAATATTCATACAATCCTTAAACAGCCAATGGCTGCGCAAGTACACTGGACGTTAAGCTCTATAATCGTCTTACTAGATAGGATCTTAAGAACTGCAACCGTGTATTAGATCGGGTGTTCAGCTCTGCCTCCTCTGCTAAAATATACCGTTAGGCATGCGTTACACGGGACTTTAAATTCTGCAAGCGTCTGTTTGATGGGATAGCAAGCTCTGCTTTGTGTGTTTAGAAAATATGGTGAGGTCTACCCCCATGCATTAGATGGGACGTTAAGCAACCTACATTGGAAATTAACATCTGTCTCCATGTGCTAGATGTGAATGTCTCTGCCTCTCGTCCGTTAGGTGGGAAGTTAAGCTCTGCAAACCAGGTGTAAATTGGACGTTAAGCTCTGGCTCAGTGTGTTAGAAGATGTGATGAGTGCTGATCCCGTGTGTTTCATGGGATGATAAGCTCTGCCACCGTGCATGAGATAGGACGATAAGTTCTGCCCCGTTCGTTAGATGGGATGTTAACCTCTGCAACCGTGTATTAGATAGGATATTACGTTCTGCCTCCATGTGTTAGAAGGTGTGGTGAGGTCTGCCCCCCGTGCTTTAGATGGCAGTTAAACTTAGCAAACCTGTATTAGGTGGGATTTTTAGCTCTCCCTCCGTTTCTTAGAAGATGTGGTGAGCTCTGTCCCCATGCATTAGATGGGTCGTTAAGCTCTGACACCATGTATTAGATGCGATAGTAAGCTCTGTCTCAGAGTGTTAGAATATGTGGTGAGGTCTGCTCCCATGTGATAGATGGGACGTTAAGCTCTGCAACATTGTATTAGATGGGACATTAAGTTTATGCCGTGAGTTAGAAGATGTTGTCAGCTCTGCCTCTGTGTCTTACATGGGACTTTAAGCTCACAACCGTGTTTTAAATGGGATACTAAGCTCTGTATCAGTTTGTTAGAAAATGTGGTGAGATCGTATTAGATGCACGTGTTAGCAAGTGTATTAGATGGGACATTAATCTCTGTAACCCTGTATTAGATGGGAAGTTAAGCTTTTCCTCCCTGTGTTAAAAGATGTGGTGGGCTCTGGCCAAATGTGTTAGATGGGAAGTTAAGCTCTGCAACCCCTGTTTCAGATTGGATGTTAAGCTCTACCTCCGTGTGTTAGAAGATGTGGTGAGCGCTGACCCCTTGTGTTTCATGGAATGATAAGCTCTGTCCCAATGTTTCAGATGGGACGATACGTTCTGCCCCCATTTTATCGCCAATAATAGTTTTTGCGTAAAAGGTTTATTTTTAGCGTTAGGGAGCTTTGAAAGTGGCTTTCCATTCACATAACATGGAAGTGTCCGGACACTTTTTTCAGCATAGTGTATATATTTATATATAAGATGTAAACTGAAAGTCTTTAACTAATGCTGAGCACTTAAAAGTAGACATTTGCTGTCAGGACATTATTCAGAAAAAAATTGAGCAAAATATTTGAAATGTTCTGCTTAAAATTATAAAACAGGGAAAATTTTTTGGGTTTTTTTTTAATAAGAACCGGCACTTTATTTGATTTCTATGATTATTTGAGATAACAAGAATTACTATTCTACTGGTTGGTAATTCTGTTGCAATCAGCAATTTTTTCTTCATCAGAAATGAAAAATTTAATTTAAACATTACATGCTTTAATTTATTCAGCATTACACCTGCTACAGTCATTCATAAAGAGTACATCTTAACTACGAACTTTCGACACTGGGCTTTGCTTTCGAATAAATGAGATTATCTAAAACATTGAATATAGGCACCAATGTTTATTACTGGAGTATGTCAATGGGAGAGAGTACCTTAATTCTTCTCTGTCTCACCTAGGATGCTAACAATCACAGATCCTAATCCTAATTGTGATTCGAAGTCGTCAGACATCCATCAGATGACTCCTTCCAGCGGGGGACAGGGGTGGTTCAGTCGGTAGCGCGCAGATTTATCTCCGCAAAACTTCGCGCCTTGCCCACGGTCAGTAGGCAACACCGATGGGCTTGGAAAGGCCGCCGTCCGTCGGATGGGAGGTTAACCCGTGGTTCCGTGTGTGGGTGAGCCATACGCTGTGCACGTTAAAGAACACGCTAGATGGCCTTAATGGAAGGCTACCATCTGTCTCCCAACAGCTGTTTCATTTGGTCTCCTCCCCCAACCTTCTCTGAGCCTTCGGGTTCCATGTGACCTGGCCATTCAGCCCATGGTGTGCAAAAAGTGCAGCTCAGAAGTAAAACAACCCGACCCTCCTTCCAGCGGAAAAAAACGATGGAATAAGTGATATGACATCACGCTAGAATTTTGAGATATTATTATTTTATTTGCTAATTCATAGATGGCAGCACTAGATAAGTTACTTGCTGAGTTAGCAAACAGTTGTTACCTCTGAGCAGCGTTTTATTTTTTGCAAACAACGGGCTAAATGAACAGGTCACAAGGACACCAAGTGCATCCATTTGCATGGAGCTTTTTTTTATTGTTTTAACCTTCCATACTACGGAAGGCGGCTTCTCCAAGTCCATCGTTCTCCACTTTCTCATTGGTGTGGAACAGTTGGGACTCGAACCTAGGAACTGCAGATTACCAGTTTGGCTCGATACAAACTGAACCAAGCCCTGCCGTTAGGGCTGCTCCAATGCATATCCATTCCAAGCAATCGCTTAAGGCAGCCGAATTTTAAGGGCTTTGTATTCGTATTTGGATGAGTTTGCTCGAATCTCATTTCAAAATAAAAGTTCAGTGAAAGTCCTGAGGTCTTCACATTACTCTTTGAGCAGAATGATTTTAAAACCTTTGGACTAATGGATTAGATGACATTTTATTTCAGATGTGGGAGAAGAAAATTATAATCAGTTAGCGCCGCAAAAGAAAAACAGATTAATAATAATATCACAAATACTCGAGTACTATTCGCCTTCGAGTATAAATCAATCCCAAGCTTTGGGCCTCGGAAAAAAAGAAAATCTGTATACACAGTCGTAACAGAATAATATGACCACCTACCTAATAATAGGAATAACTACCCTTGGCCCAGATGACGTGGCATGGACGCAATGAGGCCCTCGAGGGTTGCCACAGGCAGACATGCCCATTCGGACTCCAACAGAGCAAGGAGGTTCCGGAGATGACGTGGTTGAGGGTCCGCATGCCGAACCTGTTTTTCCAAATGGTCCCACAAGTGCTCTATGGGATAGAGGTCGGGCAATTTCGCCAGCCAAGGGAGAACGGAGACATCGCTGTCGTGTTCCTAGAACCAGTCACGCACCACCTTAGCGACAAGGCAGGGTCATGGTCCTGTTGGTTAACACCATCACCACCAGGGTAAATGTTCAACATGAAGGGATGCATAACGTCAGCGAGTATGCACAGGTAGCCATTGGCTTCAGGGACCCATCCAGTGGTACCATCGGTCCCAGGTCATACCAGGAAAACATCCCCCAGACAGGCACACTGCCACAGCCGGCCAGTACTTGACCAACAAGTGTGTCCGGGTGTTGGTTCTCATGTGTCTAACGCTGTATCCGCCACCTTCCGTCACTTCTGTGGAGTAGAAACCTCGATTCGTCGGAGAAGGAAACATTTTTCCACTCTTCCACTGTCCAATCACGGCAGTCCCGTGCAAACTGCAGGCATCATTGCCGATGGACCTTGGTTAACATGGGCACCTTTACTCAGCGTAGACTCCAGAAACCCATGCGTAACAGCGTTCACTCTACTGTTATCGGGGACACTTATCTGGGTCCCCAGCGCTCATTTCAGTGGTCAATTGCTGCGCTGTTGCGCGTCGATTGGCCTTTAACAATCGAATGAGGCGCTATTCTCCTCTGGGGTCGATGTCCTTTGGGGCTCCACAGTTTGGGGCCACACAGTGTGCCAGTGGTCTATTCTTGGTATCCTTTACTACAGCACCTCGTGAAAAGCTCACGAAATCTACTGTTTCCGAGATGCTTCCACCCTTGGCGCGGTAGCTAATGATTATTATGAACGTCAATCAAATCAATACCTCTGCCCATTGTGCTCACGTTACTCACTATGACTCATCTGTCCTAGCCGGCTGCTTATATCACCGTGTGGTCGATCTTGTCATATGCACTCTGTGACATGTCTGGGCGGGTACACTGTGATTCCGTGGGTGTTCATATTATTCTGATACGACTGTTTATTTTCTGAAATGTCCGAAATGGGAATGTGGCTCATGAGTTGTTATTTGGACTGAACTAGACTGTTTTCCACATGCTCGAGTGGTGAGCAAAAGCGCTGTTAATCCTATGCCGTCACTAGCCAGAGGATCTAGTGAGGGTCATGGAGAGGAGAGAGTAAGCAATAAGCTTCAGACTGAGTGTTGCTGGCAAACAGGAACGCAGTTTATTAAGCGCATCAAAGGGGCGTAGCTCTTTCTCAAAAGGGACCCTAAATGAACAGGATTTGGTTCTGTGTGAACCAAGGTAGTGTTCTGTGTGAACCAGGGGTTCGTTTCTATGTTTGCCAGGGTTTGGTTCTGTGTGAACCAAGAGTTCGTTTCTATGTGAACCAGGGTTTCGTTCTGTGTGAACCAGGAGTTCGTTTCTACGTGTACTAGGGTTTGGTTCTGTGGGAACCAGGAGGCGGTTTTATGTGAACCAAGATTCATTACTCTAAGAACCAGGAGGCGGTTCTGTGTGAACCAGGAAGTTAGGCAAGGATTAAATATCCTTTCGCCGAGTTTTCCGGTTGGTAAAGAGATCTCTATACATATTTCCAGATCATCACATGAATGCCTGCAGTAAAAAAAGCAGCATTCGGATTAAAGAAAGCTGGTTGGCGGAATATTTATTTATTAATTTATCTGCAAAGCCATTTCATTCTGATTTTGAGCGCAGCTCAGGCCCACGAAATCGAGCACATTCCTATACGTACATGTTGTATGCATGTAAATAGACTGGGTCGTCCGTCCTGTGCTCTGGTGCATTTGTTTATTTCATCTTAATATACGACGTTTAGCACAGCACGTCTGAAGCACACCTAAGAATGGGTGTAAAAACCCGTGAATCTGTTGTCTCACCCAGGATAATGGTGAATATTAATTAAGTGGACTAATTAACAATGTGCCAAAAAATTCCTCTCAAAGATAAAACCACCCAATCATAACGTGATGCGAATTGCTGATTTCCCAATCATCACATCCTGCATTTCATTGACTTTCGTACTTAAGTGTAATAGGCCACGACTGGACAAGAAACTGTTTGATGAATACTCGCCGTTCCATTTATGTGAAACATTGTAGAGTAAGGTTTGATCCATTCTGAAATGTATCTTCGACACATTTCTCCATAAAACTGAAGCAGTTACGTAGTTCTGAATATAATTCGCGATGTATTCGACAGACATAGCTAACCAGGATTGGGAAAAAATCCTTCCCTGGATTTCCAGTATGTCCTCGACAGGGCCGGATTAGCGTAATGGCCAGTGACAACATCTTTAAGGAGGGACTCACTTCTAAGGAAGTACTCACGTTTAATAATGGACTCACTTTTAAGGAGGGGTTCTTTTTTAGGACGGTTGGGTTGATTTACCTCTGAGCGGCACATTTTTGCACACCGTACATTAAATGGCCAGGTCACAAGGACCCCGAAGGTTCAGCGAAAGTTAGGGTAGGGGACCCACTGGAACAGCTGTTGGAAGACAGATGGTAGCCTCCCATCAAGGCCATGCAGCGTGACCTTTAACGTGCACAGAGTATGGCCCTCCCGCACACGGAACACGGCTTAACGTCACATCCGACGGGACGGCAGCCTTTCTAAGACCATGTGATCCCTACTGACAGTGGGCAGGGCGGTGAGTTTTGCGGAGATAAATCTCCACGTTGACCAAGCTGGGACTCGAACCTGGGAACTGCAGAATACGAGCCAGGCGCGCTAATGATTGAGCCTGTGGTTGTTAGCTTTATAGATTTTAAAAAGGCTTTTGATTCTGTTGATCGATATGATTTGTGGTTGATTGTTAGATCATATGGAATTCTTGATAAGTTAGTATAATGAAAGCTCTCTCTAATAACATTGAGTCGTGTGTGAGAGTTGGTACGTCTCGCAGCGATTGGTTAACATTGCTAGTGGAGTAAGACAAGGGTGCATTTTGTCTCCATTTTGCTTTAGTTTAGTTATTGTTTATGTAATGCGAAATTCTTTGCAAGGGAAATATTTTCGCTCTAAATGGTGTAGAGCAGGCGCGTCCAACCTTTTGATTTCTCTGGGCCACATTGACTGAAGATGAATTGTTTTGGGCCGCATATAAAATATATAACATAGTTAATGTATATCAATAATAATACTTCATTTATTTTCTTACGATTTTTATTGTAAAATTAAAAAAGGGCAACATGAAACTAGTGGGATATCAAAAACTCGCTGAAAATTGCATAATCATGTTGAAAGCTTATGTCGTAAATACTTAAACTACGATTTTGTGAACCGCATTATTAGCTGTCCAGGGACGCGGGTTGGACACGCCGCATCTATAGATTTCAAAATTTCTGATTTAGATTATGCATATGATTCGGCCCTGTTAGCTACTGATGTTGATGAGATAAATTCGTTCATTAAGGCTGTTGATGAGACTGGTAATAGAGTATTTTTGGTGATAGACAGAAAACTAATGTGATGAAAATTGGTCAGGCAGATGGTGCTTCAGTTGCTTTCAATGGCTGAGCTATTGAGCAAGTGTCTCACTTTACCTCTCTTCGGATCTATGCAACAGATACTAGTGATGTGCGACATCAGATTGTATGTATGCGTATGCACCTAAAGACTAAAATTAGGCTGTATAATAGTTTGGTACTTTCTAAGGTTTGTTACGGTAGCGAAACATGGACCTTTTGTAAGCAGGATAACAAAAAACCTGATGCCTTTGATTCTAGATGCTTGCTCAGTATCTTGGTCATTAGGTGGTTTGACTTTGTAACTAATGATGAGGTTGGGTAAAGGAGTCGGCAACCTCCTTTAAGGAGTATATTGTGGAGAGAGAGACTCCGTTCGTTTGGCCATGTTGCCCATATACATAGCTGCAGATTGCCAAAAATCGTTATGAACAGTTTACCTAAGGGTATCAGAAAACTGGGGAGACGTAAGATGCGATGGGCAGACAATGTCAAACAGGACCTTGCTAGAATTGGCCTAGAGTGGCCAAATGCAGCAGCTGTAGCTCAAAACAGACAGTCTGGTTGGATATCTGTAGCCCTTGGCTACATGAGGATTTTGAATGTATAGTTCTGCTCATGCAGAACTGTGTCAGGAAGTTTAATGAATATTAACAATGAATCTAGCAATGTAAGACTGATGGTTTATTTGTAATTACTTGTCTAATATCAGTTTTGGTAGGTAAAAGGTGATCTTGAAATTTTTGAAGTATAGATAGAAATGTTAACAATAAATAAAAAACGAAAAGAAGAAAATATGTTTTCCAATTATTTCTCAAAATAATGTAAAATTTAAATGCAAATACTAAATATTTAATGAAAAGTCAATTCCTTGAAAAAGTTGCTTTCCTCTCTGTCGTAAACAGAATAGATGAAGACAACAGCACGTACACATAAGAATGATCTGTATATTCCAGCATCTTACCCCATTGTTTCTTTCCCTTTAGGCAGCGTAAATTGTCTCAGACGGCGGAGCGCCATGTTTGTAATCTGCATTTTTAACGTTCGAGTCACAACTGCGCCTGAGTTGAGATTTATTTCCGCCATCTCTCACGATGCCCTAGACAAGAAAGTGAACACTGATGAACTTGGAAAGACCGCCGTGTATTAGATGATATGTTTAACTCAGCCTCCGTGTGTTAGAAGATGTAGTGAGGTCCGCCCACTTGTATTACATTGGACGTTAAGCTCTGCAAACGTGTATTATATGTGATATGAAGCCCTGCCTCCGTGTTAGAAGATGTGGTGGACTATGCTCCCATGCGTTAGAATGGACATTAAGCTCTGAAACCCGTGTGTTATATGGGATGTTAAGCTCTGCCTCCATTGTTAGAAGATGTGGAGGGTTCTTCCCGCATGCATTGGATGGTACGTCAAGCTCTACAACCGTGTGTTAGATGGGATGTTAAGCTCTGCCTCCGTGTGTTAGAAGATGTGGTGAGCTCTGCCCCAATGCGTTAGATGGGACATTAAGCTCTGCAACCAGTGTGTTAGATGTGATGCTAAGCTCTGCCTCCGTGTTAGAAGTTGTGGTGAGATCTGCCCCAATGCGTTAGATGGGACGTCAAGCTCTGCCTCCGTGCTCTGCCTCCTTGGGATGTTAAGCTCTGCCTCCGTGCTCTGCCTCCTTGGGATGTTAAGCTCTGCCTCCGTGTGTTAGAAGATGTGGTGAGGTCTGCCCCCTTGTGTTACATTGAACGTTAAGCTCTACAACCGTGTATTAGATCGGATGTTAAGTTCTGCCTCCTCTGTTTGAATATATCATGAGGTCTGTCCCCATGCGTTACATGGGACTTTAAATTCTGCACCCTTCTGTTAGATGGGATAGCAAACTCTGCTTGGGTGTGTTTAGAAAATATGGTGAAGTCTGCCCCCCATGCATTAGATGGGATGTTACGTTCTGTAACCATGTATGAAATGGGATAATAAGCTCTTCCTCCGTGTGTTAGAAGATGTAGTGTGCTCTACCCCCTTGCGTTACATGGATCGTTATGCTCATCAACCCGTGTGTTAGATGGGGTGTTAAGTTCCGTCTCCGTGTGTTAGAAGATGTGGTGGGCTCTCCACTCATGCGTTAGAATGGACATTAAGCTCTTAAACCCGTGTGTTAGATGGGACGTTAAGCTCTTCCTCTATGTGCTAGAAGATGTGGCCGGATCTGCCCCCGTGCGTTGGATGGTACGTTAAGCTTTGCAATCGGGTATTAGATCGGATGTTAAGCTTTGCAACCGAGTGTTTAGTGGGACGTTAAGCTCTGCCTCCGTGTGTTAGAAGATGTGACGAATTCTGCCCCCCCGCTTCTGATGGGAACTTAAGATCTCCACCTGTGTGTTACATGCGATAGTAAGCTCTGCCTTAGTGTGTTAGATGTGGTGAGGTCTGCTCCCATGTGTTATATGGGACGTGAAGCTCTGCAACCATTAGGTCCTTTACTGTTCTTAGTATACATAAATGATTTGTTCAATACAAAGTTAAACAGTGCTATTTATCTATATGCTGACTACATTGTTTAATAAACAGTGAGAAATATTTAAATGATAGCATTTCAGAGGTTCAAACAGATTACAATAATATTATTAGATGGTTAAATCATAATAAAATCTATTTAAATGAGAAAAAAACAAAACTGATGATTATTCATTCACCAGGATTTCATGTTCATCAAAACCTCTTTATCAAAACTCATAAAATAAATTGCAGAATAAAGTATGCTTCAAATTATGAATCATTATGCAGTTGCCCACTTGTTGAGCAAGTAAATAAAATAAATTACTTAGGAATCATTTTTGATGAATATTTTAGGTGGAATGCCCATATATCCCACATATGTGAAAGCTTGAGAATATCGGCGATAAAAATCCAAAAATTGAAATACGTATTAAATATGGAAACCTGTGTAATATTTTATAAAGCAACAATGTAGAATGCGAATCTATTTTAAATTATGGAATAATTGTGCATGGGACAACTAACTTAACTAACATAAATAAAATAGAAAAACTGCAGTCTATAATAACTAAAAATATTATTCCGTTTCATTTGCAAAAATTTTATAAACTTCCACCGATAGATTAAAATTTTTAAATCTCTTATCCTACAGCAATTTATATAAATATAATGTAATAATCAAAAATTTTTTTGACGAAACTTACAAACTAAAAATTCAACATAACAAAAATACAAGACTTCAAAACCAAGGTTATTACAAATTACCAAATTTTTCAAATAATTACGGGAAACATACCTCCGAATATCAAGTACCACTTATATTTAATGCTATTCCAAAAGAATTACTAAATACAGATTCTTTTAGAAGACTTAAAATGGAATTAAAAAATTATTTGATATTTTCTAGTTAGCTGACTATTATGTGCTGTGTTTTGTGGATTTATTTGATGTACACCATTTTTGTGGCTGAATGACCTATGTTTAATATAATTTATTCATTTTCCTGCAGATAAGCTATTTAGCATTGCGGGTCAAATTGTAAATGTATTTGTATTCTTTACTCTTATGAATAAAAATTATATTCTATTCTAAAAAAAAAAATCCGATTGCTCCTTCCAGCGGAGGAGGTGGTGGTGGTGGTGGGGGGGGGGGGGGGGGGGGGGGGGGGTTCAGTCGCCAACGGTCAGAATGGGACACCGATGGGCTTGGAAAAGCCGCTGTCCGTCGGATGGACGTTAAGCCGTGGTCCCGTGTTCAGGAGAGCCATACCCTGTGCACATTAAAATCACGCTGGATGGCCTTAACGGGAGGCCACAATCTGACTCCCAACAACTGTTCCAGTCCCCGAACGTTCTCTAAGCCTTCGGGGTCCATGTTACCTGGCCATTCAGTCCATGATGTGCAAAAAAAGTGCCGCTCAGAGGTAGAACAACCCAACCCTCCTTCCAGCGGAAAAAAACGATGTAATAAGTGATATGACATCACGCCAGAATTTTCAGATATATTATTTTATCTGCTTATCCATAGATGACAGCACTAACTAAATTACTTACTGAGTCAGCAAACAGTTTTGTTACCTCTGAGCAGCGTTTATGTGCAAATAACGGGCTAAATGAACAGATCGCAAGGATACCAAGGGTATCCATTTGCATCCAGCATGTTTTTATATTGTTTTAACGTTCCATTGGACGGATGGCGGCTTCTCTTAAGCCCATCGCTCTCTCTTTCTCTTTGCGGTAGAACAGTTGGGACTCGAACCCAGGAACCGCAGATTGCCAGTTTGGCTCGATACAAACTGAACCAAGCGGTGTCGTTAGGGCAGCCCCAATTGCATAACCATTCCAAGCAGTCGCTTAAGGCAGCCAAATTTTAAGGTCTCTGTATTCGTACGGGGTGGCTCAGTCGGTAGCGTGCCAGGCTCGTAATCTGCAGTTCCCAGGTTCGAGTCCCAGCTGGGTCAGCGTTGAGACTTATCTTCGCAAAACACCCGGCCCAAGGTCAGTAGGGGACACCGATGGACTTGGAAAAGCCGCCGTCCGTCGGATGGGACGTTAAGCCGTGGCCCCGTATGCGGGAGAGTCATACCCTGTGCACGTTAAAGAACATGCTGGATGGCCTTGACGGGAGGCTACCATCTGTCTCCCAACAGCTCTTCCAGTGGGTCCCCTCCCCCAACCTTCTCTGAGCCTTCGGGGTCCATGTGACCTGGCCATTTAGCCCTTGGTGTGCAAAAAAGTGCCGCTCAGAGGTAAAACAACCCAACTCAACCCAACCTGCATTCGTATTTGGATGAGTTTGCTCGATTCCCAATTCAAAATAAAAGTTCAGTGAAAGTCCTCAGGTCTTTGTCTTACTTTTAGAGCAGAATGATTTTAAAACCTTTGGACTAATGGTTTAGATGACATTTTATTTCAGATGTGGGGGAAGAAAACTATAATCAGTTAGCGCCACAAACGAAACACAAATTAATAATAATATCAGAAATACTCGAGTACTATTCGACTTAGAGGAGACGTGAGGCCGAAAGTGCAACTACTCTTGCTAGTGTGAACGTTGAGAGGTGGTGGAGACGTTGGCAGAGAGAAAAGTGAGCGGTCATGTCTTTGAGTGCTCTAGGATCTAGTTCACTTTTAGGTAACATTTTGCCTAACAACCGTAGGCAATTTCCGGATAAAACCCCGGTGGAGCCTCATGTACGCAGGTTAGTTTAGGCCCAGCTTTGCTTTTACTTTAAAATGTTAGCATTTTAGTTAGTGTGTGGAGATATCTTCCATATATTGTGCACACTTAGAGAGGTAGTCTCTGAAAACTGATCAATATTAGGATACTACCTTAGTTGTGAAGATTTTGGACTCTCCTGCATTTAACTGAAAAATCTTATTTGTCAGTTTCGTGATACATACTTTGACCGTTACTTACAAATTGTGTCTTCTTTTTCCTACGTGATCTTTCTTGGGATTATTATTATCCTGAATTTTATGTGCGTTAACAATTCTCGGAAGAGGTATTTCTAGTGCTGAGTTTTGAATGTAATTTCATACTTGCTTCTAGCACAATTGCGATAGTTGTGTTGTTTACTAAACGAACTTTACTTTAGTAAAAGTGGTATAAACTTAGTTCTGATCTGGTAAATTAATCTGCTCAAGTTATCTAATATTAAATTTAATTAACTTTGAATTTGTTCTATAATACTTTTGGGAAAATTGAACTTTTAATTAAAGTCTTGATATGATTGAATCTGAAGAGATTGAAACTCTTCCTGAGGACAGACGAGAAGGTATTCTTCTGCTTCCGAGTGAATCGGACCACACGGAAAGCTATACCAACCAAGCGATTTCTGAAATTTCTTTCACTGACTATAATGCACGAATTTGTGTATTTCTCATGGATAAAAACAAATTGCTAAATGATATAAATGACACTATAGATAAAATCCCAGTACTAAGAGAGTTTCATGAACTTCCACCAGACATACATGCTCATTATAATAAGACAATTTTGAACAACTTCTACATTGAAAAAGAAATCAATGAACATGAATGTTCTGATCACTGTCTCAGAATCATTAATGAATCTGAAGACATGGCATTAACCATCACTTTTGAACAAACCAGTGAAGGTAATCAGCATATTGAATTAAATCCTATGACAAATACTGACATAAATATTCAAAGTGAAAATCAAACAGAAGAAATTTTTGAAATGACAAACTCTGAATTAAACAAGCTAAGCTAGAAAAGGAATGAATACAAACGTGCTCTCCCCCCCCCCCCCATCAAACGAGAACACTTTTATTTCTAAAACCCGATTTTCTGTATTGGAAGAAGAAAACCTGGATCCTGTTGAATCAGACATGGAAGAGACACCGGTGGGATCTATAGAAAGAGGAAAAAAAGGGAAAATATTCCTCCTATCGTACTTCAATCACCCAAGAATTGGACCTCCACCCATAAAGAATTAACTAAGCTTGCAGTTGAAAGTTTCACTGCAAAAAGCTCAGGTGACTCCATTCGAATACAAACACGATGCACAGATGATTTTCGTGCATTTGTAAAATGTTTTGACTTGAATAAGTTTCAATTTGACACTCATCAACTTTCAAATGACAAAAATCTGAAAGTTGTGCTAAAAAAACTCCCACTAGTTGTAAGCAGTAAAGAAATTCATGATGAACTAGCCGGACTAGGTTTTAATGTGATAAAAATATCACAGTTACGACGAGGTAAAGATAAAACTTTAATCCCAGTGTTTCTCATTGAATTACCTAAAAATGATGCTAATAAGAAAGTTTTTAACATTTCTGATCTATTTCACTTAAAGATAAAAATTGAAAACTAGAAAGCGAAAAAGAGCCCAACCCAGTGCCACCGGTGCCAGCGGTATGGACACTCCCAAAGCGGTTGTTATAACCTTCCAAGATGCGTAAAATGTGCTGGCGAACACCTCACTCAAAATTGTATCAGACAAAAATCAGACTGTCCACCTAGGTGTGCTAATTGTGGCATGGGTCATACTGCTAATTGTAAGGGCTGTTCCTACTACCCTAAAAAAGGAAAATCTACTATTGCCAGAAGCATAGCAACAATTATATCTGAACCAATGCACACCAACAGACCTGTTTCGTCACACACTTCACATGCAAGTGTGGCTGCTAATAATAAAAATACAACTCCACCACTTAATAAAGAAAAATTGGCACCCACAAAGAAACCTTCTACCTCATTGCCTTCCACCCAAACATCCCGTGGCAGTGAACAATATGATGCAACAATTTTTAATGATCTTCGGGAGCTCTTCCTCATTTTTAAAAACTCAAATATTTCTGGGGTCCTACTTACGGTAAAAACTCTTATCAATGACTACCAAAATGCACAGGGCCTTATGGGCAAAATCACGGTAAGACTTAAAGCCTTCAGTTATTTGTTTTCATTGCTATCATGCTATGGAGCCAACCCTTAAGAAAAATTATATTCAAATTTTCTTCTGGAACTGCAATGGTATTCTCTCGGACCTACCAGAGTTTCGTCACTATTTGTATGATTCACAGGCGGATATAGTTCTCTTAGGAGAAACTCACCTGCGTGCATCTGACATTTTGAAATTTCCTAATTTCGATCTATATAGAACTGATTGTTTGCACAATGGCGGAGGTGGAACTGCTGTAATTTTGAACCGGTCAATAAAAACATCATGTCTTACCAAATGCTAATTTTACTACTTTGGAAGCTACTGCTATTGCAATCTGTATCGATAACTTTGGTACTCTTAATGTGTTCTCTGTTTATATGCCACAAAATTCGGATCTTATCTTAGAGGACTTTAACAAAATTTTTGATAGTCATATTCCAACGATTGTTGCAGGAGACTTAAATTCCAAGAATGTGGCATGAAATTCACGAATCTGTAATAAAAATGGTAGATTGCTCCTTAATTATGCCACTGAACAGGATCTCATAGTGGACGCTCCATCGGAACCAACATTCTATCCATATAACACCTTACATAAGCCTGATGTTCTGGATCTTGTCATTTATGGCAACTTCTTCCCTACTTATGAACTAAATGTACATAAGTCTTTAAATTCAGACCATTTCCCAGCCTGTCTTACTCTATTTCAGTCAGTATCCTGTGAATCTGATAAAAAGTATTTTACTAATTGGGATCTATTTAAATCCATTGTACATAAAAGAGTATTAGGTTCTTGTAGTAATCTTTCCCTCCGAACCATTGATTGCTCAATTACTAAATTTACTGACTTAT
Organism: Ryuthela nishihirai; assembly: GCA_038380435.1. Classification (NCBI taxonomy): domain Eukaryota; kingdom Metazoa; phylum Arthropoda; class Arachnida; order Araneae; family Heptathelidae; genus Ryuthela; species Ryuthela nishihirai. Next base: position 3,605,481 of record JAWZYU010000031.1, on the reverse strand, counting down.
TACTTGACTCCAAAAGAGAAACCAGCACAAAATTAATCCCAGATAATAACTGTTTTCTCCTACCTTCACATCTACAATATCTTATCAATGACAAGAATAGGGTTCGACATTCCTGACAGAGGACAAGGAACATCCTGGATAAAAAGTTATATTATTCCCTCTAGAAAGAAGTTAAGAAACGATTACAAGATTATCGTAGTCAACTTTGGAACGACAAGAACACTGACACGGCTGGGAGTCGAACCTGGGAACTACAGATTACGAGGCTGGCGCGCTACCGACTGAGCCACCCCCGCCCCCTAGTCTTTAGGTGTATACGCCTATTATTCCATACTCTCCATAGATTCTTAAAAGTCCCAGCGGCCATCCCTGTTCTTCTATTTATCTGATATCGCACATCACTAGTATCTGCTGCATAGATCCCAAGAGAATTAGAGTGAGACACTTGCTCAATAGCACAGCCATTGAAAGCAACAGAAGCACCATCTGCCTGACCAATATTCATCGCTAGTTTTTTCTCTGTTTATCACCAAACCTAGTCTATTAACAGTCTCATCAACAGCCCCTAATGAACGAATTCATCTCATCAACATCAGAAGCTAACAGAACCAAAATATCTGCATAATCTAAATCAGAAATTTTGAAATCACTAGACTGTTTAAGACCAAAATATTTCCCTTGAAAAGAATTTCGCATTACATAAGCAATAACTAAACTAAAGAGAAAAGGAGACAGAATGCACCCTCCACTGACAATGCTAAACCAATCGCTGCAAGACGTACCAACTCAAAAATACTACTCAGTGTTATTCTAGAGAGCTCTCATTGCACTAACTAACTTATCAGGTATTCCATATAATCTAACGATCAACCCCAAATTATGTCAGTCAACAGAGTCAAAAGCAATTTTAAAATCTATAAATATCTAGAAGCTTACGCAGTATCTTGGGCATTAGTTGTTTTGACTTTGTAAATAATGATGAGGTTGGAAGAAGGAGTCATCAACCTCCTTTGAGCAGCATATTGTGCAGAGAGAGAATGCGTTGGTTTGGCAACCACTGGTTTCTGAAACTCTAAACATTTCTCAATAATTTGCCTAAGTGAAAATATTTGATCAATACATCCCCTACCACTTCTGAATCCACACTGTTCATCACACAGTTGTCAATCAACCAAATTCTATTAAGTATAATCATGCAAAGATCTTTACCTGGAACAGAAAGTAAAGTAATTCCCCTATAATTATCACAAGAACTGCGATCACCTTTCTAAAAACATTCGGACAATGATAGCTCTAGTAAAATCCTTAGGAACAAAACCTTTATCATAAAAAGTATTCAAAATTTCAGTCAGCCATGTGACAACACAAATGATCCCATCTCTAAGCATTTCAGTGGAGATTTCGTACACCCCTGGTGATTTATGCAGTTTTAATTTAGAGATAGCTAACGCAACTTCGGAATGGGATATAGAGCCATCATTGAAGCCATAAATGCATCTATTGTCGTTAGAAACAATGGGAGTAGAACTAACAATATTATTTAGAACTTCTCTGAAATGCTCAGCCAACTTAGCCATTACAAAATCCTTACCTTCAACCGCCTTGACTTATTTTTCCCTCAATCCCTGTGTACCTATCTGTTCCTTCCCACATAAAACATTAATAATCTGGTACCTGATAAGTTAGTGTTTTGTTTCCCATGCTGTTGTGCTCTGTAACTGCTTCTTCTGCTTATTCAGCCAAGCTTCCAAGCCACTGTAAACTGATCTCTTACATGTTTATTAAGCTCTTTGTAATGCCTTCTTTTAGGACTAGCAGGGTGTTGATTCATATTAATTCTGCACTTCCTACTTTCAGAAATAAGTTAAATAGCCTTATCACTCAAATAATTTTGTTTTCTCTGTTCCCTTTTACCCAAAAGTATAATGTTGGTTTCAAGAAAAGCTTGTTTAACCAGATCCCATCCTTTCGCAACTTCAGCAGTAAGCAAAGCACGATTTTCGTAATGACGAAGTAGCCTATCATGGTATGCTTTGGCTATATCTTGATCTTTCAGACCTTCAGTGTTGAAGGTAATTTTCTCAACCTTAGCGCAACATTTCTTAAGCTTCAGCTACAAGACACTCTTGACCAGGTAATGGTCAGACCCAATTTCGGCTCTCCTGTATGATCTGGTATTCCTAACTGAACTAGACCGTTTGTTGTTAATTAAAATATAATCTATCATATTCCTGTGCAATCCATTAGATGAAACCCACATTTATTTATATATGTCCCAATGTTTGTAGTATGTGTTATTTTTTTGTAAACCATTAAGTTTACTTACCTGTAGGAGACGTCCCCCATTGCCGTTGGAACTACCAATGCCAAAAGTACCTAAAACACCTGCCCGAAAGTCAGAGTCAGTACCAACTTCAGCCTTGAAGTCACCTAGCACAAGAGAAATATCTCCTTTCTTCACAGAAATAAATATATTCTGATGCTGTCTGTAAAACTTATCCTTTTGTTTTCATGAGTCCGCTATGGTGACGTAGTAACAGATGACATTCAAGTTTTTAATTTTTGTTTTAAATTTTGCTGTAAGAAATCTTTCATTAATGCATTTGTATCGTAGAAGAGCATCAATGGCGTGTCTGCTGAGAAGCAAATATAGATCTTGGAGATGCTTTCCATCATTCCTGCCTCAAAAGATAAATTTAAAGTTATTTTAAGTATCACATCTTTTCCTGTCGTTCTGGTCTCTTTCAAGCCTAGAATATATAGGTTATAGCGCTGGAATTAATGCGTGAGTTCATCAAGAGAATAATCTCTATTTAATGTCCTCACGTTCCATGTTCCTGAAGAGAGAAAATGATCAGTAGGATTTTTAAAGAAACTAGGTTTATGAGACAGGTAGGGCCAACAATATGAAACAGCCCCCAGATCGCAGGCATGGGACAAAGACCTGTTCCTCGTCCGTTAAAGGCTGAAGTCACCGATGCTTGTAGGAACTTCAGACACCACCTTTTGAAGTGAACTTTTTCGAGAGCCAAATGGCCTGTTTGAGATACATTACTTAGGATTGACGATGCCGAACTAGCAAGGTGAGGTTCAGGTACTTGCGATGGCCTCTGATCAGGATTATCCACTAGCTGATATAAGGTATCCCATGCCTCTGTTCATTTAGGGCTGTCAACCCAGAAGCAAACAGAAAACACAGGGGAAGATTCTTCCTCAACAGAAACCCACCACTGCAGGAAGTCCAGAATCCATAATCGAGCTCAAATCCACAAACAAATCCAGTCTAGTAGATATAAATGGTCAGCACCAAGACCCTGTGAAGTTGACTACTCCTCAGCATGGTTGCAAAAAAAAAGAAAAAGTGGCCATAGATGACCAGTTCAGTAGGCTATACTACACTGGCAGCCCACCACTTCCGTTCCCTTCCAAAAGAGAATATCTCTTTTTAAAGGTACTAAAGGCCTACACCACGAAAAGACAGGATCGGACATTAGACGCTAGATCTGGCCGGTTCTGTGCATCATCGCTGGGAATTGGTACACAGCTATTTTTTCACTTTATGTTAGCTACCATTTACGGACCACAATGTAAAAAAAACTATAGAGCCAAATTTCTGTTAACCTTTGGGGGTTCCTGTGATCTGGCCACTTAGTCCATTGTCTGCAAAAATGCTGGGTTGTTTTATCTCTGAGCGGCACTTTTTTTACACAATGTGCTAAATGGCCAGATCACAAGGACCCCGAAGGCTCAGAGAAGGTTGTGGGAGGGAACCCACTGCAACAGCTCTTGGGAGACTGATGGTAGTCTCCCGCCAAGGCTATCCAGTGTGTTTTTTAACATGCACAGTGTATGGCTCTCCCACACACAGGGCCACGGCTTAACGTTCCATCCGATGGGCAGCGGCCTTTCCAAGCCCATCGGTGTCCCCTATTGACCGTGGGCAGGGCGGCTGCAAAAACGCGCCACTCAGAAGTAAAAAATCCCACCCGTTACATTTTATTCCGGATTTAATTTTTTACAAATCACAAGAGGACAAATGTAATAAATTTAAAAATGAAGTTGTAACATACTGAAAAGAAATATAGAGAGAAGTTATAACATGATGAAAAGAGTTAAAAAGAATTTGTAACATTATGAAACACAATGCTTATAACAATACTGAAACGTGATGCTTATATCAATATCGAAACATGATGCTTATATCAATATCGAAACATGATGCACATGACAATACTGAAATATAATGTTTATAACAATATCTAAATAAATTCTATCTTTTTTGCACACAATGGTCTAAGTGGCCTGGTCACAAAATCCCGATGGCTCAGAGGAGGTTGGCGGAGGGGATCCATCGGAATACCACTTCGGAGAGAGATGGTAGCCTCCTATCAAGGCCATCCATCGTGTTCTTTAACGTTCACAGGGTATGGTTGTTCCACATCAGGAACCACGACTTAACCACGGCGGCCCTTCCAAGTTCATTGGTGTCTGGTACTGTCCTGGGACGGGAGACGAGTTTTTCGGAGATAAATCTCAACGCAGACCCAGTTGGGACTCAAACCTGGCGGACTGTGCACATTCTAAACCCAACGGAGGGAGATATGGTAAAACTACTGTTTTCATAAACATAATAGCAAACTGAGAAACAAATGAACAAAATGGCCAATGACGAGTGAAAAAAACATTACAAAGATAGGTAAAAAAAAGACGAAAATGTTCTCTGGTTTAATATTCATCCCTCTCTTTTAGGGAAAGAAAGAAATGGGCATATTTTGAAGTACCGTATACCCCTCCTCAAGTCAGAAGTTAACCAAAAAACGAAATTGCCTCGTTCAATCAATCAAACTTTTCAAATCATTTTGTACCGACCAGAGTTCCTCGGATACAGTGTGACAAGAATATTTAACTTTATAGAAAAATAAAAATATGATTTAAGTTACCCACAAAGTGTTTAAGGGCTACGAAAAATTTATTATTGTTATTGGAAAACATTATTTATTACTTAACATATTATAACGTTTATTAATTAACGTATGAGGTGTACGTTTATTACATTTTACATATTTTTTCAAGATAGATTAATGAATTTAATTTCGGATACGAATGTTTAGTTTTTGAAGCTTTTACCTCAACAAAGAATCTCGTGTTTAATTAGCTCGTGCTTAATTCGAATGACTTCAATATACACGGATGTTAGAGCTCTTGACACAACAAACTGAAAAATGACTTTATCACGCATAATCAAAAAGATATTAGTTTTATGCATTCCTTTTTTCAAATTTATTGGTGGCAACAGATATTTTGAATAATTTTCAACAGTTGATGTTAAGTCTGTGGGGATTTTGAAAAGTTTAAACTTTTTTCGAACCAATTTCGGTTGCCACCAGGATTTCGCACATAGCCTACGTTCTCCCACTGAGGGAAATTAACGTTCATGCAAAGTTTGCACATCTAGCTCCGTTGGATTGGGTTTTTTTTTATCTCTGAGCGGCATTTTTTTGCACACCATGGGTTAAATGGCCAAGTCACAAGGACTCCGAAGGTTTAGAGAAGGTTGGGGGTAGGGACCCACTGGAACAGCTGTTGGGAGCCAGATGGTGGCCTCCCGTTAAGTCCATCCAGCCTGTTATTTAACGTGCACATCGTATAGGGCACACGGGACCACAGCTTAACGTCCTATTCGTCGGACAGCGGCCTTTCCATGTCCATTGGTTTCTACTGACCGTGGGTAGGGTGCGGATTTATTTGCAGAGATAAATCTCAACGCAGACGGAGCTGGGACTCGAATCTGGGAACTGCAGATTACGAACCTGGCGCGCTTTCGACTGAGCCACCACCACCACCACCACCACCACCAACCCCGCCCACCGCTGCAAGGAGCCATCGGATGGATGTCTGACCTCACCACATCTTCTAACACATGGAGGCAGAACTTAATATCCCATCTAACGAACGAGGCTGAATATATAATCCCATGAAACACACTGGATCAGAGCCCTCCACATCTTCAAACACTGAGGCAGAGCTTAACATCCAATCTAATACCTGCGTTGCAGAGCTTAACTTCCCACCTAACACACGGGGGCAGAGGTTAACTTTTCATCTAATTCACGGTTGCAGAGTTTAACTTCCCATCAAAGGCACGGGAAGCAGAGCCCACCATATCTTCTAACACATGAAGTCAGATGTTAACTTACTACCTAATACAGGGTTGCAGAGTTTAACTTCCCATCTGAATCACGAAGTCGGAGATCACCACATCTTATAACTCATGGTGGCAGGGCTTAATGTCCCATCTAATACACGGTTGCAGAGGTTAACGTCACGTGGGCAGATATCACCACATCTTCTAACACAGAGATACAGAGCTTAGTATCCCAATTAAAACACCGTTGCTGAGCTTAACATCCCATGTAACACAAAGAGGCAGAGCTGACAACATCTTCTAACTCACGGCGAATAGCTTAATATCCAATCTAACACATGGTTGCAGAGCTTAACGTCCCATATAATACACGGCAGCAGACCTCACCACATCTAACACACTAAGGCAGAGCTTACTATCGCATGTAACACACAGGTGGTGATCTTAACATCCCATCTGAAGCAGGTGGGCAGAGTTCACCACATCTTCTAACACATAGAGGCAGAGAATAACATCCCATCTAACAGACGAGTTTCCTAGCTTAATGTCCATTCTAACTCATGGGGGCAGAGCCCACCACATCTTCTAACACACGGAGGAAAAGCTTAACATCCCATCTAACACACGGTTGCTGAGCTTAACGATCCATGTAACGCAAGGGGGTAGAGCACACTACATCTTCTAACACACGGAGGAAGAGGTTATTATCCCATTTCATACATGGTTACAGAACGTAACATCCCATCTAATGCATGGGGGGCAGACTTCACCATATTTTCTAAACACACGGAGGCAGAGCTTGCTATTCCATTTAACAGACGGTTGCAGAACTTAAAGTCCCAGGTAACGCATGAGGGCAGATCACATGATATATTCAAAGAGAGGAGGCAGAACTTAACATCCGATCTAATACACGGTTGTAGAGCTTAACGTTCAATGTAACACAAGGGGGCAGACCTCACCACATCTTCTAACACACTGAGGCAGAGCTTAATATCCCATCTAACACACGGTTGTAGAGCTTGACGTCCCATCCAATGCATGGGGGCAGAACACTCCTCATCTTCTAACAATGGAGGCAGAGCTTAACATCCCATCTAATACACGGTTCTAGAGCTTGACGTCCCATCCAATGCATGGAGACAGACCCTCCACATCTTCTAACAATAGAGGCAGAGCTTAACATCACATCTAACACACTGGTTGAAGAGCTTAACGTCCCATCTAACGCATTGGGGTAGATCTCACCACATCTTCTAACACGGAGGCAGAGCTATGCATACGGGTAACATGGCCAAACCAACGCAGTCTTTCTCTGCACAATATGCTGCTCAAAGGAGTTTGCGACTCCTTTGCCTAACCTCATCATTAGTTACAAAGTTAAACCACCTAGTGACCAAGATATTCATAAACATCTGGAATCAAAGGCATCAAGTTTCTTGTTATCCTGTTTACAAAAGTTCCATGTTTCGTTACCATAACTAAACTTAGAAAGAACCAAATTATTATAGAGCCTAATTTTAGTCTTTATGCCTGTACGCCTATTATTGAATACACTCCATAGATTCTTAACAGTCCCAGCAGTAATTCCTATTCTGATAATTAAAGTGAGACACTTGCTCAATAGCACAGCCATTGAAAGCAATTGAAGCACCATCTGTTTGACCAATTTTCATCACATTAGTTTTCTGTGTGTCACCAAAAATACCCTATTACCAGTCTCATCAACAGCCCTAATGAAAGAATTCATCTCATCAACATCAGTAGCCAACAGGGCCAAATCATCTGCATAACCTAAATCAGAAATTTTGAAATCTCTAGACAATCTAAGGCGAAAACCTTTCCCTTGCAAAGAATTTCGCATTACGTAATCAATAACTAAACTAAAGAGAAAAGGAGACAAAATGCACCCTTGTCTAACTCCACTGGCAATGCTAAACCAATACCTGCAAGACGTACCAAATCTCTCACTCGACTCAATGTTATTATAGAGAGCTCTCATTACACTAACTTGTCAGGTATTCCATATAATCTAAGAATCAACCACAAATTATGTTGATCAACAGAGTCAAAAATCTTTTTAAAATTTATATAGTTAACAACCACAGGTCAGTCATTAGCGCGTCAGGATCGTATTCTGCATTTCCCAAGTTCGAGTCCGAGCTGGGTCAGCGTGGAGATTTATCTCCGCAAAACTCCGCGCCCTCCCACGGTCATTAGGGAACACAATGGGCTTAGAAAGCCCGCCGTCCGTCTGATGTGACATTTAGTCGTTTCCCTGTGTACGAAGAGTCATTCTCAGTGCAAGTTTAAAATCACGTTTGATAGCCTTGACGGAAGGCTACCATCTGTCTCCCAACAGCTGTTTCAGTGGGTCTCCTCCCCAACCTCTGAGCTTTCGGGGTCCTGGTGACCTGGCCACTTAGCGCACAGTGCGCAAAAAAGGGCCGCTCAGAGGTAAAACAACTCAACCCTCCTAAAAAAATCCTTAAAGATACTGTCCCCGGCCGTAGCAGGAGTGGTCATTACGCTAATCCGGCCCTGTCGAGGCCATACCGGAAATCCATGGAAGGGTTTTCCCATTCCTGGGTAGTATGTCTGTCGAATATATCGCGAATTATATTCAGAACTAAGTAACGTCTTCAGTTTTATGGAGAAATGTGTCGAAGATACATTTCAGAATGGATCAAACCTTACTCTACAATGTTTCACATAAATGGAACGGCGAGTATTCATCAAAGAATTTCTTGCCCAATCGTAGCCTATTACACTAAACCACGAAAGCCGATGAAATGCAGAATGTGAAGACTGAAAATGCATCAATTCGCATCACGTTATGATTGGGTCGTTTTATCTTTGAGATGTATGATTTAGCACAATGGGTAAAATAGCTAGGTTACAAGGACCCTGTCGTGGACATGAGGTAAGGAGAGACGTACTCTTCCGAGCCACTTCATAGAGGGAGTTTAATTAGTTCACTTAATTAGTATTCACCATTATCTCTAATCATTCATATCTGATGAGTTGGAAATATGTACAGAGATCTCTTTACCAACCGGAAAACTCGGCGAGAGGATATTTAATCCTTGCCTAACTACCTGGTTCACACAGAAACACCTCCTGGTTTTCAGATAAACGTACCTTGGTTCACACAGAACCGCCACCTGGTTCTCAGAGTACCGAACCTTGGTTCACAAAGAACTGCCTCCTGTTTCACACAGAACCAAACCATGGTTCACATAGAAACGAACCCCTGGTTCACACAGAACCAAACCCTGGTTCACACAGAATTGTACCTTCGTTCACACTGAACCAAACCCTGTTCATTTAGGGTTCCTTTTGAGAAAGAGCTACGCCCCTTTGATGCGCTTAACAAACTTCTTTCCTGTTTGCGAGCAACACTCAGTCTGAAGTTTATTGTTTACTCTCTCCTCTCCATGACCCTCACTAGATGCTCCGGCTAGTGACGGCAGAGGATTAAAAGCGCTTTCGCTCACCTATCTAGCATGTGGAAAACAGTCTAGTTCAGTCCAAATAACAACTCATGAGCCACATTCGTATTTTGGACACTTCAGAAAATACATAATGATATCAGAATAATATGACCACTCATGGAATCAAAGTGTACCCGCCCAGACACGTCACAGAGTGCACATGATAAGGTCGACCACAGATGGGTTATATAAGCAGCCGGCAGGGACAGATGAGTGATAGTAAGTAATGTGAGCACAATGGGCAGAGGTATTGATTTGACGGACGTTCATAAAGGAATGATCATCGGCTACCGCGCCAAGGGAGGAAGCATCTCGGAAACAGCAGATTTCATGGGCTGTTCCAACACCACCTAGAGGAGAAGGCCGTACCACTCATTTGTGACGTCAGCATTACTGGACCGAACTGCCGGCAGAATAGATTGAGAGATAGCTTATCCTTGTTAATAGAACTTCCCATTTAGATTTCGAATATTCACTAATAAATCATTAAAATAATTTGTTTTCATATAATTAAAAAAAAGCCCACTTTTTTTCTAATTTTTTTTTAGAGATAACTTTTTTTGCTTTGATTAGTATTGATAAATCATTAATTACCGTTTCCGATTATACAGATAGCTTTAAATTATTATTTAGATAATAACACTTTAAATGTTCGGAAATTTCAAAACTTTTAAATAATTTTGCAAACGATCGATTAATGTATTGAACAAGTACTAAATTTTCACTCTTAAAGGATTCTAGAAGTGCGAAATATATTTAGAAAAAACTATTTGTTACAAAACACACAGATATCTATTTTTTTTCACAAATATGTATGTATATATATATATGAGGTCTAAAACATTATTTAATGAAAACAGTATGTTTCAATATTGCATATGTTAAGAAAAACAATCAACAAATTCCACATTAAAAAAATACTTTTATTTACAATATAAGAAAACAAATCTATATAGAATACACATTACAATGAAACAAATATTTTTTCATATCATTGTTTCATTTATTTTTAAGAAAATTGTGCAATTAAAACAGGAAAATTCACCAATCATATGGTAGAAGTTTTAAGCAATATGAAGGAACTTAATATTATGCAATACTATTTAAATTGAAAAGGAAAATTTTATGAAATTCTTTCATCCCAGTTGAACAATTGCTGATTTTTTTAAATAGTTTAATAATGAAAGCTGTTTTTAAAATGCATCACTTTAATAAAAACTGTTTCTAGGACAACTATGACTTTTAAATAAAAAGAAAAGAAAAATTGCTTTCCCAAACTTTTTCACCCTAATGCATATTAAAACTGATTTCTTCACATAACATAGAAATTTTTATCCTTTTTGCTATCATAATAAACTTTAATAATGGAAAAAAAAAATCTGAACGAACATGAAAGCAACATCTAAATACATGTGTTCAAAAGGTTTGAACAGATTCAAAATACAACAGAAATATAAAATACAATGAGTATTATATAATGTAAAAGTCACATTGAAATGTCCATATACACTCAGTGATTATGAAACCTAATTCCATGTTATGTCAATGGAAAGCTAATTTTAAACCTTTGTAACTTTTAAAATGAGCTTTTATGAAAAAAAAATGAAATGAAGATCAATTCAAGATCTCAATCAAATTTATCTAAATCTATGTTCATTAAAAATCAAAGAATTATGAAAACTGGGATATTTAATATGAAAAATGGCTGTTTTAAAATATTGATCTGGGAAGTAGTTGAAATAAGTTAATCTCAAAACAGTATCCCATATTAAATTTCATTAGCATAGTTTTAGCAGAAAATGTAACAATTATTTAAATTTTCACCAACTCTGCAGAATGCGCATTACTGTTTAAGTTGTTGATACATAATAAAATACCCCTTCAAACAGCTACTTACAACAGAGGTCTGACATGAGCCTGTAAGTTTATATGCCATAGTAGGTCTGTGAGGATGGCGGAAACCCGGCAGAAAAACTACACGAACAACCATGCCTTACCTAGGGCACGAACCCAGGTTAGTAACTAAGCGAAGCCTCTTTAAATATTAAATGAATATTATTGGAATATAGAAAATTAAGATAGATTTTTAACTTACATATATTCAGTCATATTTTCCCATGAAATGTTTATTTTAGAAATTACAGAGCTTTGAAATTATCTTTCCATTGACATAACATGGGATTGGGTGGTCATAATTAACAGAGTGTATATGGGGTAGTTTCATGGCAGCAAACACAGACTTTTATAACACAGAATTTTAAATATTTATGATAACAATACATTTGTACTTACATGTAATAAGAAAAGATTTAACTTGTAAAATTTGCAGCTATATATATAATTAGTAGAATTTTAGCATCATCAGCAACTTAGAATTAATGACATTGCAAAACTTGAATTAAGTAAAAATAAGGTACTACAAGCAATATATATCAACTATTGAACATTGTACTAACATTGAATAGATAGAATTAGCATCTAAAATTTTCTTATATTTTTTTAGAGAGATCAAGCTGTTTCAAATGATTCAGTATACTCCAAATGTGCAAATCAAATTGAAGAATTAAAAAAATATCTAGATATCATTTACATAAAGGTTGATGAAGTGGCAAAAATAAACATTTAATAAATAAAATAATTTATAATTTTTATAAATACATTTAATAAAGTAAAGTTTGGGAAGGAAACCTATTAAGAACCAGTAGGTTCTTAATAGGATTCCTTCCCAAAGGCAAGTCGATAAAATAACTTTAAATTTGTATGGTGTCAAAAATATACAGAACAGAAGAAAATGTTTTGGTATTTTGTAAAGAGCATATACTTAACATGCTTGGAAACATATTAAATAAAAACATTATTCTAATCTTTACATTCTGCAGAGCTTTTTAAACCTTAAGTCATTAACTATTATGCATATCTTAACTGCCATATCTGGTGAAGATACTTTCAAATGCTAAGAGCAACAGGGTATTTTCCCTTTATAAACAGATATTCTTACATTAAAATTTTAATATTACTTGAACTCACTATCAGTGTAAAACCAATTATTAACAAAGAACTTGGAAGAATAAAATGTGTATCAGAACCAGTACAAGGTTTCTAATAACATAGTCAATCATCTCCCTCCAAGCAGAAACTGACATCCCCCAATGATAGAGAAAACCTTATTGATCTGTTGACCAGGCTACTTCATAGGCATATCAAACACCCATTGACAATCACTATTAGAGATTTAAAAAATCCTACATTTGCAAGGCAGAAGAAGCCACAAGATATGCATATATATTAAAGAATATCAAGGAATAAATTAACTTCCTAAATCTCCCATGGCTTTTACAAAAACCAAAGATTGACACTTAAGTTTTCTGCTTATAATGTTCTCAATTTAAAGTAATGAAGGAAAAATAATATTCAGAAAATTCTACTTGCAGTTTAATGAGTTTCAGTTGATCATTTCATCCAGAAACTGGTGGTATGTGTTCCTACAGAAAATTATAAATTTCAAACAACCACTAAGTGCATGTATAACAGAAGCAACGAAATGGATTGGAAAGAAAACCATATACTGTCACATACTGCATCCATACTGAATAGCTGTTCAAACAAAAGCATCCACCCCAAGTATTTAATACATTGATAAAAATTTTAAAGACAACCAAATATATAATTTATCTTCAGGGGTCCAGCCATAAGAGTATAGTGTGAAGTGAAAATGTTGTGGAATTGGCAAAAGATCACTCAAAAGTAACACTAAACACAATATTAAGAAAAAACCTACTGACAAGTGTAGGTAGAGATTCCCTTTGATCATAGATTTAGCCACAAAAGACATGAAATCAGTAAAATAAAAATGAAATAAATCTAGTAGACCCTGTACAGTAGCAAAATATAGTTAAAGGAACTGAAAATAGCTATTGCAGCTTGCATGCAATAAAATTTCCACTAAAATATTGCAAAATATTTGACAATAAATTTAACCAGTTTTTGTGTCAAAAACAATGGTTGAAACAATAGCACAACATTCCAAAGAGTTTTCCACCATTGTACCTATTGAGCTATAATTATTTGAAGGTGGGTCTATGATGTTGTGGAGACTTTTCCATTACAGTGTATCATTACTTTTCAAAAGGCTTCATGTTAACTGATGAAAATGACAACCAGCTATTTTTACCTTCCTCCAAATTTGATATCTCTTAACCTACTTTTTAACATTAGGTACTTTAAGGTGCTTGCAGACTAACCAAGTACACGAGCAGATGGACAATCCAAAGACTCGTGTAATAAGAAAAATAAAAAAGCATGCTTTATAGAAGATCCATGTTCAATTACTGGCTCAAAGCCTGTGGAAATTGTTTTCCAGATATTAAAGATGAATGAAGATCAATAATTTCTTTATTTAATTATCTTTATTTAACAGTTTAAAATAAATTATCTGCATTGGGTGAAATTAAGACATTGGATTCTGGACTCAATAAAATATTTACTTAAAAATATCAACCACTGATATCAAATTTGTAACATGATTGAGATTACCAAACATACATTTTTGAATTATATTAAATCTCATAAGAGTAATTTTTAAGGTGTGAAATTAGACAATCAGCATTTTGACTTTAACACGATATCAAATTGTATAAAAATCTGAATATAATTTTCTCAAAGTGAAAGTAACATACACAAATTAATCCACAGTACCTCATTGATTTACTAACATTTAATCACTATTAAACTCCTTAAGTATTATGATAATAATGAGTATAGTGGAAAAATTACCTTGAGCCAGGTGAGATCCAAACACATAATCACCAGACGTAGGGTTACTCGATGCCAGTGTTATAAAAGGAGGACATGCTTTCTTTGTGAAATAAAATACGTTTTTTCATACTAAGTTTTTTGCCAAGTACTAACAGTTGAGTTAAAAAAAGAAACAATACTCATTAAATATACTATAAAATATATGGTGTAGTGATTTTTATTCCTATTTCATAAACAATCAAAGGTTATTTCTCCTAAAGTGTCATAATGATTAGTAACTATGCACTGTCATAAAAGGTAAACTTTCTGTTACTTCAAACTCTGACTGAGGTAGTGATCAGCAATGATTTCAGTTTTGGCAGGGCATGCTCTTGTATGAGAAGGCTCCTTATTGTTTTGGGCACAATATTTTTTAAAGTGTATTTGTGGATGCTTTAAAAGTAGTTGTTTATGGATACTTTAGAAGTCAGAAAGCTTTCTCCCAGTTTTCATATCAAACATGCTGGTTTCTCTTTCAACATCAGATGGTGCAAAGTGGAGTTCACACACCTATGTATGCAAAAGAAATATTGAGAATATGTACAAAAAAACCTCTGATGAATGATAAACATTAAAACAAAAATCCAAACACCAGGAATACTGTTCACCATACACTAAAAAAATTTATTCAGAACTGAAGACTTTTTACCTTCGAAAGTAAAAGCTATAATTGTATTCAAAACAATTCTATAATCAGTGTATTTTCTAAGATTTCAATAAAAATCCATGGTTAACAGAAGAATTCTCCCAAGGAATGCACCTATTCGACCAGTAAGCTGTTTTTTCTCAATATTTCTAGCACTTCTTTTATCATATATAGTTCAACTTGAAAGCTAATGCTAACCATCTAATAGCATTCCACTGCTAGTACTAACCATAAAGTGCTTTTGGTAATGCCACTATAAGGTGATAATGTAAAATAAAATGCGAAAAATCATACTGAGCTGAAAATCGTTTAAAACAACACTCTTATGAATGAACGTTTAAAGGTTTGAAATATTCCAGTCCAGGAATTGAGCCTGAAAACAACTCCAGTAATAAGTTTTTGTTTCAAACAATTTCCTCTTACTATAATTTTCAGTATATTAGGCATAAATTTGTTTATATAGACAGCACCTGGTATTATACTAATGCTGAAAGGTATTAGGAATTAATTGGTCAGGACGTTTACTGTTGTCGACAGTTTCTACAATAAACTTTTACCATTACATATCAGTAAAATCAAAAAACCTCAAATTTTTGTGATAATTTTTGGATTTCTTCAGTTGTAAAATCCAAACCAGTGGTCAGTATAGAGGATAAATTTTGACGTTAACTCGAAAACAATATTGTATGCATTTGTGGTGTTCAACATATTTATATTCACATAATAGATGAAATGACAGATATCCCATCAAATATTTTCTAATATGAATATAGAATACATTTGTAACAAAATTAAAACAAAATCTGCAGTCACATGCAATAAAGATATGACAGTAGACTGTTATACCTTTATTATAATATACCTGACTTATCTCGTTTTACAATGAGAGTGATTGGAAATATATGCACTTTTAATTACTCCTTTGAAAGTAAAAAAATTCTTTAACTTTACTATTAAATCCTTTTTCAAAATATCCTTTCATTTATTAATCCATATGTACGCTAGATGTAGCCCACCCATTCTTTAATATCCACTATAACTTGACCTGATTTCAGAGATATAATTATGCAGATTAATTTAATGCTGAAAGTTATTAGGAATTGATTGGTCAGGAAGTTTACTGTTGTCGACAGTTTCTACAATGTACTTTTACCATTACCTGTCCTGCTTTTATTAAAAAAATAGCTGATGCGTGAGGTAGGCAAAACTTCAGCAGGAAAATAATACATATTCACAAAGCCATCTTTAGGCTTTGGACATGGGTCAATTTGCATCCAAGTATACTAGTAATAACACCAAAATAATTTCTAATACTTATGCAGAGATTTTGTATTTAAAGTAGGTTTTCCCATGATCTTGCCTTTGGCTTATATATGTATTTCAAGTTTAACAGTATTATCGTATTAACTTATACGAGATATATTTGAACTCTATGGATATATAAATATAGTGATATAACATTAGACCCTGAAACTGTCCCAACAAAAGTACCAATTTCTTAACTTACTACTGTAATCTATTAAATAAAAAGTCTGGTCACTGTGAAATATTCTTTTCTATTTAAGCATTTTATCATATGTACATTCGACATTTTTTATTCCAGCATATTAGGATTCTTTCTTAATAAAAATAACGTCAAATTATTCCATACAGATCAATAATATTATATACGTATATTATACAAACGTAACATACAATAGTTAAAACGATAATTTTTACTTTAGAAGTTCATAAATATGACAACAGATATTAATACAGAATAAATTTCTTCTTATCTTGGATGCTTTCGTTGGACAGAAGTTTTGCCTTGGTATTGAACGAATCCATTTCTTTCGCAAATCGATATCTTCTGGAAATTTAAAAACTGAGAATATTTTTTCCCCGTCGTAATTGCTCCTGCACTGAGGAACGCAGCAACGCGATGGCATTTCGCTAAAAAAAATCAATGAACGTAATAACAAAATATTGTGTGCACACACCAAATCAAACGCGGCAAAATTAGTTAAACACTAACAAAACAAGATGGAGACGACGCTACTAGCTACGGGTCGACTAAAATTGACATCATCAGAATCGCTTCACTGACTGGTAGGGCCTTCTCCTCTAGGTGGTGTTGGCTGTTCGCGAGGTGCTGAGTAAGGGTATACCAAGAGTGGACCGCTGGCACACTGAGTACCTCCAGATATTGCGTAACTGTGGAGCTCCAAAGGCCATCGACCCCAGAGGAGAATGTCGCGGCATTCGATTGTTAAAGGCCAATCGACGCGCAACAGCGCAGCAATTGACCACTCAAATGAACGCTGGGGACCCAGAAAAGTGTCCTCGATAACAGTAGAGTGAACGCTGTTACGCATGGGTTTCTGGAGTCGACGCTGAGTAAAGGTGCCCATATTAGCCATGGTCCATCGGCAACGATGCCTGCAGTTTGCATGGGACTACCGTGATTGGACAGTGGAAGAGAGGAAAAATGTTGCCTTCTCCGACGAATCGAGGTTTCTACTCCACAGAAATGACGGGCGATGGAGGATACAGCGTTAGACACAGGAGAACCAACACCCGGACACACTTGGTCAAGTACAGAGTGGCTGTGGCAGAATGCATGTCTGGGGGATGTTTTCCTGATATGACCTGGGACCGATGGTACCACTGGATGGGTCTCTGAACCCCAAAGGCTTCCTGTCCATCTTCGCTGACAACATGCATCTCTACATTTTTAATGTTTACCCATGCGGTGAGGTGTCTACCAATAGGAGAATGCGCCCTGCCATGTCGCGAAGGTGGTGCGTGACTGGTTCCAGGAACACGACAGCGATGTCTCCGTTATCCCTTGGCTGGAGAAATTGCCCGTCTTCAATCCCATAGAGCACTTGTGGGACCATTTGGAACAACAGGTTCGGCGTGCGGACCCACAACCACGTCATCAACGGAATCTCCCTGCTCTGCCGGAATCCGAATGGGCATATGTGCCACTGGCAACCTTCCAGAGCCTCATTTACGTCCATGCCACGCCATCTCGCCTCTGGGTCAAGGGTAGCTTTTCCTAGTATTAGTAGGTGGTCATATTATTCTGATACGACTGTATATATAGATTTTCTTCCTTTCCGAGGCCCAAAACTAGGGGATTTGCTTATACTCGAGGTCGAATACTACTCGAGTATTTGTGATATTATTATTAATTTGTTTTTCTTTTGTGGCGCTAACCGATTATAATTTTCTTCCCCCACATCTGAAATAAAATGTCATCTAATCCATTAGTCCAAAGGTTTTAAAATCATTCTGATCAAAGTGCAATGTGAAGACCTCAGGACTTTCACTGAACTTTTATTTTGAATTGGGATTCGAGCAAACTCATCAAAATACGAATACAGAGCACTTAAAATTAGGCTACCTTAAGCGATTGCTTGGAATGGATATGCATTGGGGCTGCCCTAACGGCAGGGCTTGGTTCAGTTTGTATCGAGCCAAATTGGTAATCTGCAGTTCCTAGGTTCAAGTCCCAACTGTTCCACAGCAATGAGTAAGTGGAGTGTGATGGGCTTGGAGAAGCCGCCTTCCGTAGTGTGGAAGGTTAAAACAATAAAAAAAATGCTGGATGCAAATGGATGCACTTGGTGTCCTTGTAACCTGTTTATTTAGCCCGTTGTTTGCATAAAACAAAACTGTTTGCTAACTCAGCAAGTAATTTAGCTAGTGCTGCCATCTATGGATTAGCGGATAAAATATTAATGTGTCCAAACACTGGAGTGATGCCATATCACTTATTTCATCGTTTTTTCCGCTGGAAGGAGGGTTGGGTTGTTTTACCTCTGAGCGGCCTTTTTTTGCACACCATGGTCAGGTCACATGGAACCCGAAGGCTCAGAGAAAGTTGGGGGAGGGAAACCACTGGACAGCTGTTGGGAGACAGATGGTAGCCTCCCGTCAAGGCTATCCACCGTGTTCTTTAACGTGCACAAGGTATAGCTTTCTCACACGTGGGACCACGGCTTAACGTCCCATTCGACGGACGGCGCCCTTTCCAAGGCCATCGGTGTCCCCTATTGAGCGTGGTCAGTGCGGGGAGTTTTGCGGAGATATATCTCAATGCTGTCCCAGCTGGGACTCGAGCCTGGGAACTGAAGATTACGAGCCTGGAGCGCTACCGACTGAGCTACCTCCCCTACCCCCACTGGAAGGAGCCATCAGATGGATGTCTGATGACTTCGAATCACAATTAGGATTAGGATCTGTGATTGTTAGCTTGCTAGGTGAGACAGAGACCAATTAAGGGTGCCATAAGCCACTCTCTCCCATTAACATATGCAGAAATAAACATTGGTTCAAATCTTTCTGATAATCTTCTCATTTATTCGAAAGCAAAGCCCAGTCACCAATATTCGTAGTTAAGATGTACTCTTTCTAAACGACTGTAGCAGGTATACTGTTTGAATTAAATTTTGATGCTAGAAAAATTTTTACACTTTGGTGAAATAAAAATTGCAATAGAATAACCTAGTAGTGGAGTAGTAATTCCTGTTATCTCAAATTATCATGGAAATCAAATAAAGTGCCGGTCCTTATGAAAAACCCCAAAAAAAATAAATCTGGAAAAAAAAAATTATTTGTTTCCTTCTTTTAGCAATTTGAAGCAGAACATTTCAAATATTTTCGTCCATTTTTTTTCTGAATAATGTCCTGAATAATGTCAGTTAACTGTCTTTTTTTAGGTGCTCAGCTCCAGTTAAAGATTTTTAGTTTACATCTTATATACATATACACTATGTTGAAAAAACTGCCCTGACACTTTCGTGTCACGTGAATGGAAAGCCACTTTCAAAGCTCCCAAACACTAAAAATAAACCTTTTACGCAAAAACTGTTATTGGCGATAAATTCTAGATGTCACTGTTAACTCTCTTAACATATTTCCCGTAATATTAGTTTAATATTGTTACGACAGAAGGAATCTGGCAACCGAAAGCAAAAAGTTTCAGCCAACGAATAAGAACGTTGGGAGAATTTGGAGAAGAAGAGTGGAGCGTTAACGGTCGTTGTATTGTAACGGTCGTTGTGTATTGTAACGGTCGGAGAGTTCGAAAATGGACGGTGAGCTGTTCTGAGACAGTGCGCGTAAGTATCAAGAAGTAACTTGATGTGTTGTGTATACGCGGAAGGATAAAAGTGGGATCTTTTATCGTTAAGTATCAAGAAGTAACTTGATGTGTTGTGTATACGCGGAAGTATAAAAGTGGGAACTTTTATGGCTAACTTCGAATGTCTACACGGACTGTCTTTTTGTTCGGCTAGTGTGTGAAAAGTTATTAGCACAGGACGAGAATTGGTTTACGAGTGAAGATCTTCGGGTGACCTGGTAAATCAAGTAAAAGGTAGTATTTAGTAAAATACACAGAGCTGATATTGTGTGCTCTACGCAGGAAGATTGATGACTTGTGCATGTTAATAGTTGATTTGTTAATAAGATATTTCATCCATATTTCCTTTGTAACAATTTACCTTGTATTGAATTTGGTTTTGAAATATAGCTTTTAATACTCACGCTCAGTGGCTATCCATTTTTGTAATCCGCAACATTTGGTGTCAGAAGTGGGATGATAATTATTTAATTGAATGCCTTTCACTAGAAGTATGGATGAGTTAATAAAGCTGATGACTGATATGAAAGCCGATATGGCTAATAAAATAGGTGAACTTTCTAGTGACCTAAATAATAAAATAGGTGAACTTTCTAGTGACCTAAATAATAAAATAGGTGACCTGGCCGCACAAAATACTGAGATTAAAGGTGATATAGCTGCCCAAAGCGATAAAATAGGTGACTTGAAAGCCGAAATGGCCGCACAAAATACTGAGATGAGAGCTGAAGTGGCTTCTCAAATTGATAAGATTACTGATCAGTGTAAGGACATTAAAACCGAACTTAATAAACAATGTGATTGTTTAAAGGTTGAAATTGACAGTGTAAAATATGATCTTGATAGTGTTAAGTTAGATTATAAACATGAAATAGAAATTGTAAAAACTGATTGTGAACGCCAGTTTCAGATTTTGAGAAATGAAATGTTACCTTCTGCTTTTGATAATAATAATTCTAGTGGAAATAATGTTATTACACATATCGCTAAAAATACAACTAAACCTTCTACATATGATGGTCAATCATCTTGGACAGTATTTAAAACACAATTCGAAGTTATCGCTACAGCCAATGAGTGGAATGAATTCCAAAAGGCCAGTTTTCTTGCAGCTTCCTTAAGAAATTCTGCTGCGGAAGTTTTGCAGTCTGTTCCAGAAGAAAAACGACTTGATTATCAAAGTCTAGTTTCTGCATTAGAACTAAGGTTTGGTGATAGTTATTTAAAACAATATTACGTGACTCAATTTAAACATCGCATGCAGAAAAGTGGTGAAACTTTGCAAGAGCTTGCTAGTGATATTGAGCGTCTAGCTAGATTGGCTTATAGTAACTGTCCACCAGAAATTCAAGATAATTTAGCTCAATTACAATTTATTGATGCTATTGCTGACCCTGACACTCAGCAATCTCTGAGGATGTTGGAAGGTGAATCCTTAAAGTCAGCTGTGGTACATGCTATGAAATACGAGTGCTCCAGGCTTTCCTCCCGAGCGAACAAACGTGCAGTGAGATTTGTGAGTGCAGAAGAAACTGTAGAAAAGGATAATGAAATGAAAGAACTAACCAAAGCCATACTATCCGTTTTGAAAGATATAAAAGGTTCTTCTTCAAAACCTACAACAGACCTTCAATGTTGGAATTGTGGCAAGACCGGACACATTCGTACCAACTGCACTAGGAAACGAATGAGGAGTCCAAGTCCATCAACTAGACAACAGGATCAGGGAAACAGAAATTAGTCAGTCTTGCGGGGCAAAGGCTGGCAGTTGATTGGATGGCCCCAGGGGAAGTCGCCCACGTTTCGACATTACATGGCGATAATAATGGATTAGTAGCTGATGGAGCCATAAATGGAATACCTTGCCGTATGATAGTCGACACTGGTGCAAATGTAACTTTACTCAGAACGGATATAATAAAGAAAATAATACCTCACCCAAACTTGAATACTACACAGTCTAAAATAAGCCTACAAACAGCCACTGGAGATCGTGCAAAAGTCCATGGAAAAATAGAACTTAATATCCGAGTTGGTAGCTGTCTGGTACACCACCCTGTTTACATCGCTGACATCTACGACGAATGCATATTAGGCCTTGATTTTCTTAAGAAACATGGATTCAACATTAGACCCAGTGATAACCTACTCATCTATGAGACAGAAGAGATTCCTCTGCTTAGCCGGACGACTGATTCTTTATCAAGCGTAACTCCAATATTAGTGACGGAAGACACAGAGATCCCAGCACAAAGTGAAGTTATAGTCCGTGGACATCGGGCGGAGACTTCTGGGGCCTTCCGATTGGCAGTTACCGATGCCTCTGGTAAAGGAGCTTTGGCTCATAATATCCTGGTTGCAAGGACTTTAGTCAGAATAGATAAAGAACAGATCCCTATCAGAGTGATGAACTGTAACAAATCCAATAGAATGTTAAAAAAAGGTGAGGAATTAGCAATATGTGAAGCTGTTACCTGTGTAACAAGTATAAATAAAATAGAAGTTACCGATTCATATCAAAATCATACAGACATCCCGTCTCATCTTACTGAATTATGGAGAGAAACCAGACAAATATTAACTGAAAACCAAGCTGTTAAGGCCGAGAACCTATTAAAAGAATTTTCTGACATTTTTTCTGCCACATCAAATGATTATGGCCGTACGAACCTGACAGAACATAAAATCAACACTGGTGATTCTCCTCCAGTCCATCTGCCGGCAAGAAGGCTTCCATTGGCAAAAAGAGAGGAGACGGAACAACTCATAAAGGACATGGAAACTCAGGGCATTATAGAACCATCACAGAGTCCCTGGACATCACCAGTAGTTCTTGTCAAGAAAAAGGATGGATCTACACGATTTTGTGTAGATTATCGCAGATTAAATGACGTAACAAAGAAAGATTCCTTTCCTTTACCCAGGATTGACGATACACTAGACACTTTATCTGGGTCAGAATGGTTCTCAACATTAGATTTAAAGAGCGGCTATTGGCAAGTTGGTATACGTCCTGAAGACCGTGAGAAAACAGCTTTCAGTACAGGGAATGGACTTTGGCAGTTTAAGGTGATGCCATTTGGACTTTGTAATGCACCTGCCACATTTGAGCGACTAATGGAGTCAGTGCTCAAAGGTTTGTCTTTGGAGGTCTGCCTGGTTTACTTGGACGACATCATAGTTCTTGGAAGAACTTTTGAAGAACATTTGAGAAATCTTCGTCAAGTATTTGAAAAACTTAAGGCAGCCAAGTTAAAATTGGGACCGACAAAGTGTAAACTGTTCCAGCAAGAAGTTCATTACCTTGGTCATGTGATCACTACAGCAGGGATTAAGACTGATCCTAGTAAGATAGAAGCTGTAAGAGACTGGCCTCCACCACAAGATGTTCATCAACTTCGTAGTTTTATTGGACTTTGCACCTACTATAGAAGATTTGTCAAAGGTTTCTCCAACATCGCAAGGCCATTACATCGTCTGACAGAAGAGGGCCAGCGGTTTATGTGGACCACCGAATGCGATATAGCCTTTCAACAGCTAAAGAAAACTCTTTCCACAGCACCAGTGCTAGCGTACCCACAAACTGGAAAACAATTCGTAATAGATACTGACGCAAGTAACACAGGAGTTGGTGCTGTGCTTTCACAAGAACAAGACGGACAAGAGAGAGTTATTGCATACTTTAGTAAAACTTTATCCAAACCAGAGCGGAATTACTGTGTAACACGCAAAGAACTGTTAGCAATAGTAAAAGCAATAGAACATTTTCATCATTATCTCTATGGCCAGAAATTCCTTATACGTACTGATCATGCTGCACTTAGATGGTTATTAAACTTCAAAAACCCTGAAGGACAAATCGCTAGGTGGATACAACGGTTGCAAGAATACGATTTCTCCATCGAACATCGAAGTGGTAAAATGCATAAGAATGCAGATGCTCTTTCCAGGCGCCCATGTATTGACAACTGTAAACATTGCTATAATGCAGAACTGAAATTTGGAACTAAAGAGATAATGCCCATAAGACAAATAGTATCGACACAAACAAACAGTGACACCCCTAACATCTGGAATCCAATGGAAATCAGGAAGGCTCAACTAGATGATGAAGACATAAAACCAATATTAGAATTGATTGAAAAATCTGATGCAAGACCTAATTGGGAGCAAATCTCGAGGTATAGTCCAACTACTAAAAGTTACTGGGCACAGTGGGACTCCTTAAAAATGGAAGACGGAGTATTATACAGAAGATGGGAGAATCCCACTGGACGGCTGATCCGTTGGCAGATAATCCTTCCTCGATCCCGAGTGGAACTTGTGATGAAAGATGTACATGATAGTGCCACTGGAGGACACTTCGGTGTTAATAAGACATTAGCCAAAGCCAGGGAACGATTTCATTGGTTGAAAAGTAGGGCAGACGTTGAGAGATGGTGTAGGCAATGTGAAGCCTGTGCAGCAAAGAAAGGCCCTAAGACTAGGAGTCGGGGTAAGCTGCAGACGTATAACGTTGGTGCCCCTTTTGAAAGAATAGCCATTGATGTAATGGGTCCGTTTCCTAGAACTGATGATGGAAATCGATATTTATTAGTGGTAATGGATTATTTCACAAAGTGGCCTGAGGTATATCCCATCCAAGACCAGGAAGCAACAACAGTGGCTGAGATGATAGTTAATAACTTCATTAGTAGGTATGGAGTACCTTTACAACTCCACTCTGATCAAGGACGGAATTTTGAATCCAATGTGTTTAAAGGCATCTGTCAACTATTAGGTATTCAGAAAACCAGAACAACTCCCTTACACCCTCAGTCGGATGGTATGGTTGAAAGGTTCAATAGAACAATTGCTCAGCATTTAGCATTATTTGTGAACGACCACCAACGTGACTGGGATCGCCATGTACCACTCCTTTTGCTGGCATATAGGACGGCAGTGCATGAGACAACTGGACAGACACCTTCCATGATGCTTTTTGGAAGAGAGTTACGTCTTCCCTGTGACCTTTTATATGGTCGGCCCGAAGCAATGCCTGTGTCCACTCCACAATACGTACAAGAATTGCAACAACGACTAGAAGAAATCCATCACTCCGTTAGACATAACATCGACATAACAAGTGACAGAACCAAAACAAGATATGACAGTAAAATAAATGGAACTATTTTCAATCAAGGAGATCTTGTCTGGCTATACAGTCCACATAGAAAGAAAGGACTATCTCCAAAACTTCAGAAACCTTGGGAAGGCCCATATACAATAGTTAACAGGATTAATGACGTGGTATATCGCATTCGTCGACGTCCAGCTACAAAGTGCAAAGTGGTTCACGTGGATCGTTTGGCCCCGTTTCATCGAAGAACTGAAGAAACTTTGGAATCCAGAATTGTTCGGGACGAACAAGACCTAGGAAGGGGGCAGTGTTACGACAGAAGGAATCTGGCAACCGAAAGCAAAAAGTTTCAGCCAACGAATAAGAACGTTGGGAGAATTTGGAGAAGAAGAGTGGAGCGTTAACGGTCGTTGTATTGTAACGGTCGTTGTGTATTGTAACGGTCGGAGAGTTCGAAAATGGACGGTGAGCTGTTCTGAGACAGTGCGCGTAAGTATCAAGAAGTAACTTGATGTGTTGTGTATACGCGGAAGGATAAAAGTGGGATCTTTTATCGTTAAGTATCAAGAAGTAACTTGATGTGTTGTGTATACGCGGAAGTATAAAAGTGGGAACTTTTATGGCTAACTTCGAATGTCTACACGGACTGTCTTTTTGTTCGGCTAGTGTGTGAAAAGTTATTAGCACAGGACGAGAATTGGTTTACGAGTGAAGATCTTCGGGTGACCTGGTAAATCAAGTAAAAGGTAGTATTTAGTAAAATACACAGAGCTGATATTGTGTGCTCTACGCAGGAAGATTGATGACTTGTGCATGTTAATAGTTGATTTGTTAATAAGATATTTCATCCATATTTCCTTTGTAACAATTTACCTTGTATTGAATTTGGTTTTGAAATATAGCTTTTAATACTCACGCTCAGTGGCTATCCATTTTTGTAATCCGCAACAATATTTTAAGAATGAATGGAAGCTGAATCATTTATCTTAAATTTTTGACACTTGTGAAACAATACTTCAAGAGATAAAACACAACTCTTGTAACAATTTGTTCACTAACATAAATTAAATATCAGAAGTTTTTATGATGATTTTTTAAGATTTCATCAATTTGGAGGCAATGAGACTCTGTCGTCTGCGGTTAAATGATCCCGCTTCAATGACTCTTTAAATATTGAACGAAGATTGTTGAAAATTGACGCTGTTGATGGGGAGTTTACGTCCCACCTAACACATGGGGGCAGCACGTATCGTCCCATCTGAAACATTGGGACAGAGCTTATCATCCCATGAAACACAAGTGGTCAGCGCTCACCACATCTTCTAACACATGGAGGTAGAGCTTAACATCCAATCTGAAACCCGGGTTGCAGAGCTGAACTTCCCATCTAACACATTTGGTCAGAGCCCACCACATCTTCTAACACATGGAGGAAGAGCTTAACTTCCCATCTAATACAATGTTACAGAGCTTAATGTCCCATTTAATGAACGTGCTAATACGTGCATCTAATACGATCTCGCGACATTTTCTAACACACTCATACAGCGCTTAGTATCCCATTTAAAACACGGTTGTGAGCTTAAAGTCCCATGTAAGAGATAGAGGCAGAACTGACCACATCTTCTAACTCACGGCGTAGAACTTAATGTCCCATCCAATACACTGTTGCAGAGCTTAACGTCCCATCTATCACATAGGGGCAGACCTCTCTGAGACAGAGCTTACTATCTCATCTAATACATGGTGTCAGAGCTTAACGACCCATCTAAAGTACGGAGGGCAGTGCTCACCACATCTTCTAACACATGGAGGCAGAACTTAATATCCCATCTAATACACGGATGCTGAAGTTAACATCCCAGCTAACGAACAGGGCAGAACTTATCGTCCTATCTCATGCACGGGGGCAGATCTTATCAACCCAGGAAACACACGGGATAGGCACTCATCACATCTTCTAACACACTGAGGCAGAGCTTAACATTCAGTTTATACCTGGGTTGCAGAGCTTAACTTCCCACCTAACGGACGAGAGGCAGAGCCATCCACATCTAGCACATGGAGACAGATGTCAATTTCCAATGTAGGCTGCCTAACGTTCCGTCTAATGCATGGGGGTAGACCTCACCATATTTTCGAAACAGACGAAGGCAGAGCTTGCTATCGCATCTAACAGACACTTGCAGAATTTAAAGTCCCATGTAACGCATGGGGACAGGCCTCCCGGTATATTCTAACAGAGGAGGCAGAGCTTAACACCCGATCTAATATACGGTTGCAGTTCTTAAGATCCCATCTAGTACACGATTATAGAGCTTAACGTCCAGTGTACTTGCGTAGCCATTGGCTGCATAAGGATTTCGTATGTATATTCATATTATAGTTCTGCATGAGCAGAACTGTATCGGGAAGTATCCAATAATATCCTTGAAGAGTTGTAAATAAAAGATTGATGGTTTATTTGTAATTACTTGTCTAATATCAGTTATGGTAGGTAAAAACTGATCTCAAAATTTTCTAAGTACAGAAAGAAATGTTAACAATAAATAAAAAACGAAAATAAAAAAATATTTTTTCGAATTATTTCTTAAAATAACCTAAAATTCGAATGCAAAAATAAGTTTTTAAAGAAAAGTCAATTTCTTGATAAGTTTAACGTTTGATTTAACGCACGTCAGAGCTCACCACATTTTCGAACACACTGAGGCAGAGCTTAACATACTGTCTAATACGCGGCGGCCTCTCCAAGTTAATCAGTGTTTACTTTCTTGTCGAGGGCGTCGTGAGAGATGGAAATAAATCTCAACTCTGGCGCAGTTGGGACTCGAACGTTGAAACTGCAGATTACAAACATAGCACTTTGACGTCTGAGACAATATCCGCTCCCCTAAAGCAGAAGAAACAATGGGCGAAGATGCTGGAAGATACAGATCCTTCACGTGTGTACGTCGTGTTGTCTTCATCAGTTCTGTTTATTGAAGACAGAAAAGTAACTTTATCAAGGAATTGACTTTTCATTAAAAACTTATTTTTGCATTCGAATTTTAGGTTATTTTGAGAAATAATTAAAAAATATTTTTTTATTTTCGTTTTTTTATTTATTGTTAACATTTCTTTCTACACTTAAAAAATTTTCAGATTAGTTTTTACCTACCATAACTGATATTAGACAAGTAATTACAAATGAACCATCCATCTGTCATTGTCAGTTATTATATAATCTTTTAGTATCTCACGAAATCCTTATGCACCAAGGGCTACGTAAGTCCAATCAGACTGTAATTTTCGCATCCAGACGCGTCTCTTTTGAGCTATAGCTGCTGCATTTGGCCACTCTAGGCCGATTATATCATCGGCCTGTTTGACATTTTCTGCCTATCGCATCCTACGTCTCCCCCTTTTTCTAATACCCATAGGTACAATGTTCAAAACGATATTTGGCAATTTGCAGCTATGCGTAGGGGCAACATGGGCAAACCAACGCAGTCTCTCTCTGCACAATATACTACTCAAAGGAGGTTGATGACTCCTTCTTCCAACCTCATCATTATTTACAAAGTTAAAACAGCTAATGCGCAAGATTCTAGATGCCGTAAGCATCTTTAAGTCTTCTGCAACAATCGTTGGAATATGACTATCATAAATTTTGTTAAAGTCCTCTAAGACAAGATCCGAATTTGGTGGCTTATAAACAGAGAACACATTAAGAGTACCGAAGTTCTCGATAGAGATTGCAATAGCAGTAACTTCCAAAGTAGTAAAATTAGCTTTTGGTAAGACATGATGTTTTATTTACCGGTTCACAATTGTAGCAGTTCCACCTCCGCCAGTAACACAAAATTGAAACTTAAGATTTAATGACCCGAAATGAACCTTTCCCAAAGCATAACTACTGTCGCAAAATATGAAATATATCTCTTACCGTACAGACAGCGAACAATAAATATCCAAACACTATGGTTGATTACAGAATTCAGAAAAAATGTCTGACAACGTTTTTTTAGAAATAAGTGATCTGACAACCTTCGTGTCACGTTGGAATTTTGGGTAGAGAGGTAAACGGGAATTGGATATTTTGGATAGAGAGCTGAACGGGAATTGGATATTTTGGGTAGAGAGGTGAATGAGAACTGGACGTTTTTGGTAAAGAGATGAACGGGAATTGGATATTTTGGGTAGAGAGGTGAATGAGAATTTAAATTTTTGGGTAGACAGTTGAATGGGGTTTGGGATTTTTGGGTTGACAGGTGAATGGTAATTAGAATATTGGTAGAGAGGAGAATGTGAATTTGAATTTTGAGTAGAGGGGTGAATGGGAATTGGACATTTTGGTCAGAGATATGAGTGGGAATTGTATGCTTTGGCTGTATAGGTGAATGGGAATTACAATTTTGGGTAAAGATGTGAATGAAAATTTGAATTCTTGGGTAGAAATGTGAATGGGGATTTGACATTTTGGTTAGAGAGTTGAATGATTCTGCATTTTGGCTAGACAAGTGGATGGGAATTGGAATTGTCGCTAGACAGGTGAATGGGAATCGAAATTTCAGGAAAAGAAATGAATGGGAAATATAATTTTGGTGTTAGAGGTAAATTGGAATTGGAATTTTTGCGTAGAGAGGCGAATGGGAATTTCAATTTTGGACACAGAGCCGAAAGAGAACTGTAATTCTAGGGAAAAAGGTCAATGGGAATCACAATTTTTGGGAGAAAGGTGAATGGGAATTGGAATTTTGAATATAATGGTTAAGAGGAATTGGAGTTTATGGGTAGAGAGGGAAACGGGAGTTTAGAATTCTAAGTAGATAAGTGAATGAGAATTTGTATTTTTGGTTAGAGAGGTGAATGGGAATTGGACATTTGGAGGAGAGAAGTCAATGAGAATTGTAAATTTTAGGTAGAGCAGTGAATGGGAGCTGGAAGTTTGGGTAGAGAGGTAAATGGAAATTGGAATTATGGGTAGGGAGCTGAATGGGATTTGGAATTTGGTGTGCAGATGTGAATTGGAATTGGAATTTTGTGTCACGTCCAAAAAACATTTGGTAAACATTAGCGCGCTTGGCTACTGATTTAAGAGACTTGGCTTCGAGCCCCGGATAAGGCATGGTTGTATGTGTTGTTTTTCTGCTGAGGTCCTGCCATCCTCTCAGATCTTCTACTTTGGCATATAAACTGACAGGCTCCTGTCAGACCTCTGTGGAAAGCAGCTGCTTGAGGGGGAATTTATTTTTTATTTAATCAATTTGCTGATCCTATTGATATATGTCTCTATTGGAACAAAAGCTAATCAGTCAGAACTGTCCCGGATCTAAAAAAAAATTCAGGTGAACAAAGGAACAAAATCGATACCGAAAAAATATAAAAGACTGGATTTCTAATGCAGTATCACGGTTCACCTTCCGTTTTAAGGGGCTTTATCAACTCTTTTGAAAAAGGCATGAAATATAATTAAGTTTAATAATTGTTTTTCCTATTACTCTCAGTAGCATTCTGAAAGGAAGAGGCACCAGAAATGCCTGACAAGGCCTTTTGCACCAGAAATGGCCCTGACTGAGCAAGATGTGAATTTTATATTACGTAAGAACAATTTCATTTTTCGAAATCGTATTTCAAATTGCCGTAAGTTTTTTATTTGATGAATAAAACATTTCTGTTTTTCTTTCAGAAGCCAGTCAATGCGGCATTGAACTTATGGGAGCAGGGAGCCACAAATGCCAAACTAACGACCAAGGCTTCTACTGTGATATTAAATGTATCGGGCCTGAACCAAGTTACGGTAGATACTACTGCATTCCTGGGGAAGACTGGAATCCTCCTCTTCCGTACTGTGCCAAGAGAAAACAGCTGTTGTAGTAACACGAAGGATTTTGAATCCATTGGCTGTATTGATTCAGGGGGAATTGAAACAACATTTGACATACTCTCAAATGCCTTAATCTTTCATTTCAAAACGATTAATAATTTTACACATCTGAACAAACTTGGTTTGATTTCTTAACTGACATACTGCAATATCTGTATGCATCTCTCATAATATATTGTAATTGTATATATATTTGTATACATAAGATCTTTCTGAAACATGCTAATAACAGTACTCGATGATTTTGAGATTCATCTCGCAAAACTCCCCGCCCTGCCCACAGTCAGTATGGGCACCGATGGCTTGGAAAGGCCGCCATCCGTCGGATTGGACATTAAGCCGTGGTACTGTGTATGGGAGAGCCATACCTTGTGCACGTTAAAGAACACACTGGATGGCCTTGACGGGAGACTACATCTGTCTCCCAACAGCTGTTCCGATGGGTCTACTCCCCCAATCTTCTTTGATCCTTCGGGGTCCTTCTGATCTAGCCATTTAGCCCATTGCGTGCAAAAAGTGCTGCTCAGAGGCGTAGTTAGGCTTTTGGCGCCCTTGGCAAATTTGTAATTCTCCGCCCTTGTTCAGTTATTGATAAAAAAATTACATTTGTTATTTATATTATATATATATTAATTGCACATAAATAATTGCAAAAGAAATTGCTATTAATTGTGAAAATAATTATTTTTAAAGTAATTTAATTATTCCTACTTTTTCGTTGGCAAAATCTTTAATAATCTCATCAAAATTAATTTTTTGAGTCAGTTCTCGCTCGATTGATAGGAAACAAAATGATGATGTACGCTCGTGTCCTGATGTTGAACTTAAACAATCCCGGGGTTTATAAACATAATAATTGTACAAATTATGAAGATACATATATAACAAAATTTTATTTTGAACGGCATGATTTGTAAAAGTAATATGAACAGTTGGAAATTGCGCCCCAAAGCTGTTTTATGGCATGCGCGGTGCGGGGAGGCTGTCCGCCCATAAAAGGAAAAAAAAAATTTATAGGAAATAGCGAAAATTTATAATATGCTCTCTTGAAGATATGACGGTATAAACAATACGTATTAAATTCAACGAACTATGGGCGGCTAATCATTCGATTTTATTTTGCACATAAACCTCAGATATCGTGGAACGGCTCGTGACGCCTCAGCACCGCCCTGTGATTCCGGCGCCCTTGGCAACTGCCCCGATGAAAACACGTTCCTACGCCTCTGCTCAGAGGTAAAACAACCCAACCCTTTTGCGATATACACATCTTTTGACTATGCATAAGTGTCTATTGCAATATATGACTACGTTTGGAATAAAGATTGAAAGTGATATACAAACAATACCCGAAGTATTCATCTTAATTAATTTTTTAGTCCCTAAATGTCCATATGGGAACTCAAAGATTCGTTTAGCTGATTAAAACAGTGAGATAAAATGCTTTTCCGAAAATATTTTCCATCATGGGAGCATGCAATATATGCCTAATGCATATTTATACATTATACAATTAATGAATGATACTTTTATATTTACTTTCAGTTTTATTCGTTTCCTACATATTTAATTTTCAATATCTAAATCTTTTTTTTTTATATTTGAATCGAAATATTGCTACAAATATTGTTAGATTATTAAATTTATGTTGGGTTGTTTTACCTGTGAGCTCCACTCTTTTTGCACAACATGGTCTAAATGGCCAGGCCACATCGACCCCGAAGGCTCAGAGAAGATTGGGGGAGGGGACCCACTGTAACAGCTGTTGGGAGACAGATGGTAGCCTCCCGTCAAGGCCATCCAGTGTGTTCTTTATCGTGCACAGAGGTGTCTCTCCCGCACACGGGGCAACGGCTTAAAGTCCCGTATGACTGACGGCGGTGTTTCCAAGTCTGTCAGTGTCCCCTACTGACCGTGCGCAGGGCGGGGATTTGTGATGAGAAAAATCTAGGAGCTGGCCCAGCTGGGACTCGAACCCGGGAACTGCAGAACACGAGTTTGGCGCGCTACAGTTTGAGCCACTCCCGCCCCTGAAAAAAAAACGAATACTTGAACTCTATTTATAATTCTTCGCTTCCCATATTCACCACAGGCAATATGCGTTCTTCCAATTATATTGTAACTATCTGTGCAAATACGCTTGTAGATGTGTCTTATACAGACTTATCATCGTAGTAAATGAAATGCACATGGGAGCCACGAGCTTTAAAGATGCCACCATTCAGTTTCAACCCTTTTTCCTTCATTAATGGAGCGCAGGTGACTGAGTCGGTAGCGCGCCAGGCTCGTAATCTGCAGTTCCCAGGTTCCACTCTCAGCTGGGTTAGCGTGGAGATTTTTCTCCGTCAAATTGTACGCCCTACCCAAGGTCAGCAAAATGCACCGATTGGCTGGAAAGGCCGCCGTCCGTAGGATGGGACGTTATGGTGATTCCCCCTGTGCGGAAGAGCCATACTTTGTGGATATTAAAGAACAAGCTGTATTGTCTTGACCGAAGTCTACCATCAGTCTCCCAACAGTGTTCCAGTGGGTCAGCTCCCCCAATCCTTCTCTGAGCCTTTTGGGTCCTTGAGACTTGGCCATTTATCCCATTGTGTACAAAAAAGTGCCACTCAGAAGTAAAACAACCCAACCTTCATTAATATTCAGATGAACATGTGTTATGATCCCTCACTTTTCCCGTGGGGGGGGGAGTCATTGTATACCACATTCCGCTTGGGCAGGAAGTATAAAACGTGTAATTCTGATAATATCGAAACAAATTTTTTGAGTTTTTTTTCTGGTAAATACAGGGTGTCCGAAACATAATGGGGACGTTTTAAGAACCAATAATGTACATATTTAAACTAGGAGAATGCATCTAAGGAGTCAGCTCATTGTTGCCAATGAAAACTTAATACTCTACCACCAAACTTTCAAATTTCTAACATTACCACATCATTCGCAATATTTTTGAAATTTTAAAATTTTTCCACCGTTAGAGGGCGCAGTTATAACTTTTGGGAAATTACACATTGTAATATTTCATCAGTATCTATCTAGCACAACTTTTTTTTTTAATTTATCTCTATAAATAAAGAAGTTCGATGTCTTCAGACGGACAAATAGATAACAAAGTGAAACTATTAACTCTTTGCTTTTAATTAAAAAAAGCGAAATATAAAGCAATAGTTTAACACTTTGACTGCTGTATGAATCATATATGATTCACACTAAATTTGCTCCTGGGGCCGCGTGAATCATCCGTGCTTCACATACAAATCTGTAGGGCGCGTGAAGCACGTGATTCTCACTTTCAAAGTTTGTTTTTAAGCAACAAATTTATAAAAATTATATAAACTTATATTTTATAGAATAATAATCTGTATAGAAAAGTGAAATCACTTATATATATTTGCCACTGTTGTTCCATAAAAGGATTTATACTTTTCTGTTATTGCACACCCTACTATATTTGAAGATGTTTAAGATTGTATTTTAATATATGTTGTCAATATTTTTTTCTGTGTTAATTATTACAATAACCTGGATGAGCATATGCTCTTGGGTTATTTACATTGTAATAATGTACATTTATATCAAAAATAAAAATATTTGAATTGAATTGAAAAATTGAATTGTATAGCAATTTAAGACCAATTTTAGTTGATTTAACAAGAAAAAGACATATGGCCCAAGGCCTCGAAAAATTTTTAACATTGCGGCAGTCGAAGTGTTAAGTGGAAGCGTACCTCAAATAGTTTTGAACATAATGTCTACAGTTCGTGACCCTATATATGTCAAATAGGTATTCCACTTCTTACCATACACGCTGCAGCATCTCCCTTATTTCTTATTCAGTCACTTATCTTATTATGATTTTCAACTGATTCAGGTCACGAATTTGTCCATAGAAACATAATTCTTTTACAAAGCCCCACATAAAATACACACGGCAGCGTCAAATCATGGTCCTTTGGTGGCCACAGAATTGGATGTCCCCTGCCAATTCAGCTCTCAGGAAATGTGTCTCGCAAGAAGTGGACTACCGATTGAATATATGCAGAGTCATCAACAAAACGATTTAACTTACGCTTTAGATTAAAATAATACTTTCTTGAATACGTATATTATTTTCCTATATACTGGTTCTCGAAACCCGACCATTATTTTTCGGCATCCTTATATTTCGAAATTATTCAGTGATACAGATAACAGTCTGCTCCACCTCACCACACGATGCAATGATTACGCAGGAGGAAAAGCTAAGTCGAAAAGCAGATTCAGAGAAATGTGTGGTAAGTAACAGGGTTGGGTTGCGTGTTTTACCTCTGAGCAGAACTTTTTTGCATACCATGGTCTAAATGGTCAGGTCAGAAGGACCACGAAGACTCAGACAAGATTGGGGGAGAGTACCCACTGGAACACCTGTTGGGAGACAGATGGTAGACTCCCGTCAAGGCCATCCAGCGTGTTCTTTAACTAACTAACAGGGTTAGGTTGGGTTGTTTTACCCCTGAGCGGCACTTTTTTGCATACCATGGGCTAAATGGCCAGATCACAAGGAACCGGAAAGCTCAGAGAAGGTTGGGGGTGGGGACCCACTGGAACAGCTGTTGGGAAACAGATGTTAGTCTCCCGTCAAGGTCATCCAGCGTGTCCTTTAAGTAAGCGACAAGGTTAGGTTGGGTTGTTTTTCCTCTGAGCATCACTTTTTTGCATACCATGGGCTAAATAGTCAAGCCACATGGACCCCGAAGGCTCAGAGAAGGTTGTGGGAGGGAACCCACTAGAACAGCTGTTGGGAGACAGATCGTAGCCTTCCGTCTAGGCCATCCACCGTGTTCTTTAAGCAGTGACAGGGTAAGTTTGTTTTTTTTTACCTCCGAGCTGCACTTTTCTGCACACCATGGGCTAAATGGCTAGGTCACCAAGACCCCGAGGGCTAAGAGTAAGTTGGGGGAGGGGACCCACTGGAACAGCTCTTGGGAGATATTTGGTAGCCTCCCATCGAGGTCATCCAGCGTGTTTTTTAAGTAAATAAAAGGCATTTGTTGGGTTGTTTTCCCTCTGAGCTGCACTATTTTTTGCACACCATGGGCTAAATGGTTAGGTCAGAAGGACCCGAAGGTTCAGAGAAGATTGGAGGAGGGAACCTCAACTTCTAACACACGGAGATAGAGATTAGCATTCTATTTCAAACACAGTTGTTGAGCTTAACGTCCCATATAACACACGGGGGCAGAGATCACAACATGTAACACACGGTGCAGATCTTAACAACCCATCCTATAGAACGTTGAAGAGCTTAGCGTCCCATTTTAAGCACTGGGGACATCTTCTAACACACTGAGGCAGTCACCACATCTTCTAACACACTGAGGCAGAGCTTACTATCGCATTTAACACTCGGTTGCAGAAATTAACGTCCCATCAATCACGGGGTCAGAGTTTACCACATCTTCTAACACACTGAGACAGAGCTTAACGTCCCATTTAACGAACGTGGGTAGTCCATCACATCTTCTAACACACATAGGCAGAGCTTAACGTTCAATCTAACGCACGATGTGTATTAGAACCCACATCTCCTAACACACCAAGGAAGAGCTTAATATCCCATTTAATACATAGTTGCATAGCGTAACGTACCATCTAACGCATGGGGACCGACCTCACCACATTTTCTAACACACGGCAACAGATCTTGCTATTCCATCTAACAGACAGTTGCAGAGCGTAAAATCCCATCTAACGCATGGGAGCAGAGCTCACCACATTTTCGGACACACGAGACAGAGCTTAATATCCCATCTAATACACGGTTTCAGAGCTTAACGTCTGGTTTAATGCACGGAGGCAGAGCTCACCACATCTTCTAACACACGGAGGCAGAGCTTAACATACCATCTAATATACGGCGACCTTTCCAAAATCATCAGTGTTCACTTTTTTGTCTAGGGCGTCGTCAGAGATGGCGAAAATCAATCTCAACTCAGGCGCAGTTGAGACTCGAACGTTAGAACTGCAGATTACAAACATGGCGCTCTGCCGTCTGAGAAAATTTCCGCTGCCTAAAGAGGAAGAAACAATGGGCTAAGATGCTAGAATATACAGATTCTTCACAAGTGTACGTCGTGTTGTCTTCATCTGTTCTGTTTATGACAGAAAGAAAAGTAACTTTATCAAGGAATTGACTTTTCATAAAAAATTTATTTTGGCATTTGAATTTTAAGTTATTTTCACAAATTATTCGAAATCCTATATTCTTATTTTCGTTTCTTATTTACTGTTAACATTTCTTTCCATACTGAAAACAAAATTTGAAGATCAATTTCTACCTACCACAACTGATATTAGATCAGTAATTACAAATTAGCAATCAGTCTACTTATGAAATTTGTTGTAATAGATTAAATTCCAGACAGTTTTGTTCATTCAGAACTATTATGTACAGAATGTAAATAAAACCATAGAGCCAAACTTCTCTTAACACTTAGGGGTTGATTTAATTTATTTTTATTAATTATTATAAAATACATTTTTTACACGTTTTATTAATTACAAATTTCTTTTGTTTTTTCTTTTTTTTTGACATCCTTACCAGTATTGTGGTATGATATGCATGATTCATTTTTTGCAACTGCATTCATTAATGAACAACTTGACATAAATATTTGTTTGAAGCATTGATTTGTTAGCTCCCACCCCCAGCCCACTTTACAAAATGTTCCCACCAAAACTTTCTACCGCACCCGTAAAAGTGGCACTGAGGCTATATAGCTTAATAATGGAATATGAAAATCAATCCTGTAAAAACTGTGGTTGTCAGCCACGCATAGAATATAAAATAAGAATTTCTCGGTCGAAAGGGAAATTCCGACTAACCTCTATTTGCCTGTTAGAACCTCAACAAGAATAGAAAATATTTTATAATTTAATTCATGCTTATGCTAGCAAGACGATGCCACAAATTCCAAAGTATTACTTTTTTTTCCTTTTTCAATATGCAGAGTTGATTTGTCTCTCTTGTTTGGGTAAAAAATTTCAGAAAAAAAAGAGATAATATTTATACTTTGTCGTCTGCCTAATGTGAATACTTCAAACTTTTTTGTTTTCAGAGATAAATTAAAAATTCATTTTGGATTTCAATAGGTATCGATGAAATATATACGATTCCCATTTTCCGAATCTTCCAAAAGCTATAAGTGTGCCCTCTAACGGTAGAAAAGTCTGAAAATTGCGAACTTTTAAACGAATATCACGTGTCACGTGACACGAAGGTTGCCAGATCAATAATTTGTAAATAAATCTTTGCCAGATATTTTTTTGAATTCTGTAATCAACCATAATTTTCGGATATTTTTTGAGCGACTGTACATAATGAATGATACGAATGAAACGGATGATTTCCGTCTCAGAAATTATTTAGGCAAAAATTGAAGAGATATTGTATGTTAATAAACATAACTTTTCGCACATTTTGTAGTCATTTACACTTCATTCTCATTGTACTTTTAAAAGTGGCCGTGAGTACTCTTGTACTCCATCATTGTAGTGGGTTGGATTGTTTTATCTCTGAGTGGCACTTTTTTGCACACCATGGGCTAAATGGCCAGGTCATATGGACCCGAAGGCTCAGAGAAGGTTGGGGGAGGAGACCCACTGGAACAGCTGTTGGGAGACAGATGGTAGCCTCCCGTCAAGGCCATCCAGCGTGTTCTTTAACGTGCACAGGGTACGGCTCTCCCGCACATGGAGCCACGGCTTACGTCCCATCCGACGGACGGCGGCCTTTCCAAGGCCATCGTTGTCCCCTACTTACCGTGGGCAGGGCGGGGAATTTTTGCGGAGATAAATCTCAACACTGACCCAGCTGGGACTCGAACCTGGGAACTACAGATTACAAGCCTGGCGCGCACGTGTCTGTAGATTTGTACTACTACCTCCTAAGTTAATGAGTTACTATTTCTTTGGAAGCTTGTCTAAACTTGTTATTTGGTTTTAAAAACAGTGGCCGTATCATTATTTCTTCCTTCGCTGGAGGTGCGTAAATTTCGACCTGCGAAATATGTGCGTTGTTGCTATGGAGCCTAATAAAGACAGAAAAATTTTTATTTTCACAAGGATGCAGCTTCGGGACGAAGCGAAAAAATGCACGCCGATTTATAAGTATATTGGGACCATGCCTGTTCATATAACAGTGTTACGAGATGGATGCGCAAAGTCAGAGGAGGAAGACAGAGCTTCGAAAATCTGCCTCGTGCTGGAGGATCAAAGAAGGCCGTGAACAAGAGAACTATCGCTGCTGTTCGTGAACTCATTAAGTAAAACCCACATATTTCCATTCAGGTAATAAGTTTAGATGTAAGTGTATCGATTGGCAGTGTGGAAAAAAATATTGTTCAACATTTAAAGTTTCGAAAGATCTGTGCCAAATGGGTACTCCACAAACTTACAAAACATCAAAAAAAGGGCTAGAGTCGACTCGCGCAAGGATATGCTGGCAATGTTTGACCTAGTGGCCCCAAACGGTTACATATGGTGACAGGCGATGAGACGTAATTTATTACTATAGAACTCCCAGAAAGATATACAACTATGCTTCGATTATGAAAGCTGAACCGTGTTCCCAAATCCTCCGATAAAACTTTTGCTCAAGGAAAAGAAACTCACAGTTTCTTTTTTCACTTCCCAAGGAATGGTAGCCATGGACATCTTAAATGAAAAAATGACTCTAAATGACCAATACTACACCAATATTGCTTTACCAAAATGGTTAAGGAGGTGAAGGAGCAGCGTCGAACAACAGGCGTGCCAACGGGACTCCATTTTCGTGACAATGCCAATGCTGACCAAAAACCCGGCAAGTTACCGACTATTTTGAGCGTAAAACATCAAACAGCTAGCCTAACCTGCATATTTACCCTATCTTGCACCATGCAATATTTGGTTGTTTCCAAATATTAACTAGAAGAACGCATATCGCCTCTGTCGCATATGAGAATCTCGTTTTTAAAGAAGAAGAAGATTTTTTTTTACACACTGTTTCATTCCTTAAAAGTTTTAATTTAAAGCTAGCAGATGATGAGAAAAATGCAAATAGTACTTTATTAATAATTATACAACATAAAAGTATTCGTCTTTTAAATCTTAATTCAAAAAACTTGCATTTCCCACACCTCTCCCAGAAAAGTGGGTAGATTATTACTGTTGGAATATCTCTTAAAAGCTACCTCTAATTTTTCAAATTTGTATTCTATATATCATATTTGTAAAATTAGTTAACAACTAACCGAGTCAAAATCTAACTTTTCTCCAGAGTTATCGACCGATCAGTGTGCTCCATGTTTAGGCAAAGATTTTGAGAGAATTATCTTAAATCGCCTAATGAAGCATACTAATCAGAATGGCCTAATTCCAGAAGAACAATTTGGCTTTAGGCGGAAGCGATCTACAGTTCACCAAATGCTACGAATAGTGGAAAAGGTTGCCGAATCCTTGAATAAGAAAGAGACCGTCGCATCCACCTTTCTGGATGTGGCCAAAGCTTTTGATATGATCTGGATCGACGGCCTCATCTTTAAAATGATTCAAGTCAACTTCCCTTCGGGTAAGACCCACATTTTACAATCATACCTAAATAAAGAACATTTTGTGTTAGGATTGGTAACTGCCTTTCTACTCTGAGAAACATAGATGCTGGTGTCCCACAAGGCTCCTTGTTGGGCCTTGCTCTATTCAACTTCTATATACACGATCTCCCAGATCTCCATCCTATCACGACGGCACTTTACGCTGATGACATTGTTCTACCCTCTTCATCCCTGAGCCCCAGCCTCGCTATCAAAAGATTGCAGCTTGGGATGGACAAAGTAGAGCGCTGGTACTCCAAATGGAAAATCAAGATTAACCCAGATAAAAGACAGTCAGTTCTCTTCTTTAGAAAGAGAATTGTTAATCCTCACTGTCCGAAACTTTTTGGAGTTGAAACATCCTGGACACCAACGGTGAAATACTTTGGTGTCATTCTACATAAGAAAGCTTTGTTGGAATGCACATATTGATGATGTGCTCTTAAAGGCTGAAATCATCAGCTGTAAATTTGCATCCCTGATAAGGTGGAGCTCGAAACTGGCTACTACCAACACCAATGTTAGGAGGTTCAGAGATTCCAAAATAAAATTCACAGATATGTGGTCAGTGCTTCCTGGTTTGTGAAAAACAAGATCATTTACACTGATTTGAGCAGTGACATACACCCATATTCGGAAGCTCGCGCAGACCTTTTTCGAGGCAGTGGGAGATAATCCTTATGATATAATTAGATCTTTGATTGATTATGATCCATTGGTTCTAAATCAATTCAAGCGTCCCAAGATTATGGCATAGGACACTCGCATGCTTTACTTTTAGTTGTGCCTCTTTAACAAATTTGTTTTTCCCATGTAGCCTCTTTAGGGTTTATTTGTTTTACTTTTGTTATTGCCAATCACACACTATTTTATACTTCGAGATATAAGCCATAGGCTTGGAGCTCTTAATATTAATTAGAGATATCAGACGTATGAATGCAGGTTTTCTAAGACAAAATTCAAAATACTTTTGAACGCAGGCAAGTACAGGGTTAATTAAAACAGCAATGTTACTTTTTTTGTTATTGTGTAGAAAAAACATCGGTCCCACAGGAAACTACAAAATGAACCCAATAGATTGGAAATAGGTCTCGAAACCGATGTACCGATTATGTCATCATAGACCGCATATGCCAGGCACACCACTGGGCTATGGCAGCCTATACGTGTATAATGATATAAAGGTGGTGAAAATGGGTAATAAAACGGCAAATTCACGACAGGGATTACCAATGATTTGAATGAGTAGGGATGATAAATGTCAGAGGTGATGCCCGAGTTTCTAAGAGGAGTAGGGGGGAGGCATTCGGACTTTAGTACAGGATCCAAAGTAGAGTGGGCGGGCAGGACACGAGAGTATCAAAATAGATAATAAAAAGTTCATGAAATGCAGAACGGGAAGGAAGATGATTTTTTATTGTCATCATTTGCATTTGGGGTGATCGATGGGTGGGAAATGACAATAAGAGACTTTTTTACAATATGTACCTCTAAGAAAATGCAATGATTCGTTTTCCCTTCGAGAGAATAAAATTCTGTCCATGGGTTAATAAAACAATATTACTGAAAAACATATTATTTAATTATTACCAGGAGTTCCAATAGATAGAAATTTTGAAATCCAACCAAAACCTTTGCATATTCTACCAATATTGATATAATACATGGAGCTCTGATGAAGACATCACTTATTTCTTCAACATATACATTAATCCTTGGCCAAGAGCTAACGTTATTTTTATCATTCAACCGGCATATAATCTGCTGTTAATTAAGGTCCAGGGTTTAGAAAAAAAGTTTTGTTTAAAGTGACCAGGTTGCCTTTGGAAAAACTCGAAACACCTCAAAAATATCCGTTTCTTAAATCTAAAACTGGGATGTTTCACTACACTGCTTTCCAAAAATAAGAAACAATCTTACGTTATATAAATGGAAAGCTAGCATCGAAGCCCTAGAACGTCTTTTCCAATTCTGTATTTGATAAATGGGATAGCAGATAGAGATCTCAATGAAATAAATCAATATCTCGATTTTCAACAATGTTTAATGAGTTGTGGAAGTTTGAATAATTAGCGATAACAAATCTAGTCTTACGGAACTTAAAAAGAAAAACTATTGAATATTGAATGAATTCTTTATAAAGATTTCTGAAATGAATACTTATTTTAGTAAACCCTTTAAAACAATATTTCTTACTAAGTTTTAATTAATTACAGAAGTCAGTATTTGTGATTGATATTATTGATATTATTTGTGATTGATAGTTCGAAACTGTTGGGGATTAAACAAGCTTGCTATATAAAAACAGAAAACCAAAACCTATGTATTGCTTGTAACAAAAAGTATTTCAAGTGCATTGCTATTACAGGATAAATTTATAAATATACTGAGAAAATAAAAAACATATTTAATTTGATTGCAAAGGATTAGACGAGTGTGATCTATTTGATTCGTGTTTAGAGAGAGATCAAAGTTCTCCGTGTTCATCCAGCTTCGTCTTTTACATGTGCAGTGATCATTTCTATTTTTGACATTGTGCCTATATACGAAACGTGAAGAAAAGATCTTCATTCTATTGCCTTGAGCATTATGTTGTGAGAGTGCCTCTATCACAAAAACGTGATAGAGGCAGTCTTTTTTGCCCAAATGAGATAGTAATTAATGTTGTATTGTTAAATTATATTACTATGAAAAAATTGTGTACTGAATTCGAACAAGAATTTATGGAAATGGCAAATCAAAGAAATGTTGTTACTTTAATCACTACCACTTTTACATGATGCAGAATTACTTGATTATCACACAAGTTGTGAATTTGGCCACTGTATTGGAAAAACTCTAGAAATGATTATCTGGTGTTCAACCAATATATTTTTAAACAATTTTTGCAAGGTTAAAAATGATTGTTTGTTAGAGAATTTGGGAAATAAGAAAAAATGTCTTAGTGCCAAAAAAGAAAGTTGTCCACCCTCAATAAATAGTATCCACAGAGTTAACTTTTGAAGTTAATAGTTTTGTGACAGTTTTTCTGGCATGTGGGATTTGAACCATATCTCTACAGATATATGCCACATTATTCTAAGACTATTATACTAA
Source organism: Ryuthela nishihirai (assembly GCA_038380435.1). Lineage (NCBI taxonomy): Eukaryota > Metazoa > Arthropoda > Arachnida > Araneae > Heptathelidae > Ryuthela > Ryuthela nishihirai. The sequence goes on along the minus strand of JAWZYU010000031.1, from coordinate 3,561,576 downwards.
TAAATTATATTAGTGGGAAAAAAGGAAGAGCAGTGTTAGTTTAGTGGTCTTACACCACTGGCTTATATCTGGAAAGATGTATGCCTAAATGATTTAATCTTTCTTTACCAGGCTGCATAGAATTATATTTTTAACAATCGAAGATTGATTAGAGACTATTTTCTTTACATTTGGGAGGTTAGTTGAGCGATATATTATCAAATGTTAGGTCGATAGATTTACAGGTAGCTTTGTAAACCAAAATGTGTATGTAAATTGTAGTTTGTAAAGTTTAGATGCACTTTTCCTGCTGGTTTTTGAATATGTATTCCATCAAAAGGTATCCATGTCCTATAAATTCAGTCTAATCACTAAGAAAAAGTATTTCAATTAAAACATAGCTGCAATTGTTACAGTTAAACCTATTACAGTATATTGTTGCGGATCACAAAAATGGATAGCCACTGAGCGTGAGTATTAAAAGCTATATTTCAAAACCAAATTCAATACAAGGTAAATTGTTACAAAGGAAATATGGATGAAGTATCTTATTAACAAATCAACTATTAACATGCACAAGTCATCAATCTTCCTGCGTAGAGCACACAATATCAGCTCTGTGTATTTTACTAAATACTACCTTTTACTTGATTTACCAGGTCACCCGAAGATCTTCACTCGTAAACCAATTCTCGTCCTGTGCTAATAACTGTTCACACACTAGCCGAACAAAAAGACAGTCCGTGTAGACATTCGAAGTTAGCCATAAAAGTTCCCACTTTTATACTTCCGTGTATACACAACACATCAAGTTACTTCTTGATACTTAACGATAAAAGATCCCACTTTTATCCTTCCGCGTATACACAACACATCAAGTTACTTCTTGATACTTACGCGCACTGTCTCAGAACAGCTCACCGTCCATTTTCGAACTCTCCGACCGTTACAACACACAACGACCGTTACAATACAAAAATGACCGTTAACGCTCCACTCTTCTTCTCCAAATTCTCCCAACGTTCTTATTCGTTGGCTGAAACTTTTTGCTTTCGGTTGCCAGATTCCTTCTGTCGTAACACTGCCCCCTCCCTAGGTCTTGTTCGTCCCGAACAATTCTGGATTCCATAGTTTCTTCAGTTCTTCGATGAAACGGGGCCAAACGATCCACGTGAACCACCTTGCACTTTGTAGCTGGACGTCGACGAATGCGATATACCACGTCATTAATCCTGTTAACTATTGTATATGGGCCTTCCCAAGGTTTCTGAAGTTTTGGAGATAGTCCTTTCTTTCTATGTGGACTGTATAGCCAGACAAGATCTCCTTGATTGAAAATAGTTCCATTTATTTTACTGTCATATCTTGTTTTGGTTCTGTCACTTGTTATGTCGATGTTATGTCTAACGGAGTGATGGATTTCTTCTAGTCGTTGTTGCAATTCTTGTACGTATTGTGGAGTGGACACAGGCATTGCTTCGGGCCGACCATATAAAAGGTCACAGGGAAGACGTAACTCTCTTCCAAAAAGCATCATGGAAGGTGTCTGTCCAGTTGTCTCATGCACTGCCGTCCTATATGCCAGCAAAAGGAGTGGTACATGGCGATCCCAGTCACGTTGGTGGTCGTTCACAAATAATGCTAAATGCTGAGCAATTGTTCTATTGAATCTTTCAACCATACCATCCGACTGAGGGTGTAAGGGAGTTGTTCTGGTTTTCTGAATGCCTAATAGTTGACAGATGCCTTTAAACACATTGGATTCAAAATTCCGTCCTTGATCAGAGTGGAGTTGTAAAGGTACTCCATACCTACTAATGAAGTTATTAACTATCATCTCAGCCACTGTTGTTGCTTCCTGGTCTTGAATGGGATATACCTCAGGCCACTTTGTGAAATAATCCATTACCACTAATAAATATCGATTTCCATCATCAGTTCTAGGAAACGGACCCATTACATCAATGGCTATTCTTTCAAAAGGGGCACCAACGTTATACGTCTGCAGCTTACCCCGACTCCTAGTCTTAGGGCCTTTCTTTGCTGCACAGGCTTCACATTGCCTACACCATCTCTCAACGTCTGCCCTACTTTTCAACCAATGAAATCGTTCCCTGGCTTTGGCTAATGTCTTATTAACACCGAAGTGTCCTCCAGTGGCACTATCATGTACATCTTTCATCACAAGTTCCACTCGGGATCGAGGAAGGATTATCTGCCAACGGATCAGCCGTCCAGTGGGATTCTCCCATCTTCTGTATAATACTCCGTCTTCCATTTTTAAGGAGTCCCACTGTGCCCAGTAACTTTTAGTAGTTGGACTATACCTCGAGATTTGCTCCCAATTAGGTCTTACAACAGATTTTTCAATCAATTCTAATATTGGTTTTATGTCTTCATCATCTAGTTGAGCCTTCCTGATTTCAATTGGATTCCAGATGTTAGGGGTGTCATTGTTTGTTTGTGTCGATACTATTTGTCTTATGGGCATTATCTCTTTAGTTCCAAATTTCAGTTCTGCATTATAGCAATGTTTACAGTTGTCAATACATGGGCGCCTGGAAAGAGCATCTGCATTCTTATGCATTTTACCACTTCGATGTTCGATGGAGAAATCGTATTCTTGTAACCGTTGTATCCACCTAGCGATTTGTCCTTCAGGGTTTTTGAAGTTTAATAACCATCTAAGTGCAGCATGATCAGTACGTATAAGGAATTTCTGGCCATAGAGATAATGATGAAAATGTTCTATTGCTTTTACTATTGCTAACAGTTCTTTGCGTGTTACACAGTAATTCCGCTCTGGTTTGGATAAAGTTTTACTAAAGTATGCAATAACTCTCTCTTGTCCGTCTTGTTCCTGTGAAAGCACAGCACCAACTCCTGTGTTACTTGCGTCAGTATCTATTACGAATTGTTTTCCAGTTTGTGGGTACGCTAGCACTGGTGCTGTGGAAAGAGTTTTCTTTAGCTGTTGAAAGGCTACATCGCATTCGGTGGTCCACATAAACCGTTGGCCCTCTTCTGTCAGACGATGTAATGGCCTTGCGATGTTGGAGAAACCTTTGACAAATCTTCTATAGTAGGTGCAAAGTCCAATAAAACTACGAAGTTGATGAACATCTTGTGGTGGAGGCCAGTCTCTTACAGCTTCTATCTTACTAGGATCAGTCTTAATCCCTGCTGTAGTGATCACATGACCAAGGTAATGAACTTCTTGCTGGAACAGTTTACACTTTGTCGGTCCCAATTTTAACTTGGCTGCCTTAAGTTTTTCAAATACTTGACGAAGATTGCTCAAATGTTCTTCAAAAGTTCTTCCAAGAACTATGATGTCGTCCAAGTAAACCAGGCAGACCTCCAAAGACAAACCTTTGAGCACTGACTCCATTAGTCGCTCAAATGTGGCAGGTGCATTACAAAGTCCAAATGGCATCACCTTAAACTGCCAAAGTCCATTCCCTGTACTGAAAGCTGTTTTCTCACGGTCTTCAGGACGTATACCAACTTGCCAATAGCCGCTCTTTAAATCTAATGTTGAGAACCATTCTGACCCAGATAAAGTGTCTAGTGTATCGTCAATCCTGGGTAAAGGAAAGGAATCTTTCTTTGTTACGTCATTTAATCTGCGATAATCTACACAAAATCGTGTAGATCCATCCTTTTTCTTGACAAGAACTACTGGTGATGTCCAGGGACTCTGTGATGGTTCTATAATGCCCTGAGCTTCCATGTCCTTTACGAGTTGTTCCGTCTCCTCTCTTTTTGCCAATGGAAGCCTTCTTGCCGGCAGATGGACTGGAGGAGAATCACCAGTGTTGATTTTATGTTCTGTCAGGTTAGTACGGCCATAATCATTTGATGTGGCAGAAAAAATGTCAGAAAATTCTTTTAATAGGTTCTCGGCCTTAACAGCTTGGTTTTCAGTTAATATTTGTCTTGTTTCTCTCCATAATTCAGTAAGATGAGATGGGATGTCTGTATGATTTTGATGTGAATCGGTAACTTCTATTTTATTTATACTTGTTACACAGGTAACAGCTTCACATATTGCTAATTCCTCACCTTTTTTTAACATTCTACTGGATTTGTTACAGTTCATCACTCTGATAGGGATCTGTTCTTTATCTATTCTGACTAAAGTCCTTGCAACCAGGATATTATGAGCCAAAGCTCCTTTACCAGAGGCATCAGTAACTGCCAATCGGAAGGCCCCAGAAGTATCCGCCCGATGTCCACGGACTATAACTTCACTTTGTGCTGGGATCTCTGTGTCTTCCGTCACTAATATTGGAGTTACGCTTGATAAAGAATCAGACGTCCGGCTAAGCAGAGGAATCTCTTCTGTCTCATAGATGAGTAGGTTATCACTGGGTCTAATGTTGAATCCATGTTTCTTAAGAAAATCAAGGCCTAATATGCATTCGTCGTAGATGTCAGCGATGTAAACAGGATGGCGAACCAGACAGCTACCAACTCGAATATTAAGTTCTATTTTTCCATGAACCTTTGCACGATCTCCAGTGGCCGTTTGTAGGCTTATTCTAGACTGTGTAGTATTCAAGTTTGGGTGAGGTATTATTTTCTTTATTATATCCGTTCTGAGTAAAGTTACATTTGCACCAGTGTCGACTATCATACGGCAAGGTATTCCATTTATAGCTCCATCAGCTACTAATCCATTATTATCGCCATGTAATGTTGAAACGTGGGCGACTTCCCCTGGGGCCAACCAATCAACTGCCTTCCTTTGCCCCGCAAGACTGACTAATTTTCTGTTTCCCTGATCCTGTTGTCTAGTTGATGGACTTGGACTCATCATTCGTTTCCTAGTGCAGTTGGTACGAATGTGTCCGGTCTTGCCACAATTCCAACACTGAAGGTCTGTTGTAGGTTTTGAAGAAGAACCTTTTATATCTTTCAAAACGGATAGTATGGCTTTGGTTAGTTCTTTCATTTCATTATCCTTTTCTACAGTTTCTTCTGCACTCACAAATCTCACTGCACGTTTGTTCGCTCGGGAGGAAAGCCTGGAGCACTCGTATTTCATAGCATGTACCACAGCTGACTTTAAGGATTCACCTTCCAACATCCTCAGAGATTGCTGAGTGTCAGGGTCAGCAATAGCATCAATAAATTGTAATTGAGCTAAATTATCTTGAATTTCTGGTGGACAGTTACTATAAGCCAATCTAGCTAGACGCTCAATATCACTAGCAAGCTCTTGCAAAGTTTCACCATTTTTCTGCATGCGATGTTTAAATTGAGTCACGTAATATTGTTTTAAATAACTATCACCAAACCTTAGTTCTAATGCAGCAACTAAACTTTGATAATCAAGTCGTTTTTCTTCTGGAACAGACTGCAAAACTTCCGCAGCAGAATTTCTTAAGGAAGCTGCAAGAAAACTGGCCTTTTGGAATTCATTCCACTCATTGGCTGTAGCTATAACTTCGAATTGTGTTTTAAATACTGTCCAAGACGATTGACCATCATATGTAGAAGGTTTAGTTGTATTTTTAGCGATATGTTTAATAACATTATTTCCACTAGAATTATTATCATCACAAGTAGAAGGTAACATTTCATTTCTCAAAATCTGAAACTGGCGTTCACAATCAGTTTTTACAATTTCAATTTCATGTTTATAATCTAACTTAACACTATCAAGATCATCTTTTACACTATTTAGTTCGGTCATAATGTCCTTACACTTATCAGAAATCTTATCAATTTGAGAAGCCACTTCAGCTCTCATCTCAGTATTTTGTGCGGCCATTTCGGCTTTCAAATCATCTTTTTGAGAAACTATCTCAGTTCTCAACTCATTATTTTGCGTTCTCAACTCATTATTTTGACTTTTAATGTCATTCATCTGTGTAGCCATATCGGCTTTCATATCTTTCATATCAGTCATCTGCGTAGCCATATCGGCTTTCATATCTTTCATCAACTTTACTAATTCGTCCATAATTCTAGTTAACGGCATTCAATAAATTATCCCACTTCTGACACCAAATGTTGCGGATCACAAAAATGGATAGCCACTGAGCGTGAGTATTAAAAGCTATATTTCAAAACCAAATTCAATACAAGGTAAATTGTTACAAAGGAAATATGGATGAAGTATCTTATTAACAAATCAACTATTAACATGCACAAGTCATCAATCTTCCTGCGTAGAGCACACAATATCAGCTCTGTGTATTTTACTAAATACTACCTTTTACTTGATTTACCAGGTCACCCGAAGATCTTCACTCGTAAACCAATTCTCGTCCTGTGCTAATAACTGTTCACACACTAGCCGAACAAAAAGACAGTCCGTGTAGACATTCGAAGTTAGCCATAAAAGTTCCCACTTTTATACTTCCGTGTATACACAACACATCAAGTTACTTCTTGATACTTAACGATAAAAGATCCCACTTTTATCCTTCCGCGTATACACAACACATCAAGTTACTTCTTGATACTTACGCGCACTGTCTCAGAACAGCTCACCGTCCATTTTCGAACTCTCCGACCGTTACAACACACAACGACCGTTACAATACAAAAATGACCGTTAACGCTCCACTCTTCTTCTCCAAATTCTCCCAACGTTCTTATTCGTTGGCTGAAACTTTTTGCTTTCGGTTGCCAGATTCCTTCTGTCGTAACAGTATATCATTAATTTGTAGTTCACATTTGTCAATAAAATTGCTCTGAAGAAATTTTGTGTGTGTGTTTTTTTTTTCTTTCAATATAACAGACTAATTTTCCATAGCAGTTTATGTCACGATTATATTATCAATGGTTCAAAAAACGATTAGTTATTGACAACATTTATCAGGAAAAATATGTGAAGGAAATGATTTTATTTTTGTAAATATATAACCGAGTAATTATTTGCATTTTACCTTATTTTTAAACAAATTGCGTCAATGTTATTATATGTAGAACCTGAATATGACACTCCTGCTAATTTATATACCTTTATACATGTTCAGAGAACGTTAAACAACGATTACTCTGCACTTTGAGTCATCAATTTAGCACAATTAGAAATCAAGATCTATTTTAGTTTCAACGTCTTCCTTATTTGAAGGTTTGTCAGAAATATTACACTAATGTACATATATACAATGTCAATCAGTTTTTGAGCACATTATCAAACAAAAATGCCCACCGAACTTATAAAAAAAAGTAAATGCTCGATTTGCGACGGTAGTTCTACGTACGCAGGAAGCACTGTAGATCCACAGGATGTGACGTCAATTTAGACTTCAAAGGCCTTCAGTCTCGAAGGTCACGGCCTGGCGCGCTACCGACTGAGCAACCCCCACCCTTCACTGCAGTGACATTATACGTTTATTATATTAGTTAATCTACATAAAGTTAACTACTATATGAATAGTAACTATGCAACGCTAAACGTTTGGCAAACAGATGAGCATTTATAAGGTTGTCCATCGATAATGTACTATTCTATTCATAAGATAGGCGACAGCATTGCTCCCAGAGATTTCGAACATTTACGGCGGGTTTAATGACAATCCCGCAGCTAAAGCCCAGTCTAAACTGACACACACCGATCTGTCAATACCTGAGGAATTGCAGGAGCCAGAAACCTCCACCACCAATGACATCACTGCTGACGTACAACAAACGCGTGCCCGCGGACTCGTTCTCTCGTTCTTTCGAAATAATTCGAATTATATGACTGTGATTAGGTTTAAGGTTTTCCGTCAATTTACTTTATTCTTTTTTGAATAATATATACTTTTACCTTGTTTTTTTTGGAAATATGATGTCACAATTCTCACGAATAATTCTTAAAGATTGATTCGAAATAAAGGAACAGATGAAATAGCTTGAAAAATTTGTTTTTCAATACGAATTTCGAATTTCAAAACTGATATGTACACTGTCCTACCGAAACATTCACCGATGGGCTTGGGAAGGCCGCCGTCTGTCGGATGGGACATTAACACGTGTTTCAGTGGGAACGAGAGCCATGCCCTGTGCACGTTAAAGAACACGATGGATGGCCTTGATGACAGGCTACCATCTGTCTCCCAACAGCTGTTCCAGTGGGTCCCCTCCCTCAACATTCTCTGAGCCTTCGGGGTCCATGTGACCTAGCCATTTAGCCCATGGTGTGCAAAAAAGTGCCGCTCAGAAGTAAACAACCCAACCGAAACATTTCAGATTTTCCATTTTATGGCAAGTGGGAATCAAATTTTGCAGCTCTGTAATTTTTAAGAGATCCACATAATGAGAAAAATCGAATTGAAAATAAAGACAATAATCTAATCTTCTAAATTCTCTATTTTCACAAATGTTCTTTAGAAAATCTAATGAGTTACAGGAGATGGAATAATTAACAAATTTTCTGGTCTTACAAAACCATTCATAATTGTTTAATCAACGCCTCCTGTAACATATGTTGGTTTGGTTCACTGGTTTTAATGCGGAGCGGTATTTTTCTTACCCAGTGGACTAGACGATTCATTTTTATATAGATATCTATTGCACCGTAATGCGTTGTGGAATATTGACCTGAAAGTTCCGCCACAATGGTTCATGTAGCAGTAGCATGTAGCATAATTGTGATGAGGGGCGGGGGTGGCTCAGTCGGTAGCGCGCCAGGTTCGTAATCTGTACTTCCGAAGTTCGAGTCCCAGCTGAGTGAGTGCTGAGTCAGGGCGGTCAAAAAATCTCCGCCCTGTCCAAGGTCAGTAGGGGACACCGATGGCCTTGGGAAGGCCGTTGTCAATCACCGTCTGTCGAATTGACGTTAAGCCGTAGCTCCGTGTGCGGGAAAGCCATACCCTGTGCAGGATAGAGAACTCGCTGGATGGCCTTGACGGGAGGCTACCACTGACTCCCAACAGCTGTTCCAGTGGGTCTTCTCCCCCAATCTTCTCTGAGACTTCGGGGTCCTTGTGACCTGGTCATTTAACCCATGGTGTGCAAAAAAGTGCCTCTCAGAGGTAAAACAACCCAACCCAGAAGAGCTAGATGCCGCAAACTTTGCATGAAGGTTTATTTCACTCAGTGGGAGAACGTAGGCTATGTGCGAAACCCTGGTGGCATCCGAAATTGGGTGGGGATGGGGAATTTAAACTTCTCAAAATCCCCACAGACTTAACATCAACTGTTGAAAGTTATTCAAATTAACTGTTGCCACCAATAAATTTGAAAGAAGGAATGCATAAAACTAATATCATTTTGATTATGCGTGATAAAGTCATTTTTCAGTTTGTTGGATCAAGAGCACTAACATCCGTGAATATTGAAGTCATTCGAATTAAGCACGAGCGGAACACGAGATTCTCTGTTGAAATAAAAGCTTCAAAAACAAAATATTCGTATCGCAAATTAAATTCATTAATTTATTTTGCAAAAATAAGTAAAAATTTAATACGTATATCTCATACTTTAGTTAATAAACGTTTTAATAGGTTAAGTAATAAATAATGTTTTCCAATAATCATAATACATTTTTCGTAGTACCTGAACATTTCGTGGGCAACTCAAATCATATCTTTCTTTTTCTATAAAGATAAATATTCTTGGCACACTGTATCCGAGGAACTCTGGTGGGTACAAAATGATTTGAAAAGTTTGATTATCTGAACGAGGCAATTTCGTATTTTTTGGTTAACCTCTGACTTGGAGAGGTGTATAGGTACTTCGTAATATACCCATTTCTTTCCTTCCCTAAAAGAGAGTGATAAAAATTAAATCACAGAATATTTACTCCTTTTCTTTACCTATCTTTGTAATGTTTTTTCACTCGTCATTGGCTACTTTGTTGATTTGTTTCAAGGTTTGCTTTTACGTTTATCAAAACAGTAGTTTTACCATATAATCCTCCGTTGGGTTTGGATTGTGCACAATCCGCCGAGTTCGAGTCACAGATGGGTCAGCGTTGAGATTTTTCTCCGAAAAACTCCCTTCCCGACACAGGGTCAGTAGCGGACACTAGTGGACTTGGAAAGGCCGCCGTACGTCGGATGGGACGTTAAGCCGTGGTTCCTGATGTGGAACCGCCATACCCTGTGCACATCAAAGAACACGACGGATGGCCTTTATGTGAGGCTACCATCTCTCTCCCAACTGGTATTCCGATGGATCCCCTCCGCCAACCTTCTTTGAGCCATTGGGATTTTGTGACCAGGCCATTTAGGTCACTGTGCAAAAAAGATGATATAAGAGAGAATTGATATTAGATATTGTTATAATCATTATATTTCAGCATTGCCATGTACATCACTTTTCAATACTGATATAAGCATTACATTTCAGTATTGTCATCTGCATTACGTTTCAATATTGTTACAAGCGTTATGTTTCAGAATGTTACAAGTTCTCTTTAAACTTCTTTTCAGCATGTTACAACTTTTTTTTTAATTTAGTGCATTAGTCCTCTTGTGATTTGTACAAAAAATTGTATCCGGAATAAAGAGTAATATTCCGGATATAATTCTTTACTTCTGGATTTTTTACTTCTGAGAGGCACTTTTTTTGCAGACAATGGGCTAAGTGGACAGATCACAATACCCCCAATGGTTAAGAGAAATTTGGCACTTAGTTTTATTTAAAATGTGGTCTGTAAATGGTAACTAAGCATAAACTGGAAGGAGAGCTGTGTACCAATCCCCTGTTATGATGTACAGAACCGGCCTGGATTAGCGCCTAATGTCTTCTCGTGGTGCAGGCCGTTAGTACCTTTCAAAAGAGATATTTTCTTTTGGAAGGGAATGGAAGCGGAGGCTGCCAATTCAGTATGGCCTACTGATCTGGTCATCTATGGCCATTTTATTTTTCAACCCTGCTGAGGAGTGGTCAACTTCACAGGGTCCTGGTGCTGATCATTTATAACTACTAGACTAGACTTGTTTATGGATTTGAGCTTGATTATGGATCCTGGACTTGCTGAAATAGTGGGCCTCTGTTGAGGGAGAATCTGCCGCTGTGTTTTGCCAGTCCTAAGTAAACAGAGGCATGGTATACCTTATATCCGCTGGTGGATAATCCTGATCAAACGCTATCGCAGGTAACTTAGTTAGTAGGGCATCGTCAATCCTAAACTGGAATAATGTGTCTCAAACAGGCCATATGTCTCTTGAAACAGTACGCTTAAAAAGGTGATGCCGCAAGTTCCTACCAGCATCGGTTTCAGCCTTTAGCGGAGCAACCACGCCTGTGAACAGGGTGCTGTTTAATATTGTTGACCCTACCTGTCTCAATAAACCTAGTTTCTTTAAAAATCCTACTAATCATTTTCTCTCTGAAGGAACGTGGAACGTGAGGACATTACATAGAGGTTATTCTCTTGATGTGCTCACGAAGGAATTCCAAAGCTATAACCTAGTCTTGCAAGAGACCAGATGATGGACAAGTAAAGGTCAGATACTTAAAAATAACTTTAAATTTCTATTTACAGGGAGGGAGGACGGAAAGCATCTGCAAGATGTATAGTCGCTCAAAAAAATATCCAAACTCTATAGTTGATTACAGAATTCAGAAAAAATATCTGGCAACGATTTTTTTAGAAATTAGTGATCTGGCAATTTTCGTGTACATCATGTTTCAGTATTGTTGTAAACGTTGTGTTTCAGAATGTTACAATGTCTCTTTAAATTTCTTTTCAGCATGTTACAACTTCTTTTTTAAATTTAGTGCATTTGTCCTCTTGGGATTTGTACAAACATTATATTCGGAATAAAGAGTAACTTCGTGTGGGATTTTTTACTTCTGAGAGGCACCATTTTGCAGACAATGGACAGTACACGAAGGTTGCGAGATACTAATTTCTAAAAAAATCGTGCCAGATATTTTTTACTAAATTCTGTAATCAACCGTGATGTTCGGATATTTTTTGAGCGACTATAAGTTTGCTTCTCAGCAGACCCCCAGTGATGCTGTTCTAGAATATGACTGCATTAATGAAAGATTTCTTAGAGCAAAATTTAAACAATAATTGAAAACTTCAATGTCATCTGTTGTTATGCCCTCACAGAGGACTCTGATGAGAACGAGAAGGATACGTTTCACAGCCAGCTTCAGGATATTTTGAATTCTGTGAAGAAAGGGAATATTTCTCTTGTGCTAGGTGACTTCAATGTTAAAGTTGGTACCGACTTTGATCTTTGAGCAGCAGTTTTAGGTCCCTTTGGCATTGGTAGTTTCAATGGCAATGGGGAACGTCTCCTACAGGTAACTATAATGAATGGTTTACGAAATACGAACACATACTACAAACATCGGGACATTTATAAATATACGTCGGGTTCACCTCATGGGTTGCACAGGAATGTTACAGATTATATTTTAATTAACAGCAATGGGCTAGTTCAGTTAGAAATATCAGGTCATACAGGGAAGCCGAAATTCGATCTGACCATTACCTGATCAAAAGTGTCTTCCAGCTGAAGCTTAAGAAATGTTGAGGTTAAGAAAATTACCTTTAACACTGAAGGTCTGAAAGATCCAGATATATAGCCAAAGCATACCATGATAGGCCACTTAGTCATTTTGACAATCGTGGTTTGCTTACTGCTGAAGTTCAGAAAAAGTGGGATCAGTTTAAGCAGGCTTTTCTTAAAAATAACAGTACTCTTTTGGGTAAAAGGGAACAGAGGAAACAAAATTATTTAAGTGATAAGGCTATAGAACTTATTACTGAAAGAAGGAAGTGCAGGATTAATAAGAATCAACATCCTACTAGTCCTAACAGAAGATATTACAACGAGATTAATAAACATGTAAAAGATCAGTTAACAGCTGATAAGAATCTTTGGCTTGATATCTTAGCTGACAAAGCAGAGAGAACAGTTAGACAGACCAACAGCAGGGGGTTATACCAGATTGTTAATGTGTTATGTGGGAAGAAACAGACAAATGACAAGGTGGTTGAAGATGAGTATTCTGTGATGGCTAGGTGGGTTGAGCATTTCAGAGTAGGTCTAAATAATGTGATTATTTCTACTCCAATTGTTTCTAATGAGGATAGATGCATTACTGGCTTCAATGATTGCCCTATATCACATTCCGAAGTTGCATTAGTTATCTCTAAATTAAAACTGCATAAATCCACAGGGGTGAACCAAATCACCACTGAAATGCTTAGAGCTATGAACATTTTGTTGTCACATGGCTGACGGAAATGTTGAATATTTTTTATGATAAAAATGTTGTTCCTAAGGATTTTACTAGAGCTATCTTTGTCCGAGTTTTTAAAAAAAGATGATCACAGTTCTTATGATAATTATAGGGGAATTAGTTTACTTTCTGTTCCAGGTAAAGTTATTTGCATGATTTTACTTAATAGAGTTAAGAATTTGGTTCATGGACAACTGCATGAAGAACAGTGTGGATTCAGAAGTGTTAGGGGATGTATTGATCAAATACTTTCACTTAGACAGATTTTTGAGAAATGTTTAGAGTTTCAGAAACCTGTGGTTGCTAGATTTATAGATTTTAAAAAGGCTTTTGACTCTGTTGATCGACATAATTTGTGGTTGATTGTTAGATCATATGGAATACCTGATGATATGTTAGTGTTATGAGAGCTCTCCACAATAAACTGAGTCGTGCGTGAGAGTTGGTGCGTCTTGCAACGATTGTTTTAGCATTGCTAGTGGAGTAAGACAAGGGTGCAATGTGTCTCCTTTTCTCTTTAGTTTAGTTATTGATTATGTAATTCGAAATTGTTGCAAGGGAAATAGTTTGGCCTTAAATTGTCTAGAGATTTCAACATTTCTGATCTAGATTATGCAGATGATTTTGACCTGTTGGCTACTGATGTTGATGAGATGAATTCGTTCATTAGGGCTGTTGATGAGACTGGTAATAGAGTAGGTTTGGTGATAAACAGAGAAAAAACTAAAGTGATGAAAATTGGTCTGACAGATGGTGCTTCAGTTGCTTTCAATGACTCTGCTATTGAGCAAGTGTCTCAGTTTAATTATCTTGGTAGCTATGTAACAGATACTGGTGATGTGAGACATAAGATAAATAGAAGAACAGTGATTGCCGTTGAGACTTTTAAGAATCTATGGAGAGTATGGAAAAAATAGACATATACAGCTAAAGACTAAAATTAAGCTGTATAATAGTTTGTTTCTTTCTAAGATTAGTTATGATAGCGAAACATGGACCCTTTGTAAGCAGGATAACAAGAAACCTGATGCCTTTGATTCTAAATGCTTGCGCAGTATGTTGGGAATTAGGTGGTTTGACTTTGTAAGTAATGACGAGGTTAAAAGAATGAGTTATTAACCTCCTTTGAGCAGCATATTGTGCAGAGAGAGACTAAGTTGGTTTGGCCATGCTGCCCCTAGGCATAGTTTTGGTTGGGGTTGTTTTACCTCTGAGCGGCACGTTTTTGCCAGGTCACAAGAGACCTTAAGGTTGGGGGAAGGGGACCCACTGGAGCAGCTGTTTGGAGACAGATGGTAGGCTCCCATCAAGACCATCCAGCATGTTCTTTAACGTGCACAGGTTATGGCTTTCCTGTACACGGGGTCACGGCTAATCATACGTACACGGCTTACGTCAATCCTACGGACGGCGGCGTTTCCAAGCCCATCAGTGTTCCCTACTGAGCGTGGGCAGGCGGGGAGTTTTGCGGAGATAAGTCACAACTCCATATGCATAGCTGCAGATTGCCATAGATCATTGTGAACAGTGTATGTACCTAAGGGTATGAGAAAAAGGGGGAGACGTAGGATGCGATGGGCAGACAATGTTAAACAGGACCTCGCTAGAATTGGCCTAGAGTGGCCAAATGCAGCAGTTGCAGCTCAAAGGAGAGACGTCTGGATGGGAAAATTACACAGTCTGGTTGGACCTCTGTAGCATGTGGATTTTGTATATATGTTTGTATATTACAGTTCTACATGAATAGAACTGTTTCTGGAATATTTTCAGATTTTTTCATATTATGGTGTATATTTATTTATGTTATCGTTAAAGTATGAAATCCGTTATTTCAAAGAATATCTAGTTATTTCATGAAATAACTGATCAAGTCATTTAAAGCGTAAAACTCACTCGTATTCTATGGTTTAACTAGTTATTTCATAGAATAACGATCTACACCCCGTTAAAGTGTAAAATAACCGAGTAAATAAATCTTAAATTCAAAAGGCTGTAAAGTGAGAACCACATTTCAGAATCTGTTTTTTGACCTTTACTCTCTTTCTATGGTACCTAGCGTTTTGAAACTTTAAAGTAACTTTGGGGCAACCGTTTTTTACACTTTGCCACCGTTAGAAGGCGCTTTTTCCAGTGGAACGGTGTGTTTTTTGTGTCCAAAGTGGAGAACTACGGCGCTGTTTTTTACCGAAACTGGGGACCGGGGGAACTGACTATTGGGGGTGGGTCTATAGAGGACCGAGGGGGACATCAGCGTCTTGGAACAAAAACTAATTAAGGTTGAAGAAGTACTGGATATATAGAAATCGCTCCGGTCGGTTGCTATAGCTCAAAGTTTAGTTACTGGTCAGGGATTTAGAAAATGTTCATGTAAAACGCAGTGTGTAATAATAAACAAATACACCAAAAATGTATTTGTTTTAGAAATAATATTCTATGCAATTCCAAATGCCATTTTAGTAATCCCTGTTGTAACCAATGATTTTATTGTGTCTTTATATAAATTACAATTTGTATGCTGTATAATTCAGTCAGATTGTTTATTTTACACTTTAACTGTCTATCATTAGTTATTTCATAGAATACCTATTATTTCATATAATAACTAGTTAAAGTGTGGAATTATTAATTTATATTCTATGAAATAACTGAATTGTACACTTTAATGGTGACATATATATATATAAAAACTATTAGTTAATTTGTAATTATTTGTTTAATATCAGTTCTGGTAGGTAAAAACTGATCTTAAAAATTTTAAAGTGTAGGAAGAAAAGTTAACAATAAATAGAAAACGAAAATAAGAAAATATTTTTTCGAATTATTTTTCAAAGTAACCTAAAATTTAAATGCAGTATTGTACATTAAATTCTGCTTTTTAATGAAAAGACAATTCTTTGATAAAATTACTTTCTCTCTGTCAATAAACAGAACAGATGAAGACAACAGTCTAGGTACATTCCAGCATCTTAAACCATTGTTTCTTCCTCTTTAGGCAGAGGAAATTGTTTTAGACGGCAGAGCGCCATGTTTTTAATCTGCAGTTCTAACGTTCGAGTCCCAACTGCGCCTGAGCTGAGATTTATTTCCGCCATCTCTGACGACAAGAAAGTAAACACTGATGAACTTCGAAAGGCGCCGTGTATTAAATGGTATGTTAAGATCTTCCCCCATGTGTTAGAAGATGTGGACTGGTCTGCCCTCGTGCGTTAAATGGGATGCAGTATCTTGGGCATTAGGTGGTTCAACTTCGTAACTAATGATGAGGTTAGGCAAAGGAGTCGGCAACCTCCTTTGAGCAGCATATTGTGAAGAGAGAGACTGCGTTGGTTTGGCCATGTTGCTCGTATTCATAGCTGCAGATTGCCAAAGATCATTATGAACAGTGTACCTAAGGGTATCAGAAAAAGGGAGAGATGAAGGATGCGATGGGCAGACTATTTTAAATAGAACTTCTCTAGAATTGGCCTAGAGTGGCCAAATGCAGCAGCTGCAGCTCAAAAGAGACACGTCTGGAAGAAACAATTGCACAGTTTAGTTGGACCTCCTAGCCCGTGGTTGCATAAGGATTTTGTATGTTTCTTTATTATAGTTCTGCATGAGCAGAACTGTGTCTGAAACTTTTACACTCTTCGTTTCCAAGATATGAAATTGAAAGACTGATGGTATATTTGTAATTACTTGTCTAATATGAATTGTGGTTGGTAAAAAAAACTTATCTTGAAATTTTTAAGTAGGTAAAGAATATGCTAACAATAAAAAAACGAAAATAAGAAAATATTTTTTCGAATTATTTCTCAAAATAACCTTAAATTTGAATGCAAAATTAACTTTTTAAAAGAAAAGTCAATTCCTTGATAAAGTTACTTTTCTCTCTGTCATAAGCAGAACTTATGAATACAACAGGACACACACATATCTAACATCTGTATATTCCAGCATCTTAGCCCATTGTTTCTTCCTCTTTAGGCAGAGGAAATTGTCTCAGACGGCAGAGCGCCATGTTTGTAATCTGCAGTTCTAACGTTCGAGTTCCAACTGCGCCTGAGTTGAGATTTATTTCCGCCATCTGACGATGCCCTAGACAAGAATGTTGACAGTGATGGACTTTGAAAGACCGCAGTGTATTAGATGGTATGTAAGCTCTGCCTCCGTGTGTCAGAAGATGTGGCGAGCTCTGCCCCCATGCGTTAAATGGGACGTTAAGCTCTGCAACCGTGTATTAGATAAGATGTTAAGCTCTGCCTGCATGTTAGAAGATGTGGTGAGGTCTGCCCAATGCGTTAGATGAGAGGTTAAGCTCTGCAACAGTGTATTAAATGAAATATTATGCTCTTCCTCCGTGTGTTAGAAGGTGTGGTGAGGTCTTACGTCTGTCCAATTGATCAATAGACAAACACGCCACCGTGACTATAGAAATCAGAAAAAAATACCTATTTTAAACGTCTTGCATTCTCTTACTTAAGTCGTCAATATTTGTCTTTTTAACCAACGATATGTTTCAAAGTATTTTTGTTTCAAATTCATTTATGTTGCTAATCTAAATAAAGACCAATTTGCACCTTTAGATGTTCATTAATTTCAATTTCATAATTATATTAATTCCATATTAATTTGCTCTTTATCATTGTTTCAAATTTAGCTTCAATTGAATATAAATAAGATATTCACAGTAAATCTGTGCGACGTTGGCAGAACTTGTCTCATATTTTAATTTTCCGAACTAATTATAAAATATGGTATAAAATGAGGAAAATCCGAAAGATTTTTTTTTCGGTATTTCTGTCTCTAACAAATCAATTTCTGAAGGATTTCGTTGACAGGAGAGCTCGAACGGAACTACATCCTCTGTAAATTGAAAACACACAGAAGACTTTAAATTCTGTAATTTTTACTATCTTCTAGTTTGAGGCAGAATGTCACGAACAACACAGTTTAGGATCGTATCCCAATAAGAACTTAAACCACAGATCAAACGGACGCAAATAGAGGAGGAGCAGATATTTGGATCATTACTTATTAGGCTTAGAGTGGCAACACTCTAACAACCGCAAATGACAGTCCTTAAATGGCTAGAGATGAAACTTAAAAAAATCCTATCGCTTCTGGTGAATATGGAGTGATCGTTTCTTTTTTTTTCCTCTAGAGAATAAAGTTTCCAATCTTCCGGCTTTTGCACCAATACTAGAAATTCGCAATAAAGGATGAATTTGAAAATTGAAATAGAATTATTACGATCTATAAAAGACGAAAGTAACTTTCCATTTTTCTCTTAAAACAAAAATGTTGCGCTACTTCAGATCACTACTGCTAAGTGATCAAAGGTAGATTCCTATACGAACCACTTGAACTCTACTACCAATAGTAAATGTTTAGCATAAATACACCGTTTGCCAGATTCTTCTAAATCTTGGTCATTTTCCAACACCGTTAGAGGGCGCTATTAAATTACTTTTAAACTCCGATAATGCGAAATGTTTCATTTTGTCAATATCTATCCAACCTAAAGACATAAAAAGTAAAGACTGCAAACGGACGGACTATACCACAACCATGTAATTCAAGAAACGCCTTCAATAACAAACTTTGTAGAAGAACCAGGCAGATAACCACCAGTGAGCAAACGCAGCGATAGCCCAGTGTGTGTGACGTCAAAAACCATTTAGCGGGTTTGTTCGTTGTAGGAGGTATTGGCCAGGCTCGTAATCTGCACTTCCCAGGTTCGAGTCCCAACTAGGTCAGCGTTGAGATTTATCTCCGCAAAATTGTCCACGGTCAGTAGGAGACGACGATGGGCTTAGAAAGGCTGCCGTCCGTGTGTGGGAGAGAGTCATACCCAGTGCACGTTAAAGAACACACTAGATGGTTTTGACGGGAGGCTATCATCTGTCTCCTAACAGCTGTCCAGTGGGTCCCCTCCCCCAACCATCTCTAAGCTTTCTGGGTCCTTGTGGCCTGGCCATTTAGCCCATTGTGTGCAAAAAAGTGCCGCTCAGAGGTAAAACAACCCAACGTTAAAGAACACACTGGA
Source organism: Ryuthela nishihirai (assembly GCA_038380435.1). Classification (NCBI taxonomy): domain Eukaryota; kingdom Metazoa; phylum Arthropoda; class Arachnida; order Araneae; family Heptathelidae; genus Ryuthela; species Ryuthela nishihirai. The sequence goes on along the minus strand of JAWZYU010000031.1, from coordinate 3,542,414 downwards.
TGGATTTGACGGGAGGCTATCATCTGTCTCCTAACAGCTGTTCCAGTGGGTCCCCTCCCCCAACCTTCTTCTAAGGTTTCTGGGTCCTTGTCACCTGGCCATTTAGCCCATTATGTGCAAAAAAGTGCCGCTCAGAGGTAAAACAACCCAACGTTAAAGAACACAATGGATGGCTTTGACGGGAGGCTATCATCTGTCTCCTAACAACTGTTCCAGTGGGTCCCCTCCCCCAACCTTCTCTGAGCCTTCTGGGTCCTTGTGACCTGGCCATTTAGCCCATTGTGTTCAAAAAAGTGCCGCTCAGAAGTAAAACAACCCAACGTTAAAGAACTAACTGGATGCCTTTGACGGGAGGCTATCATCTGTCTCCTAACAGCTGTTCCAGTGGGTCCCCTCCCCCAACCTTCTCTGAGACTTCTGAGTCCTTGTGACCTGGCCATTTAGCCCATTGTGTACAAAAAAGTGCCGCTCAGAAGTAAAACAACCCAACGTTAAAGAACTAACTGGATGGCTTTGACGGGAGGCTATCATCTGTCTCCTAACAGCTGTTCCAGTGGGTCCCCTCCCCCAACCTTCTCTGAGCCTTCTGGGTCCTTGTGACCTGGCCATTTAGCCCATTGTGTGCAAAAAAGTGCCGCTCAGAAGTAAAACAACCCAACGTTAAAGAACTAACTGGATGGCTTTGACGGGAGGCTATCATCTGTCTCCTAACAGTTGTTCCAGTGGGTCCCCTCCCCCAACCTTCTCTGAGCCTTCTGGGTCCTTGTGACCTGGCAATTTAGCCCATTGTGTGCAAAAATGTGCCGCTCAGAGGTGAAACGTTAAAGAACACATTGGATGGCTTTGACGGGAGGCTATCATCTGTCTCCTAACAGCTGTTCCAGTGGGTCCTCTCCCCCAACCTTCTCTGAGCCTTCTGGGTCTTTGTGACCTGGCCATTTAGCCCATTGTGTGCAACAAAGTGCCGCTCAGAGGTAAAACAACCCAACCCTGTACTGGCATGAGTATGCGACAGCCGAGAGAACTATAGAGATGGTGGTGGTGGACGGGAGAATGGGGAAGGATGGAACGGGAATAGAACTTCGTCAAGGTCAGTCATTGTTACTCCATACTTACACAGTTACTCTGCATCAGATAGTACATTCTTACCTACAATGTCTAACAACTTTTGTTTTGAAAGAATGTAAAAACAGGAATAGCTAGAAAAGAATTAAAGGATTTTTTATTTATTTGCGACATATAGGACAGAGAAGAATCCTGATTGCTTCTATTTAATTAAAAATTATTCTATTTAAATGCTTCTATTTAATTAAAAATTCAATTTTTTTATGAGATCATAAACTGTATTTCATTTTACTCAGCGTGCCATTGAAAATCGTTCCACGTGTCACGCTAAGCACGTGCCGTAGGTTGCCGACGCCTGTTCTGGTTGATAGTCAATTGCGTGATGAGCAATATGGTTTCAGAAGTGGTAGGGGATATGTGAATCAGATATTTTCACTCAGGCAGATTCTTGAGAAATGTTTAGTTTCAGAAACCTTTGGTTGCTAGCTTTGTTGATTTCAAAAAGGCTTTCGACTCTGTTGATCATCATAATTTGTGGTTGATTGTGATTTCATATGGTATACCAGACAAGTTAGTTAACATAATGAACGCTCTCTCTAATAATAATACTGAATCGTTTGTGAGAGTTGGTAAGGCTTGTAGCAATTGGTTTAGAATTGCTTGTGGTGTTCGACAAGGAGATTATATCTCCTTTTCCATTTAGTTTTGTGATTGTTTTAGTTATGCGAAATTCACTACAAGGGAACGATTTTGACCTAAGTGGTATGGAGATACGAAAGTTTCTGATTTCAATTATGCTGATAATTTAGCCCTTTTGGCAAATGATGTTGATGAGACGAACTCTTTCATTCGAGCTGTTGATGAGACTGGTAGTAGAGTAGGTTTGATTATACACTGAAGTGCCATTGAATTAGGGATAGCAACCTAGTAAGGTGTTGGACCCCTGTGGCCCTGAAAACGGCCGCCACAAAACGAGGCAAGGACTCCATAAGCTTGTGTAAATGTTCCACAGGTATGGCGACCCATGCATCCTCCAGAGCTGTCCACAATTCTCTCAAGGTCGTCGCTGATGTGACACGGGCCCGAACAATCTGCTCGACAGTATCCCAAAGATTTTCGATGGGATTTAAATATGGGTTTCTATGTGGACATTTCATTATTTCAAAGTCAGCAGAATGCTCCTGCAACAGTGCAGTAGTCAACATGGACCTGTGAGATGAACAGTTGTCTTGTTGGTAGACGTTATCTCCATTGGGATGCATGATGGCCATAAATGGGTGTAAATCGAGTGTCCCATCCATGGTCAGCCATGAGTTCTACGTACCGGGATGCATTGAGAGTTGTTGGTACACATACCAAAGGTCCCACAGACGTCCAAATGAATACACCCAGGCCATCACTGAGCCACGACCAACTTGTACTGTTCCGACCTGACATGCAGGATTCATGGGGTTGGCGCCATACCCTCAGTCTCCCATCGGCGTGATGAAGTTTAAATTGGAATTCGTCACTCCAGGCTATCTGTTGCCAATTTTTGATGGTCCAGTTTCGGTGTTCTTTAGCCCATGTAAGGTTTGAGCCCAGTGTCGTGCTATTTCAAGTGAGTATCAGAATACTGTTGGGACTCTCGTAGGTCGGTAGTTCCCGAAGCCGAGACGATGAAGTGAGCGTTGCACCGTCCATGCACTGACTTCCCCGCTGGAACCTACTTTCAGATGGGAGGTGATTTTAGATAATGTTTGGCCCCTATTGGTCCGTACGATGCGGGTCATTCAAGTCTGGTTTTCCTTTGCAGTTTGTCTGGGAGCTTGTTTTTTTGCCGGAATTTTCATCTTCTTGGAACACTCTTCAAACGGTTGTACGAGAAAATCCAAGTTGGTTGACAGTTTCGGAGATCGAGTGTCCCATCCATCGGGATACTATGATCTGCCCTTTGTCAAATGCATCTAAATCCCACGCCTTTCCCATTACGCTTTTGGCAACGAATTCTTGGGAAGCCAAATCTGACAACTATATATGACCAGAGTTTCAGTCAGGCATGCGCGCAAAAACGGGACTTGTGGTACTGAATTCGGATAACGTCTCCTATCCCTAATTCAATGGCACTTCAGTGTAACAGAAAGAAAACTAAAGTGATAAATATTGGTCAGGCACCCTGTGGTTCAATAATTCTAATCTGAATGGTTGCACTCTTGAGAAGGTGTCTCAGTTTGATTATCTTGGGAGCTGTGTAATAGATATTGGTGATGTGCGGCATGAGATTAACAGACGAATAGGGATTGCTGCTGAGACTTTTAAGAATCTATGGAGAGTGGAGTTGTGTTGGGTTGTTTTACCTCTGAGGGGCACTTTTTTGCACACCATGGGCTAAATGGCCAGGTCACATAGACCCCGAAGGCTCAGAGAAGGTTGGGGGAGGGGACCCACTGGAACAGCTGTTGGGAGACAGATGGTAGCCTCCCGTCAAGGCCATCCAGCGTGTTCTTTAACGTGCACAGGGTATGACTCTCTCGCACACGGGGCCACGGATTAACGTCCCATCCAACGGACGGCGGCCTTTACAAGCCCATCGGTGTCCCCGACTGACCGTGGGCAGGGCGGGGATTTTGCGGAGATAAATCTCAACGCTAACCCAGCTGGGACCGGAACCTGGGAACTAGAGATTACAAGCCTGGCGCGCTACCTACTGAGCGACCCCCGCCCCCAAAGAGAGTGTGGAGAAATAGGCGTATATACCTAAAGACTAAAATTAGATTGTATAATAGTTTGGTTCTTTCTAGGGTTAGTTATGGTAGTGAAACTTGGACGCTTAAGTAACAAGATAACAGGAAACTAGATCATTTTGATTCTAAATGCTTACGCAGTATTTTGGGCTTTAGGTGGTTAAACTTTGTAAGTAATGATGAGGTTTGGAAAAGGAGTCGGCAACCACGTCATCTCTGGAAACTCCGTCCTCTGCTGGAGTCTGAATGGCCATGTGTGCCTCTGGCAACCTTCCAGGACCTCATTGCGTTCATACCACTCTGTCTCGCCGCATCTGGACCAAGGGTAGTTATTCCCATTATTTGGTAGGTGGTCATATTATTCTGATACGACTGTGTATATACATTTTCTTCCTTTCAGAAGCCAAAAACTAGGGATTGATTTATACTCGAAGTCGACTAGTACTCCAGTATTTGCGATATTATTATTAATTTGCTTTTTCTTTTGTGCCGCTAACTGATTATAATTTTCTTCCCCCACATCTGAAATAAAATGTCATCTAATCCATTAGTCCAAAGGTTTTGAAATCATTCTGCTCAAAGAGTAATATGAAGACCTCAGGACTTTCACTGAACTTTTATTTTGAATTGGGATTCGAGCAAACTCATCTTAATACGAATACAAAGCCTTTTAAAATTACCCATCTAACGCACGTGATCAGATTTCACCACATCTAACACACAGATACAGAGCTTAGTATCCCATTTAAAACACGGTTGTGAGCTTAACGTCCCATGTAAAATACAGAGGCAGAGCTGACAACATCTTCTAACTCAGGGCGCACAACTTAACGTCCCACCTAATACACGGTTGCAGAACTTAACGACCCATCTAACAGGGGACAGACCTCACCACATCTTCCAACACAATGAGGCAGAGCTTACTATTGCATTTAATACATGGCGTCAGAGCTTAACGACCCATCTAATGCATGGGAGCAGAGCTCACCACAACTTCTAACAAACGGAGGGAGAGCTAAACATCCCATCTAATACAGGGTTGCAAAGTTTGACGTCCCATCTAAAGCACGGGGGGCAGACCTAACCACTTCTTTGAACACATGGAGGCAGAACTTAATATCCCATCTAATACACGGTTACAGAGGTTAACATCCCAGCTAACGAACGGGGAAGAACTTTTCGTCCCATCTAATGCACGGGGGCAGAGCTTATCATCCCATGAAACACATGGGATCAGCGCTCATCATATCTTCTAACACACTGAGACAGAGCTCAACAGCCAATCTAACCTGGGTTGCAAAGCATAACTACCCACCTAACACATGGGAACAGAGTCCACCACATCTTGTAATACATGGAGGTAGAGGTTAACTTCTCATCTAATTCAGGGTTACAGAGTTTAACTTCCCATCTAACGCACGGGAGGCAGATCCCATCACATCTTCACCACATCATTGCCACTTATGAAGGCAGATGTTAACTTGCCATATAGTACAGTGTTGCAGAGTTTAACGTCCGATCTAAAGCACGGAGTCAGAGGTCACCACATCTTCTAACCCATGGTGGCAGGGCTTAATATCCCATCTAATACAGGGTTGCAGAGGTTAACGTCCCATCTAGCGCACGTGGGCAGATCTCACATCTTCTAGCACACAGATAGTCCCATTTAAAACACGGTTACTGAGCTTATTGTCCCATGTAACAGAAAGGGGCAGAGCTGGCAACATCTTCTAACTCATGGCGCATAGCTTAACATCCAATCTAACACATGGTTTGCAGAGTTTAACTTCCCATATAACACACGGGAGCAGACCTCACCACATCTTCTAACACACTGAGGCACAGCTTACTATCACATGTAAAACACAAGTGCAGATTTTAACACCCATCTGGTTGAGCGGGGGTGGCTCGGTCGGTAGCGCGCCAGACTTGTAATCTGTAGTTCCCAAGTTCGAGTCCCAGCTGTGTCAGCGTTCCTCGCCCTGCTCACGATCAGTAGGGGACACCGATAGGCTTGGAGCCGTCCATCGGATGGGATGTTAAGCCGTGTCCCTGTGTGCGGAAGAGCCATACCCTGTGCACTTTAAAGAACAGGCTGGATGGCCTTGACGGGAGGATACCATCTGTCTCCCAACAGCTGTTCCAGTGGGTCCCCTCCCCCAACTTTCTCTGAGCCTTCGGGGTCCTTGTGACCTGGCCATTTAACCCATGGTGTGCAAGTTTTACGAAGATATATCTCAACGCTGACCCAGCTGGGACTCGAACCTGAGAACTGCAAATTACGAGCCTGGCGCGCTACCGACTGAGCCCCCCCACCCCTTTTTCCGATACCCTTAGGTACACTGACTTTGCATGAACACTCAGTCAAGAGACTGACAGTAGTCATAATGACCAAGATATTGCGTAAACATCTGGAGTCAAAGGCATCAAGTTTCTTGTTATCTGCTTACAAAAGGTCCATATTTCGCTACCATAACTAAACTTAGAAAAAACCAAACTATTATACAGCCTAATTTTAGTCTTTATGCCTGTACGCCTATTTTTCAATACTCTCCATAGTTTCTTAAAAGTCCCAGCAGCAATTCCTATTCCGATAATTAAAGTGAGACGCTTGATCAAGAGTGCAGCCATTGAAAGCAACTGAAGCACCATCTGCCTGACCAATTTTCATCACATTAGTTTCCTGTCTATCACCAAAAATACTCTATTACCAGTCTCATCAACAGTCCTAATGAACGAATTCATCTCATCAACATCAGTATCCAGCAGGCCAAATCATCTGCATAATCTAAATCAGAAATTTTGAAATCTCAAGACCATTTAAGGCGAAAATCTTTCCCTTGCAAAGAATTTCGCATTACATAATCAATAACTAAACTAAAGAGAAAAGGAGACAAAATGCACCCTTGTCTAACTCCACTGGCAATGCTAATTTAATCGCTGCAAGACGTACCAACTCTTTCACTCGACTCAGTGTTATTATAGAGAGCTCTCATTACACTAACTTATTAGGCATTCCATATGATCTAACAATCAACCACAAATTATGTCGATCCGCAGAGTCAAAAGACTTTTTGAAATCTATAAAGCTAACAACCACAGACTCAGTCGTTAGCGCGCCAGGCTCGTATTCTGCAGTTCCCAAGTTCGAGTCCCAGCTGGGTCAGCGTGGAGGTTTATCTGCGCAAAACTCACCGCCTTCTCCACGGACAGTAGGGAACACAATGGGCTTAGAAAGGCCGGAGTCCGTCGGATGCGACGTTTACCCGTGTCCCTGTGTGCTTTAGAGCCATACCCAGTGCTCGTTTAAGATCACGCTGGATTACCTTGAAGGGAGGTCACCATCTGTCACCCATAAGCTGTTCCAGTGGGTCTCCTCCCCCAATCTTTTCTGAGCCTTCGGGATCCTTGTGACCTAGCCATTTAGCCCACGGTGTGCAAAAAAGTGTCACTCAGAGGTAAAACAACCCAACCTTTCTGTAAAAGAATCCCTCCTTAAAAGTGAGTCCATTCTTAAAGATACTGTCCAGGGCCGTGGCAAGTGTGGTCATTACACTAATCCGGCCCTGTCGAGGCCTAACCGGAAATCCAGGGAAGGATTTTCCCATTCCTGGGTCATATGTCTGTTGAATATATCGCGAATTATATTCAGAACTAAGTAACTTCTTAAGTTTTATGGAGAAATGTGTCGAATATAAATTTCAGAATGAATCAAACCTCACTATACGATGTTTCACATAAATGGAACGGCGAGTATCCCTCAAAGAATTTCTTGACCAATCGTCGCCTATTACACTTAACCACGAAAGCCAATGAAATGCAGAATGTGATGATTGGAAACGCATGAATTCGCATCACGTTATGATTTGGTGGTTTTATCTTTGAAATGTATTTTTTTAGCACATTGGGTTAAATAGCTAGGTTACAACGACCCTGTCGTGAACCTGAGGTAAGGAGAGAAGTACTATTCTCAGCCACTTCATAGTGGGGGTTTAATTAGTTCACTTAATTAGTATTCGCCATTACCCCAGGTGAGACCACAGATTCGCGTTTTTTTTTACACCCATGTTTAGGTGTACTTCAGACGTGCTGTGCTAAACGTCGTGTAGAAAGATGATATAAACAAATGAACCAGAGCAGAGGATGGACAACACAGTCTATTTACATGCATACAACATGTACGTATAGGAATGTACTAGATTTCGTGGGCCTGAGCTGCGCTCAAGATCAGAATGAAATGGCTTTGCAGATAAATTAATAAGTAAATATTCCTTCAACCAGATTTCTTTAATCCGAATGCTGCCTTGTTACTCTAATCATTCATATCTGATGAGTTGCAAATATGTACAGAGATCTCTTTACCAACCGGAAAACTCGGCGAGAGGATATTTAATCCTTGCCTAACTACCCGGTTCATACAGAACCGCCTCCTAGTTCTCAGAGTACCGAACCTTGGTTCACACAAAATCGCCTCCTGGTTCCCACAGAACAAAACCCTGGCTCACACAGAACTCTATCTTGGTTCACACTGAACCAAACCCTGTTCATTTAGGGTCCCTTTTGAGAAAGAGCTACGCCCCTTTGATGTGCTTAACAAACTTCTTTCCTGTTTGCGAGCAACACTCAGTCTGAAGTTTATTGTTTACTCGCTCCTCACCATGACCCTCGTTAGATCCTCCGGCTAGTGACGGCAGAGGATTAAAAGCGCTTTCGCTCACCTCTCGAGCATGTGGAAAACAGTTTAGTTCAGTCCAAATAACAACTCATTTCGGACACTTCAGAAAATAAACAGTCGTATCAGAATAATGTGAAAACCCACAGAATCACAGTGTACCCGCCCAGACATGTTACAGAGTGCATATGACAAGGTCGACCACACACGGTGATATAAGCAGCCGGCAAGGACAGATGAGTCATAGTGAGTAACGTGAGCACAATGGGCAGAGGTATTGATTTGACGGACGTTAATAACGGAATGATCATCGGTTACCGTGCGAAGGGTGGAAGCATCTCGGAGACAGCAGATTCCGTGGGCTGTTCGCGAGGTGCTGTAATAAGGGTATACCAAGAATGGACCACTGGCATATTGTGTGACCCCAAAGAGTGGAGCCCCAAAGCACATCGACCCCAGAGGAGAATGGCGCCTCATTCGATTGTTAAAGGCCAATCGACGCGCAACAGCGCAGCAATTGATCACTAAAATGAACGCTGGGGACCCAAATGTCCCCGATAACAGTAGAGTGAACGCTGTTACGCATGGGTTTCTGAGTCGACGCTGAGTAAAGGTGCCAAGGTTAACCAAGGTCCATCGGCAATGATGCCAGCAGTTTGCACGGGTCTACCTGATTGGACAGTGGAAGAGTGGAAAAATGTTACCTTCCACGACGAATCGAGGTTTGTACTCCACAGAAGTGACGGAAGGTGGCGGATACAGCGTTAGACACATGAGAACCAACACCCGGACACAGTTGTTGGTCAAGTACAGGCTGGCTGTGGCAGTGTGCATGTCTGGGGGATGTTTTCCTGGTATGACCTGGGATCGATGGTACCATTGGATGGGTCCCTGAAGCCAATGGCTACCTGTGCATCCTCGCTGACGATATGCATCCCTTCATGTTGAACGTTTACCCTATTGGTGATGGTGTCTACCAACAGGACCATGACCTGCCATGTCGCTAAGGTGGTGCGTAACTGGTTCCAGGAACACGACAGCGATGTCTTCGTTCTCCCTTCACTGGCGAAATTGCCCGACCTCAATCCCATTGAGCACTTGTGGGACCATTTGGTACGACAGGTTCGGCATGAGGACCCACAACCACGTCATATCCGGAACCTCCTGCTCTGCTGGAGTCCGAATGGGCATGTGCGCTTCTGGCAACCTTCCAGGGCCTCATTGCGTCCATGCCACGTCATCTTGCTGCTGTCATCTGGGCCAAGGGTAGTTATTACTATTATTAGGTAGGTGGTCATATTATTCTGATACGTGAGTGTATATACATTTTCTTCCTTTCCGGGGCCCAAAACTAGGGATTGAGTTATACTCGAAGTCGAATAATACTCGAATATTTGTGATATTATTATTAATCTGTTTTTCTTTTGTGGCGCTAACTGATTATAATTTTCTTCCCCCACATCTGAAATAAAATGTCATCTAATCCATTAGTTTAAAGGTTTTAAAAACATTCTGCTCGAAATTATGTAAAGACCTGAAAATTTTCACTGAACTTTTAATTTGAATTGGGATTCGAGCAAACTCATCCAAATACGAATACAAAGCCCTTGTAATTGGGCTGCCTTAAGCGACTGCTTGGAATGGTTATTTAGTTGGGGCTGCCCTAACGACAGGGCTTGGTTCAGTTTGTATCGAGCCAAATTGTTAATCTGCAGTTCCTAGGTTCAAGTCCCAACTGTTCCACAGCAATGAGAAAGTGGAGAGCGATGGGCTTGGAGAAGCCGCCTTCCGTAGTATGGAACGTTAAAACAATAAAAAAATGCTGGATGCAAATGGATGCACTTGGTGTCCTTGTGACCTGTTTATTTAGCCCGTTGTTTGCAAAAAAAAAACGCTGCTCAGAGGTAACAAAACTGTTTGCAAAAAAAAAACGCTTCTCAGAGGTAACAAAACTATTTGCTAACTCAGCAAGTAATTTATCTAGTGCTGCCATCTATGGATTAGCAGATAAAAGAATAATGTCTCAAAATACTGGCGTGATGTCATATCACTTATTCCATCGTTTTTTCCGCTGGAAGGAGGGTCGGGTTGTTTTATCTCTGAGCGGCACTTTTTTGCACACCATGGGCTGAATGGCCAGGTCACATGGAACCCGAAGGCTCAGAGAAGGTTGGCGGAGGAGACCCACTGGAACAGCTGTTAGGAGACAGATGGTAGCCTCCCGTCAAAGCCATCTAGCCTGTTCTTAACGTGCACAGGGTATGACTCATCTGCACACGGAACCACGGTTGAACTTCCCATCCGACGTACGGCGGCCTTTCCAAGCCCATCGGTGTTGCCTACTGACCGTTGGCAACGCGGGGAGTTTTGCGGAGATAAATTTGCGTGCTACCGACTGAACCACCCCGGCCCCCCGCTGGAAGGAGCCATCGGATGGATGTCTGACGACTTCGGATTAGGATCTGTGATTGTTAGCTTGCTAGGTGAGACAGAGAAGAATTAAGGATGCCATAAGCCACTCTCTCCCATTGACATACTCCAGTAATAAACATTGGTGGCTATGTTCAATGTTTTAGATAATCTCATTTATTCGAAAGCAAAGCCCAGTCGCGAAAGTTCGTAGTCAAGATGTACACTTTATAAACGACTGTAGCAGGTGTAATGCTGAATAAATTAAATCATGTAATGTTTAAATGAAATTTTGATGCTGAATTAAATTTTACATTTCTGGTGAAGTAAAAATTGCTGATTGCAACAGAATTACCAACTAGTGGAGTAGTAATTCTTGTTACCTCAAATGATCATAAAAAAATCAAATAAAATGACAGTTTTTATAAAAAAAACACCAAAAAAATAAATCTAGAGAAAAATGTTTTTTTTGTTTCCCTCTTTCTACAATTTCAAGCAGAATATTTGAAATATTTAGCTCCATTATTCTCTGAATAATGTCCTGACATCAACTGTCTATTTTTAAGTGCTCAGCATTAGTTAATGATTTTCAGTTTACATCTTATATATTTATATATACTATGTTGAAAATATCGGTCCGTCCCGTGGCCGAGTGGTTAGCACGCTTAACTACTTATCTAAGGGACCTGAGTTCGAGCCCCGGATTAGGCATGGATGTGTGTGTCATTTTTTTGCTAAGGTCCTGCCATCCTCTCAGATCTCCTACTGTGGCATCTGTCAGACCTCTGTGGCAAGCAGCTGCTTGAGGGAGTATTTATTTATTTTTTATGTTAAAAAAAGTGTCCGGACACTTCCATGTTAGGTGAATGGAAAGCCACTTTCAAAGCTCCCTAACACTAAAAATAAACCTGTTACGCAAAACCTGTTATTGGCGATACATTCTAGATGTCACTGTTAACTCTCTTAACATATTTCCCGTAATATTAGTTTAATATTTTAAGAATGAATGGAAGCTGAATCATTTATCTTAAATTTTTGACACTTGTGAAAAAAATACTAAGAGATAAAACACAACTCTTGTAACAATTTGTTCACTAAAATAAATTTAATCTCTGAAGTTTGAATCACGATTTTTTAAGATTTCATAATTTTGGAGGCAATGAGACTGTCGTCTGCGGTTAAATGATCCCGCTTCAATGATGCTTTAAATATTGATCAAAGATTGTTGAAAATTGCCACTGTTGATGGTGAGTTAACGTTCCATCCAACACATGGGGGCAGAACGTATCGTCTCATCTCATACATTGGGACAGAGCTTATCATCCCATGAAACACAAGAGGTCAACGCTCACCACATCTTCTAACACACGGTGGTAGAGCTTAACATCCAATCTGAAACCCGGGTTGCAGAGCTTAAGTTCCCATCTAACACATTTGGTCAGAGCCCACAACATCTTTTAACACAGGGAGGAAGAGCTTAACTTCCCATCTAATACAGAATGACAAAGCTTAATGTCCCATCTAATACACGAGCTAACACGTGCATCTAATACGATCTTACCACATTTCCTAACCCACTGATACAGAGCTTAGTATCCCATTTAAGACACGGTTGTGAGCTTAAAGTCCCATGTAAGACACAGAGGCAGAGCTGACAACATCTTCTAACTCACGGCGTACAACTTAATGTCCCATCTAATACAGTGTTGCATAGCTTAACGTCCCATCTATCACATGGGGAAAGACCTCACCATATCTTCTAACTCTCTGAGACAGAGCTTACTATCGCATCTAATACATGGTGTCAGAGCTTAACGACCCATCTAAGGCACGGAGGGCAGAGCTCACCACATCTTCTAACACATGGAGGCAGAACTTAATATCCCATCTAATACACGGATGCTGAAGTTAACATCCCATCTAACGAACGGGGCAGAACTTATCGTCCAACTCATGCACGGGGATAGATCTTATCAACCCACGAAACACACGGGATCGGCACTCATCACATCTTCTAACACACTGAGGCAGAGCTTAACATCCAATTTACACCTGGGTTGCAGAGCTTAACTTCCCACCTAACGGACGAGAGGCAGAGCCATCCACATCTAGCACATGGAGACAGATGTCAATTTCCAATGTAGATTGCTTAACGTCCCATCTAATGCATGGGGTAGACCTCACCATATTTTCGAAACACACGAAGGCAGAGATTGCTATCGCATCTAACAGACACTTGCAGAATTTAAAGTCCCATGTAACACATGGGACAGGCCTCCCAGTATATTCTAACAGAGGAGGCAGAGCTTAACACCCGATCTAATACACGGTGGCAGTTCTTAAGATCCCATCTAATACACGATTGTAGAGCTTAACGTCCAGTGTACTTTACGTAGCCATTGGTTGCATAAGGATTTCGTAGGTATGAATATTATAGTTCTGCATGAACAGAACTGTAGCGGGAAGTATCCATATACTTAAATAAGTTTCGTCTTTGAAAGATTGATGTTTCATTTGTAATTACTTGTCCAATATCAATTATGGTAGGTTAAAACTGATATTAAAATTTTCTAAGTATAGAAAGAAATGTTAACAATAAATAAAAAAAGAAAATAAAAAAATATTTTTTCGAACTATTTCTCAAAATAACCTAAAAATTCGAAAGGAAAAATAAGTTTTTAATGAAAAGTCAATATCTTGATAATTTTAACATCTGATTTAACGCACGGGGTTAGAGCTCACCACATCCTCTAACACACTGAGACAGAGCTTAACATGTCTAATACGCGGCGGCCTTTCCAAGTTAATCAGTGTTTACTTTCTTATCGAGGGCGTCGTGAGAGATGGCGGAAATAAATCTGAACTCAGGCGCAGTTGGGACTCGAACGTTAAAATTGCAGATTACAAACATAGCACTTTGTCGTCTGAGACAATTTTCGCTCCTCTAAAGAAGAAGAAACGATGGGCGAAGATGCTGGAATATACAGATCCTACACGTGTGTACGTCGTGTTGTCTTCATCAGTTCTGTTTATTGAAGACAGAAAAGGAACTTTATCAACGAATTGACTTTTCATTAAAAACTTAATTTTTGCATTCGAATTTTATCCAGGGAGATCAATCCCATCCATCCATGGCAATCACCTATCCAGGGAGAGGAGCGAGTTCCCTGCATTATTTTATCACCGCCGAGCAAAGTTTTCAATTGCTTGCAGCACGTGATTAATTTTACATACAATTTGGCTCCGAAAAATATTTATTTTCTTCATGAGCTACACTCATAATTTTTCTTTTCGTTTAGAGAGAAAATATCAAGAAGTAATAAAATCATTTTCTTTAATAAAATCTAATTTTGTAAAACTGATAGCAGCTAAGTTAAGAACAAAATTTTAATATTTTGAACAAACTACAGCATTTAGTATATTATAATAAATTGAGATTTATGTGTCAACGCTTGGTAACATGATATACAGGGTGAATCTGAAAAAGTGGGCAAAACTTTACGGGGTGGTAGAACGCAGCTATACGAGCATATTCGTCATAGACTGTATGGTCGGAACGCAAACGGCGAGCCGCTAGGTGGCGTTGGAAATGGTATAAAAGGGTCGGTCCTCGCACCCAACGGCATTTCTACCGTGGATTGCCGAGAGGATGACTGGTTATACTAACCACGAAATGGCGGAGGCAGCTCTTTTGAGCAATTTCTTTGAGCATGTACCTCAATTACATTCCTGTTAATAAAATGTTTTCTGAAGTATCTCCTCTCCTTCTTGTGTTCATTCCTTAAATGTGACAGTGGAAAACTACCTTTTAACTTCTCACCGCTTGCGTTCCGACCATACATTCTATGACGAATATTGCTCGTATAGCTGCGTTCTACCACCCCGTAAAGTTTTGCCTACTTTTTCAGATTCACCCTGTATATAATTATATTTTATACAATTGCTGATATTTTCAATAAATATCATAGCGAGTTTTCACTTGTATAAACGTTCAACAGATGGCAGCAGGCACTTCCCGTATCAACCATAAAAAAGGAATTACACTGTTAGAGCAAAGTGCAGGAGACAATGTACATCGATATGCTCCAGGGAACACAAACCTGCAATGTACATTGACTTATATGTATTCGCAAGATGATTAAATGTATTAATTTTCATATTAATTTTAAAAATTCTGCAAAATTACTCAAAATACATAGAACGGCTTTTCCAGGTATCGTAAAATGTATTCCTGAGCGGGATAAAACACCCATTGAATAACTTTAGGGTCAGCTACCACTGTGCCAAACAGCCATGGCTATTAGACATTTGGAAACACTGGTTAAATCGCAACGTATATATTACCAATAGTAAGACAAACCATAGCTGCAGTGAGCTAAAATAATTACACTGCGCATGCGCAGATTGCCCGTTACAGTTGTTTTTGTGCCTGCACATTAATTTGCCATATTCAGCTTCGGTAAAATTCCGCAGAACGGCGCCACTTACGCTTGTGCAAAGCTAGCCTTCTTCTCCTTAGACCTTCTTTGCAAGGGCTACGTAAGTCCAATCAGACTGTAATTTTCTCATCCAGACGCGTCTCTTTTGAACAACATCTGCTGCATTTCGCCACTCTAGGCCAATTCTAGCAAGATCCTGTTTGACATTGTCTGCCCATCGAATCCAAGTCTTCCCAATTTTCTGATACCCTTTAGGTACACTGTTCATAACGATCTTTGGCAATCTGCAGCTATGCATACGGGTAACATGGCCAAACCAACGCAACAACTCTTTTCTCCCTTAGACACTCCTTGGCTGCATAAGGATTTCGTATGTATGAATTTTATAGTTCTGAATGAGCAGAACTGTATCGGGAAGTAGCTGAAACTCAGGTTTTTCAACGAAAGATTGATGGTTTATTTTTAATTACTTGACTAATGTCAGTTATGGTAGTTAAAAACTAATCTCAAAATTTTTTAAGTAAAAAAGAAATGTTAACAATAAGTATAATAATATTTTTTTGAATTATTTCTCAAAATAACCTAAAATTCGAATACAAAATTAACTTTTTATTGAAAAGTATATTCCTTGATAAAGTTACTTTTCTGTCTTCAATAAACAGAACTGATGAAGACAACACGACGTACACCGTGTAGGATCTGAATATTCCAGCATCTTCGCCCATCGTTTCTTCTTCTTTAGGGGAGTGGAAATTGTCTCAGATGTCAAAGTGCTATGTTTGTAATCTGCAGTTTTAACGTTCAAATCCCAACTGCGCCTGAGTTGAAATTTATTTCCGCCATCTCTCACGACGCCCTCGATAAGAAAGTAAACACTGATTAACTCGGAAAGGCCGCGGCGTATTAAACGGTATGTTAAGTTCTGCCTCAGTGTGTTAGAAAATGTGGTGAGCTCTGACGTGCGTTAAATCAGACGTTAAGCTTATCAATAAATTGATTTTTCATTAAAAACTTATTTTTGTATTCGAATTTTAGGTTATTTTGAGAAATAATTCGAAAAAATATTTTTTTATTTTCGTTTTTTATTGATTGTTAACATTTCTTTCTACACTTAGAAAATTTTGAGATCAGTTTTTACCTACCATAACTGATATTAGACAAGTAATTACAAATGAACCATCAATCTTTCATGAACAAAAGAAAATTGGATACTTCCCGACAAAGAAGGTCTAAGGAGAAGAAGGCTAGCTTCGCACAAGCGTAAGTGGCGCCGTTCTGCGGAATTTTACCGAAGCTGAACGTGGCAAATTCATGTACATGCACAAAAACAACTGTAAGGGCGACCTGCGCATCACTGCATCTGTGGTTTGTCTTACTCTTGGTATATTTATTGCGATTTAATCAGTGTTTCAACCTGTCTAACACCCATGACTGTTTGGCATAGTGATAGCTCCTTAAAGTCATTCAGTGAGTATTTTATCCCGTTCAGGAGTATATTTTACGATACCTGGAAAAGCCGTTGTGTGTTTATTTTGAGTAATTTTGCAGAATTTTTAAAATTAATATGTAAATTAATGCATTTAATCGTCTTGCGAACATGTAAGTCAATGTATGTTGCAGTTTTGTGTTCCCTGGAGCATATCGACATATATAGGTGTCTGCAATTTGTTCTAATAGTAATTTTTTTTATGGTTGATACGAGAAGTGCCTGCTGCCATCTATTGACAGTTTATACAAATAAGAAATTCGATGTGACTTTAATTG
Organism: Ryuthela nishihirai; assembly: GCA_038380435.1. Lineage (NCBI taxonomy): Eukaryota > Metazoa > Arthropoda > Arachnida > Araneae > Heptathelidae > Ryuthela > Ryuthela nishihirai. Next base: position 3,525,342 of record JAWZYU010000031.1, on the reverse strand, counting down.
AAAATATCCTAAATTCTATGAAATATAATTAAACAAAACACGTTGTCTCGCATTAAGCCATAAATTTCAATTTATTATAATATATTAAATATAGTAGAATGTTCGAAATATTAAAATTTTTATGTTGAGCATAATTACTACTTGTTTTACAAAATGGGATTTTATTAAGGAAAATAATTTTACTAATCATTGTGAAATGAATATTATGATGGTGAAATTTAAGAAATGGAAACGCTTTGAACAGAGTCAAAGTGTATGTAAAATTAGTCACGTGGTGTAAGCTATTGAAAACCTTGCTGGGCGGTGGAAAAATAACGCACGGAACTGGCTCCTCTCCCTGGCTAGGTGGCTTCACTGCAATACACGAATTTGCCATGTTTAGAGGGCGCTGCAATCGAAAAGTTTACATTACGTCTATGGAAGTTAGCTCTCTTGTTCCTTAGACACTCCTTGCTTCCCGATACAGTTCTGCTCATGCAGAACTATAATATGAATATACATACGAAATCCTTATGCAGCCAAATGGCTATGCAAGTACACTGGACGTTAAGCTCTATAATCGTGTACTAGATGGGATCTTAAGAACTGCAACCGTGTATTAGATCGGGTATTAAGCTCTGCCTCCTCTGTTAGAATATACCGGGAGGTCTCCCCCATGCGTTACGTGGGACTTTAAATTCTGCAAGCATCTGTTAGATGGGATAGCAAGCTCAGCCTTCGTGTGTTTAGAAAATATGGTGAAGTTTGCCCCCATGCATTAGATGGGACGTTAAGCAACCTACAAGGGAAATTAACATCTGCCTCCATGTGCTAGATGTGGTTGGCTCTGCCTCTCGTCCGTTAGGTGGGAAGTTAAGCTCTGCAACCCAGGTGTAAATTGGATATTAAGCTCTGCCTCAGTGTGTTAGATGTGATGAGTGCTGATCCCGTGTGTTTCATGGGATGATAATCTCTGCCCCCGTGTATGAGATGGGACGATAAGTTCTGCCCCGTTTCTTTAGACGGGATGTTAACCTCTGAATCCGTGTATTAGGTAGGATATTAAGTTCTGCCTCCATGTGTTAGAAGATGTGGTGAGGTCTGCCCCCCGTGCTTTAGATGGGAGTTAAACTTTGCAACCCTGTATTAGATGGGATTTTTAGCTCTCCTTCCGTTTCTTAGAAGATGTGGTGAGCTCTGTCCCCATGCATTAGATGGGAGGATAAGCTCTGACACCATGTATTAGATGCGATAGTAAACTCTGTCTCAGTGTGTTAGAAGATGTGGTGAGGTCTGCCCCCATGTGATAGATGTGACGTTGAGCTCTGCAACAGTGTATTAGGTGGGACATTAAGTTCTACGCCGTGAGTTAGAAGATGTTGTCAGCTCTGCCTCTGTGTCTTACATGGGACTTTAAGATCACAACCGTGTTTTAAATGCGATACAAAGCTCTGTATCAGTGTGTTAGAAAATGTGGTGAGATCGTATTAGATGCACGTGTTAGCACGTGTATTAGATGGGACATTAAGCTTTGTAACCCTGTATTAGATGGGAAGTTAAGCTCTTCCTCCATGTGTTAGAAGATGTGGTGGGCTCTGACGAAATGTGTTAGATGGGAACTTAAGCTCTGCAACCCGGGTTTCAGATTGGATGTTAAGCTCTACCTCCGTGTGTTAGAAGATGTGGTGAGCGCTGACCCCTTGTGTTTCATGGGATGATAAGCTCTGTCCCAATGTTTCAGATGGGACGATACTTTCTGCCCCCATGTGTTAGGGTTGGTTTGGGTTGTTTTACCTCTGAGCGGCACTTGTTTGCACACCTTGGGCTAAATGACCAGGTCACATGGACCCCGAAGGCTCAGAGAATGTTGGGGGAGGGACTCGAACAGCTGTTGGGAGACAGATGGTAGCCTCCCGTCAAGGCCATCCAGCGTGTTCTTTAACGTGCACAGGGTATGGCTCTCCTGCACACGGGGTCACGGCTTAAAGTCCCATCCGACGGACGGCAGCCTTTCCAAGCCCATCGGTGTCCCCTACTGACCGTGGGGAGGGCGGAGAATTTTGCGGAGATAAATCTCAATGCTGACCCAGCTGGGACTCTAACCTGGGACCTACAGATTACGAGCCTGGCGCGCTACCGACTGAGCCCCCCCCCACGTGTTAGATGGGACGTTAACTCCCCATCAACAATGTCAATTTTCAACAATCTTCAATCAATATTTAAAGAATCATTGAAGCGGGATCATTTAACCGCAGACGACAAAGTCGCATTGCCTCCAATTTGATGAAATCTTATGATATTAATATTACGGGAAATGTGTTAAGAGATTTAACACTGACATCTAGAATTTATCGCCAATAACAGCTTTTGCGTAAAAGGTTTATTTTTAGTGTTAGGGAGCTTTGCAAGTGGCTTTCCATTCACATAACATGGAAGTGTCCGGACACTTTTTTCAACATAGTGTATATATATATATATAAGATGTAAACTGAAAGTCTTTAACTAATGCTGAGCACTTAAAAATAGACATTTGATGTCAGGACTTTATTCAGAAAAATAATGGAGCTAAATATTTGAAATGTTCTTCTTAAAATTGTAGAAATAGGGAAAAAAAACTAAAAAAAAATTTTCGAGATTAAATTTTTTGGGTTTTTTTTAATAACAACCGGCCCTTTATTTGATTTATAGGAATATTTGAGATAACAAGAATTAATACTGTACTAGTTCGTTATTCTTTTGCAATCAGGAATTTTTACTTCACCATAAATGTAAAATTTAATTCAGCATTAAAATTCCCTTTAAACATTACATGATTTAATTTATTCAGCATTACACCTGCTACAGTCGTTCATAAAGAGTACATCTTGACTACGGACTTTGAAGACTGAGCTTTGCTTTCGAATAAATGAGATTATCTAAAACATTGAACATAGCCACCAATGTTTATTACTGGAGTATGTCAATGGGAGAGAGTGGCTGATGGCATCCTTAATTCTTCTCTGTCTCACTTAGCAAGCTAACAATCACAGATCCTAATCCTAATTGTGATTCGAAGTCATCAGACATCCATCCGATGGCTTTTTCCAGCGGGTGACCGGGGTGGTTCAGTCGGTAGAGCGCAGATTTATCTCCGCAAAACTCCCCGCCTTGCCAACGGTCGGTAGGCAACACCGATAGGCTTGGAAAGGCCGCCGTCCGACAGAAGGGAAGTTAACCCGCGGTTCCGTGTGCGGGTGAGCCATACCATGTGCACGTTAAAGAACACGCTAGATGGCCTTAACGGGAGGCTACCATCTGTCTCACAACAGCTGTTCCAGTCGGTCTCCTCCCCCAACCTTCTCTGAGCCTTCGGGTTCCAAGTGACCTGGCCATTCAGCCCATGGTGTGCAAAGCAATGCCGCTCAGAGGTAAAACAACCCGACCCTCCTTCCAGCGGAAAAAACGATGGAATAAGTCATATGACATCACGCCAGTATTTTGAGACATTATAATTTTATCTGCTAATCCATAGATGGCAGCACTAGCTAAATTACTTGCTGAGTTAGCAAACAGTTTTGTTACCTCTGAGCAGCGTTTTTTTTTTGCAAACAACGGGCTAAATGAACAGGTAACAAGGATACCAAGTGCATCCATTTGCATCCAGCATTTTTTTTATTGTTTTAACGTTCCATACTACGGAAGGCGGCTTCTCCAAGCCCATCGCTCTCCACTTTCTCATTGCTGTGGAACAGTTGGGACTGGAACCTAGGAAATGCAGATTACCAATTTGCCTCGATACAAACTGAAGCAAGCCCTGCCGTTAGGACAACACCAACTGCTTAACCATTCCAAGCAGTCGCTTTAGGTAGAAAAATTTTAAGGGCTTTGTATTCGGATGAGTTTGCTCGAATCCCAATTCAAAATAAAAGTTCAGTGAAAGTCCTGAGGTCTACACATTGCTCTTTGAGCAGAATGATTTTAAAACCTTTGGACTAAGGGATTAGATGACATTTTATTTCAGAAATAGGGGAAGAAAATTATAATCAGTTAGCGCCAGAAAAGAGAAACAAATTAATAATAATATCACAAATACTCGAGTACTATTCGACTTCGAGTATAAGTCATTCCCTAGTTTTGGGCCTCAGGAACAGTTTGGGGTCAATCCCTAGTTTGGACCAATGGAAAAAAATGTATATACATAATCGTATCAGAATAATATGACCACCTACCTAATAATAGGAATAACTACCCTTGGCCCAGATGACAGTGGCGAGATGACGTGGCATGGACGCAATGAGGCCCTGGAAGGTTGCCAGAAGCACACATGCGCATTCGGACTCCAGCAGAGCACGGAGGTTCTCTGTGCTCTGCTGTAGTTCCGCAGATGATGGCTCCGTGGTCTGCTGGCACGAAGTTCCGGAAATGACGTGGTTGTGGGTCCGCATGCCGAACCTGTCGTTCCAAATGGTCCCACAAGTGCTCTACGGGATTGAGGTCGGGCAATTTCACCAGCCAAGGGAGAACGGAGACATCGCTGTCGTGTTCCTGGAACCAGTCACGCACCACCTTAACGACATGGCAGGGTCATGGTCCTGTTGGTAGAGACCATCACCACCAGGGTAAACGTTCAACATGAAGGGATGCAAAACGTCAGCGAGGATGGACAGGAAGCCTTTGGGGTTCAGAGACCCATCCAGTGGTACCATCGGTCCCAGGTCATACCAGAAAAACATCCCCCAGACATGCACACTACCACAGCCAGCCTGTACTTGACCAAAACGTGTGTCCGGGTGTTGGTTCTCATGTGTCTAACGCTGTATCCGCCACCTTCCGTCACTTCTGTGGAGTAGAAACCTCGATTCGTCGTGGAAGGCAACATTTTTCCACTCTTCCACTGTCCAATCACGGTAGTCCCGTGCAAACTGCAGGCATCATTGCCGATGGACCTTGGTTAACATGGGCACCTTTACTCAGCGTAGACTCCAGAAACCCATGCGTAACAGCGTTCACTCTACTGTCATCGGGGACACTTATCTGGGTCCCCAGCGTTCATTTGAGTGATCAATTCCTGGGCTGTTGCGCGTCGATTGGCCTTCAACAATCGAATAAGGCGCCATTGTCCTCTGGGATCGATGTCTTTTGGGGCTCCACAGTTTGGGGCCACACAGTGTGCCAGTGGTCCATTCTTGGTATACCTTTATTACAGTACCTCGCGAACAGCCCACGGAATCTGCTGTCTCCGAGATGCTTCCCCCTTGGCACGGTAGCCGATGATCACTCCTTTATGAACGTCCAACAAATCAATACCTCTGCCCATTGTGCACACGTTACACACTATGACTCATCTGTCCTGGCCGTCTGCTTATATCACCGTGTGGTCGACCTTCTCACATGCACTCTGTGACATGTCTGGGCGGGTACACTGTGATTCCGTGGGTGTTCATATTATTCTGATACGACTGTTTATTTTCTGAAGAGTCCGAAATGAGTTGTTATTTGGACTGAACTAGACTCTTTTCCACATGCTCGAGAGGTGAGCGAAAGCGTTTTTTATCCTCTGCCGTCACTAGCCGGAGGATCTAGTGAGGGTCATGGAGAGGAGCGAGTAAACAATAAACTTCAGACTGAGTGTTGCTGGCAAACAGGAAAGAAGTTTGTTAAACGCATCAAAGGGGCGTAGCTCTTTCTCAAAAGGGTCCCTATATGAATAGGATTTGGTTCAGTGTGGACCAAGGTAGAGTTCTGTTTGAACCAGGGTTTGGTTCTGTGTGAACCAGGGGTTCGTTTCTATGTTTGTAGGGTTTGGTCCAGTGTGAACCAAGGAAGAGTTCTGTGTGAACCAGGGGTTCGTTTCTATGTGAACCAGGGTTTGGTTCTTAGTGAACCAGGTAGTTAGGCAAGGATTAAATATTCTCTCGCCGAGTTTTGCGGTTGGTAAAGAGATCTCTGTACATATTTCCAGATCGTCACATGAATGCTTGCAGTAAAAAAGCAGCATTCGGATTAAAGAAAGCTGGTTGGAGGAATATTTATTTATTAATTTATCTGCAAAGTCATTTCATTCTGATCTTGAGCGCAGCTCAGGCCCACGAAATCGAGTACATTCCTATACGTACATGACTATACGTACATTCCTATACGTACATATTTGTATGCATGTAAATAGACTGTGTCGTCCGTCCTCTGCTCTGGCTCATTTGTTTATTTCATCTTCCTACACGACGTTTAGCACAACACGTCTGAAGCAAACCCAAGCATGGGTGTAAAATCACGTGAATCTGTGGTCTCATCTAGGATAATGGCTAATGTTAATTAAGTGGACTAATTAAACCCCCTCTATGAAGTGGCTCGGAAGAGTACTTCTCTCCTTACCTCATATCCACGACAAGGTCCTTGTAACCTAGCTATTTAACCCATTGTGCTAAAATATACATCTCAAACATAAAACCACCCAATCATAACGTGACGCGAATTGATGCATTTCCAGTCATCACATTCTGCATTTCATTGGCTTTCGTGGTTAAGTGTAATAAGCCACTATTGGACAAGAAACTCTTTGAGGTATACTCGCCGTTCCATTTATGTGAAACATTGTATAGTAAGGTTTGATTCATTCTGAAATTTATGTTCGAAACATTTCTCCATAAAACTTAAAAAGTTACTTAGTTCTGAATATAATTCGCGATATATTCGACAGACTTAGCTATCCAGGAATGGGAAAAATACTTCCATGGATTTTCGGTATGGCCCTCGACAGGGTCAGATTAGTGTAATGACCACACCTGCCACGGCCCGGGACAGTATTCTTCTACAGGAGGGTTGGGTTGTTTTATCTCGGAGTGACACTTTTTTGCCCACCGTGGTCTATACGTCTAGGTCACAAGTATCCCGAAGGCTCAGAGAAGATTGGGGAAGGAGACCCACTGGAACAGCTTTTCTGTGACAGATGGTAACCTCCCTTAAAGGCCATCCAGCGTGATCTTAAACGTGCACTGGGTATTGCTCTCCAGCACACAGCGACACGGCTAAACGTCACATCCGACGGATTCCGGCCTTTCTAAGCCCATTGTGTTCCCTACTGACCGTGGAGAAAGCGGGGAGTTTTGCGCATATAAACCTCCACGCTGACCCAGCTGGCACTCGAACTTGGGAACTGCAGAATACGAGCCTGGCGTGCTAACGACTGATCCTGTGATTACTAGCTTTATAGATTTCAAAAAGTCTTTTGACTCTACGGATCGACATAATTTGTGGTTGATTGTTGGATCATATGGAATACCTGATAAATTAGTGTAATGAGAGCTCTCTATAATAACACTGAGTCGAGTGAGAGAGTTGGTACGTCTTGCAGCGATTGGTTTAGCATTGCCAGTGGAGTTAGACAAGGGTGCATTTTGTCTCATTTTCTCTTTAGTTTAGTTATTGATTATGTAATGCGAAATTATTTGCAAGGGAAAGATTTTCGCCTTAAATTGTCTAGAGATTTCAAACTTTCTGATTTAGATTATGCAGATGATTTGGCCCAGTTGGCTACTGATGTTTATGAGATGAATTCGTTCATTAGGGCTGTTGATGAGACTGGTAATAGAGTATTTTTTGTGATAGACAGGAAACTAATGTGATGAAAATTGGTCAGGCAGATGGTGCTTCAGTTGCTTTCAATGGCTGCCCTCTTGATCAAGCGTCACACTTTAATTATCAGAATAGGAATTGCTGCTGGGACTTTTAAGAATCTATGGAGAGTATTGAATAATAGGCGTACAGGCATAAAGACTAAAATTAGGCTGTATAATAGTTTGGTTCTTTCTAAGATTTGTTATGGTAGCGAAATATGGACCTTTTGTAAACAGGATAACAAGAAATTTGATGCCTTTGATTCCAGATGTTTGCGCAATATCTTGGTCATTAGGAGGTTTTACTTTGTAACTAATGATGAGGTTAGGCAAAGGAGTCGGCAACCTCCTTTGAGCAGCATATTGTGCAGAGAGAGACTGAGTTTTGTTTGGCCATGTTACCCGTATGCATTAGCTGCAGATTTCCAAAGATCGTTTTGAACAGTGTACCTAAGGGTATCAGAAAAAGGGGGAGACGTAGGATGCGATGGGCAGACAATGTCAATCAGGACCTCGCTAGACTTGGCCTAGAGGGACCAAATGCAGCAGATGTAGCTCAAAATAGACACGTCTGGATGGGAAAATTACATAGTCTCGTTGGACATCCGTAGCCCTTGGCTACATTTAGATTTTGAATGTAAAGTTCTGCAGGAGCGAGCACAATTGTGCCTGGAAGTTTAAGGCTTGTTGAATTTAACAACGATGAAATAATTATGGTTTATTTGTAAGTCCTTGTCTAATATCAATTTTGGCTGGTAAAAATTGATCTTGAAATTTTTTAAGTATAGAGAGAAATATTAAAAATAAATAAAAAATCGAAAATAAAAAAATATTTTCTCGAATTATTACTCAAAATAACCTAAATTTGAATGCAAAAATAACTTTTTAATGAAAAGTAAGATAAACTTTTCTCTCTCTCATAAACAAAAATTATGAAGACAACACGACGTACCCACGTGTGGATCTGTATATTCCAGCATTTTAGCCCATTGTTTCTTTCTCTTTAGGCAGCGGAAATTGTCTCAGACGGCAGAGCCATGTTTGTAGTCTGCAGTTCTAACGTTCGAATCCCAACTGCGCATGATTTGAGATTTATTTCCGACATCTCTGACGACGCCCTAGACAAGAATGTGTACACTTGTCTAGGGTGTACACGGCCTTGGAAAGGCGCCGTGTATTAGATGGGATATTAAGCTCTGCCTCCGTGGGTTACAAGATGTGGCGAGGTCTGCCCCCATGCGTTAGATGGGATGTTAAGCTCTACAACCAGAGTGTTAGATGGGATGTTAAGCTCTGCCTTCATTGTTAGAAGATGTGGAGGGCTCTGCCGCCATGCATTGGATGGTACGTCAAGCTCTGCAACCGTGTGTTAGATGTGATGTTAAGCTCTGCCTCCATTGTTAGATGTGGAGGGTTCTGCCCCCATGCATTGGATGGTACGTCAAGCTCTGCAACAGTGTGTTAGATGGGATGTTAAGCTGTGCCTCCATTGTTAGAATATGTGTAGGGTTCTGCCCCCATGCATTGGATGGTACGTCAAGTTCTGCATCCGTGTGTTAGATGGGATGTTAAGCTCTGCCTACGTGCATTGGATTCCCCCGTGTGTTAGGTGGGAAGTTAAGCTCTGCAACGCAGGTATTAGATTGGATGTGACCTCTGCGTGATGTTAACCTCTGCAACCGTGTATTAGATGGGATATTAAGCCCTGCCACCATGAGTTATAAGATGTGGTGAGCTCTGACTTCGTGATTCAGATGCGAAGTTAAATTCTGCAACCCTTTATTAGGTAGTAAGTTAACATCTGACTTCATGTGTTAGAAGATATCGTGGGCTCTGCCTCCCTGCGTTAGATGGGAAGTTAAATTCTGCAACCCTGAATTAGATGAAAAGTTAACCTCTGCCCCCGCGTGTTAGGTGGGAAGTTAAGCTCTACAACGCAGGTATTAGATTGGATGTTAAGCACTACCTAAGTGTGTTTGAAGATGTGGAGGGCTCTGATCCAGTGTGTTTCATGGGATTGTGTTCTGCCCCGTTTGTTGGATGGGATATTAAGTTCTGCCTCCATGTGTTTAAAGATGTGGTGAGGTCAGACATCCATCCGATGGCTCCTTGCAGCGGTGGGAGGGGGTGGTAGTGGGGGTGGCTCAGTCGATAGCGCTCCAGGCTCGTAATCTGCAGTTCCCAGATTCGAGTCCCAGCTCTGTCAGCGTTGAGATATATCTCTGCAAATATTCCGCACCCTACCCACGGTCAATAGACACCGATGGACATGGAAAGACCGCTGTCCGACGGATAGGACGTTAAGCTGTTGTCCCGTGTGCCCTATACCCTGTGCACGTTAAAACACAGGCCGGATGGCCTTAACGGGAGGCTACCATCTGTTTCCCAACAGTTGTTCCAGTTGGTCCCCTCCCTCAACCTTCTCTGTTCCTTCGTGGTCCTTGTGACCTGGCCATTTAACCCATGGTGTGCAAAAAAGTGCCGCTCAGAGATAAAACAACCAAATCCAAAGGAGCTAGATGCTGCAAACTTTGCATGAACGTTTATTTCACTCAGTGGGAGAACGTACGCTAAAACGAACGTGCGAAACCCTGGTGGCAACCAAAATTGAGTGAGGGTGGGGAGTTTAAACTTCACAAATTCCCCCCAGACTTAACATCAACTGTTGAAAGTTATTCAAAATATCTGTTGCTTCAAATAAATTTGAAAAAAGGAATGCATAAAACTAATATCTTTTTGATTATGATGTGATAAAGTCATTTTTCATTTTGTTGGGTCACGAGCACTAACATCCGTGAATATTGAAGTCATTCGAATTAAGTACGAGCTAATTAAACACGAGATTCTTTGTTGAAGTAAAAGCTTCAAAAACTAAACATTCGTATCGGAAATTAAATTCATTTATTTATTTTGAAAAAATATTAAAATTTAATAAACGTATACCTCATACGTTAATTAATAAACGTTATAATATGTTAAGTAATAAATAATGTTTTCCAATAACAATAATAAATTTTTCGTACTACCTAAACACTTTCTGGGCAACTTGAATCATATATTTCTTTTTCTATAAAGTTAAATATACTTGTCACACTGTATCGTATTAACTCTGGTGGGTACAAAATGATTTGAAAAGTTTGATTATTTGAACGAGGCAATTTCGTTTTTTTTTTTTTGTTAACTTCTGACTTGGGGAGGGGTATACGGTACTTCAAAATATGACCATTTCTTTCTTTCCCTAAAAGAGAGGGATGAATATTAAACCAGCGAACAATTTCTTCTTTTTTTTACCTATCTTTGTAATGATTATCTCACTCGTCATTGGCATATTTTGATCATTTGTTTCTTGGTTTGCTATTATGTTTATGAAAACAGTAGTTTTGCCATATCTCCCTCCGTTGGGTTTGGAATGCGCACTGTCCGCCAGGTTCGAGTCCCAACTGGGTCAGCGTTGAGATTTATCTCCGAAAAACTCTTCTCCCGTCCAAGGAGAGTACCAGACACCAGTGGACTTGGAAGGGCCGCCGTGGTTAAGTCGTGGTTCCTGATGTGGAACAACCATACCCTGTGAACGTTAAAGAACACGATGGATGGCCTTGATGGGAGGCTACCATCACTCTCCGAAATGGTATTCCGATGGATCCCCTCCGCCAACCTCCTCTGAGCCATCGCGATTTTGTGACCAGGCCATTTAGACCACTGTGTGCAAAAAAGATGATATAAGATACAACTGATATTAGATATTGTTGTAAACATTATATTTCAGTATTGCCATGTGCATTACGTTTCGATATTGATATAAGCATCACGTTCAGTATTGTTATAAGCATTGTGTTTCATAATGTTACAACACCTTTTTGAACTTCTTTTCATCATGTTACAACTTCTCTTTAAATTTCTTTTCAGTATGTTACAACTTTTTTTTAAAATTTAGTGCATTTGTCCTCTTGTGATTTGTACAAAAATTATATCCGGAATATAAAGTAACGGGTGGGATTTTTTACTTCTGAGTGGCACGTTTTTGCAGCCGCCCTGCCCACGGTCAGTAGAGGACACCGATGGGCTTGGAAAGGCCGCCGCCCATGGGATGAGACGTTAAGTCGTGGCTCCGTGTACGGGAAAGCCATACCCTGTGCACGTTAAATAACACGCTGGATAGCCTTGGCCGGAGTCTACCATCTGTCTCCCAACAGCTGTTCCAGTGGATCCCCTCCCCCAACATTCTCTGGGCCTTCGGGGTCCTTGTGACCTGGCCATTTAGCCCATTCTGTACAAAAAAGTGCCGCTCAGAGGTAAAACAACCCAGCGTTTTTGCAGACAATGGACTAAGTTACCAGATCACAGGAACCCCCAAAGGTTAAGAGAAATTTTGCTCTACAGTTTTATTTACATTGTGGTCCGTAAATGGTAGCTAGGCATGAAGTGAAAGAATAGCTGTGTACCAATTCCCAGCGATGATGCACAGAACTGGCCAGGTCTAGCGTCTAATGTCCGATCCTGCCTATTCGTGGTGCAGGCCTTTAGTACCTTTCAAAAGAGATATTCTCTTTTGGAAGGGAAAGGAAGTGGTGGGCTGCCAATTCAGTATGGCCTACTGATCTGGTCATCTATGGCCACTTTTTTTTTTCAACCCTGCTGAGGAGTAGTCAACTTCACAGGGTCCTGGTGCCGGCCATTTATACCTACTACACTGGACTTTTTTATGGATTTAAGCTTGATTATGGATTCTGGACTTGCTGCAGTGGTGGGCTTCTGTTGAGGGAGAATCTGCCTCAGTGTTTTCTGCTTGCTTATAGATTGCCAGCCCTAAGTGAACAGAGGCATGGGATACCTTATATCAGCTGGTGGATAATCCTGATCGGAGGCCATCGCAAGTACCTGAACTTCCCCTAGTTAGTTCGGCATCGTCAATCCTAAGTAATGTATCTCAAACAGGCCATTTGGCTCTTGAAAAAGTCCACTTGTAAAGGTGGTGTCTGAAGTACCTACCAGCATCGGTGATTTCAGCCTTTAGCGGAGGAGGAACGGGTCTTTCTCCCATGCTTGCGATCTGGGGGCTGTTTCATATTGTTGGCCCTACCTGTCTCAATAAACCTAGTTTCTTTAAAAATCCTACTGATCATTTTCTCTCTGCAGGAACATGGAACGTGAGGACATTAAATAGAAATTATTCTCTTGATGACTTCACGCATTAATTCCAGCGCTATAACCTGGATAATCTAGGCTTGAAAGAGACCAGATCGACAGGGAAAGATGTGATACTTAAAATAACTTTAAATTTCTCTTTTGAGGCAAGGATGATGGAAAGCATCTCCAAGATCTACAGTTGCTTCTCAGCAGACACGCCGTTGATGCTCTTCTACGATACAAATGCATTAATGAAAGATTTCTTACAGCAAAATTTAAAACAAAAATTAAAAACTTTAATGTCATCTGTTATTACGTCCCCATAGAGGACTCATGAAAACGAAAAGGATACGTTTTTCAAACAGCTTCAGGATATTTAGAATTCAGTGAAGAAAGGAGATATTTCTCTTGTGCTAGGTGACTTCAAGGATGAAGTTGGTACTGACTCTGACTTTTGGGCAGGAGTTTTAGGTACTTTTGTCATTTGTAGTTCCAATGGCAATGGGGGACGTCTCCTACAGGTAAGTAAACTTAATGATTTACAAATAACTAACGCATAATACAAAATTCGGGACATTTATAAATAAATGTGGGATTAACCTGATGGATTGCACAGAAATATAATAGATTATATTTTAATTAACAACAACGGGGTAGTTCAGTTATCAATACCGGATCATACAGGGGAGCCGATGATCATAGTACAAATTCGTCGTGGAAGGCAACATTTTTCCACTCTTCCACTGTCCAATCACGGTGGTCCCGTGCAAACTGCTGACATCATTGCCGATGGACATTGGTTAACATGACCACCTTTACTCAGCGTAAACTCCAGAAACCCATGCGTAACAGTGTTCACTCTACTGTTATCGCGGACACTTATCTGAGTCCCCAGCGTTCATTTGAGTGGTCAATTGCTGCGCTGTTGCGCGTCGATTGGCCTTTAACAATCGAATGAGGCGCCATTCTCCTCTGGGGTCGATGTCATTTGGGGCTCCACAGTTTGGGGCCACACAGTGTGCCAGTAGTCCATTCTTGGTATACCGTTATTACAGCACCTCGCGAACAGCCCACGGAATCTGCTGTCTCCGAGATGCTTTCCCCCTTCGCACGGTAGCCGATGATCATACCTTTATGAACGTCCGTCAAATCAATACCTCTGCCTATTGTGCTCAGGTTTCTCACTATGACTCATCTGTCCCGGCCGGCTGCTTATATCACCGTGTGGTCGACCTTGTCATATGCACTCTGTGACATGTCTGGGCGGGTACACTGTGATTCCGTGGGTGTTCATATTATTCTGATACGACTGTTTATTTTCTGAAGTGTCCGAAATGGGAATGTGGCTCATGAGTTGTTATTTGGACTGAACTAGACTGTTTTCCACATGCTCGAGTGGTGAGCGAAAGCACTTTTAATCCTCAGCCGTCACTAGCCAGAGGATCTAGTGAGGGTCATGGAGAGGAGCGAGTAAACAATAAACTTCAGACTGAGTGTTGCTGGCAAACAGGAAAGAAGTTGTTAAGCGCATTAAAGGGGTGTAGCTCTTTCTCAAAAGGGACCCTAAATGAACAGGGTTTGGTTCAGTGTGAACCAAGGTAGAGTTCTGTGTGAACCAGGGTTTGGTTCTGTGTGAACCAGGGGTTCGTTTCTATGTTTGCCAGGGTTTGGTTCTGTGTGAACCAGGAGTGCGTTTCTATGTGAACCAGGGTTTGGTTCTGTGTGAACCAGGAGGCGGTTTTGTGTGAACCAAGGTACGGTACTCTGAGAACCAGGAGGCGATTTTTGTGAACCAGGTAGTTTGGCAAGGATTAAATATTCTCTCACCGAGTTTTGCGGTTGGTAAAGAGATCTCTGTACATATTTCCACCTCATCACATGAATGCTTGCAGTAGCAAATCAGCATTCGGATTAAAGATCTGATTGGAGGAATATTTATTTATTAATATATCAGTAAAGCCATTTCATTGTAATCTTGAGTGCAGCTCAGGCCCACGAAATCGAGTACATTCCTATACGTACATGTTGTATGCAGGTAAATAGACTGGGTCGTCCGTCCTCTGCTCTGGTTCATTTGTTTATTTCATCTTTCTACACGACGTTTAGCACAGCACCTCTGAAGTACACCTAAGCATGGGTGTAAAAAACCCGAGAATCTGTCGTCTCGCCTAGGATAATGGCGAATACTAATTAAGTGAACTAATTAAACCCCCTCTATGAAGCGGCTCGGAAGAGTACGTCTCTTCTTACCTCAGGTCCACGACAGGGTCCTTGTAACCTAGCTATTTAACCCATTGTGCTAAAACATACGTCTCAAAGATAAAACCACACAATCATAACGTGATGCAAATTGATGCATTTCCAGTCATCACATCCTGCATTTCATTAGCTTTCGTGGTTAAGTGTAATAGGCCACGATTGGACAAGAAACTCTTTGAGGCATATTCGCCGTTCCATTTATGTGAAACATTGTATAGTAAAGTTTGATTCATTCTGAAATTTATCTTCGACACATTTCTCCATAAAACTTAAGAAGTTACTTATTTCTGAATGTAATTCGCGATAAATTCGACACACATACTACCCAGGAATGGGAAAATCCTTCCCTGGATTTCCGGTATGGCCTCGACAGGGCCCGGTTAGTGTAATGACCACACCTGCCATGGTCCGGGAGACTAACTTTAAGGATGGACTCACTTTTAAGGAGGGGTTCTTTTTTAGGAGGGTTGGGTTGTTTTACCTCTGAGTGACACTTTTTTGCACACCGTGGGCTAAATGGCTTGGTCACAAGGATCCCGAAGGCTCAGAGAAGATTAGATGAGGAGACACATTGGAACAGCTTTTGGGTGACAGATGGCAACTCCCTTCAAGGCCATCCAGCCTGATCTTAAACGTGCACTGGTATGGCTCTCCAGCACACAGCGACACGGCTAAACGTCACATCCGACGGACTCCGGCCTTTCTAAGCCGATCGTGTTTCCTACTGACCATGGAGAAGGCGGGGAGTTTTGCGCAGATAAACCTCCACGCTGACCCAGCTGGAACTCGAACTTGGGAACTGCAGAATACGAGCCTGCCGCGCTAACGACTGATCCTGTGATTGCAAGCTTTCAAGATTTCAAAAAATCTTTTGACTCTGTTGGTGATCATAATTTGTGGTTGATTTTTAGATCATATGGAATACCTGATAAATTAGTGTAATGATAGCTCTCTATAATAACACTGAGTCGAGTGAGAGAGTTGATACGTCTTGCATCGATTGGTTTAGCATTGCCAGTGGAGTTAGACAAGGGTGCATTTTGTCTCCTTTTCGCTTTAGTTATTGATTATGTAATGAGAAATTCTTTGCAATGGAAAGATTTTCGCATTAAATGGTCTAGAGATATCAAAATTTCTGATTTAGATTATGCAGAAGATTTTGCCCTGTTGGCTACTGATGTTGATGAGATGAATTCGTTCATTAGGGCTGTTGATCAGACTGTAATAGAGTAATTTTGGTGATAGACAGGAAACTAATGTGATGAAAAGTCAGGCAGATGGTGCTTCAGTTGCTTTCAGTGGCTGCCCTCTTGATCAAGCGTCTTACTTTAATTATCAGAATAGGAATTGCTGCTGGGACTTTTAAGAATCTATGGAGAGTATGGAATAATAGGCGCACAGGCATAAAGACTAAAATTAGGCTGTATAATAATTTGGTTCTTTCTAAATATAGTTATGGTAGCGAAACATGGGCCTTTTGTAAGCAGGATAACAAGGAACTTGATGCCTTTGATTCCAGATGCTTGCGCAATATCTTGGTCATTAGGTGGTTTGACTTTGCAACTAATGATGAGGTTAAGCAAAGGAGTCGGCAAACTCCTTTGAGCAGCATATTGTGCAGAGAGAAATTGCGTTGGTTTGGCCATGTTACCCATATGCATAGCTGCAGATTTCCAAAGAACGTTTTGAACAGTGTACCTAAGGGTATCAGAAAAATGGGGAGACGTAGATGCGATGGGCAGACAGTGTAAATCAAGACCTTGCTAGAATTGCCCGTGGCCAAATGCAGCAGCTGTAACTCAAAAGAGACACGTCTGGATGGGAAAATTACATAGTCTCGTTGGACATCCGTAGCCCTTGGCCACATGAAGATTTTGAATGTAAAGTTCTTCAAGAGCACACCTGTGTCTGGAAGTTTAAGGCTTGTTCAAGTTGACAACGATGAAAGCCTGATGGTTTATTTCTAATTACTTGTCTAATATCAGTTTTGGTTGGTAAAAACTGATCTTGAAATTTTTTAAGTATGGAAAGAAATATTAACAATAAATAAAAAATCGAAAATAAAAAAATATTTTTTCGAATTATTTCCCAAAATAACCTAAATTTCAATGCAAAAATAACTTTTTAATGAAAAGTCAATTCCTCGATAAATTACTTTTCTCTCTATCATAAACAGAAATTATGAAGACAACACGACGTACCCACGTGTGGATCTGTATATTCCAGCATCTTAGTCCATTGTTTCTTTCTCTTTAGGCAGCGGAAATTATCTCAGACGGCAGAGCGCCCTGTTTGTAATCTGCAGTTCTAACGTTCGAATCCCAACTGCGCATGATTTGAGATTTATTTCCGACATCTCTGACGACGCCCTAGACAAGAATGTGTATGTCGCAGGGAGATGATAAAAATAGTGATTTGATCAAATCCCTAAGGTATATGATCAATTCACAGAAGATGTTAAAATAACAACTCTGTGGGGTGATTTCCCTGAAGAAAATGTGATTTGATCAAATCCCTTAACTGTTTTAGGGAAAAGATGAAATAATATTGTTTAGATATTAAAAGTATTTATTTAGTAAACCATGCATTATTAAATGTAGAATAGTTAATACAACAATAGTCATTGAAACACAAATTATTTATTCGAAACTAATTAACAAAAGAAATAGGTACTTAAGCTGATATTTTTGAAAACAGCATTATTAAATGTAGAAGAGTTAATACAACAATAGTCATTGAAACACAAATTATTTCGGGGATTACGGAATTGTAATAGCCGGTACATTGTACTTTTTTCGTTTTTTCCGAATCGCCTTTTTTCACCTCTTATTATCTCCTTTCCGAATCGCCTTTTAAAGGTATTCTTAATGTATCTCAATCTACAAAACACCGCCTGCCGAATTATTCAAAACGCCCTTCATAAGCGAAGGCCAAGTGAGAACGAATCTGTAAAGTGGTGAATCTCTTGAGTATGAATCTTCGGGTCACGTGACTCCGTGTTCCAAATTATAATGAAACGCCCCGAATGAGCGGAGGCCAAGTGAGAACGAATCCGTCAAGTGGTGAGTCTCTTGAGTATGAATCTTTAGCTCACGTGACACTACTTTGGACACTAGAAACGGGTCCTTTTTTTACCTTTCTGGGAAAAATGTTTAAGTAGTGGTGATAATTTAAATTGTTCAATGATTGTGACAGCTTCTTCTGTCCTTTCGCGAGTCCACAAAGATTTTTCTTTTTCATGCGGCTTGTTCAAAAACGTCCTGATAGTTTCATTAAACTGTTCTTCAGATACAAATTCGGTCAGAGTTTGATTTTTTTCTATATCTGAACTCATTTTTCTACGGTAGGTACTTGATAAAACTCGAAATATAGAAAACAATAATAAAAATGCGCGCAACCTTCCTCGCGTAATGTTTGGGCCCTGGCCGGCACGGACGCCAGAGGGGAGCGGTGAGGTAAATGGGAGTGGTAACAAGCGAAACAGAGGTGTGCGAGTCCTGACTTCTTTATTTCATCTTTTCACTAAAACACTTAAGGGATTTGATCAAATCACTTACTTTCTTCAGGGAAATCACCCCACAGAGTTGTTATTTTAACATCTTCCGTGAATTGATCATGTACCTTAGGGATTTGATCAAATACCTATTTTCTTAATCTCCCTGAGACATGTACACTGATTCTCTTGGAAAGGCAGCCGTGTATTAGATGGATATTAAGCTCTGTCTCCATTTGTTACAAGATGTGGCGAGGTCTGCCCCCATGCGTTAAACAGGACGTTAAGCTCTGCAACCGTGTGTTAGATGTGATGTTAAGCTCTGCCTCCATTGTTAGAAGATGTGGAGGGCTCTGTCACCATGCATTGGATGGTACGTCAATCTCTGCAACCGTGTGTTAGATGGGATGTTAAGCTGTGCCTCCATTGTTAGAATATGTGGCGGGTTCTGCCCCCATGCACTGGATGGTACGTCAATCTCTGCAACCGTGTGTTAGATGGGATGTTAAGCTCTGCCTCCATTGTTAGATGTGGAGGGTTCTGCCCCCATGCATTGGATGGTACGTCAAGCTCTGCAACCGTGTGTTAGATGTGATATTAAGCTCTGCCTCCATTATTAGATGTGGAGGGTTCTGCCCCCATGCATTGGATGGTACGTCAATCTCTGCAACCGTATGTTAGATGTGATATTAAGCACTGCCTCCATTGTTAGATGTGGAGGGTTCTGCCCCCATGCATTGGATGGTACGTCAAGCTCTGCAACCGTGTGTTAGATGGGATGTTAAGCTGTGCCTCCATTGTTAGATGTGGAGGGCTCTGCCCCCATGCATTGGATGGTACGTCAATCTCTGCAACCGTGTGTTAGATGTGATATTAAGCTCTGCCTCCATTGTTAGATGTGCAGGGTTCTGCCCCCATGCATTGGATGGTACGTCAAGATCTGCAACCGTGTGTTAGATGTGATATTAAGCTCTGCCTCCATTGTTAGATGTGCAGGGTTCTGCCCCCATGCATTGGATAGTACGTCAATCTCTGCAACCGTGTGTTAGATGTGATATTAAGCTCTGCCTCCATTGTTAGATGTGCAGGGTTCTGCCCCCATGCATTGGATGGTACGTCAAGCTCTGCAACCGTGTGTTAGATGGGATGTTAAGCTGTGCCTCCATTGTTAGAAGATGTGGAGGGCTCTGCCCCCATGCATTGGATGGTATGTCAAGCTCTGCAATCGTGTGTTAGATGTGATGTTAAGCTCTGCCTCCATTGTTAGAAGATGTGGAGGGTTCTGCCCCCATCCATTGGATGGTACGTCAAGCTCTGCAACCGTGTGTTAGAAGGGATGTTAAGCTCTGCCTCCGTGTGTTGGAAGATGTGGTGAGGTCTGCCCCCATGCGTTACATGGGACTTTAACTTCTGCAACCGTCTGTTAGATGGGATAGCAAGCTCTGCCTCCTTGTGTTTAGAAAATATGGTGAGGTCTGCCCCCCATGATTTAGATGGGACGTTAAGTTCTGAACCATGTATTAAATGGGATAATAAGATCTTCCTACGTGTGTTACAAGTTGTAGTTCTCTCTACCCCCTTGCGTTACATGGATCGTTAAGCTCAGCAACGGTGTGTTAGATTGGATGTTAAGTTATGCCTCCGTGTGTTAGAAGATGTGGTGGGCTCTGCCCCCCATGCGTTAGAATGGACATTAAGATCGGAAACCCGTCTGTTAGATGGGATGTTAGGCTCTGCCTCTATGTGTTAGAAGATGTGGTGAACTCTGCCCACCTGCTTCAGATGGGATGTTAAGATCTCCACCTGTGTGTTACATGCGATAGTAAGCTCTGCCTTAATGTGTTAGATGTGGTGAGTTCTGCTCCCTTGTATTATATGGGACGTTAAGCTCTGCAACCATGTGTTAGATTGGATGTTAAGCTATGCGCCGTGAGTTAGAAGTTGTTGTCAGCTCTGACTCTTTGTGTTACATGGGATGTTAAGCTCAACAACCGTGTTTTAATTGCGATATTAAGCTCTGTATCTGCGTGTTAGCAGATGTGGTGATATTTGCCCACGTGACGTTAACCTCTGCAACCGTGTATTAGATGGGATATTAAGCCCTACCACCATGAGTTATAAGATATGGTGAGCTCTGACTTCGTGATTCAGATGGGAAGTTAAACTCTGCAACCCTGTATTAGGTAGTAAGTTAACATCTGCCTTCATGTGTTAGAAGATATGGTGGGCTCTGCCTCCCGTGCGTTAGATGGGAAGTTAAACTCTGCAACCGTGAATTAGACGAAAGGTTAACCTCTACCCCCGTCTGTTAGGTGGGAAGTTAAGCTCTGCAACGCAGGTATTAGATTGGATGTTAAGCCATGCCTCAGAGTGTTTGAAGATGTGGAAGGCTCTGATCCAGTTTGTTTCATCGGATTGTGTTCTGCCCCGTTCGTTAGATGGGATATTAAGTTTTGCCTCCATGTGTTAGAAGATGTGGTGAGGTCAGACATCCATCCGATGGCTCCTTGCAGCGGTGGGCGGCGGTGGTGATGGGGGTGGCTCAGTCGATAGCGCGCCAGGCACGTAAACTGCAGTTCCCAGGTTCGAGTCCCAGCTCGGTCAGCGTTGAGATTTATCTATGCAAATATTCCGCACCCTACCCAAGGTTAGTAGACACCGGTGGACATGGAAAGGCCGCTGTCCGACGGTAGGATGTTAAGCTGTGGTCCCGTGTGCCCTATACCCTATGCACGTTAAAGAACACGCTGGATGGCCTTAACGGGAGGCTACCATCTGGCTCCCAACAGCTATTCCATTCGGTCCCCTCCCCCAACTTTCTCTGTTCCTTCGGGGTCCTTGTGACCTGGCCATTTAACCCATGGTGTGCAAAAATTGCCGCTCAGAGAAAAAACAAACCAATCCAAAGGAGCTAGATACTGCAAACTTTGCATGAACGTTTATTTCACTCAGTGGGAGAACGTAGGCTATGTGCGAAACCCTGGTGGCAACCGAAATTCGGTGGGAATGGGGAGTTTAAACTTCTCAAATTCCCCACAGATTTAACATCAACTGTTGAAAGTTATTCAAAATATCTGTTGCCACCAATAAATTTGAAAGAAGGAATGCATAAAACTAATATCTTTTTGATTATGTGTGATGAAGTCATATTTCAGTTTGTTGGGTCAAGAGCACTAACATCCGTGTATTTTGAAGTTATTCGAATTAAGCACGAGCTAATTAAACACGAGATTTTTTGTTGAAGTAAAAGCTTCAAAAACTAAACATTCGTATCGGAAATTAAATTCATTAATCTATTTTGAAAAAATATGTAAAATGTAATAAACGTATACCTCATACGTTAATTAATAAACGTTTTAATATGTTAAGTAATAAATAATGTTTTCCAATAAAAATAATAAATTTTTCGTAGTCCTTAAACACTTTGTGGGCAACTTAAATCATATATTTCTTTTCATATAAAGTTATATATATATATATTTGTCACACCGTATACGAGGAACTCTGGTGGGTACAAAATGATTTCAAAAGTTTGATTATTTGAACGAGGCAATTTCGTTTTTTGGTTAACTTCTGACATGGGGAGGGGTATACTGTATTTCGAAAAATGCCCTTTTCTTTCTTTTCCTAAAAGAGAGGGATGAAAATTAAACCAGAGATATTTGCTTCTTTTTTTTTACCTATCTTTGTAATGTTTTTCTCACTCGTCATTAGCATATTTTGTTCATTTGTTTCTCGGTTTGCTATTATGTTTATGAAAACAGTAGTTTTAATATATTTCCCTCCGTTGGGTTTGGAATGTGCACAGTCCGCCAGGTTCGAGTCCCAACTGGGTCAGCGTTGAGATTTATCTCCGAAAAACTCGCCGCCCGTCCCAGGACAGTACAAGACACCAGTGAACTTGGAAGGGCCGCCGTGGTTAATCGTGGTTCCTGATGTGAAACAACCATACCCTGTGAACGTTAAAGAACACGATGGATGGCCTTGATAGGAGGCTACAATTTCTCTCCGAAATGGTATTCCGATGGATCCCCTCCGCCAACTTCCTCTGAGCCATCGGGATTTTGTGACCAGGCCACTTAGACCACTGTGTGCAAAAAAGATGATATAAGATAGAATTGATAATAGATATTGTTATAAACATTATATTTCAGTATTGTCATGTGCATTACGTTTCGATATTGATATAAGCATCACGTTTCAGTATTGTTATAAGCATTGTGTTTCATAATGTTAGTTTAAAAAGAAGTTGTAACATTATGAAACACAACATACTGAAAAGAAATTTAAAGAGAAGTTGTAACATGATTAAAAGAAGTTTAAAAGAAGTTGTTCTTTTAATCATGTTACAACTTCTCTTTAAATTTCTTTTCAGTATGTTACAACTTCATTTTTAATTTTAGTGCATTTGTCCTCTTGTGATTTGTAAAAAATTATATCCTGCATAAAAAATAACGGGTGGGATTTTTTTTCTTCTGAATGGCACGTTTTGTAGCCGCCCTGCCCACGGTCAGTAGGAGACACCGATGGGCTTGGAAAGGCCGCCGCCCATGGGATGGGACGTTAAGCCGTGGCTCCGTGTACAGGAGTGCCATACCCTGTGCAATAAACTGTTAAATAACACTCTGGATAGTCTTGGCCGGAGACTACCATCTGTCTCCCAACAGCTGTTCCTCTGGATCCCCTCCCCAACCTTCCCTGAGCCTTCGGGGTCCTTGTGACCTGGTCATTTAGCCCATTGTGTACAAAAAAGTGCCTCTCAGAGGTAAAACAACCAAGCGTTTTTGCAGACAATGGACTAAGTTGCCAGATCACAGGAACCCCCAAAGGTTAAGAGAAATTTGGCGCTATAGTTTTATTTTCATTGTGGTCCGTAAATGGTAGCTGGGCATAAAGTGAAAGAATAGCTGTGTACCAATTCCCAGCGATGATGCACAGAACCGGCCAGGTCTAGCGTCTAATGTCCGATCCTGTCTTTTCGTGGTGTACGCCTTTAGCACCTTTCAAAAGATATATTTTCTTTTGGAAGGGAACGGAAGTGGTGGGCTGCCAGTTCAGCATAGCCTACTGGTCTGGTCATCTATGGCCAAATTTTCTTCTTTTTTTTTCAACAATGCTGAAGAGTAGTCAACTTCACAGGTGAAACATATATAGGTCAACAATATGAAACAGCCCCCAGCGATCTGGGGGCTGTTTCATATTGTTGGCCCTACCTGTCTCAATAAACCTAGTTTCTTTAAAAAACCTACTGATCATTTTCTCTCTTCAGGAACATGGAACGTGAGGACATTAAATAGAGTTTATTCCCTTGATGACCTCACGCATTAATTCCAGCGCTATAACCTAGATAATCTAGGCTTGAAAGAGACTAGATCGACAGGGAAAGATGTGATACTTAAAATAACTTTAAATTTCTCTTTTGAGGCAGGGATGATGGAAAGCATCTCCAAGATCTATATTTGTTTCTCAGCAGACACGCCATTGATGCTCGTCTTCGATACAAATGCATTAAAGAAAGATTTCTTACAGCAAATTTTAAAACAAAAATTAAAAACTTGAATGTCACCTGTTATTTTGTCCCCACAGAGGACTCATGAAAACGAAAAGGATACGTTTTACAAACAGCTTCAGGATATTTTGAATTCTGTGAAGAAAGGAGATATTTCTCTTGTGCTAGGTGACTTCAAGGCTAATGTTTGTACTGACTCTGACCTTTGGGCAGGAGTTTTAGGTACTTTTGGCATTGGTAGTTCCAATGGCAATGGGGGGCGTCTCGTACAGGTAAGTAAACTTTATGGTTTACAATTGCTGATATTTTCAATAAATATCATATGGAGTTTTACTTGTATAAACGTTCAACAGATGGCAGCAGAAACTTCCCGTATCAACCATAAAGAAATAATTACACTGTTAGAGCAAAGTGCAGAAGACAATGTACATCGATATGCTCCAGGGAACACAAACCTGCAATGTAGATAGACTTATATATAATCGCAAGATGATTAAATGTATTAATTTACATATTAATTTTAAAAATTCTGCAAAATTACTCAAAATAAACATACAACGGCTTTTCCAGGTATCGCAAAATGTACTCCTGAGCGGGATAAAACACTCATTGAATAACTTTAGGGTCAGCCACCACTGTGCCAAACAGCCATGGCTGTTTTGGAAACACTGGTTAAATCGCCATATATATACCAATAGTAAGACAAACCATAGCTGCAGTGAGCTAAAATGATTACACTGCGCATGCGCAGATTGCCCGTTACAGTTGTTTTTGTGCCTGCACATCTATTTGCCATGTTCAGCTTCGGTAAAATTCCGCAGAACGGTTGCAGTTCTTAAGATCGCATCTAGTACACGATTACAGAGCTTAACGTCCAGTGTACTTGCGTAGCCATTGGCTGCATAACGATTTCGTATGTATGAATATTATAGTTCTGCATGAGGAGAACTGTATCGGGAAATACCAAAGGAATTTACATTAATGACTGAAAATAGAAGATTGATGATTCATTTGTAATTACTTGTGTAATATCAGTTATGGTAGGTAAAAACTAACCTCAAAATTTTTTAAGTATAGAAAGAAATTTTAACAATAAATATAAAAATGAAAATAAAAAAAATATTTCTTCGAATTATTTTCCAAAATAACCTAAAATTCGAATACAAAAATAACTTTTTAATGAAAAGTCAATTTCTTGATAAAGTTACTTTTCTGTCTTCAACAAACAGAACTGATGAAGACAACACGACGCACACTCGTATACGATCTGTATATTCCAGCATCTTCGCCCATCGTTTCTTCTTCTTTAGGGGAGTGGAAATTGTCTCAGACGTCAAAGTGCTATGTTTCTAATCTGAAGTTTTAACGTTCGATTCCCAAATGCGCCTGAGTTGAGATTTATTTCCGCCATCTCTCACGATGCGATCGACAACAAAGTAAACACTGATTAACTTGGAAAGGCCGCTGCGTATTAGACGGTATGTTAAGCTCTGCCTCAGTGTGTTAGAAAATGTGGTGAGCTCTGACGTGCGTTAAATCAGACGTTAAGCTTATCAAGGAATTGATTTTTCATTAAAAACTTATTTTTGCATTCGAATTTTAGGTTATTTTGAGAAATAATTCGAAAAAATATTTTTTTTTATTTTCGTTTTTTATTTATTGTTAACATTTCTTTCTACACTGAGAAAATTTTGAGATCAGTTTTTACCTACCATAACTGATATTAGACAAGTAATTACAAATGAACCATCAATCTTCCTTTGAAAATCAATATAAATAAATTTGGATACTTCACGATACAGTTCTGCTCATGCAGAACTATAATATTCATACATACGAAATCGTTATGCAGCCAATGGCTACGCAAGTACACTGGACGTTAAGCTCTGTAATCGTGTACTAGATGCGATCTTAAGAACTGCAACCGTGTATTTGATCGGGTGTTAAGCTCTGCCTCCTCTGTTAGAATATACCGGGAGGCCTGTCCTCATGCGTTACATGGGACTTTAAATTCTGCAAGCGTCTGTTAGATGGGATAGCAAGCTCAGCCTTCGTGTGTTTAGAAAATATGGTGAGGTCTACCCCCCATGCATTAGATGGATCGTAAAGCTCTGACACCATGCATTAGATGCGATAGTAAGCTCTGTCTCAGAGTGATAGAAGATGTGGTGAGGTCTGCCCCCATGTGATAGTAGGGACGATAAGCTCTGCAACAGAGTATTAGAGTTAACATTAAGTTGTGCGCCGTGAGTTAGAAGTTGTTGTCAGCTCTGCCTCTGTGTCAAACATGGGACTTTAAATTCACAACCGTGTTTTAAATGGGATACTAAGGTCTGTATCAATGTGTTAGAAAATGTGGTGAGATCGTATTAGATGCACGTGTTAGCAGGTGTATTAGATGGCACATTAAGCTCTGTAACCCTGTATTAGATGGGAAGTTAAGCTCTTCCTCCATGTGTTAGAAGATGTGGTGGCTCTAACCAAGTGTGTGAGACAGGAAGTTAAGCTCTGCCACCCGGGTTTTAGATTGGATGTTAAGCTCTACCTCCGTGTGTCAGAAGATATGGTGAGCGCTGACCCCTTGGGTTTCATGGGATGATAAGCTCTGTCGCAATGTTTCAGATGGGACGATACGTTCTACCCCCATGTGTTAGATGGGACGTTAACTCCCCATTAACAATGTCAATTTTCAACAATCTTCTATCAATATTTAAAGAATCGGTGTCATTTAACCGCAGACGACAGAGTCGCATTGCCTCCAAATTGATGAAATCTTAAATAATCGTCATACAAACTTCAGATATTTAATTTATGTTAGTGAATAAATTGTTACAAGAGTTGTGTTTTATCTCTTGAAGTATTTTTTTCACAAGTGCCAAAAATTTAAGATAAATGATTCAGCTTCCATTCATTTCTAAAATATTAAACTAATATTACGGGAAATATGTTAAGAGAGTTAACAGTGACATCTGGAATTTATCGCCAATAACAGTTTTTGCGTAAAAGGTTTATTTTTAGTGTTAGGAAGCTTTGAAAGTGGCTTCCCATTCACATAACATGGAAGTGTCCATACACTTTTTTCAACATAGTGTATATAATATATATAAGATGTAAACTGAAAATCTTTAACTAATGCTGAGCACTTAAAATAGACAGTTGATGTCAGGACATTATTCAGAAAAAAAATGGAGCTAAATATTTGAAATGTTCTGCTTAAAATTGTAGAAAGAAGGAAGAAACCAAAAAACAATTTTCTAGATTAAATTTTTTGGGTTTTTATTTTCATAAAAACCGGCACTTTGTTTGATCTCCATGATTATTTGAGATAACAAGAATTACTCCTCTACTAGTTAGTAATTCTGTTGCAATCAGCAATTTTAGCTTCACAAGAAATGTAAAATTTAATTCAGCATCGAAATTTAATTTGAACATTACATTATTCAATTTATTCAGCATTACACCTGCTACAGTCGTTCAAAAAGAGTACATCTTGACTACGAACTTTGGAGACTGGGCTTTGCTTTCGAATAAATGAGATTATCAAAATCATTGAACATAGCCAAAATGTTTATTACTGGAGTATGTAAATGGGAGAGAGTGGCTTATGGCATCCTTAATTCTTCTCTGTCTCACCTAGCAAGCTAACAATCACAGATCCTAATCCTAATTGTGATTCGAAGTCGTCAGACATTCATCTGATGGCTCCTTCAAGCGGAGGGCCGGGGTGGTTCAGTCGGTAGCGCGCAGATTTATCTCCGCAAAACTCCCCGCCTACCCCACGGTCAGTAGGCAACACCGATGGGCTTGGAATGGCCGCCGTCTGTCGGATGGGAAGTTAACCCGTGGTTCCGTGTGCGGGAGAGCCATACCCTGTGCACGTTAAAGAACACGCTAGATGGCCTTAACGGGAGGCTACCATCTATCTCCCAACAGCTGTTTCAGTGGGTCTCCTCTCCCAACCTTCTCTGAGTCTTCGGGTTCCATGTGACCTGGCCATTCAGCCCATGGTGTGCAAAAAATTGCCGCTCCGACCCTCCTTCCAGCGGAAAAAACGATGGAATAAGTAATATGACATCACGCCAGTATTTTGAGACATTATTATTTTATCTGCTAATCCATAGATGGCAGCACTAGCTAAATTACTTGCTGAGTTAGCAAACAGTTTTGTTACCTCTGAGCAGCGTTTTTTTTTTTTGGAAACAACGGGCTAAATAAACAGGTCATAAGGACACCAAGTGCATCCTTTTGCATCGAGCGTTTTTTTTTATTGTTTTAACCTTCCATACTACGGAAGGCGGCTTCTCCAAGTCCATTCCTCCCCACTTTCTCATTTCTGTGGAACAGTTGGGACTCGAACCTAGGAACTGCAGATTACCAATTTGGCTCGCTACAAACTGAACCAAGCCCTGCCGTTAGGACAGCCCCAACTGCTTAACCATTCCAAGCAGTCGCTTAAGGTACCAAATTTTAAGGGCTTTGTATTCGTATTTGGATGAGTTTGCTCGAATCCCAATAAAATTAAAAGTTCAGTGAAAGTCCTGAGGGCTTCACATTGCTCTTTGAGCAGAATGATTTTAAAACCTTTGAACTAATGGTTTAGATGACATTTTATTTCAGATGTTGGGGAAGAAAATTATAATCAGTTAGAACCACAAAAGAAAAACAGATTAATAATAATATCACAAATACTCGAGTACTATTCGACTTCGAGTATAAGTCAATCCCTAGTTTTGGGCCTCGGAAAGGAATAAAATGTATATACACAGTCGTATCAGAATAATATGACCACCTACGTAATAACAGGAATAACTACCCTTGGCCCAGATGACAGCGGCGAGATGACGTGGCATGGACGCAATGAGGCCCTGGAAAGTTGCCAGAAGTACACATGCCCATTAGGACTCCAGCAAAGCATGGAGATTCCGGAGATGACGTGGTTGTGGATCCGCATGCCGAACCTGTCGTTTCAAATGGTCCCACAAGTGTTCTATGGGGTTGAGGTCGGGCAATTTCGCCAGCCAAGGAAGAACGGAGACATCGCTGTCGTGTTCCTGGAACCAGTCACGCACCACCTTAGCGACATGGCAGGGCGCATTCTCCTGTTGGTAGACACCATCACCGCAAGGGTAAACGTTCAACATGAAGGGATCATGACGTCAGCGAGGATGCACAGGTAGCCATTGGCTTCAGGAACCCATCCACTGGTACCATCGGTCCCAGGTCATACCAGGAATACATCCGCCAGACATGCACACTCCCACAGCCGGCCTGTATTTGACGAACAAGTGCGTCCGGGTGTTGTTTCTCATGTGTCTAACGCTGTATCCGCCACCTTCCGTCACTTCTGTGGAGTATAAACCTCGATTCGTCGTGAAAGGCAACATTTTTCCACTCTTCCACTGTCCAATCACGGTGGTCCCATGCAAACTGCAGGAATCATTGCCGATGGCCCTTGGTTAACATGGGCACCTTTTCTCAGCGTAGACTCCAGAAACCCATGCGTAACAGTGTTCACTCTACTGTTATCGCGGACACTTATCTGGGTCCCCAGCGTTCATTTGAGTGGTCAATTGCTGCGCTGTTGCGCGTCGATTGGCCTTTAACAATCGAAAGAGGCGCCATTCTTCTCTGGGGTCGATGTCCTTTGGGGCTCCACAGTTTGGGCCACACAATGTGACAGTGGTCCATTCTTGGTATACCCTTATTACAGCACCTCGCGAACAGCCCACGGAATCTGCTGTCTCCGAGATGCTTTCACCCTTGTCATGGTAGCCGATTATCACTCCTTTATGAACGTCCGTCAAATCAATACCTCTGCCCATTGTGCACACGTTACTCACAATGACTCATCTATCATGGCCGACTGCTTATATCACCGTGTGGTCGACCTTGTCATATGCACTCTATGACATGTCTGGGCGGGTACACTGTGATTCCGTGGGTGTTTATATTATTCTGATACGACTGTTTATTTTCTGAAGTGTCCGAAATGGGAATGTGGCTCATGAGTTGTCATTTGGACTGAACTAGACTGTTTTCCACGTGCTCGAGAGGTGAGCGAAAGTGCTTTTAATCCTCTGCCATCCTAGCCGGAGGATCTAGTGAGAGTCGTGAAGAGGAGCGAGTAAACAATAAACTTCAGACTGAGCAAACAGGAAAGACGTTGTTAAGCGCATCAAAGGGGCCTAGCTCTTTCTCAAAAGGGACCCTAAATGAACAGGGTTTGGTTCAGTGTGAACCAAGGTAGAGTTCTGTGTGAACCAGGGGTTCGTTTCTATGTTTGCCAGGGTGTGGTTCTGTGTGAACCAAGGTAAAATTCTGTGTGAACCAAGGTTAGGTTCTGTGTGTACCAGGAAGCGGTTCTGTTTGAACCAGGAAGCGGTTCTGTTTGAACCAAGGAACGTTTATCTGAGTACCAGGAGGCGGTTCTGTTTGAACCAAGGAACGTTTATCTGAGTACCAGGAGGCGGTTCTGTGTGAACCAGGTTGTTTGGCAAGGATTAAATATCCTCTCGCCGAGTTTTGCGGTTGGTAAAGGGATCTCTGTAGATATTTCCAGATCATCACATGAATGCTTGCAGTAAAAAAAGCAGCATTCGGATTAAAGAAGGCTGGTTGGAGGAATATTTATTTATTAATTTATCTGCAAAGCCATTTCATTCTGATCTTGAGCGCTGCACAGGCCCACGGCATCGAGCCCATTCCTATACGTACATGTTGTATGCATGTAAATAAACTGTGTCGTCCGTCCTCTGCTCTGGTGCATTTGTTTATTTAATCTTTCTACACGACGTTTAACACAGCATGTCTGAAGCACATCTAAGCATGGGTGTAAAAACCCATGAATCTGTGGTCTCACCTAGGATAATGGCGAATACTGATTAAGTGAACTAATTAAACCCCCTCTATGAACTAGCTGGGAAGAGTACGTCTCTCCTTACCTCAGGTCCACGACAGGACACTACTGGACCTTGTAACCTAGCTATTTAACCCATTGTGCTAAAACACTACATTTGAACGTGACGCGAATTAATGCATTTTCAGGCATCACATTCTGCATTTCATTGCCTTTCGTGGTTAAGTGTTATAGGTCACGATTGGACAAGAAACTCTTTGAGGGATACTCGCCGTTCCATTTATGTGAAACATTGTATAGTAAAGTTTGATTCATTCTGAAATTTATCTTCGATACATTTCTCCATAAAACTTAAGAAGTTACATAGTTCTGAATATAATTCGCGATATATTGGACACACATACTACCCAGGAATGGGAAAATCCTTCCCTGGATTTCCGGTATGGCCTCGACAGGGCCGGATTAGTGTAATGACCACACCTGCCACGGCCCGGGACAGTATCTTTAAGAATGGACTCGCTTTTAAGGAGGGGTTCTTCTACAGGAGGACTGAGTTGTTTTACCTCTTTTTTACACACGTTTTTACACTTTTTTGCACACCGTGGGCTAAATGGCTACGTCACAAGGATCCCGAAGGCTCAGAGAAGATTAGGGGAGGAGACTCATTGGAACAGCTTTTGGGTGACAGATGGTAACTCCCTTCAAGGCCATCCAGCGTGATCTTAAACGTGCACTGGTATGGCTCTCCAGCACTCAGCGACACGGCTAAACGTCACATCCGACGGACTCCGGCCTTTCTAAGCCGATCGTGTTCCTACTGACCATGGAGAAGGCGGGGAGTTTTGCGCAGATAAACCTCCACGCTGACCCAGCTGGAAGTCGAACTTGGGAACTGCAGAATACGAGCCTGGCGCGCTAACGACTGATCCTGCGATTGCTAGCTTTCTAGATTTCAAAAAATCTTTTAACTCTGCGGATCGACATAATTTGTGGTTGATTGTTAGATCATATGAAATACTTGATAAATTAGTGTAATGAGAGCTCTCTATAATAACACTGAGTCGAGTGAGAGAGTTGGTACGTCTTGCAGGGATTGGTTTAGCATTGCCAGTGGAGTTAGACAAGGGTGCATTTTGTCTCCTTTTCTATTTAGCTTAGTTATTGATTATGTAATACGAAATTCTTTGCAAGGGAAAGATTTTCGCCTTAAATTGTCTAGAGATTTAAAAATTTCTGATTTAGATTATGCAGATGATTTGGCCCTGTTCGCTACTGATGTTGATGAAATGAATTCGTTCATTAGGGCTGTTGATCACACTGGTAATAGAGTATTTTTGGTGACAGACAGGAAACTAATGTGATGAAAATTGATCAGACAGATGGTGCTTCAGTTGCTTTCAATGGCTGCACTCTTGATCAAGCGTGTCACTTTAATTATCAGAATAGGGATTGCTACTGGGACTTTTAAGAATCTATGGAGAGTATTGAATAATAGGCGCACAGGCATAAAGACTAAAATTAGGCTGTATAATAGTTTGGTTCCTTCTAAATTTAGTTATTTTAGCGAAACATGGACCTTTTGTAAGCAGGATAACAAGGAACTTGATGCCTTTAATTCCAGATGTCTACGCAATATCTTGGTCATTAGGTGGTTTGACTTTGTAACTAATGATAAGGTTAGGCAAAGGAGTCGGCAACCTCCTTTAAGCAGCATATTGTGAAGGGAGAGACTGCGTTGGTTTGGCCATGTTGCCCGTATGCATAGCTGCAGATTTCCAAAGACGTTTTGAACAGTGTACCTAAGGGTATCAGAAAAAAGGAAGACATAGGATGCGATGGGCAGACGATGTCAAACAGGACCTTGCTAGAATTGGCCTAGAGTGGAGAATCCAGACGTTCTCAAAAGAGACACGTCTGGATGGGAAAGTATATAGTCTCGTTGGACATCCGTAGCCCTTTGCTACATGAAGATTTTGAATGTAAAGTTCTGCAGGAGCAGAACTATGTCTGGAAGTTTAAAGATTTTGCAAGATTGGACAGCAATGAAAGACTGATGGTTTATTTGTAATTCCTTGTCTAACACCAGTTTTAGTTGGTAAAAACTGATCTTGAAATTTTTTAAGTATAGAAAGAAATATTAACAATAAATAAAAAAATCGAAAATAAAAAAATATTTTTTCGAATTATTTTTCAAAGTAACCTAAATTTGAATGCAAAAATAACTTTTTAATGAAAAGTCAATTCCTGGATAAACTTACTTTCCTCTCTATGATAAACAGAAATTATGAAGACAACACGACGTACCCACGTCTGGATCTGTATATTCCAGCATCTTAGCACATTTTCTTTCTCTTTAGGCCGCAGAAATTGTATCAGACGACAGAGCGCCATGTTTGTAATCTGCAGTTCTTACGTTCGAATTCCAACTGCGCATGATTTGAGATTTATTTCCGACATCTCTGACGACGCCCTAGACAAGAATGTGTACACGGATGGACTTGGAACGGCCGCCGTGTATTAGATGGGATATTACGTTCTGCCTCCGTGTGTTACAAGATGTGGCGAGGTCTGCCCCCATGCGTTAAGCTCTATAAACCTG
This sequence comes from Ryuthela nishihirai, assembly GCA_038380435.1. Lineage (NCBI taxonomy): Eukaryota > Metazoa > Arthropoda > Arachnida > Araneae > Heptathelidae > Ryuthela > Ryuthela nishihirai. The sequence continues at coordinate 3,491,928 of JAWZYU010000031.1, read as the reverse complement.
TTTTAGATGGGATATTAAGCTCTGCCTCTGTCTTAGAAGATGTGGTGAGGTCTGCCCCAATGCGTTACATGGGACTTTAAGCTCTACAACCAGTGTGTTAGATGTGATGGTAAGCTCTGCTTTCATTGTTAGAAATGTGGAGGGTTCTGCCTCCATGCATTGGATGGAACGTCAAGCTCTGCAACCGTGTGTTAGATGTGACGTTAAGCTCTGTCTCCATTGTTAACAGATGTGGAGGGCTCTGCCTCCATGCATTGGATAGTAGGTCAAGCTCTGCAACCATGTGTTAGATGGGATGTTAAGCTCTGCCTACGTGTGTTGGAAGATGTGGTGAGGTTTGCCCCCTTGTGTTACATTGAACGTTAAGCTCTACAACCGTGTATTAGATAGGATATTAAGCTCTGCCTCCTCTATTTGAATATATCGTGAGGTCTGCCCCCATGCTTTACATGGGATTTTAACTTCTGCAACCGTCTGTTATATGGGATAGTAAGCTCTGCCTCCGTGTGTTTAGAAAATATGGTGAGGTCTACTCCCCATGCATGAGATGGGACGTTAAGTTGTGTAACCATGCATTAAATGGGATAATAAGCTCTTCCTCCGTGTGTTAAAAGATGTATTGTGCTCTACCCCCTTGCGTTATATGGATCGTTAAGCTCAGCAACCGTGTGTTAGATTGGATGTTAAGCTTTTCCTCCGTGTGTTAGAAGATGTGGTGGGCTCTGCCCCCATGCGTTAGAATGGACATTAAGCTAGGAATCCCGTCTGTTAGATGGGATGTTATTCTCTGCCTCTATGTGTTAGAAGATGTAGTGAACTCTGCCCACCTGCTTCAGATGGGATGTTAAGATCTCCACCTGTGTGTTACATGCGATAGTAAGCTCTGCCTTAGTGTGTTAGATGTGGTGAGTTCTGCTCCCTTGTATTATATGGGACGTTAAGCTCTGCAACCACGTGTTAGATTGGATGTTAAGCTATGCGCCGTGAGTTACAAGATGTTGTCAGCTCTGCCTCTTTTTGTTACATGGGACGTTAAGCTCAGCAACCGTGTTTTAATTGGGATATTAAGCTCTGTATCTGTGTGTTATAAGTTGTTGTGAGCTCTGACTCCGTGATTCAGATGGGAAGTTAAATTCTGCAACCCTGTATTAGGTAGTAAGTTAACATCTGCCTTCATGTGTTAGAAGGTATGGTGTGCTCTGCCTCCCGTGCGTTAGATGGGAAGTTAAACTCTGCAACCCTGAATTAGATGAAAAGTTAACCTCTGTCCCCGTGTGTTAGGTGGGAAGTTAAGTTCTGCAACGCAGGTATTAGATTGGGTGTTAAGCTCTGCCTTAGAGTGTTTGACGATGTGGAGGGCTCTGATCCAGTGTGTTTCATGGGATTATGTATTCTGTCCCGTTCGTTACATGGGATATTAAGATCTGCCTCCATGTATTAGAAGATGAGGTGAGGTCAGACATCCATCCGATGGCTCCTTGCAGCGATGGGCGGGGGTGGTGGGGGTGGGGGTGGCTCAGTCGATAGCGCGCCAGACTCGTAATCTGCAGTTCCCAGGTTCGAGTCCCAGCTCGGTCAGCGTTGAGATTTATCTCTGCAAATATTCCGCACTCTACCCATGGTCAGTAGAGACCGATGGACATGGAAAGGCCGCTGTCCGACGGAAGGATGTTAAGCTGTGGTCCCGCGTGCCCTATACCCTTTACACGTTAAAGAACACGCTGGATATCCTTGACGGAAGGCTACCATCTATTTCCCAAAAGCTGTTCCAGTGGGTCCCCTCCTACAACCTTCTCTGTTCCTTCGGGGTCCTTAAACCTGGCCATTAAATCCTTAACCTGGTCATTTAACCCATGGTGTGCAAAAAAGTGACGCTCAGAGATAAAAAAAACCCAATCCAAAGGAGCTAGATGCTGCAAACTTTGCATGAACGTTTATTTCACTCAGTGGGAGAACGTAGGCTATGTGCAAAATCCTGGTGGCAACCGAAATTGGGTGCGGATGGGGAGTTTAAACTTCAAAATCCCCTCAGACTTAACATCAACGGTTGAAAGTTATTCAAAATATCTGTTACCACCATTAAATTTGAAAGAAGGAATGCATAAAACTAATATCTTTTTGATTATGCGTGATAAAGTCATTTTTCAGTTTGTTTGGTCAAGATCACTAACATCCGTGAATATTGAAGTTATTAGAATTAAGCACGAGCTAATTAAACACGAGATTCTTTGTTGAAGTAAAAGCTTCAAAAACTAAACATTCGTATCGGAAATTAAATTCATTAATCTATTTGAAAAAATAGATTTTAGAAAAAATAGAATATTTGAAAAAATATAAATATATTGCAAAAATATGTAAAATGTAATAAACGTATACCTCATATGTTAATTAATAAAGGTTTTAATATGTTAAGTGATAAGTAATGTTTTCCAATAAAAATAATAAATTTTTCGTAGTCCTTAAACACTTTGTGGGCAACTTAAATCATATCTTTATTTTTCTATAAAATTAAATATTCTTGTCACACTGTATCCGAAGAACTCTGGCGGGTAAAAAATGATTTGAAAAGTTTGAGTATTTGAACGAGGTAATTTCGTTTTTTGGTTAACTTCTGACTTGGGGAGGGGTATACGGTACTTCAAAATCCCCCCCGAAGGGAACCACCTTGTCGTGGTGGGGGGGCTTGCGTGCCTTAATGAAGTCGAGGGCTATGCCGACTAGAGTTACTCATGTCGGACAGGCCGAGATGGAAAGGCCAGACTAAGAGTTCCCATGTCATGTATAGTAAGGACTGAGACGATAGAAGTGAGGAGTAGAGATGGTGGATGGTGGAGATGAAAGATGGGACCCCACAGGAGAACACCAATGTGCGTGGTGGTCAGTTGGCAAGGCCAACAATGTTGTTACTTGAGTACAGCTGGAGGTGGGCTGTAAAAGAGGACAGGAGGATTAGAGATAAGTGATATGGAGTAAAGATAGTGAAGGAGAGTTGGAACAGTGCAGAGGGTAGCACAAAAGATTGGGAGTATGACTGGAATGGAGGAGTGAAATTAAGTTGATGAGACGGACGAAAAAGTTGTGGAAAAAATTTAATTACTGCAGTCAAGGTTCTTAGAATGACTGCAGTAAAAGTTTAGGAAATGGAAAAGTGTGGAGAGTGAACACACTATAAAGGTAAAGGCGTACAGACGCCTGTGGCAAAGGGGAGAGCCAACATTACAGGTCTGTTGTTAAAGGGGAGAGGAGGTCTGTGTCGAAAGGCACAGGCCCCTCTCCAACCCGTTTTTATTTTCTTTTTAGGTTCACTGGTCTCAAAATCAGATCATTCGTAGAGATTAGGCTGAGGTCGTTTCATTAACACGGGGGAGGATGGGAGTCCTGGTCCTTTGGACAGGGGACTCCCGTCCTCCCCCATTTTTACGCCTCTGATTTTTCCATTTCTGGGTGGAGGTTAGGATGGACCATACCCGGAATACGCGCCTCAAGACGTCCCGGGGGCGCGGGCCTACTTCCCAGTTGGACTCAAGGAAGGAGACTGGCCGAGATTGTTCAAATTGAACAACTTATCTAATAGGGAAAAGGTGGCCAGTGTTTAGATTTGGATTGTGCCCTGATGGGCGAGGTGGGGAGAATATATCATGGTCGCCACACCTATGAGTGGCCCACCTGTTTTACCGTGGGTGGAGACCCGTAACATGGAAAAGAGGGTCCTGGCGGTTGAGGGACAGGCAAGCTGGTATCCCAATACACCGTCCTTGGCCTCCGCTTCATTAAAACGGGAGGTCCGAGCTGGCTCACTCGGATCAATCGGTACGTGAGGCATCCCCTGTCCCACCCCTTGACCGGGATGGGTCAGGGGCGGTTGCTGAGTCAACCGGGTGGAGGTGATTCTTGACGATAGGGGTTGGGTCCGGACCGGGGCCCGGACGAGTTCCGGGCCTCGGCCCGGATCATGCTCTGGTCTGAGGGGAGAGCCAAAGTCTGGGTATAACCTGGGCGTATCTCTGAGGTACCTCGAGCGACGAATTTAACTCTGAGGCCTCCCCTTGTAGGGCTCCGTTGTGGGTGGAGACCGCCTGGGTCGAACAATATACCTCAACATGAGATATAAACGAGTAATGACGGCTTCAGGTGATAGTGACAAAAGGACCAGTAGAAAAGACAGCACGCCCAAGGAGGCTGCTGATCTTGAAGTGGTAGTGGAGGAAGTCCCAGAGACTCCCCCTCCCACCACAAGCTGTACGGAAGTGGTAAAAGGGCCTCCAAAGGAAGGAGAGAACCCAGATAGAGGCGGAGATGAAGGGTGCATAGCCAAAGAGGCAGCCCCGGATACGCAGGAAGAGCCCAACGGAAACGGGACGGGCTCAGGTAGGTTGGTCAATGTGGCTGGCCTGCTGGAGGAACTCGCGGTGGAGTTGTTCCGCCACAGGGTAGAAACAGATCTGAAGAGCATGGTCATGGGTGTAGCACGAAAGCTGCACACCATAATTTGCGAGCAAGAGTTAGAACTCGCGACCATGAGTGGACAGCTGAAAGAGCGAGCTACACGTCCACAAGTAGTAAAGGAAAGGCCACCAACTTATGCGAAGGCAGTTGGTGGTCAAGGAAAGGGAAAGGGAGGTCTGGTGGTAGCTCAAAAGCCCACCCCCCCTGCAAAGAAACCAAGGCATACCCTGCTGATCTATTCCAAGAACAAGGAAACGACAGCACTGCAGGTAAGGGATAGCCTGAAGAGTAACATCAACCCTGCAGACCTGAATCTGGGGGTTATGACCGTAAAGCCAATGAGGGCTAACGGTGTAATAGTGGAATGTAGCTCAGAGAGCGACATGGCCTGTCTTAAAAACGCAGTGGACAGCCATGAATCGCTCAAGGATACTCTAGAGGCCAAATCTGCAGTAAGGCTGAAGCCTAAGATAATGATCTGTAGTGTGGATAAGGACGTTCCCCGCGAGGACCTCCAGAAGATTATCCGCAGCCAAAATAGTCTAGGTGAAGAAGAGGTGGACATAAATCCACTCTTTTCGGTAAAGGCCCGAGTGGAAAACACGGTCCACTGGGTGGTGGAGGCCACTAGTGCCTCACACAGGAAAATATTAGCTGTAGGTAAGCTAAACGTGGGATGGTCTAGATGTATAGTCAAGGACTACATCAGGGTTCTGCGGTGCTACAAGTGCTATGCATTTGGGCACAAGCAGACCGAGTGCGAGTTAAAGACGCAACGGTGCTCACAGTGTGCGGGCAAGCACTCTTACAAGGAGTGCACGAAGCCCAAACCGAAGTGCATTGTTTGTAAAACCGCCAATAGGGAGCATGGGGCCAAGTATGATATTGGCCACAGTGCGATGGACACAAAGTGCCCGTCGTACTGTCGTGAGATGAAGTTGTTGCGAAGACGCACCGACTATGGGCAGTAGGCCTCCAGGTGTTCGAGGGGTAAGTCTTAAATTTGTTCAAATAAATCTAAATGGGGCTAGGGCCGCAATGGCCCAGTTCAACCGGTGATAAAAGAGGAAGGAGTCGATGTTGCTCTTGTGCAGGAACTCTACTGCACAGAGAACGTCATTAGAGGACTCCCTCTGACAAGCAGGCAGTTTTGTGAAAAAGGCACCAAGCCAAAAGCTGGAATTGTTGTTTTGAACCCCAAGGTGAATGCCATCCTGGCATATCACACAGATAAAATTGTAGTTGTGGAGATTGGGTATGGACGGTTAATAGTATACGCCATCTCCATTTACTGTCCTCCAAACAACAACATTGAGGACTTGTTAACCGAGCTGCAAAACGTCCTGGCTCGGGTTAACTCTAAGACCGTAATTATCGGCGGGGACTTCAATGCGAAGCATCCCCTGTGGGGTTCAAACCGACAAGATGTCAGAGGCGATATGACTCTTGATTTTATCAACTCGGCTGACTTGTATTTATTAAATGATTGGGATACTCCAGCTACATTTACTGGCCCAAGAGGGCAGAGCTGGATAGACTTGACCCTGGTATCACCTCGGTTGTTTCCCCTGATTCAGGGCTGGTGCGTCAGCGACATGGTCTCTAACAGCGACCATAATTACATCATGTTCCAGGTGGGCGGAACATCATCTCCACCACAGCATGCACGACGGTTTGCGGTGGGCAAAGCTCCTGTTTGGTGCAAGCTCATGCGCTGTGTGTCACCGGAACTGGCGAAGATCGGCCAGCGCGTCAGTGACATAGGAGATAGCAGTTCTCTAGATAACATCTTGGGAGAACTGACTGACTGTTTGTGTACTGGATGTGAGATGACCTTCGGGTTTAAAAGGCAACCCAGAGTGGGCAATAAATCAGTGCCCTGGTGGACACCTGAGCTCACGATTAGAAGGAAAAGAGTAAGAGCTCTCAGACGGAGATATCAAAGGTGTCACAATGTGGAGAGAAGTGCCAGAGAGGAACTGTACAGGATGGAACAAGCAAAGTATAAGCTCGCCATACGAGAGGCGCAGCTGACTTCCTGGCAGAAGTTCTGCAGCGAGGTCTCTGCACAGAACCCTTTCACATTACAGTATAGGCTAGCTACGGATAAAGATTTCAAACCCCTGGAAATTGCTTACGTTCGCAAGGAAGATGGATCCAAGACCACTTCCTTTGGCGAGACCATCCAGGTACTTTTAGATAATTTATTCCCTAAAGATGACAGGAGCTCTGATGATGCAGAACATCAACTCCTTAGGGAAAATTGCAGGACTCCACCGGATACGCCGGATGACGTCCCGTTTACAGAAGAGGAGGTGAGAGAGGTAATCAGGGATATGGCCCGGGGCAAAGCCCCGGGTAACGATGGTCTGACAGTGGAGATCGTTTCTCAGGTGTTTAATGAACATAAAAGCCTGTTCACCCAGCTCTTCAACAAGTGCTTGAAACTGGGAGCCTTCCCAACCGCCTGGAAACAGGCGGACCTTGTCCTCTTTAACAAGGCAGGTAGGGATCCGGCAGATGCAAGATCCTACAGACCGATATGTCTGCTGCCGGTGTTGGGAAAGGTGCTGGATAAACTCCTGACAAACAGGATGTACTACCACTGCCATAAGAACGGATTCTTGAATCCCAAGCAATTTGGGTTCAGAACAGACCAATCCACCACCGCTGCTATCAAACAGGTGGTGGACATAGTTCAGATAAATAAAGTGCACAAGTTGCACACCTATCTCATTGCCTTGGATGTGACAGGCGCGTTCGACAACGTCTGGTGGCCTGCAATCTTGAATAAATTGAAGGAATGTTCCTGTCCCAGGAACATTTTCATTCTAGTGGCCAATTACCTCAGCGAGAGGATGGTCACATACTCACATGCTAGCGGGATTGCCTCAAGAAACTTGGAAAGAGGCTGCCCACAAGGGTCGTGCAGCGGACCGTTCCTCTGGAACTTAGTCGCTGATTCTGCTCTGGAGTTGACTATGCCCGAAGGAGTCTGGCTCCAGGCGTACGCAGATGACTTGCTGCTTGCCATAACAGCGTCCTCCAGAGCTAAGCTGGAGGATGCTGGCAACGCAGCAATTAAAATACTAGAAGGATGGTGTCTGCGCAATAAGCTTGGGTTCAGCGTTGCAAAGACAACATCAATGACTATTGCTAAGGAGGGTGTCCTCAAGAAGAGGTATCCTATTTTCAAATTAAAGGCGAAAATATCCGCCATGCGACAACATTAAAGTACCTGGGGATCACTCTGGATGAGAGGATGAGCTGGATCCCACACCTGCAGGACCTAAAAGCTAAATGCACCAATGTTATGTGTAAACTGGGGCGTATGGCTCGCGTCTCATGGGGACTCAGAAGCGAGGTCCTCAAAGAAATTTATCTTAGGGGAACGGAGAGGATCCTAACATATGGTGCGGGTGCCTGGTGGCGCCCGACGGACCACTCCATAATGTGTAGAAAGCTGCTTGTAGCCCAACGACCAGCTTTACTGCGAATTACCAGGGCATACAGGACGACATCTACGGATGCCCTCCTGGTACTTGCAGGGATCCCTCCGCTATTTTTGACTGTCGGTAAAGAAGCGACCATATTCAGAGTCCTGCAGGCTAGGGAAAAAGCAACATTCCTCGGAGTCCAGTATGACCCTGAGGATTTTGAGGTAAATACCGCTAAGTGGGATCTGCATCCCACAAGGAGACTATGTGTGCCCTGGTCCACGGAGTTACCATCAGGTACAGATACTGAAATATACACCGACGGTTCCAAGAGCGAGGAGGGTGTGGGCTTAGCCTTCACTGTCTTCAATCAAGGGGCCAAAGTGTATGATTTTCAGAGGAAGGTTTCAAATAATGGCTCGGCCTTCCAAGCAGAGCTGCTCGCTATCAGAGAGGCCCTTAACTGGGCCCTCAATGATGGCGGTCTGAACAACGACATAAGGCTGTACACGGACAGCCAAGCAGCTCTGCATGCACTTGAAGATGCAACCAACAGGCATCAAATAGTGAATGAGATCAAGTGCATCCTGGGCAGTCAGAGCATGCCCAGGGTATCCTTCTCCTGGATCAAGGCACACGTAGGACATGAAGGAAACGAGCGGGCCGACCAACTGGCCCGTTCCGCAGGTAATAACACTCAACCTGTGATAGCGGTAAAGACTTCAAAAACTACCCTGAAGTCTATAATTGGCCAAGGTACCATTCAGGAGTGGCAGAGGCTCTGGGATACGACTGAGAATGGTCTTCAAACAAAGACATTCTTGAAAAGGGTCAGTCTATCCCTGAGCTCCTCTGACCACTATTTGACGCAGGTCCTAACAGGACATGGGAGCTTCCCCAAATATATGGAGCGTTTCAAAATCTCCGCCCACAGTTACTGCGGCTGTGGGACTCCAGATGCAGACGTCGGGCACTATATCCTCAGATGTCCGATCACTGAAGGGTTCGCTAACGAACTCAGGGACTCCCAAGCGATCAATGAGGTAGCAGGCGATCTGGTCTCTGTGTCCATCGAGAGTGTCCGTGTCAGGGCACACTTGAGGGACATAGGCTGGCTTGTCTGCCGGCTTCGGGACTCTCTCCTTTGAGTTCCGTGGCTGCTTTCTCTCTTTGACTTATTTTCCAACCTTCTTCCCGGGCTGCACTCAGCACCCCCTTTAACGCCACCCATACTCCATGTCCTGACTGGTCTCCTCTGAGACAAACTTCATCTTCTATTTCCAAGCCTCTAGTTGCTATGCACGTGTAGTGTTGTGAGACGGAGCACGTGCTTTCCCCATGGGGAGTGGGTCCTTCGGGACCCACTCCCCACCCCGTATTGACCAGAGGTACTTCAAAATATGCCCATTTCTTTCTTTCCCTAAAAGAGAGGGATGAATATTAAACCAGAGAACACTTTCTTCTTTTATTTACCTATCTTTGCAATGTTTTTCTCACTCGTCATTAGCATATTTTGTTCATTTGTATCTCGGTTTGCTATTATGTTTATGAAAACAGTAGTTTTACCATATCTCCCTCCGTTGGGTTTAGAATGTGCACAGTCCGCCAGGTGCGAGTCCCAACTGGGTCAGCATTGAGATTTATCTCCGAAAAACTCGCCGCCCGACCCAGGATAGTATCAGACACCAGTGGACTTGGAAGGGCCGCCGTGGTTAAGTCGTGGTTCCTGATGTGGGACAACCATACCCTGTGAACGTTAAAGAACACGATGGATGGCCTTCATAGGAGGCTACCATCTCTCTCCGAAATGGTATTCCGATGAATCTCCTCCGCCAACCTCCTCTGAGCCATCGGAATTTTGTGACCAGTCCATTTAGACCACTGTGTGCAAAAAAGATGATATAACATAGAATTGATATTAGATATTGTTATAAACATTAAATTTCAGTATTGCCATGTGCATTGCGTTTCGATATTGATATAAGCATTACGTTTCGCTATTGTAATAAGCATCGTGTTTCATAATGTTAGAATTTCTTTTTAAACTTCTTTTCATCATGTTACAACTTCTCTTTAAATTTCTTTTCAGTATGTTACAACTTCTTTTTAAAATTTAGTGCATTTGTCCTCTTTTGATTTGTACAAAAATTATATCCGGAATATAAAGTAACTAGTGGAATTTTTTATTTCTGAGTGGCACGTTTTTGCAGCCGCCCTGCCAACGGTCAGTAAGGGACACCGATGGGCTTGGAAAGGCCGTCGGATGGAACGTTAAGCCGTGGCCCCGTGTGTGGGAGAGCCATACCCTGTGGATGTTAAAAACACACTGGATAGCCTTGGCGGGAGGCTACCATCTGTCTCCCAACAGCTGTTCCAGTGGGTTCCCTCTCCCAACCTTCTCTGAGCTTTCGGGGTCCTTGTGACCTGGCCACTTAGCCCATTGTGTACAAAAAAGTGCCGCTCAGAGATCAAACAACCCAACGTTTTCGCAGACAATGGACTAAGTGGCCAGATCACAAGAACCACCAAAGTTTAAGAGAAATTTGGCTCTATAGTTTTATTTACATTGTGGTCCGTAAATGGTAGCTAGGCATAATGTGAAAGAATAGCTGTGTACCAATTCCCAGCGATGATGCAGAATTAGTGTTTTATCCCGTTAAGGAGTACATTTTACGATACCTGGAAAAGCGGTTGAATGTTTATTTTAAGTAATTTTGCAGAATTTTTAAAATTAATATGTAAATTAACACTTTTAATCATCTTGCGAATACATATAAGTCAATGTACATTGCAGGTTTGTGTTCCCTAGAGCATATAGATGTACATTGTCTCCTGCACTTTGCTCTAACAGTGTAATTCCTTTTATATGGATGATACGGGAAGTGCCTGCTTCCATCTATTGAACGTTTCTACAAGTAAAAACTCGATATGATATTTATTGAAAATGTCAGCAATTGTATAAAATATAATTATATACATCATGTTATCGTGCATTGACACATAAATCTCAATTTATTATAATATACTGAATGCTGTAGGTTGTTCAAAATAGTAAAATTTTGTACTTTAGCATAGCTACTACCAGTTTTACAAAATTCGATATTATAAAATAAAATGATTTCATTTCTCTGATATTTTGTCTCTAAACAAAAAGCAAATTATGATTGTACCTCATGAAGAAAATGAACATTTTTCAGAGTCAAACTGTATGTAAAATTAATGACCTGGTGCAAACAATTGAAAACTTTGCTCAAAGGTGATAAAATAATGCAGGGAACTCGCTCCTCTCCCTGGATAGGTGATTGCCATGGATGCATTTCCCATGTTTAGAGGGCGCTGCAATCGAAAAGCTTACATTACGTCTATGGAAGCTATCTGTCTTCTTCCTTAGACAATCCTTGGCGGCATAAGGATTTCGTATGTATGAATTTTACAGTTCTGCATGAGCAGAACTGTATCGGGAAATAGTTGACAATGTGCGTTCCGTCCCATTCTCAACCGAAATTGGGTGGGGATGGGGAGTTTAAACTTCTCAAAATCCCCACAGACTTAACATCAACGGTTGAAAGTTGTTCAAAATATCTGTTGCCACCAATAAATTTGAAAGAAGGAATGCATAAAACTAATATCTTTTTGATTATGCATGATAAAGTCATTTTTCAGTTTGTTGGGTCAAGAGCACTAACATCCGTGAACATTGAAGTTATTCGAATTAAGCACGAGCTAATTAAACACGAGATTCTTTGTTCAAGTAAAAGATTCAAAAACTAAACAATCGTATCGGAAATTAAATTCATTAATCTATTTTGAAAAAATATGTAAAATGTAATAAACGTATACCTCATACGTTAATTAATAAACGTTTTAATATGTTAAGTAATAAATAATGTTTTCCAATAAAAACAATAAATTTTTCGTAGTCCTTAAACTCTTTGTGGGCAACTTAAATCATATATTTCTTTTTCTATATAGTTATATATATTTGTCACACCGTATACGACGAACTCTGGTGGGTACAAAATGATTTCAAAAGTTTGATTACTTGAACGAGGCAATTTCGTTTTTTGGTTAACTTCTGATTTAGGGAGGGGTATACGGTATTTCGAAATATGCCCATTTCTTTCTTTCCCTAAAAGAGAGGGATGGATATTAAACCAGAGAACACTTTCTTCTGTTTTTACCTATCTTTGTAATGTTTTTCTCACTCGTCATTAGCATATTTTGTTCATTTGTTTCTCGGTTTGCTATTATGTTTATGAAAACAGTAGTTTTACCATATCTCCCTCCATTGGGTTTTGAATGTGCACAGTCCGCCAGGTTCGAGTCCCAGCTGGGTAAGCGTTGAGATTTATCTCCGAAAAACTCGCCGCCCGTCCCAGGACAGTACCAGACACAAGTGGACTTGGAAGGGCCGCCGTGGTTCAGTCGTGGTTCCTGATGTGGAACACCATACCCTGTGAACGTTAAAGAACACGATGGATGGCCTTGATAGGAGGCCATCCATCTCTCTCCGAAATGGTATTCCGATGGATCCCCTCCGCCAACCTCCTCTGAGCCATCGGGATTTTGTGAGCAGGACATTTAGACCATTGTGTGCAAAAAAGATGATATAAGATAGAATTGATAATAGATATTGTTATAAACATTATATTTCAGTATTGTCATGTGCATTACGTTTCGATATTGATATAAGCATCACGTTTCAGTATTGTTATAAGCATTGTGTTTCATAATGTTACAACTTCTTTTTAAACTACTTTTAATCATGTTACAACTACTCTTTAAATGTCTTTTCAGTATGTTACTACTTCATTTTTAAATATTAGTACATTTCTCCTCTTGTGATTTGTAAAAAATTATATCCGGAATAATAAAGTAACGGGTGGGATTTTTTACTTCTGAATGGCACGTTTTTGCAGTCGTCCTGCCCACGGTCAGTAGGGGACACCGATGGGCTTGGAAAGGCCGCCGCCGTCGGATGGAACTTTAAGCCGTGGCCCCGTGTGTGGGAGAGCCATACCCTGTGGATGTTAAAAAACACATTGGATAGCCTTGGCGGGAGGCTACCATCTGTCTCCCAACAGCTGTTCCAGTGGGTTCCCTCTCCCAACCTTCTCTGAGCTTTCGGGGTCCTTGTGACCTGGCCACTTAGCCCATTGTGTACAAAAAGTGCCGCTGGGAGATAAAACAACCCACCGTTTTTGCAGACAATGGACTAAGTGGCCAGATCACAGGAACCACCGAAGTGTAAGAGAAATTTGGCTCTATAGTTTTATTTACATTGTGGTCCGTAAATGGTAGCTAGGCATAAAGTGAGAGAATAGCTGTGTACCAATTCCCAGCGATGATGCACAGAACCGGCCAGGTCTACCGTCTAACGTCGGATCCTGTCTTATCGTGATGTACGCCTTTAGCACCTTTCAAAAGAGATATTTTCTTTTGGAAGGGAACGGAAGTGGTTTGCTCCCAGTTCAGTATAGCCTACTGATCTGGTCATCTATGGCCACTTTTTCTTTTTTTTTTTCAATCATGCTAAGGAGTAGTCAACTTCACAGGGTCCTGTTGCTGACCATTTATACCTACTAGAGTGGACTTGTTTGTGGATTTGAGCTTGATTATGGATTCTGGACTTTCTGCAGTGGTGGGCTTCTGTTGAGGGGGAATCTGCCCCTGTGTTTTCTGTTTGCATCTGAGTTGTCAGCGCTAAGTGAACAGAGGCATGGGATACCTTACATCAGCAGGTGGATAATCCTGATCAGAGGCCATCGCAAGTAGCTGAACATCACCTAGCTAGTTCGGCATCGTCAATCCTAAGCAATGTATCTCAAACAGCCCATTTAGCTCTCGAAAAAGTCCACTTGAAACGGTGGTGTCTGAAGTTCCTACCAGCATGGTGACTTCAGCCTTTAGCGGAGGAGGAACAGGTCTTTGTCCCATGCCTGCGAATTGGGGGGCTGTTTCATATTCTTGGCCCTACCTGTCTCAATAAACGTAGTTTCTTTAAAAATCCTACTGATCATTTTCTCTATCAGGAACATGGAACGTGAGGACATTAAATAGAGATTATTATCTTTATGACCTCACGCATTACTTCCAGCGCTATAACCTAGATATTCTAGGCTTGAAAGAGACCAGAATGACAGGAAAAGATGTAATACTTAAAATAACTCTAAATTTCTCTTTTGAGGCAGGAATGATGGAAAGCATCTCCAAGATCTATATTTGCTTTTCAGCAGACACGCCGTTGATGCTCTTGTACGATACAAATGCATTAATGAACGATTTCTTACAGCAAAATTTAAAACAAAAATTAAAAACTTCAATGTCATCTGTTATTACGTCCCCACAGAGGACTCATGAAAACGAAAAGGATACGTTTCACAGCCAGCTTCAGGATATTTTGAATTCTGTAAAGAGAGGAGATATTTCTCTTGTGCTAGGTGACTTCAAGGCTAAAGTTGTTTCTGACTCTAACGTTTGGGCAGGAGTTTTAGGTTCTTTTGGCATTGGTAGTTCCAATGGCAATGGGGGACGTCTCCTACAGGTAAATAAAGTTAATGGTTTACAAATAACTAACGAATACTACAAACATCGAGACATTTATAAATAAATGTGGGTTTTACGTGATGGATTGCACACGAATATGATAGATTATATTTTAATTAACAACAAACGGGCTAGTTCAGTTTGGAATACCAGATCATACAGGGGAGCCGAAATTGGGTCTGAGCATTACCTGGTCAAGAGTATCTTGTAGCTGAAGCTTAAGAAATGTTGCGCTAAGGTTAAGAAAATTACCTTCAACACTGAAGGTCTGAAAGATTAAGCTATAGCCAAAGCATACCATGAGAGGCTACTTAGTCATTATGAAAATCGTGTTTTCGTTACTGCTCAAGTTGAGAAAGAATGGGATCAGGTGAAACAAGCTTTACTTCAAACCAACAGTATTCTTCTGGATAAAAGGGAACAGAGGAAACAAAATTATTTGAGTGATAAGGCTATTTAACTTATTTCTGAAAGAATGAAGTGCAGAATTAATATGAATCAACACCCTACTAGCCCTAAAAGAAGGCATTACAAAGAGCTTAATAAACATGTAAAAGATCAGTTTACAGTGGCTTGGAAGCTTTATCTGTGAAAAAGCAGAAGAAGCAGTTAGACAGCACAACAGAATGGGAACCAAAACACTAACTAACTTATCAGGTACCAGATTATTAATGTTTTATGTGGTAAGGAAGAGATAGGTACACAGGGATTAAGGGAAAAATAAGGCAAGGCGGTTGAAGGTGAGGATTCTGTGATGGCTAGGTGGGCTGAGAATTTCAGAGAAGTTCTAAATAATGTGGTTAGTTCTACTCCTACGGTTTCTAATGACAATAGATGCATTTCTGGCTTCAATGATGGCTCTATATCACATTCTGAAGTTGCGTTAGCTATCTCTAAATTAAAACTGCATAAATCCCCAGGGGTGTACGAAATCACCACTGAAATGCTTAGAGCTGGGATCATTTGTCTTGTCATATGGCTGACTGAAATTTTGAATACTTTTTATGATAAAGGTGTTGTTCCTAAGGATTTTACTAGAACTATCATTGTCCGAATGTTTTTAAAAAGGTGATCGCAGTTCTTGTGATAATTATAGGGGAATTAGTTTACTTTCTGTTCCAGGTAAAGGTGTTTGCATGATTATACTTAATAGAATTAAGAATTTGGTTGATGGACAACTGCGTGATGAACAGTGTGGATTCAGAAGTGGTAGGGGATGTATTGATCAAATATTTTCACTTAGGAAAATTATTGAGAAATGTTTAGAGATTTAGAAACCTGTGGTTGCCAAACCAACGCATTCTCTCTCTGCACAATATGCTGCTCAAAGGAGGTTGATGACTCCTTCTTCCAACCTCATCATTATTTGCATAATCAAAACAAATAATGCCCAAGATGCTGGGTAAGCATCTAGACCTTTATAGATTTTAAAATGGCTTTTGACTCTGTTGACCGACATAATTTGTGGTTGATTGTTAGATCATATGAAATACCTGATAAGTTAGTTAGTGTAATGAGAGCTCTCTAGAATAACACTGAGTCGTATGTTAGAGTTGGTACGTCTTGCAGCGATTTGTTTAGCATTGTCAGTGGAGGGTGCATTCTGTCTATTTTTCTCTTTAGTTATTGATTATATAATGCGAAATTGTTTTCAAGGGAAATATTTTGGTCTTAAATAGTCTAGTGATTTCAAACTTTCTGATTTACATTATGCAGATATTTTTGTCCTGTTGGCTATTGATGTTGATGAGATGAATTCGTTCATTAGGGGCTGTTGATGAGACTGTTAATAGAGTAGGTTTGGTGATAAACAGAGAAAAAACTAAAGTGATGAAAATTGGTTAGGCAGATGGTGCTTCAGTTTCTTTTAATGGCTGTGCTATTGAGCAAGTTTCTCACTTTAATTCTCTTGGAATCTATGCAACAGATACTAGTGATGTGCGACATCAGATAAAGAGAACAATAGGGATGGCCGCTGGGACTTTCAGTAATCTATGGAGAATATGGAATAATAGGCGTATATACCTAAAGACTAAAATTAGACTATATAATAGTTTGGTTTTTTCTAGGGTTACTTATGGTAGCGAAACATTGACATTTTGTAAGCAGGATAACAAGAAACTTGATGCCTTTGATTCCAGATGCTTATGCGGTATCTTGGTCATTATCGAGAGTATGGAATAATAGGCGTACAGGCATAAAGACTAAAATTAGACTGTATAATAGTTTGGTTTCTCTCTAAGGTTATTTATGGTAGCGAAACATGGACCCTTTGTAAGCAGGATAACAAGACACTTGATGCCTTGTATTCCAGATGCTTACGCAGTATCTTGGTCAATAGGTGGTTTGACTTTGTAACTAATGATAAGGTTAGTCAAAAGAGTCGGCAACCTCCTTTGAGCAGCATATTGTGGAGAGAGAGACTCCGTTCGTTTCACCATGTTGCCCGTATAGATATCTATAGATTGCCAAAAATCATTATGAATAGTTTACTTAAGGGTACCCAAAAATTGGGATGACCTAGGATGCGATGGGCAGACAATGTCAAACAGGACCTTTCTAGATGTAGCTCAAAAGAGACGCGTCTGGATGGGAAAATTAGTCTGATTGGACTTATGTAGCCCTTGCAAAGAAGGTCTAAGGAGAAGAAGGCCAACTTTGCACAAGCGTAAGTGGCGCCGTTCTGCGGAATTTTACCGAAACTGAACATGGCAAATTGATGTGCAGGCACAAACACAACTGTAACGGGCAATCTGCGCATGCGCAATGTAATCAGTTTAGCTCACTGCAAGTACGGTTTGTCTTCGTATTGGTATATTTGTTGCTATTTAAGCAGTGTTTCCAAATGTCTAACAGCCATGGCTGTTTGGCACAGTGGTAGCTGATCCTAAATTTATTCAATGAGTGTTTTATCCAGTTCAGGAGTACATTTTACGATACCTGGAAAAGCCGTTGAATGTTTATTTTGAGTAATTTTGCAGAATTTTTAAAATTAATATGTAAATTAATACATTTAATCATCTTGCGAATACATATAAGTCAATGTACATTGCAGGTTTGTGTTCCCTGGAGCATATCGATGTACATTGTCTCCTGCACTTTGCTCTAACAGTGTAATTCTTTTTTTTATGGATGATACGGGAAGTGCCTGCTGCCATCTGTTGAACGTTTATACAAGTAAAAACTCGATATGATATTTATTGAAAATATCAGCAGTTGTATAAAATATAATTATATAGATCATGTTATCGTGCATTGACACATAAATCTCAATTTATTATAATATACTGAATGCTGTTGGTTGTTCAAAATAGTAAAATTTTGTACTTTAGCATAGCTGCTACCAGTTTTACAAAATTCGATTTTATAAAAGAAAATGATTTCATTGCTTCCTGATATTTTGTCTCTAGACGAAAAGCAAATTATGATTGCACTTCATGAAGAAAATGAACATGTTTCAGAGTCAAACTGTATGTAAAATTAATGACCTGGTGCAAATAATTGAAAACTTTGCTCGGCGGTGATAAAATAATGCAGGGAACTCGCTCCTCTTCCTGGATAGGTGATTGCCATGGATGGATGGGATTGATCTCCCTGGATGGATTTCCCATGTTTAGAGGGCGCTGCAATCGAAAAGCTTACATTACACGTCTATGGAAGCTATCTGTCTTCTTCCTTAGACACTCCTTGGCTGCATAAGGATTTCGTATGTATGAATCGATAAATAGTTGAGATTGAGAGTTCCAGGTCGACAACGAAAGATTGATAGTTTATTTGTAATTACTTGTCTAATATCAGTTATGGTAGTTTAAAAATTAATCTCAAAATTTTTTAAGTATAGAAAGAAATGTTAACAATAAATAAAAAAAAAAGAAAATAAAAAAAAGATTTTTTCGAATTATTTGTTAAAATAACCTATTTTTGAATGCAAAAATAAGTTTTTAATGAAAAGTCAATTCCTTGATAAATTTACTTTTCTGTCTTCAATAAACAGAACTGATGAAGACAACACGACGTACACTCGTCTAGGATCTGTATCTTCCAGCATCTTCGCCCATCGTTTCTTCTTCTTTAGGGGAGTGGAAATTGTCTCAGACGTCAAAGTGCTTATGTTTGTAATCTGGAGTTTTAACGTTCGAGTCCCAACTGAGTCTGAGTTGAGATTTATTTCCGCCATCTCTCATGACGCCCCCGACAAGAAAGTAAACACTGATTAACTTGCAAAGGTCGCAGCGTATTAGACGGTATGTTAAGCTCTGCCTCCATGTGTTAGAAGATCTGGTGAGCTCTGACTCCGTGCGTTAAATCAGACGTTAAGCTTAACAAGGAATTAATTTTTCATTAAAAACTTATTTTTGCATTGGAATTTTAGGTTATTTTGAGAAATAATTCGAAAAATATTTTTTTATTTTCGTTTTTTATTTATTGTTAACATTTCTTTCTATACTTGGAAAATTTTGAGATCAGTTTTTACCTACCATAACTTATATTAGACAAGTAATTACAAATAAACCATCAATCTTTCATTGACATTATCTTACGTAAGCTTCACATACTTCCCGATACAGTTCTGCTCATGCAGAACTATAATATTCATACATAAGAAATCCTTATGCAGCCAATGAATACGCAAGTACACTGGACGTTAAGCTCTGCAATCGTGTACTAGAAGGGATCTTAAGAACTGCAACCGTGCATTAGATCGGGTGTTAAGCTCTACCTCCTCTGTTAGAATATACCGGGAGGCCTGCCCCCATGCGTTACATGGGACTTTAAATTCTGCAAGCGTCTGTTAGATGGGATAGCAAGTTCTGCCTTCGTGTGTTTAGAAAATATGGTGATTTCTACCCCCATGCATTAGATGGGACGTTGAGCAACCTACATTGGAAATTACCATCTGTCTCCATGTGCTAGATGTGGATGGCTCTGCCTCTCGTCCGTTAGGTGCGAAGTTGAGCTCTGCAACCCAGGTGTAAATTGGATGTTAAGCTCTGCCTCAGTGTGTTAGAAGATGTGATGAGTGCTGATCCCGTGTGTTTCGTGGGATGATACGCTCTGCCCCCGTGCATGAGATGGGACGATAAGCTCTGCCCCCGTGCATGAGATGGGAAGATAAGTTCTGCCCCGTTTGTTAGATGAGATGTTAACCTCTGAAACCGTGTATTAGATAGGATCCTCCATGTGTTAGAAGATGTGGTGAGGTCTGCCCCCCGTGCTTTGGATGGGAGTTAAACTTTGCAACCCTGTATTAGATGGGGTTTTTTAGTTCTCCCTCCGTTTCTTAGAAGATGTGGTGAGCTCTGCCCCCATGCATTAGATGGGTCGTTAAGCTCTGACACCATGTATTAGATGCGATAGTAAGCACTGTCTCAGAGTGTTAGAATATGTGGTGAGGTCTGCTCCCATGTGATAGATGAGACGTTAAGCTCTGCAACAGTGTATTTGATTGGACATTAAGTTGTAAGCCGTGAGTTAGAAGATGTTGTCAGCTCTGCCTCTTTGTCTTACATCGGACTTTAAGCTCACAACCGTGTTTTAAATGGGATACTAAGCTACGTATCAGTGTGTTAGAAAATGTGGTGGGATCGTATTAGATGCACATGTTAGCACGTGTATTAAATGGGATATTAAGCCCTGTAACCCTGTATTAGATGGAAAGTTAAGCTCTTCCTCCATGTGTTAGAAGATGTGGTGGGCTCTGACCAAGAGTGTTAGTTGGGAAGTTAAGCCCTGCATCCCGTGTTTCAGATTGGATGTGAAGCTCTTCCTCCGTGTGTTAGAAGATGTGGTGAGAGCTGAACCCTTATGTTTCATGGAATAAGCTCTGTCCCAATGTTTTAGATGGGACGATACGTTCTACCCCCATGTGTTAGATGGGACGTTAACTCCCCATTAACAATGTCAATTTTCAACAATCTTCGATCAATATTTAAAGAATCATTGAAGTGGGATCATTTAACCGCAGACGACAGAGTCGCATTGCCTCCAAATTGATGAAATCTTAAAAAATCATCATACAAATTTCTGATATTTAATTTATGTTAGTGAAAAAATTGTTACAAGAGTTGTGTTTTATCTCTTGAAGTATTTTTTTCACAAGTGTCAAAAATTTAAGATAAATCATTCAGCTTCCATTCATTCTTAAAATATTAAACTAATATTACGGGAAATATGTTAAGAGAGTTATCAGTGACACCTAGAATTTATCGCCAATAACAGTTTTTGCGTAAAAGGTTTATTTTTAGTGTTAGGGAGCTTTGAAAGAGGCTTCCCATTCACATAACATGGAGGTGTCCGGACACTTTCTTCAACATAGTGCATAACTGAAAATCTTTAACTAATGCTGAGCACTTAAAAATAGATATTTGATGTCAGGACATTATTCAGAAAAAAGTGGAGCTAAATATTTGAAATGTTCTGCTTAAAATTGTAGAAAGGGGGAAAAAACTAAAAAGAATTTTTCTAGATTTAATTTTTGAATTTTTTCTATAAGTACCGGCATTTTATTTGATTTCTATAATTACTTGAGATAACAAGAATTACTACTCTACTAGTTGGTAATTCTGTTGCAATCAGCAATTTTTACTTCACCAGAAATGTAAAATTTAATTCAGCATCAAAATTTAATTTAAATATTACATGATTTAATTTATTCAGCATTACACCTGCTACAGTCGTTCAAAAAGAGTACATCTTGACTACGAACTTTGGAGACTGGGCTTTGCTTTCGAATAAATGAGATTATCAAAAACATTGAACATAGCCACCAATGTTTATTACTGGAGTATGTCAATGGGAGAGAGTGGCTTATGGCAGTCTTAATTCTTCTCTGTCTCACCTAGCAAGCTAACAATCACAGATCCTAATCCTAATTGCGATTCGAAGTCGTCAGACATCCATCCGAGACTCATTCCAGCGGGGTGGCCGGGGTGGTTCAGTCGGTAGCGCGCAGATTTATCACCGCAAAACTCCCCGCCTTGCCAACGGTCAGTAGGCAACACCGATGGGCTTGGAAAGGACGCCGTCTGTCGGATGGGAAGTTAATCCGTAGTTCCATGTGTGGGTGAGCCATACCCTGTGCACGTTAAAGAACACGCTAGATGGCTTTAACAGTAGGCTACCATCTGTCTCCCTACAGCTGTTCCAGTGGGTCTCCTCCCCCAACCGTCTCTGAGCCTTCGGGTTCCATGTGACCTGGCCATTCGCCCCATGGTGTGCAAAAAGGTGCCGCTCAGAGGTATAGCAACCCGACCGTCCTTCCAGCGGAAAAAAAGATGGAATAAGTGATATGACATCACGCCAGTATTTGGAGACATTATCATTTTATCTGCTAATCCATAGATGGCAGCACTACCAAAATTACTTGCTGCGTTAGCAAACAGTTTTGTTACCTCTGAGCAGCGTTTTTTTTTTGCAAACAACGGGCAAAATTAACAGGTCACAAGGACTCCAAGTGAATCCATTTGCATCCAGCATTTTTTTTATTGTTTTAACGTTCCATACTACGGAAGGCGGCTTCTCCAAGCCCAACGCTCTCCACTTTCTCATTGCTGTGGAACAGTTGGGACTCGAACCTAGGAACTGCAGATTACCAATTTGGCTCGATACAAACTGAACCAAGCCCTGCCGTTAGGACAGCCCCAACTGCTTAACCATTCCAAGCAGTCGCTTAAGGCAGCCAAATTTTAAGGTCTTTGGATTCGTATTTGAATGAGTTTGCTCGAATCCCAATTCAAAATAAAAGTTTAGTGAAAGTCCTGTGGTTTTCACATTACACTTTGAGCAGAATGATTTTAAAACCTTTGGACTAATGGTTTAGATGACATTTTATTTCAGATATGGGGAAAAAAATTATAATGAGTTAGCGCCACAAAAGAAAGACAAATTAATAATAATATCACAAATACTCGAGTACTATTCGACTTCGAGTATAAGTCAATCCCCTAGTTATAGCTAGAATTGGCCTATAGTGGCCAAATACAACAGATGTAGCTCAAAAGGACACGTCTGGATGGGAAAATTACATAGTCTCGTTGGACATCCATAGCCCTTGGCTTCATGAAGATATTGAATGTAAAGTTCTGCAGGAGCAGAACTGTGTCTGAAAGTTTAAGGCTTCTTCAAGTTCCAAACAATTAGAGACTGATGGTGTATTTGTAATTTTTTGTCTAATATCAGTTTTGGTTGGTAAAAACTAATCCTGAAATTTTTCAAGTATAGAATGAAATATTAACAATAAATAAAAAAACGAAAGTAAAAAATATTTTTTCTCGAAACAACCTAAATTTGAATGCAAAAATAAATTTTTAATGAAAAGTCAATTCCTCGATAAACTTACTTTTCTCTCTATCATAAACAGAAATTATGAAGACAACACGACGTACCCACGTGTGGATCTGTAAATTCCAGCATCTTAGCCCATTGTTTCTTTCTCTTTAGGCAGCGGAAATTGTCTCAGACGGCAGAGCGCCCTGTTTGTAATCTGCAGTTCTAACGTTCGAATCCCAACTGCGCATGATTTGAGATTTATTTCCGACATCTCTGACGACGCCCTAGACAAGAATGTGTACACTGATGGACTTGGAAAAGATGCCGTGTAGTTGATGGGATATTAAGCTCTGCCTCCGTGTGTTACAAGATGTGGCGAGGTCTGCCCCCATGCGTTAAACTGGACGTTAAGCTCTGCAAACGTGTTTTAGATCGGATATTAATATCTGCCTGCGCCTTAGAAGATGTGGTGAGGTCTGCCGCAATGAGTTAGATGGGACGTTAAGCTCTACAACCAGTGTGTTAGATGTGATGTTAAGCTCTGTCTCCACTGTTAGAAGATATGGAGGGCTCTGCCTCCATGCATTGGATGGAACGTCAAGCACTGCAACCGTGTATTAGACGGGATAGCAAGCTCTGCCTCCGTGTGTTTAGAAAATATGGTGAGGTCTGCCCCCATGCACTAGAGATGACGTTAAGTTCTGAACCATGTATTAAATGGGATAATAAGCTCTTCCTCCGTGTGTTAGAAGACGTAGTGTGCTCTACCCCCTTGCGTTACATGGATCGTTAAGCTCAGCAACCGTGTGTTAGATTGGATGTTAAGTTATGCCTCCGTGTGTTAGAAGATGTGGTGGGCTCTGCCCCCATGCGTTAGAATCGACATTAAGCTCGGAAACCCTTCTGTTAGATGGGATGTTAAGTTCTGCCTCTATGTGTTAGAAGATGTGGTGAATTCTGCCCACCTTCTTCGGATGGGATGTTGTAATCTGCACCTGTGTGTTTCATGCGATAGTAAGCTCTGCCTTAGAGTGTTAGATGTGGTGAGTTCTGCTTCCGTGTATTATATGGGTCATTAAGCTCTGCAACCATGTGTTAGATTGGATGTTAAGCTATGCGCCGTGGGTTAGATGTTGTCAGCTCTGCCTCTTTGTGTTACATGGGACGTTCAGCTCAGCAACCGTGTTTTAATTGCGATATTAAGCTCTATATTTGTGTGTTAGAAGATGTGGTGATATCTGCCCACGTGACGTTAACCTCTGCAACCGTGTATTAGAAGGGATATTAAGCCCTGCCACCATGAGTTATAAGATGTTGGGAGCTCTGACTTCGTGATTCAGATGGGAAGTTAAATTCTGCAACCCTGTATTAGGTAGTAAGTTAACATCTGTCTTCATGTGTTAGAAGGTATGGTGGGCTCTTCCTCCCGTGCGTTAGATGGGAAGTTAAACTCTGCAACCCTGAATTAGATGAAAAGTTAACCTCTGCCCACGTGTGTTAGGTGGGAAGTTAAGCTCTGCAACGCAAGTATTAGATTTGATGTTAAGCTCTACCTCAGTGTGTTTGAAGATGTGGAGAGCTCTGATCCAGTGTGTTTCATGGGATTATGTGTTCTGCCCCGTTCGTTAGATGGGATATTAAGATCTGCCTCCATGTGTTAGAAGATGTGGTGAGAACAGACATCCATCCGATGGCTCCTTGCAGCGGTGGGCGGCGGTGGTGATGGGGGTGGCTCAGTCGATAGCGCGCCACGCTCGTAATCTTCAGTTCCCAGGTTCGAGTCCCAGATAGGTCAGCGTTGAGATTTATCTTTGCAAATATTCCGCACCCTACCCACAGTCAGTAGACAGCGATGAACATGGAAAGGCCGCTGTTCGACGGTAGGATATTAAGCTGTGGTCCCGTGTGCCCTATACCCTGTGCACGTTAAAGAACAGGCTGGATATTCTTGACGGGAGGCTACCATCTGTTTCCCAACAGCTGTTCCAATGTGTCCCCTCCCCCAACCTTCTCTGTTCCTTCGGGGTCCTTGTGACCTGGCCATTTAACCCATGGTGTGCAAAAAAGTGCCGCTCAGAGATAAAACAACCCAGTCGAAGTAAGCTACGAACTGCGAACTTTGCATGAAAGTTTTTTTCACTCAGTGGGAGAACGTAGGCTATGTGCGAAACCATGGTGGCAACCGAAATTGGGTGGGGATGGGGAGTTTAAACTTCACAAAATCCCCACAGACTTAACATCAACGGTTGAAAGTTATTCAAAACATCTTTTGCAACCATTAAATTTGAAAGAAGGAATGCATAAAACTAATATCTTTTTGATTTTGCGTGATAAAGTCATTTTTCAGTTTGTTGGGTCAAGAGCACTAATATCCGTGAATATTGAAGTTATTCGAATTAAGCACGAGCTAATTAAACACGAGATTCTTTGTTGAAATAAAAGCTTCAAAAACTAAACATTCGTATCGGAAATTAAATTCATTAATCTATTTTGAAAAAATATGTAAAATGTAATAAACGTATACCTCATACGTTAATTAATAAACGTTTTAATATGTTAAGTAATAAATAATGTTTTCCAATAAAAATAATAAATTTTTCGTAATCCTTAAACACTTTGTGGGCAACTTAAATCATATATTTCTTTTCATATAAAGTTATATATATATATTTGTCACACCGTATACGAGGAACTCTGGTGGGTACAAAATGATTTCAAAAGTTTGATTATTTGAACGAGGCAATTTCGTTTTTTGGTTAACTTCTGACTTGGGGAGGGGTATACGGTACTTCAAAATATGCCCATTTCTTTCTTTTCCTAAAAGAGAGGGATGAAATTTAAACCAGAGATATTTGCTTCTTTTTTTTACCTATCTTTTTAATGTTTTTCTCACTCGTCATTAGCATATTTTGTTCATTTGTTTCTCGGTTTGCTATTATGTTTATGAAAACAGTAGTTTTACCATATCTCCCTCCATTTGGTTTTGAATGTGCACTGTCCGCCAGGTGCGAGTCCCAGCTGGGTCAGCGTTGAGATTTATCTCCGAAATACTCTCCGCCCGACCCAGGACAGTATCAGACACCAGTGGACTTGGAAGGGCCGCCGTGGTTAAGTCGTGGTTCCTGATGTGGGACAACCATACCCTGTGAACGTTAAAGAACACGATGGATGGCCTTCATAGGAGGCTACCATCTCTCTCCGAAATGGTGTTCCGATGGATCCCCTCCGCCAACTTCCTCTGAGCCATCGGGATTTTGTGAGCAGGCCACTTAGACCATTGTGTGCAAAAAAGATGATATAAGATAGAATTGATAATAGATATTGTTATAAACATTATATTTCAGTATTGTCATGTGCATTACGTTTCGATATTGATATAAGCATCACGTTTCAGTATTGTTATAAGCATTGTGTTTCATAAAGTTACAACTTCTTTTAATCATGTTACAACTTCTCTTTAAATTCTATTTTAGTATGTTACTACTTCATTCTTAAATTTAGTGCATTTGTCCTCTTGTGATTTGTAAAAAATTATATCCGGAATAATAAAGTAACGGGTGGGATTTTTTACTTCTGAATGGCACGTTTTTGCAGTGCCCTGCCCACGGTCAGTAGCGGACACCGATGGGCTTGGAAAGGCCGCCGCCCTTCGGATGGAACGTTAAGCCGTGGCCCCATGTGTGGGAGAGCCATACCCTGTGGATGTTAAAAAACACACTGGATAGCCTTGGCGGAAGGCTACCATCTGTCTCCCAACAGCTGTTCCAGTGGGTTCCCTTTCCCAACCTTCTCTGAACCTTCGGGATTCTTGTGACCTGGCCACTTAGCCGATTGTGTACAAAAAAGTGCCGCTCAGAGATAAAACAACCCAGCGTTTTTGCAGACAATGGACTAAGTGGCCAGATCACAGGAACCACCAAAGTTTAAGAGAAATTTGGCTCTATAGTTTTATTTACATTGGGACTGTAAATGGTAGCTAGGCATAAAGTGAAAGAATAGCTGTGTACCAATTCCCAGCGATGATGCACAGAACCGGCCAGGTCTAGCGTCTAATGTCCGATCCTGTCTTTTCGTGGTGTACGCCTTTAGCACCTTTCAAAAGAGATATTTTTTTTTGGAAGGGAACGGAAGTGGTGGGCTGCCAGAATATTATAGCCTACTGATCTGGTCATCTATGGCACTTTTTTTTCAACCCTGCTGAGGAATAGTCAACTTCACAGGGTCCTGGTGCTGACCATTTATACCTACTAGACTGGACTTGTTTCTGGATTTGAGCTTGATTATGGATTCTGGACTTGCTGCAGTGGTGGGCTTCTGTTGAGGGAGAATCTGCCCCTGTGTTTTCTGTTTGCTTCTGGGTTGTCAGCCCTAAGTGAACAAAGGCATGGGATACCTTACATCAGCAGGTGGATAATCCTGATCAGAGGCCATCGCAAGTACCTGAACCTCACCTAGCTAGTTCCGGATCGTCAATCCTAAGTAAGGTATCTCAAACAGGCCATTTCGCTCTCGAAAAAGTCCACTTGAAAAGGTGGTGTCTGAAGTACCTACCAGCATCGGTGACTTCAGCCTTTAGCAGAGGAGGAACAGGTCTTTGTCGCATGCCTGCAATCTGGGGCAGTTTCATATTGTTGGCCCTACCTGTCTCAATAAACCTAGTTTCTTTAAAAATCCTACTGATCATTTTTTCTCTCAGAAACATGGAACGTGAGGACATTAAATAGAGATTCTCTTATCTGAGTGATAAGACACTTGAGCTTATTTCGGAAAGAAAGAACTGCAGGAATGCCCTTAATCAATACCCTACTAGTCCTAATAGAAAGCATTACAGAGACCGTAATAAACTTGTAAAAAATCAGTTAGCTGCTGATAAGAATCTTTGGCTTGATGGTTTGGCTGACAAAGCCGAGGAAGCAGTTAGACAGCACAACAGCAGAGAGCTGTACCAGATAGTTTAGTGTGGTAGAAACCGGACAGGCATACAAGGATTGAAGGATAAAGAAGGTAAGGTTATAGAAGGGGAGGATTCTGTCATGGCTATGTGGGCTGAGCATTTCAGTGATGTTCTAAACAATGTAGTTAGTTCTACTCCCATTGTTTGCAATGATGATAGATGCATTGTTTTCTTTAATGTTGGACCTATAACACAATCTGAAGTTCTTTTGGCTGTTTCTAAACTTAAACTTCATAAATCCCCAGGGGTAGATGAAATTACTACAGAAATGCTTAGAGCTGGAAATGTTTCGGTTACCACTTGGATGACTGAAATTCTGAATATCTTTTATGATAAAGGCATGGTTCCTAAGGATTTTACCAGAGCTATTGTTATCCCTATTTTCAAAAAAGGTGATCGCAGTTCTTGTGATAACTATAGGGGTATCAGCCTACTCTCTGTTCCAGGTAAAGTTCTTTCCATGATTGTGCTTAATAGAATTAAGAATCTGGTTGACAGTCAATTGCGTGATGAGCAATGTGGATTCAGAAGTGGTAGGGGATGTGTGGATCAGATATTTTCACTTAGGCAGATTCTTGAGAAATGTTTAGAGTTTCAGAATCCTTTGGTTGCTAGCTTTGTTGATTTCAAAAAGGCTTTCGACTCTGTTGATCGTCATAATTTGTGGTTGATTGTGAGATCATATGGTATACCAGACAAGTTAGTTAACATTATGAAAGCTCTCTATAATAACACTGAGTCGTGTGTGAGAGTTGGTAAGGCTTGTAGCAATTGGTTTAGCATTACTTCTGGTGTTCGACAAGGGTGCATTTTGTCTCCTTTTCTCTGTAGCTTGGTTATTGATTATGATATGCGAAATTCACTTCAAGGGAAAGCTTTTGGCCTTAAATGGGCTGGAGATACGAAAATTTCTGATTTAGATTATGCTGATGAATTAGCCCTTTTGGCAAATGATGTTGATGAGATGAACTCTTTCATTCGAGCTGTTGATGAGACTGGTAGTAGAGTAGGTTTGGTTATAATCAGAGAGAAAACTAAAGTGATGAAAATTGGTCAGGCAG
Organism: Ryuthela nishihirai; assembly: GCA_038380435.1. Taxonomy (NCBI): domain Eukaryota; kingdom Metazoa; phylum Arthropoda; class Arachnida; order Araneae; family Heptathelidae; genus Ryuthela; species Ryuthela nishihirai. The sequence goes on along the minus strand of JAWZYU010000031.1, from coordinate 3,463,216 downwards.
GCTGTGATTCAGTTAATCTGAATGGTTGCAGTCTTGAGCAGGTGTCTCAGTTTAATTATTTTGGTAGCTATGTAACAGATAATGGTGATGTGCGGCATGAGATTAACAGACGAATAGGGATTGCTGCCGGGACTTTTAAAAACCTATGGAGAGTGTGGAGAAATAGGCGTATACATCAAAAGACTAAAATTAGACTGTATAATAGTTTGGTTCTTTCTAGGGTTAGTTATGGTAGTGAATCTTGGACACTTTGTAAACAAGATAACAGGAAACTAGATGCTTTTGATTCCAGATGCTTACGCAGTATCTTTGGCATTAGGTGGTTCAACTTTGTAACTAATAATGAGATTATGCAAAGGAGTTTGCAACCTCCTTTAAGCAGCATATTGTGCAGAGAGAGACTCCGTTGGTTTGGCCATGTTGCCCGTATGAATAATTATAGATTGGCGAATAGGGTTATGAACAGTGTGCCTAAAGGCCTCAGAAAGAAGGGGAGACCTAGGATGCGGTGGGCAGACAGTGTCAAACAAGGACTTGTTAGAATTGGTGTGCAGTGGCCAGATGCAGTAGATGTAGCTCAGGATAGACTTGCTTGGAGAACTAAATTACACGGTCTGCTTGGACCTCCGTAGCCCATGGCTGCTTGAGGATGATAATGACGATTCTCTAGATGACCTCACGCATTAATTCCAGCGCTATAACCTCGATATTCTAGGCTTGAAAGAGACCAGAACGACAGGAAAAGATGTAATACTTAAAATATCTGTAAATTTCTCTTTTGCGGCAGGGATGATGGAAAGCATCTCCAAGATCTATATTTGCTTCTCAGCAGACACGCCGTTGATGCTCTTCTACGATACAAATGCATTAATGAAAGATTTCTTACAGCAAAATTTAAAACAAAAATTAAAAACTTCAATGTCATCTGTCATTACGTCCCCACAGAGGACTCATGAAAACGAAAAGTATACGTTTCACAGCCCGCTTCAGGATATTTTGAATTCTGTAAAGAAAGGAGATATTTCTCTTGTGCTAGGTGACTTCAAGGCTAAAGTTGTTTCTGACTCTAACGTTTGGGCAGGAGTTTTAGGTACTTTTGGCATGGTAGTTCCAATGGCAATGTGGGACGTCCCCTACAGGTAAGTAAAGTTAATGGTTTACAAATAACTAACGCATACTACAAACATCGGGACATTTATAAATAAATGTGGGTTTCACGTGATGGATTGCACACGAATATGATAGATTATATTTTCATTAACAACAAACGGCTAGTTCAGTTTGGAATACCAGATCATACAGGGGAGCCGAAATTGGGTCTGACCATTACCTGGTCAAGAGTGTCTTGTAGCTGAAGCTTAAGAAATGTTGCGCTAAGGTTAAGAAAATTACCTTCAACGCTAAAGGTCTGAAAGATTAAGATATAGCCAAAGCATACCATGAGAGGCTACTTAGTCATTATGAAAATCGTGTTTTCGTTACTGCTCAAGTTGAGAAAGAATGGGATCAGGTCAAACAACCTTTCCTTGAAACCAACAGTATTCTTTTGGGTAAAAGGGAACAGAGGAAACAAAATTATTTGAGTGATAAGGCTATTTAACTTATTTCTGAAAGTAGGAAGTGCAGGATTAATGTGAATCAACACCCTACTAGTCCTAAAAGAAGGCATTACAAAGAGCTTAATAAACGTGTAAAAGATCAGTTTACAGCTAAGAATCTTTGGCTTGGAAGCTTGGCTGACAAAGCAGAAGAAGCAGTTAGACAGCACAACAGAATGGGAACCAAAACACTAACTAACTTATCAGGTACCAGATTATTAATGTTTTATGTGGTAAGGAAGAGATAGGTACACAGGGATTAAGGGAAAAATAAGGCAAGGCGGTTGAAGGTGAGGATTCTGTGATGGCTAAATCGGCTGAGCATTTCAGAGAAGTTCTAAATAATGTGGTTAGTTCTACTCCTATTGTTTCTAATGACAATAGATGCATTTCTGGCTCCAATGATGGCTCTGTATCACATTCCGAAGTTGCGTTAGCTATCTCTAAATTAAAACTGCATAAATCCCCAGGGGTGTACGAAATCACCACTGAAATGCTTAGAGCTGGGATCATTTGTCTTGTCACATGGCTGAGTGAAATTTTTAATGCTTTTTATGATAAAGGTGTTGTTCCTAAGGATTTTACCAGAGCTATCACTGTCCGAATGTTTTTAAAAAGGTGATCGCAGTTCTTGTGATAATTATAGGGGAATTAGTTTACTTTCTGTTCCAGGTAAAGATCTTTGCATGATTATACATAATAGAATTAAGAATTTGGTTGATGGACAACTGCGTGATGAACAGTGTGGATTCAGAAGTGGTAGAGGATGTATTGATCAAATATTTTCACTTAGGCAAATTATTGAGAAATGTTTAGAGTTTCAGAAACCTGTGGTTGCCAAACCAACGCATTCTCTCTCTGCACAATATGCTGCTCAAAGGAGGATGATGACTCCTTCTTCCAACCTCATCATTATTTACATAGTCAAAACAAATAATGCCCAAGATGCTGGGTAAGCATCTAGACCTTTATAGATTTTAAAATGGCTTTTGACTCTGTTGACCGACATAATTTGTGGTTGATTGTTAGATCATATGGAATACCTGATAAGTTAGTTAGTGTAATGAGAGCTCTCTAGAATAACACTGAGTCGTATGTTAGAGTTGGTACGTCTTGCAGCGATTTGTTTAGCATTGTCAGTGGAGGGTGCATTCTGTCTATTTTTCTCTTTAGTTTAGTTATTGATTATATAATGCGAAATTGTTTTCAAGGGAAATATTTTGGTCTTAAATAGTCTAGTGATTTCAAACTTTCTGATTTAGATTATGCAGATATTTTTGTCCTGTTGTCTATTGATGTCGATGAAATGAATTCTTTCATTAGGGGCTGTTGATGAGACTGTTAATAGAGTAGGTTTGGTGCTAAACAGAGAAAAAACTAAAGTGATGAAAATTGGTTAGGCAGATTGTGCTTCAGTTGTTTTCAATGGCTGTGCTATTGAGAAAGTGTCTCACTTTAATTCTCTTGGAAACTATGCAACAGATACTAGTGATGTGCGACATCAGATAAATAGAAGAATAGGGATGACCGCTGGGACATATAAAAATCTATGGAGAGTATGGAATAATAGGCGAATACACCTAAAGACTAAATTTAGACTGCATAAGTGTTTGGTTCTTTCTAAGGTTAGTTATGCTAGCGAAACATGGACCTTTTGTAAGCTGGATAACAAGAAACTTGAGGCCTTTGATTCCAGATGCTAATGCGGTATCTTGGTCATTATGGAGAGTATGGAATAATAGGCGTACAGGCATAAAGACTAAAATTAGACTGTATAATAGTTTGGTTCTTTCTAAGGTTATTTATAGTAGCGAAACATGGACACTTTGTAAGCAGGATAACAAGACACTTGATGCCTTGGATTCCAGATGCTTACGCAGTAGGTGGTTAGGTGGTCATTAGGTGGTTTGACTTTGTAACTAATGATAAGATTAGGCAAAGGAGTCGGCAACCTCCTTTGAGCAGCATATTGTGGAGAGAGAGACTCCGTTCGTTTGGCCATGTTGCCCGTATGGATATCTGTAGATTGCCAAAAATCATTATGAATAGTTTACCTAAGGGTATCAAAAATTGGGAAGACGTAGGACGCGATGGGCAGACAATGTCAAACAGGACCTTTCTAGATGTAGCTCAAAAGAGACGCGTCTGGATGGGAAAATTAGTCTGATTGGACTTATGTAGCCCTTGCAAAGAAGGTCTAAGGAGAAGAAGGCCAGCTTTACACAAGCGTAAGTGGCGCCGTTCTGCGGAATTTTACCGAAGCTGAACATGGCAAATTGATGTGCAGGCACAAAAACAACTGTAACGGGCAATCTGCGCATGCGCAGTGTAATCAGTTTAGCTCACTGCAACTATGGTTTGTCATACTATTGGTATATATGTTGCTATTTCAGCAGTGTTTCCAAATGTCTAACAGCCAATGCTGTTTGGCACAGTTGTAGCTGATCCTAAAGTTATTCAATGAGTGTTTTATCCCGTTCAGGAATACATTTTACGACACCTGGAAAAGCCGATGAATGTTTATTTTCAGTAATTTTGCAGAATTTTTAAAATTAATATGTAAATTAATACATTTAATCATCTTGCGAATACATATAAGTCAATGTACATTGCAGGTTTGTGTTCCCTAGAGCATATCGATGTACATTGTCTCCTGCACTTTGCTCTAAGAGTGTAATTCTTTTTTTATGGTTGATACGGGAAGTGCCTGCTGCCATCTGTTGAACGTTTATACAAGTAAAAACTCGATATGATATTTATTGATAATATCAGCAATTGTATAAAATATAATTATATAGATCATGTTATCGTGCATTGACACATAAATCTCAATTTATTTTAATGTACTAAATGCTGTAGGTTGTTCAAAATATTAAAATTTTGTTCTTTAGCATAGCTGCTACCAGTTTTACAAAATTAGATTTTATTAAAGAAAATGATTTCATTACTTCCTGATATTTTCTCTGTACATGAAAAGCAAATTATGATTGTACCTCATGAAGAAAATGAACATTTTTCAGAGTCAAACGGTATGTAAAATTAATCACGTGGGGTAAGCAATTGAAAACTTTGCTCGGAGGTGATAAAATAATGCAGGGAACTCGCTCCTCTCCCTGGATAGGTGATTGCCATGGATGGATGGGATTGATCTCCCTGAATGGATTTCCCATGTTTAGAGGGCGCTGCAATCGAAAAGCTTACATTACGTCTATGGAAGCTATCTCTCTTCTTCCTTAGACACTCCTTGGCTGCATAAGGATTTCGTATGTATGAATTTTATAGTTCTGCATGAACAGAACTGTATCAGGAAATGGTTGAGAATTTTTGAACTGTGTGGACAATGAAACATTGATGGTTTATTTGTAATTACTTGTCTAATATCAGTTATGGTAGTTAAAAATTAAACTCAAAACTTTTTAAGTATAGAAAGAAATGTTAACAATAAATAAAAAAAGGAAAATAAAAAAAATATTTTTTCGAAGTATTTGTTAAAATTACCTAAAATTTGAATGCAAAAATAAGTTTTTAATGAAAAGTCAATTCCTTCATAAAGTTACTTTTCTGTCTTCAATAAACAGAACTCATGAAGACCACACGACGTACACACGTCTAGGATCTGTATCTTCCAGCATCTTCGCCCATTGCTTCTTCTTCTTTAGGGGAGCGGAAATTGTCTCAGACGACAAAGTGCTATGTTTGTAATCTGCAGTTTTAACGTTCGAGTCCCAACTGCGCCTGAGTTGAGATTTATTTCCGCCATCTCTCACGACACCCTCAACAAGAAAGTAAACACTGATTAACTTGGAAAGGCCGCCGCGTAATACACGGTATGTTAAGCTCAGCCTCAGTGTGTTAGAAAATGTGGTGAGCTCTGACTCCGTGCGTTAAATCAGACGTTAAGCTTATAAAGTAATTGACTTTTCATTAAAAACTTATTTTTGCATTCCAATTTTAGGTTATTTTGAGAAATAATTCGAAAAAATATTTTTTTATTTTCGTTTTTTATTTATTGTTAACATTTCTTTCCATACTTAAAAAATTTTGAGATCAGTTTTTACCTACCATAACTGATATTACACAAGTGATTACAAATAAAGCATCAATCTTTCATTCAAAAACCGCCCAGAAAAAATTTGCATACTTCCCGATACAGTTCTGCTCATGCAGAACTATAATATTCATACATACGAAATCGTTATGCAGCCAATGGCTACGCAAGTACACTGGACGTTAAGCTCTATAATCGTGTACTAGATGGGATCTTAAGAACTGCAACCGTGTATTAAATCGGGTGTTAAGCTCTGCCTCCTCTGTTAGAATATACCGGGAGGCCTGCCCCCATGCGTTACATGGGACTTTAAATTCTGCAAGCGTCTGTTAGATGGGATAGCAAGCTCTGCCTTCGTGTGTTTAGAAAATATGGTGATTTCTACCCCCATGCATTAGATGGGACGTTAAGCAACCTACATTGGAAATTAACATCTGTCTCCATGTGCTAGATGTGGATGGCTCTGCCTCTCGTCCGTTAGGTGCGAAGTTGAGCTCTGCAACCCAGGTGTAAATTGGATGTCAAGCTCTGCCTCAGTGTGTTAGATGATGTGATGAGTGCTGATCCCGTGTGTTTTGTGGTATGATAAGCTCTGCCCCCCTGCATCAGATGGGACGATAAGTTCTGCCCCGTTTGTTAGATGGGATGTTAACCTCTGAAACCGTGTATTAGATAGGATCCTCCATGTGTTAGAAGAAGTGGTGAGGTTTGCCCCTATGCATTATATGGGTCGTTAAGCTCTGACACCAGTATTAGATGCGATAGTAAGCTCTGTCTCAGAGTGTTGGAAGATGTGGTGAGGTGTGCCCCCCGTGCTTTGGATGGGAGTTAAACTTTGCAACCCTGTATTAGATGGGATTTTTTAGTTCTCCCTCCGTTTCTTAGAGGATGTGGTGAGCTCTGCCCCCATGAATTAGATGGGTCTTTAAGCTCTGACACCATGTATTAGATGCGATAGTGAGCTCTGTCTCAGAGAGTTAGAAGATGTCGTGATGTCTGCGCCCCGTGCTTTGGATGGGAGTTAAACTTTGCAACCCTGTATTAGATGGGATTTTTTAGTTCTCCCTCCGTTTCTTAGAAGATGTGGTGAGCTCTGCCCCCATGCATTAGATGGGTCTTTAAGCTCTGACACCATGTATTAGATGCGATAGTAAGCTCTGTCTCCAGAGAGTTAGAAGATGTCGTGAGGTCTGCGCCCCGTGCTTTGGATGGGAGTTAAACTTTGCAACCCTGTATTAAATGGGATTTTTAAGTTCTCCCTCCGTTTCTTAGAAGATGTGGTGAGCTCTGCCCCCATGCATTAGATGGGTCGTTAAGCTCTGACAACATGTATTAGATGCGATAGTAAGCTCTGTCTCAGAGTGTTAGAATATGTGGAGAGGTCTGCCCCCATGTGATAGATGGGACGATAAGCTCTGCAACAGTATATTAGATGGGATATTACGTTGTACGCCGTGAGTTAGAAGATGTTGTAAGCTCTGCCTCTGTGTCTTACATGGGACTTTAAGCTCACAACCGTGTTTTAAATGGGATACTAAGCTCTGTATCAGTGTGTTAGGAAATGTGGTGAGTTCGTATTAGATGCACGTGTTAGCACGTGTATTTGATGGGACATTAAGCTCTGTAACCATGTATTAGATGGGAAGTTTAGCTCTTCCTCCATGTGTTAGAAGATGTGATGGGCTCTGACCAAATGTGTTAGATGGGAACTTAAGCTCTGCAACCCGGGTTTCAGATTGGATGTTAAGCTCTGCCTCCGCGTGTCAGAAGATGTGGTGAGCGCTGACCCCTTGATAAGCTCTGTCCCAATGTTTCAGATGGGACGATACGTTTTGCCCCCATGTGTTAGGTGGGACGTTAACTCCCCATCAACAGTGTCAATTTTCAACAATCTTCGATCAATATTTAAAGAATCATTGAAGCGGGATCATTTAACCGCAGACGACAGAGTCGCATTGCCTCCAAATTGATGAAATCTTAAAATATCGTCATACAAACTTCAGATATTTAATTTATGTTAGTGAATAAATTGTTACAAGAGTTGTGTTTGATCTCTTGAAGTATTTTTTCACAAGTGTCAAAATTTTAAAATAAATGATTCAGCTTCCATCCATTCCTAAAATATTAAACTAATATTACGGGAAATATGTTAAGAGAGTTAACAGTGACATCTAGAATTTATCGCCAATAACAGTTTTTGCGTAAAAGGTTTATTTTTAGTGTTCGGGAGCTTTGAAAGTGTCTTTCCATTCACATAACATGGAAGTGTCCTGACACTTTTTTCAACATAGTGTATATATATATATATAAGATGTAAACTGAAAATCTTTAACTAATGCTGAGCACTTATAAAGAGATACTTGATGTCAGGACATTATTCAGAAAAAAATGGAGCTAAATATTTGAAATGTTCTGCTTAAAATTGAAGGAAGAGAGAAAAAAACTATAAAATTTTTTTCTAGATTTAATTTTTTGAGGGTTTTTTCATAATAACCGGCACTTTATTTGATTTCTACGATTATTTGAGATAACAAGGACTATTAATCTTCCAGTTGGTAATTCTGTTCCATTCAGGAATTTTTACTTCACCAGAAATGTAAAATTTAATTCAGCATCAAAATCGAACACATTAGATGATCATCAAAAATATTACAAATCATAATATTTAATATAAATTAATAATAAACATTTACTATTATTAAATATTATTACTAATATTTAATTATTACTAATGTTAACTAATTACTAATATTTACTAATATTATTAATAATTACTAATATTTACTAATATTTAATAACAATCAATAAATTAATAATAAATATTTTACAATCATCAAAAACATTACATGATTTAATTTATTCAGCATTACACCTGCTACAGTAGTTTATAAAGAGTACATCTTAACTACGAACTTTGGAGACTGGGCTTTGCTTTCGAATAAATGAGATTATCAAAACATTGAACATAGCCACCAATGTTTATTACTGGAGTATGTCAATGGGAGAGAGTGGCTTATGGCATCCTTAATTCTTCTCTGTCTCACCTAGCAAGCTAACAATCACAGATCCTAATCCTAATTATGATTCGAAGTCGTCTGACATCCATTCGATGGCTCCTTCGAGCGGGGGGCCGGGGTGGTTCAGTCGGTAGCTCGCAGATTTATCTCCGCAAAACTCCCCGCCTTGACAACGGTCAGTAGGCAACACCGATGGGCTTGGAAATGCCGCAGTCTGTCAGAAGGGAAGTTAAATCGTGGTTCCGTGTGCGGGTGAGCCATACCCTGTGTACGTTAAAGAACACGCTAGATGGCCTTAACAGGAGGCTACCATCTGTCTCCCAACAGCTGTTCCAGTGGGTCTCCTCCCCCAACCTTCTCTGAACCTTCGGGTTCCATGTGACCTGGCCATTCAGCCCATGGTGTGCAAAAAAGTGACACTCAGAGGTAAAACAACCCGGCCCTCCTTCCAGCGGAAAAAACGATGGAATAAGTGATATGATATCACTCCAGTATTTGGAGACATTATTATTTTATCTGCTAATCCATAGATGGCAGCACTAGCTAAATTACTTCCAGAGTTAGCAAACAGTTTTGTTACCTCTGAGCAGCGTTTTTTTTTGCAAACAATGGGCTAAATAAACAGGTCACAAGGACACCAAGTGCATCCATTTCCATCCAGCATTTTTTTTATTGTTTTAACATTCCATACTACGGAAGGCGGCTTCTCCAAGCCCATCGCTCTCCACTTTCTCATTGCTGTGGGACAGTTTGGACTCGAACCTAGGAACTGCAGATTACCTGTTTGGCTCGAAACAAACTGAACCAAGCCTTGCGTTAGGGCAGCCCCAATGTATAACCATTCCAAGCAGTGGCTTAAGGCAGCCAAATTTTAAGGCCTTCTTATTCGCATTTGGATGAGTTTGCTCGAATCCCAATTCAAAATAAAAGTTTACTGAAAGTCCTTGGTTCTCTAGCCAAGGGAGAACATTGCTCTTTGAGCAGAATGATTTAAAACCTTTGGACTAATGGATTAGATGACATTTTATTTCAGATGGGGGGGAAGAAAATTATAATCAGTTAGCACCACAAAAGAAAGACAGATTAATAATAATATCACAAATACTCGAGTACTATTCGACTTCGAGTATAAGTCAATCCCCTAGTTTTGGGCTTCGGAAAGGAAGAAAATCTATATACACAGTCGTATCAGAATAATATGACCATCTACCTAATAATAGGAATAACTACCCTTGGCCCAGATGACAGCGGCGAGATTACGCGGCATGGACGCAATGAGGTCCAGGAAGGTTGCCAGAAGCACACATGCCCATTCGGACTCCAGCAGAGCACGGAGGTTCTCCGTGCTCTGTTCTATTTCCGGAGATGATAGCTCCGTGCTCTGCTGGCACGAAGTTCCGGAGATGACGTGGTTGTGGGTCCGCATGCGGAACCTGTCGTTCCAAATGGTCCCACAAGTGCTCTATGGGATTCAGGTCGGGCAATGTCGTCAGCCAAGTGAGAACGGAGACGGGCGGATGGTTGGCCAAGGGAGACGGGACACTTATCTGGGTCCCCAGCGTTCACTCTACTGTTATCGGGGACAGTTATCTGGGTTCCCAGCGTTCACTCTACTGTTATCGGGGACACTTATTGGGTCTCCAGCGTTCACTCTACTGTTATCGGGGACACTTATCTGGGTCCCCAGCGTTCACTCTACTGTTATCGGGGACACTTATTGGGTCTCCAGCGTTCACTCTACTGTTATCGGGGACACTTATCTGGGTCTCCAGCGTTCACTCTACTGTTATCGGGGACACTTATCTGGTCCCCAGAGTTCACTCTACTGTTATCGGGGACACTTATCTGGGTCCCCAGCGTTCACTCTACTGTTATCGGGGACACTTATCTGGGTCCCCAGCGTTCACTCTACTGTTATCGGGGACACTTATCTGGGTCTCCAGCGTTCACTCTACTGTTATCGGGGACACTTATCTGGGTCTCCAGCGTTCACTCTACTGTTATCGGGGACATTTATCTGGGTCTCCAGCGTTCACTCTACTGTTATCGGAGACACTTATCTGAGTCCCCAGCGTTCACTCTACTGTTATCGGTACAGTTATCTGTGTCCCCAGTGGTTCACTCTACTGTTATCGGGGACACTTATCTGGGTCTCCAGCGTTCACTCTACTGTTATCGGGAACACTTATCTGGGTCTCCAGCGTTCACTCTACTGTTATCGGGGACACTTATATGGGTCCCCAGCGTTCACTTTACTGTTATCGGGGACACTTATCTGGTCTCCAGCGTTCACTCTACTGTTATCGGGGACACTTATCTGGGTCTCCAGCGTTCACTCTACTGTTATCGGGGACACTTATCTGGGTCTCCAGCGTTCACTCTACTGTTATCGGGGAAACTTATCTGGGTCTCCAGCGTTCACTCTACTGTTATCGGGGACACTTATCTGGTCTCCAGCGTTCACTCTACTGTTATCGGGGACACTTATCTGGTCCCCAGCGTTCACTCTACTGTTATCGGGGACACTTATCTGGGTCTCCAGCGTTCACTCTTCTGTTATCGGGGACACTTATCTGGGTCTCCAGCGTTCACTCTACTGTTATCGGGGACACTTATCTGGGTCCCCAGCGTTCACTCAACTGTTTTCGGGTGACACTTATCTGGGTCCCCAACGATTATTTGAGTGGTCAATTGCTGCGCTGTTGCGCGTCGATTGGCCTTTAACAATCGAATGAGGCGCCATTCTCCTCTGGGGTCGATGTGCTTTGGGGCTCCATAGTTTGGGGCCACACAGTGTGCCAGTGGTCCATTCTTGGTATACCCTTACTACAGCACCTCGCGAACAGCCCACGGAATCTGCTATCTCCGAGATGCTTCCACTCTTGGCACGGTAGCCGATGATCATTCCTTTATGAACGTCCATCAAATCAATACCTCTGCCCATTGTGCTCAGGTTACTCACTATGACTCATCTGTCCTGGCCGGCTGCTTATATCACCGTGTGGTCGACCTTGTCATATGCACTCTGTGACATGTCTGGGCGGGTACACTGTGATTCCGTGGGTGTTCATATTATTCTGATACGACTCTGTATTTTCTGAAATGTCCGAAATGGGAATGTGGCTCATGAGTTGTCATTTGAACTGATCTACACTGTTTTCCACATACTCTAGAGGCGAGCGAAAGCGCTTTAAATCCTCTTCCGTCACTAGCCAGAGGGTCTAGTGAGAGTCATGGAGAGGAGCGGGTAAACAATAAACTTCAGACTGAGTATTGCTGGCAAACAGGAAGGGAGTATATTAAGCGCGTCAAAAGGGCGTAGCTCTTTCTCAAAAGGGACCCTAAATGAAGAGTGTTTGGTTCTGTGTGAACCTAGATAGAGTTCTGTGTCAACCGGGGTTTGGTTCTGTGTCAAACAGGGTTTCATTTCTATGTGTGCCAGGGCTTGGTTCTTTGTGAACCAAGGTAAGATTCTGTGTGAACCACGAGTTCGTTTCTATGTGAACCAGGGTTTGGTTCTGTGTGAAGCAAGAGGCGGTTCTGTGTGAACCAGGTAGTTTGGCAAGGATTAAATATTCTCTCAGAGAGTTTTGCGGTTGATAAAGAGATCTCTGTACATATTTCCAGATCATCACATGAATGCTTGCACTAGCAAAGCAGCATTCGGATTAAAGATCTGATTGGAGGAATATTTATTATTAATATATCAGTAAAGCCATTTCATTCTGATCTTGAGCGCAGCTCAGGCCCACGAAATCGAGTACATTCCTATACGTACATGTTCTATGCATGTAAATAGACTGGGTCGTCCGTCCTCTGTTCTGGCTCATTTGTTTATTTCATCTTTCTACACGATGTTTAGCACAGCACGTCTGAAGTACACCTAAGCATGGGTGTAAAAACCCATGAATCTGTGGTCTCACCTAGGATAATGGCGAATACTGATTAAGTGAACTAATTAAACCACCTCTATGAACTGACTGGGAAGAGTACGTCTCTCCTTACCTCAGGTCCACGACAGGGTCCTTCTAACCTAGCTATTTTACCCATTGTGCTAAAAAATACATCTGAAAGAACGTGACCCGAATTCATGCATTTCATTGCCTTTCGTGGTTAAGTGTAATAGGCCACGATTGGACAAGAAACTCTTTGAGGGATACTCGCCGTTCCATTTATGTGAAACATTGTATAGTAAAGTTTGATTCATTCTGAAATTTATCTTCGACACATTTCTCCATAAAACTTAAGACGTTACTTAGTTCTGAATATAATTCGCGATATATTTGGCACACATACTACCCAGGAATGGGAAAATCCTTCCCTGGATTTCCGGTATGGCCTCAACAGGCCCCGGTTAGTGTAATGACCACACCTGCCACGGCCCGGGAGAGTATCTTTAAGAATGGACTCACTTTTAAGGAGGGGTCCTTTTACAGGACGGTTCAGTTGTTTTACCTCTGAGTGACACTTTTTTGCACACCGTGGGCTAAATGGCTAGGTCACAAGGATCCCGAAGGCTCAGAGAAGATTAGGGGAGGGGACCCATTGGAACAGCTTTTGGGTGACAGATGGTAACTCCCTTCAAGGGCATCCAGCGTGATCTTAAACGTGCACTGGGTATGGCTCTCCAGCACACAGCGACACGGCTAAACGTCACATCCGACGGACTGCGGCCTTTCTAAGCCGATCGTGTTTCCTACTGACCATGGAGAAGGCGGGGAGTTTTGCGCAGATAAACCTCCACGCTGACCCAGCTGGAACGCGAACTTGGGAATTGCAGAATACGAGCCTGGGGCGCTAACGACTGATCCTGTGATTGCTAGCTTTCTAGATTTCAAAAAATATTTTGACTCTGCGGATCGACATAATTAGTGGTTGATTGTTAGATCATATGGAATACCTGATAAATTAGTGTAATGAGAGCTTCCTATAATAACACTGAGTCGAGTGAGAGAGTTGGAACGTCTTGCATCGATTGGTTTAGCATTGCCAGTGGAGTTAGACAAGGGTGCATTTTGTCTCCTTTTCTCTTTAGTTTAGTTATTGATTATGTAATGCGAAATTCTTTGCAAGGGAAAAATTTTCGTCTTAAATGGTCTAGAGATTTCAAAATTTCTGATTTAGATTATGCAGATGATTTGCCCTGTTGGCTACTGATGTTGATGAGATGAATTCGTTCATTAGTGCTTTTGAAGAGACTGGTAAGAGATTATTTTTGGTGATAGACAGGAAACTAATGTGATGAAAACTGGTCAGGCAGATGGTGCTTCAGTTGCTTTCAATGGCTGCACTCTTGATCAAGCGTATCACTTTAATTATCAGAATAGGAATTGCTGCTGGGACTTTTAAGAATCTATGGAGAGTATTGAATAATAGGCGTACAGGCATAAAGACTAAAATTAGGCTGTATAATAGTTTGGTTCTTTCTAAGGTTTGTTATGGTAGCGAAACATGGACCTTTTGTAAGCAGGATAACAAGGAACTTGATGCCTTTGATTCCAGATGTTTACGCAATATCTTGGTCATTAGGTGGTTTGACATTATAACTAATGATGAGGTTAGGCAAAGGAGTCGGCAAACTCTTTTGAGCGGCATATTGTGCAGAGAAAGACTGCGTTGGTTTGGCCATGTTGCCCGTATGCATAGCTGCAGATTTCCAAAGAACGTTTTGAACAGTGTACCTAAGGGTATCAGAAAAAGGGGGAGACGTAGGATGCGATGGGCAGACAATGTCTATCAGGACCTTGCTAGACTTGGCCTAGAGGGGCCAAATGCAGCAGATGTAGCTCGAAAGAGACACGTCTGGATGGGAAAATTATATGGTCTCGTTGGACATCCGTAGCCCTTGGTTACATCAAGATTTTGAATGTAAAGTACTGCAGCAGCAGAATTTTGTCTGGAAATTTGAACAGTGAGCAACATTTGTAAGAAATGAAAGACCGATGGTTTATTTGTAATTCCTTGTCTAATATCAGTTTTGATTGGTAAAAACTGATCTTGAAATTTTTTAAGTATAGAAAGAAATATTAACAATAAATAAAAATCGAAAATAAAAAAATATTTTCTCGAATTATTTCTCAAAATAACCTAAATTTCAATGCAAAAATAACTTTTTAATGAAAAATCAATTCTTCGATAAACTTACTTTTCTCTCTATCATAAACAGAAGTCATGAAGACAACACGACGTACCCACGTGTGGATCTGTATATTCCAGCATCTTAGCCCATTGTTTCTTTCTCTTTAGTCAGCGGAAATTGTCTCAGACGACAGTTCGCCATGTTTCTAATCTGCAGTTCTAACGTTTGAATCCCAACTGCGCATGATTTAAGATTTATTTCTGACATTTCTGACGACGCCTTAGACAAGAATGTGTACACTGATGGACTTGGAAAAGCCGCCGTGTATTAGATGGGATATTAAGCTCTGCCTGCGTGTGTTACAAGATGTGGTGAGGTCTGCCCCAATGAGTTAGATGGGACGTTAAGCTCTACGACCAGAGTGTTAGATGTGATGTTAAGCTCTGCCTCCATTGTTAGAAGATGTGGAGGGCTCTGCCTCCATGCATTGGATGGTACGTCAAGCTCTGCAACCGTGTGTTAGATGGGATGTTAAGCTGTGCCTCCATTGTTAGAAGATGTGGAGGGCTCTGCCTCCATGCAATGAATGGTACGTCAAGCTCTGCAACCGTGTGTTAGATGGGATGTTAAGCTGTGCCTCCATTGTTAGAAGATGTGGAGGGCTCTGGCTCCATGCAATGGATGGTACGTCAAGTTCTGCATCCGTGTGTTAGATGGAATTTTAAGCTCTGCCTCCGTGCATTGGATGCCCCCGTGTGTTAGGTGGGAAGTTAAGCTCAGCAACGCAGGTATTAGATTGGACGTTAAGCTCTACCTCAATGCCCCCATGCGTTACATGAGACTTTAACTTCTGCAACCGTCTGTTAGATGGGATAGTAAGCTCTGCCTCCGTGTGTTTAGAATATATGGTGAGGTCTTCCCCCATGCATTAGATTGGACGTTAATTTCTTCAACCATGTATTAAATGGGATAATCAGCTCTTCCTCCGTGTGTTAGAAGATGTAGTGTGTTCTACCCCCTTGCGTTACATCGATCGTTAAGCTTAGCAACCGTGTGTTAGATTGGATGTTACGTTATGCCTCCGTGTGTCAGATTGGATGTTAAGTTATGCCTCCGTCTGTTACAAGATGTGGCTGGCACTTCCCCCATGCGTTAGAATGGACATTAAGCTCGGAAACCCGTCTGTTAGATGGGATGTTAAGCTCTGCCTCTATGTGTTAGAAGATGTGGTGTACTCTGCCCACCTGCTTCAGATGGGATGTTAAGATCTCCACCTGTGTGTTACATGCGATAGTAAGCTCTGCTTTAGTGTGTTAGATGTGGTGAGTTCTGCTCCAGTGTATTATATGGGACGTTAAGCTCTGCAACCATGTGTTAGATTGGATGTTAAGCTATGCGCCGTGAGTTAGAAGGTGTGGTGAACTCTGCCCACCTGCTTCAGATGGGATGTTAAGATCTCCACCTGTGTGTTACATGCGATAGTAAGCTCTGCTTTAGTGTGTTAGATGTGGTGAGTTCTGCTCCAGTGTATTATATGGGACGTTACGCTCTGCAACCATGTGTTACATGGGACGTTAAGCTCAGCAACCGTGTTTTAATTGGGATACTAAGCTCTGTATCTGTGTGTTAGAGAGATGTGGTGATATCTGCCCACGTGACGTTAACCTCTGCAACCGTGTATTAGATGGGACATTAAGCCCTGCCACCATGAGTTATAAGAAGTGGTGAGCTCTGACTTCGTGATTCAGATGGGAAGTTAAACTCTGCAACCCTGTATTAGGTAGTAAGTTAACATCTGCCTTCATGTGTTAGAAGATATGGTGGGCTCTGCCGCCCGTGTGTTAGGTGGGAAGTTAAGCTCTGCCTCAGTGTGTTTGAAGATGTGGAGGGCTCTGATCTAGTGTGTTTCATGGGATTATATGTTCTGCCCCGTTCGTTAAATGGGATATTAAGTTCTGCCTCCATGTGTCAGAAGATGTGGTGAGGTCAGACATCCATCTGATGGCTCCTTCCAGCAGTGGGCGGGGGTGGTATTGGGGGTGGCTCAGTCGATAGCGCACCAGGCTCGTAATCTGTAGTTCCCAGGTTCGAGTCCCAGCTCGGTCAGCGTTGAGATTTATCTCTGCAAATATCCCGAACCCTACCCACGGTCAGTAGAAACCAATGGACATGGAAAGGCCGCTGTCCGACGGATAGGACGTTGAGCTGTCTTCCCGTGTGCCCTGTATCCTTTGCACGTTAAAGAACACGCTGGATGTCCTTGACGGGAGGCTACCATCTGTTTCCCAACAGCTGTTCCAATGGGTCCCCTTCCCCAACCTTGTCTAAGCCTTCGGGGTCCTTGTGACCTGGCTATTTAACCCATGGTGTGCAAAAAAGTGCCGCTCAGAGATAAAAAAATACCCAATCCAAGGGAGCTACCATCTGCAAACTTTGCATGAACGTTTTATTCACTAAGTGGAAGAACGTAGGTTATGTGTGAAACCCTGGTGGCAACCGAAATTGGGTGGGGATGGGGAGTTTAAACTTCTCAAAATCCCCACAGACTTAACATCAACTGTTGAAAGTTATTCAAAATATCTGTTGCCACCAACAAATTTGAAAGAAGGAATGCATAAAACTAATGTATTTTTGATTATGCGTGATAAAGTCATTTTTCAGTTTGTTGGGTCAAGAGCACTAACATCCGTGAATATTGAAGTTATTCGAATTTAGCACGAGCTAATTAAACACGAGATTCTTTGTTGAAGTAAAAGCTTCAAAAACTAAACATTCGTATCGGAAATTAAATTCATTAATTTATTTTGAAAAATTATGCAAAATTTAATAAACGTATACTTCATACGTTAATTAATAAACGTTATAATATGTTAAATAATAAAAAATGTTTTCCAATAACAATAATATATTTTTCGTAGTACCTAAACACTTTGTGGGCAACTCAAATCATAAGTTTCTTTTTCTATAAAGTTAAATATTCTTGTCACACTGTATCGTATTAACTCTGGTGGGTAAAAAATGATTTGAAAAGTTTGATTATTTGAACGAGGCAATATCGTTTTTTGATTAACTTCTGACTTGGGGAGGGGTATACGGTACTTTAAAATATGCCCATTTCTTTCTTTTCCTAAAAGAGAGGGATGAAAATTAAACCCGAGAACACTTTCTTCTTTTTTTTACCTATCTTTTTAATGATTATCTCACTCGTCATTGGCATATTTTGTTCATTTGTCTCTCGGTTTGCTATTATGTTTATGAAAACAGTAGTTTTACCATATCTCCCTCCGTTGGGTTTGGAATGTGCACTGTCCGCCAGGTTCGAGTCCCAGATGGGTCAGCGTTGAGATTTATCTCCGAAAAACTCGTCTCCCGTCCCAGGACAGTATCAGACACCAGTGTACTTGGAAGGGTCGCCGTGGTTAAGTCGTGGTTCCTGATGTGGAACAACCATACCCTGTGAACGTTAAGGAACACGATGGATGACCTTGATGGGAGGCTACCATCACTCTCCGAAATGGTACTCCGATGGATCCCCTCCGCCAACCTCCTCTGATCCATCGGGATTTTGTGACCAGGCCATTTAGACCACTGTGTGCAAAAAAGATGATATAAGTTAGAATTGATATTAGATACTGTTATAAACATTATATTTCAGTATTGTCATGTGCATTACGTTTCGATATTGATATAAGCATCACGTTTCAGTATTGTTATAAGCATTGTGTTTCATAATGTTACAACTTCTTTTTAAACTTCTTTTAATCGGGTTACAACTACTCTTTAAATTTCTTTTCAGTATGTTACTACTTCATTTTTAAACTTAGTACATTTCTCCTCTTGTGATTTGTAAAAAATTATATCCGGAATAATAAAGTAACGGGTGGGATTTTTTAATTCTAAATGTCACGTTTTTGCAGTCGCCCTGCCCACGGTCAGTAGGGGACACCGATGGGCTTGGAAATGCCGCCGCCCGTCGGATGGAACGTTAAGCCGTTGCCCCGTGTGTTGGAGAGCCATAACCTGTGGATGTTAAAAAACACACTGGATAGCCTTGTCGGGAGGCTACCATCTGTCTCCCAACAGCTGTTCCAGTGGGTTCCCTCTCCCAACCTTCTCTGAGAATTCGGGGTCCTTCTGACCTGGCCACTTAGCGCATTGTGTACAAAAAAGTGCCGCTCAGAGATAAAACAACCCAGCGTTTTTGCAGACAATGGACTAAGTGGCCAGATCACAGGAACCACCAAAGTTTAAGAGAAATTTGGCTCTATAGTTTTATTTACATTGTGGTCCGTAAATGGTAGCTAGTCATAAACTGAAAGAATAGCTGTGTACCAATTCCCAGCGATGATGCACAGAACCGGTCAGATCTAGCGTCTAATGTCCGATCCTGTCTTTTCGTGGTGTATGCACTTAGCACCTTTCAAAACAGATATTTTCTTTTGGAAAGAAACGGAAGTGGTGGGCTGGCAGTTCAGTATAGCCTACTGATCTGGTCATCTGTGGCCACTTTTCCTTTTTTTTTTCAACCATGCTGAGGAGTAGTCAACTTCACAGGGTCCTGGTGCTTACCATTTATACCTACTAGACTGGACTTGTTTGTGGATTTGAGCTTGATTATGGATTCTGGACTTGCTGCAGTGGTGGGCTTCTGTTGAGGGGGAATCTGCCACTGTGTTTTCTGTTTGCTTCTGGGTTGTCAGCCCTAAGTGAACAGAGGCATGGGATACCTTACATCAGCAGGTGGATAATCCTGATCAGAGGCTATCGCAAGTACCTGAACCTCACCTAGCTAGTTCGGCATCGTCAATCCTAAGTAATGTATTTCAAACAGGCCATTTGGCTCTCGAAAAAGTACACTTGAAAAGGTGGTGTGTGAAGTTCCTACCAGCATCGGTGACTTCAGCCTTTAACGGAGGAGGAACAGGTCTTTGTCCCATGCCTGCGATCTGGGGGCTGTTTCATATTCTTGGCCCTACCTGTCTCAATAAACCTAGTTTCTTTAAAAATCCTACTGATCATTTTCTCTCTCAGGAACATGGAACGTGAGGACATTAAATAGAGATTATTCTCTTTATGACCTCACGCATTAATTCCAGCGCTATAACCTCAATATTCTAGGCTTGAAAGAGACCAGAACGACAGGAAAAGATGTAATACTTAAAATAACTCTAAATTTCTCTTTTGAGGCAGGGATGATGGAAAGCATCTCCAAGATCTATATTTGCTTTTCAGCAGACACGCCTTTGATGCTCTTCTACGATACAAATGCATTAATGAAAGATTTCTTACAGCAAAATTTAAAACAAAAATTTAAAACTTCAATGTCATCTGTTATTACGTCCCCAAAGTATAGGTTTCACAGCCAGATTCAGGATATTTTGAATTCTGTGAAGAAAGGAGATATTTCTCTTGTGCTAGGTGACTTCAAGGCTAAAGTTGGTTCTGACTCTAACATTTGGGCAGGGGTTTTAGGTACTTTTGGCATTGGTAGTTCCAATGGCAATGGGGGACGTCTCCTACAGGTAAGTAAAGTTAATGGTTTACAAATAACTAACGAATACTACAAACATCGAGACATTTATAAATAAATATGGGTTTCACGTGATAGATTGCACACGAATATGACATTTTATATTTTAATTAACAACAAACGGGCTAGTTCAGTTTGGAATACCAGATCATACAGGGGAGCCGAAATTGGGTCCGACCATTACCTGGTCAAGAGTATCTTGTAGCTGAAGCTTAAGAAATGTTGCGCTAAGGTTAAGAAAATTACCTTCAACACTGAAGGTCTAAAAGATTAAGATATAGCCAAAGCATACCATGATAGGGTACTTAGTCATTATGAAAATCGTGTTTTCGTTACTGCTCAAGGTGAGAAAGAATGGGATGAGGTCAAACAACCTTTCCTTGAAACCAACACTATTCTTTTGGGTAAAAGGGAACAGAGGAAGCAAAATTATTTGAGTGATAAGGCTATTTAACTTATTTCTGAAAGTAGAAAGTGCAGGATTAATATGAATCAACACCCTACTAGTCCTAAAAGAAGGCATTACAAAGAGCTTAATAAACGTGTAAAAGATCAGTTTACAGCTAAGAATCTTTGACTTGGAAGCTTGACTGACAAAGCAGAAGAAGCAGTTAGACAGCACAACAGAATGGGAACCAAAACACTAACTAACTTATCAGGTACCAGATTATTAATGTTTTATGTGGTAAGGAAGAGATAGGTACACAGGGATTAAGGGAAAAATAAGGCAAAGCGGTTGAAGGTGAGGATTCTGTGATGGCTAAATGGGCTGAGCATTTCAGAGAAGTTCTAAATAATGTGGTTAGTTCTACTCCTATTGTTTCTAATGACAATAGATGCACTTCTGGCTTCTATGATGGCTCTATATCACATTTCGAAGTTGGGTTAGCTATCTCTCAATTAAAACTGCACAAATCCCCAGGGGTGTACGAAATCACCACTGAAATACTTAGAGCTGAGCATTTGTGTTGTCACATGGCTGACTGAAATTTTGAATACTATTTATGATAAAGGTGTTGTTCCTAAGGATTTTACCAGAGCTATGATTGTCCGAATGTTTTTAAAAAGGTGATCGCAGTTCTTGTGATAATTATAGGGGAATTAGTTTACTTTCTGTTCCAGGTAAAGGTGTGTGCATGATTATACTTAATAGAATTAAGAATTTGGTTGAAGGACAACTGCGTGATGAACAGTATTGATTCAGAAGTGGTAGGGGATGTATTGATCAAATATTTTCACTTAGGCAAATTATTGAGAAATGTTTAGAGTTTCAGAAACCTGTGGTTGCCAAACCAACGCATTCTCTCTCTGCACAATATGCTGCTCAAAGGAGGTTGATGACTCCTTCTTCCAACCTCATCATTATTTACATAGTCAAAACAAATAATGCCCAAGATGCTGGGTAAGCATCTAGACCTTTATAGATTTTAAAATGGCTTTTGACTCTGTTGACCGACATAATTTGTGGTTGATTGTTAGATCACATGGAATACCTGATAAGTTAGTTAGTGTAATGAGAGCTCTCTAGAATAACACTGAGTCGTATGTTAGAGTTGGTACGTCTTGCAGCGATTAGTTTAGCATTGTCAATGGAGGGTGCATTCTGTCTCTTTTTCTCTTTAGTTTAGTTATTGATTATGTAATGCGAAATTCTTTTCAAGGAAAATATTTTGGTCTTAAATAGTCTAGTGATTTCAAACTTTCTGATTTAGATTATGCAGATATTTTTGCCCTGTTGGCTATTGATGTTGATGAGATGAATTCGTTCATTAGGGGCTGTTGATGAGACTGTTAATAGAGTAGGTTTGGTGATAAACAGAGAAAAAGCTAAAGTGATGGAAATTGGTTAGGCAGATGGTGCTTCAGTTGCTTTCAATGGCTGTGCTATTGAGCAAGTGTCTCACTTTAATTCTCTTGGAATCTATGCAACAGATACTAGTGATGTACGACATCAGATAAATAGAAGAATAGGGATGGCCGCTGGGACTTTTAATAATCTATGAAGAATATGGAATAATAGGCGTATACACCTAAAGACTAAAATTAGACTATATAATAGTTTGGTTCTTTCTAAGGTTATTTATGGTAGCGAAACATGGACCCCTTGTAAGCAGGGTAACAAGACACTTGATGCCTTGGATTCCAGATGCTTACGCAGTATCTTGGTCATTAGGTGGTTTGACTTTTTAACTAATGATAAGGTTAGGCAAAGGAGTCGGCAACCTCCTTTGAGCAGCATATTGTGGAGAGAGAGACTCCGTTCGTTTCGCAATGTTGCCCGTATGGATATCTGTAGATTGCCAAAAATCATTATGAATAATTTACTTAAGGGTATCAAAAAATTGGGAAGACGTAGGATGCGATGGGCAGACAATGTCAAACAGGACCTTTCTAGATGTAGCTCAAAAGAGACGCGTCTGGATGGGAAAATTAGTCTGATTGGACTTATGTAGCCCTTGCAAAGAAGGTCTAAGAAGAAGAAGGCCAACTTTGCACAAGCGTAAGTGGCGCCGTTCTGCGGAATTTTACCGAAACTGAACATGGCAAATTGATGTGCAGACACAAAAACAACTGTAACGCGCAATCTGCGCATGCGCAGTGTAATCAGTTTAGCTCACTGCAACTATGGTTTGTCTTACTACTGGTATATATGTTGCTATTTAAGCAGTGTTTCCAAATGTCTAACAGCCATGACTGTTTGGCACAGTTGTGGCTGATCCTAAAGTTATTCAATGAGTGTTTTATCCCATTCAGGAATACATTTTACGATACCTGGAAAAGCCGTCGAATGTTTATTTTGAGTAATTTTGCAGAATTTTTAAAATTAATATGTAAATTAATACATTTAATCATCTTGTGAATACATATAAGTCAATGTACATTGCAGGTTTGTGTTCCCTAGAGCATATCGATGTACATTGTCTCCTGCACTTTTCTCTAACAATGTAATTCTTTTTTTTATGGTTGATACGGGAACTGCCTGCTGCCATCTGTTGAACGTTTATACAAGTAAACACTCGATATGATATTTATTGAAAATATCAGCAATTGTATAAAATATAATTATATAGATCATGTTATCGTGCATTGACACATATATCTCAATTTATTATAATATACTGAATGCTGTAGGTTGTTCAAAATAGTAAAATTTTGTTCTTTATCACAGCTGCTTCCAGTTTTACAAAATTAGATTTTATTAAAGGAAAATGATTTCATTACTTCCTGATATTTTGTCTCTAAACGAAAAGCAAATTATGATTGTACCTCTTGAAGAAAATGAACATTTTTCAGAGTCAAACTATGTAAAGTTAATGACGTGGTGCAAGCAATTGAAAACTTTGCTCGGATGTGATAAAATAATGCAGGGAACTCGCTCCTCTCCCTGGATAGGTGATTGCCATGGATGGATGGGATTGATCTCCCTGGATGGATTTTCCATGTTTAGAGGGCGCTGCAATCGAAAAGCTTACATTACGTCTATGGAAGCTATCTCTCTTCTTCCTTAGACACTCCTTGGCTGCATAAGGATTTCGTATGTATGAATTTTATAGTTCTGCATGAGCAGAACTGTATCGGGAAATGGTTGAGTATTTGCGAACTATCTTATCAATAAAAGATTGATGGTTTATTTGTAATTACTTGTCTAATATCAGTTATGGTAGCTGAAAATTGATCTCAAAATTTTTTAAGTATAGAAAGAAATAGAAAATAAAAAAATATTTTTTCGAATTATTTGTTAAAATAACCTAGAATTTGAATGCAAAAATAAGTTTTTAATGAAAAGTCAATTCCTTGATAAAGTTACTTTTCTGTCTTCAATAAACAGAACTGATGAAGACCACACGACGTACAGTCGGTCAAAAAAGTATCCGAACGCTATGGTTGTATACAAAGTTCAGAAAAAACAACTGGCAACGATTTTTTTAGAAATGAATGATCTGGCAACCTTCGTGTACCGTATACGAAGGTTGCCAGATCATTAATTTCTAAAAAAAATCGTTGCCAGATTTTTTTCTGAATTTTGTATGCAACCATAGCGTTCGGATACTTTTTTGAGCGAATGTACACACGTCTAGGATCTGTATCTTCCAGCATCTTCGCCCATTGCTTCTTCTGCTTTAGGGGAGCGGAAATTGTCTCAGACGTCAAAGTGCTATGTTTGTAATCTGCAGTTTTAACGTTCGAGTCCCAACTGCGCCTGAGTTGAGATTTATTTCCGCCATCTCTCACGACACCCTCAACAAGAAAGTAAACACTGATTAACTTGGAAAGGCCGCCGCGTAATACACGGTATATTAAGCTAAGCCTCAGTGTGTTAAAAAATGTGGTGAGCTCTGACGTGCGTTAAATCCGACTATAAGCTTATAAAGAAATTCACTTTTCATTAAAAATTTATTTTTGCATTCGAATTTTAAGTTATTTTCAGAAATAATTCGAAAAAATATTTTTTTATTTTCGTTTTTTATTTATTGTTAACATTTCTTTCTATAGTATCAGTTCTATACTATCAGTTTTTACCTACCATAACTGATATTAGACAAGTAATTACAAATAAACCATCAATCTTTCATTTACAAACCCTCCAAATTAAATTTGCATACTTCCCGATACAGTTCTGCTCATGCAGAACTATATAATATTCATACATACGAAATCGTTATGCAGCCAATGGCTACGCAAATACACTGGACGTTAAGCTCTATAATCGTGTACTATATGGGATCTTAAGAACTGCAACCGTGTATTAGATCGGGTGTTAGGCTCTGCCTCCTCTGTTAGAATATACCGGGAGGCCTGCCCCCATGCGTTACATGGGACTTTAAATTCTGCAAGCGTCTGTTAGATGGGATAGCAAGCTCTGCCTTCGTGTGTTTAGAAAATATGGTGATTTCTACCCCCATGCATTAGATGGGACGTTAAGCAACCTACATTGGAAATTAACATCTGTCTCCATGTGCTAGATGTGGATGGCTCTGCCTCTCGTCCGTTAGGTGCGAAGTTGAGCTCTGCAACCCAGGTGTAAATTGGATGTTAAGCTCTGCCTCAGTGTGTTAGAAGATGTGATGAGTGCTGATCCCGTGTGTTTCGTGGGATGATAAGCTCTGCCCTCCGTGCATGAGATGGGACGATAAGTTCTGCCCCATTTGTTAGATGGGATGTTAACCTCTGAAACCGTGTATTAGATAGGATCCTCCATGTGTTAGATGTGGTGAGGTCTGCCCCCCGTGCTTTGGATGGGAGTTAAACTTTACAACCCTGTATTAAATGGCATTTTTATGTTCTCCCTCCGTTTCTTAGAAGATGTGGTGAGCTCTGCCCCCATGCATTAGATGGGTCGTTAAGCTCTGACACCATGTATTAGATGCGATAGCAAGCTCTGTCTCAGAGTGTTAGAATATGTGGTGAGGTCTGCCCCCATGTGATAGATGGGACGTTAAGCTCTGCAACAGTGTATTAGATGGGACATTAAGTTGTACGCCGTGAGTTAGAAGATGTTGTCAGCTCTGCCTCTGTGTCTTACATGTAACTTTAAGCTCATAACCGTGTTTTAAATGGGATACTAAGCTCTGTATCAATGTGTTAGAAAATGTGGCGAGATCGTAATAGATGCACGTGTTAGCAGGTGTATTAGATGGCACATTAAGCTCTGTAACCCTGTGTTAGATGGGAAGTTAAGCTCTTCCTGCATGTGTTAGAGGATATCTCTGTCCAAGGCTCTGACCAAGTGTGTTAGATGGGAAGTTAAGCTCTGCAACCCGGGTTTTAGATTGGATGTTAAGCTCTACCTCCGTGTGTTAGAAGATGTGGTGAGCGCTGACCCCTTGTGTTTCATGGAATGATAAGCTCTGTCCCAAAGTTTTAGATGGGACGATACGTTCTACCCCCATGTGTTAGATGGGACGTTAACTCCCCATTAACAATGTCAATTTTCAACAATCTTCGATCAATATTTAAAGAATCGGTATCATTTAACCGCAGACGACAGAGTCGCATTGCCTCCAAATTGATGAAATCTTAAAAAATCGTCATACAAACTTCAGATATTTAATTTATGTTAGTGAACAAATTGTTACAATAGTTGTGTTTTATCTCTTGAAATATTTTTTTCACAAGTGTCAAAAATTTAAGATAAATGATTCAGCTTCCATTCATTTCTAAAATATTAACCTAATATTACGGGAAATATGTTAAGAGAGTTAACAGTGACATCTAGAATTTATCGCCAATAACAGTTTTTGCGTAAAAGGTTTATTTTTAGTGTTCGGGAGCTTTGAAAGTGGCTTTCCATTCACATAACATGAAGGTGTCCGGACACTTTCTTCAATATAGTGTATATATATATATAAGACGTAAACTGAAAATCTTTAACTACTGCTGAGCACTTAAAAATAGACATTTGATGTCAGGACATTATTCAGAAAAAAGTGGAGCTAAATATTTGAAATGTTCTGCTAAAAATTGTAGAAAGAAGGAAAAAACTAAAAATATTTTCTAGATTTATTTTTCTGGGGTTCTTTCATAATAACCGGTACTTAATTTGATTTCCATGATTATTTGAGATTACAAGAATTACTACTCCACTAGTTGGTAATTCTGTTGCAATCAGCAATTTTTACTTCACCAGAAATGTAAAATTTAATTCAGCATCAAAATTTAATTTAAATATTACATGATTTAATTTATTCACCATTACACCTGCTACAGTCGTTCATAAAGAGTACATCTTGACTACGAACTTTCGAGACTGTGCTTTGCTTTAGAATAAATGAGATTATCAAAACATTGAACATAGCCACCAATGTTTATTACTGTAGTATGTCAATGGGAGAGAGTGGCTTATGGCATCCTTAATTCTTCTCTGTCTCACCTAGCAAGCTAACAATCACAGATCCTAATCCTAATTGTGATTCGAAGTCGTCAGACATCCATCCGATGGCTCCTTTCAGCGGGGGGCCGCGGTGGTTCAGTCGGTAGCGCGCAGATTTATCTTCGCAAAACTCCCCGCCTTGCCAACGGTCAGTAGGCAACACCGATGGGCTTGGAAAGGCGACGTCCGTCGGATGGTAAGTTAACCCGTGGTTCCGTGGGCGGGTGATCCATACCCTGTGCACGTTAAAGAGCACGCTAGATGACTTTAACGGGAGGCTACCATGTGTCTCCCAACAGCTGTTCCAGTGGGTGTCCTCACCCAACCTCTCTGAACCTTCGGGTTCCATGTGACCTGGCCATTCAGCTCATGACGTCCAAAAAAGTGCCGTTAAGCGGTAAAACAACCCGACCCTCCTTCCAGCGGAAAAGACGATGGAATAAGTGATTTTGACATCACGCCAGTATTTGGAGACACTATTATTTTATCTGCTAATCCATAGATGGCATCACTCGCAAAATTACTTGCTGAGTTAGCAAACAGTTTTGTTACTACTGAGCAGCGTTTTTCTTTTTCGCAAACAACGGGCTAAATGAACGTATAACAAGGACACCAAGTGCATCATTTGCATCCAGCATTTTTTTATTGTTTTAACGTTCCATACTACGGAAGGCGGCTTCTCCAAGCCCATCGCTCTCCACATTCTCATTGCTGTGGAACAGTTGGGACTCGAACGTAAGAAATATAGATTACCAATTTGGCTCGATACAAACTGAACCAAGCCCTGCCGTTAGGGCAGCCCCAATGCATATCCATTCCAAGCAGTCGCTTAAGGCAACCAAATTTTAAGGGCTTTGTATTCGTATTTGGATGAGTTTGCTCGAATCCCAATTCAAAATAAAATTTCAGTGAAAATCCTGAGCTCTTAATCACATTGCTCCTGAGTCACATTGCTCTTTGAGCAGAATGATTTTAAAAGCTTTGGACTAATGGATTAGATGACATTTTATTTCAGATGTGGGGGAAGAAAATTATAATCAGTTAGCGCCACAAAAGAAAGACAGATTAATAATAATATCACAAATACTCGAGTACTATTCGCCTTCGAGTATAAGTCAATCCCTAGTTTTGAACCTCGGAAAGGAAGAAAATCTATATACCCAGTCGTATCAGAATAATATGACCACCTACCTAATAATAGGAAAATCTACCCTTGGCTCCGATGACAGCGGCGAGATGACGTGGCATGGACGCAATGAGGCCCTGGAAGATTGCCAGAAGCACACATGCCCATTCGGACTCCATCAGAGCACGGAGGTTCCGAAGATGACGTTGTTGTGGGTCCGCATGCCGAACCTGTCGTTGCAAATGGTCCCACAAGTGCTCTATGGGATTGAGTTCGGACAATTTCGCCAGCCAAAGGAGAACGGAGACATCGCTGTCGTATTCCTGGAACCAGTCACGCACCACCTTAGCGACATGGCAGGGTCATTGTCCTGTTGGTAGACACTATCACCACCAGGATAAACGTTCAACATGAAGGGATGCATGTCGTCAGCGAGGATGCACAGGTAGCCATTGGCTTCAGGGACCCATCCAGTGGTATCATCGGTCCCAGGTCATACCAGGAAAACATCCCCCAGACATGCACACTGCCGGCCTGTACTTGACCAACAAGTATGTCCGGGTGTTGGTTCTCATGTGTCTAACGCTGTATCCGCCACCTTCCGTCACTTCTGTGGAGTATAAACCTCGATGCGTCGTGGAAGGCAACATTTTTCCACTCTTCCACTGTCCAATCACGGTAGTCCCGTGCAAACTGCAGGTATCATTGCCGATGGACCTTGGTTAACATGGGTACCTTTACTCAGCGTAGACTCCATAAACCCATGCGTAACAGCGTTCACTCTACTGTTATCGGGGACACTTATCTGGGTCCCCGGCGCTCATTTGAGTGGTCAATTGCTGCGCTGTTGGGCGTCGAAGCTGTGTGAACAAAGATACATTTCTGTGTGAACCAATATAGAGTTCTGTGTGAACCAAGGTAGAGTCCTGTGTGAACAAGGATTTAGTTGTCTGTGACCCAAGGTACAGTTCTGTGTGAACCAGGGGTTGTTTCCATGTGAACCAGGGTTTGGTTCTGTGTGAACCAATGTATGGTTCTGTGTGAAGCAGGGGTTCTTTTCTTTGTGAACCAAGGTACGGTTCTTTGTGAACCATGTAGTTAGGCAAGGATTAAATATCCTCTCGCCAAGTTTTGCAGTTGGTAAAGAGATCTCTGTACATATTTCCAACTGATAGATATGAATGATTACAGTAACAAAGCAGCATTCGGATTAAAGAAAACTGGTTGAAGGAATATTTACTTATTAATTAATCTGCAAAGCCATTTCATGCTGATCTTGAGCGCAGCTCAGGCCCACGGCATCGAGCATATCACACTATATGTACATGTTGTATGAATGTAAATAGACTGTGTCGTCCGTCCTCTGCTCTGGTGCATTTGTTTATTTAATCTTTCTACACGACGTTTAACACAGCACGTCTGAAGCACATCTAAGCATGGGTGTAAAAACCCGTGAACCTCTGGTCTGACTTTCGTGGTTAAGTGTAATAGGCCACGATTGGACAAGAAACTCTTTGAGGGATACTCGCCGTTCCATTTATGTGAAACATTGTAGAGTAAGGTTTGATCCATTCTGAAATGTATCTTCGACACATTTCTCCATAAATCTGAAGCAGTTACGTAGTTCTGAATATAATTCGCGATGTATTCGACATAGCTAACCAGGATTGGTAAAAAATCCTTCCCTGGATTTCCAGTATGTCCTCGACAGGGGCGGAGTAGCGTAATGGCCAGTGACAACATCTTTAAGGAGGGACTCACTTCTAAGGAAGTACTCACGTTTAATAATGGACTCACTTTTATGGAGGGATTGTTTTTTAGGACGGTTGGGTTGTTTTACCTCTGAGCGGCACATTTTTGCATAACGTACGCTAAATGTCCAGGTCACAAGGACCCCGAAGGCTCAGAGAAAGTTGGGGTAGGGAACCCACTGGAATTACTGTTGGGAGACAGATGGTAGTCTCCCGTCAAGGCCGTCCAGCGTGATCTTTAACGGGTATGCAGCACAGAGTATGGCCCTCCCGCACACGGAACACGGCTTAACGTCACGGGGCGGGGGTGGCTCAGCCGGTAGCGCGCCAGGCTCGTAATCTGTAGTTCCCAGGTTCGAGTCACAGCTGGGTCAGCGTTGAGATTTATCTCCGCAAAATTCCCCGCTCTGCCCACGGTCAGTAGGGGACACCGATGAGCTTGGAAAGGAAGCCGTCCGTCGGATGGGACGTTAAGCCGTGGCCCCCTGTGCGAGAGAGCCATACCCTTTGAACGTTAAAGAACACGCTGGACGGCCTTGACGGGAGGCTACCATCTGTCTCCCAACAGCTGTTCCAGTGGGTCCCCTCCTCCAACCTTCTCTGAGCCTTCGGGGTCCATGTGACCTGGCCATTTAGCCCATGGTGTGCAAAAAAGTGCCGCTCAGAGGTAAAACAACCCAACCCAACCTTAACGTCACATCCGACGGGACGGCAGCCTTTCTAAGCCCATGTGTGCCCTACTGACAGTGGGCAGGACGGGGAGCTTTGCGGAGATAAATCTCCACGTTGACCAAGCTGGGACTCGAACCTGGGAACTGCAAAATACGAGCCAGGTGCGCTAACGACTGAGCCTGTGGTTGTTAGCTTTATAGATTTTAAAAAGGCTTTTGACTCTGTTGATCGATATAATTTGTGGTTGATTGTTAGATCATATGGAATTCTTGATAAGTTAGTGTAATGAAAGCTCTCTCTAATAACATTGAGTCGTGTGTGAGAGTTGGTACGTCTTGCAGCGATTGGTTAACATTGCTAGTGGAGTAAGACAAGGGTGCACTTTGTCTCCTTTTTACTTTAGTTTAGTTATTGTTTATGTAATGCGAAATTATTTGCAAGGGAAATATTTTGGCCCTAAATGGTCTAGAGCAGGCGCGTCCAACCTTTTGATTTCCCTGGGCCACATTGACTGAAGATGAATTGTTTTGGGCCGCATATAAAATATATAATATAGTTAACGTATATCAATAATAATATTTCATTTATTTTCTTATGTTTTTTATTGTAAAATTAAAAAGGGGCAACATGAAACTAGTGGGATATCAAAAACTCGCTGAAAATTGCATAATGATGTTGAAAGCTTATGTCGTAAATACGTAAATTTTGTGGGACGCATTACTAGCTGTCCAGGGACCTGAGTTGGACACGACGCGTCTATAGATTTCAAAATTTCTGATTTAGATTTTGCAGATGATTCGGCCCTGTTGGCTACTGATATTCATGAGATGAATTCGTTCATTAAGGCTGTTGATGAGACTGGTAATAGAATATTTTTGGTGATAGACAGAAAACTAATGTGATGAAAATTGGTCAGGCAGATGGTGCTTCAGTTTCTTTCAATGGCTGCGCTATTGAGCAAGTGTCTCAGTTTACCTCTCTTCGGATCTAGGCAACAGATACTAGTGATGTGCGACATCAGATTGTATGTATGCGTATGCACCTAAAGACAAAATTAGGCTGTATAATAGTTTGGTTCTTTCTACGGTTTGTTACAGTAGCGAAACATGGACTTTTTGTAAGTAGGATGACAAGAAACTCGATGCCTTTGATTCTAGATGTTTCCTCAGTATCTTGGTCATTAGGTGGTTTGACATTGTAACTAATGATGAGGTTGGGCAAAGGAGTCGGCAACCTCCTTTAAGGAGTATATTGTGGAGAGAGAGACTCCGTTCGTTTGGCCATGTTGCCCATATGCATAGCTGCAGATTGCCAAAAATCGTTATGAACAGTTTACCTAAGGGTATCAGAAAACTGGGAAGACGTAAGATGCGATGGGCAGACAATGTCAAACAGGACCTTGCTAGAATTGGCCTAGAGTGGCCAAATGCAGCAGCTGTAGCGAAAAACAGATAGTCTGGTTGGATATCCGTAGCCCTTGGCTACATGAGGGTTTTGAATTTATAGTTCTGCTCATGCAGAACTGTGTCCGGAAGTTTAATAAGCTTTAGTTATCCACTTACAATGAAAGACTGATGGTTTATTTGTAATTACTTGTCTAATATCAGTTTTGGTAGGTAAAAGGTGATCTTGAAATTTTTCAAGTATAGATAGAAATGTTAACAATAAATAAAAAACGAAAAGAAGAAAATATGTTTTCAAATTATTTCTCAAAATAATGTAAAATTTAAATGCAAAAATTAAATATTTAATGAAAAGTCAATTCCTTGAAAAAGTTGATTTCCTCTCTGTCATAAACAGAATAGATGAAGACAACAGGACGTACACATAAGTATGATCTGTATATTCCAGCATCTTACCCCATTGTTTCTTTCCCTTTAGGCAGCGTAAATTGTCTCAGACGGCGGAGCGCCATGTTTGTAATCTGCATTTTTAACGTTCGAGTCCCAACTGCGCCTGAGTTGAGATTTATTTCCGCCATCTCTCACGATGCCCTAGACAAGAAAGTGAACACTGATGTACTTGGAAAGACCACCGTGTATTAGATGGTATGTTTAACTCAGCCTCCGTGTGTTAGAAGATGTAGTGAGGTCTGCCCACTTGTATTACATTGGACGTTAAGCTCTGCAACCGTGTATTATATGTGATATGAATCCCTGCCTCCGTGTTACAAGATGCGGTGGACTATGCCCCCATGCGTTAGAATGGACATTAAGCTCTGAAACCCGTGTGTTAGATGGGATGTTAAGCTCTGCCTCCGTGTGAGAAGATGTGGTGGGCTCTGCTCCCATGCGTTAGAATGGACATTAAGCTCTGAAACAAATATGTTAGATGGGATGTTAAACTCTGCCTCCGTGTGAGAAGATGTGGTGGGCTCTGCTCCCATGCGTTACAATGGACATTAAGCTCTGAAACAAATGTGTTAGATGGGATGTTAAGCTCTGCCTCCGTGTGAGAAGATGTGGTGGGCTCTGCTCCCATGCGTTAGAATGGACATTAAACTCTGAAACAAATGTGTTAGATGGGATGTTAAGCTCTGCCTCCGTGTGAGATGATGTGGTGGGCTCTGCTCCCATGCGTTAGAATGGACATTAAGCTCTGAAACAAATGTGTTAGATGGGATGTTAAGCTCTGCCTCCGTGTGAGAAGATGTGGTGGGCTCTGCTCCCATGCTTTAGAATGGACATTAAGCTCTGAAACCCGTGTGTTAGATGGGATGTTAAACACTCTGCCTCCGTGTGAGAAGATGTGGTGGGCTCTGCTCCCATGCGTTAGAATGGACATTAAGCTCTGAAACCCGTGTGTTAGATGGGAATTAAGCTCTGCCTCCGTGTGTTAGAAGATTTGGTGTGGTCTGCCCCCTTGTGTTACATTGAATGTTAAGCTCTACAACCGTCTATTAGATCGTATGTTAAGCTCTGCCTCCTCTGTTTGAATATATAGTGAGGTCTGTCCCCATGCGTTACATGGGACTTTAAGTTCTACACCCTTCTGTTAGATGGGATAGCAAGCTCTGCCTCGGTGTGTTTAGAAAATATGGTGAAGTCTGCCCCCCATGCATTAGATGGGACGTTAGGTTCTGCAACCATGTATTAAATGGTATAATAAGCTCTTCCTCCGTGTGTTAGAAGATGTATTATGCTCTACCCCCTTGCGTTACATGGATCGTTAAGCTCATGAACCCGTGTGTTAGATGGGATGTTAAGTTCCGCCTCCGTGTGTTAGAAGATGTGGTGGGCTCTCCACCCATGCGTTAGAATGGACATTAAGCTCTGAAACCCGTGTGTTAGATGGGAAGTTACCCAACCCTCCTTCCAGCGGAAAAAAACGATGTAATAAGTGATATGACATCACGCCAGAATTTTCAGATATATTATTTTATCTGCTTATCCATAGATGACAGCACTAGCTAAATTACTTGCTGAGTCAGCAAACAGTTTTGTTACCTCTGAGCAGCGTTTTCGTGCAAACAACGGGCTAAATGAACAGGTCATAAGGATACCAAGGGTATCCATTTGCATCCAGCATGTTTTTATTGTTTTTACGTTCCATTGGACGGATGGCGGCTTCTCTAAGCCCATCGCTCTCTCTTTCTCTTTGCGGTGGAACAGTTGGGACTCGAACTCAGGAACCGCAGATTACCAGTTTGGCTCGATACAAACTGAACCAAGCGGTGTCGTTAGGGCAGCCTCAACTGCATAACCATTCCAAGCAGTCGCTTAAGGCAGCCAAAATTTAAGGGCTCTGTATTCGTATTTGGATGAGTTTGCTCGAATCCCAATTCAAAATAAAAGTTCAGTGAAAGTCCTCAGGTCTTTGTCTTACTTTTCGAGCAGAATGATTTTAAAACCTTTAGACAAATGGTTTAGATGACATTTTATTTCAGATGTGGGGAAAGAAAACTATAATCAGTTAGCGCCACAAACGAAACACAAATTAATAATAATATCAGAAATACTCGAGTACTATTCGACTTAGAGGAGAAGTGGGGCCGAAAGTGCAACTACTCTTGCTAGTGTGAACGTTGCGAGGTGGTGGAGCCGTTGGCAGAGAGAAAAGTGAGCGGTCATGTCTTTTAATGCTCTAGGATCTAGTTCACTTTTAGCTAACATTTTGCCTAACAACCCTAGGCGATTTAGGGATAAAACCCCGGTGGAGCCTTATGTACGCAGGTTAGTTTAGGCCCAGCTTTTACTTTAAAATGTTAGCATTTAGTTAGTGTGTGGAGATATCTTCCATATATTGTGCACGCTTAGAGAGGTAGTCTCTGAAAACTGATCGATATTAGGATATTACCTTAGTTGTGACGATTTCGGATTCTCCTGCATTTACTGAAAAATCTTACTTGTCAGTTTCGTGATACATACTTTAACAGTTACTTACAGATTGTGTCTTCTTTTTCCCACGTGATTTGTATCCTGAATTTTATGTGCGTTACAAATTCTCGGAAGAGGTATTTCTAGTGCTGAGTTTTGAATGCAATTTCATACTTGCTTCTAGCACAATTGCGATAATTGTGTTGTGTACTAACCGAATTTTACTTTAGTAAAAATGGTATAAACTTAGTTCTGATCTGGTAAATTAATCTGTTCAAATTATCTAATATTAAATTTAATTAACTTTGCATTTGTTCTATAATACTTTTGGCTAAATTGAACTTTTAATTAAAGCCTTGATATGATTGAATCTGAAGAGATTGAAACTCTTCCTGAGGACAGACGAGAAGGTATTCTTCTGCTTCCGAGTGAATCGGACCACACGGAAAGCTATACCAACCAAGCGATTTCTGAAATTTCTTTCACTGACTATAATGCACGAATTTGTGTATTTCTCATGGATAAAAACAAATTGCTAAATGATATAAATGACACTATAGATAAAATCCCAGTACTAAGAGAGTTTCATGAACTTCCACCAGACATACATGATCATTATAATAAGACAATTTTGAACAAATTCTACATTGAAAAAGAAATCAATAACATGAATGTTCTGACACTGTCTCAGAATCATTAATGAATCTGAAGACATGACATTAAACATCACTTTTCAACAAACCGGTGAAGGTAATCAGCATATTGAATTAAATCTTATGACAAATACTGACATAAATATTCAAAGTGAAAATCAAACAGAAGAAATTTTTGAAATGACAAACTCTGAATTAAACAAGCTAAGCTAGAAAAGGAATGAATACAAATGTGCTCTCCCCCCCCCCCATCAAACGAGAACACTTTTATTTCTAAAACCCGATTTTCTGTATTGGAAGAAGAAAACCTGAATTCTGTTGAATTCAGGGAAGGAAGGAAAAAAAGGGAAAAATTCCTCCTATCGTACTTCAAACACCCAAGAATTGGACCTCCACCAATAAAGAATTAACTAAGCTTGCAGTTGAAAGTTTCACTGCAAAAAGCTCAGGTGATTTCCACAGATGATTTTCGTGCATTTGTAAAATGTTTTGACTTGGAAAAGTTTCAATTTGACACTCATCAACTTTCAATTGACAAAAATCTGAAAGTTGTGCTGAAAAAACTCCCACTAGTTGTAAGCAGTAAAGAAATTCATGATGAACTAGCCGGACTAGGTTTTAATGTGATAAAAATGTCACAGCTTCGACGAGGTAAAGATAAAACTTTAATCCCAGTTTTCCTCATTGAATTACCTAAAAATGATGCTAATAAGAAAGTTTTTAACATTTCTGATCTATTTCACTTAAAGATAAAAATTGAAAACTATAAAGCGAAAAAGAGCCCAACCCAGTGCCACCGGTGCCAGCGGTATGGACACTCCCAAAGCGGTTGTTATAACCTTCCAAGATGCGTAAAATGTGCTGGCGAACACCTCACTCAAAATTGTGTCAGACAAAAAGCAGACTGTCCACCTAGGTGTGCTAATTGTGGCATGGGTCATACTGCTAATTGTAAGGGCTGTTCCTACTACCCTAAAAAAGGAAAATCTACTTTTGCCAGAAGCATAGCAACAATTATATCTGAACCAATGCACACCAACAGACCTGTTTCGTCACACACTTCACATGCAAGTGTGGCTGCTAATAATAAAAATACAACTCCACCACTTAATAAAGAAAAATTGGCAGCCACAAAGAAACCTTCTACCTCATTGCCTTCCACCCAAACATCCCGTGGCAGTGAACAATATGATGCAACAATTTTTAATGATCTTCGGGAGCTCTTCCTCATTTTTAAAAATTTTAATATTTCTGGTGTCCTACTTACAGCAAAAACTCTTATCAATGACTACCAAAATGCACAAGGCTTTATGGGCAAAATCATTGTAAGATTAAAAGCCTTCAGTTATTTGTTTTCACTGCTATCATGCCATGGAGCCAACCCTTAAGAAATATTATATTCAAATTTTCTTCTGGAACTGCAATGGTATTCTCTCGGACCTACCAAAGTTTCATCTCTATTTGTATGATTCACAGGCGGATATAGTTCTCTTAGGAGAAACTCACCTGCGTACATCTGACATTTTGAAATTTCCTAATTTCGATGTATATAGAACTGATCGTTTGCACAATGGCGGAGGTGGAACTGCTGTAATTTTGAACCGGTCAATAAAAACATCGTGTCTTACCAAATGCTAATTTTACTAGTTTGGAAGCTACTGCTATTGCAATCTCTATCGAGAACTTTGGTACTCTTAATGTGTTCTCTGTTTATATGCCACAAAATTCGGATCTTGTCTTAAAGGACTTTAACAAAATTTTTGATAGTCATATTCCAACGATTGTTGCAGGAGACTTAAATTCCAAAATGTGGCATGGAATTCACGAATCTGTAATAAAAATTGTAGATTGCTCCTTAATTATGCCACTGAACAGGATATCATAGTGGACGCTCCATCGGAACCAACATTCTATCCGTATAACACCTTACATAAGCCTGATGTTCTGGATCTTGTCATTTATGGTAACTTCTTCCCTACGTACGAACTAAATATACATCAGTCTTTAAATTCAGACCATTTCCCAGCCTGTCTTACTCTATTTAAGTCAGTATCCTGTGAATCTGATAAAAAGTATTTTACTAATTGGGATCTATTTAAATCCATTGTACATAAAAGAGTATTAGGTTCTTGTAATCTTTCCCTCCGAATCATTGATTACTCAATTACTAAATTTACTGACTTATTACTTGACTCCAAAAGAGAAACCAGTACAAAATTAATCCCAGATAATAACTGTTTTGTCCTACCTTCACATCTACAATATCTTATCAATGACAAGAATAGGGTTCGACATTCCTGGCAAAGGACAAGGAACATCCTGGATAAAAAGTTATATTATTCCCTCTAGAAAGAAGTTAAGAAACGATTACAAGATTATCGTAGTCAACTTTGGAACAACAAGAATACTGACCCGGCTGGGACTCGAACCTGGGAACTACAGATTACGAGGCTGGCGCGCTACCGACTGAGCCACCCCCGTTCCCAAGTCTTTAGGTGTATACGCCTATTATTCCATACTCTCCATATATTCTTAAAAGTCCCAGCGGCCATCCCTATTCTTCTATTTATCTGATATCGCACATCACTAGTATCTGTTGCATAGATCCCAAAAGAATTAGAGTGAGACACTTGCTCAATAGCACAGCCATTGAAAGCAACAGAAGAACCATCTGCCTGACCAATATTCATCGCTAGTTTTTTCTCTGTTTATCACCAAACCTACTCTATTAACAGTCTCATCAACAGCCCCTAATGAACGAATTCATCTCATCAACATCAGAAGTTAACAGAACCAAAATATCTGCATAATCTAAATCAGAAATCTTGAAATCACTAGACTATTTAAGACCAAAATATTTCCCTTGAAAAGAATTTCGCATTACATAAGCAATAACTAAACTAAAGAGAAAAGGAGACAGAATGCACCCTCCACTGACAATGCTAAACCAATCGCTGCAAGACGTACCAACTCAAAAATACGACTCAGTGTTATTCTAGAGAGCTCTCATTGCACTAACTAACTTATCAGGTATTCCATATAATCTAACGATCAACCCCAAATTATGTCAGTCAACAGAGTCAAAAGCAATTTTAAAATCTATAAATATCTAGATGCTTACGCAGTATCTTGGGCATTAGTTGTTTTGACTTTGTAAATAATGATGAGGTTGGAAGAAGGAGTCATCAACCTCCTTTGAGCAGCATATTGTGCAGAGAGAGACTGCGTTGGTTTGGCAACCACAGGTTTCTGAAACTCTAAACATTTCTCAATAATTTGCCTAAGTGAAAATATTTGATCAATACATTCTGTACCACTTCTGAATCAATACTGTTCATCACGCAGTTGTCCTTCAACCAAATTCTTAATTCTATTAAGTATAATCATGCAAACACCTTTACCTGGAACAGAAAGTAAACTAATTACCCTATAATTATCACAAGAACTGCGATCACCTTTTTAAAAACATTCGAACAATGATAGCTCTAGTAAAATCCTTAGGAACAACACCTTTATCATAAAAAGTATTCAAAATTACAGTCAGCCATGTGACAAAACAAATGATCCCAGCTGTAAGCATTTCAGTGGTGATTTCGTACACCCCTGGGGATTTATGCAGTTGTAATTTAGAGATATCTAACGCAACTTCGGAATGTGATATAGAGCCATCATAGAAGCCAGAAATGCATCTATTGTCATTAGAAACAGTGGGAGTAGAAATAATCACATTATTTAGAACTTCTCTGAAATGCTCAGCCCACCTAGCCATCACAGAATCTTCACCTTCAACCGCCTTGACATGTTTATCCTTCAATCCCTGTGTACCTATCTCTTCCTTACCACATAAAACATTAATAATCTGGTACCTGATAAGTTAGTTAGTGTTTTGGTTCCCATGTTGTTGTGCTGTCTAACTGCTTCTTCTGCTTTTTCAGCCAAGCTTCCAAGCCACTGTAAACTGATCTTTTACATGTTTATTAAGCTCTTTGTAATGCCTTCTTTTAGGACTAGCAGGGTATTGATTCATATTAATTCTGCACTTCCTACTTTCAGAAATAAGTTATATAGCTTTATCACTCAAATAATTTTGTTTCCTCTGTTCCCTTTTACCCAAAAGAATAGTGTTGGTTTCAAGAAAAGCTTGTTTAACCAGATCCCATCCTTTCTCAACTTCAGCAGTAAGCAAAGCACGATTTTCGTAATGACGAAGTAGCCTATCATGGTATGCTTTGACTATATCTTGATCTTTCAGACCCTCAGTGTTGAAGGCAATTTTCTCAACCTTAGCGCAACATTTCTTAAGCTTCAGCTACAAGACACTCTTGACCAGGTAATGGTCAGACCCAATTTCGGCTCTCCTGTATGATCTGGTATTCCTAACTGAACTAGACCGTTTGTTGTTAATTAAAATATAATCTATCATATTCTTGTGCAATCCATCAGGTGAAACCCACATTTATTTATAAATGTCCCGATGTTTGTAGCATGTGTTAGTTTTTTGTAAACCATTAAGTTTACTTACCTGTAGGAGACGTCCCCCATTGCCATTGGAACTACCAATGTCAAAAGTATCTAAAAGTCCTGCCCAAAAGTCAGAATCAGTACCAACTTCAGCCTTGAAGTCACCTAGCACAAGAGAAATATTTCCTTTCTTCACAGAATTAAAAATATTCTGATGCTGTCTGTAAAATTTATCCTTTTGTTTTCAAGAGTCCGCTATGGTGACGGAGTAACAGATGACATTCAAGTTTTTAATTTTTGTTTTAAATTTTGCTGTAAGAAATCTTTCATTAATGCATTTGTATCGTAGAAGAGCATCAATGGCGTGTCTGCTGAGAAGCAAATATAGATCTTGGAGATGCTCTCCATCATTCCTGCCTCAAAAGAGAAATTTGGAGTTATTTTAAGTATCACATCTTTTCCTGTCGTTCTGGTCTCTTTCAAGCCTAGAATATATAGGTTATAGCGCTGGAATTAATGCGTGAGGTCATCAAGAGAATAATCTCTATTTAATGTCCTCACGTTCCATGTTCCTGAAGAGAGAAAATGATCAGTAGGATTTTTAAAGAAACTAGGTTTATTGAGACAGGTAGGGCCAACAATTTGAAACAGCCCCCAGATCGCAGGCATGGGACAAAGACCTGTTTCTCCTCCGCTAAAGGCTGAAGTCACCGATGCTGGTAGGAACTTCAGACACCACCTTTTCAAGTGGACATTTTCAAGAGCCAAATGGCCTGTTTGAGATACATTACTTAGGATTGACGATGCCGAACTAGCAAGGTGAGGTTCAGGTACTTGCGATGGCCTCTGATCAGGATTATCCACTAGCTGATATAAGGTATCCCATGCCTCTGTTCATTTAGGGCTGGCAACCCAGAAGCAAACAGAAGACACAGGGGCAGATTCTCCCTCAACAGAAGCCCACCACTGCAGCAAGTCCAGAATCCATAATCGAGCTCAAATCCACAAACAAGTCCAGTCTAGTAGGTATAAATGGTCAGCACCAGGACCCTGTGAAGTTGACTACTCCTCAGCATGGTTGAAAAAAAAAAGAAAAAGTGGCCATAGATGACCAGTTCAGTAGGCTATACTATACTGGCAGCCCACCACTTCCGTTCCCTTCCAAAAGAGAATATCTCTTTTGAAAGGTACTAAAGGCCTACACCACGAAAAGACAGGATCGGACATTAGACGCTAGACCTGGCCGGTTCTGTGCATCATCGCTGGGAATTGGTACACAGTTATTTTTTCACTTTATGTTAGCTACCATTTACGGACCACAATGTAAAAAAAACTATAGAGCCAAATTTCTGTTAACCTTTGGGGGTTCCTGTGATCTGGCCACTTAGTCCATTGTCTGCAAAAACGCTGGGTTGTTTTATCTCTGAGCAGCACTTTTTTTACACAATGGGCTAAATGGCCAGATCACAAGGACCCCGAAGGCTAAGAGAAGGTTGTGGGAGGGAACCCACTGCTACAGCTCTTGGGAGACAGATGGTAGTCTCCCGCCAAGGCTATCCAGTGTGTTTTTTAACATGCACAGTGTATGGCTCTCCCACACACATGGCCACGGCTTAACGTTCCATCCGATCGGCGGCGGCCTTTCCAAGCACATCGGTGTCCCCTACTGACCGTGGGCAGGGCTGCTGCAAAAACGCGCCACTCAGAAGTAAAAAATTCCACCCGTTACCTTTTATTCCGGATTTAATTTTTTACAAATCATAAGAGGACAAATGTAATAAATTTAAAAATGAAGTTGTAACATACTGAAAAGGAATATAGAGAGAAGTTATAACATGATGAAAAGAGTTGAAAAGAATTTGTAACGTTATGAAACACAATGCTTATAACAATACTGAAACGTGATGCTTATATCAATATCGAAACATAATGCACATGACAATACTGAAATATAATGTTTATAACAATATCTAAATCAATTCTATCTTTTTTGCACACAATGGTCTAAGTGGCCTGGAGGTTGGCGGAGAGGATCCATCGGAATACCACTTCGGAGAGAGATGGTAGCCTCCTATCAAGGCCATCCATCGTGTTCTTTAACGTTCACATCGTATGGTTGTTCTACATCAGGAACCACGACTTAACCACAGCGGCCCTCCAAGTCCACTGGTGTCTGGTACTGTCCTGGGACGGGAGACGAGTTTTTCGGAGATAAATCTCAACGCTGACCCAGTTGGGACTCGAACCTGGCAGACTGTGCACATTCTAAACCCAACGGAGGGAGATATGGTAAAACTACTGTTTTCATAAACATAATAGCAAACTGAGAAACAAATGAACAAAATGGCCAATGACGAGTGAAAAAAACATTACAAAGATAGGTAAAAAAAAGACGAAAGTGTTCTCTGGTTTAATATTCATCCCTTTCTTTTAGGGAAAGAAAGAAATGGGCATATTTTGAAGTACCGTATACCCCTCCCCAAGTCAGAAGTTAACCAAAAAGCGAAATTGCCTCGTTCAAGCAATCAAACTTTTCAAATCATTTTGTACCGACCAGAGTTCCTCGGATACAGTGTGACAAGAATATTTAACTTTATAGAAAAATAAAGATATGATTTAAGTTACCCACAAAGTGTTTAAGGGCTACGAAAAATTTATTATTGTTATTGGAAAACATTATTTATTACTTTACATATTATAACGTTTATTAATTAACGTATGAGGTATACGTTTATTACATTTTACATATTTTTTCAAAATAGATTAATGAATTTAATTTCCGATACGAATGTTTAGTTTTTGAAGCTTTTACTTCAACAAAGAATCTCGTGTTTAATTAGCTCGTGCTTAATTCGAATGACTTTAATATACACGGATGTTAGTGCTCTTGACCCAACAAACTGAAAAATGACTTTATCACGCATAATCAAAAAGATATTAGTTTTATGCATTCCTTCTTTCAAATTTATTGGTGGCAACAGATATTTTGAATAACTTTCAACACTTGATGTTAAGTCTGTGGGGATTTTGAGAAGTTTAAACTCCCCATCCCCACCCAATTTCGGTTGCCACCAGGGTTTCGCACTTAGCCTACGTTCTCCCACTGAGTGAAAAAAACGTTCATGCAAAGTTTGCACATCTAGCTCCCTTGGATTGGGTTGTTTTATCTCTGAGCGGCACGTTTTTGCACACCATGGGTTAAATGCCCAGTTCACAAGGACTCCGAAGGTTTGGAGAAGGTTGGGGGTATGGACCCACTGGAACAGCTGTTGGGAGCCAGATGGTAGCCTCCCGTTAAGTCCATCCAGCCTATTATTTAACGTGCACAGGGTATAGGGCACACGGGACCACAGCTTAACGTCCTATTCATCGGACAGCGGCCTTTCCATGTCCATTGGTTTCTACTGACCGTGGGTAGGGTTCGGGATATTTGCAGAGATAAATCTCAACGCT
Organism: Ryuthela nishihirai; assembly: GCA_038380435.1. NCBI lineage: Eukaryota > Metazoa > Arthropoda > Arachnida > Araneae > Heptathelidae > Ryuthela > Ryuthela nishihirai. The sequence goes on along the minus strand of JAWZYU010000031.1, from coordinate 3,419,641 downwards.
GACCGAGCTGGGACTCGAACCTGGGAACTACAGATTAAGAGCCTGGTGCGCTATCGAATGAGCCACCCCCATCACCACCGCCGCCCACAGCTGCAAGGAGCCATCGGATGGATGTCTGACCTCACCATATCTTCTGACACATGGAGACAGAATTTAATATCCCATATAAAGAACGGGGCAGAACACATAATCCCATGAAACACATTGGATCAGAGCCCTCCACATCTTCAAACACACTGAGGTAGAGCTTAACATCCAATCTAATACCTGCGTTGCAGAGTTTAACTTCCCATCTAAAGCAAGGGAGGCAGAGCCCACCATATGTTCTAACACATGAAGTCAGATGTTAACTTACTACCTAATACAGGGTTGCAGAGTTTAACTTTCCAGCTGAATCACGAAGTCAGAGCTCACCACATCTTATAACTCATGGTGGCAGGGCTTAATATCCCATCTAATACACGGTTGCAGAGGTTAACGTCACATGGGCAGATATCACCACATCTTCTAACACACAGATACAGAGCTTAGTATCCCAATTAAAACACGGTTGCTGAGATTAACGTCCCATGTAACACAAAGAGGCAGAGCTGACAACATCTTCTAACTCACGGCGCGTAGTTTAACATCCAATCTAACACATGGTTGCTGAGCTTCACGTACCATATAATACACGGGAGCAGACCTCACCACATCTAACACACTAAGGCAGAGCTTACTATCGCATGTAACACACAGGTGGTGATCTTAACATCCGATCTGAAGCAGGTGGGCAGTATTCACCACATCTTCTAACACATAGAGGCAGAGAATAACATCCCATCTAACAGACGGGTTTCCTAGCTTAATGTCCATTCTAACTCATGGGGGCAGAGCCCACCACATCTTCTAACACACGGAGGCATAACTTAACATCCAATCTGACACACGGAGGCATAACGTAACATCCAATCTAACACACGGTTGCTAAGCTTAACGATCGATGTAACGCAAGGGGGTAGAACAAACTACATCTTCTAACAAACGGAGGAAGAGCTGATTATCCCATTTAATACATGGTTGAAGAAATTAACGTCCAATCTAATGCATGGGGGAAGACCTCACCATGTTTTCTAAACACACGAAGGCAGAGCTTACTATCCCATCTAACAGACGGTTGCAGAAGTTAAAGTCTCATGTCTTATGCAGGAAATCTGCCCTCATGCATGGGGCATTGAGGTAGAGCTTAACGTCAAATCTAATACCTGCGTTGCTGAGCTTAACTTCCCACCTAACACAGGGGGGCATCCAATGCACGGAGGCAGAGTTTAAATCCCATCTAACATACGGATGCAGAACTTGACGTACCATCCATTGCATGGAGGCAGAGCCCTCCACATCTAACAATGGAGACAGAGCTTAACATCCCATCTAACACACGGTTGCAAAACTTGACGTCCCATCCAATGCATGGGGCAGAACCCTCCACATCTTCTAACAATGGAGGCAGAGCTTAACATCACATCTAACACACTGGTTGCAGAGCTTAACGTCCCATCTAACGCATTGGGGCAGATCTCACCACATCTTCTAACACGGAGGCAGATCTTAACATCACATCTAACACACTGGTTGCAGAGCTTGACGTACCATCCAATGCATGGAGACAGAGTCCTCCACATCTTCTAACAATGGAGGCAGAGTTTAACATCACATCTAACACACGGTTGCAGAGCTTGACATACCATCCAATGCATGGGGGCAGAACCCTCCACATCTAACAATAGAGGCAGAGCTTAACATCACATCTAACACACTGGTTGCAGAGCTTGACGTACCATCCAATGCATGGAGACAGAGCCCTCCACATCTTCTAACAATGGAGGCAGAGTTTAACATCCCATCTAACTCACGGTTGCAGAGCTTGACATACCATCCAATGCATGGGGGCAGAACCCTCCACATCTAACAATGGAGGCAGAGCTTAACATCACATCTAACACACTGGTTGCAGAGCTTGACGTACCATCCAATGCATGGTGACAGAGCCCTCCACATCTTCTAACAATGGAGGCAGAGTTTAACATCCCATCTAACTCAGGGTTGCAGAGCTTGACGTACAGTCGCTCAAAAAAGTATCCGAACACTATGGTTAAATACAGAATTGAGAAAAAATATCTGGCAACGATTTTTTTAGAAATTAGTCATCTGGCAACCTTCGTGTCACGTGACACGAAGGTTGCCAGATCACTGATTTCTAAAAAAATCAATGCCAGATATTTTTTCTGAATTTTGCAATCAACCATAGTGTTCGGATACTTTTTTGAGCGACTGTACCATCCAATGCATGGAGGCAGAACCTTCCACATCTAACAATGGAGGTAAAGCTTAACATAACATCTAACACACTGGTTGCAGAGCTTGACGTACCATCCAATGCATGGAGACAGATCCCTCCACATTTTCTAACAATGGAGGCAGAGCATAACATCCCATCTAACTCACGGTTGCAGAGCTTGACATACCATCCAATGCATGGGGGCAGAACCCTCCACATCTAACAATGGAGGCAGAGCTTAACATCGCATCTAACACACTGGTTGCAGAGCTTGACGTACCATCCAATGCATGGAGGCAGAGCCCTCCACATCTTCTAACAATGGAGGCAGAGCTTAACATCCCATCTAACTCACGGTTGCAGAGCTTGACATACCATCCAATGCATGGGGGCAGAACCCTCCACATCTAACAATGGAGGCAGAGCTTAACATCACATCTAACACACTGGTTGCAGAGCTTGACATACCATCCAATGCATGGAGACAGAGCCCTCCACATCTTCTAACAATGGAGGCAGAGTTTAACATCCCATTTAACACCCGGTTGCAGAGCTTGACGTACCATCCAATGCATGGAGGCAGAGCCCTCCACATCTTCTAACAATGGAGGCAGAGCTTAACATCCCATCTAACACAGGGTTGTAGAGCTTGACATACCATCCAATGCATGGGGGCAGAACCCTCCACATCTAACAATGGAGGCAGAGCTTAACATCACATCTAACACACTGGTTGCAGAGCTTGACGTACCATCCAATGCATGGAGACAGAGCCCTCCACAGCTTAACATCACATCTAACACACTGGTTGCAGAGCTTGACGTACCATCCAATGCATGGAGACAGAGTCCTCCACATCTTCTAACAATGGAGGCAGAGCTTAACATCCCATCTAACTCACGGTTGCAGAGCTTGACATACCATCCAATGCATGGGGGCAGAACCCTCCACATCTAACAATGGAGGCAGAGCTTAACATCACATCTAACACACTGGTTGCAGAGCTTGACGTACCATCCAATGCATGGAGACAGAGCCCTCCACATGTTCTAACAATGGAGGCAGAGTTTAACATCCCATCTAACACCCGGTTGCAGAGCTTGACGTACCATCCAATGCATGGAGGCAGAGCCCTCCACATCTTCTAACAATGGAGGCAGAGCTTAACATCCCATCTAACACACGGTTGCAGAGCTTGACATACAATCCAATGCATGGGGGCAGAACCCTCCACATCTAACAATGGAGGCAGAGCTTAACATCCCATCTAACACCCGGTTGCAGAGCTTGACGTACCATCCAATGCATGGAGACAGAGCCCTCCACATCTTCTAACAATGGAGGCAGAGTTTAACATCCCATCTAACTCACGGTTGCAGAGCTTGACATACCATCCAATGCATGGGGACAGAACCCTCCACATCTAACAATGGAGGCAGAGCTTAACATCACATCTAACACACTGGTTGCAGAGCTGGACGTACCATCCAATGCATGGAGACAGAGTCCTCCACATCTTCTAACAATGGAGGCAGAGTTTAACATCCCATCTAACACACGGTTGCAGAGGTTGACATACCATCCAATGCATGGGGGCAGAACCCTCCACATCTGACAATGGAGGCAGAGCTTAACATCACATCTAACACACTGGTTGCAGAGCTTGACGTACCATCCAATGCATGGAGACAGAGTCCTCCACATCTTCTAACAATGGAGGCAGAGCTTAACATCACATCTAACACACGGTTGCAGAGCTTGACATACCATCCAATGCATGGGGGCAGAACCCTCCACATCTAACAATGGAGGCAGAGCTTAACATCACATCTAACACACTGGTTGCAGAGCTTGACGTACCATCCGATGCATGGAGACAGAGTCCTCCACATCTTCTAACAATGGAGGCAGAGCTTAACATCCCATCTAACTCACGGTTGCAGAGCTTGACATACCATCCAATGCATGGGGGCAGAACCCTCGACATCTAACAATGGAGGCAGAGCTTAACATCACATCTAACACACTGGTTGCAGAGCTTGACGTACCATCCAATGCATGGAGACAGAGTCCTCCACATCTTCTAACAATGGAGGCAGAGCTTAACATCCCATCTAACTCACGGTTGCAGAGCTTGACATACCATCCAATGCATGGGGGCAGAACCCTCGACATCTAACAATGGAGGCAGAGCTTAACATCACATCTAACACACTGGTTGCAGAGCTTGACGTACCATCCAATGCATGGAGACAGAGTCCTCCACATCTTCTAACAATGGAGGCAGAGCTTAACATCCCATCTAACTCACGGTTGCAGAGCTTGACATACCATCCAATGCATGGGGGCAGAACCCTCCACATCTAACAATGGAGGCAGAGCTTAACATCACATCTAACACACTGGTTGCAGAGCTTGACGTACCATCCAATGCATGGAGACAGAGTCCTCCACATCTTCTAACAATGGAGGCAGAGTTTAACATCCCATCTAACACACGGTTGCAGAGCTTGACATACCATCCAATGCATGGGGGCAGAACCCTCCACATCTAACAATGGAGGCAGAGCTTAACATCACATCTAACACACTGGTTGCAGAGCTTGACGTACCATCCAATGCATGGAGACAGAGTCCTCCATATCTTCTAACAATGGAGGCAGAGTTTAACATCCCATCTAACACACGGTTGCAGAGGTTGACATACCATCCACTGCATGGGGGCAGAACCCTCCACATCTAACAATGGAGGCAGAGCTTAACATCACATCTAACACACTGGTTGCAGAGCTTGACGTACTATCCAATGCATGGAGACAGAGTCCTCCACATCTTCTAACAATGGAGGCAGAGCTTAACATCACATCTAACACACGGTTGCAGAGCTTGACATACCATCCAATGCATGGGGGCAGAACCCTCCACATCTAACAATGGAGGCAGAACTTAACATCACATCTAACACACTGGTTGCAGAGCTTGACGTACCATCCAATGCATGGAGACAGAGTCCTCCACATCTTCTAACAATGGAGGCAGAGTTTAACATCCCATCTAACTCACGGTTGCAGAGCTTGACATACCATCCAATGCATGGGGGCAGAACCCTCGACATCTAACAATGGAGGCAGAGCTTAACATCACATCTAACACACTGGTTGCAGAGCTTGACGTACCATCCAATGCATGGAGACAGAGTCCTCCACATCTTCTAACAATGGAGACAGAGTTTAACATCCCATCTAACTCACGGTTGCAGAGCTTGACATACCATCCAATGCATGGGGGCAGAACCCTCGACATCTAACAATGGAGGCAGAGCTTAACATCCCATCTAACTCACGGTTGCAGAGCTTGACATACCATCCAATGCATGGGGGCAGAACCCTCCACATCTAACAATGGAGGCAGAGCATAACATCACATCTAACACACTGGTTGCAGAGCTTGACGTACCATCCAATGCATGGAGACAGAGTCCTACACATCTTCTAACAATGGAGGCAGAGCTTAACATCCCATCTAACACACGGTTGCAGAGCTTGACATACCATCCAATGCATGGGGGCAGAACCCTCCACATCTAACAATGGAGGCAGAGCTTAACATCACATCTAACACACTGGTTGCAGAGCTTGACGTACCATCCAATGCATGGAGACAGAGTCCTCCACATCTTCTAACAATGGAGGCAGAGTTTAACATCCCATCTAACACACGGTTGCAGAGCTTGACATACCATCCAATGCATGGGGGCAGAACCCTCCACATCTATCAATGGAGGCAGAGCTTAACATCACATCTAACACACTGGTTGCAGAGCTTGACGTACCATCCAATGCATGGAGACAGAGTTCTCCACATCTTCTAACAATGGAGGCAGAGCTTAACATCCCATCTAACACACGGTTGCAGAGCTTGACATACCATCCAATGCATGGGGGCAGAACCCTCCACATCTAACAATGGAGGCAGAGCTTAACATCACATCTAACACACTGGTTGCAGAGCTTGACGTACCATCCAATGCATGGAGACAGAGCCCTCCACATCTTCTAACAATGGAGGCAGAGCTTAACATCACATCTAACACACTGGTTGCAGAGCTTAACATCACATCTAACGGATGGGGGCAGACCTCACCACATCTTCTAAGACGGAGGCAGAGCTTAATATCCCATCTAAAACACGTTTGCAGAGCTTAACGTCACGTTTAACGCATGGGAGCAGACCTCGCCACATCTATAACACACGGAGGCAGAGCTTAATATCCCATCTAATATACGGCGGCCTTCCCAAGTCCATCAGTGTACACATTCTTGTCTAGGGCGTCGTCAGAGATGTCTGAAATAAATCGCAAACATTCGTAGTTGGGATTCGAACGTTAGAACTGCAGATTACAAACATGGCGCTCTGCCGTCTGAGACAATTTCCGCTGCCTAAAGAGAAAGTAACAATGGGGTAAGATGCTAGAACATACAGATCCACACGTGGGTACGTCGTGTTGTCTTCATAATTTCTGTTTATGATAGAGAGAAAAGTAAGTTTATCCAGGAATTGACTTTTCATTAAAAAGTTATTTTTGCTTTCGAATTTTAGGTTATTTTGAGAAATAATTCGAAAAAATATTTTTTTATTTTCGATTTTTTATTTATTGTTAACATTTCTTTCTATACTTAAAAAGTTTCAAGATCAGTTTTTACCAACCAAAACGGATATTAGACAAGTAATTACAAAATAAACCATCAGTCTTTTATTTCTAATAATCTTTCGACTGTCCTTAAACTTCTAGACACAGCTCTGCTCCTGCAGAACTTTACATTCAAAATTTTGATGTAGCCAAGGGCTAGGTTATCCAACCACATTCTGTAATTTTCCCATCCAGTCGTGTCTCTTTTGAGCTACATCTGCTGCATTTGGCCACTCTAGGCCAATTCTATCATCGTCCTGTTTGACATTGTCTGCCTATCGCATCACACATCTCCTACTTTTTCTGATACCCGTAGGTACACTGTTGCAAACGATCTTTGGAAATCTGCAGCTATGCATACGTGTAACATAGCCAAACCAACGCAGTCTTTCTCTGCACAATATGCTGCTCAAAGGAGTTTGCGACTCCTTTGCCTAACCTCATCATTAGTTACAAAGTTAAACCACCTAGTGACTAAGATATTCATAAACATCTGGAATCAAAGGCATGAAGTTTCTTGTTATCCTGTTTACAAAAGGTCCATGTTTCGTTACCATAACTAAACTTAGAAAGAACCAAATTATTATAGAGCCTAATTTTAGTCTTTATGCCTGTACGCCTACTATTCCATACTCTCCATAGACTCTTAAAAGTCCCAGCAGCAATTCCTATTCTGATAATTAAAGTGATACGCTTGCTCAATAGCACAGCCATTGAAAGCAACTGAAGCACCATCTGCCTGACCAATTTTCATCATATTAGTTTCCTGTCTGTCACCAAAAATACTCTATTACCAGTCTCATCAACAGCCCTAATGAAAGAATTCATCTCATCAACATCAGTAGCCAACAGGGCCAAATCATCTGCATAATCTAAATCAGAAATTTTGAAATCCCTAGATCATTTATTGGGAAAATCATGCCCTTGCAAATAATTTCGCATTACATAATCAATAACTAAACTAAAGAGAAAAGGAGACAAAATGCACCCTTGTCTTACTCCACTGGCAATACTAAACCAATCCCTGAAAGACGTACCAACTCTCTCACTTGACTCAATGTTATTATAGAGAGCTCTCATTACAATAACTTGTCAGGTATTCCATAAAATAAATAAAAAATAAATAAATACCCCCTCAAGCAGCTGCTTGCCACAGAGGTCTGACAGGAGCCTGTCAGTTTATTATATGCCACAGTAGAAGATCTGAGAGGATGGCAGGAACTCAGCAGAAAAACGACACAAACATCCATGCCTAATTCCGGGGCTCGAACCCAGGTCCCTTAGATCAGTAGCCAAGCGTGCTAACCACTCAGCCACATAATCTAAGAATCAACCACAAATTATGTTGATCAACAGAGTCAAAAATCTTTTTAAAATCTATAAAATTAACAACCACAGGTCAGTCATTAGCGCGTCAGGATCGTATTCTGCAGTTCCCAAGTTCGAGTCCGAGCTGGTTCAGCGTGGAGATTTATCTCCGCAAAACTCCGAGCCCGCCCACGGTCATTAGGGAACACAATGGGCTTAGAAAGGCCGCCGTCCGTCTGATGTGATATTTAGCCGTTTCCCTGTGTACGAAGAGTCATTCTCAGTGCACGTTTAAAATCACGTTTGATGGCCTTGACGGAAGGCCATCTGTCTCCCAACTGCTGTTTCAGTGGGTCCCCTCCCCAACCTCTGAGCCTTCGGGGTCTTTGTGACCTGGCCACTTAGCCCACAGTGCGCAAAAAAGGGCCGCTCAGAGGTAAAACAACTCAACCCTCCTAAAAAAATCATTAAAGATACTGTCCCCGGCCGTGGCAGGAGTGGTCATTACGCTAATCCGGCCCTGTCGAGGCCATACCGGAAATCCAGGGAAGGATTTTCCCATTCCTGGGTAGTATGTCTGTCGAATATATCGCGAATTATATTCAGAACTAAGTAACGTCTTCAGTTTTATGGAGAAATGTGTCGAAGATAAATTTCAGAATTAATCAAACCTTACTATACAATGTTTCACATAAATGGAACGGCGAGTATTCATCAAAGAATTTCTTGTCCAATCGTGGCCTATAACACTTAACCACGAAAGCCGATGAAATGCAGAATGTGAAGACTGAAAATGCATCAATTCGCAACACGTTATGATTGGGTGGTTTTATCTTTGAGATGTATTTTTTAGCACAATGGATTAAATAGCTAGGTTACAACGACTCTGCCGTGGATCTGAGGTAAGGAGAGACGTACTCTTCCCAGCCACTTCATAGAGGGGGTTAATTAGTTCACTTAATTAGTATTCGCCATTATCCTAGGACCACAGATTGAGACCAGATCTGAGTGAGACCACAGATTCACGGGTTTCTACACCCATGCTTAGGTGTACTTCAGACGTGCTGTGCTAAACGTCGTGTAGAAAGATGAAATAAAAAAATGTACCAGAGCAAAGGACGGACGACACAGTCTATTCACATGCCTACAACATGTACGTATACGAATGTACTCGATTTCGTGGGCCTGAGTGGCGCTCAACATCAGAATGAAATTGCTTTACAGATAAATTAATAAATAAATATTCCTCCAACCAGCTGCCTTTAATCCAAATACTGCTTTGCTACTGCAAGCATTCGTATGATGAGCTGGAAATATGTACAGAGATATCTTTACCAACCGCAAAACTCGGCGAGAGGATATTTAATCCTTGCCTAACTACCTGGTTCACACAGAAACACCTCCTGGTTTTCAGATAAACGTAACTTGGTTCACACAGAACGGCCACCTGGTTCTCAGAGTACCGAACCTTGGTTCACAAAGAACTGCCTCCTGGTTCACACAGAACCAAACCATGGTTCACATAGAAACGAACCCCTGGTTCACACAGAACCAAACCCTGGTTCACACAGAACTGTACCTTCACACTGAGGTTCACTGGTTCACACTGAACCAAACCCTGTTCATTTAGGGTTCCATTTGAGAAAGAGCTACGCCCCTTTGATGCGCTTAACAAACTTCTTTCCTGTTTGCCAGGAACACTCAGTCTGAAGTTTATTGTTTACTCGCTCTTCTCCATAACCCTAACTAGATCCTCCGGCTAGTGACGGCAGAGGATTAAAAGCGCTTTCGCTCACCTCTCTAGCATGTGGAAAACAGTCTAGTTCAGTCCAAATAACAACTCATGAGCCACATTCGTATTTTGGACACTTCAGAAAATACATAATGATATCAGAATAATATGACCACTCATGGAATCAAAGTGTACCCGCCCAGGCACGTCACAGAGTGCACATGATAAGGTCGACCACATGGAGATATAAGCAGCCGGAAGGGACAGATGAGTGATAGTAAGTAATGTGAGCACAATGGGCAGAGGTATTGATTTGACGGACGTTCATAAAGGAATGATCATCGGCTACCGCGCCAAGGGAGGAAGCATCTCGGAAACAGCAGATTTCATGGGCTGTTCGCGAGGTGCTGTAGTAAGGGTATACCAAGAGTGGACCGCTGGCACACTGAGTACCTCCAGACGTGCGTAACTGTGGAGCCCCAAAGGCCATCGACCCCAGAGGAGAATGTCGCCGCATTCGATTGTTAAAGGCCAATCGACGCCAAACAACGCAGCAATTGACCACTCAAATGAACGCTGGGGACCCAGATAAGTGTCCTCGATAACAGTAGAGTGAACGCTGTTACGCATAGGTTTCTGGAGTAAAGGTGCCCATATTAGCCATGGTCCATCGGCAGCGATGCCTGCAGTTTGCATGGGACTACCGTGATTGGACAGTGGAAGAGAGGAAAAATGCTACCTTCTCCGATGAATCGAGGTTTCTACTCCACAGAAATGACGGACGATGGAGGATACAGCGTTAGACACAGGAGAACCAACACCCGGACACACTTGGTCAAGTACAGATTGGCTGTGGCAGTATACATGTCTGGGGGATGTTTTCCTGGTATGACCAGGGACCGATGGTACCACTGGATGGATCTCTGAACCCCAAAGGCTTCCTGTCCATCCTCGCTGACAACATGCATCCCTACATTTTGAATGTTTACCCTTGCGGTGAGGTGTCTACCAATAGGAGAATGCGCCCTGCCATGTCACTAAGGTGGTGCGTGACTGATTCCAGGAACACCACAGCGATGTCTCCGATATCCCTTGGCTGGCGAAATTGCCCGACCTCAATCCCATAGAGCACTTGTGGGACCATTTGGAACAACAGGTTCGGCGTGCGGACCCACAACCACGTCATCACCAGAATCTCCGTGCTCTACTGGAGTCCGAATGTGCATGTGTGCCTCTGGCAACCTTCCAGGGCCTCATTACGTCCATGCCACGCCATCTCGCCTCTGTCATCTGGGTCAAGGGTAGTTATTCCTATTATTAGGTAGGTGGTCATATTATTCTGATACGTCTGTGTATATTGATTTTCTTCCTTTTCGACGCCGAAAAATAGGGATTGTCTTATACTCGAAGTTGAATAGTACTCGAGTATTTGTGATATTATTATTAATCTGTTTTTCTTTTGTGGCTCTAAATGATTATAATTTTCTTCCCCCACATCTGAAATAAAATGTCATCTAATCCATTAGTCCAAAGGTTTTAAAATCATTCTGCTCAAAGAGTAATGTGAAGATCTCAGGACTTTCACTGAACTTTTATTTTGAATTAGGATTCGAGCAAACTCATCCAAATACGAATACAGAGCCCTTAAAATTTGGCTAACTTAAGCGACTTCTTGGAATGGTTATGCAGTTGGGGCTGCCCTAACGGTAGGGCTTCGTTCAGTTTGTATCGAGCCAAATTGGTAATCTGCAGTTCCTAGGTTCGAGTCTCCAACTGTTCCACAGCAACGAGAAAATGGAGAGCGATGGGCTTGAAGAAGCCGCCTTGCGAGGTATGGAACGTTAAAACAATAAAAAAAGTGCTGGATGCAAATGGATGCACTTGGTGTCGTTGTTACCTGTTCATTTAGCCTGTTGTTTGCAAAAAAAAAACGCTGCTCAGAGGTAACAAAACTGTTTGCTAACTCTGCTAGTAATTTAGCTAGTGCTGCCATCTATGGATTAGCGGATAAAATAATAATGTATCCAAACACTGGAGTGATGTCATATCACTTATTTCATCGTTTTTTCCGCAGAAAGGGGGGTTGGGTTGTTTTACCTCTGAGCGGCCCTTTTTTGCACACCATGGGCTGAATGGCCAGGTCACATGGAACCCGAAGGCTCAGAGAAAGTTGGGGGAGGGGAACCACTGGACAGCTGTTGGGAGACAGATTTTAGCCTCCCGTCAAGGCTATCCACCGTGTTCTTTAACGTGCACAAGGTATAGCTCTGTCACACGTGGTACCACGGCTTAACGTCCCATCCGACGGACGGCGCCCTTTCCAAGGCCATCGGTGTCCCCTATTGAGCGTGGTCAGGGCGGGGAGTTTTGCGGTGATAAATCTCAACGCTGGCCCAGCTGGGACTTTAACCTGGGAACTGAAGATTACGAGCCTAGAGTGCTACCGACTGAGCTACTCCCCCTATCCCCACTGGAAGGAGCCATCGGATGTATGTCTGATGACTTCGAATCACAATTAGGATTAGGATCTGTGATTGTTAGCTTGCTAGGTGAGACAGAGACGAATTAAGGGTGCCATAAGCCACTCTCTCCTATTGACATATGCAGAAATAAACATTGGTTCAATGTTTTTGATAATCTTCTTATTTATTCGAAAGCAAAGCCCAGTCACCAATATTCGTAGTTAAGATGTACTCTTTATAAACGACTGTAGCAGGTATAATGTTTGAATTAAAGTTTGATGCTAGAAAAAGTTTTACATTTTGGTGAAATAAAAATTGGAATAGAGTAACCTAGTAGTGGAGTAGGAATTCCTGTTATCTCAAATTATCATGGAAATCAAATAAAGTGCCGGTCCTTATGAAAAACCCCAAAAAAATAAATCTGGAAAAAAAGTTTTTATTTGTTTCCTTCTTTTTACAATTTCAAGCAGAACATTTCAAATATTTTCGTCCATTTTTTTCTGAATAATGTCCTGAATAATGTCAGTTAACTGTCTGTTTTTAAGTGCTCAGCTCCAGTTAAAGATTTTTAGTTTACATCTTATATATATATATACACTATGTTGAAAAAACTGTCCTGACACTTTCGTGTCACGTGAATGGAAAGCAACTTTCAAAGCTCCCTAACACTAAAAATAAACCTTTTACGCAAAAACTGTTATTGGCGATAAATTCTAGATGTCACTGTAAACTCTCTTAACAAATTTCCCGTAATATTAGTTTAATATTTTAAGAATGAATGGAAGCTGAATCATTTATCTTAAATTTTTGACACTTGTGAAACAATGCTTCAAGAGATAAAACAAAACTCTTGTAACAATTTGTTCACTAACATATATTAAATATTAGAAGTTTGTATGATGATTTTTTAAGATTTCATCAATTTGGAGGCAATGGGCTCTGTCGTCTGCGGTTAAATGATCCCGCTTCAATGACTCTTTAAATATTGATCGAATATTGTTGAATATTCACATTGTTGATGGGGAGTTAACGTCCCACCTAACACATGGGGGCAGCACGTATCGTTCCATCTGAAACATTGAGACAGAGCTTATCATCCCATGAAACACAAGGGGTCAGCGCTCACCACATCTTCTGACACACGGAGGCAGAGCTTAACATCCAATCTGAAACCCGGGTTGCAGAGCTTAACATCCAATCTGAAACCCGGGTTGCAGAGCTTAACTTCCCATCTAACACATTTGGTCAGAGCTCACCACATCTTCTAACACATGGAGGAAGAGCTTAACTTTCCTTCTAATACAGGGTTAAAGAGCTTAATGTCCCATCTAATACACGTGCTAACACGTGCATCTAATACGATCTCGCGACATTTTCTAACACACTGATACAGCGCTTAGTATCCCATTTAAAACACGGTTGTGAGCTTAAAGTCCCATGTAAGACACAGAGGCAGAACTGACAACATCTTCTAACTCACGGCGTAGAACTTAATGTCCCATCTAATACACTGTTGCAGAGCTTAACGTCCCATCTATCACATGGAGGCAGACCTCACCACATCTTCTAACTCTCTGAGACAGAGCTTACTATCGCATCTAATACATGGTGTCAGAGCATAACGACCCATCTAAAGCACGGAGGGCACAGCTCACCACATCTTCTAACACATGGAGGCAGAACTTAATATCCCATCTAATACATGGATGCTGAAGTTAACATCCCATCTAGCGAACGGGGCAGAACTTATCGTCCTATCTCATGCACGGGGGCAGATCTTATCAACCCATCTTCTAACACACTCATCACATCTTCTAACACACTGAGGCAGAGCTTAACATCCAATTTACACCTGGGTTGCAGAGCTTAACTTCCAACCTAACGGACGAGAGGCAGAGCCATCCACATCTAGCACATGGAGACAGATGTCAATTTCCAATGTAGGTTGCTTAAATAAGGAGTGTCTGAGGGAGAAGAGAGCTAGCTTCCATAGACGTAATGTAAACTTTTCGATTGCAGCGCCCTCTAAACATGGCAAATTCGTGTATTGTAGTGAAGCCACCTAGCCAGGGAGAGGAGCCAGTTCCTTGCGTTATTTTTCCACCGCCCAGCAAGATTTTCAATGGCTTACACCACGTGACTTAATTTACATACACTTTGACTCTGTTCAAAGTGTTCATATCTTAAATTTTACCATCATGATTTTCTTTTCACAAGAATCAGTTAAAATTATTTTCCTTAATAAAATCCCATTTTGTAAAACAAGTAGCAGCTATACTCAACATAAAAATTTTAATATTTTGAACTTTCTACTATATTTAATATATAATAAATTGAAATTTATGGCTTAATGCCAGACAACATGTTTTGATTCATTATATTTTATAGAATTTAGGATATTTTCAATTAAAGTCACAACGAGTTTCTTACTTGTATAAACTGTCAATAGATGGCAGCAGGCACTTCTCGTATCAACCATAAAAAAAATTACTATTAGAACAAAATGAAGACACCTATATATGTCGATATGCTCCAGGGAACACAAAACTGCAACATACATTGATTTACATGTTCGCAAGATGATTAAATGTATTAAGTTACATATTAATTTTAAAAATTCTGCAAAATTACTCAAAATAAACATACAACAGCTTTTCCAAGTATCGTAAAATATACTCCTGAACGGGATAAAATACTCATTGAATAACTTTAGGGTCAGCTATCACTATGCCAAAAACTCATGGGTGTTAAACAGGTTGAAACACTGATTAAATCGCAATAAATATACCAAGAGTAAGACAAACCACAGCTGCAGTGGACTAAAAATGATTGCACTGCGCATGCGCAGATTGCCCCTTACAGTTGTTTTTGTGCATGCACATCAATTTGCCACGTTCAGCTTCGGTAAAATTCCGCAGAACGGCGCCACTTATGCTTGTGCGAAGCTAGCCTTCTCCTTAGACCTTCTTTGGCAACGTCCCATCTAATGCATGGGGGTAGACCTCAACATATTTTCGAAACACACGAAAGCAGAGCTTGCTATCGCATCTAACAGACACTTGCACAATTTAAAGTCCCATGTAACGCATGGGGACAGGCCTCCCGGTATATTCTAACAGAGGAGGCAAAGCTTAACACCCGATCTAATGCACGGTTACAGGTCTTAAGATCCCATCTAGGACACGATTATAGAGCTTAACGTCCAGTGTACTTGCATAGCCATTGGCTGCATAAGGATTTTGTATGTATGAATATTATAGTTCTGCATGAGCAGAACTATATCACGAAGTATCCAATTTGCGTTGCTGAGAGTTGTTAATGAAATATTGATGGTTTATTTGTAATTACTTGTCTAATATCAGTTATGGTTGGTAAAAACTGATCTCAAAATTTTCTAAGTATAGAAAGAAATGTTAACAATAAATAAAAAACGAAAATAAAAAAATATTTTTTCGAATTATTTCTCAAAATAACCTAAAATTCGAAATGCAAAAATAAAATTTTAAAGAAAAGTCAATTTCTTGATAAGTTTAACGTTTGATTTAACGCACGTCAGAGCTCACCACATCTTCTAACACACTGAGGCAGAGCTTAACATACTGTCTAATACGCGGTGGCCTTTCCAAGTTAATCAGTGTTTATTTCTTGTCGAGGGCGTCGTGAGAGATGGCGGAAATAAATCTCAACTCAGGCGCATTTGGGATTCGAACGTTGAAGTCTTAGACAATTTCCGCTCCCCTAAAGAAGAAGAAACGATGGGCAAAGATGCTGGAAGATACAGATCCTTCAAGTGTGTACGTCGTGTTGTCTTCATCAGTTCTGTTTATTGAAGACAGAAAAGTAACTTTATCAAGGAATTGACCTTTCATTAAAAACTTTTTTTTGCTTTCGAATTTTAGGTTATTTTGAGAAATAATTCGAAAAAATACTTTTTTATTTTCGTTTTTTATTTATTGTTAACATTTCTTTCTACACTTAAAAAATTTTCAGATAAGTCTTTACCTACCATAACTGATATTAGACAAGTAATTACAAATGAATCATCCATCTGTCATTGGTAGTTATTTTTATATAAACTTTTGGTATTTCCCGATACAGTTCTGCTCATGCAGAACTACAAAATTCATATATACGAAATCCTTATGCACCAAGGGCTACGTAAGTCCTATCAGACTGTAATTTTCACATCCAGACGCTTCTCTTTTGAGCTATAGCTGCTGCATTTGGCCACTCTAGGCCGATTCTATCATCGTCCTGTTTGACATTTTCTGCCTATCGCATCGTACGTCTCCCCCTTTTTCTGATACCCATAGGTACAATGTTGAAAACGATCCTTGGCAATCTGCAGCTATGCGTAGGGGCAACATGGGCAAACCAACGCAGTCTCTCTCTGCACAATATGCTACTCAAAGGTGGTTGATGACTCCTTCTTCCAACCTCATCATTATTTACAAATTTAAAACAGCTAATGCCCAAGATACTGCGTTAGCATCTAGAAACGAAGGCATGAAGTTTCTTGTTATCCTGCTTACAAAGGGTCTATGTTTCGCTACCATAACTAACCTTAGAAAGAACCAAACTATAATACAGCTTAATTTTAATCTTTAGGTGTATACGCCTATTTTTTCCATACTCTCGATAGATCAATCCATAGAAAAATCCCTGTTCCTCTATTTATCTCATGCCGCACATCACCAGTATCTGTTACATAGTTCCCAAGATAATGAAACTGAGACACTTGTTCAATAGCACAGCCATTGAAGGCAACTGAAGCACCATCTGCCTGACCAATTTTCATCACTTTAGTTTTCTCTCTGTTTATCACAAAACCTACTATATTACCAGTCCCATCAACAACCCTAATGAACGAATTCCTCTCATCAACATCAGAAGCCAACAGAGCCAAAATATCTGCAAATTCTGAATCAGAAATTTCGAAATCACTAGATTATTTAAGACCAAAATATTTCCCTTGAAAAGAATTTCGCATTACATAATCAATAACTAAACTAAAGAGAAAAAGACACAGAATGCACCCACTACTGACAATGCTAAACCAATCGCTGCAAGACGTACCAACTCTTACATACGACTCAGAGTTAATCTAGAGAGCTCTCATTACACTAACTAACTTATCAGGTATTCCATATGGTCTAACAATCAACCACAAATTACGTCTGTCAACAGAGTCAAAAGCCATTTTAAAATCTATAAAGATCTAGATGATTGCGCAGTATCTTGGGCATTATTTCTTTTGACTTTGTAAATAATGATGAGGTTGGAAGAAAGAGTCATCAACCTCCTTTGAGCACCATATTGTGCAGAGAGGGACTGAGTTGGTTTGGCAACCACAGGTTTCTGAAACTCTAAACATTTCTCAAAAATCTGCCTAAGTGAAAATATTTTATCAATACATCCCGTACCACTTCTGAATCCACACTTTTCATCACGCAGTTGTCCTTCAACCAAATTCTTAATTCTATTAAGTATAATCATGCAAAGATCTTTACCTGGAACAGAAAGCAAACTAATTCCCCTATAATTATCACAAGAACTGCGATCACCTTTTTAAAAACATTCGGACAATGATAGCTCTAGTAAAATCCTTAGGAACAACACCTTTATCATAAAAAGTATTCAAAATTTTAGTCGGCCATGTGACAACACAAATGAACCCAGCTCTAGGCATTTCAGTGGTGATTTCGTACACCCCTGTGGATTTATGCAGTTTTACTTTTAGAGATAGCTAACGCAACTTCGGAATGTGATATAGAGCCATCATAGAAGCCAGAAATGCATCTATTGTCATTAATATCAGTGGGAGTAGAAACAATCACATTATTTAGAACTTCTCTGAAATACTCAGCCCACCTACCCATCACAGAATCTTCACCTTCAACCGGATTGACATGTTTATCCCTCAATCTTGTGTACCTATCTCTTCTTTACCACATAAAACATTAATAATCTGGTACCTGATAAGTTAGTTAGTGTTTTGTTTCCCATGATGTTGTGCTGTCTAACTGCTGCTTCTGCTTATTCAGCCAAGCTTCCCAGCCACTGTAAACTGATCTTTTATATGTTTATTAAAATCTTTGTAATGCCTTCTGTTAGGACTAGTAGGGTGTCGATTCATATTAATTCTGCACTTCCTACTTTCAGAAATAAGTTAAATAGCCTTATCACTCAATTAATTTTGTTTCCTCTGTTCCCTTTTACCCAAAAGAATACTGTTGGTTTCAAGAAAAGCTTGTTTAACCTGATACCATTCTTTCTCAACTTTAGCAGTAAGCAAACCACGATTTTCATAATGACCAAGTAGCCTATCTTGGTATGCTTTGGCTATATCTTGACCTTTCAGACCTTCAGTGTTGAAGGCAATTTTCTTAACCTTAGCGCAACATTTCTTAAGCTTCAGCTACAAGACATTCTTGACCAGGTAATTGTCAGACCCAATTTCGGCTCTCCTGTATGATCTGGTATTCCTAACTGAACTAGACCGTTTGTTGTTAATTAAAATATAATCTATCATATTACTGTGCAATCCATCAGGTGAAACCCACATTTATTTATAAATGTCCCGATGTTTGTAGTATGTGTTAGTTTTTTGTAAACTATTATGTTTACTTACCTGTAGGAGACGTCCCCCATTGCCATTGGAACTACCAATGCCAAAAGTATCTAAAACTCCTGCCCAAAAGTCAGAATAAGTACGAACTTCAGCCTTGAAGTCACCTAGCACAAGAGAAATATCTCCTTTCTTCACATAAATAAATATATTCTGATGCTGTCTGTAAAACTTATCCTTTTGTTTTCAAGAGTCCGCTATGGTGACGCAGTAACAGATGACATTCAAGTTTTTAATTTTTGATTTAAATTTTGCTGTAAGAAATCTTTCATTAATGCATTTTGTATCGTAGAAGAACATCAATGGCGTGTCTGCTGAGAAGCAAATATAGATCTTGGAGATGCTTTCCATCATCCCTGTCTCAAAAGAGAAATTTAAAGTTATTTTAAGTATCACATCTTTTCCTGTCGTTCTGGTCTCTTTCAAGCCTAGAATATCTAGGTATAGCGCTGGAATTAATGCGTGAGTTCATCAAGAGAATAATCTCTATTTAATGTCCTCACGTTCCATGTTCCTGAAGAGAGAAAATAATCAGTAGGATTTTTAAAGAAACTAGGTTTATTGAGACAGGTAGGGCCAACAATATGAAACAGCCCCCAGATCGCAGGCATGGGACAAAGACCTGTTCCTCCTCCGCTAAAGGCTGAAGTCACCGATGCTGGTAGGAACTTCAGACACCACCTTTTCAAGTAGACATTTTCAAGAGCCAAATGGCCTGTTTGAGATACATTACTTAGGATTGATGATGCCGAACTAGCTAGGTGAGGTTCAGGTACTTGCGATGGCCTCTGATCAGGATTATCCACCAGCTGATATAAGGTATCCCATGCCTCTGTTCACTTAGGGCTGGCAACCCAGAAGCAAACAGAAAACACAGGGACAGATTCTCCCTCAATAGAAGCCCACCACTGCAGCAAGTCCAGAATCCATAATCAAGTTCAAATCCACAAACAAGTCCAGTCTAGTAGGTATAAATGGTCAGCACCAGGACCCTGTGAAGTTGACTACTCCTCAGCAGGGTTGAAAAAAAAAAGTGGCCATAGATGACCAGATCAGTAGGCTATACTATACTGGCAGCCCACCACTTCCGTTAACTTCCAAAAGAGAATATCTCTTTTGAAAGGTACTAAAGGCCTGCACCACGGAAAGAGAGGATCGGACATTAGACACTAGAAGTGGCCGGTTCTGTGCATCGTTGCTGGGGATTGGTACACATCTATTTTTTCACTTTATGTTAGCTACCATTTACGGACCACAATGTAAATAAAACTATAGAGCCAAATTTCTCTTAACCTTTGAGGGTTCCTGTGATCTGGCCACTTAGTCCATTGTCTGCAAAAACACTGGGTTGTTTTACCTCTGAACGGCACTTTTTTGTACACAATGGGCTAAATGGCCAGGTCACAAGGACCCCGAAGGCTCAGAGAAGGTTGGGGGAGGGAACCCACTGGAACAGCTGTTGGGAGACAGATGGTATCCTCCCGCCAAGGCTATCAATCGTGTTATTTAACGTGCACATGTTGTGGCTCTCCCGTACAGGAGGCCACGGCTTAACGTCTCGTCCGACGGGCGGTGGCCTTTCCAATCCCATTGGTGTCCCCTACTGACCGTGGCCAGGGCGGCTGCAAAAACGCGCCACTCAGAAGTAAAACATCCCACCCGTTACTTTTTATTCCGGATATAATTTTTGTACAAATCACAAGAGGACGAATGCACTAAATTTAAAAATGAAGTTGTAACATGATGAAAAGAGTTTAAAATGAAGTTGTAACATTATAAAACACGATGCTTATAACA
This sequence comes from Ryuthela nishihirai, assembly GCA_038380435.1. NCBI lineage: Eukaryota > Metazoa > Arthropoda > Arachnida > Araneae > Heptathelidae > Ryuthela > Ryuthela nishihirai. The sequence continues at coordinate 3,398,707 of JAWZYU010000031.1, read as the reverse complement.
ATACTGAAATGTAATGCTTATATCAATATCGAAACGTAATGCACATGACAATACTGAAATTTAATGTTTAAAACAATGTCTAATATCAATTCTATCTTATATCATTTTTTTTGCACACAGTGGTCTAAATGGCCTGGTCAAAAAATCCCGATGGCTCAGAGGAGGTTGGCGGAGGGGATCCATCGGAATACCATTTCGGAGAGAGATGGTAGCCTCCCATCAAGGCCATCCATCGTGTTCTTTAACGTTCAGAGTGTTTGGTTGTTCCACATCGGGAACCACGACTTAACCACGGCGGCCCTTCCAAGTCCACTGATGTCTTGTACTGTTCTGGGACGGGCGGCGAGTTTTTCGGAGATAAATCTCAACGCTGACGCAGTTGGGACTCGAACCTGGCGGACTGTGCACATTCCAAACCCAAAGGATGGAGATATGTTAAAACTACTGTTTTCATAAACATAATAGCAAACAGAGAAACAAATGAACAAAATGGCCAATGACGAGTGAAAAAAACATTACAAAGATAGGTAAAAAAAAAGAAGAAAGTGTTCTCTGGTTTAATATTCATCCCTCTCTTTTAGGGAAAGAAAGAAATGGGCATATTTTGAAGTACCGTATACCCCTCCCCAAGTCAGAAGTTAACCAAAAAGCGAAATTGCCTCGTTCAAGCAATCAAACTTTTCAAATCATTTTGTACCGGCCAGAGTTCCTCGGATACAGTGTGACAAGAATATTTAACTTTATAGAAAAATGAAGATATGATTTGAGTTGCCCACAAAGTGTTTAAGGACTACGAAAAATTAATTTTTGTTATTGGAAAACATTATTTATTACTTAACATATTATAACGTTATTAATTAGCGTATGAGGTATACGTTTATTAAATTTTACATATTTTTTCAAAATAAATTAATGAATTTAATTTCCGATAAGAATGTTTAGTTTTTGAAGCTTTTACTTCAACAAAGAATCTCGTGTTTAATTAGCTCGTGCTTAATTCGAATAACTTCAATATAAATGGATGTTAGTGCTCTTGACCCAACAAACTGAAAAATGACTTTATCACGCATAATCAAAAATATATTAGTTTTATGCATTCCTTCTTTCAAATTTATTGGTGGCAACAGATATTTTGAATAACTTTCAACAGTTGATGTTAAGTCTGTGGGGATTTTGAGAAGTTTAAACTGCCCATCTCCACCCAATTTCTGTTGCCACCAGGATTTCGCACATAGCCTACGTTCTCCCACTGAGTGAAATAAACTATCATGCAAAGAGTGAAGCATCTAGCTCTTCTGGAGGCCGAGTGTATAGGAAGACAGACAAAACAATTTTCTTCTTTATCTATTACATAAATTTTTGGATGTATTCAGTTCTTTCCTAATAGCACTCTATATAACAGCTTCCAAAATGCAATGTTTCGATTCACCTTTCTGAATAAAACATTTAGTTTGTGATTATTTACTTTTTTTTTGTTTATTATTTATTTTATTACAGGGCCATTTTCATATGCTACCAATACTTTTATTTATTCTATTAATATCTTAGAGTTCAGACAAACGAAAATTTGCCACGTGTTTGTTCTTGGTAAAGTGTTTGCTTTTTCCAGTAACATTGCGACTTTCAGGGTCGAAGTTCCACTTCCGGAATAGGTGTTTTGTCTTTCATGTGTTGTGATTTTTCATCAGTAAAGAATTCTTATAAATCTATCTTAAAATTCGGTGATCTTGCATTAGAATATAAAGTGAATGCAGATGATTTTTCCCAACCAATAAATTTGAAGGAAAAGTATACACACTTCTACAGAAATGTCATATATTTCTAAAACATATAAAGTGATCCATCAATAACGATTATCTCTCTGATTCAAACCGAAAATAAACTGCTCTTTCTCCAGAGCCTATTTTAAAGTTTTTTTTAGATTAGAATTACCAGGTTTGCTTTGATAAAACTGTGACGTTTTCAGAAATCTAAACCTGGGATATTTCACTACATTTTTCGGTTTTTTTTCCAGATAAAAGTCATTATTTATTGGAAGTAGGTTTTCCGTATAACTCCTGGAAATATTTTCGAAATCGAATATGAAAATGGAAACATTTATATTCTATCTTGAAAAACAACCTAGAAACTCCAGTCACTTGTGAGAAATATTGAATGATCGTTTTAAGAGAGTTAAAAAAAAAAGCAGTTTTTTTATTTTCCAAATTTAACGTCATTAAAAATGAATATTGCAACAATCTGTTGATTCATAATATTCTAAAGGAATATTTTATTGTGTTACTATCTATGGAGCCAAATACAATTTTGATTTACCTCTCAAAACATAATTGCGTTTCTTTTTAACTATGTATGATGTTACAGTTTTAATATAAATCATATCAATATCACTATATCAATATCAAATTTCATTTATGACTAAATTACGAAAACAGGTCATTCAAACAAAATACCGTCACGAAATAAGTAAGAAACGAAAACATATTAACAATCCTGGTTACGGTTATACATTTAAATATTTAGGTAACAATGAATAAACATATGACTCTATCTCCCGAACTTACTCGTAATAAGTATTAAACATAATGGCATCTTATAATCATATACCAAAAGTTTGTTATTTGCAGTTACTTGCAATATAAGATGCCATTAAACATAATGGCATCTTTTCATGTACCAAAGGTTTGTCATTTGCAATTCTATTTCTCAATGCTTAAGGTGTAAAACTGATTTACATTTATCACGAAGTATTGCTCAGTATGATGAATGATGCATAAGCCTTCGAAATTCTGGTGGTCTTACACAAAATCTCAAACTGGTATCCCTGCTTTGAAATCCAAAACAGTTTTCTTTGCATAAGTTTAGTTTTGTTTTAGAGTATATGTCCTGCAATACGAATAGATTTAAAAAACTATGTAAAAGTTTGTTCCATACAGAATATCAATTTAACCTTTTCTGTCTGATAGAATAATTTAGTTATTGGGAAATCGTACTCAAGTCGTAATATCAGACAACCCCTTCCCCGAAACCAAAATCTGTCCCCATGCTCTACATACTAAGTTCTATACCCCTCCCCTTCCGAAACTAAATCCTAGGGTCGTGCCTGAATATCTTTCATTTAAGTCTAGAACTGCTGCAGGGAGTCGTTCCTTATTATGAAAATATTCTCTAGGGTCGCTCCTGATCTAAGTGATTCGTGACGATACATCAACCCTCATTTGGCATTCTCATATTGGCAACAAAGTTGTGACTGCGAATTATATTGGAAATTTGTGTTTTATTTTCCAATCTAATCAAGATCAATGGAACGATATTTATTAAGAACGAAACCTTCAAGATTTGCGAATGAACTAAAACCGTAATGACATTAATGTAATATTTAATCTTTGTTACGAATTAGGCATTATAATTAATCTTGTAAATTATGGTTATTTTTTTTTATTCATAAACCTCTATGTATTGGTAGGAGAACAATCGATTCTGTGGATATATCTACAATAATGGTGTAATAAAAATGTGTGCTTGAACCTTTAAAAGCTTCATAGATACGAAAAGTGAACAATCAAAAATGTACTAAATAGCAGCATTTAATACAGTAAAAATACTACCAATCGATTTATTTTGGAAATATATTTAAATTCTAAATCATCCGTTACATATTGATTTACACCGAACACCAGATCCTTAGGATGGTGGAGAAAGTCTCCGAATCAGTTAGTAAAAAGGAGTCCGTTGCAACTGTCTTCCTTGGACGTGGCCAAAGCCTTTGACCGCGTGTGGTTGGATGGCCATTTACACAAGCTCGTACATACCGATGTGTCATCTAGACTTATCTGTTTGATCCAATCATATCTATGCAATAGGACATTTCAAGTCCAAATTAAATCTGTCATGTCTACAAGAAGAGTCATCTCTGCAGGTGTGCCTCGGGGCTCCCTTTTGTGACCTACACTCTTCTCTTTATACATGATTTACCTTCCTTTGATCGTATTTATCTTGCACTTTACACAGATGACCTTTGCCTTACTATCTCCCTCCCTCGGTACTGCTATCGCTGTGAAGAGGCCGCTGCATAGCTTGACCGAGCTGGGCACATGGTACGAAAAATGGAAGATAAAGATTAACTCTGACAAGAGTTCTGCCATCTTTTTTACTGGAAAGCGTATTATGAATCCCACTTGCTTCCACTTACAAGATATTCCCATTGATTGGAGTGATTCAGTCAAATATCTTGGGTTGTTATACATAAAAGGTTAAAGCGGGACTATCACATAAATAATATAATCTCCAAATTCAATTGATTGAGGGGTCAGCTAGGCCCACTCCTTAGGAGAAATTCCATTTTAATGATTGATCATAAGCTTTTACTCTATGATATGTTCATCAGACCGGTGATTCTCTATGCTTCACCCATATGGACGAATACTACACCCACCAATATTCATAAGATTCAGGTCTTACAGAACAAGATTTTGAGAACTGCGGTCGATTCCCCCTGGTTTGTCACTAAAAGACAACTACATAAAGACCTGGGCATCGACCATATATATATACACACACACATAAAAAACGCACCTGAAAAAGATATTTTGAGGCTGTAAGAAATAATTTCTTCTCTAATTCTTTACGATCATACTGTTTTGAACAAGTACAAGAGGCCTAAAACTGTAGCGTTGTCCGAGGAGACCTACCCGTTTTAGGTTTCTTATATAATTTTGATGCTATTTTTAGCTTTTCTTATGTTTGCATTTAGGGGCCCACCTAAAGGTGTTTTACCTATATATATTTGTTCTTACTCATGCCAAATGGGCATATCTATATGATGGAGATGGTTAGGGGTAAAATTATTACTCGGTTCATCGAATATGATTATACGATCTAAGATCTACGAATGCTGCTTAAGATTATGGCTCTGAGAAGAATGGTAGCTCAAACATTGAAGAGTGAAGACGTACTTTTCCTTCGCTCCTGGATTATTTTAGTAAACTTGATTAGCTAGTATTTTACTTAAATTTCCCAGTAGCCGTAGGCGAGATCGGGAGAAAACCCCGATGTAGCCTTTGACGGGAAGATTAGTTAGGTCTAGCTAATTTTATACCTTAAAGTGATAGGTTTTTAGTTAGGGTTCTTCAGATTAAATTTCACAATTCAGTTCTAATAAAGCTTAGACATCTTTGGATATTCAATACATCCTTCAATTAGTATTATATCAAACGACATGCATCCCTTCATGTTGAACGTTTATCCTGGAGATGATGGTATATACCAACAGGACAATGCACCCTGCCATGTCGCTAAGGTGGTGCGTGGCTGGTTCTAGGAACGTGACAGCGATATCTGCGTTCACCCTTAGCCGGCGAAATCGTCCGACCTCAATCCCAGAGAACAATTGTGGGACCATTTGGATCGACAGATTCTGCATGCGGACCCACAACCACGTCATCTCCGGAACCTCGATGCTCTGCTAGAGTCCGAATGGGCACGTGTGCCTCTGGCAACCTTCCAGAGCCTCATTGCATCCATTCCAGAGCCTCGTCGCTGTCATCTGGGCCAAGGGTAGTTATTCCCATTATTAAGTAGGTGGTCATATTATTCTGCTATGACAGTGTATATGATTTTTCTGCCTTTCAGAGGCCAAAACCTAGCAATTGATTTATACTCGAAGTCAAATAATCATAGGTCATATGTCATCAATTCATTTGCGAAGTTCCAGGCAGAAGTTTGTCCATCACCTTCTCCATCGAAAGGTATGCCTAATTGGCTTCAGATATAAATCAACTGGTGAATAAACCACAAAAGTGGGACTCGAGAGACAGAAAAGAACTGATCGCAAAAGCAGGATAAGAGAGACAAGAGAGCTAAAGTGGATAGCTTTCTCAAGAGAAAACCATCATTTTAGGTCTCTTGTAAGAGTTAAGGTTTTCATGATCATAATCAAACAGTTTTGATATAATATCGTTTGGGTTTTTCAAGACTGCATCATAAACGTTTGTAGAGATAAACTTGATATAACTAAAAGTATGATCAATACCCAAATCTTTGTGCAATTCCTTGTTGGTAATAAACCATTGGAGCATTAACTGCAGATCTTAATATTTTGTTATGTAAAGTCTGAATCTTTTTAATGTTCGTAGTTGAAGTATTCGCCCATATTGAGGATGCGTAAAATATTATAGGACGGATGACCGTATTGCATAACAGAAGCTTGTGGTCGATCAATAGCACTGAATTTCTTCCTATAAGAGGACCCAATTAGCATCATACAGCGTTAACTTTGGAAATTATGTCCTTCACATGATGATTCCACTTGAGCATTTTGTGCAATGTAATTCCGAAATATTTTACGGTACCTTGCCATTTGATATCTTGGCCTAAGAAATGTAGTGGAGTAGGATTTTTAATCCGTTTCGTAGTGAATAGTATCGCATTGCTTTTATCTGTATTTATTTTGATCTTCCATCGATGATACCATTTATCTAAGTCATCCAGGGAATTTTTGCAAACGTCGAATAGCAAATTCCGATCCAAGTGATGGCGAGATAAGGGCAATATCGTCAGCGTATTGCGCAACTTGAACTTGGTCAAATGATGGCAAGTCATAAAGAGATAACGAGAAGAGAGTAGGACCTAGCAGAGAGTCTTGTGGGACTCCTGCAGCCATAACTCTCTTCGAATAGAAAATAATTCTTCTTTATAGAAAACTTGACACAAACGTGGAAGGTTCCATTTGTTAAATAGGATTGCAGGAGAGATGTAAGAGCTGTGGGCACTCCCATTTTGTTGAGCTTGTAAATCAAGCCGTCAGTCCAGACGCGGTCTAAGATTCTGGCGCTCAGTCGATCGATGGCGCCTAAAACCAAATAGAGTTTCTGGAACGACTTGATGTTGAGTAAGAAAATCGTCCAACCGGTTTAATATTATTTTTTAAAGAGTTTGCCAATGGAAGAAAGCAGACTGATCGGACGGTAGCTTGATGGAAATGCAGGATTTTCCAAAGGTTTCTTGATCAGTCTGACTGATGCAATTTTTCCATACATCAGGGAAAGCATGGGTTCGAAGTAAGAAATTGAAAAAGGAGCACAGGTGCGTTATCGCTTTCATTGTCAAATTGTTAAGCATCCTATTAGTAATTTGGTCAGGACCAGATGCTTTTTTCACCTTAAGTTTTGAGGTTACTTGTAAAATTTTCCTGTGGAGAAGTAAATAATAGTTTGGTTCGTGTCAGTTGAGCGAAATGTGAAAGGGAGTCTTGAATTTCCATACATGTTTTCTCATCTGATAGGTCAACATTCTCCTGGAATTGTAGTTCTAAAGCGTCTGCAAAAGAATTAGCTTTGTCATCGTTACTGAAACAAAGTCCAGTTGCTCCTTGAATTGGGGGTATGTAGAATATGATTTCTTAAGAGTTTTAACAATTGTCCAGATGGATTTGTCACTTGTGCTAAGCGAAGTAATCTTGTTGTTCCAAAGTTGACTACGATAATCTTGTAATCGTTTCTTAACTTCTTTCTTGAGGGAATAATATAACTTTTTATCCAGACTGTTCCTTGTCCTCTACCAGGAATGTCGAACCCTATTCTTGTCATTGATAAGATATTGTAGATGTGAAGGTAGGACAAAACAGTTATTATCTGGGATTAATTTTGTGCTGGTTTCTTTTTTGGAGTCAAGTAATAAGTCAGTAAATTTAGTAATTGAGTAATCAATGGTTCGGAGGGAAAGATTATTACGAGAACCTGATACTCTTTTATGTACAATGGATTTAAATAGATCCCAATTAGTAAAATATTTTTTACCAGATTCACAGGATAGTGACTGAAATAGAGTAAGAGAGATTGGGAAGTGGTCTGAATTTAAAGACTGATGTATATTTAGTTCGTACGTAGGGAAGAAGTTGCCATAAATGACAAGATCGAGAACATCAGGCTTATGTAAGGTGTTATATGGATAGAATGTTGGTTCCGATGGAGCGTCCACTATGATATCCTGTTGAGTGGCATAATTAAGGAGCAATCTACCATTTTTATTACAGATTTGTGAATTCCATGCCACATTCTTGGAATTTAAGTCTCCTGCAACAATCGTTGGAATATGACTATCAAACATTTTGTTATAGTCCTCTAAGACAAGATCCGAATTTTCTGGCTTATAAACAGAGAACACATTAAGAGTACCAAAGTTCTCGATAGAGATTGCAATAGCAGTAGCTTCCAAAGTAGTAAAATTAGCATTTGGTAAGACATGATATTTTATTGACCGGTTCACAATTGTAGCAGTTCCACCTCCGCCAGTAACAGAAAATTAAAACTTAAGATTTAATGATCCGAAGTGAACCTTTCCCAAAGCATAACTACCGTCGCAAAATATAAAATATATCTCTTACCGTGCAGACAGCGAACAATAAATATCCGAACACTATGGTTGATTATAGAATTCAAATAAAATATCTGACAACGTTTTTTTTAGAAATTAGTGATCTGGAAACCTTCGTGTCACGTTGGAATTTTGGGTAGAGAGGTAAATGGGAATTGGATATTTTGGATAGAGAGCTGAACGGAAATTGGATATTTTGGGTAGAGAGGTGAATGAGAACTGGACGTTTTTGGTAAAGAGATGAACGGGAATTGGATATTTTGGGTAGAGAGGTGAATGAGAATTTAAATTTTTGGGTAGACAGTTGAATAGGGTTTGGGATTTTTGGGTTGACAGGTGAATGGTTATTAGAATATTGGTAGAGAGGAGAATAGGAATTTGAATTTTCAGTAGAGGGGTGAATGGGAATTGGACATTTTGGTCAGAGATATGAATGGGAATTGTATGTTTTGGCTATATAGGTGAATGGGAATTACAATTTTGGGTAAAGATGTGAATGAGAATTTGAATTCTTGGGTAGAAAGTTGAATGGGGATTTGATATTTTGGTTAGAGAGTTGAATGGGGATTTGACATTTTGGTTAGAGAGTTGAATGGGGATTTGACATTTTGGTTAGAGAGTTGAATGAGTCTGCATTTTGACTAGACAGGTGGATGGGAATTGGAATTGACGCTAGACAGGTGAATGGGAATTGGAATTTCAGGAAGAGAAATGAATGGGAAATATAATTTTGGTGTGAGAGGTAAATTGGAATTAGAATTTTTGCGTAGAGAGGCGAATGGGAATTTCAATTTTGTACACAGAGCCGAAAGCGAACTGTAATTCTGGGGAAAAAGGTGAATGGGAATTACAATTTTTGGGAGAAAGGTGAATGAGAATTGGAATTTTGAATATAACGGTTAAGAGGAAATGGAATTTTGGGGTAGAGAGGGAAACTGGAGTTTAGACTTCTAGGTAGATAAGTGAATGAGAATTTGTATTTTTGGTTAGCGAGGAGAATGGGAATTGGACATTTGGGGGAGAGAAGTCAATGAGAATTGGAATTTTTAGGTAGAGCAGTGAATGGGAGTTGGAACTTTGAGTGAAGAGGTAAATGGAAATTGGAATTTTGGGTAGGGAGCTGAATGGGATTTGGAATTTGGTGTACAGATGTGAATTGGAATTGGAATTTTGTGTCACGTCCAAAAACCATTTGGGAAACATTAATCAATTTGCTGATCCTATTGATATATTTATCTATTGGAACAGAAGCTAATCAGTCAGAACTGTCCCGGAACTAGAAAAAAATTGAGGTGGACAAAGGAACAAAATCGATACCGAAAAAATGTAAAAGACTGAATTTCTAATGCAGTATCACGGTTTACCTTCCGTTTTAAGGGGCTTTATCAACTCTTTTGAAAAAGGCATGAAATATAAATAAGTTTAATAATTGTTTTCCATATTACTCTCAGTAGCATTCTGAAAGGAAGAGGCCATGACCTTTTGCCCCTTTGCACCAGAAATGGCCCTGACTCAGCAAGATGTGAATTTTATATTAGGTAAGAACAATTTCATTTTTCGAAATCGTATTTCAAACTGCCGTAAGTAATTTATTTGATGAATTAAACATTTCCGTTTTTCTTTCAGAAGCCAGTCAATGCGGCATTGAACTTAGGGGAGCAGGGAGCCACAAATGCCAAACTAACGACCAAGGCTTCTACTGTGATATTAAATGTGTCGGGCCTGAACCAAGTTACGGTAGATACTACTGCATTCCTGGGGATGACTGGAATCCTCGTCTTCCGTACTGTGCCAAGAGAAAACAGCTGTTGTAGGAATACGAAGGATTTTGAATCCATTGGCTGTATTGATTCAGGGGAATTGTAACAACATTCGACATACTCTCAAAATTATCTCAAATTATTACATACTCTCAAATTATCTCAAAAATATCAAAATCTAAAATGCCTTAATCTTTCATTTCAAACGATTAATAATTTTGAAAATCTGAACATACTTGGTTTGATTTCTTAATTGACATACTGCAATATATGGATGCATCTATCATAATATATTGTAATTGTATATATATTTGTATACATAAGATCTTTCTGAAACATACTAATAACTGTCTTTGTACTCGATGGCTTTGAGATTTATCTCCGCAAAACTCCCCGCCCTGCCCACAATCAGTATGGGACACCGATGGCTTGGAAAGGCCGCCGTCCGTCGGATTGGATATTAAGCCGTGGTACTGTGTATCGGAGAGCCATACCTTGTGCACGTTAAAGAACACACTGGATGGCCTTGATGGGAGACTATATCTGTCTCCCAACAGCTGTTCCGATGGGTCTACTCCCCCAATCTTCTTTGAGCCTTCGGGATCCTTGTGATCTAGCCATTTAGCCCATTGCGTGCAAAAAAGTGCGGCTCAGAGGCAGAGGCGTAGTCAGGCTTTTGGCGCCTTGGCAAATTTGTAAGTCTCCGCCATTGTTCAGTTATTGATAAAAAATAAATTACCTTTGTTATTTATATTATATATATATTAATTGCACATAAATAATTGCAAAAGAAGATTGCTATTAATTTTGAGAGTAATTATTTTTAAAGAAATTTAATTATTCCTACTTTTTCGTTTGCAAAATCGTTAATAATCTCATCAAAATAAATTTTTTGAGTCAGTTCTCGCTCGATTCACAGGAAACAAAATGATGATGTATGCTCGTGTCCTGATGTTGATCTTAAACAATCCCGGGGTTTACAAACATAATAATTCCATATAATGTACAAATTATGAAGATACATATATAACAAAATTTCATTTTGTAACGGCATGATTTGTAAAAGTGATATGAACAGTTGGAAATTGCGCCCCAAAGCTGTTTTATGACATGCGCAGTACGGGGAGGCTAACTGTCCGCCGATAAAAGGAAAAAAAAATATTTTTATAGGAAATATCGAAAATTTATAATATGCTGTCTTGACGATATGACGGTATAAACAATACGTATTAAATTCAACGACCTATGGGCGGCTAATCATTTGATTTTATTTTACACATAAACGTCAGATATCGTGGAACGCCTAGTGCCGCCTCAGCACCGCCCTGTGATTCCAGCGCTCTTGCAACTGCCCAGATGCCAACAGGTTCCTACGCCTCAGCTCAGAGGTAAAAGCACCCAACCGTTTTGCAACATACGCATCTTTGGACTATGCATAAGTGTCTAATTGGAATATATGTGTGCGTTTGGAATAAAGATTGAAAGTGATATACAAACAATACCCGAAGTATTCATCACAATTAATTTTTAGTCCCTAAATGTCCATATGGGAACTCAAAGATTTGTTTAGCTGATTAAAACAGTGAGATAAAATGCTTTTCCGAAAATGTTTTCCATCATGGAAGCATGCAATATGCATATTTATATTTTGCATGCAATATGCATATTTATATTAATTGTATAATGTATAAACATGCTAATGCATGTTTATACATTATACAATTAATGAATGATACTTTTATATTTACTTTCAGTTTTATTCTTTTACTACATATTTAATTTTCAATATCAATTTTTTTTTTATATTTAAATCGAAATATCGCTACAAACATTGTTAGATTATTAAAATTATGTTGAGTAGTTTTACCTGTGAGCTGCACTCTTTTTTGCACACAATGGGTTAAATAGCTAGGTTGGGTTGGGTTGTGTTGTTTTACCTCTGAGTGGCACTTTTTTGCACACCATGGGCTAAATGGCCAGGTCACATAGACCCCGAAGGCTCAGAGAAGGTTGGGGGAGGGGACCCACTGGAACAGCTGTTGGGAGACAGATGGTAGCCTCCCGTCAAGGCCATCCAGCGTGTTCTTTAACGTGCACAGGATATGGCTGTCCCACACACGGGGCCACGGCTTAACGTCCCATCCGACGGACGGCGGCGTTTCCAAGCCCATCGGTGTCCCCTACTGACCGTGGGCAGGGCGGGGAATTTTTGCGGAGATAAATCTAAACGCTGACCCAGCTGGGACTCGAACCTGGGAACTACAGATTACGAGCCTGGCGCGCTACCGACTGAGCCACCCCCGCCCCCTAAATAGCTAGCCCACAAGGTCTGAAAGAAGGTTGGAAGAAGGTGAGACATTGGAGAGCTGTTAGTAGGCAGATGACCGTAAGCCTTCCGTCAAGGCCATCCATCGTGTTCTGATGGATGGCACCACATTGTCACTTTCGTGTGCTGATGGACGCAAAAAAACGTTGGGTTGTTTTACCTCTGAGCATCACTTTTTTGCATACCATGAACTAAATAACCAAGCCACATGGACCCCGAAGGCTCAGAGAAGATTAGGGGGAAGGGACCCACTGTAACAGCTGTTGGGAGACAGGTGGTATCTCCCGTCAAGGCCATCCAGTGTGTTCTTTAACGTGCACAGGAGTGACTCTCCCGCACACGAAGAAACGGCTTAAAGTCCCATATGACGGACGGCGGCCTTTCCAAGCCCATCGGTGTCCCCTACTGACCGTGGGCAGGGCGGGGATTTGCGATGAGAAAAATCTAGGAGCTGGCCCAGCTGGGACTCGAACCTGGGAACTGCAGAGTACGAATTTGGCGCGCTACAGATTGAGCCACTCTCGCCCCTGAAAAAGAAAACGAATACTTGAACTCTATTTATAATTCTTCGCTTCCCATATTCACCACAGGCAATATGCGTTCTTCCAATTATATTGTAATTATCTGTGCAAATACGCTTGGTAGATGTGTCTTCTACAGACTTATCATCGTAGTAAATGAAATGCACATGGGAGCCACGAGCTTTAAAGATGTGACCATTCAGTTGCAACCTTTTTTCCTTCATTAATGGAGCGCGGGTGACTGAGTCGGTAGCGCGCCAGGCTCGTAATCTGAAGTTCCCAGGTTCCACTCTCAGCTGGGTTAGCGTGGAGATTTATCTCCGTCAAATTGTACGCCCTACCCAAGGTCAGCAAAATGCACCGATTGGCTGGAAAGGCCGCCGTCCGTAGGATGGGACGTTATGGTGATTCCCCCTGTGCGGAAGAGCCATACCTTGTGGATGTTAAAGAACAAGCTGGATTGTTTTGACCGAAGTCTACCATCAGTCTCCCAACAGTGTTCCAGTGGGTCAGCTCCTCCAATCCTTCTCTGAGCCTTTTGGGTCCTTGTGACTTGGCCATTTATCCCATTGTGTGCAAAAAAAGCGCCACTCAGAAGTAAAACAACCCAACCTTCATTAATATTCAGATGAACATGTGTTATGATCCCTCTCTTTTCCCGTGGGGGGGGGGGAGTCATTGTACCACATTCCGCTTGGGCAGGAAGTATAAAACGTGTAATTCTGATAATATCGAAACAAATGTTTTGAGTTTTTTTTCTGGAAAATAAAGGGTGTCCGAAACATAATGGGGACGTTTTAAGAACCAATAATGTACATATTCAAACTAGGAGAATGCATCTAAGGGTTGGGTTGTTTTACCTCTGAGCGGCACTTTTTTGCACACCAAGGGCTAAATGGCCAGGTCACATGGACCCCGAAGGCTCAGAGAAGGTTGGGGGAGGGGACCCACTGGAACAGCTGTTGGGAGACAGATGGTAGCCTCCCGTCAAGGCCATCCAGCGTGTTCTTTAACGTGCACAGGGTATGGCTCTCCCACACACGGGGCCACGGCTTAACGTCCCATCCGACGGACGGCGGCCTTTCCAAGCCCATCGGTGTCCCCTACTGACCGTGGGCAGGGCGGGGAATTTTGCGGAGATAAATCTCAACGCTGACCCAGCTGGGACTCGAACCTGGGAACTACAGATTACGAGCCTGGCGCGCTACCGACTGAGCCACCCCCGCCCCTGCATCTATGGAGTCAGCTCATTGTTGCCAATGAAAACTTAATACTCTACCACCAAACTTTCAAATTTCTAATATTACCACATCATTCGCAATATATTTCAAATTTTAAAAATTTTCCACCGTTAGAGGGCGCAGTTATAACTTTTGGGAAATTACACATTGTAATATTTCATCAGTATCTATCTAGCAGAATTTTTTTTTTAATTTATCTCTAGAAATAAAGAAGTTCGATGTCTTCAGACGGACAAATAGATAACAAAGTGAAACTATTAACTCTTTGCTTTTAATTAAAAAAAGCGAAATATAAAGCAATAGTTTAACACTTTGACTGCCGTATGAATCATATATGATTCACACTAAATTTGCTCCTGGGGCTGCGTGAATCATCCGTGCTTCACATACAAATCTGTAGGGCGCGTAAAGCACACGTGATTCACACTTTCAAAGTTTGTTATTAAGCAACAAATTTATAAAGATTATATAAACTTATATTGTGTAGAATAATAATCTGCATAGAAAAATGAAATCACTTATATATATTTGACACTGTTATTCCATAAATGGATTTATACTTTTCTGTTATTGCACACCCAACTATATTTGAAGATGTGTAAGATTGTATTTTAATATATGTTGTCAATATTTTCTTCTTGTGTTAATTATTACAATAACCTGGATGAGCATATGCTCTTGGGTTATTTACATTGTGATAATGTACATTTATATCAAAAATAAAAATATTTGAATTGAATTGAAAAATTGAATTGTATAGCAATTTAAGACCAATTTTAGTTGATTTAACAAGAAAAAGACATATGGCCCCAGGACTCGAAAAAATTTTAACGTTGCGACAGTCAAAGTGTTAAGTGGGAGCGTACCTCAAATAGTTTTGAACATAATGTCTACAGTTCGTGACCCTATATATGTCAAATAGGTATTCCACTTCTTACCATACATGCTGCAGCATCTCCCTTATTTCTTATTCAGTCACTTATCTTATTATGATTTTCAACTGATTCAGGTCACGAATTTGTCCATAGAAACATAATTCTTTTACGAAGCCCCACATAAAATACTCACAGCAGCGTCAAATCATGTCCCTTTGGTGGCCACAGAATTGGATGTCCCCTGCCAATTCAACTCTCAGGAAATGTGTCTCGCAAGAAGTGGACTACCGATTGAATATATGCAGAGTCATGAACAAAACGATTTAAGGTCCGCTTTAGAATAAAATAATACTTTCTTGAATACGTATATTATTTTCCTATATACTGGTTCTCGAAACCCGACCATTATTTTTCGGCATCCTTATATTTCGAAGTTATTCAGTGATACAGATAATAGTCTGCTCCACCTCACCACACGATACAATGATACCCAAGAGGAAAAGCTAAGATGAAAAACAGATTCAGAGAAATGTGTGGGTAAGTGACAGGGTTGGTTTGCGTTGTTTAACTCTGAGCACAACTTTTTTGTAAACAATGGTCTAAATTGTCAGGTCAGAAGGACCACGAAGACTCAGACAAGATTTGGGGAGGAGACCCACTGGAACACCTGTTGGGAGACAAATGGTAGACTCCCGTCGAGGCCATTCAGCGTGTTCTTTAACTAACTAACAGTGTTAGGTTGGATTGTTTTACCTCTGAACGGCACTTTTTTGCATACCATCGGCTAAATGGCCAGGTCACAAGGAACCCGAAAGTTCAGAAAAAGTTGGGGGAGGGGACCCACTGGAACAGCTGTTGGGAAACAGATGTTAGTTTCCCGTCGAGGTCATCCAGCGTGCTCTTTAGGTAGCGACAGGGTTAGGTTGGGTTGTTTTACCTCTGAGCGGCACTTTTTTTGCACACCATGGGCTAAATAGCCAAGTCATATGAACCCGTAGGCTCAGAGAAGGTTGTTTGAGGGAATCCACTGGAACAGCTGTTGGGAGACAGATCGTAGCCTTCCGTCAAGGACATCCACCGTATTCTTTAAGCAGTGACAGGGTTAGTTTCTGTGTTTTTTACCTCCGAGCGGAACTTTTTTGCACACCATGGGCTAAATGGCCAGGTCACCAGGACCCCCAAGGCTAAGAGTAAGTTGGGGCACACTGGAACAGCTGTTGGGAGATAGATGGTAGCCTCCCATCAAGGTCATCCATCGTGTTCTTTAAGTAAATGACAGGCTTTGGTTGCGTTGTTTTCCCTCTGAGTAGCACTATTTTATTCACACCATGGGCTAAATGGATAGGTCACAAGGACTCCGAAGGATCAGAGAAGATTGGAGGAGGGAACCTCAACTTCTAACACACGGAGACTGTCAGGCTAGAGGCCTTTTTAGATATTTTTTTTTGTTCATGATTTGTATATTATTTTGGATTTCACCAAAATAGGCATATGCTACATGGGAGGCCCTCTGTCCCGGCATCTGGAAAGTTAATTGAAGTAGCAGTGCCCGGAGGGGACGGAGGTCACCCAACTGCTAGCGGTCTTCCCAGATGGTCGGGCGGAGAGAGAAAGGAAGAAAGGGTTTGGCAAGGAGAAGGACAGAGCCAATCGTAGGACGAACACGAATAGAAGTAGAATTGTAAAGCTGGGAAATGCCGACTGGTAATAACGGCATTGGGCTCTGTGAACACAGCTGAACAAGCATAGTAAGCTGGTGTTGTTGTAATGCTATGTAATTGAGCATATGTCCTTGTTCTATCAAGCATGTTTGGAAGGTTCAATAAATAATTGTTATTTTTAAGTAAAGGCTGAAGTTGAACCAATTTATTGGGGAGGAGCCTCAGTATTGAGTCCCAGCAATTGTGATAAAACCGTTGATTTTATCCGAAAAACTCTTTCACCCATCGCGTATTGCAATCGAACCGAGGGGACATTCCTAAGTGGTCCCAATAGACAAACAAACGAAGAAGCAACATCACAGAGACAGAGGTTAGCATACCATTTCAAACAGAGTTGCTGAGCTTAAGGTCCCATATAACACACGGGAGCAGAGCTCACAACATGTTACACACTGTGCAGATCTTAACATCCCATCTTATACAACGTTGAAGTTCTTAACGTCCTATCTTAAGCACGGGGGAACAATTAATCACATCTTCTAACACACTAAGGCAAAGCTTACTATCGCATCTAACACACTAAGGCAAAGCTTACTATCGCATCTAACACACTAAGGCAAAGCTTACTATCGCATCTAACACACGGTTGCAGAGCTTAACGTCCCGTCTAACGCACGGGGACAAAGTTCACCACATCTTCTAACACACAGAGACGGAGCTTAACATTCCATCCAACACACGGGTTGCAGAGCTTGGCGTCCCATCTAACACATGGGGAAGAGCTTAATATCACATTTAATACAGAGTTGCATAGCTTAACGTTCCATATAACGCATTGGGACAGGCCTCACCACATCTTCTAACACACGGAGGCAGAGCTTTAACGTCCCATCTAACGTACGGGGTAAGAGTCCACATCTTCTAACACCGTGGAAGAGTTTAATATCCCATTTAATACATAGTTGCAAAGCTTAATGTCCCATCTAACGCATGGAGATAGACTTCACCACATCTTCTAACACACGGAGGCACAGCTTGCTATTCCATCTAACAGTCAGTTGCAGAGCTTAAAATCCTGTCTAACGCACGGGAGCAGAGCTTACCACATCTTATAAAACAGGAGACAGAGCTTAACATCCTGTCTAATACACGGTTGCAGAGCTTAACATCGCATCTAATACACGGTTCTAGAGCTTAACATCCCATATATTGCATGGAGGCATAGCTCACCACATCTTCTAACGCACGGACGCAGAGCTTAACATACCATCTCATACACGACGGTTTTTCCAAATTCATCAGTGTTCACTTTCTTGTCTAGGACGTCGTGAGAGGTGGGGGAAATAAATCTCAACTCAGGCGCAGTTGTGACCCGAACGCTAAAACTGCAGATTACAAACATGGCGTTCTGACGTCTGAGACAATTTCCGCTGCCTAGAGAGGAAGAAACAATGGGCTAAGATGCTAGAATATACAGATCCTCCTCATCTTTACGTCCTGTTGTCTTCATCAGTTCTGTTTATGATAGAAAGAAAAACAACTTTATCAAAGAATTGACTTTTCATTAAAAAGTTATTTTTGCATTCGAATTTCAGTTTATTTTGAGAAATAATTCGAAAAAATATTTTCTTAATTTCGTTTTTCGTTTATTGTTAGTATTTGTTTCCATACTTATAAAATTCAAGATCAGGTTTTACCTACCACAATTGATATTAGAGAAGTAATTTCAAATGTGTCGTCAGTCTTTTAATATCCAGCTATTTTTTGGCATATCTCAAATTCCAGAAAAATTGTTCTTCATGCAGAACTCTATAAGGTACACGATATAAATAAAACCATAGAGCCAAATCCTTAGGGATTCATTTAATTTATTTTTATTAATTATTAGGAAACATGTGTTTTACAGATTTTCTCAATACCAAGTTTGTTTTGTTTTTTCTTTTTTTGTTTTCGACATCGTTGTCAGTATTGTGGTATGATGCACATTGTTCATTATTTCCAACTGCATTCATTAATGAACAGCTTGACATAAATATTTCTGTTTGAAACACTGATTTGTTAGCTCCCTCCCGCGGCTGGAAATACTTTCCCAAGCCCACTTTCCAAAACGTTCCCCCCAAAACCTTCTACCGCACCCATAAACTGGCACTGAGGCCATATTGCTTAACACGGTAATATGAAAATTAATCCTGAAAAAACCGTAGTTGTCAGCCAGACAAAGAATAAAAAATGAAAATTTTTCGGTCACAAGAGAAATTCCGAGTAACCTCTATTTGCCAGTCCGAACCTCAACAAGAATAGAAAATATCCTATAATTTATCTCATACTTATGCTAGCAATACGATGGCATAAATTCGAAAGTATTACTTTAAGAATAACAACTTTATCTAATGTCGCTCAAAAAATACCCGAATGCTACGGTTGATTACAGAATTCAGAAAAAGTATCTGGCAACTTTTTTTAGAAATTGCCAGATTACTAATTTCTTAAAAAAATCGTTGCCAGATATTTTTTTCTGAATTCTGTAATCAACCATAGTGTTCAAATACTTTTTTGAGCGCATGTTGAATAATCGAAGGAATTTGGCATGATTTTTTCCTTTTTTAATATGCGGAGTTTATTTGTCTCTCCTGTTTGGGTAAAAAAGTGAAGAAAAAACGAGATAATGTTTTTCCTTTGTCGTCTGTCTATCTGTCTATAGACAAACATTTTTGTTTTCAGTGACAAATTAAAATTTTATTTTGGGCTTCAATAGGTGCCGATGAAATATTACGATTCCCATTTTCCGAATCAGGGTTCAGGGTTCAGGGTGTTGTTAATATGGTGAAATTAGCCTCCAAATGAGGGTCTCCCTACAACAGTCACAACAGAAAAGCGAGATAGCAAATGCAGAAGAAATTGCCTCTCAGCTATCACAAAAAAAAATAAATCAAGAGAAAGACAAGTAGAGATCATTTGACCTTGCAGAAGAGGCCAATGTCCTGAAAGAAATCAGTGACCATACGGAAGCGCGCTCTTTGCAGCTTCGCATTTCGGTTGTTGCCAAGAAGGGAGGTGATGGAGTAGTCAGTGGTTCCGATAGCATGAAGCACCCGGAACAAAGCTTCTCTTTCGGCAATTATATCGGGAGCAGTTGAGAAGAACGTGGGATACAGTCTCAGGTGTGCTGCAAATGGCACAGTCTGTACTGTAAGCTCTGCCAATAGTATGAAGCGTAGAGTTGCTGAAGATGACACCAACTCGGAGACGATGAAGGAGGGTTTCCTCAGATCTGAGGAGATTACCGGGATTAGGAGTAGTATTGGATTGGATTGTTTTACCTCTGAGCGGCACTTTTTTGCACACCATGGGCTAAATAGCCAGGTCACATGGACCCCAAAGGCTCAGAGAAGGTTGGGGGAGGGGACCCACTGGAACAGCTGTTGGGAGACAGATGGTAGCCTCCCGTCAAGGCCATCCACCGTGTTCTTTAACGTGCACAGGGTATGGCTCTCCCGCACACGGTGCCACGGCTTAACGTCCCATCCGACGGACGGCGGCCTTTTCAAGCCCATCGGTGTCCCCTACTGACCGTGGGCAGGGCGGGGAAATTTTGCGGAGATTAATCTCAACGCTGACCCAGCTGGGACTCGAACCTGGGAACTACAGATTACGAGCCTGGCGCGCTACCGACTGAGTCACCCCCGCCCAATTAGGAGTAGTAAGAGAACGGTTCAAACAAATACCTCAATGAGGAACAGCTGCTGTCCTTCTGCCACTGAGCAAGACGGTACTGGTTCATCAGATATGAGACAAAACTCTTGCAGTCGCTGAGAGAGAGAGTAATTAGTTACACACCTCTGACTCTCCAGCGCCTCCTTCGCGGTGTGATCAGCGAGATCGTTGCCAGGTATCCCTACATGGAAAGGGATCCGCTGGAAATGAACCGTGATTCCGGCAGAAGTGACCTTGGAGTAAGTCTCCATGATCTTCTGGATGAAGAAGGGTTTAGATTAAAATAATATTTTCTTGAATATATATATTATTTTCCTATATAGCGGTTCTCTAAACAAGACCATTATTTTCCGGACATCCTTATACTTTGCACTAATTCAGTGATACAGATAAAAATCTGCTCCATTTCACCACACGATGCAATAATTACCCAAGAGGGAAAGCTAAGATGAAAACAGATTAAGAAAAATGTGTAGGTAAGTGACATGTTGGGTTACGTTTTTTACCTCTCAGTAACACACTTTTGCACACCATGGGTTAAATGGCCAGATCACAATGACCCCGGAGGCTCCGAGAAGGTTGGTGGAGGAGACCCACTGGGAAAGCTGTTGGGAGACAGAGAGTAGCCTCCCGTCGAGGTTATTCAGCGTGTTCTTTAAGTAAGTGACAGGGTTAGGTTGTTTTATTTCTGAGCATCACTTTTTTGCACATCATGGGCAAAATTGTTAGCTCACAAGGACCTCGACAGCTCAGAGAAGGCTGAGGTAGGGCACCCACTGGAAAATCTGTTGGAAGGCGTATGGTAGACTCCCGTCGAGGTCATCCAGCATGTTCTTTAAGTAAGTGACAGGGTTAGGTTGGGTTATTTTACCTCTGAGCACCACTTGTTTGCACACCATGGGGTAAATGGCCAGGTCACAAGGACTCGGAAGGCTCAGAGAAGGTTGAAGGAGAGGACCTCAACTTCTAACACACGGAGGCAGAGCTTAGCATCCCCTTTCAAACACAGTTGCTGAGCTTAACGTCCCATATAGCACACGGGGGCAGAGATCACAACATGTAACACACGGTGCATATCTTAACAACCCACCCTATAGAACGTTGAAGAGCTTAACGTCCCATTTTAAGCACTGGGGAACAACTCACCACATCTTCTAACACACTGAGGCAGAGCTTACTATCGCATTTAACACACGGTTACAGAAATTAACGTCCCATCAATCACGGGTTCAGAGTTTACCACATCTTCTAACACACTGAGACAGAGCTTAACGTCCCATCTAACGAACGTGGGTAGTCCAGCACTTCTTCTAACACACGTAGGCAGAGCTAAACGTTCCATCTAACGCACGATGTGTATTAGAGCCCAAATCTTCTAACACACCGAGGAAGAGCTTAATATCCCATTTAATACATAGTTGCATAGCTTAACGTACCATCTAACGCATGGGGACAGACCTCACCACATTTTCTAACACACGGCAACAGATTTTGCTATTCCACCTAATAGACAGTTGCAGAGCGTAAAATCCCATCTAACGCATGGGAGCAGAGATCACCACATTTTCGGACACGCGAGACAGAGCTTAAATATCCCGTCTAAACCAGACGGTTGCAGAGCTTAACGTCTGGTTTAACGCACGGAGGCAGAGCTCACCACATCTTCTAACACACGGAGGCAGAGCTTAACATACCATCTAATACACGGCGGCCTTTCCAAAATCATCAGTGTTCACTTTTTTGTCTAGGGCGTCGTCAGAGATGGCGGAAATAAATCTCAACTCAGGAGCAGTTGGGACTCGAACGTTAGAACTGCAGATTACAAACATGGCGCTCTGCCGTCTGAGAAAATTTCCGCTGCGTAAAGAGGAAGAAACAATGGGCTGAGATGCTAGAATATACAGATTCTTCACAAGTGTACGTCGTGTTGTCTTCATCAGTTCTGTTTATGACAGAAAGAAAAGTAACTTTATCAAGGAATTGACTTTTCATAAAAAATTTATTTTGGCATTTGAATTTTAAGTTATTTTCAGAAAGTATTCGAAAACCTATTTTCTTATTTTCGTTTTTCATTTACTGTTAACATTTCTTTCCATACTGAAAAAAAAAATTGAAGATCAATTTTTACCTACCACAACTGATATTAGACCAGTAATTACAAATAAGCAATCAGTCATACTTTTATGAAGCGTATTACAATATATCAAATTCCAGACAGTTTTGTTCATTCAGAACTATTATGTACAGAATGTAAATAAAATAATAGAGCCACACTTTTCTTAACAATTAGGGGTGATTTAATTTATTTTTATTAATTATTATAAAATACATTTTTTACACGTTTTATTAATTACAAATTTCTTTTGTTTTTCCTTTTTTTGACATCCTTACCAGTATTGTGGTATGATATGCATGATTCATTTTTTGCAACTGCATTCATTAATGAACAACTTGACATAAATATTTGTTAGCTCCCACCCACCCCTGAAAATACTTTCCCCAGCTCATTTTACAAAATGTTCCCACCAAAACTTTCTACCGCACCAGTGAAAGTGGCACTGAGGCCATATAGCTTAACAATGGAATATGAAAATCAATCCTGTAAAAACTGTGGTTGTCAGCCATGCATAGAATATAAAATAAGAATTTCTCGGTCGAAAGGGAAATTCCGACTAACCTCTATTTGCCTGTTCGAACCATAACAAGAATAGAAAATATTTTATAATTTAATTCATGCTTATGCTAGCAAGACGATGCCACAAATTCCAAAGTATTACTTTTTTTTCCTTTTTCAATATGCAGAGTTGATTTGTCTCTCTTGTTTGGGTAAAAAATTTCAGAAAAAAACGAGATAATATTTATACTTTGTCGTCTGTCTATTGTGAATACTTCAAACTTTTTTGTTTTCAGGGATAAATTAAAAATTCATTTTGGATTTCAATAGGTATCGATGAAATATATACGATTCCCATTTTCCGAATCTTCCAAAAGCTATAAGTGTGCCCTCTAACGGTAGAAAAGTCTGAAAATTGCGAACATTTAAACGAATATCACGTGTCACGTGACACGAAGGTTTCCAGATCAATAATTTCTAAACAAATCTTTGCCAGATATTTTTTGAATTCTGTAATCAACCATAATATTCGGATATTTTTTGAGTGACTGTACGTAATGAATGATACGAATGAAACGGATGATTTCCGCCTCAGAAATTATTTATTCAAAAATTGAAGATATATTACATGTAAGTAAACATAACTTTTCGCACATTTTGTAGTCATTTACACTTCATTTTCATTGTACTTTTAAAAGTGGCCTTGAGTACTCTTGTACTCCATCATTGTAGTGGGTTGGGTTGTTTTATCTCTGAGCGGCACTTTTTTGCACACCATGGGCTAAATGGCCAGGTCATATGGACCCGAAGGCTCAGAGAAGGTTGGGGGAGGAGACCCACTGGAACAGCTGTTGGGAGACCTATAGTAGCCTCCCGTCAAGGCCATCCAGAGTGTTCTTTAACGTGCTCAGGGTATGGCTCTCCCGCACACGCGGCCACGGCTTAACCTCCGATCCGACGGACGGCGGCCTTACCAAGCCCATCTGTGTCCCCTACTGACTGTGGGCAGTGCGGGGAATTTTGCGGAGATAAATCTTAACGCTGACACAGCTGGGACTCGAACATGGGAACTACAGATTACGAAGCCTATCGCCCTACCGACTAAGCCACCCCCTCCCCCATTGTAGTGGAAATAATTCGTCTGCAAAATCAATTGTTATCATAACAAAAAATAACGAGCTATGAAAAAGAATTTACATTTCAACACCGATTAATATGTCTAGATTATAAAAATAAATAAATGTTTTACCTCTGAGCGACATTTTGTTGCACACACTATGCTAAATGGCCAAGTCACAAGGTCCCCGAAGGCTCACAGAAGTTGGGAAAGGGGGACATAATAGATAGTATTATGTGTGGATACAAATGGTAGCCTCTCGTCAAAGCCATCTACTGTGTTCTTTAACGTGCACAAGGTATGGCTCTCCAGCACACGGGGGATCACGGCTTAAAGTCCCATTCGAAGGATGGTGGCCTTTCCAGATTCATTGGTGTCCCCTATTGACCTAGGTAAGGGCGGGGATTTTTGCAGAGATAAATCTCAATGCAAACCCAGGCGAAGCTCGGACCAGGGAACTGCAGATTACGAGCCTGGCGCGCTACCGACTGAGCAAACCCCACCCTTCACTGTAGTGACATTATACGTTTATTATATTATTTATATACATATAGTTAACAACTATATGTATAGTAACTATACAACGCTAAACGTTTGGCGAACAAATGCGCTTTTATAAGGTTTTCCGTCGATAATATGCTATTCTATTCATAAGATACGCGACAGCATTGCTCCCAGAGATTTCGAACATTTACGGCGGGTTTAATGCCAATCCCGCAGCTAAAGCCCAGTCTAAACTGACACACACCGATCTGTGAATACCCGAGGAATTGCAAGAACCGAAACGTCCTCCACCAATGACGTCACTGCTGACGGTTGATGGACAACTGCATGATGAACACTGTGGATTCAGAAGTGGTAGGGGATGTTATTGATTAAATATTTTCACTTGGGCAGATTCTTGAGAAATTTTTAGAGTTTCAGAAACTAGTAGTTGCTTGATTTATAGATTGCAAAAAGGCTTTCGACTCTGTTGATCGACATAATTTGTGGTTGATTGTTAGATCATATGGAATACCTGATAAGTTAGTGTAATGAGAGCTCTCTATAATAACACTGAGACCTGTGTGAGAATTGGTACGTCTTGCAGCGATTGGTTAACATTGCTAGTGGAGTAAGACAAGTGTGTATATTTTTGTCTTCTTTTCTCTTTGGTTTAGTTATTGTTTATGTAATGCGAAATTCTTTTCAAGGGAAATATTTTGGCCCTAAATGATCTAGAGCAGGCGTGTCCAACCCGCGGGTCGCGGCCCTGGATAGCTAGTAATGCGGCCCACAAAATCGCAAAGTTTACGTGTTTACGACATAAGCTTTCAACATGATTATGTGATTTTCAGCGAGTTTTTAATATCCCACTAGTTTTATGTTGCCTTTTTTTTATTTTGTAATAGAAAGCATAAGAAAATAAAAGAAATTTTATTATTCATATACATTAACTATATTATATATTTTATATGCGGCCCAAAACAGTTCATCTTCACTCAGTGTGGCTCAGGGAAGTCAAATCTTCACTCAATGTGGCCCAGGGAAGTTAAAATGTTGGACACGCCTGATCTAGAGATTTCAAAATTTCTGATGTAGATTATGCAGATGATTTGGCCCTGTTGGC
Source organism: Ryuthela nishihirai (assembly GCA_038380435.1). NCBI lineage: Eukaryota > Metazoa > Arthropoda > Arachnida > Araneae > Heptathelidae > Ryuthela > Ryuthela nishihirai. Next base: position 3,372,899 of record JAWZYU010000031.1, on the reverse strand, counting down.
TATTGATGTTGATGAGATGAATTCGTTCATTAGGGCTGTTGATGAGACTGGTAATAGAGTAGGTTTGATGATTAACAGAGAAAAAACTAAAGTGATGAAAATTGGTGAGGCAGATGGTGCTTCAGTTGCTTTCAATGGCTGTGCTATTGAGCAAATGTCTCGGTTTACTGATCTTGGGAGCTATGTAACAGATACTACTAATAAGTAGAAGAATAGGGATTGCCGCTATGACTTTTAAGAATCTATGGAGAGTGTCGAAAAATAGGCATGTACATCTAAAAACTAAAATTAGTCTATATAATAGTTTGGGTCTTTCTCAAGTTAGTTATGGTAGTGAAACATGGACCCTTTGTAACCAGAATAACAAGAAACGTGATGCCTTTGATTCTAGATACTTACGCAGTATCTTGGGCATTAGGTGGTTTGACTTTGTAAGTAATGATGAGGTTAGAAAAAGGAATCATCAACCTCTTTTGAGCAGCATATTGTGCCGAAAGAGACTGCCTGAGTTTGGCCATGTTGCCCGTATGCATAGCTGCAGATTGGCAAACAGGATTATGAACAGTGTGCCTAAAAGATTCAGAAAAAGAGGGAGACCTAGGAAGCGATGGGCAGAAAATGTCAAACAAGACCTTGCTAGAATTTGCTTAGATTAGAGTGGCCAAATACAACAGCTGTAGCTCAACAGAGACACGTCTGGTTGGACCTCCGTGGCGGAATGATGACTTTGTATGTTTGTATATTATAGTTCTGCATGAGCAGAACTACGTCTAGAATTTTCGGAGCATTTTTTCCTTGAAAAGTGAATGAATGGACTGATGGTGTATTTGTAATTACTTGTCTAATATCAGCTGTGGTAGGTAAATACTAATCTTGAATATTTTAAGTATGGAAATAAATATTAACGATAAATAAAAAACGAAAATAAGAAAATATTTTTTCGAATTATTTCTCAAAATAACCTAAATTTCAAATGCAAAAATAACTGTTTTATAAAAAAAGTCAATTCCTTGATAAGTTACTTTTCTCTCTGTCATAAAGAGAACAGATGAAGACAACACGACGTATAAACTTGTAGGATGTGTATATTCTATCATCTTAGACCATTGTTTCTTCTCCTTTAGGCAGCGGAAATTATCTCAGACTGCAGATTAAACGTTCGAGTCCCAACGTTCCAGTCGAACGCTGGGACTCGAACGTTTAATCTGCACTCTGAGTCAACTGCGTTGCGAGTTGAGATTTGTTTCCGCCATCTCTCACGATACCCTAGACAAGAAAGTGAACACTGATGAACTTGGAAAGACCGCAGTGTATTAGATGGTATGTTAAGCTCTTTCCCCGTGTGTTAGAAGATGTGGACTGGTCTGCCGCCGTGCGTTAAATGGGATGCAGTGTCTTGGGCATTAGGTGGTTCAACTTTGTAACTAATGATGAGGTTAGCCAAAGTAGTTGGCAACCTCCTTTATGCAGTATATTCTGAAGAAAGAGTCTGCGCTGGTTTGACCATGTTGCCCGTATGCATAGCTGCAGATTGCCAAAGATCATTATGAACGGTGTACCTAAGGGTATCAGAAAAAGGGAGAGACGCAGGATGCGATTGGCAGACAATATCAAACAGGACTTATTTAGAATTGACCTAGAGTGGCGAAATGCAGCAGCTGTAACTCAAAAGAGACACGTCTGGAAGGAACAATTACACAGTTTGGTTGGACCTCCTAGCCCGTGGTTGTATAAGGATTTTGTATGTTTGTATATCATAGTTCTGCATGAGCAGAACTCTGTCTGCAATTTTTGCATTTTACTTTCAAGAAACGAAATTAAAAGACTGATGCTACATTTGTAATTACTTGTCAAATATGAATTGTGGTGGGTAAAAAAACTGATCTTGAAATTTTTAAGTATGTAAAGAAATGCTAACAATAAAGAAAAAAAACGAAAATAAGAAAATATTTTTTCGAATTATTTCTCAAAATAACCTTAAATTTGAATGCAAAAATAACTTTTTTATGAAAAGTCAGTTCCTTGATAAAGATACTTTTCTCTCTGTCATAAACAGAACTTATGAAAACAACAGGACGTACACATGCCTAGCATCTGTGTATTCCAGCATCTTAGCCCATTGTTTCTTCCTCTTTAGGCAGAGGAAATTGTCTCAGACGGCAGAGCGCCATGTTTGTAATCTGCAGTTCGAACGTTCGAGTTCCAACTGCTCCTGAGTTGAGATTTATTTCCGCCATCTGACGATGCCCTAGACAAGAAAGTGAACACTGATGTATTTGGAAAGTGTATTAGATGGTATGTTAAGCTCTGCCTCCGTATGTCAGAAGATGTGGCGAGCTCTGCACCCATGCGTTAAATGGGACGTTAAGCTCTGCAACCGTGTATTAGATAAGATGTTAAGCTCTGCCTCCATGTTAGAAGATGTGGTGAGGTCTGCCCAATGCATTAGATGAGAGGTTAAGCTCTGCAACAGTGTATTAAATGAAATATTATGCTCTTCCTCCGTGTTTTAGATGTGGTGAGGTCTTAAGCCTGTCAAATTGATCAATAGACGAACACGCCACCGTGACTATAGAAATCAGAAAAAAATACCTATTTTAAACGTCTTGCATAAGTTCTCAATATTTATCTTTTTAACCAACGATATGTTTCAAAGTATTTTTGTTTCAAATTCACTTATGTTGCTAATCTAAATAAAGACCAATTTGCACTTTTAGATGTTCATTAATTTCAATATAAAAATTATATTAATTCCATATTAATTTGCTCTTTATCATTGTTTCAAATTTAGCTTCAATTGAATGTAAATAAGATATTCACAGTAAATCTGTGCGACGTTGGCAGAACTTGTCTCATATTTTAATTTTCCGAACTTATTATAAAATATTGTATAAAATGAGGAAAATCCAAAAGGATTTTTTTCAGTATTTCCGTCTCTAAAAAATCAATTTCTGAAGGATTTCGTTGACAGGAGAGCTCGAACGGAACTTCATCCTCTGTAAATTGAAAACATAGAGAAGAATTTAAATTCTGGAATTTTTACTATCTTCTAATTTGAGGCAGAATGTCACGAACAACACAGTTTAGGATTGTATCCCAATAAGAAATTAAACCACAGATCAAACGGACGCAAATAGAGGAGGAGCAGATATTTGGATCATTACTTATTAGGCTTAGAGTGGCAACACTCTAACAACCGCAAATGACAGTCCTTAAATGGCTAGAGATGAAACTTAAAAAAATCCTATCGCTTCTGGTGAATATGGAGTGATCGTTTCTTTTTTTTCCTCTAGAGAATAAAGTTTCGAATCTTCCGGCTTTTGCACCAATACAAAAAATTCGCAATAAAGGATGAATTTGAAAATTGAAATAGAATTATTACGATCTATAAAAGACGAAAATAACTTTCCATTTTTCTCTTAAAACAAAAATGTTGCGCTACCTCAGATCACTACTGCTAAGTGATCAAAGGTAGATTCCTATACGAACCACTTGAACTCTACTACCAATAGTAAATGTTTAGCATAAATACACCGCTTGCCAGATTCTTCTAAATCTTGGTCATTTTCCTACACCGTTAGAGGGCGCTATTAAACAACTTTTAAATTCTGATAATGCGAATTTTTTCAATTTGTCAATATCTATCCAACCTAAAGACATGAAAAGTGAAGACTGCAAACGGAACGGACTATACCCCAACCATGCAATTCAAGAAACGCCTTCAATAAAAAAACTTTGTGAAAAACCAGGCAGATAACCAGGCAGATAACCAGCAGTGAGCAAACGCAGCGATAGCCCAGTGTGTGTGACGTCTAACACCATTTAGCGGACTTGTACGTTATAGGAGGTATTGGCCAGGCTCGTAATTTGCAGTTCCCAGGTTCGAGTCCCAACTAGGTCAGCGTTGAGATTTATCTCCGCAAATTTGCCCACGGTCAATAGGGGACGCCGATGGACTTAGAAATGCTGCCGTCCGTGTGTGGGAGAGAGTCATACCCAGTGCACGTTAAAGAACACACTGGATGGCTTTGACGGGAGGCTATCATCTGTCTCCTAACAGCTGTCCCAGTGGGTCCCCTCCCCCAACTTTCTCTGAGCCTTCTGGGTCCTTGCGACCTGGCCATTTAGCCAATTGTGTGCAAAAAAAGTGCCGCTTAGAGGTAAAACAACCCAATGGTAAAGAACACACTGGATGGCTTTGACGGGAGGCTATCATCTGTCTCCTAACAGCTGTTCCAGTGGGTCCCCTCCCCCAACATTCTCTGAGCCTTCTGGGTCCTTGTGACCTGGCCATTTAGCCCATTGTGTGCAAAAAATTGCCGCTCAGAGGTAAAACAACCCAACGGTAAAGAACACACTGGATGGCTTTGACGGGAGGCTATCATCTGTCTCCTAACAGCTGTTCCAGTGGGTCCCCTCCCCCAACATTCTCTGAGCCTTCTGGGTCCTTGTGACCTGGCCATTTAGCCCATTGTGTGCAAAAAAGTGCCGCTCAGAGGTAAAACAACCCAACGTTAAAGAACACACTGGATGGCTTTGACGGGAGGCTATCATCTGTCTCCTAACAGCTGTTCCAGTGGGTCCCCCCCCAACATTCTCTGAGCCTTCTGGGTCCTTGTGACCTGGCCATTTAGCCCATTGTGTGCAAAAAATTGCCGCTCAGAGGTAAAACAACCCAACGTTAAAGAACACACTGGATGGCTTTGACGGGAGGCTATCATCTGTCTCCTAACAGCTGTTCCAGTGGGTCCCCTCCCCCAACATTCTCTGAGCCTTCTGGGTCCTTGTGACCTGGCCGTTTAGCCCATTGTGTGCAAAAAAGTGCCGCTCAGAGGTAAAACAACGCAACGTTAAAGAACACACTGGATGGCTTTGACGGGAGGCTATCATCTGTCTCCTAACAGCTGTTCCAATGGGTCCCCTCCCCCAACCTTCTCTGAGCTTCTGGGTCCTTGTGACCTGGCCATTTAGCCCATTGTGTGCAAAAAAGTGCCGCTCAGAGGTAAAACAACACAACCCTGTACTGGCATGAGTATGCGACAGCCGAGAGAACTATAGAGATGGTGGTGGTGGACGGGAGAGAGGGGAAGGATAGAACGGGAATAGAACTTCGTCAAGGTTAGTCATTTTTACTCCACACTTACTCAGTTACTTTGCATCAGATCGCACATTCTTACCTACAATGTCTAACAACTTTCGTTTTGAAAGAATGTAAAAACAGGAATAGCTTGAAAAGAATTAAATGTTTCTATTAAATTAAAAATTCAATTTTTTATGAGATCATATACTGTATTTCTATTCACTCAGCGTGCCATTGAAAATCGTTCCACGTGCCACGCTAGGCACGGGTTGGTTGGGTTGTTTTACCTCTGAGGTTGTTTTACCTCTTTTTTTCACACCATGGGCTAAATGGCCAGGTCACATGGACCCCGAAGGCTCAGAGAAGGTTGGGGGAGGGGACCCACTGGAACAGCTGTTGGGAGACCGATGGTAGCCTCCCGTCAAGGCCATCCAGCGTGTTCTTTAACGTGCACAGGGTATGGCTCTCCGGCACACGGGGCCACGGCTTAACGTCCCATCCGACGGACGGCGGCCTTTCCAAGCCCATCGGTGTCCCCTACTGACCGTTGGTAGGGCGGGGAATTCCACAGGTATGGCGACCCATGCATCCTCCAGAGCTGTCCACAATTCTCTCAAGGTCGTCGCTGATGGGACACGGGCCCGAACACTCTGTTCGACAGTATCCCAAAGATTTTCGATGGGATTTAAATATGGGTTTCTATGTGGACAATTCATTATTTCAAAATCAGCAGAATGCTCCTGCAACCGTGCAGTAGTCAACATGGACCTGTGAGATGAACAGTTGTCTTCTTGGAAGACGCTATCTCCATTGGGATGCATGATGGCCATAAATGGGTGTAAATCAAGTGTCCCATCCATGGTCAGCCATGAGTTCTACGTACCGGGATGTATTGCGAGTTGTTGGTACACATGCCAAAGGTCCCACAGTCGTCCAAATGAATACACCCAGGCCATCACTGAGCCACCACCAACTTTTGCTGTTTCGACCTGACACGCAGGATTCATGGGGTTGGCGCCATACCCTCAGTCTCCCATCGGCGTGATGAAGTTTAAATTGGGATTCGTCACTCCAGGCTATCTGTTGCCAATTTTTGATGGTCCAGTTTCGATGTTCTTTAGCCCATGTAAGGTGTTGAGCCCGGTGTCGTGCTATTTCAAGTGGGTATCAGAATACTGTTGGGACTCTCGTAGGTCGGTAGCTCCCGAAGCCGAGACGATGAAGTGAGCGTTGCACCGCCCATGCACTGACTTCCCAGCTGCAACCCACTTTCAGATGGGAGGTGATTTTAGATAATGTTTGGCCCCTATTGGTCCGTACGATGCGGGTCAGACAGCGAAACCCACGATCATTCAAGTCTGGTTGTCCTTTGCAGTTTGTCTGGGAGCTTGTTTTTTTGCCGGAATTTTCATCTTCTTGGAACACTCTTCAAACGGTTGTACGAGAAAATCCAAGTTGGTTGACAATTTCGGATATCGAGTGTCCCATCCATCGTGCACCTAAGATCTGCCCTCTGTCAAATGCATCTAAATCCCACGCCTTTCCCATTACGCTTTTGACAACGAATGCTTGGGAAGTCAAAGATGACAACTATATATGACCAGAGTTTCAGTCAGGCATGCGCGCAAAAACGGGACTTGCGGTACTGAATTTGGATAACGTCTCCTATCCCTAATTCAATGGCACTTCAGTGAACAGAAAGAAAACTAAAGTGATGAATAGTGGTCAGGCACCCTGTGGTTTAGTTAATCTGAATGGTTGCACTCTTGAGAAGGTGTCGCAGTTTGATTATCTTGGGAGCTATGTAATAGATATTGGTGATGTGCGGCATGAGATTAACAGATGAATAGGGATTGCTGCCGGGAATTTCAAGAATCTATGGAGAGTGTGGAGAAATTGGCGTATATACCTAAAGACTAAAATTAGACTGTATAATAGTTTGGTTCTTTCTAGGGTTAGTTATCATTCTAGGGTTAGTGAAACTTGGACGCATTCTAGGGTTTGTGAAACTTGGACATCATTTCTAGGGTAAGTGAAACTTGGACGCTTTATAAACTAGATAACAGGAAACTAGATGTTTTTGATTCTAAATGCTTACGCAGTATCTTGGACATCAGGTGGTTTAACTTTGTAATTAATGATGAGGTTTGGAAAAGGAGTCGGCAACCACGTCATTTCCCGAACCTCCATCCTCTGCTGGAGTCTGAATGGGCCCGTGTGCCTCTTCCAGGACCTCATTGCGTTCATGCCACGCTATCTCGCCGCATCTGGACCAAGGATAGTTTTTCCCATTATTTGGTAGGTGGTCATATTATTCTGATACGACTGTGTATATCGATTTTCTTCCTTTCTGAGGCCCAAAACTAGGGGATTGACTTATACTCGAAGTCGAGTAGTACTCGAGTATTTTTGATATTATTATTAATCTGTCTTTCTTTTGTGGCGCTAACTGATTATAATTTTCTTCCCCCACATCTGAAATAAAATGTCATCTAATTCATTAGTCCAATGGTTTTAAAATCATTCTGCTCAAAGGGTAATGTGAAGACCTCAGGACTTCCACTGAACTTTTATTTTGAATTGGAATTCGAGCAAACTCATCTTAATACGAATACAAAGCCCTTAAAATTACCCAACTAACGCACGTGATCAGATTTCACCACATCTAACACACAGATACAGAGCTTAGTATCCCATTTAAAACACGGTTGTGAGCTTAACGTCCCATGTAAAATATAGAGGCAGAGCTGACATCTTCTAACTCAGGGCGCAGAACTTAACACCTAATACACGCTTAACGCCTAATACACGGTTACAGAACTTAACGTCCCACCTAATACACGGTTACAGAACTTAACGTCCCATCTAACATATGGGGACAGACCTCACCACATCTTCTAACACAATGAGTCAGAGCTTACTATTGCATCTAATACATAGTGTCAGAGCTTAACGACCCATCTAATGCATGGGGGCAGAGCTCACCACAACTTCTAACAAACGGAGGGAGAGCTAAACATCCCATCTAATACAGGGTTGCAAAGTTTGTCGTCCCATCTAAAGCACGGGGGCAGACCTAACCACATCTTTTGAACACATGGAGGCAGAACTTAATATCCCATCTAATACACGGTTGCAGAGGTTAACATCCCAGCTAATCAACGGGGCAGAACTTTTCGTCCCATCTAATGCACGGGGGCAGAGCTTATCATCCCATGAAACACACGGGATCAGCGCTCATCACATCTTCTAACACACTGAGGCAGAGCTCAACAGCCAATCTAACCTGGGTTGCAGAGCATAACTTCCCACCTAACACATGGGGGCAGTCCACCACATCTTGTAATACATGGAGGGGGAGGTTAACTTCTCATCTAATTCAGGGTTACAGAGTTTAACTTCCCATCTAACACACGGGAGGCAGAACCCATCAAATCTTCACCACATCATTGCCACTTATGAAGGCAGATGTTAACTTACCATATAGTACAGTGTTGCAGAAATTAACGTCCGATCTAAAGCACGGAGTCAGAGCTCACCACATCGGAAAAGCCATACCCTGTGCACTTTAAAGAACACGCTGGATGGCCTTGACGGGAGGCTACCATCTGTCTCCCAACAGCTGTTCCAGTGGGTCCCCTCCCCCAACCTTCTCTGAGCCTTCTGGGTCCTTGTGACCTGGCCATTTAACCCATGGTGTGCAGAAAAGTGCCACTCAGAGGTAAAACTACCCAATCCATCCCATCTGAAGCAGGGAGGCAGAGTTCACCACATCTTCTAACACACGGAGGCAGAGCTTAACATCCCACTAAATACTCGGTTTTAGAGCATAACATCCCACCTAATACTCGGTTGCAAAGCTTAATATCCTCTCTAACACACGGTTGCAGAGCTTAACGTACCATCCAATGCATGGGGGCAGATCCCTCCACATCTTCTAACACACGGAAGCAGAGCTTAACATCCCATCTAACACACTGGTTGTTGAGCAACCCGTGTGTTAGATGGGATGAACGATTTAGATGGCTAGTTTAACTACCTAGTTTAACGACCCACGTAGCACAAGGGGGTAGAGCACCCTACGTATTTTAACACATGGAGGAAGAGCTTATTATCCTATTTAATACGTGGTTGAAACCTAATGCATTGGGACAGACCTCACCATATTTTCTAAACGCACGCAGGCAGAGCTTGCTATCCCATCACGGTTGCAGAACTTAAAGTCCCATGTAACCCATGAGGGCAGACCTCACGATTTATTCTAACAGAGGAGGCAGAGCTTTAGATCTCATCTAATATACGATTATAGAGCTTAACGTCCAGTGTAACACAAGGGGGCAGACCTCAACACATCTTCTAACACACGGAGGCAGAACTTAATATCCCATTTAATACATGGATGCAGTGCTTAACGTCTGATTTAACGCACGGAGGCAGAGCTCACTACATCTAACACACGGAGGAAGAGCTTAACATACAATCTAATACACGGCGGCCTTTCCAAAATCGTCAGGGTTCACTTTTTTGTCTAGAGTGTCGTGAGAGATGTCGGAAATAAATCTCAACTCAGGCGCAGTTGGGACTCGAGCGTTAGAACTGCAGATTACACACATGGCGCTCTGCCGTCTGAGACAATTTCCGCTGCCTAAAGAGGAAGAAACAATGGGATGAGATGCTGAAATATACAGATCCTAGAATTGTGTACGTCGTGTTGTCTTCATCTGTTCTGTTTATGACAGGAGAAAAGTAACTTTATCAAGGAATTGACTTTTCATTAAAAAGTTATTTTTGCATTCAAATTTTAGGTTAGTTTGAAGAATAATTCGAAAAAATATTTCGTTTTCTTCGTTTTTTATTTATTGTTAAGATCTCTTTGTACACTTAAAATATTTCAAGATCAGTTTTTACCTACCATAACTGATATTACACAAGTAATTAGAAAATAAAATATCAGTGTACGTGACATGTCCTTCTTTGAGCTTCTAGACACAATTCTGCTCATGCAGAATTATAATATTCATACATACAAAATCCTTATAACAACCATGTGCTACGGAAGCACAACCAGACTGTGTAATCTTCGCATCCAGACGATTCTCTTTTGAGTACTGCATTTGGCAACTTGAGGCCAATTCCGGCAAAGTCCTTTTTTGACTTTGTCTGCCATCGCATCCTACGTCTCCCCCTTTTTCTGTGGTTCACACCATGGGCTAAATGACCAGGTCACAAGGACCCCGAAGGCTCAGAGAAGGTTTGGGGAAGGGACCCACTGTAACAGCTGTTGGGAGACAGATGGTAGCCTCCCGTCAAGGCCATCCAGCGTGTTATTTAACGTGCACAGGGTATGGATCTCCCGCACACGGAGACACGGCTTAACGTCCTATCCGACGGACGGCGACCTTTCCAAGCCCATCGGTGTCCCCTACTGACCGTGGGCAGGGCGGAGAGTTTTGCGAAGATAAGTCTCAACGCAGACCCAGCTGGGACTCGAACCTGGGAACTGCAGATTACAAGCCTGGCGCGCTACCGACTGAGCCCCCCCCCCCCCCCCGCGCCTTTTTCTGATACCCTTAGGTACACTGTTCATAATGATCTTTGCCAATCTGTAGCTATGCATACGGGTAACATGGCCAATCCAACGAAGTCTCTCTCTGCACAATATGCTCAAAGGAGCTTGATGACTTTTTCTTCTGACCTCATCATTACTTACAAAGTCAAACCACCTAATGCCCAAGATACTGCGCAAGCATCTAGAATCAAAGGCATCTAGTTTCTTGTTATCTTGCTTACAAAGTGTCCACGTTTCGCTACCATAACTAACCTTAGAAAGAACCTAACCAGAGAGAAAACTAACTTTACCAAGGAACTGACTTTTCATTAAAAGGTTATTTTTGCATTCGAATTTTAGGTTATTTTGAGAAACAATTCGAAAATAATTTTCTGATTTTGTTTTTTTTTATTGTTAGCATTTCTTTCCATACTTAAAAAAATTTAAGATCAGTTTTTACCTACCATAAATTATATTAGATAAGTAATTACAAAAAAAATCAGTTTTTTTTTTAACCTTTGTACAAATCACTGAAATTTCAGGAATAGTTTTGTTCATGCAGAACTATTATGTAAACAATGTAAATAAAACCATAGAGACAAAACTTCTCTTAACTCTTAGGGGTTCATTTAATTTATGTTTATTAATTATTATAAAACACATTTTTTACACGTTTTTTCAATACGAATTTTTTTTGCATTTATCTTTTTTTGTTGGTTTCTTCTTTTTGTTTTCGACATCCTTATCCGTATTATGGTATGATATGCATGACTCATTCATTACTCGCAACTGCATTCATTAATGATTTGGTTGGTTGGTTGTTTTACCTCTGAGCGGCACTTTTTTGCACACCATGTGCTAAATGGCCAGGTCACATGGACCCCGAAGGCTCAGAGATGGTAGGGGGAGGGGACCCACTGGAACAGCTGTTGGGAGACAGATGGTAGCCTCCCGTCAAGGCCATCCAGTGTGTTCTTTAACCTGCACAGGGTATGGCCCTCCCGCACACGTGACCACGGCTTAACGTCCCATCCGAAAGACGGCGGCCTTTCCAAGCCCATCGGTGTCCCCTACTGACCGTGGGCAGGGCGGGGAATTTTACGGAGTTAAATCTCAACGCTGACCCAGCTGGGACTCGAACCTGGGAACTACAGATTACGAGCCTGGCGCGCTACCGACTGAGCCACTCCCACCCCATTCATTAATGAACAGCTTGACATAAATATTTCTGTTTGAAACACTGATTTGTTAGCTCCCTCTCGCGGCTGGAAATACTTTTCCCAGCCCACTTTCCAAAACTTTCTACCGCACCCATAAAAGTAATACGGAGGCCAGCTTAACACGTCAATATGAAATGCAATCTTTTAAAAACTGTGGTTATCAGCCACGCAAAGAATAAAAAATTAGAATTTTTCGGTCAAAAGAGAAATTCCGAGTAACTTCTATTTGCCAGTCCGAACCTCAACAGGAATAAAAAATATTCCATATTTTATTTTATACTTATGCGAGCAATACTATGGCATAAATTTGAAAGTATTACTTAAAGAATAAGAACTTTATCTAATGCGTAGAATAATCATAGGAATTTGGCACGATTTATTCCTTTTTTAATATTCGGAGTTAATTTGTTTCTTATGTTTGTGTAAAAAATTTCAGAAACAAAGAGATAATGTTTTTCCCTTGTCGGGCTGTCTTATCTGTAGACATTAAACTTTTCTGTTTTTAGAGATAAATTAAAAATTCATTTTGCGTTTCAATAGGTATCGTTGAAATATTACGTTTCACATTTTTCGAATCTCCCAAAGAGTTCTAAGTGTGCCCTCTAACTTTAGAAAAGTTTGAAAATTGAGAACTTTTAAATCAATACTGCGAGGAATGTATTTATTCTAGAAAGTTTGATGGTAAAATGTGAACGTCGTGAGGTTTGAAATTCCAACAATAAGTTTCCACCTTACATCAAGGTGGGTGGGAAACGCAACTGTTTTAAGAGATAATCAGAAAATTCTTTTTCAGTTGGATTAGCACTAATGAAATATTATGTATAATTCGCAGTTTTTCCAATCCTTTTGGTGGTTTTAATTTGCATTGTTGCAGGACACTGAATATGAAAACTGCAAAACTTTTAATGGATACTACAAATGATTTATTTATTTATGAAACTGATATTTCGGTGGTAGAGTGTCAAGAGATATTCCATCAACAGCAACAATCTGCCCCCTTTTCTCAGAGAGGTGAAAGCAAAGCAAGTTTTTTTAATTGAAGATTAAAAGACAAATTTTTTACATTTTATAAGTACTAGCAAAATGGGGGTGGCTCAGTCGGTAGCGCGCTAGGCTCGTAATCTGTAGTTCCCAGGTTCGAGTCCCAGCTGGGTCAGCGTTGAGATTTATCTCCGAAAAATTCCCTCCCTGCCCACGGTCAGTAGGGGACACCGATGGGCTTGGAAAGGCCCCCGTCCGTCGGATGGGACGTTAAGCCGTGGCCCCGGGTGCGGGAGAGCCATATCCTGTGCACGTTAAAGAACACGCTGGATGGCCTTGACGGGAGACTACCATCTGTTTCCCAACAGCTGTTCCAGTGGGTCCCCTCCCCCAACCTTCTCTGAGCCTTCGGGGTCCATGTGACCTGGCCATTTAGCCCATGGTGTGCAAAAAAGTGTCGCTCAGAGGTAAAACATCCCAACCCAACTAGCAAAATACTACAGTTTACATTTTCTCTATCAACCATTAGTTAGATTTAAAAGCAAATTTAACAGTAAGTTATTTGCTTTACATCTGAGTAGCATTTTTTTGCACACCATGGGCTAAATGGCCAGGTCACAAGGACCCCGAAGACTCAGAGAAGATTAGGGGAGGAGAACCACTGGAACGGCTGTTGGGAGACAGATGGTAGCCTCCCGTCAAGGTCATCCAGTATGTTCTTTAACGTGCACAGGGAATAGGTCTTCCGAATACGGGGCGACGGCTTAACCTCCCGTCCGACGGACGGCGGCCTTTCCAAGCTCATCGGTGTTCCCTACTGACCATGGGCAGAGTGGGGAGTTTTGCAGAGAAAAATCTCAACCCGGACTCAGCTGGGACTCGATCCTGGGAACTGTAGAGTACGACTTTGGCGCGTTAACGACTGAGCCACCCCCGCCGCTGAAAGAGTAAGTACACGAAAACTTGAACTCTCTTTAGAATTCTTCGATTCCCATATTCACCACAGGCAATATGCGTTCTTCCAATTATAATGTGAGTATCTGTTCAAATACGCTTGGTAAATGTGGCTTCTACAGACGTACAGTCATCGTAGTAGTTGAAATGCACATGGGCCCCACGAGCTTTACGGATGTCACCATTCAGTTGCAACTTCCTTTCCTTCAGTAATGGAGTGAGGGTTACTCAGTTGGTAGCGCACCAGGATCGTAATCTGCAGTTCCCAGGTTCGACTCTCATCTGGGTTAGCGTAGAGATTTATCTCCTTAAAATTGCCCCCACCCTGCCCATGGTCAGTAAGGGACACCGATGGGCTTGGAAAGGCCGCCGTCCGTAGGATGGGATGCTAGGTGATTCCCCCTGTGCGGGGGATCCATACTTTGTGGATGTTAAAGAACAAGCTGGATGGCCTTGACCGAAGGCTACCATGTCTCCCAACAGTGTTCCAGTGTATCCGCTCCCCCAACCTTCTCTGAACCTTTGGGGTCCTTGTGACTTGGTCATTTATCCCATTGTGTGCAAACAAATTGCCACTCAGATGTAACACAACCCAAACTTCATTAATATTCAGATGAACATGTGTTATGATCCCTCTCTTTTCCCGTGGGGGGGAGTCATTGTACCACATTCCGCTTGGGCAGGAATTACAAAACGTGCAATTCTGATAATATCGAAACAAATTCTTTGAGTTTTGTTCTGGATTGGATTGGATTGTTTTACCACTGAGCGGCACTTTTTTGCACACAATGGGCTAAATGGCCAGGCCACAAGGACCCCGAAGGCTCAGAGAAGGTTGGGGTAGGGGACCCACTGAAATAGGCTGTTAGAAACGGATGGTCGCCTCCCGTTAAGGCCATCCAGTGTGTTCTTTAACGTGCACAGGGTATGGCTCTCCCGCACACGGGGCCACGGCTTAACGTCCCATCCGACGAACGGGGCCTTTCCATACCCATCGGTATCCCCTACTGACCGAGGGCAGGGCGAGTAGTTTTGCGAAGATAAGTCTCAACGCTGACCCAGCTGGGACTCGAACCTGGGAACTACAGATTACGAGCCTGGCGCGCTACCGACTGAGCCACCCCCGCCCCGTTTTGTTCTGGTAAATACAGAGTGTCCGAAACATAATGGTGACGTTTTAAGAACCAATATGTATGAAAATAATATACATATTCAAAGTAAGCGAATGCATCTAAGGAGTCAGCTCATTGTTGCCAATGGAAACTTAATACTCTACCACCAAACTTTCAAATTTCTATCATAACACATCATTCGCAATATTTTTGAAGTTTTCAAAATTTTCCACCGTTAGAGGGCGCAATTATAACTTTTGGGAAATCACACATTGTAATATTTCATCATCACAAAAAAAAAACATCATCACAAATACTATCAAACACAAAAAAATTTTCAATTTATCTCTATATATAAAAAAAAGTTTGATGTCTTCTGACTGACAAATAGTCAACAAAGGTAAACTATTAACTCTTTTTTTAGTCAAAAAAAGTGAAATATAAAACAATAGTTTAAGTGTAAACGTACCTCAAATAGTTTTGAACATAATGTCTACTGTTCATGACCCTATATGTGTCCAATAGGTATTCCACTTCTTGACATATACGTTGCAGCATCTCTCTTGTTTCTTGTTCAGCCGCTTTGTCCTATTCTGACTTTCAAATGATTCAGGTCACGAATTTGTCCATATAAACACAATTCTTTTACGAAGTCCCACATAAAATACTCACGGCGGCGTCAAATCATGGTTCTTTGTTGGCCACAGAATTGGATGTCCCCTGCCAATTCATCTGTCAGGAAATATGTATGGCAAGAACTGGAGTACCGAATGAATATATGCAGGGTCATGAACAAAACGATTTCAGGTACACTTTAGATTAAAATAATACTTTCTTGAATATGTATATTATTTTCCTATATACTGGTTCTCAAAACCAGATCAAGGGCGTTGCCACTCCCCCCAAAGTAACTCGGAGTTGGAAAAATTCGAAGCGACTTCGTAAAATCTAGGTGAATTGTGAAAATTTGTAATTTTTGTTTTTGGAAAATTAAGGGGAGTTGTCAAAATCGAGGCAACTTGGCAAATCTAAGGCAGTTTGGAAAATGGAGAGACGGCAAAATTTAGAGCAGTTGGCAAAATTCGAAGCCACTTAGTAAACACAGGTGAGTTGGCAAATTCTTAGGGAGTTGGAAAAATTCGGAGTGACTTGGTAAAATCGGAACAACTTGGCAAAATGTTGGGAAGTTCGCAAAATTCGGAGTGACGTGGCAAAATCTTGGGAAGTTGGCAAAATTCGGAGTGACTTTACAAAATCGTAGGGAGTTGACAAAATTCATGTGAGATGTGAAAATTTTTATTTTTTTTCTGTAAAATTATGGCGAGTTGGCAAAATCAAGGCGAGTTGGCAAAATCAAGGAGAGTTGGCAAAACTTAGGGAGTTGGCAAAACCTAGGGGCAGTTGGCAAAATTCGGAGTGACTTGGCAAAATCGTGGAGAGTAGACAAAATTCAGGTGAGATGTAAAAATTGCAATCTTTTTTTCTGTAAAATTATGGCATTTTGGCAAAATCGAGGCAGCTTCGCAATATCTAGGAGAGTTGGAAAATCTTGGGGGAGTTGGCAAAATTCAGAGTGGCTTTACAAAAATCAGGTGTGATGTAAAATTGGGATTTTTTTCTGTAAAATTGTGGAGAGATGGCAAAATCTCGGGCAGTTGGGAAAATTCGAATCCACTTGGTAAAATACTGGCGATTTGTGAAAATTGGGATTGTTTTTGTGAGATTACGGACAGTTGATAAAATCGGGAAAACTTTGCAAAATCTAGGGAAGTTGGCAAAACTGGAAACCACTTGGTAAAAAACAGGGGAGTTGTGAAAATTGTGCATTTCTTGTGCAATTAAGGAGAGTTGATAATACTCGAAGTGGCTTGGCAAATTCAGGGAAGATGTAAAAAGTGCGATTTTTTTCTGTAAAATTATGGTGATGTCAAAATCTAGAGTAGTTGGCAAAATTCGAATGCACTTGGTAAAATATAGGCGAGTTGTGAAAATTAAGAGTTGTTTTGTGAAATGAAGGAGTGTTGGATAAATTGAGGAAACTTAAAAGAATGTAGGTCAGTTGGCAAAATTCAAATCCACTTGAAAAATAGGGGCGAGTTATGATAATTGGGATTGGGTTTGTGAAATTCCGGATAGTTGTTAAAATCACTTCAAACTCCCCAAGATTTTGCCAAGTTTTCTCGATTTTTGTCAACTATCCTGAATTTCACAAACCCAATCCCAATTATCACAATTCGTCCGTATTTTCCAAGTGGATTCGAATTTTGCCAACTGCCGTACATTTTGTTAAGTTTCCATGATTTGTCTAACACTCCTTAATTTCACAAAACAAATTCCAATTTGCACAACTCGCCTATATTTTACCAAGTGCATTCGAATTTTGCCAACTACTCTAGATTTTGAAAACACGCCGTAATTTTACAGAAAATATCGCACTTTTTATATCTTCCCTGAATTTGCCAAGCCACTTCGAATCTTATCAACTCTCCTTAATTGCACAAGAAAGGCACAATTTGCACAACTCCCCTGTATTTTACCAAGTGGATTCGAATTTTGCCAACTCCCCTAGATTTTGCCAAGAGTACTTGGTTTTTCCAACTCTCCTTAATTTCACAAAATCAATCCCAATTTTTACAACTCACCTGTACTTTACCAAGTGGTTTCCAGTTTTGCCAACTTTCCTAGATTTTGCAAAGTTTTCTCGATTTTGTGAACTCTCCTTAATTTCGCAAAATCAATCCCAATTTTCACAAATCGCCCGTATTTTACCAAGTGGATTCGAATTTTCCCAACTGCCCGAGATTTTGCCATCTCGACACAATTTTACAGAAAAAAATCCCAATTTTACATCACACCTGATTCTTGCAAAGTCACTCTGAATTTTGCCAACTCCCCCAAGATTTGCCAACTCTCCTAGATGTTGCGAAGCTGCCTCGAGTTTGCCAACACGCCATAATTTTACAGAAAAAAGTTTGCAATTTTTACATATCACCTGAATTTTCTAAACTCCCCACGATTTTGTCGTCACTCCGAATTCTGCCAACTGCCCCTTGTTTTTGCCAACTCCCTACGTTTTGCCAACTCGCCATAATTTTACAGAAAAAAAATCCAAATTTTCACATCTCACCTGAATTTCGCCAACTTCCCTACGATTTTGCCAAGTCACTCCGAATTTTGCCAACTCCCTACGATTTTGCCAAGTCACTCCGAATTTTGTCAACTGTCCGTAGATTTTGCCAACTCTCTAAGTTTTTCCAACTCGCAAATCTTTCTTTGTTTTGCCAACTTCGCATTTTTTTCTTACTGAAAAAAATCCAAATTTTTACATCTCACCTGAATTTTGCCAACTCCCCACGATTTTGTCAAGTCACTCCGAATTTTGCCAACTCCCCAACATTTTGCCAAGTTGTTCCGATTTTGCCAACTCACCAAGATTTTACCAAGTCACTCCGAATTTTGCCTACTGTCCCGTGGTAAAAATGAATCGTCTAGTCCACTGGGTAAGAAAAATACCGCTCCGCATTAAAACCAGTGAACCAAACCAACATATGTTACAGGAGGCGTTGATTAAACAATTATGAATGGTTTTGTAACACCCGAAAATATGTTAATTATTCCAGCTCCTGTAACTCATTAGATTTCCTAAAGAACATTGGTGAAAATAGAGAATTTAGATGATTTCATTTTTGTCTTTATTTTCAATCCGATTTTTCTCATTATGTGGATCTCTTAAAAATTACAGAGCTGCAAAGTTTGATTCCCACTTGCCATAAAATGGAAAATCTGAAATGTTTCGATTGGGTTGTTTACTTCTGAGCGGCACTTTTTTGCACACCATGGGCTAAATGGCCAGGTCACATTGACCCCGAAGGCTCAGAGAAGGTTGGGGGAGGGGACCCACTGTAACAGATGTTGGGACACAAATGGTAGCCTCATTTCAAGGCCATCCAGCGTGTTCTTTAAGTACGTGACAAGGTTAGGTTGGGTTGTTTCATCTCTGAGCAGCACTTCTTTGCACACCAAGGGCTAAATGACCAGGTCACAAGGACTCCGAAGGCTCAGAGAAGGTTAGGGAGGGGACCCACTGGGACAGTTGCTAGCCTCCCGTCGAGGTCATCCAGCCTGTTCTTTAAGTACGTAACAGGGTTACGTTGGGTTCTTTCATCTCTGAGCAGCACTTCTTTGCACACCACGGGCTACATGGGCAGGTCACAAGGACTCCGATGGCTCAGAAAAGGTTCGGGAGGGGACCCACTGGCACAGTTGCTAGCCTTCCGTCGAGGTCATCCAGCCTGGTCTTTAAGTACGTAACAGGGTTAGGTTGGGTTGTTTCATCTCTGAGCAGAATTTCTTTGCACACCAAGGGCTAAATGGGCAGGTCACAAGGACTCCTAAGGCTCATAGAAGGTTCGGGAGGGGACCCATTGGGACAGTTGCTAGCCTCCCGTCGAGGTCATCCAGCCTGTTCTTTAAGTAAGTAACAGGGTATAGGTTGGGTTGTTTCATCTCTGAGCAGCACTTCTTTGCACACCAAGGGCTAAATGGCCAGGTCACAAGGACTCCGAAGGCTCAGAGAAGGTTCGGGAGGGGACCCACTGGGACAGTTGCTAGCCTCCCGTCGAGGTCATCCAGCCTGTTCTTTAAATAAGTAACAAGGTTAGGTTGGGTTGTTTCATTTCTGAGCAGCACTTCTTTGCATACCATGGGCTAAATGGCAAGATCTCAAGGACTCCGAAGGTTCAGAGAATGTTGGGGAGGGGACCCACTGGAACAGCTGTTGGGAGACAGATGGTAGCGTCCCATCAAAGCCATCCACCGTGTTCTTTAAATAGGTAACAGGGTTAGGTTTGGTTGTTTTAACTCTGAGCAGCACTTTTTTGCACACCATGGGTTAAATGGCCAGGTCACAAGGACCCCGATGCCTCAGAGATGGTTGGGAGAGCGGACCCAATGTAACTGCTGTTGGGAGACAAATGGTAGCCTCCCTTCAAGGCCATCCAGCCTGTTCTTTAAGTAAGTGACAAGGTTAAGTTGAATTGTTTCATCTCTGAGCAGCACGTTTTTGCACACCATGGGCTAAATGGCCGGGTCACAAGGACACCGAAGGCTCACAGAATGTTGGGGGATGGGACCCACTGGAACAGCTGTGAGAAAATAACAGGTTTAAGTTGGGTTGTTTTACCTCTGAGCAGCACTCTTTTGCACACCATGGCCGGGTCACCAGGACCCCGAAAGCTCAGAGAATGTTGGGGGAGGGGACCCACTGGAACAGCTGTTGGGAGACAGATGATCGCCTCCTGTAGAGGTCATCTAGAGTGTTCTTTAAGTAAGTGACAGTTAGGTTGGGTTGTTTTAACTGTGTGCGGCACTTTTTTGCACACCATGCACTAAATGGCCAGGTCACAAGGACCCCAAGACTCAGAGAAGTTTAGGATAGAGGACCCACTTGATCAGCTTTTGGGAGACACATGGTAGCCTCCCGTCAAGGTCAGCCGGCGTGTCCTTTAAGTAAATAACAGTGTGAAATTGGGTTGTTTTATCTCTGAGCAGCACTTTTTTGCCATGGGCTAAATGGCCAGGTCACAAGGACCCCGAAGGCTCAGAGAAGGTGTGGGGAGGGGACCCACTGATACAGCTGTTGCGAGACAGACGATAGCCTTCCGTCCAGGTAGCCCACCGTGTTCTTTAACTTGCCCAGGGTATGGCTCTCCCACGTACGTTGCAACGGCTTAACATCCCATCTAATACACGGTTGTAGAGCTTAACGTCCCATTCAACTCACGGGAGCAGACCTCTCCACATCTTCTAACACACTGAGGCAGAACTTAATATCCCATCCAATAAACGGTTGCATAACTTAACGTCTGATGTAAGGCATGGGGGCAGACCTCTTCACATCTTCTAACACACTGAGGCAGAGCTTAACATCCCATCAAATACACGGTTGTAGATCTTAACGTTCCATTTAACGCACGAGGGCAGACCTCTCCACATCATCTAACACACGGAGGCAGAGCTTAATATCTCATCTAACACACTGGTTGCAGATCTTAAAGTCCCATCTAACACTCTGGTTGCAGATCTTAACGTCCCATCTAACTCATTGGGGCAAACCTCACCACATATTCTAACACACGGAGGAAGAACTTAATATCCTATTTAATACATGGTTGCAGAGCTTAATATCCTATTTAATACATGGTTACAGAGCTTAATATCCTATTTAATACATGGTTGCAGAGCTTAATATCCTATTTAATACATGGTTGCAGAGCTTAACATCCCATCTAACTCACTGAGACAGACCTCGCCACATCTTCTAATATACGGAGGGAGAGCTTAATATCCCATCTAATACACGGTTGCAGAGCTTAACGTCCCATTTATCGCAGGGAGGCAGAGCTCACTACAACTTCTAACACACGGAGGCAGAGCTTAACATACCATCTAATACACGGTTGTAGAGCTTAGCGTCTCATTTAACGCACGTGGGCAGACCTCTCCCCATTTTCTAACACACGGAGGCAGAGATTAATATCCCATCTAACACACGGAGGCAGAGATTAATATCCCATCTAACACACTGGTTGCAGATCTTAACATCCCATCTAACTCATTGGGGCAAACCTCGCCACATCTTCTCACACAGGAGACAGAGCTTAATATACCATCTAATGCACAGTTGCAGAGCTTAACGTACCAATTAACGCAGGGAGGCAGAGCTCACTACATCTTCTAACACACGGAGGCAGAGCTTAATGTACCATCTAATACACGGCGGCCTTTCCAAATTCATCAGTATTCACTTTCTTATCTAGGGCATGGTTAGATGGCGGAAATAAATCTCAACTCAGGAGCAGTTGGGACTCGAACATTAAAACTGTAGATTGCAAACATGGCACTCTGCCGTCTGAGAGAATTTCCGCTGCCTAAAGAGGAAGAAACAATAGGCTGAGATGCTGGAATATACAGATCCTTCACATGTGTACTTCGTGTTGCCTTCATCTGTTCTGTTTATGATAGAAAGAAAAGTAGCTTTATCAAGGAATTGAATTTTGATTAAAACGTTATTCTGGCATTCGAATTTTAGGTTATTTTGAGATATAATTCGAAAAAAATATTTTCTTATTTTCGTTTTTATTTGTTTTTAGCGTTTCTTTCCATACTTAAAATATTTTGAGATCAGTTTTTACCTACCACAACTGATATTATAAAAGTAAATTACAAAGATATCATCATTCTATTAATTATCGTTTATACGGGGAAAACCTCAAATTCCGGACACAGTTCTGTTTACGTAGAACTATAATGTACGCAATGTCAATAAAAACATGGTGACAAACTTCCCTGAAACCTTAGGGGTTTTTGTGATCTGGTCACTTAGTCCATTGTCTGCAAAAACGTGCCTCAGAGAAGTAAAAAATCCCACACGTTACTCTTTATTCCGGATATATTTTTGTACAAATTACAAGAGGATTACAAGCTGTTATAATCTGCCACGCTGCGTCAAATGCGTTGGAAATCATATGACGAAGGACTACCTTCGTAAAAAGGAAGAGAGTCCGCCAAAATGTGCCAATTATAAAGGCTGGGCTAAATTATAAAGGCATGGGCTAAATGGCAAGATCACAAGGACTCCGAGGGCTCAGAGAATGTTGGGGAGGGGACCCACTGGAACAGCTGTTGAGAGACAGATGGTAGCATACCGTCAAAGTCATCCAACGTGTTCTTTAAGTAAGTGACAGGATTAGGTTGCGTTGTTTCATCTCTGAGCAGCATTTTTTGCACACCATTGGCTAAATGGCAAGATCACAAGGACTCCGAGGGCTCAGAAAATGATGGGGAGGGGATCCACTCGAACAGCTGTTGGGAGACAGATGGTAGCATACCGTCAAGGTCATCCAATGTGTTCTTTAAGTAAGTGACAGGGTAGGGTTGGGTTGTTTTACCTCTGAGTGGCACTTTTTTGCACAACATGGGCTAAATGACAGGTCACATGGACCCCGAACGCTCAAACAAGTTTGGGGGAGTTGACCCACTGGAACAACTGTTGGGAAACAGATGGTAACTTCCCGTCGAGGTCATCCAGCCTGTTCTTTAAGTAAGTAACAGGGTTAGGTTGGGTTGTTTCATCTCTGAGCAGCACTTCTTTGCACACCAAGGGCTAAATGGCCAGGTCACAAGGACTCCGAAGGCTCAGAGAAGGTTCGGGAGGAGACCCACTGTCACAGTTGCTAGCCTCCCGTCGAGGTCATCCAGTCTGTTCTTTAAGTAAGTAACAGGGTTAGGTTGGGTTGTTTCATCTCTGAGCAGCACTTCTTTGCACACCAAGGGCTAAATGGCCAGATCACAAGGACTCCGAAGGCTCACAGAATGTTGGGGGATGGGACCCACTGGAACAGCTGTTGGGAGACAGACAGTAGCATCCCGTCAAGACCATCAACCGTGTTCTTTAATTAGGTAACAAGGTTAGGTTGGTTTGTTTTAACTCTGAGCTGCACTTTTTTGCACACCCTGGGCTAAATGGCCAGGTCACAATGACCCCGAAACCTCAGAGATGGTTGGGAGAGGGGACCCACTATAACAGATGTTGGGACAAA
Source organism: Ryuthela nishihirai (assembly GCA_038380435.1). NCBI lineage: Eukaryota > Metazoa > Arthropoda > Arachnida > Araneae > Heptathelidae > Ryuthela > Ryuthela nishihirai. Next base: position 3,349,404 of record JAWZYU010000031.1, on the reverse strand, counting down.
AAGGGTAGCCTCCTTTCAAGGCCATTCAGCGTGTTCTTTAAGTAAGTGACAAGGTTAAGTTGGGTTGTTTCATCTCTGAGCAGCACTTCTTTGCACACCAAGGGCTAAATGGCTAGGTCACAAGGACTCCGAAGGCTCAGAGAAGGTTAGGGAGGGGACCCACTGGGACAATTACTAGACTCCCGTCGAGGTCATCCAGCCAGTTCTTTAAGTAAGTAACAGGGTTAGGTTGGGTTGTTTCATCTCTGAGCAGCACTTCTTTGCACACCAAGGGCTAAATGGCCAGGTCACAAGGACTCCGAAGGCTCAGAGAAGGTTCGGGAGGAGACCCACTGTCACAGTTGCTAGCCTCCCGTCTAGGTCATCCAGCCTGTTCTTTAAGTAAGTAACAGGGTTAGGTTGGGTTGTTTCATCTCTGAGCAGCACTTCTTTGCACACCAAGGGCTAAATGGCCAGATCACAAGGACTCCGAAGGCTCACAGAATGTTGGGGGATGGGACCCACTGGAACAGCTGTTGGGAGACAGACAGTAGCATCCCGTCAAGACCATCAACCGTGTTCTTTAATTAGGTAACAAGGTTAGGTTGGTTTGTTTTAACTCTGAGCTGCACTTTTTTGCACACCCTGGGCTAAATGGCCAGGTCACAATGACCCCGAAACCTCAGAGATGGTTGGGAGAGGGGACCCACTATAACAGATGTTGGGACAAAAAGGGTAGCCTCCTTTCAAGGCCATTCAGCGTGTTCTTTAAGTAAGTGACAAGGTTAAGTTGGGTTGTTTCATCTCTGAGCAGCACTTCTTTGCACACCAAGGGCTAAATGGCTAGGTCACAAGGACTCCGAAGGCTCAGAGAAGGTTAGGGAGGGGACCCACTGGGACAATTACTAGACTCCCGTCGAGGTCATCCAGCCTGTTCTTTAAGTAAGTAACAGGGTTAGGTTGGGTTGTTTCATCTCTGAGCAGCACTTCTTTGCACACCAAGGGCTAAATGGCCAGGTCACAAGGACTCCGAAGGCTCAGAGAAGGTTCGGGAGGAGACCCACTGTCACAGTTGCTAGCCTCCCGTCGAGGTCATCCAGCCTGTTCTTTAAGTAAGTAACAGGGTTATGTTGGGTTGTTTCATCTCTGAGCAGCACTTCTTTGCACACCACGGGCTAAATGGCCCGGTCACAAGGACTCCGAAGGGTCACAGAATGTTGGGGGATGGGACCCACTGGAACAGCTGTTGGGAGACAGCTGTTTCAGTGGGTTAAAATAATGGAGAACACCCTGGGAAACACGCTGGATGACCTCGACGGGATGGTAACCTTCCGTCAAGATCATCCAGCGTGTTCTTTAAGAAAATAACAGGGTTACGTTGGGTTGTTTTACCTCTAAGCAGCACTCTTTTGCCCACCATGGCCGGGTCACATGGACCCCGAAGGCTCAGAGAATGTTGGGGGAGGGTACCCACTGGAACAGCCGTTGGGTGACAGATGATCGCCTCCCTTAGAGTTCATCCAGAGTGTTCTTTAAGTAAGTGACAGTTAGGTTGGGTTGTTTTAACTCTGTGCGGTACTTTTTTGCACACCATGGGCTAAATGGCCAGGTCACAAGGACCCGAAGACTCGGAGAAGGTTAGGGGAGGGGACCCACTTGAACAGCTATTGGTTGCTATTATTTAAATTTAGCCTTGTTTAGGGAGGACCCCACTTGAACAGCTGTTGGGAGACACATGGTAGCCTCCCGTCAAGGTCAGCCAACGTGTCTTTTAAGTAACAGTGTTAAATTGGGTTGTTTTATCTCTGAGCAGCACTCTTTGCACACCATGGGCTACATGGCCAGGTCACAAGGACCCCGAAGGCTCAGAGAAGGTGTGGGGAGGGGACCCACTGATACAGCTATTGAGAGACAAACGGTAGCCTTCCGTCCAGGTCGCCCACCGTGTTCTTTAACTTGCCCAGAGTATGGCTTTCCCACACACGTTGCAACGGCTTGACATCCCATCTAATACACGGTTGTAGAGCTTAACGTCCCATTCAACTCACGGGAGCAGACCTCTCCACATCTTCTAACACACTGAGGCAGAACTTAATATCCCATCGAACACACTGGTTGCAGATCTTAACGTCCCATTTAACACTCTGGTTGCAGATCTTAACGTCCCATCTAACTCATTGGGGCAAACCTCACCACATATTCTAACACACGGAGGAAGAACTTAATATCCTATTTAATACATGGTTGCAGAGCTTAATATCCTATTTAATACATGGTTACAGAGCTTAATATCCTATTTAATACATGGTTGCAGAGCTTAATATCCTATTTAATACATGGTTGCAGAGCTTAACATCCCATCTAACTCACTGAGGCAGACCTCGCCACATCTTCTAATATACGAAGTGAGAGCTTAATATCCCATCTAATACACGGTTGCAGAGCTTAACGTCCCATTTAAAGCACGGAGGCAGAGCTCACTACATCTTCTAACACAAGGAGGCAGAGCTTAATATCCCATCTAACACACTGGTTGCAGATCTTAACGTCCCATCTAACTCATTGGGGCAAACCTCGCCACATCTTCTAACACAGGAGACAGAGCTTAATGTACCATCTAATACACAGTTGCAGAGCTTAACGTACCAATTAACGCACGGAGGCAGAGCTCACTACATCTTCTAACACACGGAGGCAGAGCTTAACATACCATCTAATACACGGTTGCAGAGCTTAACGTCCCATTAAACCACGGAGGCAGAGTTCACTACATCTTCTAACACACGGAGGCAGAGCTTAACATACCATCTAATACACGGTTGCAGAGCTTAACGTCCCATTTAACGCACGGAGGCAGAGCTCACCTCATCTTCTAACACACGGAGGCAGAGCTCACTACATCTTCTAACACACGGAGGCAGAGCTTAACATACCATCTAATACACGGTTGCAAAGCATAACGTCCCATTTAACGCACGGAGGCGGAGTTCACTACATCTTCTAACACACGGAGGCAGAGCGTAACATACCATCTAATACACGGTTGCAGAGCTTAACGTCCCATTTATCGCAGGGAGGCAGAGCTCACTACATCTTCTAACACACGGAGGCAGAGCTTAACATACCATCTAATACACGGTTGTAGAGCTTAGCGTCTCATTTAACGCACGTGGGCAGACCTCTCCCCATTTTCTAACACACGGAGGCAGAGATTAATATCCCATCTAACATACTGGTTGCAGATCTTAACATCCCATCTAACTCATTGGGGCAAACCTCGCCACATCTTCTAACACAGCAGACAGAGCTTAATACCCCATCTAATACACAGTTGCAGAGCTTAACGTACCAATTAACGCAGGGAGGCAGAGCTCACTACATCTTCTAACACACGGAGGCAGAGCTTAATATATACCATCTAATACACGGCGGCCTTTCGAAGTTCATCAGTGTTCACTTTCTTGTCTAAGGCGTCGTGAGAGATGGCGGAAATAAATCTCAACTCAGGCGCTCAACTCAGTTGGGACTCGAACATTAAAACTGTAGATTGCAAACATGGCACTCTGCCGTCTGAGAGAATTTCCGCTGCCTAAAGTGTCAAAAACAATAGGCTGAGATGCTGGAATATACAGATCCTTCACATGTGTACTTCGTGTTGTCTTCACCTGTTCTGTTTATGACAGAAAGAAAAGTAGCTTTATCAAGGAATTGACTTTTGATTAAACCGTTATTGAGACATTCGAATTTTAGGTTATTTTGAGATATAATTCTAAAAAATATTTTCTTATTTTCGTTTTTATTTATTTTTAGCATTTCTTTCCATACTTAAAATATTTTGAGATCAGTTTTTACCTACCACAACTGATATTATAAAAGTAAATTACAAAGATATCATCATTCTATTAATTATCGTTTATACTGGGAAAACCTCAAATTCCAGACACAGTTCTGTTCACGTAGAACTATAATGTAGGCAATGTCAATAAAAACATGGTGACAAACTTCCCTGAAACCTTACGGGTTCTTGTGATCTGGTCACTTAGTATATTGTCTGCAAAAAAGTGCCTCTGAGAAGTAAAAAATCCCACACGTTACTCTTTATTCCGGATATATTTTTGTATAAATTACAAGAGGATTATGAGCTGTTTTAATCTGCCACGCTGCGTCAAATGCGCTGGAAAGGCTGCTCTTATTTTCCTAAACGTGAGGTGGTAACTCCACTTAAGGAGAAATCTAATCTGTCCCGTCCAAGAAGGCAATTAGTACCCCTGTTACCCCTCAACTATCATATGCAAGTGCTCTTGCTAAAGGCCCACCAGCTACCAAGTCAACTGGAAAAGGTAAACCTTTACCTAAAAGAGTGTCTCCTAACGCTTTACCTCCAAAGCAAGCTCCTTCTACAAGTGAGCAGTTTGATGCCACCATTTTGAACGATCTGAAGGAAATCCTCCCGATCTTTAAAAATCTTAATGTTTCAAAGATTTTATTAATGGCTATGTCATTAATCAATGAATACCAAAATGCCAACGGCCTGATGGGTAAACTCACCGTTGGGCTAAAAGATTTCGATTATCTACTCTCTTCGCTCTCCTCAGATGGAGCACAACAGTAAGAAGAATTACCTCCAGATTTTTTCCTCGAATGCATACGGTATTCTCACCGACTTATGGTAGTTCAGCAACTTTTTGTCTGACTCGCACGCTGACATAGTCCTTTCGGGCGAAACCCATCTTCGTGCTTCTGATCGTTTCAAACTTCCAAATTTTGAAGTTTACAGGACGGATCGACAGCACAACGGTGGAGGTACCGCTGTAGTCGTCAAACGATCCATTAAATATCACCTCTTGACAACTCAGCACTTCAATTCTTTGGAAGTTACTGCTATTGCAGTTCACGATGATACTTTTGGAACTTTGAAAGTCTTTGCGGTATATAAACCGCCTAATTCTGAACTTGTCTTGAATGATTTTAAAGTCATTTTTGACACTTACACTCCTACAATTTCGGCAGGAGATTTAATTCCAAAAATATTGCTTGGAATTCCAGAACTTGCAATAAAAATGGTAATCTACTCTTAGATTTTGCCACGTCAAATGGCATCATTGTTTACGCTCCTAGCGAGCCTACGTTTTACCCGTTTAATTCCAGGCATAGGACGGATGTTTAGACCTGGTTACGTTTGGGAATTTTTTACCCATCTATGAACTTAGTGTTCATAATGATTTGAATTCCGATCATCTTCCGGTTGCCATTGCCCTTTATCTGTCTGTTACTATTGCTCCAGACACTTTTAGTGTTGTCAATTGGGAACTTTACAAAACAATTGTCAACGAAAAAGTTCCAGGATCATGCAAATCTCTTTCTCTCAGAAAGATAAATGATTCCATACTAACATTTACTGATTTGTTGACTGATTCCAGAAATGAAGCCAGCATTCTACGAAAACCTCAGAGATTTTTATATTTTTCCAAAGTATCTATCGGATCTTATTAAATTTAAAAACAGAGCCAGACATAATTGGCAAAGGTCCAGAGATGCTCACGATAAAAATGTTTATTACTCCCTCAAGATTGAGGTTCGACAAAAGATCAAGGATCACCGTAGCTTTATATGGAACAAAAAGTTCAGCTCACTCTCTACAAGTGACAATTCTATTTGGAAGATGGTTAAATCTTTCAAGAACCCTCGTTCTAAATTTCTCCCCATTCATGGGGAGTCAGGTTTATGTTACAGAGAGGATCATAAATCCGAAGCATTTGATGATGCCCTTGAATTACAGTTTCAAGAGGATTTTGATCTTTTTGATCATGACACCTGTGAAGAAGTAGAAGAAACTTTTTCGTTTTGGACAGGAAGAAAGATCAGAGCTACTCTTTACGTCTCCTCTTGAGCTGTCTCAAGCCATCAAGAAATTGAAACCTAACAAGGCTTCAGGCCCCGATAATATTTCCAACAGAATGCTGAAACACCTTCCGAAGAAAGCCAATACGCACCTCTGCGGGATTTTTAATTTCCTTCTCCGTCACCATGTTTTTCCAGAAGCCTGGAAAAACGCTTATGTCAGACTAATACACAAACCAGGAAAAGACCCTGTATTTCCTGACAGCTATCGTCCAATCAGTCTGCTTTCCTGCCTAGGAAAACTGTTTGAACGTATTATCCTCAAAAGATTGGAAGAGTTCCTCTCATTCCATCCTGTCTTACCTGAAACCCAATTTTGCTTCAGGCATAAAAGATCGACAGAACATCAGGTCCTCGGAGTTGCGGAAACTATTTCTGAGGCATTGAACAAGAAGGAAACAGTTGCTGCCGACTTTCTAGACGTGGCCAAGGCTTTTGACCGCGTCTGGAAGGACGGCCTCATTTACAAACTCTCCAAGATTGGAATGCCTACGGGACTCACCTATATCATTCAATCGTATCTCTTAAATCGAACGTTCCAGGTTCATATAAAATATTCCATTTCTACCAAGAGGGTAGTGGCCGCTGGAGTTCCTCAAGGCTCTCTCCTAGGCCCTACATTCTTCTCATTATATTTCTTTAATATTCCTTCATTTGAGCGAATCGTTATCGCACAATATGCTGATGACATTGCTCTCATCTCCCCTTCCTTGGGAGTTGATTTTGCAATCAGAAGACTTCAGAATTGCCTTGATAAAATAGATACCTGGTATGAAAAATCGAAAATAAAGATCAACACTGAGAAGAGTAACGCCATCCTCTTCAGTGGTAAGAGTATTAGAAATCCTCTAACTTTACACTTTTAGTTGAACATTTCAAGTGGCAGGAGACTGTCAAATTTTTGGAGTCAGCATCAGAAGCTTAAGTGGGATCCCCATATACACGGGATCATCATAAAAGTTAACTCTGTCAGATGTCAACTGGGGACTCTTCTAGGAAGAAACTCAGTATTATCCATTGATAATAAATTACTAATTTATCACATGGTCATTCGACCTATTATATCCTACGCTTCCCCAATTTGGGCGAACACAACTCCCAAGAACATTCACAAGATACAGGTCTTGCAGAATAAAATCCTGCGATGTGTGGTCAATGCCCCCTAGTTTGTAACCAGTTGACAATTGCATAAAGATCTGGGCGTTGATCATATTTACACATATCTTAAATTTGTTTCGCGAGGTTTCTACGAGTCAGTGCAGAGAAACCCGCACAAGATTATATCCTGCCTTCTGGACTACGATAATGAAGTCCTTAACAGATACAAGAGGCCTAAGATGATGGCTTTCGCTAAAGAAAGTTATCCATTTTAGGTCTCTTGTGCATCATTACTACTCTTTTGTTTTATGTTCTTTTGCCCTTTGTGGCCCACCATTGTGTGGTTTACTTTTGTTTGTTTTTTCAAACTGATGCCAATTAGGCATTTTTCCAGATGAAGAAGGTTATGGGTAACATTGTACCTGGTACTTCATTTTATGATGTAACGATCTACGATCTAAGATACGCGAAGTATCGGCACCAGTAAAAGTGATATCGGACCACCGGGAAAACTCTCTGAACTTCTCAAATTGCGATTCTTCCCGACCTGGGTGAGAACTTACAAGTCATAATTGACGACTCGGACCTGAGAGAGGCCGCTTCAAACGAAATAGTTACATGTAACTGTTTAAAACTGAAACGTGACAAATTAAAGGAAGTAAACTTAACAATTAGTAAAATTCCAAGTATAAACTCTTTACAGAACATTTCTCCTGCAGTTTATGGATGCATTAACACTGCTATACTGCAAAAAATTTATATCGAGAAGAAATCAAAGAGCATGAATGTAACACACAAAGTTCCGTTACCGTATCTGATGATACCGATTATGAAATTGAAACTCGCATCAATGATCCAATGACCACTGCTGGCCTTTTTGCCCCCCGTGACGAAAATGCTTGTCAAAATTCAGATATGGATACTGCAGGCTTCCGAAATGTTAGAAAGGGTCAGAAAATGACTCTTTCTCCAACAGAGGAACTAGATATTACGCTCAGAAATAAATTTTCTATTTTAGACCAAGAATTAGATACTGAAGTTGAGGTCATTTAAACTGAACCTTCAACGTCAGTTGACACACAAAATTCTACGGGGGAAAAGGGATAAAATCCTACCCATAATCCTCAGAAATCCGACAAACTGGACAAAGCTGTATAGAGAACTCACTAAAATTTCAGTTCAAGATTTTACTGCAAAAACCTCAAGAGATACAATTAGAATACAGACTAATTGTGCTCCGGATTTTCGCGCTTTCACTCGTAAGTTGGAGGGCAACAAGATGGCCTTCCACACTTACCAATTGAAGGCTGAAAAAAATCTTAAGGTGATTTTCAAAATTTACCAGCTGATGTCACTTGTGAAGAATTACAAAATGAAATTACAGATCTGGATTTTAATGTTATTAAAATCTCTCAACTCAGACAGGGAAAAGAAAGGAAGCTCATTCCAGTTTTCCTTATCGAACTACCAAAAAATGAAATAAACAAGAAGATTTACAACATCACTTCTCTATTCCATCTCAAAATTAAGGTGGGAAAACTACCAGAAGGGTAGCACTCCGACACAGTGTCATAGATGTCAACGCTATGGCTATGCCCAGAGTGGGTGCTATAATGGATCACGTTGCCTGAAGTGTGCTGGAGATCACTTTACTAAGATCTGCACAGGCAATAGAAATGATGCCCCCCCCCCCCAAAAAAAAGTGTGCAAACTGTTGGCTTGGCCACACAGCCAACTTTAAAGGGTGTAAATTCTACCCTAAGAATGCATCAGTGAACACCCAAGATGCTGCTGATGGAAAAGCTTCAGAAATCAGTGCAAATTCCGAGAAACGTACTCCACTGCGTTCAAAAACAACAACAGACAAAGGAAAAGTCACCCCAAAATTTCCTCTCAAAACTACTAGAGATACTACTTTTGCAGATATTGTCAAAGCAAATGATAAACCTCAACCTGTAAAAGTAAATAAAGCTAATATTAAGAGTAAGCTAACAACCAAATATATTGGGGCGGGGGTAGCTCAGTCGGTAGCGCGCCAGGCTCGTAATCTGTAGTTCCCAGGTTCGAGTCCCAGCTGGGTCAGCGTTGAGATTTGACTCCCCAAAAATTCCCCGTCCCTGCCCACGGTCAGTAGGGGACACCGATGGGCTTGTAATGGCCGCCGGATGGGACGTTAAGCCGTGGCCCCTTGTGCGGGAGAGCCATACCCTGTGCACGTTAAAGAACACACTGGATGGCCTTGACGGGAGGCTACCATCTGTCTCCCAACAGCTGTTCCAGTGGGTCCCCTCCCCCAACCTTCTCTGAGCCTTCGGGGTCCATGTAACCTGGCCATTTAGCCCATGGTGTGCAAAAAAGTGCCGCTCAGAGGTAAAACAACCCAACACAACCAAAAATATTAAGGCCAAAAGTGCAGAAAATAAAGAATCGGAATCGATTCCAATTAATGACCTAAAATAAGTTTTGAAGTTTTTCAAGCAATTAAATCTTGCTGAACTTCTTGTAAACATTAAGGTACTGTTTACTGAATATCAGACTGCCACTGGCCTTATGGCCAAACTTACAGTGGGTTTTAAAGCTTTCGATTTTCTATTCAATGTCATAAACTGCAATGGCTAATACACCTGTTTCTAAGGATGAACTTAAGATTCTCGTCTAGAACTGCAATGGCCTTAAACTTGATCATTTTGAATTTTTAAACTTCTTATTGGAATCCAAAACCGACATAACTCTTTTGAGTGAGACGCACTTAAGAACTAGTGATAGTTTAAAGATTCCAAATTTTGATATATACAGAACTGATCGTCTGCATAATAGTGGAGGAGGCACTGCTGTTATCATCAAGCATAGTGTTCCTCATTTCCTTTATGAAATACCCAACATTGATTCTCTTGAGATATTGCTGTCTCTATTTTGGGTACTAATGTAAGGAATATAAATATCAGAGCAGGTTACAAACCTCCTAATAAAAAACTAGAAACGTCTGATTTAGTCACCACTTTTAATTCAGGAAACCCAACAATTTTAGCTGGGGACCTGAATTCCAAACATAATGCTTGGCGTTCTAGGAGCTGTAATGCAAATGGTCGCATTTTGCTTGACTGTTCAACTGATAAAGGTCTCATCGTAGATGCACCTTCTGATCCCACGTACTACCCATATAATACCAATTTTAAACCGGATGTCTTAGATGTGGTAGTACTTTGGAAATTTCTTCCCCATTTACAGATTAAATACAATTAATGTATTTAACTCTGACCACATTCCCGTTAATATGCAACTTTCTATTACCTCACAGGAAAATCCTACAGAACTGATTTACACCAACTGGGATAAATTTACTTTCCTTGTAAACGAATCCATCACTGGAAAATGCAACTCATCCAATCTTCGTACTCTCACGCAGGATATCGAGACTTTTACTCATATTCTAACTGATTCTAAGGTAAAAGCGAGGGAAGTTAAAAAGAGTTGACTCGCTTCCTGCTCCCATTTTAGCACTTATCAGAGATAAAAATAAATCACGGCGTAAATGGCAGAGAAATAGGAATGAAGAAGATAAAAAGTTATATTATCGACTAAAAGAGCAAATCAGAAATGATATTAAGGATTTTAGACAAAATAGCTGGAAGGATAAAATCAGCAATCTTTCTGTGCATGATAACACCATATGCAGATTGACAAAATCTTTTAAAAATCCTTAGGATAATCTCCCACCTATTCATGGTTTCCAGGGAGTGGTCTTTAGCGATGAAGAGAAGGCGGAGGCTTTTGCCATCTCGCTGGAGGATCAATTTCGGGAAAATCATGATCTCTCTGATGAAGACACACATGAAGAGGTGGAGGATGGACTCTTCAGAATCTTACAACTTCCTATCATTAATATTCTTTTTACCACACCCAAGGAAATTGAAGATGCAATAAAAATCCTTAAGCGAAATAAGGCCCCAGGTCCAGACCTCATAATTAACAAAATGCTTAAAAAACTGCCAAAAAAGGAGATTGTTCATTTGTATTCAATCTTCAATCTGCTCATCAGATACGGTAACTTCCCGAATATCTGGAAGAATGCTCATGTCAGAATGATCCTAAAGCCAGGGAAATATCCAAGTTCCCCCCAAAGTTACCGCCCAATCAGCTTGCTTTCCTGTTTGGGCAAGCTGCTTGAGCGGGTGATTCTCAATCGACTCTCTTAATCAGAACCACATTATACCAGATTCGCAATTCGGCTTTAGAAAGAGGATGTTCACTGAACGTCAGATCCTCCGTGTAGTTGAGAAAATTGCTGAATCCTTAAATAAAAAGGAAACGGTTGCCTCAGTTTTTCTTGATGTGGCCAAAGCCTTTGACAAAGTATGGATAGATGGTTTATTGTACAAACTTGTCAGCGGTAGGTTCCATCGTGCATTTCAAGTACAGAATAAAAAGAGCCTTTCTACGACACATCCCATCGAAGCTGGAATACCACAAGGCTCCCTTCTTGGACCAGTGCTCTTTTCTATTTACCTTTATGATTATCCTGTTATTGACAGGATCACTACTGCTATGTATGCAGATGACATTGCTCTTCTCCCCTCCTCGCTGAGCGCGTCTATTGCTATTAATAGATTACAGCAAGGCTTGGATAAGATAGAGCAATGGTACAGTAAATGGAAGATTGGAATCAATGTTGAGAAAAGTGCTTCAGTTTTATTTACCACCAAAAGAGTCACTGACCCCCAGACTCTCAACTTTTTTGATACACCACTTAACTGGCAGAAAACTGTTAAGCATCTGGGCATTACCTTGCATAGCAAGCTCAGATAGGAGAAGCACATAGAAAATGTTCTGCAAAAAGCAAACATGATTCGATGTCAACTTGGCCCATTGATGGGGAGGAATTCTATCCTCTCCATTGATCATAAGTTACTACTTTACCATACAGTTCTTAGACCTGTTATAACATATGCATATATATATATAGAACTGTTATAACATATGCAGCCCCATATGGGCTAACACGACAAAGGGAAATGTTAAGAAACTCCAGATCTATCAAAATAAAATCTTGAGATAGACCGTAAATGCCCCATGATTTGTGACCAACAGACAAATACATGAGGATTTAGGCGTCCAACATATTTACACCTATATAAAGCATATCTCTCAGAAATTCTTAGAAGCTGTGGACACGATACTTCACGATTTCATTATTAACATTTTAAAGTATGATCATGATCCTATGATCAGATTCAAGAGGGCTAGACCATTGGATTTCGATCAAGAACACTTTATGATTTACTACCCTGATCTACCATATTTATCATTGTTTCACTGCCCCTTGGGGTTCACCTTTTGCTCATTTTTCTGTTGTCCTTTGCTACTCATGCCATTTATTGGATATCCTTAGTTGGAGAAGTTTATGGGATCTTTATGCTGGTACTTCGAAAAATCATAATTATGCTACATGCTCACCTAGCTAGTTCGGCATCATCAATCCTAAGTAATGTATCTCAAACAGGCCATTTGGCTCTTGAAAAAAGTCCACTTGAAAAGGTGGTGTCTGAAGTTCCTACCAGTATCTGTGACTTCAGCCTTTAGCGGAGGAGGAACACGTCTTTGTCCCATGCCTGCGATCTGGGGCTGTTTCATATTGTTGGCCTTACCTGTGTCAATAAACCTAGTTTCTTTAAAAATCCTACTGATCATTTTCTCTCTGCAGGAACATAGAACGTGGGGGACATTAAATAGAGATTATTCTCTTGATGTCCTCACGCATTAATTCCAGCGATATAACCTAGATATTCTAGGCTTGAAAGAGACCAGAACGACAGGAAAAGATGTGATAATTAAAATAATTTAAATTACTCTTTTAAGGCAAGGATGATGGAAAGCATCTCCAAGATCTATATTTGCTTCTCAGCAGACACGCCATTGATGCTCTTCTACAATACAAATGCATTAATGAAAGATTTCTTACAGCAAAATTTAAAACAAAAATTAAAAACTTGAATGTCATATGTTATTACGTCCCCACAGAGGACTCATGAAACCAAAAAGGATACGTTTTACAGAGAGCTTCAGGATATTTTGAATTCTGTGAAGAAAGGAGATATTTCTCTTGTGCTAGGTGACTTCAAGGCTAACGTTGGTACTGACTCTGACTTTTGGGTAGGAGTTTTAGGTAATTTTGGCATTGGTAGTTTCAATGGCAATGGGGGACGTCTCCTACAGGTAAGTAAACTTAATGGTTTACAAATAACTAACACATACTACAAACATCGGGACATTTATAAATAAATGTGGGTTTCACCTGATGGATTGCACAGGAATATGATAGATTATATTTCAATTAACAACAAACGGGCTAGTTCAGTTAGGAATACCAGATCATACAGGGGAGCCGAAATTGGGTCTGACCATTACCTGGTCAAGAGTGTCTTGTAGCTGAAGATTAAGAAATGTTGCGCTAAGCATTCTCTCTCTGCACAATATGCTGCTCAAAGGAGGTTGATGACTCCTTCTTCCAACCTCATCATTATTTACAAAGTCAAAACAACTAATGCCCAAGATACTGTGTAAGCATCTAAATCTTTATAGATTTTAAAATTGCTTTTGACTCTGTTGACCGACATAATTTGCCGTTGATTGTTAGACCATATGGAATACCTGATAAGTTAGTTAGTGTAATGAGAGCTCTCTAGAATAACACTGAGTCGTATGTGAGAGTTGGTACGTCTTGCAACGATTGGTTTAGCATTATCAGTGGAGGGTGTATTCTGTCTGTCTTTCTCTTTAGTTTAGTTATTGCTTATGTAATGCGAAATTCTTTTCAAGGGAAATATTTTGGTCTTAAATAGTCTAGTGATTTTAAAATTTCTGATTTAGATTATGCAGATATTTTCGCCTTATTGTCTACTGATGTTGATGAGAGGAATTCGTTCATTAGGGTTGTTGATGAGACTGGTAATAGAGCAGGTTTGGTGATAAACAGAGAAAAAATAAAGTGATGAAAATTGGTCAGGCAGATGGTGCTTCAGTTGCTTTCAATGGCTGTGCTATTGAACAAGTGTCTCAGTTTAATTGTCTTGGGAGCTATGTAACAGATACTGGTCTATCGAGAGTATGGAAAGAATAGGCGTATACAGCTAAAGACTAAAATTAGGCTGTATTATTCTAAGGTTCTTTCTAAGATTAGTTATGGTATCGAAACATTTCTAAGGTTCTTTCTAAGGTTAGTTCTAAGGTTCTTTCTAAGGAAACGATTCTAAGGTTCTTTCTAAAGTTAGTTATGGTATCGAAACATAGACCCTTTGTAAGCAGGATAACAAGAAACTTCATGCCTTTGATTCTAGATGTTTACGCAGTATCTTGGGCATTAGTTGTTTTGACTTTGTAAATAATGATGACGTTGGAAGAAGGAGTCATTAACCTCCTTTGAGCAGCATAGTGTGCAGAGAGAGACTGCATTGGTTTGGCCATGTTGACCCTATGCATAGCTGCAGATTACCAAAGATCGTTTTGAACATTGTACATATGGGTATCAGAAAAAGGGGGAGAAGTAGGATGCGATAGACAGACAAAATCAATCAGGACGATGATAGAATCGGCCTAGAGTGGCCAAATGCAGCAGCTGTAGCTCAAAAGAGACGCGTCTGGATGGGAAATTACAGTCTGATTGGACTTACGTAGCCCTTGGTGCATAAGGATTTCGTATGTATTAATTTTATAGTTCAGCATGAGCAGAACTGTATCGGGAAAGAGCAAAACATTTTCATTGTCATACCAATCACTGAAAACGAAAGATTGATGGCATATTTGTAATTGCCTGTCTAATATCAGTTATGGAAGGTAAAAACTGATCTGAAAATTTTCTAAGTATAAAAAGAAATGTTAGCAATAAATAAAAAAAGAAAATAAAAAAATATTTTTTTCGAATTATTTCTCAAAATAACCTAAAATACGAATGCAAAAATAAGTTTTTAATGAAAAGTCAATTCGTTGATAAAGTTCCTTTTCTGTCTTCAATAAACAGAACTGATGAAGACAACACGACGTACACACGTGTAGGATCTATATATTCCAGCATCTTCGCCCATCGTTTCTTCTTCTTTAGGGGAGCGGAAATTGTCTCAGACGTCAAAGTGCTTTTGTTTGTAATCTGCAGTTCTAAAGTTCGAGTCCCAACTGCGCCTGAGTTGAGATTTATTTTCGCCATCTCTCACGACGGCCTCGACAAGAAAGTAAACACTGATTAACTTGGAAAGGCCGCAGCGTATTAGACGGTATGTGAAGCTCTGCCTCAGTGTGTTAGAAAATGTGGTGAGCTCTGACGTGCGTTAAATCAGACGTTAAGCTTATCAAGGAATTGATTTCTCATTAAAAATTTATTTTTGCATTCGAATTTTAGGTTATTTTGAGAAATAATTCGAAAAAATATTTTTTTATTTTCGTTTTTTATTTATTGTTAACATTTCTTTCTATATTTAAACAATTTTGAGATCAGTTTTTACCTACCATAACTGATATTAGACAAGTAATTACAAATAAGCCATCAATCTTTCATTGACTAAATTTATTTAAAAGTTTCGATTCTTCCCGATACAGTTCTGCTCAGGCAAAACTATAATATTCATACATACGAAATCCTTATGCAGCCAATGTCTATGCAAGTACACTGGACGTTAAGCTCTATAATGGTGTACTAGATGGGATCTTAAGAACTGCAACCGTGTATTAGATCGGGTGTTAAGCTCTGCCTCCTCTGTTAGAATATACCGGAAGACCTGCCCCCATGCGTTACATGGGACTTTAAATTCTGCAAGCGTCTGTTAGATGACCAACCTACATTGGAAACATGTAACCAACCTACATTGGAAAGTAACATCTGTCTCCATGTGCTGTCCACATCTGTCTCCATGTGCTCTCCCTCTCGTCCGTTAGGTGGGAAGTTAAGCTCTGCAACTCTGGTGTTAGATTAGATGTTAAGCACTGCCTCAGTGTGTTAGAAGATGTGATGTGTGCTGATCCCGTGTGTTTCATGGGATGATATGCTCTACCCCCGTGCATCAGATGGGACGATAAGTTCTGCTCCGTTCGTTAGATGGGATGCTAACTTCAGCATCCGTGTATTAGATGGGATATTAAGTTCTGACTCCATGTGTTAGAAGATGTGGTGAGGTCTGCACCCCGTGCTTTGGATGGGAGTTAAACTTTGCAACCCTGTATAAGATGGGATATTTTAGCTCTCCCTCCGTTTCTTAGAAGATGTGGTGAGCTCTGCCCCCATGCATTAGATGGGTCGTTAAGCTCTGACACCATGTATTAGATGCGATAGTAAGCTCTGTCTCAGAGTGTTAGAAGATGTGGTGAAGTCTGCCCCCATGTGATAGATGGGACGTTAAGCTCTGTAACAGTCTATTAGATGGGACACTAAGTTGTACGTCGTGAGTTAGATGTTGTCAGCTCTGCCTCTGTGTCTTACATGGGACTTTAAGCTCACATCCGTGTTTTAAATGGGATACTAAGCTCTGTATCAGTGTGTTAGAAAATGTGGTGAGATCGTATTAGATGCACGTGTTAGCACGTGTATTAGATGGGACATTAAGCTCTGTAACCCTGTATTAGAAGGCAAGTTTAGCTCTTCCTCCATGTGTTAGAAGATGTGGTGGGCTCTGACCAAATGTGTTAGATGGGAACTTAAGCTCTGCAACCCGGTTTCAGATTGGATGTTAAGCTCTACCTCCGTGTGTCAGAGGATGTGGTGAGCGCTGACCCCTTGTGTTTCATGGGATGATAAGCTCTGTCCCAATGTTTCAGATGGGACGATATGTTCTGCCCCCATGTGTTAGATGGGACGTTAACTTCCCATCAACAGTGGCAATTTTCAACAATCTTCGATCAATATTTAAAGAGTCCTTGAAGCGGGATCATTTAACCGCAGACGACAGAGTCGCATTTCTCCAAATTGATGAAATCTTAAAAAATCATGATACAAACTTCGGATATTTAATTTATGTTAGTGAACAAATTGTTACAAGAGTTGTGTTTTATCTCTTGAAGTTATTTTTCGCCAGTGTCAAAAATTTAAGATAAATGATTCAGCTTCCATTCATTCTTAAAATATTAAATTAATATTACGGGAAATGTGTTAATAGAGTTAACAGTGACATCTAGAATTTATCGCCAATAACAGTTATTGCGTAAAAGGTTTATTTTTAGTGTTAGGGAGTGCAACATAGTGTATATATATTTAAGATGTAAACTCAAAGTCTTTAACTAATGCTGAGCACTTAAAAATAGACATTTGATGTCAGGACATTATTCAGAAACAAATGGAGCTAAATATTTGAAATGTTCTGCTTAAAATTGTAGAAAGGGGAAAAGACTAAAAAAAAATTTCCTAGTTTCAATTTTTTGGGGGTATTTCATAAAAACCGGCATTTTATTCGATTTCTATGATCATTTGAGATAACAAGAATTACTACTCTACTAGTTGGTAATTCTGTTGCAATCAGCAATTTTTACTTCATCAGAAATGTAAAATTTAATTCAGCATCAAAATTTAATTTAAACATTACATGATTTAATTTATTCAGCATTACACCTACTACAGTCGTTCATAAATAGTACATCTTGACTACGAACTTTGGAGACTGGACATTGCTTTCGAATAAATGAGATTATCTAAAACAGTGAACATAGCCACCAATGTTTATTACTGGAGTATGTCAATGGGAGAGAGTGGCTTATGGCAGTCTTAATTCTTCTCTGTCTCACCTAGCAAGCTAACAATCACAGATCCTAATCCTAATTGTGATTTCAAGTCGTCAGATATCCATCCGATAGCTCCTTCCAGCGCGGAGCCGGGGTGGTTCAGTCGGTAGCGCGCAGATTTATCTCCACAAAATTCCCCGAATTGCCCACGGTCAGTAGACAACACCAATGGGCTTGGAAAGGCCGCCGTCCGTCAGATGGGAAGTTAATCAGTGAGGCCGTGTGCGGGTGAGCCATACACAGTGCACGTTAAAGAACACGCTAGATAACCTTAACGGGAGGCTACCTTCTGCTTCCCAACAGCTGTTCCAGTGGGTCTCCTCCCCCAACCTTCTCTGAGCCTTCGGGTTCCATGTGACCTGGCCATTCAGTCCATGGTGTGCAAAAAAGTGCAGCTCAGAGGTAACACAACCCGACCCTCCTTCCAGCGGAAACAACGATGGAATAAGTGATATGACATCTCGCCAGTATTTTGAGACATTATTATTTTATCTGCTAATCCATAGATGGCAACACTAGCTAAATTATTTGCTGAGTTAGCAAACAGATTTGTTACCTCTGAGCAGCGTTTTTTTTTTTGCAAACAACGGGATACATGAACAGGTCACAAGGATACCAAGTGCATCCATTTGCATCCAGCATTTTTTTATTGTTTTAACCTTCCATACTACGGAAGGCGGCTTCTCCAAGCCCATCGCTCTTCACTTTCTCATTGCTGTGGAACAGTTGGGACTCGAACCTAGGAACTGCAGATTACCAGTTTGGCTCGATACAAACTGAACGAAACCTTGCCGTTAGGGCAGCCCCAATGCATATCCATTTTAAGCAGTCGCTTAAGGTAGCTAAATTTTAAGGGCTCTGTATTCGTATTTGGATGATTTTGCTCGAATCCCAATTCAAAATAAAAGTTCAGTGAAAGGCCTGAGGTCTACACATTACTCTCTGAGCAGAATGATTTTAAAACCTTTGGACTAAAGGATTATATGACATTTTATTTCAGATGTGGGGGAAGAAAATTATAATCAGTTAGCGCCACAAAGGGAAAACAGATTAATAATAATATCACAAATACTCAGGTACTATTCGACTTCGAGTATAAGTCAATCCCTAGCTTTGGGCCTCGGAAAGAAAGAAAATCTACATACACTGTCGTATCAGAATAATATGACCACCTACCTAATAATAGGATCAACTACCCTTGGCCCAGATGACAGCGGCGAGATGACGTGGCATGGATGCAATGAGGCCCTGGAAGGTTGCTAGAGGCACATGTGCCCATTCGGACTCCAGCAGAGCACTGAGGTTCCGGAGATGACGTGGTTGTGGGTCCGTATGCCGAACCTGTCGTTCCAAATGGTCCCAAAAGTGCTCTATGGGATTGAGGTCGGACAATTTCGCCAGCCAAGGGAGAACGGAGACATCGCTGTCGTGTTCCTGGAACCAGTCACGCACCACCTTAGCGACATGGCAGGGTCATGGTCCTGTTGGTAGACACAATCACCTCCAGTGTAAACGTTCAACATGAAGGGATGCATGACGTCAGCGAGGATGCACATGTAACCATTGGCTTCAGGGACCCATACAGTGGTACCATCGGTCCCAGGTCATACCAGGAAAACATCCCCCAGACATGCACACTGCCGCAGCCGGCCTGTACGTGACCAACAAGTGTGTCCGGGTGTTGGTTCTCATGTATCCGCCACCTTCCGTCACTTTTGTGGAGTAGAAACCTCGATTCGTCCTGGAAGGCAACATTTTTCCACTCTTCCACTGTCCAATCACGGTAGTCCCGTGCAAACTGCAGGCATCATTGCCGATGGACCTTGGTTAACATGGGCACCTTTGCTCAGCGTCGACTCCAGAAACCCATGCGTAACAGCGTTCACTCTACTGTTATCGGGGACACTTATCTGGGTCCCCAGCGCTCATTTGAGTGGTGAATTGTTGCGCTATTGCGCGTCGATTGGCCTTTAACAATCGAATGAGGCGCCATTTTCCTCTGGGGTCGATGTCTTTTGGGGCTCCACAGTTTGGGGACACACAGTGTGCCAGTGGTTCATTCTTGGTATACCCTTATTACAACACCTCGCGAACAGCCCACGGAATCTGCTGTCTCCGAGATGCTTCCACCCTTCGCACGGTAGCCGATGATCATTCCTTTATGAACGTCCGTGAAATCAATACCTCTGCCCATTGTGCTCACGTTACTCACTATGACTCATCTGTCCTGGCCGGCTGCTTATATCACCATGTGGTCGACCTTGTCATATGCACACTGTGATTCCGTGGGTGTTCATATTATTCTGATATTACTGTTTATTTTCTGAAGTGTCCGAAATGGGAATGTGGCTCATGAGTTGTCATTTTGGACTGAACTAGACTGTTTTCCACATGCTCGAGAGGTGAGCGAAAGCGCTTTTAATCCTCTGCCGTCTCTAGCCGGAAGATCTAGTGAGGGTTATGGAGAGGAGCGAGTAAACAATAAACTTCAGATTGAGTGTTGCTCGCAAACAGGAAAGAAGTTTGTTAAGCGCATCAAAGTGGTGTAGCTCTTTCTCAAAAGGGACCCTAAATGAACAGGGTTTGATTCAGTGTGAACCAAGGCAGAGTTCTGTGTGAACCAGAGTTTGGTTCTGTGTGAACCAGGGGTTCGTTTCTATGTTTGCCAATGTTTGGTTCTGTGTGAACCAGGAATTCGTTTCTATGTGAACCAGGGTTTGGTTCTTTGTGAACCAGGTAGTTAGGCAAGGATTAGATATTCTCTCACCGAGTTTTGTGGTTAGTGGTAAAGTTAGTTGGTAAAGAGATCTCTGTACATATTTCCAACTCATAGATATGAATGATTACAATAACAAAGCAGCATTCGTATTAAAGAAAACTGGTTGAAGGAATATTTACTTATTAATTATTCTGAAAAGCCATTTCATGCTGATCTTGGGCGCAGCTCAGGCCCACGGCATAGAGCACATTCCTATACGTACATGTTGTATGCATTTAAATAGACTGTGTCGTCCGTCCTATGCTCTGGCTCATTTGTTTATTTCATCTTTCTACACGACGTTTAGCACAGCACGTCTGAAGCACACCTAAGCATGGGTGTAAAAACCCGAGAATCTGTGGTCTCACCTAGGATAATGGCGAATACTAATTAAGTGAACTAATTAAACCCCCTCTATGAAGTGGCTGGGAAGAGTACGTCTCTCCTTACCTCAGGTCCACGACAGGGTCCTTGTAACCTAGCTATATAACCCATTGTGCTAAAAAAATACATCTCAAAGAACGTGATGCGAATTGATGCATTTCCAGTCATCACATTCTGCATTTCATTGGCTTTCGTGGTTAAGTGTAATAGGCCACGATTGAACAAGAAACTCTTTGAGGGATACTCGCCGTTCCATTTATTTGAAACATTGTGTAGTAAAGTTTGATTCATTCTGAAATTTATCTTCGACACATTTCTCCATAAAACTGAAGAAGTTACTTAGTTCTGAATATAATTCGCGATATATTCGACACACATACTACCCAGGAATGGGAAAATCCTTCCCTGGATTTCCCGTATGGCCTCGACAGGGCCGGATTAGTTTAATGATCACACCTGCCACGGCCCGGGACAATATTTTTAAGAATGGCCTCACTTTTTAGGAGGGGTTCTTTTTTAGGAGGGTTGGATTGTTTTCCCTCTGAGTGACACTTTTTTGCACACCGTGGGCTAAATGACTAGGTCACAAGGATCCCGAATGCTCAGAGAAGATTTGGGGAGGAGACCCACTGGAACAGCTTTTGGGTGACAGATGGTAACCTCCCTTCAAGGCCATCCAGCGTGATCTTAAACGTGCATTGGGTATGGCTCTCCAGCACACAGGTATACGGCTAAACGTCACATCCGAAGGACTCCGGCCTTTCTAAGCCCATTGTGTTCCCTACTGACCGTGGAGAAGGCGTGGAGTTTTGCGCAGATAAACCTCCACGCTGACCCAGCTGAAACTCGAACTTGGGAACTGCAGAATACGAGCCTGGCGCGCTAACAACTGAGCCTGTGATTGCTAGCTTTCTAGATTTCAAAAAGTCTTTTGAATCTGCGGATCGACATAATTTGTGGTTGATTGTTTGATCATATGGAATACCTGATAAGTTAGTGTAATGTGAGCTCTCTATAATAACACTGAGTCGAGTTAGAAAGTTGGTACGTCTTGCAGCGATTGGTTTAATATTGCCAGTGGAGTTAGACAAGGGTGCATTTTGTCTCCTTTTCTCTTTAGTTTAGTTATTGATTATGTAATGCGAAATTCTTTGCAAGGGAAAAATTTTCGCCTTAAATGGTCTAGAGATTTCAACATTTCTGATTTAGATTATGCAGATGATTTGGCCCTGTTGGCTACTGATGTTGATGAGATGAATTCGTTCATTAGGGCTGTTGATGAGACTGGTAATAGAGTATTTTTTGTGATAGACAGGAAACTAATGTGATGAAAATTGGTCAGGCAGATGGTGCTTCAGTTGCTTTCAATGGCTGCACTCTTGATCAAGCGTCTCACTTTAATTATCAGAATAGGGATTGCTGCTGGGACTTTTAAAAATCTATGGAGAGTATGGAATAATAGGCGTACAGGCATAAAGACTAAATTTAGGCTGTATAATAGTTTGGTTCTTTCTAAGTTTAGTTATGGTAGCGAAATATGGACCTTTTGTAAGCAGGATAACAAGAAACCTGATGCCTTTGGTTCCGGATGTTTATGCAATATCTTGGTCATTAGGTGGTTTGAATTTGTAACTAATGATGAGGTTAGGCAAAGGAGTCGGCAAACTCCTTTGAGCAGCATATTGTGCAGAGAGAGACTGCGTTGGTTGGGCCATGTTGCTCGTATGCATAGCTGCAGATTTCCAAAGATCGTTTTGAACAGTGTACCTAAGGGTAACAGAAAAAGGGGGAGACGTACGATGCGATGGGCAGACAATGTCAATCAGGACCTTGCTAGACTTGGCCTAGAGGGGCCAAATGCAGCAGATGTAGCTCAAAAGAGATACGTCTGGATGGGAAAATTACATGGTCTCGTTGGACATCCGTAGCCCTTGGTTACATCAAGATTTTGAATGTAAAGTTCTGCAGGAGCAGAACTATGTCTGGAAGTTTAAGTATTTTACGACTGTGGTCAGCAATGAAAGACTGATGGTTTATTTGTAATTCCTTGTCTAATATCAGTTTTGGTTGGTAAAAACTGATCTTGAAATTTTTTAAGTATAGAAAGAAATATTAACAATAAATAAAAAATCGAAAATAAAAAAAATATTTTTTCTCAAAACAACCTAAATTTGAATGCAAAAATAACTTTTTAATGAAAAGTCAATTCCTCGATAAATTTACTTTTCTCTCTATCATAAACAGAAATTATGAAGACAACACGACGTACCCACGTGTGGATCTGTATATTCCAGCATCTTAGCCCATTGTTTCTTTCTCTTTAGGCAGCGCATATTGTCTCAGACGGCAGAGCGCCATGTTTCTAATCTGCAGTTCTAACGTTCGAATTCCAACTGCGCATGATTTGAGATTTATTTCCGACATTTCTGACGACGCCCTAGACAAGAATGTGTACACTGATGGACTTGGAAAGACCGCCGTGTATCAGATGGGATATTAAGCTCTGCCTCCGTGTGTTACAAGATGTGGCGAGGTCTGCCCCCATAAGCTCTGCAAACGTGTTTTAGATGGGGTATTAAGCTCTGCCTCCCTCTTAGAAGATGTGGTGAGGTCTGCCCCAATGCGTTAGATGGGACGTTAAGCTCTGCAACCAGTGTGTTAGATGTGATGTTAAGCTCTGCCTCCATTGTTATAAGATGTGGAGGGCTCTGCCTCCATGCATTGGATTGTACGTCAAGCTCTGCAACCGTGTGTTAGATGGGATAATAAGCTCTTCCTCCGTGTGTTAGAAGATGCAGTGTGCTCTACCCCCTTGCGTTACATGCATCGTTAAGCTCAGCAACCGTATGTTAGATGGGATGTTAAGCTTTTCCTCCGTGTGTTAGAAGATGTGGTGGGCTCTGTCCCCATGCGTTAGAATGGACATTAAGCTCGGAAACCCATCTGTTAGATGGGATGTTAAGCTCTGCCTCTATGTGTTAGAAGATGTGGTGAACTCTGCCCACCTGCTTCAGATGGGATGTTAAGATCTGCACCTGTGTGTTACATGCAGATGGGATGTTAAGATCTGCACCTGTGTGTTACATGCGATAGTAAGCTCTGTCATAATGTGTTAGATGTGGTGAGTTCTGCTCCCTTGTATTATATGGGACGTTAAGCTCTGCAACCATGTGTTAGATTGGATGTTAAGCTATGCGCCGTGAGTTAGAAGATGTTGTCAGCTCTGCCTCTTTGAATTTACATGGGACGTTAAGCTCAGCAACCGTGTTTCAATTGGGATATTAAGCTCTGTATCTGTGTGTTAGAAGATGTGGTGATATCTGCCCACGTCACATTAACCTCTGCAACCGTATATTAGATGGGATATTATGCCCTGCCACCATGAGTTATAAGATGTGGTGAGCTCTGACTTCGTGATTCAGATGGGAAGTTAAACTCTGCAACCCTGTATTAGGCAGTAAGTTAACATCTGACTTCATGTGTTAGAAGATATGGTGGGCTCTGCCTCCCGTGCGTTAGATGGGAACTTGAACTCTGCAACCGTGAATTAGGTGAAAAGTTAACCTCTGCCCCCGTGTGTTAGGTGGGAAGTTAAGCTCTGCAACGCAGGTATTAGATTGGATGTTAAATTCTACCTCAATGTGTTTGAAGATGTGGAGGGCTCTGATCCAGTGTGTTTCATGGGATTGTGTTCTGCCCCGTTCGTTAGATGGGATATTAAGTTCTGCCTCCAAATGTTAGAAGATGTGGTGAGGTCAGATATCCATTCGATGGCTCCTTGCAACGGTGGGCGGGGGCGGGGGGGGTTCATGATGGTGGCTCAGTCGATAGCGCGCCAGGCTCGTAATCTGCAGTTTCCAGGTTCGAGTCCCAGCTCGGTCAGCGTGGAGATTTATCTCTGCAAATATTCCGCACCCTACCCACGGTCAGTAGACACCGATGGACTTGGAAAGGCCGCTGTCAGACGGATAGGATGTTAAGCTGTGGTCCCGTGTGCCCTATACCCTGTGCACGTTAAAGAACACGCTGGATGGCCTTAACGGGAGGCTACCATCTGACTCCAAACAGCTATTCCAGTGGGTCCCCTCCCCCAACCTTCTCTAAGCCTTCGGGGTCCTTGTGACATGGCCATTTAGCCCATGGTGTGGAAAAAAGTGCCGCTCAGAGATTTATCTGATAATCCATAGATGGCAGCACTAGCTGAACTATTTGCTAAGTCAGCAAACTGTTTTGTTACCTCTGAGAAGCGTTTTTGTGCAAACAACGGGCTAAATGAACAAGTCACAAGGACACCAAGGGCATCCATTTGCATCCAGCATATTTTTATTGTTTTAACGTTCCATTGGACGGATGGCGGCTTCTCTAAGCCCATCGCTCTCTCTTTCTCTTTGCAGTGGAACAGTTGGGACTCGAACCTAGGAACCGCAGACTACCAATCTGGCTAGATACAAACTGAACCAAGCCCTGTCGTTAGGGCAGCCCCAACTGCATAACCATTACAAGCAGTCGCTTAAGGCAGCCAAATTTTAAGGGATTTGTAGTCGTGTTTCGATGAGTTTTCTAGAATCCCAATTCAAAATAAAAGTTCAGTGAAAGTCCTGAGGTCTTCACATTACACTTTGAGCAGAATGATTTTAAAACCTTTGGACTAATGATTCAGATGACATTTTATTTCAGATGTGGGGGAAGAAAATTATAAACGGTTAGCGCCACAAAAGAAAAACAAATTAATAATAATATCACAAACACTCGAGTACTATTCCAGTATAAATCAATTTCTAGTTTTGGGCCTCGGGAAAGCAGAAAATGTATATACCCAGTCATAGCAGAATAATATGACCACCTACTTAAAAATGGGTATAACCACCCTTGGCCCAGATGACAGTGGCGAAACGGCGTGGCATGGACGCAATGAAGCCCTGGAAGGTTGCCAGAGGCACACGTGCCCATTCGGACTCTAGCAGAGCACGGAGGTTCCGGAGATGACGTGATTGTGGGTCCGCACGCCGAATCTGTCGATCCAAATGGTCCCACAAGTGCTCTATTGGATTGAGGTCGGGCGATTTCGCCGGCCAAACGAGACGCAGACAACGCTGTCGTGTTCCTAGAACCAGTCACACACCACCTTAGCGACATGGCAGGGCGCATTGTCCTGTTGGTAGACACCATCACCACCAGGATAAACGTTCAACATGAAGGGATGCATGTCGTTTGATATAATACTAATTGAAGGATGTATTGAATATCCAAAGGTGTCTAAGCTTTATTAGAACTGAATTGTGAAATTTAATCTGAAGAACCCCAACTAAAAACCTATCACTTTAAGGTATAAAAATAGCTAGACCTAACTAATCTTCCCGTCAAAGGCTTCATCGGGGTTTTCTCCCGATCTCGCCTACGGCTAGTGGGAAATTTAAGTAAAATACTAGCTAATCAAGTTTACTAAAATAATCCAGGATCCAAGCAAAAGTACGTCTTCACTCTTCCATGTCTGAGCTCCCATTCTTCTGAGAGCCATAATCTGAAGCAGCATTCGTAGATCGTAGATCGTATAATCATATTCGATGTACCGGGTAATCATTTTACCCCTAACCAACTCCATCATAAACATATGCCCATTTGGGATGAGTAAGAACAAAATATATAGGTAAAACACCCTTAGGGCAAACGTAAGAAGAAAAACTAAACGATAACAGTAAAATTGTATAAGAAACCTAAAACGGGTAGGTCTCCTCAGACAACGCTACAGTTTTAGTCCTTTTGTACTTGTTCAAAACACTATGATCGTAAAGAATCAGAGAGGAAATTATTAGAGAAGAAATTATTCCTCAAAAAATCCTTTTCAGGTACGTTTTATATGTCATTTGTCTGTTGGTGAAAAACCAGGGGGAATCGACCGCAGTTCTCAAAATCTTATTCTGTAAGACCTGAATCTTACGAATATTGGTGGGAACGAATTATGGTGAATGAATATTGGTGGGGACGAATATCCGTCCATATGGATGAAGCATAGAGAATCACCATTCTGATGATCATATCATAGAGTAAAAGCTTATGATCAATCATTAAAATGGAATTTCTCCTAAGGAGTGGGCCTAGCTGGCCCCTCAATCAATTGAATTTGGAGATTATATTATTTATGTGATTAGTCCCGCTTTAACCTTTTATGTATAACAACCCAAGATATTTGACTGAATCACTCCAATCAATGGGAATATCCTGTAAGTGGAGGCAAGTGGGATTCATAATACGCTTTCCAGTAAAAAAGATGGCAGAACTCTTGTCAGAGTTAATCTTTATCTTCCATTTTTCGTACCATGTGCCCAGCTCGGTCAAGCTATGCAGCAGCCTCTTCAGAGCGATAGCAGGACCGAGGGAGGGAGATAGTAAGGCAAGGTCATCTGTGTAAAGTGCAAGATAAATACGATCAAAGGAAGGTTAATCATGTATAAAGAGAAGAGTGTAGGACCCAAAAGGGAGCACTGAGGCACATCTGCAGAGATGACTCTTCTTGTAGACTTGGCAGATTTAATTTGGACTTGAAATGTACTATTGCAGAGATATGATTGGATCAAACAGATAAGTCCAGATGGCACATCGGCTTGTATAAGCGTGGGTAAAAGGCCGTACAACCACACGCGGTCAAAGGCTTTGGCCACATCCAAGGAAGACAGCTGCAACGGACTCTTTTTTGTTAACGGATTCGGCGACTTTCTCCACCATCCTAAGGATCTGGTGTTCGGTGTAAATCAAAATATATCGGATGATTTAGAATTTAAAGTTATTTCCAAAATAAATTGATTGGTATTAGTTTTACTGTGTTTAAAGCTGCTATTTAGTATATTTTTGGTTGTTCACTTTACGTATCTATGAAGCTTTTAAAGGTTCAAGCACACCTTTTTATTACACCATTATTGTAGATATATCCCCAGAATCGATTGTTCTCCTACCAATATATGGAGGTTTAGGGTTCGAGCCCCAGGTAAGGCATGGATGTGTGTGTGTGTTGTTTTTCTGCTGAGGTCCTGCCATCCTCACAGACCTTCTACTGTGGCATATAAACTGACAGGCTCCTGTCAGACCTCTGTGACATGCAGCTGCTTGAGGGGGTATTTATTTTATTATTTTTTTTATTATGAATAAAAAAAAAACCATAATTTGCAAGATTAATTATAATTCCTAATTCGTAACAAAGGTTAAACATTACATTAATGTCATTACGGTTTTAGTTTATTCGCAAATCTTGAAGGTTTCGATCTTAATAAATATCGTTCCATTGATCTTGATTAGATTGGAAAATAAAACACAAATTTCCAATACAATTCGCAGTCGCAACTTTGTTGACAATATGAGAATGCCAAATGAGGGTTGATGTATCGTCACGGATCACTTAGATCAGGAGCGACTCTAGAGAATATTTTCATAATCAGGAACGACTCCCTGCAGCAGTTCTAGACTTAAATGAAAGATACTCAAGCACGACCCTAGGATTTAGTTTCGGAAGGGGAGGGGGATAGAACTTAGTATGTAGAGCATGGGGCCAGATTTTGGTTTCGGGGAACGGGAAGTCTGATATTACGACTTGAGTACGATTTCCCAATAACTAAATTATTCTATCAGACAGAAAAGGTTAAATTGGTATTCTATATGGAACAAACTTTTACATAGGTTTTTAAATCTATTCGTATTGCAGGACATATACTCTAAAACAAAACTAAACTTATGCAAAGAAAATTGTTTTGGATTTCAAAGCAGGGATACCAGTTTGAGATTTCGTGTAAGACGACCAGAATTTCGAAGGCAGGTGCATCATTCATCATACTGAGCAATACTTCGTGATAAATGTAAATCAGTTTTACACCTTAAGCATTGAGAAATAGAATTGGAAATGACAAACCTTTGGACAATGAAAAGATGCCATTATGTTTAATGGCATCTTATATTACAAGTAACTGCAAATGACAAACTTTTGGTAAATGATTATAAGATGCCATTATGTTTAATACTTATTACGAGTAAGTTCGGGAGATAGAGCCACATGTGCATGCGTTGTTACCTAAATACTTAAATGTATAACCCGAAACAGGATTGTTAATATTTTTTCGCTTCTTACATATTTCTTGACGGTATTTGCGTTTCAATGACCTGTTTTGGTAATTTAGTCATAACTGAAACTTGATATTGATGTGGTGATATTTATGTGATTTATATTAAAACTGTAACTTCATACGTAGTTAAAAAGAAACGCAATTATGTTTTGAGAAGTAGATAAAAATTTTTATTTCGCTCCATAGATAGCACTACAATAAAATATTCCTATTGGCATACTACGAATGAACAGGTTGTTTCAATATTTATTTTTAATGATGTTAATTTAAGAAAACAGGAAGAAATACTTTTTTTGACTCTGTAAACGATCATTCAATATTCCTCACAAGTGACTGGAGTTTCTAGATTGTTTTTCAAGATGGAACTAATAGTTTCCATTTTCATATTCGATTTCAAAAAGGTTTCCAGGAGTTATACAAAAAACCTACTTCCGATAAATAATGCCTTTTTTCTGGAAAAACGAAATCGGAAAATGTACTAAAATATCCCAGGTTTAGATTTCTGAAAACGTCACAGTTTTTATCAAAGCAAACCTGGTAATTCTAAATCTAAAAACAACTTTGAAATAGGCCCTGGACAAACAGCAGTTTATTTTCGGTTCGAATCAGAGAGATAATCGTTATTGATGGATCAGTTTATATGGTTTAGAAATATATGAAGTGTGTATACTTTTCCTTCAAATTTATTGGTTGGGAAAAAATCATCAGCATTCGCTTTATATACTAATTCGATATCACCGAATTTTAAGATTGCTAAGATAATAAGAAATTTTTACTGATGAAAAAACCAATGAT
This sequence comes from Ryuthela nishihirai, assembly GCA_038380435.1. Lineage (NCBI taxonomy): Eukaryota > Metazoa > Arthropoda > Arachnida > Araneae > Heptathelidae > Ryuthela > Ryuthela nishihirai. The sequence continues at coordinate 3,319,626 of JAWZYU010000031.1, read as the reverse complement.
AGACAAAACACCAATTCCAGGAGTAGAACTTCTACTCTCGGACACCGAAATTCGCAGTGTCACTGGAAGCAAACGCGATACCCCTGAAATAACACGTCGTTAACTTATGATAGCTGATAGCTGAAACATAACATTCAATGTGCCAGGATCAAATGACCCCATAACCATTTTCATCTGATGATCGCCGATAAGGCCATGAATCAAAGACAGTACAAAATATAGGACACCAAGCTATGGAGAAACCCCGAAGGGCTATGAAAAGAACATGTAGGAACAGGAGCAGAAAACAAGAACTAAACCAAAAAGGTATCCCTATCGTAGATCAGGGGTCTTGCTCTTTTGATCCTGTTCTGAGGATCGAACAAATAATGCAATAAAGAAGAAATCAAATCATGTGGGTTTGAGTCAACACCATCAAAGAAAACCTTCGAGGTGTTCTTAATAAAGTTATATATGTGTTCAACTCCAAGATCATGACGAATTCTTCTGTTGGTGACGAACCAGGGAGCATTCGTAACCTGTCTTAGCACTTTGTTTTGATATCGTTGTAAACAACGGATATTTGTCTTGGTCGTATTCGCCCATACAGGGGCAGCATAAGTCAATATTGGACGTAGCACAGAAAAGTACAGAAGTAATTTGTGATCTATGGAAAGGATCGAATTTCGACCCAACAAGGGTCCAAGTTGGCATCGGATGATGTTAGCTTTATGAATGATGTGTTTAATGTAGTCGTTCCACTTCAATGTTTGATGTAAAATCAGCCATAAATACTTTGTAGTCTTTTGCCAAAGAATAGGGTTATTAAATATATATAAACTGCTGTCATAAGAAACTTTCTTCAATGAAAATAGAAGCGCTGAACTTTTGTCAACCTTTATTTTGATCTTCATTTATCGTAGCATTTTTCAGCCAAGTCTAGACCTTTCTGCAGCCTGTCTATAGCTATCGAAGACCTCAGAGATGGAGAAAGTATAGCTATGTCGTCCGCGTTCATAGCATAAAACAAACGTTCATGCAAGGGGAAATCATGCATGTAGATTGAGAACAGAACAGGGCCAAGAACGGGAACCCTGTGGGACTCCTGCCTGTATATTCTGGACTGCAGATAGATTCTCATTGCCACATACTTGAAAAGTACGGTAATGTAAATAGGATTCGATAAAAAGAATCATCCCTGATGGGGCCTTTGTCCTGATGAGCTTAGAAATCAGCCCATCAACCTAACCTTGTCGAAGGCCTTGGCCACATCGAGGAAGTCAGCAGCTATGAAATCCTTCTTGTTTAACAACAAGAAGTTCCTTTACTTTACCAACGACTCGTAAAGGCTGGTGATTCGTTGACATCTTTTTCCGAAATGCAAATTGTATATCCGGAATCACCTGATTCTCAGAGACGAATGCGTGTATTCGATTCAACATTATTCGTTCCAACAGCTTACTGAGACAAGACAACAGGCTAATCGAATGGTAGCTACTTGGAAACTTGTGATTTTTCCCTGGGTTAGGGATCATCTTGATCTTTGTTCGTTTCCATACCTCAGGAAAAACTCCATGTCGTATAAGGACATTAAATATAGAACACAAAAATACAATTGCATTTACGGGTAAATTCGTGATCATGGCATTTGTAACCAGATCCAAACCATAAGCCTTATTTCGCCTTAGCTTCCCGATTGCTGCCTTAATCTCCTTAGGGGTAGTGAAAGATGTCAGACTTGTCGGACGCAGATAGAAATGATGTAATTCATCTTGTATTTCTCGTTGAGTAATTTCATCTGACAAGTCAGAATTTTCCTCGAACTGGGTGACCAATGATAAAGCAAAAGCTTCAGCTTTCTCAGCATCACTATATACCACCCCTTTTTCACCCTGTATAGGCGGGAGTTTATTTTTAGGATTTTTTAGCCACTTTGCAAAGTTCCAAATAGAGTTATCACAAACAGAGAAGTTTTCGATCTTATTTTTCCAAGAGGTTGCCCCGAATTCTGCGATATCTGCTCGAACTCTGTTTTTGAGGACATAGTACAAATTTCTATCTGCAGGATACCGAAAATTTTACCACTATTGACTGTCTTGGTTTTTGGCCTTCACAGGTTCAAGTAAGTGGGAAGGTAACTTAAAATAAACAGGAAACTTTTTCCTCGTATAACTAGCCTCCCTCTAACATGTATGAAGAATAGTAGTAAAATTTTCAATGTCAGCCTCAATGTTGTGGAAATGCGGAGAATTGTATTTACTTTTGAGAGAAGCGTGAACAAGTTTTTTTGTAAACATCCCAATTTGTTGAAACGGAAACAGGAGGAGTTGTCACATTTGATATGGAGAACTGAAGAGAGATTGGTATGTGATCCGAGTTTAGCGATTGTATAGTATCAAGACTGTAGGCCTGAAAAAAGTGTCCCAGCAGGACTATATCAAGCACATCTGGCATGTATTTCGGGTTGTACGGAAAATAAGTGGGACTGGAAGGTGTATCCACAATGATCCCCTTACTAGTAGAATATTCAAGCAGGGTGTGACCATTTAAGTTACACCTTCGAGAATGGAATTAAGGTCACCAGCTAGAATTGTGGGACAGTCGGTTTTAAAGATCCAATCCAGATCCACAGAACGCAAAATAATATTTGGAGGCTTATAACCAGAAATGATGTTTAGTTTTCCAATACTAGTCTGGGGAACAGAGATGGCAGTTACTTCAATGGAAGCCACTTGAGGAATCAAATAATGGAAGTGTGGAATAGAGCTCTTTACAAATATGGCCGTCCCACCACCTCCATTATGTATTCGGTCTGTTCGATAAGCTTTGTAATTTGCTACATCGAGCGTATCACTAGCCCTTAAGTGTGTTTCGCTCAGTAAAGCCACATCCACATTAAACTGCAGAAGAAAGTTCAGAAACTCGAAAAGTTCTCTTTCAAGGCCGTTGCCATTCCACGCAATAATCTGAAGCTGGTCATGGTAATAAGGTGAATCACCCATCGGGGTTCAGAGCTTTGAGCAGAAGATCAAAAGCTCGGACCCTGACAGCAATTTTGGACATCAGGCTTTTAGCACTTTGATACTCTGTAAATAAAGATTTAATGGTCGTCAGAATAGCAGCAAGATTTAACTGTTTGAGAAAAGATAAAACATTTTTGATATCATTAATCAGAATTGAGTCCACATCGCTGTGGACTCAATTCTGAGTCCACAGCGATGCCCTCTATTTTTATCCCTCTTAGAGGATGTTTGTACTTTAGGTTTCTGTTGAACAGGAGCAGAAGTACGTTCATATGGAACTGGTGGAGGAACAGCAGTAGACTGTCCAATCCTAAATGTTGATGAAGAAGCAACTGCAGCAGCATACGAAAGAGAAGTAGATGATTTGGCAACAAACGTGGGAGTCACTTTTCCCTTTCCCAGAGGTACAAACTTAGATTGTCTATGAGATGGAGGCATAGTGTTGGTAGAACCAAATTTAGGATAGAAAGCACATCCCTTATAATTAGCTGTATGAGACGGCCCGCAATTTACGCAAGTTGGGGGGTCCATCAGTCTTCCTTCTGGAACAAGTATTTGTGAAATGATCCCCTGCGCATTTCACGCAACGGGGCCTATTATGGCTTCCACTCTGCGCATGACCAAATGATTGGCAGCGGTGAGATTCAGTGGGTGCAGGTCCTTTTCTATAATTTTCAACCTTAATTCGTAGGTAAAAAAGACTAGTAATGTTGAAAATGTTCTTATTTGCAGCATTCTTCGAAAGTTCTACAAGGAAAACGGGAATTGGTTTCCTATCTGCACCGTGTTTCAGTTGTGAAATTTTAAGGGTGTTCAAACCTATTCCAAGTAGCTCAGTCCTAAGCTCGTCGCAGGTAACATCCGGAAATAAATTTTTAAGAACTACTTTTAGATTATTTTCAGCTTTAAGCTGATATGTATGAAATTCAAGGTGAAACCCTTCAAACAATCTGACGAAGGCGCGAAAATCCTGAGTGCACTTCGTTTGTACACGAATGGCGTCTCCATTTGATTTGACAGTGAAAGCCTCCACAGCCAAAACAGCAAGCTCTCGTTGTAATAGGGTTCAGTTTTTGGAATTTTCAAAATAATAGGGGGAATCTGTTCCGTTTAGCACAAGTCATAGAGGACGGATCCAACCGACAAGACCTATCAGAAGTAGAGGCAGCCTTAACATCCTTTGATCCATCAGCTTGGTCAGAGTTCAGGGCTAAAACCGAGAATTTATTTTTAAGTTTGATAGTATCATGGGTAGGAGAAAGGGGACGTTTATGTCCTCTGTTAACGGGTTTAAAATTTTTTGTGTCCATACTATCCACTGTATCAGCAGTTTTAACAGAAACAAAATTTCCGGTATTGTTGGAAGTGGTAGCAACTTGCTGGTTTGACGTTGTGAATTTGAATTCACAATTATGTTCCATAATTTCCTTTTCAATATAATATTTTTGTAAGATGGCCGTCTTTAAGGTGGCATAAGTTTCAGGGTTAAGACGATGAATCTGAGTGATATTTGGCATATGATGTAAAATGTAGTTTACCTCCTCCAATTTATCAAGTTTGTGCTTCAAACATTTACACGTTGAAGAAACATCCGTTTTGGCCTCTCGTTGAGGCGGATGATAGTTATCTCCAGTTTCGACACAATGATCAAAGTTTTCCCCTGCGACCGGTGACATCCCATCCAACAACTGTGGAGGAGATACCTATTTGCAGGGTAAATGCCCTTCAATAACAGAAGGACTACAAATTTCCCAGACATCGTCGTCCGATATCCAGTGCAGTGCAGGCACAGCCGAGTATGTCAACAAAATCTCCCGAGAGTCCGCTACTGCATCCATATTAGAACTTCCGATATGTCATCGAATTCTTAGACGAAAGAAAGAATAAATAAGCACTGACCTGAAGTGCAGAGGAAACGAAGCCCAAGCTTTGGGCGAGAAAAAATTAAATACTTCCTAGAGCCGCGACAAATATCACAGAGCACACTCCCTATGGAAATCGGCGAAACAGTCATTCGTGAGCTCCGCTCCTATCCTAGATAAAGTCAAGAATCGTTTGCACAAGAGCAGCGGTCGACACAATCCTCAGCACTCCGTCTTTTTCAGTAGCGCTTAAAAACTTGTTCACTGCTAAAGCAACGAGCACACCTCCTCCTCCTCTAACTCAAAAATCTTCACACATTGAAAGCCCGAGTCGTGTGTGAGAGTTGGTACGTCTTGCATCGATTGTTTTAACATTGCTATTGGAATTAGACAAGGGTGCATTTTGTCTACTTTAATCTTTAGTTTAGTTATTGATTATGTAATGCGAAATTCTTTGCAAGGGAAATATTTTGGCCCCAAATGGTCTAGAGATTTCAAAATTTCTGATTTAGATTATGCAGATGATTTGGCCCTGTTGGCTATTGATGTTGATGAGAAGAATTCGTTCATTAGGGCTGTTGATGAGACTGGTAATAGAGTAGGTTTCGTTATAAACAGAGAAAAAACTAAAGTGATGAAAATTGGTCAGGCAGATGGTGCTGCAGTTGCTTTGAATGGCTGTGCTATTGAGCGAGTATCTCAGTTTAATTTTCTTGGGAACTATGTAAAAGATACTGCTGATTTGCGGCATGAGATGAATAGAAAAAGAGGGATGGCAGCTGGGACTTTTAAGAATCTATGGAGTGTATGGAATAATAGGCGTATACACCTAAAGACTAATATTAGGCTGTATAATAGTTTGGTTCTAAGGTTAATTATGATAGAGAAACATGGACATTTTGTAAGCAGGATAACAAGAAACTTTATGCCATTGATTCTAGATGCTTACGCAGTTTCTTGGACATTAGGTGGTTTGACATTCTAAGTAATGATGAGGCTAGAAAAAGCGGTCATCAACCTCTTTTGAGCAGCATATTATACACAGAGAGACTGCGTTGGTCTGGCCATGTTGCCCGTATGCATAGCTTCAGAATGGTAAAAAGAATTACGAACAGTGTACCTAAGGGTATCAGAAAAAGGGGGAGACGTAGGATGCGATGGGCAGACAATGTCAAAGAGGACCTTGCTAGAATTGGCCTAGAGTGGTCAAATGCAGCAGATGTAGCTCAAAAGAGACGTATCTGGATGGGAAAATTACAGTCTGATTGGACTTACGTAGCCCTTGCAAAGAAGGTCTAAGGAGAAGAAGGCTAGCTTTGCACTTCTTGCACGGTCTGGTTCCGCAGAACGACGGTAAAATTCCACAGAACGGCGCCACTTACGCTTGTAAGTGGCGCCGTTCTGCGGAATTTTACCGAAGCTGACATGGCAAATTGATGTGCAGGCACAAAAACAACTGTAACGGGTAATCTGCGCATGCGCAGTGTAATCATTTTAGTTCACTGCAGCTATGGTTTGTCTTACTATTGGTGTATGTGTTGCGATTTAACCAATGTTTCCAAATGTCTAACAGCCATGGCTGTTTGGCACAGTGGTAGCTGACCCTGAAGTTATTCAATGATTGTTTTATCCCGCTCAGGAGTACATTTTACGATACCTGGAAAAGCCGCTGTATGTTTATTTTGAGTAATTTTGCAGAATTTTCAAAATTAACATGTAAATTAATACATTTAATCATCTTGCGAATACATATAAGTCAATGTACATTGCAGGTTTGTGTTCCCTCGAGCATATTGATGTACATTGTCTTCTGCACTTTGCTCTAACAGCGTAATTATTTTTTATGGTTGATACAAGAAGTGCCTGCTGCCATCTGTTGAACGTTTTTACAAGTAAAAATTCTATATGATATTTATTGAAAATATCAGCAATTGTATAAAATATAATTATATAGCTCATGTTATCGTGCATTGACACATAAATCTCAATTTATTGTAATATACTAAATGCTGTAGGTTGTTCAAAATAAAAATTTTGTTCTTTAGCATAGCTACTACGAGTTTTACAAAATTAGATTTTATTAAAGAAAATGATTTCATTACTTTTTGATATTTTCTCTCTAAACGAAAAACAAATTATGAGTGTACCTCAAGAAGAAAATGAGCATTTTTCAGAGTCAAACTGTATGTAAAATTAATTACGTGGGGTAATCAATTGAAAATTTTGCTCGGCGGTGATAAAATAATGCAGGGAACTCGCTCGTCTCCCTGGATAGGTGATTACCATGGATGGATGGCCGTCCGTCGGATGGGACGTTAAGCCGTGGCCCCGTGTGCGGGAGAGCCATACCCTGTGCACGTTAAAGAACACGCTGGATGGCCTTGACGGGAGGCTACCATCTGTCTCCCAACAGCTGTTCCAGTGGGTCCCCTCCCCCAACCTTCTCTGAGCCTTCGGGGTCCATGTGACCTGGCCAATTAGCCCATGGTGTGCAAAAAAGTGCCGCTCAGAGGTAAAACAACCCAACCCAACCCATGGATGAATGGGATTGATCTCCATGGATGGATTCGCCATGTTTAGAGGGCGCTGCAATCGAAAAGTTTACATTACGTCTATGGAAGCTAGCTCCCTTCTCCCTTAGACACTCCTTGGCTGCATAAGGATTTCGTATGTATGAATTTTATAGTTCTGCATGAGCAGAACTGTATCGGGAAATAGCTGAGATTTTACGTTGCATTCTGTCAATAAAAGACTGATAGTTTATTTGTAATTACTTGTCTAATATCAGTTATGGCACTTAAAAATTAATCTCAAAATTTTTTAAGTACAGAAAGAAATGTTAACAATAAATAAAAAAACGAAAATAAAAAAATATTTCTTCGAATTATTTCTCAGAAAAACTTAAAATTCCAATGCAAAAATAAGTTTTTAATCAAAAGTCAATTCCTTGATAAAGTTACTTTTCTGTCTTCAATAAACAGAACTGATGAAGACAACACGACGTACACACGTGTACGATCTGTATATTCCAGCATCTTCGCCCATTGTTTCTTCTTCTTTCATCATCATCATCATCTTCAAGCAGCCATGGGCTACGGAGGTGCAACCAGACCGTGCAATTTAGTTCTCCAAGCAAGTCTATCCTGAGCTACATCTACTGCATCTGGCCACTGCACACCAATTCTAACAAGGTCCTCTTTGACATTGTCTGCCCACCGCATCCTAGGTCTCCCCTTCTTTCTGAGCCTTTAGGCACACTGTTCATAACCCTATTCGCCAATCTATAATTATCCATACGGTCAACATGGCCAAACCAACGGAGTCTCTCTCTTCACAATATGCTGCTTAAAGGAGGATGCAAACTCCTCTGCCTAACCTCATCATTAGTTACAAAGTTGGACCACCTAATGCCCAAGATACTGCGTAAGCATCTGGAATCAAAAGCATCTAGTTTCCTGTTATCGTGTTTACAAAGTGTCCAGGTTTCACTATCATAACTAACCCTAGAAAGAACCAAACTATTATAGACTCTAATTTTAGTCTTTAGGTGTATACACCTATTTCTCCACACTCTCCAAAGAGTCTTAAAAGTCCCGACAGCAATCCCTATTCGTCTGTTAATCTCATGCCGCACATCACCATTATCTGTTACATAGCTCCCAAGAAAATAAAACTGTGACACCAGCTCAAGACTGCAACCATTCAGATTAACTTAATCACAGCCTGCCTGACCAATTTTCATCACTTTAGGTTTCTCTCTGTTTATAACCAAACCTACTCTACTACCAGTCTCAACAACAGCTCGAATGAAAGAGTTCATCTCATCAACATCATTTGCCAAAAGGGCTAAATCAGTGATTCCCAACCTTTTCTGGACCATCACCCCCTTTAGAAGAGAGCAAAAATTTCAACGCCCCCCCCTAGTCCATAATAGTTAATTTTATATGAAATATTAAAATATTGTTGCATAGTATCTGTACCTAATTTGTCTGTTTATTTATCTATTAAAAATCATAAAGCAGAAATTAATAAAACGACAACCAAATGTACAATAAAATTGTTCATTAAAATTTTGAAAATAAACACAGAATCAATAAGAAATAAAAAATAATGAGATAAACACAAAATTAATAACAAATAAAACATATCAATGAGATGGTTGAGGCTGGTGGAGTGTTAACAATTTGTTAATGTCGGGTTCCAATTTCGTTAACATCAATCGCAGATCGCCACGTTCAGTGATGTGTAGTGTGTTCCTCTTCTTTGACAGTAAATTAGCTACTGCACTGATTCCACGCTCAGCCATATAGGACGAAGGAAATGCGATTAAAAACTTCTGTACTATTGCCCACAATCCAGGGTAGAGAACTGGTATTGATTTTTTAAGCCGGAACACTTGGTATCCATGTTTGATTTTTACTTTGAGTTCTTTGTTATCGTGAGTTCTAAGAGTTCCTCTTCCAAATTTGATGATTCTTCATTATCTGTGTTTGCGAAAGGATCTAAAACCCAACTCGGTATATTCATGTTTAAAATATCTTGGAAACGCTCCGTAAAATCAACATGAAGAACTTCCAAGTGTTGGCAGTAAGTAAGTAAATCTTCCGGTTTTGCAGAGACTGCTGATAATGTGGGAAAGTGGTTGTATTCACCTCTACCTAGATTTCGTTTGAATAGAAGACGTTTTCCCGCAAAAGCAGCTATGACGTTTTTTGTTTTAATTAAATTCAACTCATCACCTTGCAATTGTAAATTAACTTGATTAAATATTTTAAACAGGTCTGTCAAATAAGCGATGTCATGTTTTGACGTAATCAGGTTTTCGCGCAATTTTTCGTCTCTGTCTTCAAGAAAGTCCAGTACTGAGTCAAATAGATTGAAAAAACGATTCAGACAAACACCTTTAGAGAGCCAATGTACTTCTGTGTGCAGCAGCAAGCGATTGTAATATTCATCATTTTCATTACAAAGCTTACCAAATAATCGGTCATTCAATGAATAGCTTCTAATCTTATTGATTGCTTTAATAACGTAATGGAGCGACGTATGCAGACGTTCATTCAAATTTTTGCAACCAAATGCTGACGATGAATAATACAATGTACAGCGAGTACATTTCGTACTGCTTGTTTGAAATGCGCTATGAAACCCTTATGACGCCCTGTCATTGCTGGAGCACCATCAGTAGCAGCAGACAAAATATTGCAAATAGGAATTTCTTTCTCTTGAAAAAACTTTTGCATGGTATTAAATATAGATTCTCCCTTTGTATCAGATTCCAAAATTTTAGCAAATAATAACTGTTCATGAATTTTTTTCTTCTTTTATAAATCGTACGTGTGATAAGAGTAGAGCTTCGTTATTTGGTAGAGTTGATTCATTGAGTTGAATGGAAAATTTGCAAGTCTTTAAGTAATCACATAATGATATTTCAACGTCTTTTGCCATTTCATTAATTTTTCTTTGCACTGAATTATTATTATTAGAATTTTTTTTGATGATATCTGACGGTGACTTATGATGAAGAACAGTTTTTAATATCTCTTTGACTGCCGCAAAATTAATTCCTCGCCAATTGTGTGTGGTTTTCCTGCTTTTGCGATTAACAATGAAACGTTATATGAGGCTCGTAGTCCATCATCATCTTGTTTAGAAGACGACGCAAAAAGGTTTGACATAGTTGGCTGTTTTAAATTTTGCTTTTCCAGTTCTTGAAAATAGGATAAATCTTTATTCTTCTTATCAGCATGCATTTTATTTAAATGCTTGTAGCCTAGAAGGTTTCATAGCTTAATTTGAAAAACCTTTTCGGCAAATTAAACACATAGGTAATGATTGGTTTGTAGGAGAGTACGTAAATCCATATTTCAAATACTCAATACTATACTGCCGGCATTTCCTTTTAGATGTAGATTCAGACATTTTCAAATACAAATTAACTTCTCAACAGATTTATAGATAGTTATAAAATAATGTTTATAATGACTTCTAACACGTATCACTCACGACTATTTATCACGGCGAAGCACATAAAAATAATAAAACATTCCTAGAGCTATCGCTTTTATAGATTTGATTTTGTGCACGCATTAACTTGTATGTTCGCGAGGCCGGCGCACTTGCTCCATAAACAAGTCATTTCAAGCTCCCATATTCTTGTCGAAACATGTTAAATTGCATGAACCGCGTGTTTGCCTACCAACTTGCAAGGACTTGTCACTTTCAATCTATTCTAAACTAAAACAAATTAGGTATAGGTATACCTAATGCTAATTTAAAAATGCTTATTAACGCGATAACAATAAGATAATTTACATAGCTAGATAAAATATTTATTCATGAAAACAGGTATTTTCAAAGTATTTTATTTTATTAAAAATAATTATAAAAAGAATATTAAATATAATAAATATTTAATATAATATTTAATTTAATATAATAATAATGTTTGTCTATCAGGACGGACACACATGTCCAACATATAAGCCTGATATAGTAGTGCATGTTAAGGTATTGAATGAGATTACAATTATTGAAGTAGGAATAACATATCAGGATAACCTGCAGACAGTAGAGGTTGAAAAGAAGAGGAAGTATGATCTGCTGGCTAATGAGTTGAGCCTAATTCACAAGTGTACTGTTAATATTTTACCTTATGTTCTGACGTGGGATGTTATTGTAACTGCGTACCATAAAGCAAACTCAAAGCGACTTGGATTGGGAAAACATATTGAAGCTTATATCCAATCTGTGATCTTGAAGAGAACTTTTGAGAGCATCTCAGTCGACTTCAGACGTACCAGTACGATAGTAGGCGGTAGCAGGGAACTTATTCTCCAAGCTGCAGTTGAAAAGCTGTACATGACGGAGGAGGTAGTGGATGACCAGAATCACCAGGAAGACACCATAGAATAGGAGAGATAAAAAGGTTGTCACAAAAAATTCCATTAAATTTATTTATTTATTTGACCGCCCCTCTTGACTGCCTCAACGCCCCCCAATTGCCTCTGGATCCGCTACCGCCACCGTGGAAGTTTCCAGGGCCCACCGGGGGGCGGTATCGCCCCCGTTGTGAATCTATGGGCTAAATCATCAGCATAATCTAAATAGAAATTTTCGTATCTCCAGTCCATTTAAGGCCAAAATATTTCCCTTGAAGTGAATTTCGCATAACATAATCAGTAACCAAGCTAAAGAGAAAAGGAGACAAAATGCACCCTTGTCGAACACCAGAAGTTATGCTAAACCATTTGCTACAAGCTTTACCAACTCTCACAGACGGTGTTATTATAGAAAGCTTTCATTATGTTAACTATCTTGTCAGGTATACCATATGATCTCAAAATCAACCACAAATTATGACGATCAACAGAGTCGAAAGCCTTTTTGAAATCAACAAAGCTGGCAACCAAAGGTTTCTGAAACTCTAAACATTTCTCAAGAATCTGCCTAAGTGAAAATATCTGATCCACACATCACCTACCACTTCTGAATCCACATTGCTCATCACGCAATTGACTGTCAACCAGATTCTTAATTCTATTAAGCACAATCATGGAAAGAACTTTACCTGGAACAGAGAGCAGGCTGATATCTCTATAGTTATCACAAGAACTGCGATCACCTTTTTTGAAAATAGGGATAATAATAGCTCTGGTAAAATCTTTAGGAACCATGCCTTTATCATAAAAGTTATTCAAAATTTCAGTCATCCAAGTGGTAACCGAAACATTCCCAACTCTGAGCATTTCTGTAGTAATTTCATCTACACCTGGGGATTTATGAAGTTTAAGTTTAGAGATAGCCAAAATAACTTCGGATTGTGTTATAGGGCCAACATTAAAGCTGCCAATGCATCTATCATCATTACAAACAATGGGAGTAGAATTAACCACATTGTTTAGAACATCACTGAAATGCTCAGCCCACCTAGCCATGACAGAATCCTCACCTTCTATAACCTTAAAATGTTTATCCTGCAATCCTTGTATGTCTGTCCGTTTTCTACCACATAAAACGTTAACTATCTGGTACAGCTCTCTGCTGTTGTGCTGTCTAACTGCTTCCTCGGCTTTGTCAGCTAAACCATCAAGCCAAAGATTTTTATCAGCAGCTAACTGAAATGCTTTCTATTAGGACTAGTAGGGTATTGATTAAGGACATTCCTGCAGTTCTTTCTTTCCGAAGTAAGCTCAAGTGCCTTATCACTCAGATAACTCTGCTTCTTCTGCTCCTTTTTTCCTAAAAGAGTACTGTTAGTGTCCAAAAAAGCCTGTTTAAAATGATCCCATTCTTCCTCAACTTCAGTAGTAAGCATACCATGACTGTCATAATGACTAAGTAACCTATAATGGTAAGCTTTGGCTATAACTGGGTCTTTCAGAGCTTCAGTATTAAAAGCAAATATTTTAATCCTAGCACAACACTTTTTAAGTTTAAGTTGCAAGACACTTTTAACAAGATAATGGTCAGATCCAATTTCAGCTCCCCTATATGACCTGGTATTCCTAACAGAACTAGCAATTTGCTGTTAATTAATATATAATCAATCATATTCTTATGCTGCCCATCGGGTGAAACCATGTGTACTTATGTATGTCGTGGTGTTTGTAATAAGTGTTAGTTATTCTGAATCCATTGAGTTTACTTACCTGTAGGAGACGTTCCACATTGCCATTGCAGCTACCAATACCAAAAGGGCCTATTACTCCTCCCCAAAGGTCAGAGTCAATACCAACTTTGGCATTGAAGTCACCAAGAACAAGGGTAATATCTCCTTTCTTAACAGAATTCAAAACATCCTGAAGTTGTTCATAAAACCTATCCTTCTCATCCTCATCGGCATCCTCAGTGGGGGCATAACAGCAGATAACATTCAGGTCTTTAACGCTTGTCTGAAATTTTGCTGCAAGAAACCTTTCATTAATGCCCTCATAGCCTAGAAGAGCATCACTAGCGTGTCTGCTGAGAAGCAGACCCACCCCTTGGTGATGCTTATTGTCGTCCCTCCCTGAAAAGAGAAATTTCAGATTATTTTTAAGAATCTGACCTTTATCTGTCCGTCTGGTCTCTTGCAAGCCGAGAATATCTAAATTATAATGGTGGAATTCTTGTGTGAGGACATCAAGAGAAAAAGTTCTGTGCAGAGTCCTCACATTCCAACTACCTATGGAGAGAAAATGGTTAGTGGGATGTTTAAAGAAACTATGTGTATTGAGAGAGGGAATGTCGACAATATCAAACAGCCCCCTAATTGCAGACATGGGACAAAGACCCGTTCCCCCACTACTAAAGGCTGAAGCCATCTACACTGGAAGACTTCCTCCAATGTAGAATTTGACGATGCCAATAGAAGCAAAGAGTTCAGGTGCCTGCGATGACCTCTGCTCAGGATTATCCACCAGCTAATAAACATATCCTGTGAATCTATTCACTTGTGGCTGTCAACCCACAAACAAACAGAAAACACAGCGGAAGATTTTCCCTCCACAGAAGCCCACCAGTGCAGCAAAATCATGATCCATAAGCAAGCTGAGAGCCATATATCTGTCCAGTCCAGTGGGTTTATATGGTCAGCACCAATTTGTCTTAGACGTCAAAGTGCTATGTTTGTAATCTGCAGTTTTAACGTTCGAGTCCCAACTGCGCCTGAGTTGAAATTTATTTCCGCCATCTCTCACGACGCTCTCGACAAGAAAGTAAACACTGATTAACTTGGAAACGCCTCAGCGTATTAGACGGTATGTTAAGGTCTGCCTCACAGTGTTAGAAAAAGTGGTAAGCTCTGACGTGCGTTAAATCAGACGTTAAGCTTATCAAGGAATTGATTTTTCATTAAAAACTATTTTTGCATTCGAATTTTAGGTTATTTTGAGAAATAATTCGAAAAGATATTTTTTTTTATTTTATTATAACCCTGTATTAGATGTTAACATTTCTTCTAAACGTAGAAAATTTTGAGATCAGTTTTTACCTACCATAACTGATATTAGACAAGTAATTACAAATGACCCATCAATCTTCCATTGATAACGTAGAATAAATGAATGGATACTTCCCGATACAGTTCTGTTCATGCAGAACTATAATATGAATATACGTACGAAATCCTTATGCAGCCAATCTAATACACGGTTGCATTCTTAAGAACTACAATCGTGTATTAGATCGGATGTTAAGCTGTCCTCCTCTGTAAGAATATACCGGGAGGCCTTCCCGCATGCGTTACATGGGACTTTAAATTCTGCAAGCGTCTGTTAGATGGGATAGCAAGCTCTGCCTTCCTGTGTGGTTAGAATATATGGTGAGGTCTACCCCCATGCATTAGATGGGACGTTAAGCAACAAAGATGAGAAATTAACATCTGCCTCCATGTGCTAGATGTGGTTGGCTCTGCCGTTATGTGGGAAGTTAAGCTCTGCAACCCAGGTGTAAATTGGATGTTAAACTCTGCCTCAGTGTGTTAGAAGATGTGATGAGTGCTGATCCCGTGTGTTTCATGGGATGATAAGCTCTGCCTCCGTGCATCAGATGGGACGATAAGTTCTGCCCCCTTTGTTAGATGGGATGTTAACCTCTGAAACCGTGTATTAGATAGGATATTAAGTTAAGCCTCCATGTGTTAGAGATGTGGTGAGGACTGCCCCCCGTGCTTTAGATGGGAGTGAAACTTAGCAACCCTGTATTAGATGGGATTTTTTAGCTCTCCCTCTATTTCTTAGAAGATGTGGTGAGCTCTGCCCCCATGCATTAGATGGGTCGCTAAGCTCTAACACAATGTATTAGATGCGATAGCAAGCTCTGTCTCAGAGTGTTAGAAGATGTGGTGAGGTCTGCCCCGATGTGATAGATGGGACGTTAAGCTCTGCAACAGAATATTAGAGTTAACATTAAGTTGTACGCACGTGAATTAGAAGATGTTGTCAGCACTGCCTCTGTGTCTTACATGGAACTTTAAGCTCACAACTGTGTTTTAAATGGGATACTAAGCTCTGTATCAGTGTGTTAGAAAATGTGGTGAGATCGTATTAGATGTAGGTGTTAGCACGTGTATTAGATGGGACATTAAGCTCTGTAACCCTGTATTAGATGGGAAGTTAAGCTCTTCCTCCATGTGTTAGAAGATGTGGTGGGCTCTGACGAAATGTGTTAGATGGGAACTTAAGCTCTGCAACCCGGGTTTCAGATTGGATGTTAAGCTCTACCTCCGTGTGTTAGAAGATGTGGTGAGCGCTGACCCCTTGTGTTTCATGGGATGATAAGCTCTGTCCCAATGTTTTAGATGGGACGATACGTTCTGCCCCCATGTGTTAGGGTTGGGTTGGGTTGTTTTACCTCTGAGCGGAACTTTTTTGCACACCATGGGCTAAATGACCAGATCACATGGACCCCGAAGACTCAGAGAATGTTGGGGGAGGGACTCGAACAGCTGTTGGGAGACAGATGGTAGCCTCCCGTCAAGGCCATCCAGCGTGTTCTTTAACGTGCACAGGGTATGACTCTCCCGCACACGGGGCCACGGCTTAAAGACCCATCCGACGGACGGCAGCCTTTTCAAGCCCTCTGTGTCCGCTACTGACCGTGCGCAGGGCGGGGAATTTTGCGGAGATAAATCTCAACGCTGACCCAGCTGGGACTCTAACCTGGGAACTACAGATTACGAGCCTGGCGCGCTACCGACTGAGCCCCCCCCCCCC
The DNA here is from genome assembly GCA_038380435.1 of Ryuthela nishihirai. Classification (NCBI taxonomy): domain Eukaryota; kingdom Metazoa; phylum Arthropoda; class Arachnida; order Araneae; family Heptathelidae; genus Ryuthela; species Ryuthela nishihirai. Next base: position 3,303,066 of record JAWZYU010000031.1, on the reverse strand, counting down.
CCCCATGTGTTAGATGGGACGTTAATTCCCCATCAACAGTGTCAATTTTCAACAATCTTCAATCAATATTTAAAGAATCATTGAAGCGGCATCATTTAACCGCAGACGACAGAGTCGCATTGCCTCCAAATTGATGAAATCTTATAATATTAATATTACGGGAAATATGTTAAGAGAGTTAACAGTGACACCTAGAATTTATCGCCAATAACAGTTTTTGCGTAAAAGGTTTATTTTTAGTGTTAGCGAGCTTTGAAAGTGGCTTTCCATTCACATAACATGGAAGTGTCTGGACACATTTTTCAACATAGTGTATATATATATATAAGATGTATATTACAATATTTAATTAGAGCTAAGCACTTAAAAGCATGCAGTTGATGTCAAGACATTATTCAGAGAAAAAATGGAGCTAAATGTTTGAAATGTTCTGCTTAAAATTGTAGAAAGAGAGAAAGAACTAAAAAAAATTTTCTAGATTTAATTTTTTGGGTGGGTTTTTTTTTCATAACAACCGGCACTTTATTTGATTCATATGATTATATGAGATAACAAGAATTACTACTCTACAAGTTGGTAATTCTGTTGCAATCAACAATTTTCACTTCACCAGAAATGTAAAATTTAATTCAGCATCAAAATTTCATTTAAACATTACATGATTTAATTTATTCAGCGTTACACCTGCTACAGTCGTTTATAAAGAGTACATCTTAACTACGAACTTTGGAGACTGGGCTTTGCTTTCGAATAAATGAGATTATCAAAACATTGAACATAGCCACCAATGTTTATTACTGGAGTATGTCAATGGGAGAGAGTGGCTTATGGCAGTCTTAATTCTTCTCTGTCTCACCTAGCAAGCTAACAATCACAGATCCTAATCCGAAGTCGTCAGACATCCATCCGATGGCTCGTTCCAGCGGGGGGCCAGGGTGTTTCAGTCGGTAGCGCGCAGATTTATCTCCGCAAAACTGCCCGCGTTGCCAATGGTCAGTAGATAACACCGATGGGCTTGGAAAGGCCGCCGTCCGTCGGATGGGATGTTAACCCGTGGTTCCATGTGCGGGTGAGCCATACCCTGTGCACGTTAAAGAACACACTGGATGGCCTTGACGGGAGGCTACCATGTCTCTCAACAGCTGTTCCTGTGGGTCTCCTCCCCCTACCTTCTCTCAGCCTTCGGGTTCCATGTGACCTGGCCATTCAGCCCATGGTGTGCAAAAAAGTGCCGCTCAGAGGTAAAACCACCCGACCCTCATTCCAGCGGAAAAAACGATGGAATAAGTGATATGACATCACGCCAGTATTTGGAGACATTATTATTTTATCTGCTAATCCATAGATGGCAGCACTAGCTAAATTAATTGCTGAGTTAACAAACAGTTTTGTTACCTCTGAGCAGCGTTTTTTTTTGCAAACAACGGGCGAAATCAACAGGTCACAAGGACACCAAGTGCATCCATTTACATCCAGCATTTTTTTTATTGTTTTAACGTTCCATACTACGGAAGGCGGCTTCTCCAAGCCATCGCTCTCCACTTTCTGATTGCTGTGGAACAGTTGGGACTCGAAACTAGGAACTGCAGATTACCAGTTTGGCTCGATACAAGCTGAACCAAGCCCTGCCGTTAGGGCAACCCCAATGCATAACCATTCCAGGCAGTCGCTTAAGACAGCCAAATTTTAAGGGCTTTGTATTCGTATTTCTATGAGTTTGCTCGAATTCCAATTCAAAATAAAATTTCAGTGAAAGTCCTAAGGTCTTCACATTGCTCTTTGAGCAGAATGATTTTAAAACCTTTGGACAAATGGATTAGATGATATTTTATTTCAGGTGTGGGGGAAGAAAATTATAATTAGTTAGCGCCACAAAAGGAAGACAGATTAATAACAATATCAGAAATACTCGAGTACTATTCGACTTCGAGTATAAGTCAATCCCCTAGTTTTGGGCCTCGGAAAGGAAGAAAATCTATATACACAGTCGTATCAGAATAATATGATCACCTACCTAATAATAGGAATAACTACCCTTGGCCCAGATGACAGCGGCGAGATGACGTGGATTCGATGCAATGAGGCCCTGGAAGGTTGCCAGAAGCATATATGCACATTCGGACTCCAGCAGAGCACGGAGGTTCTCCGTGCTCTGCTGTAGTTCCGGAGATGATGGCTCCGTGCTCTGCTGGCACGAAGTTCCGGAGATGATGTGGTTGTGGGTCCGCATGCCGAACCTGTCGTTCCAAATGGTCCCACAAGTGCTCTATGGGTTTGAGGTCGGGCAATTTCGCCAGCCAAGGGAGAACGGAGACATCGCTGTCGTGTTCCTGGAACCAGTCACGCACTACCTTAGCGACATGGTAGGGCGCATTCTCCAGTTGGTACACACCATCGCCGCATGGGTAAACGTTCAACATGATGGGATGCATGTCGTCAGCGAGGATGCACAGGTAGCCATTGGCTTCAGGGATCCATCCAGTGGTACCATTGGTCCCAGGTCATACCAGGAAAACATCCACCAGACATGCACACTGCCTTCCTGTACTTGACCAACAAGTGTGTCCGGGTGTTGGTTCTCATGTGTCTAACGCTGTATCCGTTACCTTCCGTCATTTCTGTGGAGTAGAAACCTCGATTCGTCGTGGAAGGCAACATTTTTCCACTCTTCCACTCTCCAATCACGGTAGTCCCGTGCAACTGCAGGCATCATTGCCGATGGACCATGGTTAACATGAACACCTTTACTCAACGTAGACTCCAGAAACCCATGCGTAATAGCGTTCACTCTACTGTTACCAGCGTTCATTTGAGTGGTCAATTGCTGCGCTGTTGCCCGTCGATTAGCCTTTAACAATCGAATGAGGCGACATTCTCCTCTGGGGTCGAAGTCCTTTGGGTTCCACAGTTTGGGGCCACACATTGTGCCAGTGGTCCATTCTTGGTATACCATTATTACAACATCTCGCGAACAGCCCACGGAATCTGCTGTCTCCGAGATGCTTCCACCCTTCGCACGGTAGCCGATGATCACTCCTTTATGAACGTCCATCAAATCAATACCTCTGCCCATTGTGTACACGTTACACACTATGACTGATCTGTCCTGGCCGGCTGCTTATATCACCGTGTGGTCGACCTTGTCATAGCATTCTGTGACATGTCTGGGCGGGTACACTGTGATTCCGTGGGTGTTCATATTATTCTGATACGACTGTTTATTTTCTGAAGTGTCCGAAATGAGTTGTTATTTGGACTGAAGTAGACTGTTTTCCACATGCTCGAGTGGTGAGCGAAAGCGCTTTTAATCCTCTGCCGTCCCTAGCCGGAGGATCTAGTGAGGGTTATGGAGAGGAGCGAGTAAACAATAAACTTCAGACTGAGTGTTGCTGGCAAACAGGAAAGAAGTTGTTAAGCGCATCAAAGGGGCGTAGCTCTTTCTCAAAAGGGACCCTAAATGAACAGGATTTTGTTCAGTGTGAACCAATTTTGTTCAGTGTTCAAAAGGGACCCTAAATGAACAGGATTTTGTTCAGTGTTTCAGTGTTTCTACCTTTCAAGGTAGAGTTCTATGTGAACCTGGGTATGGTTCTGTGTGAACCAGGGGTTCGTTTCTATGTTTGCCAGGTTTTGGTTCTGTGTGAACAAAGCTAAGATTCTGTGTGAACCAGGAGTTCGTTTCTATGTGAACCAGGGTTTGTTCTGTGTGAACCAGGAGGCAGTTATTTGTGAACCAAGGTTCGGTACTCTGAGAACCAGGAGGCGGTTCTGTGTGAACCAGGTAGTTAGGCAAGGATTAAATATCGTCTCGCCGAGTTTTACGGTTGGTAAAGAGATCTCTGTACATATTTCCATATCATCACATGAATGCTTGCAGTAAAAAAAGCAGCATTCGGATTAAAGAAAGCTGGTTCGAGGAATATTAATTTATTAATTTATCTTCAAAGCCATTTCATTCTGATCTTGAGCGCAGATCAGGCCCACAGGATCGAGTACATTCCTATACGTACATGTTGTATGCATGTAAATATACTGTGTCGTCCGTCCTCTGCTCTGGTTCATTTGTTTATTTCATCTTTCTACACGACGTTTAGCACACCACGTCTGAAGCAAACCTAAGCATGGGTGTAAAAACCCGAGAATCTGTGGTCTCACCTAGGATAATGGCGAATACTAAATAAGTGAACTAATTAAACCCCCTGTATGAAGAGGCTCGGAAGAGTACGTCTCTCCTTACCTCATGTCCACGACAGGGTCCTTGTAACCTAGCTATTTTACCCATTGTGCTAAAACATACTTCTCAAAGATAAAACCACCCAATCATAACGTGATGCGAATTGAGGCGTTTCCAGTCATCACATTCTGCATTTCATTGGCTTTCGTGGTTAAGTGTAATAGGCGACGATTGGACAAGAAATTCTTTGAGGGATACTCGCCGTTCCATTTATGTGAAACATCGTATAGTGAGGTTTGTTTCATTCTGAAATTTATCTTCGACACATTTCTCCATAAAACTTAAGAAGTTACTTAGTTCTGAATATAATTCGCGATATATTCGACAGACATACTACCCAGGAATGGGAAAATCGTTCCCTGGATATCCGGTATGGCCTCGACAGGGCCGGATTAGTGTAATGACCACACCTGCCACTGCCCGGGACAATATCTTTAAGAATGGACTCACTTTTTAGGAGGGGTTCGTTTTTAGGAGGGTTGGGTTGTTTTATCTATGTGCGACACTTTTTTGCACACCGTGGGCTAAATGGCTAGGTCACAAGGATCCCGATGGCTCAGAGAAGATTTGGGGAGGAGACCCACTGGAACAGCTTTTGGGTGACAGATGGTAACCTCCCTTCAAGGCCATCCAGCGTGATCTTAAACGTGCACTGGGTATTGCTCTCCAGCACACAGGGACACGGCTAAACGTCACATCCGTCGGACTCCGGCATTTTTAAGCCCATTGTGTTCCCTACTGACCGTGTAGAAGGCGGGGAGTTTTGCACAGATAAACCTCCACGCTGACCCAGCTGGGACTCGACCTTGGGAACTGCAGAATATGAGCCTGGCGCGCTAACGACTGATCCTGTGATTGTTAGCTTTATAATTTTCAAACACGCTGTTGACTCTGCGGATGAATTAATTTGTGGTTGATTTTTAGATCATATGGGTTAAGGGATCTCTATAATAACACTGAGTCGAGTGAGAAAAGTTGGTACGTCTTGCATCGATTGGTTTAACATTGCTAGTGGAATTAGACAAGAGTGCATTTTGTCTACTTTTCTCTTTAGTTTTGTTATTGATTACGTAATGCGAAATTCTCTGCAAGGGAAAGATTATCCCAATAAATGATGTAGCGATTTCAAAATTTCTGATTTAGATTATGCAGATGATTTGGTCCTGTTGGCTACTGATGTTGATGAGATGAATTCGTTCATTAGGGCTGTTGATGAGACTGGTAATAGAGTATTTTTGGTGATAGACAGGAAACTAATGTGATGAAAATTGGTCAGGCAGATGGTGCTTCAGTTGCTTTCAATGGCTGCACTCTTGATCAAGCGTCTCACTTTAATTATCAGAATAGGAATTGCTGCTGGGACTTTTAAGAATCTATCGAGAGTATGGAAAAAATAGGCGTATACACCTAAAGACTAAAATTAGGCTTTATAATAGTTTGGTTCTTTCTAAGGTTTGTTATGCTAGCGAAATATGGACCCTTTGTAAGCAGGATAACAAGAAACTTGATGCTTTCGATTCTAGATGCTTACGCAGTATCTTGGTCATTAGGTGGTTTGACTTTGCAACTAATGATGAGGTTAGGCAAAGGAGTCGGCAACCTCTTTTGAGCATCATATTGTGCAGAGAGAGACTGCGTTGGTTTGGCCATGTTGCTCGTATGCATAGCTGCAGATTTACAAAGATCGTTTTGAACAATGTACCTAAGGGTATCAGAAAAAAGGAAGACGTAGGATGCGATGTGCAGACAATGTCAAACAGGACCTTGCTAGAATTGGCCTAGAGTGGCCAAATGCAGCAGATGTAACTCAAAAGAGACACGTCTGGATGGGAAAATTACATGGTCTCGTTGGACATCCGTAGCCCGTGGTTACATGAAGATTTTGAATGTAAAGTTCTGCAGGAGCAGAACTGTGTCTGGAAGTTTAAGGATTGCGAATAGAGTAATAACAATGAAAGGCTGATGGTTTATTTGTAATTACTTGTCTAATATCAGTTTTGGTTGGTAAAAACTGATCTTGAAATTTTTTAAGTATAGAGAGAAATATTAACAATAAATAAAAAATCGAAAATAAAAAAATATTATTTCGAATTATTTCTCAAAATAACCTAAATTTGAATGCAAAAATAACTTTTTAGTGAAAAATCAATTCCTCGATAAACTTATTTTTCTCTCTATCATAAACAGAAATTATGAAGACAACACGACGTACCCACGTGTGGATCTGTATATTCCAGCATCTTAGCAAATTGTTTCTTTCTCTTTAGGCAGCAGATATTGTCTCAGACGGCAGAGCGCCATATTTGTAATCTTCAGTTCTAACGAATCCCAACTGCGCATGATTCGAGATTTATTTCCCACATCTCTGACGACGCCCTAGACAAGAATGTGTACACTGATGGACTTGGAAAGGCCGCCGTGTATTAGATGGGATATTAAGCTCTGCCTCCGTGTGTTACAAGATGTGGCGAGGTCTGCCCCCATGCGTTAAACAGGACGTTAAGCTCTGCAAACGTGTTTAAGATGAGATATTAAGCTCTGCCTCCGTCTTAGAAGATGTGGTGAGGTCTGCCACCATGCATTGGATGGTACGTCAATCTCTGCAATCGTGTGATAGAAGTGATATTAACCTCTGCCTCCATTGTTAGATATGGAGGGTTCTGCCCCCATGCATTTGATGGTACGTCAAGCTCTGCAACCGTGTGTTAGATGGGATGTTAAGCTGTGCCTCCATTGTTAGAAGGATCATTTAACCGCAGACGAAAGAGTCACATTGTCTCCAAATTGACTCTGTCTCCATGCATTGCTCTGTCTCCATGCATTTGATGGTACGTCAAGCTCTGCAACCGTGTGTTAGATGTGATATTTAGCTCTGCCTCCATTGTTAGAAGATGTGGAGGGCTCTGTCTCCATGCATTGGATGGTACGTCAATCTCTGCAACCGTGTATTAGATGTGATATAAAGCTCTCCCTCCATTGTTAGAAGATGTGGAGGGTTCTGCCTCCATGCATTGGATGGTACGTCAAGCTCTGCAACCGTGTGTTAGATGGGATGTTAAGCTCTGCCTCCATTGTTAGAAGATGTGGAGGGTTTTGCCTCCATGCATTGGATGTTACGTCAAGCTCTGCAACCGTGTGCTAGATGGGATGTTAAGCTCTGCCTCCGTGTGCTGACTCTGTCTCCATGCTCTGACTCTGTCTCCATGCATTGCTCTGTCTCCATGCATTTGATGGTACGTCAAGCTCTGCAACCGTGTGTTAGATGTGATATTTAGCTCTGCCTCCATTGTTAGAAGATGTGGAGGGCTCTGTCTCCATGCATTGGATGGTACGTCAATCTCTGCAACCGTGTATTAGATGTGATATAAAGCTCTCCCTCCATTGTTAGAAGATGTGGAGGGTTCTGCCTCCATGCATTGGATGGTACGTCAAGCTCTGCAACCGTGTGTTAGATGGGATGTTAAGCTCTGCCTCCATTGTTAGAAGATGTGGAGGGTTCTGCCCCCATGCATTGGATGTTACGTCAAGCTCTGCAACCGTGTGCTAGATGGGATGTTAAGCTCTGCCTCCGTGTGTTGGAAGATGAGGTGAGGTCTGCCCCCCATGCGTTACGTGGGACTTTAACTTCTGTAACCTTATGTTAGACGGGATAGCAAGCTCTTCCTTCGAGTGTTTAGAAAATATGGTGAGGTCTGCCCCCCCATGCATTAGATGGGACTTTAAGTTCTGAACCATGTATTAAATAGGATAATAAGCTCTTTCTCCGTGTGTTAGAAGATGTAGTGTGCTCTACCCCCTTGCGTTACATGGATCGTTAAACTCAGCAACCGTGTGTTAGATTGGATGTTAAGGTATGCCGCCGTGTGTTAGAAGGTGTGGTGGACTCTGTTCCCATGCGTTAAGAATGGACATTAATATCGGAAACCCGTCTGTTAGATGGGATGTTTAGCTCTACCTCTATGTGTTAGAAGATGTGGTGAACTCTGCCCACCTGCTTCAGATGGGATGTTAAGATCACCACCTGTGTGTTACATGCGATAGTAAGCTCTGCCTTAGTGTGTTAGATGTGGTGAGGTCTGTTCCCGTGTATTATATGGGACGTTAAGCTCTGCAACCATGTGTTAGATTGGATGTTAAGCTATGCGCCGTGAGTTAGATGTTGTCAGCTCTGCCTCTTTGTGTTACATGGGACGTTAAGCTCAGCAACCGTGTTTTAATTGGGATACTAAGCTCTGTATCTGTGTGTCTTAGAAGATGTGGTGATATCTGCCCACGTGCCGTTAACCTCTGCAACCGTGTATTAGATGCGACATTAAGCCCTGCAACCATGAGTTTTAAGATGTGGTGAGCTCTGACTTCGTGATTCAGATGGGAAATTAAACTCTGCAGCCCATGGCTGCTTGAGGATGATGATGATGATGATGAACCCGTATTAGTTAGTAAGTTAACATCTGACTTCATGTGTTAGAAGATATCGTGGGCTCTGCCTCCCGTGCGTTATATGGGAAGTTAAACTCTGCAACCGTGAATTAGATGAAAAGTTAACCTCTGCCCCCGTGTGTTAGGTGGGAAGTTAAGCTCTGCAACGCAGGTATTAGATTGGATGTAAAACTCTACCTCAATGTGTTTGAAGATGTGGAGGGCTCTGATCCAGTGTGTTTCATGGGATTATATGTTCTGCCCCGTTCGTTAGATGGGATATTAAGTTCTGCCTCCATGTGTTAGAAGATGTGGTGAGGTCAGACATCCATCCTATGGCTCCTTGCAGCGGTGGGCGGCGGTGGTGATGGGAGTGGCTCAGTCGATAGCGCGCCAGGCTCGTACTCTGCAGTTCCCAGGTTCGAGTCCCAGCTCGGTCAGCGTTGAGATTTATCTCTGCAAATATTCCGCACCCTACCCACGGTCAGTAGACACCGATGAACATGGAAAGGCCGCTGTCCGAAGGATAGGACGTTAAGCTGTGGTCCCGTGTGCCCTATACCCTGTGCACATTAAAGAAAACGCTGGATGGTCTTAACGGTAGGCTACCATCTGTCTCCTAACAGTTGTTCTAGTAGGTCCCCTCCCCCAACCTTCTCTGTTCCTTCGGAGTCCTTATGACCTGGCCATTAAACCCATGGTGCGCAAAAAAGTGCCGCTCAGAGATAAAAAAACCCGATCCAAAGGAGCTAGATGCTGCAAACTTTGCATGAACATTTATTTCACTCAGTGGGAGAATGTAGGTTAAGTGCGAAACCCTGGTGGCAACCGAAATTGGGGGATATGGGGAGTTTAAACTTCTCAAATTCCCCACAGACTTAACATCAACGGTTGAAAGTTTTTCAAATTAACTGTTGCCACCAATAAATTTGAAAGAAGGAATGCATAAAACTAATATCTTTTTGATTTTGCGTGATAAAGTCATTTTTCAGTTTGTTGGGTCAAGAGCACTAACATCCGTGAATATTGAAGTTATTCGAAATAAGCACGAGCTAATTAAACACGAGATTCTTTGTTGAAGTAAAAGCTTCAAAAAATAAATATTCGTATCGGAAATTAAATTCATTAATTTATTTTGAAAAGTTATGTAAAATTTAATAAACGTATACCTCATACGTTAATTAATAAACGTTATAATACGTTAAGTAATAAATAATGTTTTCCAATAACAATAATAAATTTTTCGTAGTCCTTAAACACTTTGTGGTCAACTTAAAACATATCTTTATTTTTCTATAAAGTTAAATATTCTTGTCACACTGTATCGGATTAACTCTGGTGGGTACAAAATGATTTGAAAAGTTTGATTATTTGAACGAGGCAATTTCGTGTTTTGGTTAACTTCTGACTTGGGGAGGGGTATACGGTACTTCAAAATATGCCCATTTCTTTCTTTCCCTAAAAGAGAGGGATGAATATTAAACCAGAGAACACTTTCTTCTTTTTTTACGTATCTTTGTAATGTTTTGTTCACTCCTCATTGGCTTATTTTGTTCATTTGTTTCTCGGTTTGCTATTATGTTTATGAAAACAGTAGTTTTACCATATCTCCCTCCGTTGGGTTTGGAATGTGCACAGTCCGCCAGGTTCGAGTCCCAACTGGGTCAACGTTGAGATTTATCTCCGAAAAACTCGCCGCCCGTCCCAGGAGAGTACCAGACACCACTGGACTTGGAAGGGCCGCCGTGGTTAAGTCGTGGTTCCTGATGTGGAACAACCATACCCTGTGAACGTTAAAGAACACGATTAATGGCCTTGATGGGAGGCTACCATCTCTCTCCGAAATGGTAATCCGATGGATCCCCTCCGCCAACCTCCTCTGAGCCATCGGGATTTTGTGACCAGGCCATTTAGACCACTGTGTGCAAAAAAGATGATATAAGATAGAATTGATATTAGATATTGTTATAAACATTAAATTTCAGTATTGTCATGTGCATTACGTTTCGATATTGATATAAGCATTACGTGTCACTATTGTAATAAGCATCGTGTTTCATAATGTTAGAATTTCTTTTTAAACTTCTTTTCATCATGTTACAACTTCTCTTAAAATTTCTTTTCAGTATGTTACAACTTCTTTTTTAAATTTAGTGCATTTGTCCTCTTGTGATTTGTACAAAAATTATATCCGGAATATAAAGTAACGAGTGGAATTTTTTATTTCTGAGTGGCACGTTTCTGCAGCCGCCCTGCGCACAGTCAGTAGGGGACACCGATAGGCTTGGAAAGGCCGCCGCCCGTCGGACGGGACGTTAAGCCGTGGCCCCGTGGCCCGGAGAGCCACACCATGTGCACGTTAAATAACACGCTGGATAGCCTTGGCGGGAGGCTACCATCTGTCTCCCAACAGCTCTTCCAGTGGGTCTCCTCCCCCAACCTTCTCTGAGACTTCGGGGTCCTTGTAACCTGGCCATTTAGCCCATTGTGTACAAAAAAGTGCCGCTCAGAGTTAAACAACCCAACGTTTTTGCATACAATGGACTAAGCATAAATGGACATTTATTTGCATAAATGGACACGAGATTGACGTTTTTGCATAAATGGACTAAGTTGCCAGATCACAGGAACCCCTAAAGGTTAAGAGAAATTTGGCTCTATAATTTTTTTTACATTGTGGTCCGTAAATGGTACCTAACATAAAGTGAAAAAATAGCTGTGTACTAATCCCCAGCGATGATGCACAGAACCGGCCACCTCTAGCGTCTAATGTCCGATCCTGTCTTTCCGTGGTGCAGGCCTTTAGTACCTTTCAAAAGAGATATTCTCTTTTGGAAGGGAACGGAAGTGGTGGGCTGCCAGTATAGTACAGCCTACTGATCTGGTCATCTATGGCCACTTTTTCTTTTTTTTTTTCACCATGCTGAGGAGTAGTCAACTTCACAGGGTCCTGGTGCTGACCATTTATACCTACTAGACTGGACTTGTTTATGGATTTAGGCTTGATTATGGATTCGGACTTGCTGCAGTGGTGGGCTTCTGTTGAGGGAGAATCTGCCCCTGTGTTTTCTGCTTGCTTCTAGGTTGCCAGCCCTAAGTGAACAGAGGCATGGGATACCTTATATCAGCTGGTGGATAATCCCGATCGGAGGCCATCGCAAGTACCTGAACCTCACCTAGCTAGTTCGGCATCATCAATCCTAAGCAATGTATCTCAAACAGGCCATTTGGCTCTTGAAAACGTCCACTTGAAAAGGTGGTGTCTGAAGTTCCTACCAGCATCTGTGACTTCAGCCTTTAGCGGAGGAGGAACAGGTCTTTGTCCCATGCCTCCGATCTGGGGGCTGTTTCATATTGTTGGCCCTACCTGTCTCAATAAACCTAGTTTCTTTAAAAATCCTACTGATCATTTTCTCTCTGCAGGAACATGGAACGTGATAACATTAAATAGAGATTATTTTCTTGATGATCTCACGCATTAATTCCATCACTATAACCTAGATCAGGCATCGGCAACCTATGACCCGCGGGTCACCAAGTGACCCACTTGAGTTCCGCAAATAAAGTATAATATATAAAAATAAATTATAAAACATAAGCATGAAACAAACACTTTGAGAAAGTATAAATAATAAGATTAACATTTTGGTGTGATTACAAAGTTGCAGAAATGAACATAGGCGGAATACAGCGACATTGTCCGAACGAATCTCATCTGTTTTATTCACGTTAAAGACGAAGTAGATGTAAACAAGAGTAGATGTGTGATCAGGGCTCCTATTGGTCGGCTGGCTCTCTGAATGCGTGCCACACCTGCAACCGACCAATAGGAGCCCTGCCCACCTGCTGATCACGCATCTACTCTTGTCTACGTTTACTTCGTCTTTAACGTGAATAAACAGTAGTTCAGAAGCGCGAGAACAGTTACCTAAGCGAAATAATTATTATTTTTATTACCATGGACAAACAAAAAGCAAAAAAGAGATTATTTCAAGATGTGTGGACTGAAAAGTATGGATGTATGGAAAATGGTGACAAATTGATATGTACTTTACGTACAGATATAATTACCGCCAGGACCTTTTCTTCAAAATATAAAGATGTGAGTGAAATGCAAAATGATGAAAAATATGAATACATTGCTAAACGTGTATTAAATTATGGTAAAATAAATTTTTGAAGATATTTGTTATCAACCACAATTACGCTACATCTGCCAGCTTTATTGCAGCTCTTAGTATTGGTACCAACGGAAAACCGTTTACAGACGGCGAATTTTTGAAAAACGCATTCATAAATTTTTCCGAACATTTATTCAATGACTTCGCAAATAAAAAACAAATAATTGAGAGAATTAATGAAATGACATTGTCGGCCAGAAGCCGTCCCGTGGCCGAGTGGTTAGCACTCTTGGCTACTGATCTAAGGGACCTGGGTTCCAGCCCGGATTAGGCATGGATGTGTGTGTCGTTTTTCTGCTGAGGTCCTGCCATCCTCTCAGATCTCCTACTGTGGCATATAAACTGGCAGGCTCCTGTCAGACCTCTGTGGCAAGCAGCTGCTTGAGGGGGTATTATATTGTCGGCCAGAACAGTTCAGTGTCGCATTGAAGATATGGCAAAAAACATTGACGCACAGGTCAAAAATGATTTGTTATCTAGTGACGTAATTAGCATTGCACTCGATGAAAGTTCAGATGTAAATAGTATGGCTAGGCTGGCAATTATTATTAGATTTGCATCAATAAATAGTTCGAACGTTAATGAAGAATTATGCGTTCTTGCTTCAATGAATGACATGATCAAAGGCATTGATATTTTCCGTCAAGTACAAGAGTTTACAAATTTCAAAAATGGGAAAATATTGGATTTAAAAAGTAAATTGTTTTCCATAAAAACTGATGGTGCTCCGGCTATGAGAGGAAAAATTGTTGGATTTGTGAAACTAATGGAAAATGAACTTGGCCGCCCACTTTTATCGTTCCATTGTATCATACATGAAGAAATTTTATTTGCAAAGGCATCTACGCAACAACTTAAGGATATAATGGAAAAGGTTGTTAAGATCGTAAACATAATAGTAGCACGATCTGCATTAACACACAGGCGCTTCAAAGCTTTTTTGGAGGAAATTGAATCGAAATACGGAGATTTACTGTTACATGCTGAAGTACGATGGTTAAGTCGAGGCAAAGTTCTTAATAGATTTGTAGAGTGCTTTGATGATATACAAATATTTCTTTACGAAATCGGTGAAATTGATCTCGAGCTCAATGATAAACAATGGTGTTTAAGACTTTTTGTTCTTAAGAGACATAATGAACCATTATAATGATTTCAACGTACGACTCCAAGGAAATAATCACACAATTTTGAAAATGTAAGAGGAATGGAAGAGTTTTTGTTCGAAATTAATATTTTTTGAAACTTACATAAAAACTAAAATATTTCTTTTCTTTCCCTTACATAAGAAAGCTAACATGAGAAAGAAAATATCGATGAAAGCAATCTAACTATGTTCGAAAGATGTATTTTGAAGATTAAAAGTGAATTTGAAAGTAGATTTCAAATTTTTAAGAAGCACGGGGAAATGTTTACATTTATAATAAAGCACGAGAAATATGGGAAAATGTTTTAGATTTGCAGTATTTTGAATATTTTAAAATTGACAATTTAAGTTTAGAAATGATTGATTTTAAAAGTTCAACGTTGTGGACGGACAAATTCAAGACATTGCGGAAAGATTTAGAAAACACGGAAGATTATCAACTTCTCATGATATCATCGTGTTGGGCATCACTTCCTACGAAGTTTTCATCTTTGAAAAAAATTGGCTTTGCCATTTTGTCCGCGTTCGGTTCTACTTATAAATGTGAACAAATATTTTCACATATCAAATTTATTTTAAGTAAGAACAGGAGCAGATTAACTACCGAAAATTCAGACGCTTGTATTTGTCTTAAAGTGACTAAGTATAAACCAGACTTGACTAAATTGACGTCACAAATTCATCATCAGGGGAGCCATTGATAACGAAGAGAACGCTTATAAATAAAGTTCCTAAATTATTAACAAACTGAAACTTAACAATTATATTTGTTTTCATAATAATTAGAATTATAACTTTTTTTATGTTTTGAGTTTAAAACCATATTGTAATAGTGTTCTCAATAAAATTTATCTTATTATTCACTAACGGACTGTTTTAAAATGAAAATACCCATTGACCCGAACTGTCTTCTTAATAGTCACATTTTGGTTGATTTTGACCCGCAGCCAAAAAAGGTTGCCGACGTCTGACCTAGATATTCGAGGCTTGAAAGAGACCAGAAATACAGGAAAAGACGTGATACTTAAAATAACTCTAAATTTCTCTTTTGAGGCAGGGATGATGGAAAGCATCTCCAAGATCTATATTTGCTTCTCAGCAGCCACGCCAATGATGCTCTTCTACGATACAAATGCATTAATGAAAGATTTCTTACAGCAAAATTTAAAACAAAAATTAAAAACTTGAATATCATCTGTTATTACGTCCCCATAGAGAACTCATAAAAACAAAAAGGGTACGTTTTACAGACAGCTTCAGGATATTTTAAATTCTGTGAAGAAAGGAGATATTTCTCTTGTGCTAGGTGACTTCAAGGCTAACGTTGGTACTGACTCTGACTTTTGGGCAGGAGTTTTAGATACTTTTGGCGTTGGTTCCAATGTCAATGGGCGACGTCTCCTACAGGTAAGTAAACTTAATGGATTACAAATAACTAACACATACTACAAACATCGGGACATTTATAAATAAATGTGGGTTTCACCTGATGGATTGCACAGGAATATGATAGATTATATTTTAATTAACAACAAACGGGCTAGTTCAGTTAGGAATACCAGATCATACAGGATAGCCGAAATTGGGTCTGACCGTTACCTGGTCAAGAGTGTCTTGTAGCTGAAGCTTAAGAAATGTTGCGCTAAGGTTAAGAAAATTACCTTCAACACTGAAGGTCTGAAAGATCAAGATATAGCTAAAGCATACCATGATAGGCTACTTAGTCATTATGAAAATCGTGGTTTGCTTACTGCTGAAGTTGAGAAAGAATGGGATCAGGTTAAACAAGCTTTTCTTGAAACCAACAGTAATCCTTTGGGTAAAAGGGAACAGAGGAAACAAAATTATTTCAGTGATAAGGCTATTTAACTTATTTCTGAAAATAGGAAGTGCAGAATTAATATGAATCAACACCCTACTAGTCCTAAAAGAAGGCATTACAAAGAGCTTAATAAACATGTAAAAGATCAGTTTACAGTGGCTTGGAAGCTTCGCTGAATAAGCAGAAGAAGCAGTTAGACAGCACAACAGCATGGGAACCAAAACACTAACTAACTTATCACGTACCAGATTATTAATATTTTATGTGGTAAGGAAGAGATAGGTACACAGGAATTGAGTGATAAATATGTCAAGGCGGTTGAAGTTGAAGATTCTGTGATGGCTAGGTGGGCTGAGCATTTCAGAGAAGTTCTAAATAATGTGACTATTTCTACTCCCACTGTTTCTAATGACAATAGATGCGTTTCTGACTTCAATGATGGTTATATATCACATTCCGAAGTTCCGATAGCTATCTCTAAATTAAAACTTCATAAATCCCCAGGGGTGTACGAAATCACCACTGAAATGCTTAGAGCTGGGATCATATGTGTTGTGACATGGCTGACAGAAATTTTGAATACTTTTTATGATAAAGGTGTTGTTCCTAAGGATTTCACCAGAGCTATCATTGTCCGAATGTTTTTAAAAAGGTTATCCCAGTTCTTGTGATAATTATAGGGGAATTAGTTTACTTTCTGTTCCAGGTAAAGTTCTTTGCATGATTATATTTAATAGAATTAAAAATTTGGTTAATGGACAACTGCGTGATGAACAGTATGGATTCAGATGTGGTACGGGATGTATTGATCAAATATTTTCACTTAAGCAGATTCTTGAGAAATGTTTAGAGTTTCAGAAACCTGTGGTTGCGAAACCAACGCATTCTCTCTCTGCACAATATGCTGCTCAAAGGAGGTTGATGACTCCTTCTTCCGACCTCATCATTATTTACTAAGTCAAAACAACTAATGGCCAAGATGCTGCGTAAACATCTAGATTTTTATAGATTTTAAAATGGTTTTTGACTCTGTTGACCGACATAATTTGAGGTTGATTGTTAGATCACATGGAATACCTGATAAGTTAGTTAGTGTAATGAGAGCTCTCTAGAATAATACTGAGTCGTATGTGATAGTTGGTGCGTCTTGCAGCGATTGGTTTAGCATTGTCAGTGGAGGGTGCATTCTGTCTCATTTTCTCTTAATTTAGTTATTGCTTATGTAATGCGAAATTCTATTCAAGGGAAATATTTTGGTCTTAAATAGTATAGTGATTTCAACATTTCTGATTTAGATTATGCAGATATTTTGGCCCTGTTGGCTATTGATGTTGATGAGATGAATTCGTTCATTAGGGGCTGTTGATGAGACTGTTAATAGAGTAGGTTTGGTGATAAACAGAGAAAAAAACTAAAGTGATGAAAATTGGTCAGGTAGATGATGCTTCAGTTGCTTTCAATGGCTGTGCTATTCAGGAAGTGTCTCACTTTAATTCTCTTGGGATCTATGCAACAGATACTAGTGATGTGCGACATCAGATAAATTGAAGAATAGGGATGGCCGCTGGGACTTTTAAGAATCTATGGAGAGCATGGAATAATAGGCGTATACACCTAAACACTAAAATTGGACTGTATAATAGTTTGATTCCTTCTAAGGTTAGTTATGGTAGCGAAACATCGATCTTTTGTAAGCAGGATAACAAGAAACTTGATGCCTTTGATTCCAGATGCTTTCGCAGTATCTTGGTCATTAGGTGGTTTGACTTTGTAACTAATGATGAGGTTAGGCAAAGGAGTAGGCAACCTCCTTTAAGCAGCAAATTGTGTGGAGAGAGACTCCGTTCGTTTGCCCATGTTAGCCGTATGCATAGATGCAGATTGCCAAAGATCATTATGAACAGTGTACCTAAAGGGTATCAGAAAATTGGGAAGACGTAGGATGCGATGGGCAGACAATGTCAAACAGGACTTTGCTAGAATTAGCCTAGAGTGGCCAAATGCAGCAAATGTAGCTCAAAAGAGACGCGTCTGGATGGGAAAATTACAGTCTTATTGGACTTACGTAGCCCTTGCAAAGAAGGTCTAAGGAGAAGAAGGCTAGCTTTGAACAAGCGTAAGTGGCGCAGTTCTGCGGAATTTTACCGAAGCTGAACATGGCAAATTGATGTGCAGGCACAAAAACAACTGTAACGGGCAATCTGCGCATGCGCAGTGTAATCATTTTAGCTCGCTGCAGCTATGGTTTGTCTTAACATTGGTATATATATTTTGCGATTTAACCAGTGTTTCCAAATGTCTGACAGCCATGGCTGTTTGGCACAGTGGTAGCGGATCCTAAAGTTATTCAATGAGTGTTTTATCCCTTTTAGGAATACATTTTATGATACCTGGAAAAGCCGTTGTAAGTTTATTTTGAGTAATTTTGCAGAATTTTTAAAATTAATATGTAAATTAATACATTTAATCATCTTGCAAATACATATAAGTCAATGTACATTGCAGGTTTGTGTTCCCTGGAGCATATCGATGTTCACTGTCTTTTGCACTTTGCTCTAACAGTGTAATTCCTTTTCTATGGTTGATACGGGAAGTGCCTGCTGCCATCTGTTGAACGTTTATACAAGTAAAAACTCGATATGATATTTATTGAAAATATCAGCAAGTGTATAAAATATAATTATCTAGATCATGTTATCGTGCATTGACACGTAAATCTCAATTTACTATAATGTATTAAATGCTGTAGGTTGTTCAAAATATTAAAATTTTGTTCTTTAGTATAGCTGCTACCAGTTTTACAAAATTAGACTTTATTAAAGAAAATGATTTCATTACTTTTTTGGTATTTTCTCCCTAAACGAAAAGCAAATTATGAGTGTACCTCATGAAGAAAATGAACATTTTTCAGAGTCAAAGTTTATGTAAAATTAATCACGTGATGCCAGCAATTGAAAACTTTGCTCGGCGGTGATAAAATAATGCAGGGAACTCGCTTCTCTGCCTGGATAGGTGGCTACAGTGTAAGGCACGAATTTGCCATGCTTAGAGGGAGCTGCAATTGAAACGTTTACATTACGTCTATGGAAGCTATCTCTCTTCTTCCTTAGACACTCCTTGGCTGCATAAGGATTTCGTATGTATGAATTTTATAGTTCTGCATGAGCAGAACTGTATCGCGAAATAGCTAATATTCATGAATGTTAACAAAAAATTGATGGTTCATTTGAAATTACTTGACTAATATCAGTTATGGTAGTTAAAAACTAATCTCAAAATTTTTTAAGTGTAGAAAGAAATGTTAACAAGAAATAAAAAAATTTTTCGAATTGTTTCTCAAAATAACCTAAAATTAGAATGCAAAAAGTAGTTTTTAATGAAAAGTCAATTCCATGCTAAAGTTACTTTTCTGTCTTCAATAAACAGAACTGATGAAGACAACACGACGTACACACGTGTAGGATAGGTATATTCAAGCATCTTCGCCCATTGTTTCTTCTTCTTTAGGGGAGCGGAAATTGTCTGAGACGTCAAAGTGCTCTGTTTGTAATCTGCAGTTTTAACGTTCGAGTCCCAACTGCGCCTGAGTTGAGATTTATTTCTGCCATCTCTCACGACGCCCTCGACAAGAAAGTAAACACTAATTAACTTGGAAAGGCCGCAGCGTATTAGACGGTATGTTAAGCTCTGCCTCAGTGTGTTGGAAAATGTGGTGAGCTCTGACGTGCGTTAGTTAAATCAGACGTTAAGCTTATCAAGGAATTGATTTTTCATTAAAAACCTATTTTTGCATTCGAATTTTAGGTTATTTTGAGAAATAATTCGAAAAAATATTTTTTTTTTATTTTCGTTTTTTATTTATTGTTAACATTTTTTTCTAAACATAGAAAATTTTGAGATCAGTTTTTACCTACCATAACTGATATTAGACAAGTAATTACAAATTACCCATCAATCTTCCATTGACAATTAGTAGAAATTAATTGGATACTTCCCGATACAGTTCTGCTCATGCAGAACTATAATATTCATACATACGAAATCCTTATGCAGCCAATGGCTACACAAGTACATTGGACGTGCAAAGCTCTATAATTTTTCTGCAAGCTCTATAATCGTGTACTAGATGGGATCTTAAGAACTGCAACCGTGTATTAGATCGGGTGTTAAGCTCTGCCTCCTCTGTTAGAATATACCGGGAGGCCTTCCCGCATCCGTTACATGGGACTTTAAATTCTGCAACCGTCTGTTAGATGGGATAGCAAGCTCTGCCTTCCTGTGGTTAGAATAGATGGTGTGGTCTACCCCCATGCTTTAGATGGGACGTTAAGCAATCTACATTGGAAATTAACATCTGCCTCCATGTGCTAGATGTGGTTGGCTCTGCCTCTCGTCCGTTAGGTGGGAAGTTAAGCTCCGCAACCCAGATGTAAATTGGATGTTATGCTCTGCCTCAGTGTGTTAGAAGATCTGATGATTGCTGATCCCGTGTGTTTCATGGGATGATAAGCTCTGCCCCCGTGCATGAGATGGGACGATAAGTTCTGCCCCGTTCGTTAGATGGGATGTTAACCTCTGCAACCGTGTATTAGATAGGATATTAAGTTTTGCCTCCATGTGTTAGAAGATGTGGTGAAGTCTGCCCCCCGTGCTTTGAATGGGAGTTAAACTCTACAACCCTGTATTAGATGGGTTATTTTAGCTCTCCCTCCGTTTCTTAGAAGATGTGGTGAGCTCTGCCCCCATGCATTAGATGGGTCGTTAAGCTCTGACACCATGTATTAGATGCGATAGTTAGCTCTGTCTCAGAGTGTTAGAAGATGTGGTGAGGTCTGCCCCGATGTGATAGATGTGACGTTAAGCTCTGTAACAGTCTATTAGATGGAACACTAAGTTGTACGCCGTGAGTTAGAAGATGTTGTCAGCTCTGCCTCTGTGTCTTACATGGAACTTTAATCTCACAACCGTGTTTTAAATGGAATACTCAGCTATGTATCAGTGTGTTAGAAAATGTGGTGAGATCGTATTAGATGCACGTGTTAGCACGTGTATTAGATGGGACATTAAGCTCTGTAACCCTGTATTAGATGGGAAGTTAAGCTCTTCCTCCATGTGTTAGAAGATGTGGAGGGCTCTGACCAAATGTGTTAGATGGGAACTTAAGCTCTGCAACCCGGGTTTCAGATTGGATGTTAAGCTCTACCTCCGTGTGTTAGAAGATGTGGTGAGCGCTGACCCCTTTGTTTCATGGGATGATAAGCTCTGTCCCAATGTTTTAGATGGAACGATACGTTCTGCTCCCATGTGTTAGATGGAACGTTAACTCTCTATCAGATATTTAATTTATGTTAGTGAACAAATTGTTACAAGAGTTGTGTTTTATCTCTTAAAGTATTTTTTCACAAGTGTCAAAAATTTAAGATAAATGATTCAGCTTCCATTCATTCTTCAAATATTAAACTAATATCACGGGAAATATGTTAAGAGAGTTAACAATGATATCTAGAATTTATCGCCAATAACAATTTTTGCGTAAAAGGTTTATTTTTAATGTTAGGGAACTTTGAAAGTGGCTTTCCATTCACGTGACACGAAAGTGTCAGGACAGTTTTTTCAACATAGTGTATATATCTTTAACTAATGCTGAGCTCTTAAAAATAGACATTTGATGTGCACGTTAAAGAACACGCTGGATGGCCTTAACGGGAGGCTACCATCTGTTTCCCAACAGCTTTTCCAGTTGGTCCCCTCCCCCAACCTTCTCTGTTCCTTCGGGGTCCTTGTGACCTGGCCATTTAACCCATGGTGTGCAAAAAAGTGCCGCTCAGAGATAAAACAACCCAATCCAAAGGAGCTAGATGCTGCAAACTTTGCATGAAAGTTTATTTCACTCAGTGGGAGAACGTACGCTAAGTGCGAAACCCTGGTGGCAACCAAAATTGAGTGAGGATGGGGAGATTAAACTTCTCAAATTCCCCACAGACTTAACATCAACTGTTGAAAGTTATTCAAAATATCTGTTGCTTCCAATAACTTTGAAAGAAGGAATGCATAAAACTAATATCTTTTTGATTATGATGTAATAAAGTCATTTTTCATTTTGTTGGGTCACGAGCACTAACATCCGTGTATATTGAAGTTATTCGAATTAAGCACGAGCTAATTAAACACGAGATTCTTTGTTGAAGTAAAAGCTTCAAAAACGAAACATTAGTATCGGATATTAAATTCATTAATTTATTTTGAAAAAATATGTAAAATTTAATAAACCTATACCTCATACGTTAATTAATAAACGTTATAATATGTTAAGTAATAAATAATGTTTTCCAATAACAATAATAAATTTTTTCGTAGTCCTTAAACACTTTGTGGGCAACTTGAATCATATATATTTCTTTTTCTATAAAGTTAAATATTCTTGTCACACTGTATCGGATTAACTCTGGTGGGTACAAAATGATTTGAAAAGTTTGATTATTTGAACGAGGCAATTTCGTTTTTTGGTTAACTTCTGACTTGGGGAGGGGTATACGGTATTTCGAAATTGGCCCATTTCTTTCTTCTCCTAAAAGAGAGGGATAAAAATTAAACCAGAGAATATTTGCTCCTGTTTTTTTACCTATCTCTGTAATGATTATCTCACTCGTCACTGGCCATTTTGTTCATTTCTTTCTCGGTTTGCTATTATGTTTATGAAAACAGTAGTTTTACCATATCTCCCTCCGTTGGGTTTGGAATGTACACAGTCCGCCAGGTTCGAGTCCCAGCTGGGTCAGCGTTGAGATTTATCTCCGAAAAACTCTCCGCCCGTCACAAGACAGTACCAGACACCAGTGGACTTGGAAGGGCCGCCGCGGTTAAGTCTTGGTTCCTGATGTGGGACAACCATACCCTGTGAACGTTAAAGAACACGATGGATGGCCTTGATGGGAGGCTACCATCTCTCTCCGAAATGGTAATCCGATGGATCCCCTCCACCAACCTCCTCTGAGCCATCGGGATTTTGTGACCAGGCCATTTAGACCACTGTGTGTAAAAAAGACGATATAAGATAGAATTGATATTAGATATTGTTATAAACATTATATTTCAGTATTGTCATGTGCATTACGTTTCGATATTGATATAAGCTTCACGTTTCACTATTGTAATAAGCATTGTGTTTCTTAATGTTACAACATCTTTTCAAACTTCTTTTCATCATGTTACAACTTCTCTTAAAATTTCTTTTCCGTATGTTACAACTTCTTTTTTAAATTTAGTGCATTTGTCCTCTTGTGATTGGTACAAAAATTATATCCGGAATATAAAGTAACGGGTGGGATTTTTTACTTCTGAGTGGCACGTTTTTGCAGCCGCCGTGCCCACGGTCAGTAGAGGACACCGATGGGCTTGGAAAGGCCGCCGCCCATTTGGATGGGACGTTAAGCCCTGGCTCCGTGTACGGGAGAGCCATACCCTGTGCACGTTAAATAACACGCTGGATAGCCTTGGCCGGAGTCTTCCATCTGTCTCCCAACAGCTGTTCCAGTGGATCCCCTCCCCCAACCTTCTCTGAGCCTTCTGGGTCCTTGTTACCTGGCCATTTAGTCCATTGTGTGCAAAAAAGTGCCGCTCAGAGGTAAAACAATCCAGCGTTTTTGCAGACAATGGACTAAGTTGCCAGATCACAGGAACCCACAAAGGTTAAGAGAAATTTGGCTCTATAGTTTTATTTACATTGTGGTCCGTAAATGGTAGCTAGGCATAAAGTGATAGAATAGCTGTGTACCAATTCCCAGCGATGATGCACAGAACCGGCCACCTCTAGCGTCTAATGTCTGATCCTGTCTTTTCGTGGTGCAGGCCTTTAGTACCTTTCAAAAGAGATATTCTCTTTTGGAAGGGAAAGGAAGTGGTGGGCTGCCAATTCAGTTTGGCCTACTGATCTGGTCATCTATGGCCACTTTTTTTTTCAACCCTGCTGAGGATGGGATACCTTATATCAGCTGGTGGATAATCCTGATCGGAGGCCATCGCAAGTACCTGAACCTCCCCTAGTTAGTTCGGCATCGTCAAACCTAAGTAATGTATCTCAAACAGGCCATTTGGCTCTTGAAAAAGTCCACTTGAAAAGGTGATGTCTGAAGTACCTACCAGCATCGGTGACTTCAGCCTTTAGCGGAGGAGGAACAGGTCTTTGTCCCATGCCTGCGATCTGGGGGCTGTTTCATATTGTTGGCCCTACCTGTCTCAATAAACCTAGTTTCTTTAAAAATCCTACTAATCATTTTCTCTCTGCAGGAACATGGAACATTAGGACATTAAATACAGATTATTCTCTTGATTACGTCACGCATTAATTCCAGCGCTATAACCTAGATATTCTAGGCTTGAAAGAGACCAGAACGACAGGAAAAGATGTGATACTTAAAATAACTTTAAATTTCTCTTTTGAGGCAGGGATGATGGAAAGCATCTCCAAAATCTATATTTGCTTCTCAACAGACACGCCACTGATACTCATCTACGATACAAATGCATTAATGAAAGATTTCTTACAGCAAAATTTAAAACAAAAATTAAAAACTTGAATGTCATCTGTTATTACGTCCCCACAGAAGACTCATGAAAACAAAAAGGATACGTTTTACAGAGAGCTTCAGGATATTTTGAATTCTTTGAAGAAAGGAGATATTTCTCTTGTGCTAGGTGACTTCAAGGCTAAAGTTGGTACTGACTCTGACCTTTGGGCAGGAGTTTTAAGTACTTTTGGCATTGGTAATTCCAATGGCAATGGAGGACGTCTCCTACAGATAAGTAAACATAATGGTTTGCAAATAACTAACACATACTCCAAAATTCGGGACATTTATAAATTAATGTGGGCTTAACCTGATGGATTGCACAGGAATATGATAGATTATATTTTAAATAACAGCAAACGGCCTAGTTCAGTTAGGAACACCAGATCATACAGGAGAGCCGAAATTGGGTCTGACCATTACCTGGTCAAGAGTGTCTTGTAGCTGAAGCTTAACAAATGTTGCGCTAAGGTTAAGAAAATTACATTCAACACTGAAAGTCTGAAAGATCAAGATATAGCTAAAGCATACCATGATAGCCTACTTAGTCGTTATGAAAATCGTGGTTTGCCTACTGCTGAAGTTGAGAAAGAATGGGATCAGGTTAAACAAGCTTTTCTTGAAACCAACAGTATTCTTTTGGGTAAAAGGGAACAGAGGAAACAAAATCATTTCAGTGATAAGGCTATTTAACTTGTTTTTGAAACTAGGAAGTGCAGAATTAATATGAATCAACACCCTACTTGTCCTAAAAGAAGGCATTACAAAAAGCTTAATAAACATGTAAAAGATCAGTTTACAGTGGCTTGGAGGCTTGGCTGAAAAAGCAGAAGAAGCTGTTAGACATCACAACAGCATGGGAACCAAAACACTAACTAACTTATCAGGTACCAGATTATTAATGTTTTATGTGGGAAGGAACAGATAGGTACACAGGGATTGAGGGAAAAATAAGTCAAGGCGGTTGAAGGTAAGGATTTTGTGATGGCTAAGTGGGCTGAGCATTTCAGACAAGTTCTAAATCATATGGTAAGTTCTACTGCCATTGTTTCTAATGACAATAGATGCATTTATGGCTTCAATGATGGCTCTATATCACATTCCGAAGTTGCGTTAGCTATCTCTAAATTAAAACTACATAAATCCCCAGGGGTGTACGAAATCACCATTGAAATGCTTAGAGCTGGGATCATTTGTGTTGTCACATGGCTGACTGAAATTTTGAATACTTTTTATGATAAAGGTTTTGTTCCTAAGGATTTTACTAGAGCAATCATTGTCCGAATGTTTTTAGAAAGGTGATCGCAGTTCTTGTGATAATTATAGGGGAATTAGTTTACTTTCTGTTCCAGGTAAAGATCTTTGCATGATTATACTTAATAGAATTTTGTTGATTGACAACTGCGTGATGAACAGTGTGGATTCAGAAGTGGTAGGGGATATATTGATCAAATATTTTCACTTAGGCAAATTATTGAGAAATGTTTACAGTTTCAGAAACCAGTGGTTTCCAAACCAATGCATTCTCTCTCTCCACAATATGCTGCTCAAAGGAGGTTGATGACTCCTTCTTCCAACCTCATCATTATTTACAAAGTCAAAACAAGTAATACCCAAGATACTGCGTAAGCATCTAGATCTCTTTGGATTTTAAAATGGCTTTTGACTCTGTTGACCGATATAATTTGTGGTTGATCGTTGGACCATATGGAGTACCTGATAAGTTAGTTAGTGTAATGAGAGCTCTGAGTCGTATGTTAGAGTTGGTACGTCTTGCAGCGATTGGTTTAGCATTGTCAGTGGAGGGTACATTCTGTCTCCTTTTCTCTTTAATTTAGTTATTGCTTATGTAATGCGAAATTCTTTTCAAGGGAAATATTTTGGTCTTAAATAGTCTAGTGATTTCAACATTTTTGATTTAGATTATGCAGATATTTTGCCCCTGTTGGTTATTGATGTTGATGAGATGAATTCGTTCATTAGGGGCTGTTGATGAGACTGTTAATAGAGTAGGTTTGGTGATAAACAGAGAAAAAACTAAAGTGATGAAAATTGGTCAGGTAGATGATGCTTCAGTTGCTTTCAATGGCTGTGCTATTGACCAAGTGTCTTACTTTAATTCTCTTGCGATCTATGCAACAGATAATACTGATGTGCGACATCAGATGAATAGAAGAATAGGGATGGTCTCTGGGGCTTTTAAGAATCTATGGAGAGTATGAAATAACAGGCGTATACACCTAAACATTAAAAGTAGACTGTACAATAGTTTGGTTCTTTCTAAGTTTAGTTATGGTAGCGAAACATGGACCTTTCGTAAGCAGAATAACAAGAAACTTGATACCTTTGATTCCAGACGTTTACGCAATATCTTGGTCATATAGTGGTTTGACTTTGTAACTAATGATGAGGCTAAAAGAAGGAGTCATCAACCTCTTTTGAGCAGAATATTATGCAGAGAGAGACTGAGTTGGTTTGGCCATGTTACCCGTATGCATAGCTTCAGATTGCTAAAGATCATTATGAACAGTGTACCTAAAGGGTATCAGAAAATTGGGAAGACGTAGGATGCGATGGGCAGACAATGTCAAACAGGACTTTGCTAGAATTAGCCTAGAGTGGCCAAATGCAGGAAATGTAGCTCAAAAGAGACGCGTCTGGATGGGAAAATTACAGTCTTATTGGACTTACGTAGCCCTTGCAAAGAAGGTCTAAAGAGAAGAAGGCTAGCTGTGCACAAGCGTAAGTGGCGCAGTTCTGCGGAATTTTACCGAAGCTGAACATGGCAAATTGATGTGCAGGCACAAAAACAACTGTAACGGGCAATCTGCGCATGCGCAGTGTAATCATTTTAGCTCGCTGCAGCTATGGTTTGTCTTAACATTGGTATATATATTTTGCGATTTAACCAGTGTTTCCAAATGTCTGACAGCCATGGCTGTTTGGCACAGTGGTAGCGGATCCTAAAGTTATTCAATGAGTGTTTTATCCCTTTTAGGAATACATTTTATGATACCTGGAAAAGCCGTTGTAAGTTTATTTTGAGTAATTTTGCAGAATTTTTAAAATTAATATGTAAATTAATACATTTAATCATCTTGCAAATACATATAAGTCAAGGTACATTGCAGGTTTGTGTTCCCTGGAGCATATCGATGTTCACTGTCTTTTGCACTTTGCTCTAACAGTGTAATTCCTTTTCTATGGTTGATACGGGAAGTGCCTGCTGCCATCTGTTGAACGTTTATACAAGTAAAAACTCGATATGATATTTATTGAAAATATCAGCAAGTGTATAAAATATAATTATCTAGATCATGTTATCGTGCATTGACACGTAAATCTCAATTTACTATAATGTACTAAATGCTGTAGGTTGTTCAAAATATTAAAATTTTGTTCTTTAGCATAGTGCTACCAGTTTTACAAAATTAGACTTTATTAAAGAAAATGATTTCATTACTTTTTTGGTATTTTCTCCCTAAACGAAAAGCAAATTATGAGTGTACCTCATGAAGAAAATGAACATTTTTCAGAGTCAAAGTGTATGTAAAATTAATCACGTGGTGCCAGCAATTGAAAACTTTGCTCGGCGGTGATAAAATAATGCAGGGAACTCGCTTCTCTGCCTGGATAGGTGGCTACAGTGTAATGCACGAATTTGCCATGCTTAGAGGGAGCTGCAATTGAAACGTTTACATTACGTCTATGGAAGCTATCTCTCTTCTTCCTTAGACACTCCTTGGCTGCATAAGGATTTCGTATGTATGAATTTTATAGTTCTGCATGAGCAGAACTGTATCGCGAAATAGCTAATATGAATGTTAACAAAAAATTGATGGTTCATTTGTAATTACTTGACTAATATCAGTTATGGTAGTTAAAAACTAATCTCAAAATTTTTTAAGTGTAGAAAGAAATGTTAACAAGAAATAAAAAAATTTTTCGAATTGTTTCTCAAAATAACCTAAAATTAGAATGGAAAAAGTAGTTTTTAATGAAAAGTCAATTCCATGCTAAAGTTACTTTTCTGTCTTCAATAAACAGAACTGATGAAGACAACACGACGTACACACGTGTAGGATAGGTATATTCAAGCATCTTCGCCCATTGTTTCTTCTTCTTTAGGGGAGCGGAAATTGTCTGAGACGTCAAAGTGCTATGTTTGTAATCTGCAGTTTTAACGTTCGAGTCCCAACTGCGCCTGAGTTGAGATTTATTTCCGCCATCTCTCACGACGCCCTCGACAAGAAAGTAAACACTGATTAACTTGGAAAGGCCGCAGCGTATTAGACGGTATGTTAAGCTCTGCCTCAGTGTGTTGGAAAATGTGGTGAGCTCTGACGTGCGTTAAATCAGACGTTAAACTTATCAAGGAATTGATTTTTCATTAAAAACCTATTTTTGCATTCGAATTTTAGGTTATTTTGAGAAATAATTCGAAAAAATATTTTTTTTTTATTTTCGTTTTTTATTTATTGTTAACATTTCTTTCTAAACATAGAAAATTTTGAGATCAGTTTTTACCTACCATAACTGATATTAGACAAGTAATTACAAATGATCCATCAATCTTCCATTGACAATCAGCAGAAATTAATTGGATACTTCCCGATACAGTTCTGCTCATGCAGAACTATAATATTCATACATACGAAATCCTTATCCAGCCAATGGCTACACAAGTACATTGGACGTGCAAAGCTCTATAATTTTTCTGCAAGCTCTATAATCGTGTACTAGATGGGATCTTAAGAACTGCAACCGTGTATTAGATCGGGTGTTAAGCTCTGCCTCCTCTGTTAGAATATACCGGGAGGCTTTCCAGCATCCGTTACATGGGACTTTAAATTCTGCAACCGTCTGTTAGATGGGATAGCAAGCTCTGCCTTCCTGTGGTTAGAATAGATGGTGAGGTCTACCCCCACGCTTTAGATGGGACGTTAAGCAATCTACATTGGAAATTAACATCTGCCTCCATGTGCTAGATGTGGTTGGCTCTGCCTCTCGTCCGTTAGGTGGGAAGTTAAGCTCCGCAACCCAGATGTAAATTGGATGTTATGCTCTGCCTCAGTGTGTTAGAAGATCTGATGAGTGCTGATCCCGTGTGTTTCATGGGATGATAAGCTCTGCCCCCGTGCATGAGATGGGACGATAAGTTCTGCCCCGTTCGTTAGATGGGATGTTAACCTCTGCAACCGTGTATTAGATAGGATATTAAGTTCTGCCTCCATGTGTTAGAAGATGTGGTGAAGTCTGCCCCCCGTGCTTTGGATGGGAGTTAAACTCTGCAACCCTGTATTAGATGGGTTATTTTAGCTCTCCCTCCTTTCTTAGAAGATGTGGTGAGCTCTGCCCCCATGCATTAGATGGGTCGTTAAGCTCTGACACCATGTATTAGATGCGATAGTTAGCTCTGTCTCAGAGTGTTAGAAGATGTGGTGAGGTCTGCCCCGATGTGATAGATGTGACGTTAAGCTCTGTAACAGTCTGTTAGATGGAACACTAAGTTGTACGCCGTGAGTTAGAAGATGTTGTCAGCTCTGCCTCTGTGTCTTACATGGAACTTAATCTCACAACCGTGTTTTAAATGGGATACTCAGCTATGTATCAGTGTGTTAGAAAATGTTGTGAGATCGTATTAGATGCACGTGTTAGCACGTGTATTAGATGGGACATTAAGCTCTGTAACCCTGTATTAGATGGGAAGTTAAGCTCTTCCTCCATGTGTTAGAAGATGTGGAGGGCTCTGACCAAATGTGTTAGATGGGAACTTAAGCTCTGCAACCCGGGTTTCAGATTGGATGTTAAGCTCTACCTCCGTGTGTTAGAAGATGTGGTGAGCGCTGACCCCTTTGTTTCATGGGATGATAAGCTCTGTCCCAATGTTTTAGATGGAACGATACGTTCTGCTCCCATGTGTTAGATGGAACGTTAACTCTCTATCAGATATTAAATTTATGTTAGTGAACAAATTGTTACAAGAGTTGTGTTTTATCTCTTAAAGTATTTTTTCACAAGTGTCAAAAATTTAAGATAAATGATTCAGCTTCCATTCATTCTTCAAATATTAAACTAATATCACGGGAAATATGTTAAGAGAGTTAACAATGATATTTAGAATTTATCGCCAATAACAGTTTTTGCGTAAAAGGTTTATTTTTAGTGTTAGGGAGCTTTGAAAGTGGCTTTCCATTCACGTGACACGAAAGTGTCAGGACAGTTTTTTCAACATAGTGTATATATCTTTAACTAATGCTGAGCTCTTAAAAATAGACATTTGATGTGCACGTTAAAGAACACGCTGGATGGCCTTAACGGGAGGCTACCATCTGTTTCCCAACAGCTTTTCCAGTTGGTCCCCTCCCCCAACCTTCTCTGTTCCTTCGGGGTCCTTGTGACCTGGCCATTTAACCCATGGTGTGCAAAAAAGTGCCGCTCAGAGATAAAACAACCCAATCCAAAGGAGCTAGATGCTGCAAACTTTGCATGAAAGTTTATTTCACTCAGTGGGAGAACGTACGCTAAGTGCGAAACCCTGGTGGCAACCAAAATTGAGTGAGGATGGGGAGATTAAACTTCTCAAATTCCTCACAGACTTAACATCAACTGTTGAAAGTTATTCAAAATATCTGTTGCTTCCAATAACTTTGAAAGAAGGAATGCATAAAACTAATATCTTTTTGATTATGATGTGATAAAGTCATTTTTCATTTTGTTGGGTCACGAGCACTAACATCCGTGTATATTGAAGTTATTCGAATTAAGCACGAGCTAATTAAACACGAGATTCTTTGTTGAAGTAAAAGCTTCAAAAACGAAACATTAGTATCGGATATTAAATTCATTAATTTATTTTGAAAAAATATGTAAAATTTAATAAACCTATACCTCATACGTTAATTAATAAACGTTATAATATGTTAAGTAATAAATAATGTTTTCCAATAACAATAATAAATTTTTTCGTAGTCCTTAAACACTTTGTGGGCAACTTGAATCATATATATTTCTTTTTCTATAAAGTTAAATATTCTTGTCACACTGTATCGGATTAACTCTGGTGGGTACAAAATGATTTGAAAAGTTTGATTATTTGAACGAGGCAATTTCGTTTTTTGGTTAACTTCTGACTTGGGGAGGGGTATACGGTATTTCGAAATTGGCCCATTTCTTTCTTCTCCTAAAAGAGAGGGATAAAAATTAAACCAGAGAATATTTGCTCCTTTTTTTTACCTATCTCTGTAATGATTATCTCACTCGTCACTGGCCATTTTGTTCATTTCTTTCTCGGTTTGCTATTATGTTTATGAAAACAGTAGTTTTACCATATCTCCCTCCGTTTGGTTTGGAATGTACACAGTCCGCCAGGTTCGAGTCCCAGCTGGGTCAGCGTTGAGATTTATCTCCGAAAAACTCTCCGCCCTTCACAAGACAGTACCAGACACCAGTGGACTTGGAAGGGCCGCCGCGGTTAAGTCTTGGTTCCTGATGTGGGACAACCATACCCTGTGAACGTTAAAGAACACGATGGATGGCCTTGATGGGAGGCTACCATCTCTCTCCGAAATGGTAATCCGATGGATCCCCTCCGCCAACCTCCTCTGAGCCATCGGGATTTTGTGACCAGGCCATTTAGACCACTGTGTGTAAAAAAGACGATATAAGATAGAATTGATATTAGATATTGTTATAAACATTATATTTCAGTATTGTTATGTGCATTACGTTTCGATATTGATATAAGCTTCACGTTTCACTATTGTAATAAGCATTGTGTTTCTTAATGTTACAACATCTTTTTAAACTTCTTTCCATCATGTTACAACTTCTCTTAAAATTTCTTTTCAGTATGTTACAACTTCTTTTTTAAATTTAGTGCATTTGTCCTCTTGTGAATTGTACAAAAATTATATCCGGAATATAAAGTAACGGGTGGGATTTTTTACTTCTGAGTGGCACGTTTTTGCAGCCGCCGTGCCCACGGTCAGTAGAGGACACCGATGGGCTTGGAAAGGCCGCCGCCCATTTGGATGGGACGTTAAGCCCTGGCTCCGTGTACGGGAGAGCCATACCCTGTGCACGTTAAATAACACGCTGGATAGCCTTGGCCGGAGTCTTCCATCTGTCTCCCAACAGCTGTTCCAGTGGATCCCCTCCCCCAACCTTCTCTGAGCCTTCTGGGTCCTTGTTACCTGGCCATTTAGCCCATTGTGTGCAAAAAAGTGCCGCTCAGAGGTAAAACAATCCAGCGTTTTTGCAGACAATGGACTAAGTTGCCAGATCACAGGAACCCACAAAGGTTAAGAGAAATTTGGCTCTATAGTTTTATTTACATTGTGGTCCGTAAATGGTAGCTAGGCATAAAGTGATAGAATAGCTGTGTACCAATTCCCAGCGATGATGCACAGAACCGGCCACCTCTAGCGTCTAATGTCTGATCCTGTCTTTTCGTGGTGCAGGCCTTTAGTACCTTTCAAAAGAGATATTCTCTTTTGGAAGGGAAAGGAAGTGGTGGGCTGCCAATTCAGTTTGGCCTACTGATCTGGTCATCTATGGCCACTTTTTTTTTCAACCCTGCTGAGGATGGGATACCTTATATCAGCTGGTGGATAATCCTGATCGGAGGCCATCGCAAGTACCTGAACCTCCCCTAGTTAGTTCGGCATCGTCAAACCTAAGTAATGTATCTCAAACAAGCCATTTGGCTCTTGAAAAAGTCCACTTGAAAAGGTGGTGTCTGAAGTACCTACCAGCATCGGTGACTTCAGCCTTTAGCGGAGGAGGAACAGGTCTTTGTCCCATGCCTGCGATCTGGGGGCTGTTTCATATTGTTGGCCCTACCTGTCTCAATAAACCTAGTTTCTTTAAAAATCCTACTAATCATTTTCTCTCTGCAGGAACATGGAACATTAGGACATTAAATACAGATTATTCTCTTGATGACCTCACGCATTAAATCCAGCGCTATAACCTAGATATTCTAGGCTTGAAAGAGACCAGAACGACAGGAAAAGATGTGATACTTAAAATAACTTTAAATTTTTTTTTGAGGCAGGGATGATGGAAAGCATCTCTAAAATCTATATTTGCTTCTCAACAGACACGCCATTGATACTCATCTACGATACAAATGCATTAATGAAAGATTTCTTACAGCAAAATTTAAAACAAAAATTAAAAACTTGAATGTCATCTGTTATTACGTCCCCACAGAAGACTCATGAAAACAAAAAGGATACGTTTTACAGAGAGCTTCAGGATATTTTGAATTCTTTGAAGAAAGGAGATATTTCTCTTGTGCTAGGTGACTTCAAGGCTAAAGTTGGTACTGACTCTTACCTTTGGGCAGGAGTTTTAAGTACTTTTGGCATTGGTAATTCCAATGGCAATGGAGGACGTCTCCTACAAATAAGTAAACATAATGGTTTGCAAATAACTAACACATACTCCAAAATTCGGGACATATATAAATTAATGTGGGCTTAACCTGATGGATTGCACAGGAATATGATAGATTATATTTTAAATAACAGCAAACGGCCTAGTTCAGTTAGGAACACCAGATCATACAGGAGAGCCGAAATTGGGTCTGACCATTACCTGGTCAAGAGTGTCTTGTAGCTGAAGCTTAACAAATGTTGCGCTAAGGTTAAGAAAATTACATTCAACACTGAAAGTCTGAAAGATCAAGATATAGCTAAAGCATACCATGATAGGCTACTTAGTCGTTATGAAAATCGTGGTTTGCTTACTGCTGAAGTTGAGAAAGAATGGGATCAGGTTAAACAAGCTTTTCTTGAAACCAACAGTATTCTTTTGGGTAAAAGGGAACAGAGGAAACAAAATTATTTCAGTGATAAGGCTATTTAACTTGTTTTTGAAACTAGGAAGTGCAGAATTAATATGAATCAACACCCTACTTGTCCTAAAAGAAGGCATTACAAAAAGCTTAATAAACATGTAAAAGATCAGTTTACAGTGGCTTGGAGGCTTGGCTGAAAAAGCAGAAGAAGCTGTTAGACATCACAACAGCATGGGAACCAAAACACTAACTAACTTATCAGGTACCAGATTATTAATGTTTTATGTGGGAAGGAACAGATAGGTACACAGGGATTGAGGGAAAAATAAGTCAAGGCGGTTGAAGGTAAGGATTTTGTGATGGCTAAGTGGGCTGAGCAATTCAGACAAGTTCTAAATCATATGGTAAGTTCTACTCCCATTGTTTCTAATGACAATAGATGCATTTATGGCTTCAATGATGGCTCTATATCACATTCCGAAGTTGCGTTAGCTATCTCTAAATTAAAACTACATAAATCCCCAGGGGTGTACGAAATCACCATTGAAATGCTTAGAGCTGGGATCATTTGTGTTGTCACATGGCTGACTGAAATTTTGAATACTTTTTATGATAAAGGTTTTGTTCCTAAGGATTTTACTAGAGCAATCATTGTCCGAATGTTTTTAGAAAGGTGATCGCAGTTCTTGTGATAATTATAGGGGAATTAGTTTACTTTCTGTTCCAGGTAAAGATCTTTGCATGATTATACTTAATAGAATTTTGTTGATTGACAACTGCGTGATGAACAGTGTGGATTCAGAAGTGGTAGGGGATATATTGATCAAATATTTTCACTTAGGCAAATTATTGAGAAATGTTTACAGTTTCAGAAACCAGTGGTTTCCAAACCAATGCATTCTCTCTCTCCACAATATGCTGCTCAAAGGAGGTTGATGACTCCTTCTTCCAACCTCATCATTATTTACAAAGTCAAAACAAGTAATACCCAAGATACTGCGTAAGCATCTAGATCTCTTTGGATTTTAAAATGGCTTTTGACTCTGTTGACCGATATAATTTGTGGTTGATCGTTGGACCATATGGAGTACCTGATAAGTTAGTTAGTGTAATGAGAGCTCTGAGTCGTATGTTAGAGTTGGTACGTCTTGCAGCGATTGGTTTAGCATTGTCAGTGGAGGGTACATTCTGTCTCCTTTTCTCTTTAATTTAGTTATTGCTTATGTAATGCGAAATTCTTTTCAAGGGAAATATTTTGGTCTTAAATAGTCTAGTGATTTCAACATTTTTGATTTAGATTATGCAGATATTTTGCCCCTGTTGGTTATTGATGTTGATGAGATGAATTCGTTCATTAGGGGCTGTTGATGAGACTGTTAATAGAGTAGGTTTGGTGATAAACAGAGAAAAAACTAAAGTGATGAAAATTGGTCAGGTAGATGATGCTTCAGTTGCTTTCAATGGCTGTGCTATTGACCAAGTGTCTTACTTTAATTCTCTTGCGATCTATGCAACAGATAATACTGATGTGCGACATCAGATAAATTGAAGAATAGGGATGGTCTCTGGGGCTTTTAAGAATCTATGGAGAGTATGAAATAACAGGCGTATACACCTAAACATTAAAAGTAGACTGTACAATAGTTTGGTTCTTTCTAAGTTTAGTTATGGTAGCGAAACATGGACCTTTCGTAAGCAGAATAACAAGAAACTTGATACCTTTGATTCCAGACGTTTACGCAATATCTTGGTCATATAGTGGTTTGACTTTGTAACTAATGATGAGGCTAAAAGAAGGAGTCATCAACCTCTTTTGAGCAGAATATTATGCAGAGAGAGACTGAGTTGGTTTGGCCATGTTACCCGTATGCATAGCTTCAGATTGCTAAAGATCATTATGAACAGTGTACCTAAAGGGTATCAGAAAATTGGGAAGACGTAGGATACGATGGGCAGACAATGTCAAACAGGACTTTGCTAGAATTGGCCTGCGCTGGCCAAATGCAGCAGATGTAGCTCAAAAGAGACGCGTCTGGATGGGAAAATTACAGTCTTATTGGACTTACGTAGCCCTTGCAAAGAAGGTCTAAGGAGAAGAAGGCTAGCTTTGCACAAGCGTAAGTTTCTGCGGAATTTTACCGAAGCTGAACATGGCAAATTAATGTGCAGGCACAAAAACAACTGTAACGGACAATCTGCGCATGCGAGTGTAATCATTATAGCTCACTGCAGCTATGGTTTGTCTACTATTGATGTATGTGTTCCGATTTAACCAGTGTTTCCAAATGTCTAACAGCCATGGCTGTTTGGCACAGTGGTAGCTGACCCTGAAGTTATTCAATGATTGTTTTATCCCGCTCAGGAGTACATTTTGCGATACCTGGAAAAGCCGCTGTATGTTTATTTTGAGTAATTTTGCAGAATTTTTAAAACTAACATGTAAATTAATACATTTAATCATCTTGCGAATACATATAAGTCAATGTACATTGTAGGTTTGTGTTCCCTCGAGCATATCGATGTAAATTGTCTTCTGCACTTTGCTCTAACAGCGTAATTCTTTTTTTATGGTTGATAAAAGAAGTGCCTGCTGCCATCTTTTGAACGTTTATACAAGTAAAAACTCTATATGATATTTATTTAAAATATCAGCAATTGTATAAAATATAATTATATATATCATGTTATCGTGCATTGACACATAAATCTCAATATATTATAATATACTAAATGCTGTTGGTTGTTCAAAATATTAAAATTTTGTTCTTTAGCATAGCTGCTACCAGTTTTACAAAATTATTTTTTATTAAAGAAAATGATTTCATTACTTCTTCATGTTTTCTCTATAAACGAAAAGAAATTATGAGTGCACCTCATGAAATAAATGAACATTTTTCAGAGTCAAAGCAAATATTGTATAAGAGAGAAGAGAGCTAGCTTCTATAGACGTAATGTAAACTTTTCGATTACAGCGCCCTCTAAATATGACAAATTCGTGCATTGCGGTGTAGCCACCAATACAGGGAGAGGAGCGAGTTCCCTGCATTATTTTATCACCGCCCAGCAAAGTTTTCAATTGCTTGCACCACATGATAAATTTTACATACCCTTTGACTCTGAAAAATGTTTATTTTCTTCATGAGGTACACTCATAATTTTCTTATCGTTTAGAGAGAAAATACCGAGAAGTAATGAAATCATTTTCTTTAATAAAATCTAATTTTTTAAAACTGGTAGTAGCTATGCTAAAAAACAAAATTTTAATATTTTGCACAATCTACAGCATTTAGTACATTATAGTAAATTGAGATTTACGTGTCAATGCACGATAACATGATCTATATAATTATATTTTATACAATTGCTGATATTTTAAATAAATATCACATCGAGTGTTTTACTTGTATAAACGTTCAATAGATGGCAGCAGGCACTTCCAGTATCAACCATAAAAAAGAATTACACTGTTAGAGCAAAGTTCAGAAGACAATGTACATCGATATGCTCCAGGAAACACAAACCTGCAATATACATTAACTTATATGTATTCGCAAGATGATTAAATGTATTAATTTACATATTAATTTTAAAAATTCTGCAAAATTACTCAAAATAAACATATAACGGCTTTTCCAGGTATCGTAAAATCTCCTGAGTGGGATAAAACACTCATTGAATAACTTTAGGGTAAGCTAAAACTGTGCCAAACAGCCATGGCTTTTAGACGTTTGGAAACACTGGTTAAATCGCCATATATATACCAATAGCAAGACAAACCATAACTGTAGTGGGCTAAAATGATTACACTGCGCATGCGCAGATTGTCATTACAGTTGTTTTTGTGCCTGCACATCAATTTGCCATGTTCAGCTACGGTAATATTCCGCAGAACCGCGCCACTTACGCTTGTGCAAAGCTAGCCTTCTTCTCCTTAGACCTTCTTTGGTCAAAGTGTGCGCAAAATTAATCACGTGGTGCAAGCAATTGGAAACTTTGTTCGGCGGTGTTAAAAAAAATGCTGGGAACTCGCTCCTCTCCCTGGATAGGTGATTGCCATGGATGGATGGGATTGATCTCCCTGGGTGGATTTGCCATGTTTAGAGGGCAATGCAATCCAAAAGTTTACACTACGTCTATGGAAGCTAGCTATCTTCTCCCTTAGACACTCCTTGGCTGCATAAGGATTTCATATGTATGAATTTTACAGTTCTGCATGAGCAGAACTGTATCGGGAAGTAGCTAAGATATTTCATAGAATGAGAATAATGAAAGATTGATGGTTTATTTGTAACTACTTGTCTAATATGAGTTATGGTAGTTAAAAACTAATCTCAAAACTTTTTAAGTATAGAAAGAAATGTTAACAATAAATAAATAAATGAAAATAAAAAAATATTTTTTCGAATAATTTCTCAAAATAACCTAAAATTCGAATGCAAAAATAACTTTTGAAAGAAAAGTCAATTCCTTGATAAAGTTACTTTTCTGTCTTGAATAAACAGAACTGATGAAGACAACACGACGTACACACATATACGATCTGTATATTCCAGCATCTTCGCCCATCGTTTATCTTCTTTAGGGGAGCGGAAATTGTCTCAGACGTCAAAGTGCTATGTTTGTAATCTGCAGTTTTAACGTTCGAGTCCCAACTGCGTCTGAGTTGAGATTTATTTCCGCCATCTCTCACGAGGCGATCGACAAGAAAGTAAACACTGATTAACTTGGAAAGGCCGCCGCGTATTAGACGGTATGTTAAGCTCTGCCTCAGTGTGTTAGAAGATGTGGTGAGCTCTGACGTGCGTTAAATCAGACGTTAAGTTTATCAAGGAATTGATTTCTCATTAAAAACTTATTTTTGCATTCGAATATTAGGTTATTTTGAGAAATAATTCGAAAAAATATTTTTTTATTTTCGTTTGATATTTATTGTTAACATTTCTTTCTATACTTAGAAAATTATGAGATCAGTTTTTACCTACCATAACTGATATTAGAGAAGTAATTACAAATTAATCATCAATCTTTCACTAATTATATTTGGTTAAATATGGCTGTACTTCCCGATACAGTTCTGCTCATGCAGAACTATAATATTCATACATACGAAATCCTTATGCAGCCAATGGCTACGCAGGTACACTGGACGTTAAGCTCTATAATCGTGTACTAGATGGGATCTTAAGAACTGCAACCGTGTATTAGATCGGGTGTTAAGCTCTGCCTCCTCTGTTAGAATATACCGGGAGGCCTGCCCCCATGCGTTACATGGGACTTTAAATTCTGCAAGCGTCTGTTAGATGGGATAGCAAGCTCAGCCTTCGTGTGTTTAGAAAATATGGTGAGGTCTACCCCCATGCATTAGATGGATCGTTAAGCTCTGACACCATGTATTAGATGCGTTAGTAAGCTCTGTCTCAGAGTGTTAGAAGATGTGGTGAGGTCTGCCCCCATGTGATAGATGGGAAGTTAAGCTCTGCAACAGTGTATTAGATGGGTCATTAAGTTTTACGCCGTGAGTTAGAAGATGTTGTCAGCTCTGCCTCTGTGTCTTACATGGAACTTTAAGCTCACAACCGTGTTTTAAATGGGATACTAAGCTACGTATCAGTGTGTTAGAAAAGGTGGTGAGATCGTATTAGATGCACGTGTTAGCACGTGTATTAGATGGGACATTAAGCTCTGTAACCCTGTATTAGATGGAGGTTAAGCTCTTCCTCCATGTGTTAGGAGATGTGGTGGGCTCTGACGAAATGTGTTAGATGGGAACTTAAGCTCTGCAACACGGGTTTCAGATTGCATGTTAAGCTCTACCTCCGTGTGTTAGAAGATTTGGTGACCCCTTGTGTATCATGGGATGATAAGCTCTGTCCCAATATTTCAGATGGGACGATACGTTCTGCCCCCATGTGTTAAATGGGACGTTAACTCCCCATCAACAGTGTCAATTTTCAACAATCTTCGATCAATATTTAAAGAAGCTTTGAAGCGGGATCATTTAACCGCAGACGACAGAATCGCATTGCCTCCAAATTGATGAAATCTTAAAAAATCGTCATACAAACTTCAGATATTTAATTTATGTTAGTGAACAAATTGTTACAAGAGTTGTGTTTTATCTCTTGAAGTATTTTTTCACCAATGTCAAAAATTTAAGATAAATGATTCAGCTTCCATTAATTCTTAAAATATTAAACTAATATTATGGGAAATATGTTAAGAGAGTTAACAGTGACATCTAAAATTTATCGCCAATAACAGTTTTTGCGTAAAAGGTTAATTTTTAGTGTTAGGGAGCTTTGAAAGTGGCTTTCCATTCACATAACATGGAAGTGTCCGGACACTTTTTTCAACATAGTGTATATATTTATATAAGATGTAAACTGAAAATCTTTAACTAATGCTGAGCACTTGAAATAGACAGTTGATGTCAGGACATTATTCAGAAAAAAAAGGAGCTAAATATTTGAATTGTTCTGCTTAAAATTGTAGAAAGATGGAAAAAACTAAATCAAATTTTTCTAGATTTATTTTTTTTGGGGTTTTTTCATAAAACCCGTCACTTTTTTTGATTTCTATGATCATTTGAGATAACAAGAATTCCCACTCCACTAGTTGGTAATTCTGTTGCAATCAGGAATTTTTACTTCACCAAAAATGTAAAATTTATTCTAGCATCAAAATTAAATTTAAACATTGCATGATTTAATTTATTCGGTATTACACCTGCTACAGTCGTTTGTAAAGAGTACATCTTAACTACGAAATTTGGAGACTAGGCTTTGCTTTCTTATAAATGAGATTATCTAAAACATTGAACATAGCCACCAATGTTTATTACTGGAGTATGTCAATGGGAGAGAGTGGCTTATGGCATCCTTAATTCTTCTCTGTCTCAACTAGCAAGCTAACAATCACAGATCCTAATCCTAATTGTGATTCGAAGTCGTCAGACATCCATCCGATTGCTCCTTCCAGCGGGGGGGCCGGGGTGGTTCAGTCGGTAGCGCGCAGAGTTATCTCCGTAAAACTCCCCGCCTTGCCAACGGTCAGTAGGCAACACCGATGGGTTTAGAAAGGCCGCCGTCCATCAGAAGGGAAGTTAACCCGTGGTTCTGTGTGCGGGCGAGCCATAAACTGTGCAAGTTAAAGAACACGCTAGATAAAACACGCTGCGTGTATCAAAGACTGATGGTTTATTTGTAATTACTTGCCTAATATCAGTTTTGGTTGGTAAAAACTGATCTTGAAACTTTTTAAGTATAGAAAGAAATATTAACAATAAATAAAAAAATCGAAAATAAAAAAATGTTTTTTCTCAAAACAAACTAAATTTGAATGCAAAAATAACTTTTTAATGAAAAGTCAATTCCTTGATAAAGTTACGTTTCTCTCTATCATAAACAAAAATTATGAAGACAACACGACGTACCCACGTGTGGATCTGTATATTCCAGCATCTTAGCCCATTGTTTCTTTCTCTTTAGGCAGGGAAATTGTCTCAGACGCAGAGCGCCATGTTTGTAATCTGCAGTTCTAAGGTTCGAATCCCAACTGCGCATGATTTGAGATTTATTTCCGACATCTCTAACGACGCCCTAGACAAGAATGTGTACACTAATAGACTTGGAAAGGCCGCCGTGTATTAGATGGGATATTAAGCTCTGCCTCCGTGTGTTACAAGATTTGGCGAGGTCTGCCCCCATGCATTAAACGGGACGTTAAGCTCTGCAAACGTGTTTTAGATGGGATATTAAGCTCCGCCTGCGTCTTAGAAGATATGGTGAGGTCTGCCCCAATGCGTTAGATGGTACGTTAAGCTCTGCAACAAGTGTGTTAGATGTGATGTTAAGCTCTGCCTCCATTGTTAGAAGATGTGGAGGGATCTGCCTCTATGCATTGGATGGTACGTCAAACTCTGCAACCACTGTGTTAGATGTGATGTTAAGCTCTGCCTCCATTGTTAGAAGATGTGGAGGGCTCTGTTCCATGCATTGGATGGTACGTCAAGCTCTGCAACCAGTGTGTTAGATGGGATGTTAAGCTCTGCCTCCATTGTTAGAAGATGTGGAGGGCTCTGACTCCATGCATTGGATGGTACGTCAAGCTCTGCAACCGTGTGTTAGATGGGATGTTAAGCTCTGCCTCCGTGTGTTAGAAGATGTAGTGTGCTCTACCCCGTTGCGTTACATGGATCGTTAAGCTCAGCAACCGTGGGTTAGATTGGATGTTAAGTTATGCCTCCGTGTGTTAGAAGATGTGGTGGGCTCGGCCCCCATGCGTTAGAATGGACATTAAGCTCGGAAACCCGTCTGTTAGATGGGGTGTTAAGCTCTGCCTCTATGTGTTAGAAGATGTGGTGAACTCTGCCCACCTGCTTCAGATGGGATGCTAAGATCTCCACCTGTGTGTTACATGCGATAGTAAGCTCTGTCTTAGTGTGTTAGATGTGGTGAGGTCTGCTCCCGTGTATTATATGGACGTTAAGCTCTGCAACCATGTGTTAGATTGGATGTTAAGCTATGCGCCGTGAGTTAGAAGATGTTGTCAGCTCTGCCTCTTTGTGTTACATGGGACGTTAAGCTAAGCAACCGTGTTTTAATTGGGATACTACGCTCTGTATCTGTGTGTTGGAAGATGTGGTGATATCTGCCCATGTGACATTAACCTCTGCAGCCGTGTATTAGATGGGATATATAGCCCTGACACCATGAGTTATAAGATGTGGTGAGTTCTGACTTCGTGATTCAGATGGGAAGTTAAACTCTGCAACCCTGTATTAGGTAGTAAGTTAACATCTGCCTTGATG
This sequence comes from Ryuthela nishihirai, assembly GCA_038380435.1. Lineage (NCBI taxonomy): Eukaryota > Metazoa > Arthropoda > Arachnida > Araneae > Heptathelidae > Ryuthela > Ryuthela nishihirai. The sequence goes on along the minus strand of JAWZYU010000031.1, from coordinate 3,260,082 downwards.
TGTTAGAAGATATGGTCAACAACCGTGAATTAGGTGAAAAGTTAACCTCTGCCCCCGTGTGTTAGGTGGGAAGTTAATCTCTGCAACGCAGGTATTAGATTGGATGTTAAGCTCTACCTCAGTGTGTTTGAAGATGTGGAGGGCTCTGATCCAGTGTGTTTCATGGGATTATATGTTCTGCCCCGTTCGTTAGATGGGATATTAAGTTCTGCCTCATGTGTTAGAAGATGTGGTGAGGTCAGAACTCCATCCGATGGCTCCTTGCAGCGGTGGGCGGCGGTGCTGACGGGTGTGGCTCAGTCGATAGCGCGTCACGCTCGTAATCTGCAGTTCCCAGGTTCGAGTCCCAGCTCGGTCAGCGTTGAGATTTATCTCTGCAAATATAATCCGCACCCTACGCACAGTCAGTAGACACCAATGGACATGGAAAGGCCGCTGTCACACGGTAGGATATTAAGCTGTGGTTCCGTGTGCCCTATACCCTTTGCACGTTAAAAAACACGCTGGATATCCTTGACGGGAGGCTACCATCTGTTTCCCAACAGCTTTTCCAGTGGGTCCCCTCCCCCAACCTTCTCTGTTACTTCGGGGTCCTTGTGACCTGGCCATTTAACCCATGGTGTGCAAAAAAGTGCCGCTCAGAGATAAAACAACCCAATCCAAGGGAGCTAGATGCTGCAAACTTTGCATGTACGTTTTTTTCACTCAGTGGCAGAACGTAGGCTATGTGCGAAATCCTGGTGGCAACCGAAATTGGTTGGGGATGGGGAGTTTAAACTTCTCAAAATCCCCACAGACTTAACATCAACTGTTGAAAGTTATTCAAAATATCTATTGCTTCCAATAAATTTGAAAGAAGGAATGCATAAAACTAATATCTTTTTGATTATGCGTGATGAAGTCATTTTTCAGTTTGTTGGGTCAAGAGCATTAACATCCGTGTATATTGAATTTATTCGAATTAAGCACGAGCTAATTAAACACGAGATTCTTTCTTGAAGTAAATGCTTCAAAAACTAAACATTCGTATCGGAAATTAAATTCATTAATTTATTTTGAAAAAAAAATGTAAAATTTAATAAACGTATACTTCATACGTTAATTAATAAACGTTTAAATATGTTAAGTAATAAATATTGTTTTCCAATAATAATAATAAATTTTTCGTAGTCCTTAAACACTTTGTGGGCAACTTGAATCATATATATTTCTTTTTCTATAAAGTTAAATATTCTTGGCACACTGTATCTGATTAACTCTGGAGGGTACAAAATGATTTCAAAAGTTTGATTATTTGAACGAGGCAATTTCGTTTTTTGGTTAACTTCTGACTTGGGGAGGGGAATACGGTATTTTGAAATATGACCATTTCTTTCTTTTCCTAAAAGAGAGGGATGAAAATTAAACCAGAGATTATTTGCTTCTTTTTTTTACCTATCTTTGTAATGATTATCTCACTCCTCATTGGCATATTTTGTTCATTTGTTTCTGGGTTTGCTAGTATGTTTGTGAAAACAGTAGTTTTACCATATTGTATACCTCTGTTGGGTTTGGAATGTTCACTGTCCTCCAGGTTCGAGTCCCAACTGGGTCAGCGTTGAGATTTATCTCCGAAAAACTCTTCTCCCGTCCCAGGACAGTACCAGACACCAGTGGACTTGGAAGGGCCGCCGTGGTTAAGTCGTGGTTCCTGATGTGGAACAACCATATCCTGTGAACGTTAAAGAACACGATGGATGGTCTTGATGGGATGCTACCATCTATCTCTGAAATGGTATTCCGATGGATCCCCTCCGCCAATCTTCTCTGAGCCGTCGGGATTTTGTGACCAGGCCACTTAGACCACTGTGTGCAAAAAAGATGATATAAGATAGAATTGATATTAGATATTGTTATAAACATTATATTTCAGTATTGTCATGTGCATTACGTTTTGATGTTGATATAAGCATCACGTTTCAGTATTGTTATAAGTATTGTGTTTCATAATGTTACAACTTCTCTTTAAATTTCTTTTCAGTATGTTACAACTTCTTTTTTAAATTTAGTGCATTTGTCCTCTTGTGATTTGTACATAAATTATATCCGGAATATAAAGTAACTGGTGTGATTTTTTACTTCTGTGTGGCACGTTTTTGCAGCGCCCTGCCCACGGTCAGTAGGGGACACCGATGGGCTTGGAAAGACCGCCGCCCATGGGATGGAACGTTAAGCCGTGGCTCCGTGTACGGGAGAGCCATACTCTGTGCACGTTAAATAACACGCTGGATAGCCTTGGCGGGAGGCTACCATCTGTCTCCCAACAGCTGTTCCAGTGGATCCCCTCCCCCAACCTTCTCTGAGCATTCGGGATCCTTGTGACCTGGCCATTAAGCCCATTGTGTACAAAAAACTGTCGCTCAGAGGTAAAACAACCCAACGTTTTTGCAGACAATGGATTAAGTTGCAAGATCACAGGAACCCCCAAAGGTTAAGAGAAATTTGGTTCTATAGTTTTATTTACATTGTGGTCCGTAAATAATCTCTGAAATGGTAGCAAAGCATAAAGAGAAAAAATAACTATGTACCAATCCCCAGCGATGATGCACAGAACCGTCCAATTCTAGCGTCTAATGTCCGATCCTGTCTTTTGGTGGTGCAGGCCTTTAGTACCTTTCAAAAGAGATATTCTCCTTTGGAAGGGAACGGAAGTGGTGGGCTGCCAGTTCAGTATAGCCTACTGATCTGGTCATCTATGGCCACTTTTTTTTCTTTTCAACCTTACTGAGGAATAGTCAACTTCACAGGGTCCTGATGCTGACCATTTATACCTACTAGACTGGACTTGTTTAGGGATTTAAGTTTGATTATGGATTCTGGACTTGCTGCAGTGGTGGGCTTCTGTTGAGGGAGAATCTGCGCCTGTGTTTTCTGTTTGCTTCTGGGTTGCCAGCCCTAAGTGAACAGAGGGATGGGATACTTATATCAGCTGGTGGATAATCCTGATCAGAGGCCATCGCAAGTACCTGAACCTCCCCTAGTTAGTTCGGCATCGTCAATCCTAAGTAATGTATCTCAAACAGGCCATTTGGCTCTTGAAAATTTCCACTTTAAAAGGTGGTGTCTGAAGTTCCTACCAGCATCGGTGACTTCAGCCTTTAGCAGAGGAGGAACAGGTCTTTGTCCCATGCCTGCGATCTGGGAGTTGTTTCATATTGTTGGCCCTACCTGTCTCAATATACCTAGTTTCTTTAAAAATCCTACTGATCATTTTCTCTCTGCAGGAACATGGAACGTGAGGACATTAAATAGAGATTATTCTCTTGATGACCTCACGCATTAATTCCAGCGCTATAAGCTAGATATTCTAGGCTTGAAAGAGACCAGATCGACAGGGAAAGATGTGATACTTAAAATAACTTTAAATTTCTCTTTTTGAGGCAGGGATGATGGAAAGCATCTCCAAGATCATATTTGCTTCTCAGCAGACACGCCGTTGATGCTTTCTTACGATACAAATGCATTAATGAAAGATTTCTTACAGCAAAATTTAAAACAAAAATTAAAAACTTCAATGTCATCTGTTATTACGTCCTCACAGAGGACACATGAAAACAAAAAGGATACGTTTTAGAAACAGCTTCAGTATATTTTGAATTCTGTGAAGAAAGGAGATATTTCTCTTGTGCTAGGTGACTTCAAGGCTAACGTTCGTACTGACTCTGACCTTTGGGCAGGAGTTTTGGGTACTTTTGGCATTGGTAGTTCCAATGGCATATGGGGGGACGTCTCCTACAGGTAAGTAAACTTTAGGTTTACAAATAACTAACATACACTACAAACATCAGGACATTTATAAATAAATGTGGATTTCACCTGATGGATTGCACAGGAATATCATAGATTATATTTTAAAAAACAAAAAATGTGCTAGTTCAGTTAGGAATACCAGATCATACAGGGGAGCCGAAATTGGGTCTGACCATTACCTGGTCAAGGGTGTCTTGTAGCTGAAGCTTAAGGAATGTTGCGCTAAGGTTAGGAAAATTGCCTTCAACTCTCAAGGTCTGAAAGATCAAGATATAGCCAAAGCACACCATGATAGGCTACTTAGTAATTATGAGAAATGTTTGCTTACTGTGGAAGTTGAGAAAGAATGGGATCAGGTCAAACAAGCTTTTCTTGAAACCAACAGTATTCTTTAGGGTAAAAGGGAACAGAGGACACAAAATTATTTCAGTGATAAGGCTATGGAACTTATTTCTGAAACTAGGACGTGCATAATTAATATCAATCAACACCCTACTACTCCGAAAAGAAGGCATTACAAAGAGCTTAATAAACATATAAAAGATCAGTTTACAGCTGATAAGAATCTGTAGCTTGATAGCTTGGCTGAAAAAGCAGTAGAAGCAGTTGGACAGCACAACAGCAATGGAACCAAAACACTAACTTATCAGATACCAGATTATTAATGATTTATGTGGGAAGGAAGAGATAGGTACACAGGATTGAGGGATAAATAAGGCACGGCGGTTGAAGATGAGGCTTCTGTGATGGCTAGTTGGGCTGAGCATTTCAGACAATTTCTAAATAATATGATTATTTCTACTCCCATTGTGTCTAATGACAATAAATGCATTTTTGGCTTTAATGATGACTCTATATCACATTCCGAAGTTGCGTTAGCTATCTCTAAATTAAAACTGCATAAATCCCCAGGAGTGTACGAAATCACCACTGAAATGCTTAGAGCTGGGATCATTTGTGTTGTCACATGGCTGACTGAAATTTTGAATATTTTTTATGATAAAGGTGTTGTTCCTAAGTATTTTACTAGAGCTATCACTGTCCGAATGTTTTTAAAAAGGTTATCACAGTTCTTGTGATAATTATAGGGGAATTAGTTTACTTTCTGTTCCAGGTAAAGTTCTTTGCATGATTATACTTAATAGAATTAAGAATTGGTTGATGGATTCAGATGTGCTACGGGATGTATTGATCAAATATTTCCACTTAAGCAGATTCTTGAGAAATGTTTAGAGTTTCAGAAACTTGTGGTTGCCAAACCAAAGCATTTCTCTCTCTGCACAATATGCTGCTCAAAGGAGGTTGATGACTCCTTCCAACCTCGTCATTATTTACAAAGTTAAAACAACTAATGCCCAAGATGCTGCGTAAGCATCTAGATCTCTATAGATTTTAAAATGGCTTTTGACTCTGTTGACCGACATAATTTGGGGTTGATCGTTAGACCATATGGAATACCTGATAAGTTAGTTAGTGTAATGAGAGCTCTCTAGAATAACACTGAATCTTATTTTTGAGTTGGTACGTCTTCCAGCTATTGGTTTAGCATTGTCAGTAGAGGGTGCATTCTGTCTCCTTTTCTCTTTAGTTTAGTTATTGCTTATGTAATGCGAAATTCTTTTCAAGGGAAATATTTTGGTCTTAAATAGTCTAGTGATTTCAAAATTTCTGATTTAAATTATGCAGATATTTTGGCCTTATTGGCGACTGATGTTGATGAGAGGAATTCGTTCATTAGGGTTGTTGATGAGACTGGTAATAGAGTAGGTTTGGTGATAAACAGAGAAAAAACTAAAGTGATGAAAATTGGTCAGGCAGATGGTGTTTCAGTTGCTTTCAATGGCTGTGCTATTGAGCAAGTGTCTCACTTTACTTATCTTGGGAGCTATGTAACAGATACTGGTGATGTGCGGCAAGAGATAAATAGAGGAACAGGGATTGCTCTATGGATTGATCTATCGAGAGTATGGAAAAAAATAGGCGTATACACCTAAAGACTAAAATTAGGCTGTATTATAGTTTGGTTCTTTCTAAGGTTACTTATGGTAGCGAAACATAGACCCTTTGTAAGCAGGATAACAAGAAACGTGATGCTTTAATTCTAGATGCTTACGTAGTATCTTGGGCATTAGGTGTTTTGACTTTGTAAATAATGATGAGGTTCGAAGAAGGAGTCATCAACGTCCTTTGAGTAGCATATTGTGCAGAGAGAGATTGCGTTGGTTTGGCCATGTTGCCCCTATGTATAGCTGCAGATTGTCAAAGATCGTTAGGAACAGTGTACCTACGGGTATCAGAAAAAGGGGGAGACGTAGGATGCGATCGACAGGCAGACATTGTCAAACAGGACGATGATTGACTCGGCCTAGAGTGGCCAAATGCAGCAGCTGTAGCTCAAAAGAGACGCGTTTGGATGGGAAATTACAGTCTGATTGGACTTACGTAGCCCTTGGTGCATAAGGATTTCGTATGTATGAATTTTATAGTTCTGCATGAGAAGAACTGTATCGGGAAATATCCATATATTTTAACAACTATTGTTATTGAAAGATTGATGGTTCATTTGTAATTACTTGTCTAATATCAGTTATGGTAGATAATAATTAATCTCAAAATTTTTTAAGTATAGAAAGAAATGTTAACAATAAATAAAAAAACGAAAATAAAAAAAATATTTTTTTGAATTATATCTCAAAATAACCTAAAATTCGAATGCAAAAATAGCTTTTTAATGAAAAGTCAATTCCTTGATAAAGTTATTTTTCTGTCTTCAATAAACAGAACTGATGAAGACAACACGACGTACACACGTGTACGATCTGTATATTCCAGCATCTTCGCCCATCGTTTCTTCTTCTTTCATCATCATCATCATCCTCAAGCAGCCATGGGCTACGGAGGTCCAACCATACCGTGCAATTTAGTTCTCCAAGCAAGTCTATCCTGAGCTACATCTACTGCATCTGGCCACTACACACCAATTCTAACAAGGTCCTGTTTGACATTGTCTGCCCACCGCATCCTAGGTCTCCCCTTCTTTCTGAGGCCTTTAGGCACACTGTTCATAACCCAATTCGCCAATCTATAATTATTCATACGGGCAACATGGCCAAACCAACGGAGTCTCTCTCTACCCAATATGCTGCTTAAAGGAGGTTGCAAACTCCTTTGCCTAATATCATCATTAGTTACAAAGTTGAACCACCTAATGCCCAAAATACTGCGTAAGCATCTAGTTTCCTGTTATCTTGTTTACAAAGCGTCCAAGTTTCACTACCATAACTAACCCTAGAAAGAACCAAACTATTATACAGCCTAATTTTAGTCTTTAGGTGTATACGCCTATTTCTCCACACCCTCCATAGGTTCTTAAAAGTCCCGGCAGCAATCCCTATTCGTCTGTTAATCTCATGCCGTACATCACCATTATCTCTTACATAGCTCCCAAGATAATTAAACTGTGACACCTGCTCGAGACTGCAACCATTCAGATTAACTGAATCACAGCCTGCCTGACCAATTTTCATCACTTTACTTTTCTCTCTGTTTATAACCAAACCTACTCTACTACCAGTCTCATCAACAGCTCGAATGAAAGAGTTCATCTCATCAACATCATTTGCCAAAAGGGCTAAATCATCAGCATAATCTAAATCAGAAATTTTCGTATCTCCAGCCCATTTAAGGCCAAAATCTTTCCCTTGAAGTGAATTTCGCATAACATAATCAATAACCAAGCTAAAGAGAAAAAGAGACAAAAAGGCACTCTTGTCGAATGCCAGAAGTAATGCTAAACCAATTACTACAAGCCTTACCAACTCTCACACACGACTCAGTGTTATTATAGAGAGCTTTCATAATGTTAACTAACTTGTCTGGTATACCATATGATTTCACAATCAACCACAAATTATGACGATCAACAGAGTCGAAAGCCTTTTTGAAATCAACAAAGCTAGCAGCCAAAGGTTTCTGAAACTCTAAACATTTCTCAAGAATCGGCCTAAGTGAAAATATCTGATCCACACATCCCCTACCACTTCTGAATCCCCATTGCTCATCAAGCAATTGACTGTCAACCAGATTCTTAATTCTATTAAGCACAATCATGGAAAGAACTTTACCTGGAACAGAGAGTAGGCTGATACCCCTATAGTTATCACAAGAACTGCGATCACCTTTTTTGAAAATAGGGATAACAATAGCTCTGGTAAAATCCTTAGGAACCATGCCTTTATCATAAAAGATATTCAGAATTTCAGTCATCCAAGTGGTAACCGAAACATTCCCAGCTCTAAGCATTTCCGTAGTAATTTTATCTACCCCTGGGGATTTATGAAGTTTAAGTTTAGAAACAGCCAAAATAACTTCAGATTGTGTTATAGGGCCAACATTAAAGCCACCAATGCATCTATCATCATTGCAAACAATGGGAGTAGAACTAACTACATTGTTTAGAACATCACTGAAATGCTCAGCCCACCTAGCCATGACAGAATCCTCCCCTTCTATAACCTTACCTTGTTTATCCTTCAATCCTTGTATGCCTGTCCGTTTTCTACCACACAAAACATTAACTATCTGGTACAGCTTTCTGCTGTTGCGCTGTCTAACTACTTCCTCAGCTTTGTCAGCCAAACCATCAAGCCAAAGATTTTTATCAGCAGCTAACTGATCCTTTACAAGTTTATTAAGGTCTCTGTAATGCTTTCTATTAGGACTAGTAGGGTATTGATTAAGGGCATTCCTGCAGTTCTTTCTTTCCGAAATAAGCTCAAGTGCCTTATCACTCAGATAATTTTGCCTCTTCTGCTCCTTTTTTCCTAAAAGAGTACTGTTAGTGTCCAAAAAAGCCTGTTTAAAATGATCCCATTCTTCCTCAACTTCAGTAGTAAGCAAACCATGACTGTCATAATGACTAAGTAACCTATCATGGTAAGCTTTGGCTATAACTGGATCTTTCAGAGCTTCAGTATTAAAAGTAAATTTTTTAACCCTAGCTCAGCACTTTTTAAGTTTAAGTTGCAACACACTTTTAACAAGGTAATTGTCAGATCCAATTTCAGCTCCCCTATATGCCCTGGTATTCCTAACAGAACTAGCCCATTTGCTGTTAACTAATATGTAATCAATCATATTCTTATGCAGCCCATCAGGTGAAACCCATGTGTACTTATGTATGTCGCGGTGTTTGTAATAAGTGTTAGTTATTCTGAATCCATTGAGTTTACTTACCTGTAGGAGACGTTGCCCATTGCCATTGCAGCTACCAATACCAAAAGGGCCTATTACTCCTCCCCAAAGGTCAGAGTCAGTACCAACTTTGGCATTGAAGTCACCAAGAACAAGGGTAATATCTCCTTTCTAACAGAATTCAAAATATCCTGAAGTTGTTCATAAAACCTATCCTTCTCATCCTCATCGGCATCCTCAGTGGGGGCATAACAGCAGATCTTTAGGGCAGTGGAAATTGTCTCAGACGTCAAAGTGCTTATGTTTGTAATCTGCAGTTTTAACGTTCGAGTCCCAACTGCGTCTGAGTTGAGATTTATTTCGGCCATCTCTCACGACGCCCTATACAAGAAAGTAAACACTGATTAACTTGGAAAGGCCGTCGCGTATTAGACGGTATGTGAAGCTCTGGCTTAGTGAGTTAGAAAATGTGGTGAGCTCTGACGTGCGTTAAATCAGATGTTAAGCTTATCAAGGAATTGATTTTTCATTAAAAACTTATTTTTGCATTCGAATTTTAGGTTATTTTGATAAATAATTCGAAAATATTTTTTTTTATTTTCGTTTTTTATTTATTGTTATTCATTTCATTCATTTCAATTATACATTTCTTTCTGTACTTGGAAAATTTTGAGATCAGTTTTTACCTACCATAACTTATATTAGAGAAGTAATTACAAATTAATCATCAATCTTTCATTGACTATGCTTATTTAAATATTTGGATATTTCTCGTTACAGTTCTGCTCATGCAGAACTATAATATTTATACATACGAAATCCTTATGCAGCCAATGGTTATGCAAGTACACTGGACGTTAAGCTCTATAATCGTGTACTTGATGGGATCTTAAGAACTGCAACCGTGTGTTAGATCGGGTGTTAAGCTCTGCCTCCTCTCTTAGAATATACCGGGAGGCCTGCCCCCCAAGCGTTACATGGGACTTTAAATTCTGCAAGCGTCTGTTAGATGGGATAGCAAGCTCTGCCTTCGTGTGTTTCGAAAATATGGTGAGGTCTACCCCCGTGCATTATATGGGACGTTAAGCAACCTACATTGGAAATTGACATGTGGATGGCTCTGCCTCTCGTCCGTTAGGTGGGAAGTTAAGCTCTGCAACCCAGGTGTAAATTTGGATGATAAGCTCCGCCTCATTGTGTTAGAAGATGTGATGAGTGCTGATCCCGTGTGCTTCATGGGATGATAAGCTCTGCCCCCGTGCATAAGATGGGACGATAAGTTCTTCCCCGTTCGTTAGATGGGATGTTAACCTCTGCAACCGTGTATTAGATATGATATTAAGTTAAGCCTCCATGTGTTAGAAGATGTGGTGAGGTCTGCCACCCGTGCTTTAGATGGGAGTTAAATTTTGCAATCCTGTATTAGATGGGATTTTTTATCTCTCCCTCTATTTCTTAGAAGATGTGGTGAGCTCTGGCCCCATGTGATAGATGGGACGTTAAGCTCTGCAACAGTGTATTAGATGGGACATTAAGTTTTACGCCGTGAGTTAGAAGATGTTGTCAGCTCTGCCTCTGTGTCTTGCATGGAACTTTAAGCTCACAACAAATGGGATACTAAGCTACGTATCAGTGTGTTAGAAAAGATGGTGAGATCGTATTAGATGCACATGTTAGCACGTGTATTAGATGGGACATTAAGCTCGGTAACTCTGTATTAGATGGGAAGTTAAGCTCTTTCTCCATGTGTTAGAAGATGTGGTGGGCTCTGACGAAATGTGTTAGATGGGAACTTAAGCTCTGCAACCCGGTTTTCAGATTGGATATTAAGCTCTGCCTCCTTGTGTCAGAAGATCTGGTGTGTGCTGACCCCTTGTATCAGCATGTTCATGGGATGATAAGCTCTGTCCCAATGTTGTAGATGGCACGATACGTTCTGCCCCCATGTGTTAGATGGGACGTTAACTCCACATCAACAGTGTCAATTTTCAACAATCTTCTATCAATATTTAAAGAGTCATTGATGCTGGATCATTTAACCGCAGACGACAGAGTCTTATTGCCTCCAAATTTATGAAATCTTAAAAAATCGTAATACAAACTTCAGATATTTAATTTATGTTAGTGAACAAATTGTTACAAGAGTTGTGTTTTATCTCTTGAAGTATGTTTTCACCAGTGTCAAAAATTTAAGATAAATGATTCAGCTTCCATTCATTCTTAAAATATTAAACTAATATTACGGGAAATATGTTAAGAGAGTTAACAATGACATCTAAAATTTATCGTCAATAACAGTTTTTTCGTAAAAGGTTTATTTTTAGTGTTAGGGAGCTTTGAATGTGGCTTTCCATTCACATAACATGGAAGTGTCCGGACACTTTTTTCAAAATAGTGTATATATAAGAAGTAAACTGAAAGTCTTTAACTAGTGCTGAGCACTTAAAAACAGACATTTGATGTTAGGACATTATTCAAAAAAAAAATGGAGCCAAATACTTGAAATGGTCTGCTTAAAATTGTAGAAAGAAGGAAGAAATTAAAAAAAATTTTTCTAGATTTAATTTTTTTGGGGTTTTTTCATAATAACCGGCACTTTATTTGATTTCCATGATTATTTATGATAACAAGAATTACTACTGTACTAGTTGGTAATTCTGTTGCAGTCAGCAATTTTTACTTCACCAGAAAGGTAAAATTTAATTGAAACATTACATGATTTAATTTATTCAGCATTACATCCTTAATTCTTCTCTGTCTCACCTAGCAAGCTAACAATCACAGATCCTAATCCTAATTGTGATTCGAAGTCGTCAGACATCCATCCGATGGCTCCTTCCAGCGGGGGGCCGGGGTGGTTCAGTCGGTAGCGCGCAGATTAATCTCCGCAAAACTCCCCGACTTGCCAACGGTCAGTAGGCAACACCGATGGGCTTAGCAAGGCCGCGGTTCGTCAGAAGAGAAGTTAACCCGTGGTTCCGTGTGCGGGTAAGCCATACACTGTGCATGTTAAAGAACACGCTAGATGGCCTTAACTGGAGGCTACCATCTGTCTCCCAACAGCTGTTCCAGTGGGTCTCCTCTCCCAACCTTCTCTGAGTCTTCGGGTTCCATGTGACCTGGCCATTCAGCCCATGGTGTGCAAAAAATTGCCGCTCAGGGGTGAAACAACCCGACCCTCCTTCCAGCGTGACATCACGCTAGTATTTTGAGACATTATTATTTTATCTGCTAATCCATAGATGGCAGCACTAGCTAAATTACTTGCTGAGTTAGCAAACATCTTTGTTACCTCTGAGCATCATTTCTTTTTTTGCAAACAACGGGCAAAATAAACAGGTCCAAGGACACCAAGTGCATCCATTTGCATCCAGCATTTTTTTTATTGTTTTAACATTCCATTCTACGGAAGGCGGCTTCTCCAAGCCCATCGCTCTCCACTTACTCATTGCTGTGGAACAGTTGCGACTCGAACCTAGGAAATGCAGATTACCAGTTTGGGTCGATACAAACTGAACCAAGCCCTGTCGTTAGGACAGCCCCAACTGCTTAACCATTCCAAGCAGTCGCTTAAGGCAGCCAAATTTAAAGGGCTTTGTATTCGTATTTGGATGAGTTTGCTCGAATCCCAATTCAAATTAAAAGTTCGGTTAAAGTCCTGAGGTCTTCACAATACACTTTGAGCAGAATGATTTTAAAACCTTTGGACTACTGGATTAGATGACATTTTATTTCAGATGTGGGGGAAGAAAATTATAATCAGTTAGCGCCACAAAAGAAAGACAGATTAATAATAATATCAAAAATACTCGAGTACTACTCGACTTCGAGTATAAGTCAATCCCCTAGTTTTGGGCCTCAGAAAGGAAGAGTCGTATCAGAATAATATGACCACCTACCTAATAATAGGATTAACAACCCTTGGCCCAGATGACAGCGGCGAGATGACGAGGCATGGACGCAATGAGGCCCTGGAGGGTTGCCAGAAGCACACATGTCCATTCGGATTCCAGTAGAGCACGGATTTTCCGGAGATGACGTGGTTGTGGGTCCGCATTTCCGGTTGTGAGTCCGTGGTTGTGGGTCCGCATTTCCGGTTGTGAGTCCGTGGTTGTGGGTCCGCATTTCCGGTTGTGAGTCCGTGGTTGTGGGTCCGAACCTGTCGTTCCAAATGGTCCCACAAGTGCTCTATAGTATTGAGGTCGGACAATTTCGCCAGCCAAGGGAGAACGGAGACATCGCTGTCGTGTTCCTGGAAACAGTCACGCACCACCTTAGCGACATGGCAAGGCGCATTCTCTTATTGGTAGACACCTCACCGCAAGGGTAAACATTCAAAATGTAGGGATGCATGTTGTCAGCGAGGATGCACAGGTAGCCATTGGTTTTAGGGACACATCCAGTGGTGCCATCGGTCCCAGGTCATACCAGGAAAACATCCCCCAGACATGCACACTGCCACAGCCGGCCTGTACTTGACCAACAACTGTGTCCGGGTGTTGATTCTCATGTGTCTAACGCTGTATCCGCCACCTTCCGTCACTTCTCTGGAGTAGAAACCTCGATTCGTCGTGGAAGGCAACGCTTTTCCAGTCTTGCACTGTCCAATCACGGTAGTCCCGTGCAAACTGCAGGCATCATTGCCGATGGACCTTGGTTAACATGGGCACCTTTTCTCAGCGTAGACTCCAGAAACCCATGCGTAACAGCGTTCACTCTACTGTTATCGGGGACACTTATCTGGATCCCCAGCGTTCATTTTAGTGGTCAATTGCTGCGCTATTGCGCATCGATTGGCCTTTAACAATCGAATGAGGCGCCATTCTCCTCTGGGGTCGATTTCCTTTGGGGCTGCACAGTTTGGGGCCACACAATGTGCCAGTGGTCCATTCTTGGTATACCCTTATTACAGCACCTCGCGAACAGCCCACGGAATCTGCTGTCTCAGAGATGCTTCCACCATTGGCACGGTAGCCGATGATCATTCCTTTATGAACGTCCGTCAAATCAATACCTCTGCCCATTGTGCTCACGTTACTCACTATGACTCATCTGTCGTGGCAGGCTGCTTATATCACCGCGTGGTCGACCTTGTCTTATGCACTCTGTAACATGTCTGGGCGGGTACACTGTGATTCCGTTGGTGTTCCTATCATTCTGATACGACTGTTTATTTTCTGAAGTGTCCGAAATGGGAATGTGGCTCATGAGTTGTTATTTGGACTGAACTAGACTGTTTTCCACATGCTCGAGAGGTGAGCGAAAGCGCTTTTAATCCTCTGCCGTCACTAGCCGGAGGATCTAGTGAGGGTTATGGAGAGGAGAGAGTAAGCAATAAGCTTCAGACTGAGTGTTGCTGGGAAACAGGAAAGAAGTTTGTTAAGCGCATCAAAGGGGCGTAGCTCTTTCTCAAATGGGACCCTAAATGAACAGGGTTTGGTTCAGTGTGAAGCAAGGTAGAGTTCTGTGTGGAAGGGTATGGTTCTGTGTGAACCAGGGGTTCGTTTCTATGTTTGCCAGGGTTTAGGTCTCTGTGAACCACGGAAAGATTCTGTGTGAACCAGGGTTCTATTCTGTGGGAACCAGGTGGCGGTTTTGTGTGAACCAAGGTTCGGTACTCTGAGAACCAGGAGGCGATTCTGTGTGAACCAGGTAGTTTGGCAAGGATTAAATATTCTCTCACCGAGTTTTGCGGTTGGTAAAGAGATCTCTATACATATTTCCAGATCATCAGATGAATGCTTGCAGTAAAAAAAGCGCATTCGGATTAAAGATCTGATTGGAGGAATATTTATTTATTAATATATCAGTAAAGCCATTTCATTCTGATCTTGAGCGCAGCTCAGGCCCATGAAATCGAGTACATTCCTATACATACATGTTGTATGCATGTAAATAAACTGGGTCGACCGTCCTCTGCTCTGGTTCATTTGTTTATTTCATCTTTCTACACGACGTTTAGCACAGCACGTCTGAAGCACACCTAAGCATGGTTGTAAAAACCCGTGAATGTGTGGTCTCACCTAGGATAATGGCGTATACTGATTAAGTGAACTAATTAAACCCCCTCTATGAAGAGGCTGGGAAGAGTACGTCTCTCCTTACCTCAGGTCCACGACAGGGTGCTTCTAACCTAGCTATTTAACCCATTGTGCTAAAAAAATACATCTCAAAGAACGTGACGCGAATTGATGCATTTCCAGTCATCACATTCTGCATTTCATTGGCTTTTGTGGTTAAGTGTAATAGGCCACGATTGGACAAGAAACTCTTTGAGGGATACTCGCCGTTCCATTTATGTAAAACATTGTAGAGTAAGGTTTGATTAATTCTGAAATTTATCATCGACACATTTCTCCATAAAACTGAAGCAGTTACTTAGTTTTGAATATAATTCGCGATATATTCGACACACATACTACCCAGGAATGGGAAAATCCTTCCCTGGATTTCCGGTATTGCCTCGACAGGGCCGGATTATGTAATGACCACACCTGCCACAGCCCGAGACAGTATCTTTAAGAATGTACTCACTTTTAAGGAGTGGGTTCTTTTTTACGAGGGTTGGGTTGTTTTACCTCTCGCGGCACTTTTTTGCCCACCGTGGGCTAAATGGCCAGGTCACAAGGACTCCAAAGGCTCAGAGAAGGTTGGGGGAGGGGACCCACTGAAACAGCTGATGGAAGACAGATGGTAGCCTCCCGTTAAGACCATCCAGCGTGATCTTTAGCGTGCACAGGGTATGGCTCTCCCGCACACAGAGACACGGCTAAACGTCACATCCAACGGACGGCGGCCTTTCCAAGCCGATCGTGTTCCCTACTGACCGTGGAGAAGGCGGGGAGTTTTGCACAGATAAACCTCCACGCTGAATCAGCTGGGACTCGAACTTCGGAACTGCAGAATACGAGCAATGTGCGCTAACGACTGATCCTGTAATTGCTAGCTTTATAGATTTCAAAAACGCTTTTGACTCTGCGGATCGACATAATTTGTTGTTGATTGTTAGATCATATGGAATACCTGATAAATTACTGTAATGACAGCTCTCTATAATAACACTGAATCCAGTGAAAGAGTTGATACATTTTGCAGCGATTGGTTTAGCATTGCCAGTGGAGTTAGACAACGGTCTAGAGATTTCAAAATTTCTGATTTAGATTATGCAGATGATTTGGTCCTGTTGGCTACTGATGATGAGATGAATTCGTTCATTAGGGCTGTTGATGAGACTAGTAATAGAGTATTTTTGGTGATAGACAGGAAACTAATGTGATGAAAATTGGTCAGGCAGATGGTGCTTCAGTTGCTTTCAATGGCTGCACTCTTGATCAAGCGTGTCACTTTAATTATCAGAATAGGAATTGCTGCTGGGACTTTTAAGCATCTATGGAGAGTATGGAATAATAGGCGTACAGACCAAAAGACTAAAATAAGGCTCTATAATAGTTTGGTTCTTTCTAAGTTTTATTATGGTAGCGAAACATGGACCTTTTGTAAGCAGGATAACAAGGAACTTGATACCTTTGATTCCAGATGTTTACGCAATATCTTGGTTATTAGGTGGTTTGACTTTGTAACTAATGATGAGGTTAGGCAAAGGAGTCGGCAACCTCCTTTGAGCAGCATATTTTGCAGAGAGAGACTGAGTTTTGTTTGGCCATGTTACCCGTATGCATAGATGCAGATTTCCAAAGATCGTTTTGAACAGTGTACCTAAGGGTATCAGAAAAAGGGGGAGACGTAAGATGCGATGGGCAGACAATGTCACACAGGACGATGATAGAATTGGTCTAGAGTGGCCAAATGCAGCAGATGTAGCTCAAAAGAGACATGTCTGAATGGGAATTACACAGGGTGGTTGGATAACCGTAGCCCTTGGC
Organism: Ryuthela nishihirai; assembly: GCA_038380435.1. Classification (NCBI taxonomy): domain Eukaryota; kingdom Metazoa; phylum Arthropoda; class Arachnida; order Araneae; family Heptathelidae; genus Ryuthela; species Ryuthela nishihirai. The sequence continues at coordinate 3,243,217 of JAWZYU010000031.1, read as the reverse complement.
TACATCAAAATTTTGAATGTAAAGTTCTGCTGGAAGTTTAAGGATTGTTGAATACGTACTAACAATGAAAGACTGATCATTTATTTGTAATTACTTCTCTAATATCAGTTTTGGTAGGTAAAAACTGATCTTGAAACTTTTTAAGTATAGAAAGAAATATTAACAATAAATAACAAAACGAAAATAAAAAAAATATTTTTCTGAAAACAACCTAAATTTGAATGCAAAAATAACTTTTTAATGAAAAGTCAATTCCTCGATAAACTTACGTTTCCGTCTATGATAAACAGAAATAATGAAGACAACACGACGTACTCACGTGTGGATCTGTATATTCCAGCATCTTAGCCCATTGTTTCTTTCTCTTTAGGCACCGGAAATTGTCTCAGACGGAAGAACTCCATGTTTGTAATCTGCAGTTCTAACGTGCGAATCCCAACTGCGCTTGACTTGAGATTTGTTTACGACATCTCTAACGACGCACTAGACAAGAATGTGTACACTGATGGACTTGGAAAGGCCGCCGTGTATTAGATGGGATATTAAGCTCTGCCTCCGTGTGTTACAAGATGTCGTGAGGTCTGCCCCCATGCATTAAACGGGACGTTAAGCTCTGCAAACGTGTTTTAGATGGGATATTAAGCTCCGCCTGCGTCTTAGAAGATATGGTGAGGTCTACCCCAATGCGTTAGATGGGACGTTAAGCTCTCCAACAAGTGTGTTAGATGTGATGTTAAGCTCTGCCTCCATTGTTAGAAGATGTGGAGGGATCTGCCTCCATGCACTGGATGGTACGTCAAACTCTGCAACCACTGTGTTAGATGGGATGTTAAGCTCTGCCTCCATTGTTAGAAGTTGTGTAGGGATCTGCCTCCATGCATTGGATGGTACGTCAAGCTCTGCAACCGTGTGTTAGATGAGATGTTAAGATCTGCCTCCATTGTTAGAAGATGTTGAGGGCTCTGCCTCCATGCATTGGATGGTACATCAAGCTCTGCAAATGTGTATTAGATGTGATGTTAAGATCTGCCTCCATTGTTAGAAGATGTGGATGGCTCTGCCTCCATGCATTGGATGGTACGTCAAGTTCTGCAACCGTGTGTTAGATGTGATGTTAAGCTCTGCCTCCATTGTTAGAAGATGTGGAGGGCTCTGCCTCCATGCATTGGATGGTACGTCAAGCCCTGCAACCATGTGTTTGATATGATGTTAAGCTCTGCCTCCATTGTTAGAACATGTGGAGGGTTCTGCCTCCATACATTGGATGGTACGTCAATCTCTGGAACCATGTGTTAGATGGGATGTTAAGCTCTGCCTCCAATGTTAGAAGATGTGGAGGGTTCTGCCTCCATACATTGGATGGTACGTCAAGCTCTGCAAACGTGTGTTAGATGTGATGTTAAGCTGTGCCTCCATTGTTAGAAAATGTGGAGGGCTCTGCTTCCATGCATTGGATGGTACGTCAAGCTCTGCAACCGTGTGTTAGATGTGATGTTAAGATCTGCCTCCATTGTTAGAAGATGTGGAGGGTTCTCCCTCAATGCATTGGATGGTACGTCAAGCTCTGCAACCGTGTGTTAGATGTGATGTTAAGCTCTGCCTCCATTGTTAGAAGATGTGGAGGGCTCTGCCTCCATGCATTGGATGGTACGTCAAGCTCTGCAACCGTGTGTATGATGTGATGTTAAGCTCTGCCTCCATTGTTAGAAGATGTGGAGGGCTCTGCCCCCATGCATTGATGGTACGTCAATCTCTGGAACCGTGTGTTAGATGGGATGTTAAGCTCTGCCTCCATTGTTAGAAGATGTGGAGGGTTCTGCCTCCATGCATTGGATGGTACGTCAAGCTCTGCAACCGTGTGTTTGATGGGATGTTAAGCTCTACCTCCATTTTTAGAACATGTGGAAAGTTTTGCCTCCATGCATTGGATGGTACGTCAAGCTCTGCAACCGTGTGTTAAATATGATATTAAGCTCTGCCTCCAATGTTAGAAGATGTGGAGGGCTCTGCCTCCATACATTGGATGGTACGTCAAGCTCTGCAAACTTGTGTTAGATGTGATGTTAAGCTCTGCCTCCATTGTTAGAAGATGTGGAGGGCTCTGCCCCCATGCATTGAATGGTACGTCAAACTCTACAACCAGGTGTTTGATGTGATGTTAAGCTCTGCCTCCAATGTTAGAAGATGTGGAGGGTTCTGTCTCCATACATTGGATGGTACGTCAAGCTCTGCAACCGTGTGTTAGATGGGATGTTAAGCTCTGCCTCCATTGTTAGAAGATGTGGAGGACTCTGCCTCCATGCATTGGATGGTACGTCAAGCTCTGCAACCATGTGTTTGATGTGATGTTAAGCTCTGCCTCCATTGTTAGAACATGTGGAGAGTTCTGCCTCCATGCGTTGGATGGGACGTCAAGCTCTGCAACCGTGTGTTAAATGTGATGTTAAGCTCTGCCTCCATTGTTACAGATGTGGAGGGCTCTGCCTCCACACATTGGATGGTACGTCAAGCTCTGCAAACGTGTGTTAGATGTGATGTTAAGCTCTGCCTCCATTGTTAGAAGATGTGGAGGGCTCTGCCCCCATGCATTGGATGGTACCTCAATCTCTGGAACCGTGTGTTAGATGGGATGTTAAGCTCTGCCTCCAATGTTAGAAGATGTAGAGGGTTCTGCCTCCATACATTGGATGGTACGTCAAGCTCTGCAAACGTGTGTTAGATGTGATGTTAAGCTCTGCCTCCATTGTTAGAAGACGTGGAGGGCTCTGCCTCCATGCATTGGATGGTACGTCAAGCTCTGCAACCATGTGTTTGATGTGATGTTAAGCTCTGCTTCCATTGTTAGAACATGTGGAGAGTTCTGCCTCCATGCATTGGATGGTACGTCAAGCTCTGCAACCGTGTGTTAAATGTGATGTTAAGCTCTGCCTCCATTGTTAGAAGATGTGGAGGGCTCTGCCTCCATACATTAGATGGTACGTCAAGCTCTGCAACCGTGTGTTAGATGTGATGTTAAGCTCTGCCTCCATTGTTTGAAGATGTGGTGGGTTCTGCCTCCATACATTGGATGGTACGTCAAGCTCTGCAAACGTGTGTTAGATGTGATGTTAATCTCTGCCTCCATTGTTAGAAGATGTGGAGGGCTCTGCCCCCATGCATTGGATGGTACGTCAATCTCTGGAACCGTGTGTTAGATGGGATGTTATGCTCTGCCTCCAATGTTAGAAGATGTGGAGGAATCTGCCTCCATACATTGGATAGTACGTCAAGCTCTGCAAACGTGTGTTAGATGTGATGTTAAGCTATGCCTCCATTGTTAGAAGATGTGGAGGGCTCTGACTCCATGCATTGGATGGTACGTCAAGCTCTGCAACCGTGTGTTAGATGAGAAGTTAAGCTCTGCCTCCATTGTTAGAAGATGTGGAGTGCTCTGCCTCCATTGTTAGAAGATGTGGAGTGCTCTGCCTCCATGCATTGGATGGTACGTCAAGCTCTGCAACCGTGTTTTAGATGTGATGTTAAGCTCTGCCTCCATTGTTAGAAGATGTGGAGGCTTCTGCCCCCATGCACTGGATGGTACGTCAAGCTCTGCAACCGTGTGTTAGATGTGAAGTTAAGCTCTGCATTAATTGTTGGAAGATGTAGAGGGTTCTGCCTAAATGCATTGGATGGTACGTCAAGCTCTGCAACCGTGTGTTAGATGTGATGTTAAGCTCTGCCTCCATTGTTAGAAGATGTGGAGGGTTCTGCTTCCATGCATTGGATGGTACGTCAAGCTCTGCAACCGTGTGTTAGATGTGATGTTAAGCTCTGCCACCGTGTGCTGGAAGATGTAGTGAGGTCTGCCCCCATGCGTTACATGGGACTTTAACTTCTGCAACCGTCTGTTAGATGGGATAGTAAGCTCTGCTCCCGTGTGTTTAGAAAATTTGGTGAAGTCTGCCCCCCATGCATTAGATGGGACGTTAAGTTCTGCAACTGTCTGTTAGAAGATGTAGTGTGCTCTACCCCCTTGCGTTACATGGATCGTTAAGCTCAGCAACCGTGTGTTAGACTGGATGTTAAGTTATGCCTCCGTGTGTTAGAAGATGTGGTGGGCGCTGCCTCCATGCGTTAGAATGGACATTAAGCTCGGAAACCCGTCTGTTAGATGGGATGTTAAGCTCTGCCTTTATGTGTTACAAGATGTGGTGAACTCTGCCCACCTGCTTCAGATGGGATGTTAAGATCTCCACCTGTGTGTTTCATGCGATAGTAAGCTCTGTCTTAGTGTGTTAGATGTGGTGAGGTCTGCTCCCGTGTGTTATATGGGACGTTAAGCTCTGCAACCCTGTGTTAGATTGGATGTTAAGCTATGCGCCGTGAGTTAGAAGATGTTGTCAGCTCTGAATCTTTGTGTAACATGGGAGGTTAAGCTCAGCAACCGTGTTTTAATTGGGATATTAAGCTCTGTATCTGTGTGTTAGAAGATGTGGTGATATCTGCACACGTGATGTTAACCTCTGCAACCGTGTATTAGATGGGATATTAAGCCCTGCCACCATGAGTTATAAGATGTCGTGAGCTCTGACTTCGTGATTCAGATGGGAAGTTAAACTCTGCAACCCTGTATTAGGTAGTAAGTTAACATCTGACTTCATGTGTTAGAAGATATCGTGGGCTCTGCCTCCCGTGTGTTAGGTGGGAAGTTAAGCTCTGCAACGCAGGTATTAGATTGGATGTTAAGCTCTACCTCTGTATCTGTGTGTTAGAAGATGTGGTGATATCTGCACACGTGATGTTAACCTCTGCAACCGTGTATTAGATGGGATATTAAGCCCTGCCACCATGAGTTATAAGATGTCGTGAGCTCTGACTTCGTGATTCAGATGGGAAGTTAAACTCTGCAACCCTGTATTAGGTAGTAAGTTAACATCTGACTTCATGTGTTAGAAGATATCGTGGGCTCTGCCTCCCGTGTGTTAGGTGGGAAGTTAAGCTCTGCAACGCAGGTATTAGATTGGATGTTAAGCTCTACCTCAGTGTATTTGAAGATGTGGAGGGCTCTGATCCAGTGTGTTTCATGGGATTATATGTTCTGCCCTGTTCGTTAGATGGGATATTAAGTTCTGCCTCCATGTGTTAGAAGATGTGGTGAGGTCAGACATCCATCCGATGGCTCCTTGCAGCGGTGGGCGGGGGTGGTAGTGGGGGTGGCTCAGTCGATAGCGCGCCAAGCTCGTAATCTGCAGTTCCCAGTTTCCAGTCCCAGCTCGGTCAGCGTTGAGATTTATCTCTGCAAATATTCCGTACCCTACGCACAGTCAGTAGACACCGATGGACATGAAAAGGCCGCTGTCACACGATAGGATATTAAGCTGTGGTCCCGTGTGCCCTATACCCATTGCACGTTAAAAAACACGCTGGATATCCTTGACGGGAGACTACCATCTGTTTCCCAACAGCTGTTCCAGTGGGTCCCATCCCCCAACCTTGTCTAAGCCTTCGGGGTCCTTGTGACCTGGCTATTTAACCCATAGTGTGCAAAAAAGTGCCACTCAGAGATAAAAAAAACCCGATCCAAAGGAGCTAGATGCTGCAAACTTTGCATGAACGTTTATTTCACTCAGTGGGAGAATGAAGGCTAAGTGCGAAACCCTGGTGGCAACCGAAATTGGGGTATATGGGGAGTTTAAACTTCTCAAAATCCCCATAGACTTAACATCAACGGTTGAAAGTTTTTCAAATTAACTGTTGCCACCAATAAATTTGAAAGAAGGAATGCATAAAACTAATATCTTTTTGATTTTGCGTGATAAAGTCATTTTTCAGTTTGTTGGGTCAAGAGCACTAACATCCGTGTATATTGAAGTTATTCGAATTAAGCACGAGCTAATTAAACACGAGACTTCTTTTTAAACTTCTTTTCATCATGTTACAACTTCTCTTTAAATTTCTTTTCAGCATGTTACAACTTCTTTTTTAAATTTAGTGCATTTGTCCTCTTGTGATTTGTACAAAAATTTTTTCCGGAATATAAAGTAACGGGTGGGATTTTTTACTTCTGAGTGGCACGTTTTTGCAGCCGCCCTGCCCATGGTCAGTAGGGGACACCGATGGGCTTGGAAGTTAGTTAGACAGCACAACAGCATGGGAACCAAAACACTAACTAACTTATCACGTACCAGATTAGAAATATTTTATATGGGAAGGAAGAGATAGGTACACAGAGATTGAGGGAAAAATAAGGCAAGGCGATTGAAGGTGAGGATTCTGTGATGGCTAGGTGGGCTGAGTATTTCAGAGAAGTTCTAAATAATGTGATTGTTTCCACTCCCACTGTTTTTAATGACAATAGATGCATTTCTGGCTTCTATGATGGCTCTATATCACATTCCGAAGTTGCGTTAGCTATCTCTAAATTAAAACTGCATAAATCGCCAGGGGATCCCCATTGTCCGAATGCTTTTAAAAAGGTTATCGCAGTTCTTGTGATAATTATAGGGGAGTTATTTTACTTTCTGTTCCAGGTAAAGGTCTTTGCATGATTATACTTAATAGAATTAAAAATTTGGTTGATGGACAATTGCGTGATGAACAGTGTGGATTCAGAAGTTGTATGTGATGTATTGATCAAATATTTTCACTTAGGCAAATTATTGAGAAATGTTTAGAGTTTCAGAAACCTGTGGTTGCCAAACCAACGCAGTCTCTCTCTGCACAATATGCTCCTCAAAGGAGGTTGATGACTCCTTCTAACAACTAATGCTTCTGACAACTAATGCCCAAGATGCTGCGTAAGCATCTAGATCTTTATAGATTTTAAAATAACTTTTGACTCTGTTGACCGACATAATTTGTGGTTGATTGTTAGATCATATGGAATATCTGATAAGTTAGTTAGTGTAATCAGAGATCTCTAGAATAAAACTGAGTCGTATGTTAGAGTTGGTACTTCTTGCAGCGATTGGTTTAGCATTGTCAGTGGAGGGTGCATTCTGTCTCATTTTCTCTTTAGTTTACTTATTGATTATGTAATGCGAAATTTTTTCAAGGGAAATATTTTGGTCTTAAATAGTCTAGTGATTTCGAAATTTCTGATTTAGATTATGCATATATTTTGTCTCTGTTGGCTATTAATGTTGATGAGATGAATTCGTTCATTAGGGGCTGTTGATGAGACTGTTTATAGAGTAGGTTTGGTGATAAGCAGAGAAAAAACTAAAGTGATGAAAATTGGTCAGGCAGATGGTGCTTCAGTTGATTTCAATGGCTGTGCTATTGAGCAAGTGTCACTCTCATTCCCTTGGGATCTATGCAACAGATACTAGTGATGTGAGACATCAGATAAATAGAAGAATAGGGATGGTAGCTGGGACTTTTAAGAATCTATGAAGAGTATGGAATAATAGGCGTATGCACCTAAAGACTAATATTAGGCTGTATAATAGTTTGGTTCTTTCGAAGGTTAGTTATGATAGCGAAATATGGACCCTTTGTAAGCAGGATAATAAGAAACTTGATGCCATTGATTCTAGATGCTTACGCAGTTTCTTGGACATTATGTGGTTTGACCTTCTAAGTAATGGTGAGGTTAGAAGAAGCAGTCATCAACCTCTTTTGAGGAGCATATTGTACACAGAGAGACTGCGTTGGTCTGGCCATGTTGCCCGTATGTATAGCTGCAGATTGCCAAAAATCGTTATGAACAGTTTACCTAAGGGTATCAGAAAACTGAGGAGACGTAGGATGCAATGGGCAGAGAATGTCAAACAGGACCTTGCTAGAACTGACCTACACTGGCCAAATGCAGCAGATGTAGCTCAAAAGAGACGCGTCTGGAATTAAAAATGACAGTCGGATTGGACTTACGTAGCCCTAGCAAAGAAGGTCTAAGGAGAAGAAGGCTAGCTTTGCACAAGCGTAAGTGGCTCTGTTCTGCGGAATTTTACCGGAGCTGAACATGGCAAATTGATGTGCAGGCACAAAAACAACTCTAACACGTCAATCTGCGCATGCGCAGTGTAATTATTTTAGCTCACTAGAGCCATGGTTTGTCTTAATATTGGTATATATATTTTGCAATTTAACCAGTGTTTCCAAATATCTGACAGTCATGGCTGTTTGGCACAGTGGTAGCTGACCCTAAAGTCATTCAATGAGTGTTTTATCCCGCTCAGGAGTACATTTTACGATACCTCGAAAAGCCGTTGTATGTTTATTTTGAGTAATTTTGCAGATTTTTTAAAATTAAAATGTAAATTAATACATTAAATCATCTTGCGAATACATATAAGTCAATGTACATTGCAGGTTTGTGTTCCCTGGAGCATATCCATGTACATTGTCTTCTACACTTTGCTCTAACAGTGTAATTCTTTCTTTATGGTTGATACGGGAAGTGCCTGCTAACATCTGATGAACGTTTATACAAGTAAAAACTCGATATGATATTTATTGAAAATATCAGCAATTGTATAAAATATAATTATATATATATATATCATGTTATCCTGCATTGACACAAAGATCTCAATTCATTATAATATACTAAATGCTGTAAGTTGTTCAAAATATTAAACTTTTGTTCTTTAGCATAGCTACTAGCAGTTTTACAAAATTGGATATTATTAAAAAAAATGATTTCATTACTTCTCAATATTTTTTATCTAAGCGAAAAGAATATTATGATTGTACTTCATGAAGAAATTAAACATTTTTCAGTTTCAAAGTATATGTAGAATTAGACATGGGGTGTAAGCAATTAAAAACTTTGCTCGGCGGTGCAAAAATAATACAGGGAACTCGCTCCTCTCACTGGATAGGTGGCTTCACCGCAATGCACGAATTTGCCATGTTTAGAGGACGCTGCAATCGAAAAGTTTACATTATGTCTACTAGCATCTATGTATAGCATTATGTCTACTAGCATTATGAAGCTAGCTCTCTTCTCCCTTAGACACTCCTTGTCGTGTACTAGATGGGATCTTAAGAACTGCAACCATGTATTAGATCGGGTGTTAAGCTCTGCCTCCTGTGTTAGAATATACCGGGAGGCCTGCCCCCATGCGTTACATGGGACTTTAAATTTTGCAAGCGTCTGTTAGATGGGATAGCAAGCTCTGCCTTCGTGTGTTTAGAAAATATGATGAGGTCTACCCCCATGAATTAGATGGGACGTTAAGCAACCTACATGGAAAATTAACATCTGCCTCCATGTGCTAGATGTTGTTGGCTCTGCCTCTCGTCCGTTAGGTGGGAAGTTAAGCTCTGTAACTAAGGAGTTAGATTGGATGTTAAGCACTGCCTCAGTGTGTTAGAAGATGTGATGAGTGCTGATCCCGTGTGTTTCATGGGATGATAAGATCTGCCCCCGTGCATGAGATGGGACGATAGGTTATGCTGCGTTCATTAGATGGGATGTTAACTTCAGCATCCGTGTATTAGATGGGATATTAAGTCCGGTCTCCATGTGTTAGAAGATATGGTGAGGTCTGCCCCCCGTGCTTTACATGGGAGTTAAACTTAGCAACCCTGTATTAGGTGGGATTTTTAGCTCTCCCTCCGTTTCTTAGAAGATGTGATGAGCTCTGCCCCATGCATTAGATGGATCGTTAAGTTCTGACACCATATATTAGATGCGATAGTAAGCTCTGTCTCAGAGTGTTAGATGTGGTGAGGTCTGCTCCCATGTGATAGATGGGACGATATGCTCTACAACAGTGTATTAGATGGGACATTAAGTTGTCCGTCGTGAGTTAGAAGATGTTGTCAGCTCTGCCTCTATTTCTTACATGGGACTCACAACCGTGTTTTAAATGGGATACTAAGCTCTGTATCAGTGTGTTAGGAAATGTGGTGAGATCGTATTAGATGCACATGTTAGCACGTGTATTAGATGGGATATTAAGCTCTGTAACCCTGTATTAGATGGAAGTTAAGCTCTTCCTCCATGTGTTAAAAGATGTTGTGGGCTCTGACCAAATGTGTTAGATGGGAACTTAAGCTCTGCAACCCGTCATTCAGATTGGATGTTAAGCTCTTCCTCCGTGTGTTAGAAGATGTGGTGACCCCTTGTGTTAAATGGGATGATAAGCTCTGTCCCAATATTTCAGATGGGACGATACGTTCTGCCCCCATGTGTTAAATGGGACGTTAACTCCCCATCAACAGTGTCAATTTTCAACAATCTTCGATCAATATTTAAAGAATCATTGAAGCGGGATCATTTAACCGCAGACGACAGAGTCGCATTGCCTCCAAATTGATGAAATCCTAAAAAATCGTCTTACAAACTTTAGATATTTAATTTATGTTAGTGAACAAATTGTTACAAGAGTTGTGTTTTATCTCTTGAAGTATTTTTTCACAACTGTCAAAAATTTAAGATAAATGATTCAGCTTCCATTCATTCTTAAAATATTAAACTAATACTACGGAAAATATATTAAGAAAGTTAACAGTGACATCTAGAATTTATCGCCAATAACACTTTTTGCGTAAAAGGTTTATTTTTAGTGTTAGGGAGCTTTGAAAGTGGCTTTCCATTCACATAACATGGAAGTGTCCGGACACTTTTTTCAACATAGTGTACATATATATATATATGAGACGTAAACTGAAAATCTTTAACTAATGCTGAGCACTTAAAAATAGACAGTTGATATCAGGACATTATTCAGAAAAAAATGGAGCTAAATATTTCAAATGTTCTGCTCAAAATTGTAGAAAGAGAGAAAAAACTAAAAAAAAATTTCTAGGTTTATTTTTTGGTGTTGTTTTTTCATAAAATCCGTCACTTTATTTGATTTCTATGATCAATTGACATAACAAGAATTAATACTCCCCTAGTTGGTAATTCTTTTGCAATCAGGAATTATTACTTCACCAGAAATGTAAAATTTAATTCAGCATCAAAATTTAATTTAAACATTACATGATTTAATTCCTTCAGCATTACACCTGCTACAGTCGTTCATAAAGAGTACATCTTGACTACGAACTTTGGAGACTGGGCTTTGCTTTCGAATAAATGAGATTATCTAAAACATTGAACATAGCCACCAATGTTTATTACTGTAGTATGTCAATGGGAGAGAGTGGCTTATGGCAGTCTTAATTCTTCTCTGTCTCACCTATTGTTTTAACATTCCATAATACGGAAGGCGGCTTCTCCAAGCCCATCGCTCTCCACTTTCTCATTGCTGTGGAACAGTTGGGACTCGAACCTAGGAACTGCAGATTACCATTTGACTCGATACAGACTGAACCAAGCCCTGCTGTTAGGGCAGCCCCAACTGCATAACCATTCCAAGCAGTAGCTTAAGGCAGCCAAATTTTAAGGGCTTTGTATTCGTATTTGGATGAGTTTGCTCGAATCCCAATTCAAATTAAAAGTCCAGTTAAAGTCCTGAGGTCTTCACATTACACTTTGAGCAGAATGATTTTAAAACCTTTGGACTAATGGATTAGATGACATTTTATTTCAGATGTGGGGGAAGAAAATTATAATCATTTAGCACCACAAAAGGGAAACAGATTAATAATAATATCACAAATACTCGAGTACTATTCAACTTCGAGTATAAGACAATCCATATTTTTCGGCCTCGAAAAGGAAGAAAATCTATATACACAGTCGTATCAGAATAATATGACCACCTACCTAATAATAGGAATAACTACCCTTGGCCCAGATGACAACGGCGAGATGACGTGGCATGGACGCAATGAGGCCCTCGAAAGTTGCCAGAAGCACACATGCCCTTTCGGACTCCAGCAGAGCACGGAGAACCTCCGTGCTCTGCTGGCACGGAGTTCCCGAGATGACGTGGTTGTGGGTCCGCATGCCCAACCTGTCGTTCCAAATGGTCCCACAAATGCTCTATGGGATTGAGGTCCGGCAATGTCGTCAGCCAAGGGAGAACGGAGACATCGCTGTCGTGTTCCTGGAACCAGTCACGCACCACCTTAGCGACATGGCAGGGTCATGGTCCTGTTGGTAGACACCATCACCACCAGGGTAAACGTTCAACCTGAAGGGATGCTTGTCGTCAGCGAGGATGCACAGGTATACCTGTATCTCGGAAAAGGTAGCCATTGGCTTCAGGGACCCATCCAGTGGTACCATCGGTCCTAGGTCATACTAGGAAAACATCCTCCAGACATGCACACTGACACACCCGGCCTGTACTTGACCAACAACTGTGTCCGGGTGTTGGTTTTCATGTGTCTAACGCTGTATCCGCCACCTTCCGTCACTTCTGTGGAGTACAAATTCGTCGTGGAAGGCAACATTTTTCCACTCTTCCACTGTCCAATCACGGTAGTCCCGTGCAAACTGCAGGCATCATTGCCGATGGACCTTGGTTAACATGGGCACCTTTACTCAGCGTAGACTCCAGAAACCCATGCGTAACAGCGTTCACTCTACTGTTATCGGGGAGACTTATCTGGGTCCCCGGCGCTCATTTGAGTGGTCAATTGCTGCGCTGTTGCGCGTCGATTGGCCTTTGATAATCGACGCGCAACAGCAACAAACATTGCTGCTGGGACTTTTAAGAATCTATGGAGAGTATTGAATAATAGGCGTACAGGCATAAAGACTAAAAATAGGCTGTATAATAGTTTGGTTCATCCTAAGTTTTGTTATGGTAGTGAAACATGGACCTTTTGTAAGCAGGATAATAAGGAACGTGATGTCTTTGATTCCAGATGTTTACGCAATATCTTCTTCATTAGGTGGGTTGACATTGTAACTAATGTTGAGGTTAGGTAAAGGAGTCGGCAAACTACTTTGAGCAGCATATTGTGCAGAGAGAGACTGCGTTCGTTTGGCCATGTTGCCCGACACATTTCTGCATAGCTGCAGATTTCCAAAGATCGTTTTGAACAGTGTACCTAAGGGTATCAGAAAAAGGGGGAGACGTAGGATGCGATGGGCAGACAATGTCACACAGGACGATGATAGAATTGGTCTAGAGTGGCCAAATGCAGCAGATGTAGCTCAAAAGAGACACGTCTGGATGGGAAAATTACAGAGTGTGGTTGGATAACCTAGTCCTTGGCTACATGAAAATTTTGAATGTAAAGTTCTGCAGGAGCAGAGCTGTGTCTGGAAGTTTAAGGATTGTCAAAAGAGTACCAACAATGAAAGACTGATGGTTTATTTGTAATTACTTGTCTAATATCAGTTTTGGTTGGTAAAGACTGATCTTCAAACATTTTAAGTGTAGAAAAAAATATTAACAATTAATAAAAAAGCGAAAATAAAAAAATATTTTTTCTCAAAATAAACTAAATTTGAATGCAAAAATAACTCTTTAATGAAAAGTCAATTCCTCGATAAATTACTTTTCTCTCTATCATAAACAGAAATTATGAAGACAACACGACCTACCCACGTGTGGATCTGTATATTCCAGCATCTTAGCCCATTGTTTCTTTCTCTTTAGGCAGCGGAAGTTGTCTCAGACGGCAGAGCGCCATGTTTGTAATCTGCAGTTCTAACGTTTGAATCCCAACTGCGCATGATTTGAGATTTATTTCCGACATCTCTGACGATGCCCTAGACAAGAATGTGTACACTGATGTACTTGGAAAGGCCGCCGTGTATTAGATGGGATATTAAACTCTGCCTCCGTGTGTTACAAGATGTGGCGAGGTCTGCTCCCATGCGTTAAACGGGACGTTAAGCTCTGCAAACGTGTATTAGATGGGATATTAAGCTCTGACTCCGTCTTAGAAGATGTGGTGAGGTCTGCCCCAATGCGTTAGATGGGACGTTAAGCTCTACAACCAGTGTGTTAGATGTGATGTTAAGCTCTGCCTCCATTGTTAGAAGATGTGGAGGGCTCTGCCTCCATGCATTGGATGGTACGTCAACCTCTGCAAACGTGTGTTAGATGGGATGTCCAACCTGCGCCTCCCAATGCGAGTGCCAACTGCGCCTCCCAATGCGAGTGCCAACTGCGCCTGAGTTGAGATTTATTTCCGCCATCTCTCACGACGCCCTCGACAAGAAAGTAAACACTGATTAACTTGGAAAGGCCTCCGCGTATTAGACGGTATGTTAAGCTCTGCCTCAGTGTGTTAGAAAATGTGATGAGTTCTGACGTGCGTTAAATCAGATGTTAAGCTTATCAAGAAATTGACTTTTCATTAAAAACTTATTTTTGCATTAAAATTTTAGGTTATTTTGGGAAATAATTCGAAAAAATATTTTTTTATTTTCGTTTTTTTTAATTTATTGTTAACATTTCTTTCTATACTTAGAAAATTTTGAGATCAGTTTTTACCTACCATAACTGATATTAGACAGGTAATTACAAATAAACCATCAATCTTTCATTGGCAAAATTTAATGCAATATTTTGGATACTTCCCGATACAGTTCTGTCCATGCAGAACTATAATATTCATACATACGAAATCCTTATGCCGCCAATGAATACGCAAGTACACTGGACGTTAAGCTCTATAATCGTGTACTAGACGGGATCTTAAGAACTGCAACCGTGTATTAGATCGGGTGTTTGGCTCTGCCTCCTCTGTTAGAATATACCGGGAGGCCTGCCCCCATGCGTTACATGGGACTTTAAATTCTGCAAGCGTCTGTTAGATGGGATAGCAAGCTCAGCCTTCGTGTGTTTAGAAAATATGGTGAGGTCTGCTCCCCATGCATTAGATGGGACGTTAAGTTCTGCAACCATGTATTAAATAGGATAATAAGCTCTTTCTCTGTGTGTTAGAAGATGTAGTGTGCTCTACCCCCTTGCATTACATGGATCGTTAAGCTCAGCAACCGTGTGTTAGACTGGATGTTAAGTTATGCCTCCGTGTGTTAGAAGATGTGGTGGGCTCTGCCTCCATGCGTTAGAATGGACATTAACCTCGGAAACCCGTCTGTTAGATGGGATGTTAAGCTCTGCCTTTATGTGTTACAAGATGTGGTGAACTCTGCCCACCTGCTTCAGATGGGATGTTAAGATCTCCACCTGTGTGTTTCATGCGATAGTAAGCTCTGCCTTAGTGTGTTAGATGTGGTGAGTTCTGCTCCCGTGTATTATATGGGACGTTAAGCTCTGCAACCATGTGTTAGATTGGATGTTAAGCTATGCGCCGTGAGTAAGAAGATGTTGTCAGCTCTGCCTCTTTGTGTTACATGGGACGTTAAGCTCAGCAACCGTGTTTTAATTGGGATATTAAGCTCTGTATCTGTGTGTTAGAAGATGTGGTGATATCTGCCCACGTCACATTAACCTCTGCAACCGTGTATTAGATGGGATATTATGCAATGCCACCATGAGTTATAAGATGTGGTGAGCTCTGACTTCGTGATTCAGATGGGAAGTTAACTCTGCAACCCTGTATTAGGTAGTAAGTTAACATCTGCCTTCATGTGTTAGAAGATATGGTGGGCTCTGCCTCCCGTGCGTTAGATGGGAAGTTAAACTCTGCAACTGAGAATTAGATGAAAAGTTAACCTCTGCCCCCGTGTGTTAGGTGGGAAATTAATCTCTGCAACGCAGGTATTAGATTGGATGTTAAGCTCTATCTCAGTGTGTTTGAAGATGTGGAGGGCTCTGATCCAGTGTGTTTCACGGAATTATATGTTCTGCCCCGTTCGTTAGAAGGAATATTAAATTCTACCTCCATGTCTTAGAAGATCTGGTGAAGTCAGACATCCATCCGATGGCTACTTACAGCGGTGGGCGGGTGGGGGGGGGGGGGGGGGGGTGGCTAAGTCGATAGCGTGCCAGGCTCGAAATCTGCAGTTCCCAGGTTCGAGTCCCAGCTCGGTCAGCGTTGAGATTTATCTCTGCAAATATACCGCACCCTACAAACGATCAGTAGACTCCGATGGACATGGAAAGGCCGCTGTCCGACGGAAGGATGTTAATCTGTGGTCCCGTGTGCCCTATACCCTGTGCACGTTAAAGAACACGCTGGATGGCCTTAACGGGAGGCTACCATCTGTCTCCTAACAGCTATTCCAGTGGGTACCCTCCCCCAACCTTCTCTGTTCCTTCGGGGTCCTTATGACCTGGCCATTTAACCCATGGTAACTAAACTCTAACAACTCTAACGGGTAATCTGCGCACGCGCAGATTGCCCGTTAGAGTTGTTTTTGTGCCTGCACATCAATTTGCCAAGTTCAGCTTCGGTAAAATTCCGCAGAACGGCGCCACTTACGCTTGTGCAAAGCTAGCCTTCTTCTCCTTAGACCTTCTTTGCAAGGGCTACGTAACACCAATCAGACTGTAATTTTCCCATCCAGACGCCTCCCGTTTGAGCTACATCTGCTGTATTTGGCCACTCTAGGACAATTCTAGCAAGGTCCTGTTTGACATTGTCTGCCCATCGCATCCTACGTCTCCTCAGTTTTCTGATACCCTTAGGTAAACTGTTCATAATGATTTTTGGCAATCTGCAGCTATCCAAAGGGGGAACACGGCCAGACCAACACAATCTCTCTCTGCATAATATGCTACTCAATGGAGGTTGATGACTCCTTCTTCCAACCTCATCATTATTTACAAAGTCAAAACAACTAATGCCCAAGATACTGCGTAAGCATCTAGAATCGAAGGCATGAAGTTTCTTGTTATCCTGCTTACAAAGGGTCCATGTTTCGCTACCATAACTAACCTTAGAAAGAACCAAACTATTATACAGTCTAATTTTAGTCTTTAGGTCTGTACGCCTATTAATCCATACTCTCGATAATGACCAAGATACTGCGTAAGCATCTAGAATCAAAGGCATCAAGTTTCTTGTTATCCTGCTTACAAAAGGTCCATGTTTCACTACATTAACTAACCTTAGAAAGAACCAAACTATTATACAGCCTAATTTTAGTCTTTAGGTGTATACGCCTATTATTCCATACTCTCCATAGATTCTTAAAAGTCCCAGCGGCCATCCCTATTCTTCTATTTATCTGATGTCGCACATCACTAGTATCTGTTGCATAGATCCGAAGAGAATTAGAGTGAGACACTTGCTCAATAGAACAGCCATTGAAAACAACTGAAGCACCATCTGCCTGACCAATTTTCATCACTTTAGTTTGTTCTCTGTTTATCACCAAACCTACTCTATTAACAGTCTCATCAACATCCCCTAATCAACAAATTCATCTCATGAACATCAATAGTGAAATAATAGTTGAAATCACTAGACTATTTAAGACCAAAATATTTCCCTTGAATAGAATTTCGCATTATATAAGCATTAACTAAATTAAAGAGAAAAAGTTACAGAATGCGCCCTCCATTGACAATGCTAAACCAATCGTGGGAAGACGTACCAACTCTAACATACGACTCAGTGTTATTCTAGAGAGCTCTCATTATACTAACTAATTTATCAGGTGTTCCATATGATCCCCGCCCTGCCCACGGTCAGTAGGGGACACCGATGGGCTTGGAAAGGCCGCCGTCCGTCGGATGGGACGTTAAGCCGTGGCCCCGTGTTCGGGAGAGCCATACCCTGTGCACGTTAAAGAACACGATGGATGCCCTTGACGGGAGGCTACCATCTGTCTCCCAACAGCTGTTCCATTGGGTCCCCTCCCCCAACATTCTCTGAGCCTTCGGGGTCCATGTGACCCAACCATTTAGCCCATGGTGTGCAGAAAAGTGCCGCTCAGAGGTAAAACAACCCAACCCAACAACCCATATGATCTAACAATCAACCACAAATTATCTCGGTCAACAGAGTCAAAAGCCATTTTAAAATCTATAAAGATCTAGATGCTTACGCAGTATCTTGGGAATTCGTTGTTTTGACTTTGTAAATAATGATGAGGTTGGAAGAAGGAGTCATCAACCTCCTTTGAGCAGCATATTGTGCAGAGATAGAATGCGTTGGTTTGGCAACCACTGGTTTCTGAAACTCTGAACATTTTTCAATAATTTGCCTAAGTGAAAATATTTGATCAATACATCCCCTACCACTTCTGAATCAACACTGTTCATCACGCAGTTGTCAATCAACCAAATTCTATTAAGTATAATCATGCAAAGATCTTTACCTGGAACAGAAAGTAAACTATTTCCCCTATAATTACCACAAGAACTGGGATCACCTTTTTAAAAACATTTGGACAATGATAGCTCTAGTAAAATCCTTAGGAACAAAACCTTTATCATAAAAAGTATTCAAAATTTCAGTCAGCATGTGACAACACAAATGATCCCAGCTCTAAGCATTTCAGTGGTGATTTCGTACACCCCTGGGGATTTATGCAGTTTTAATTTAGAGATAGCTAACGCAACTACGGAATGTGATATAGATCCATCATTGAAGCCAGATATGCATCTATTGTCATTAGAAACAATTGATCTCTATGTTGCGATCTTGTGCAACCACGGCAATTCCCGGTTCCGCCTGACAGCACTACCTGGTTAAAGAAAAGCCATGACTATCTAGAGCCGGGGGCAAGGAATACGCCCTATAGGCGCACCTCAACCCCGGCCACACATGGCAGCAGTCCTATAGAAGGAAAGCTGACCACCGGAAGAAACCTAACTTTAATCTATTCCCCGGTTTGCAAATGTGCAAGGATATAAAGATCCAAGCTCGATCGGCACCCGGGGTGGAGACTCTTAGTAAGACCCAGACTTTTTGGACAGCTCGTGCCTACTAGGCAGGAGGAACCTTTCGACCGAGCCGTCGAACTGACCACCCAAGGTCCCTGAGGTGAGGTCTCCGACGCCGTCACCACCCGACCGGCAATCAAGCCGGCCAGCAGCGTCTTCAACCTCGGTTGGCCTTGGCCATGTCCAACCGGCGCCCAACCCGGTCGGCACAGCTTTCAGCCGGGTTGCTGGGCCCTAGGCCCCCCCACCACGACAAGGTGGTCCCCTATCGGGGGGGGGGGTGTCATTAGAAACAGTGGGAGTAGAAAATATCACATTATTTAGAACTTCTCTGAAATACTCAGCCCACCTAGGCATCACAGAATCCTCACCTTCAACCGCCTTGCCTTATTTTTCCCTCAATCCCTGTGTACCTATCTGTTCCTTCCCACATAAAACATTAATAATCTGGTACGTGATAAGTTAGTTAGTGTTTTGTTTCCCATGCTGTTGTGCTGTCTAACTGCTTTTTCTGCTATTTCAGCCAAGCTTCCAAGCCACTGTAAACTGATATTTTACATGTTTATTAAGCTCTTTGTAATGCCTTCTTTTAGGACTAGCAGGGTGTTGATTCATATTAATTCTGCACTTCCTACTTTAAGAAATAAGTTAAATAGCCTTATCACTGAAATAATTTTGTATCCTCTGTTCCTTTTTACCCAAAAAAGAATACTGTTGGTTTCAAGAAAAGCTTATTTAACCTGATCTCATTCTTTCTCAACTTCAGCAGTAAGCAAAACACGATTGTCATAATGACTAAGTAGCCTATCATGGTATGCTTTGGCTATGTCGTGACCTTTCAGACCTTCAGTGTTGAAAGTAATTTTCTTAACCTTAGCGCAACATTTCTTTCTTCAGTGTTGAAGGTATCCCATTCCTCTGTTCACTTAGGGCTGGCAACCCAGAAGCAAACAGAAAACACAGGGGCAGATTCTCCTTCAACAGAAGCCCACCATTGCAGCAAATCCAGAATCCATAATCAAGATCAAATCCACAAACAAGTCCAGTCTAGTAGGTATAAATGGTCAGCACCAGGACCCTGTGAAGTTGACTATTCCTCAGCAGGGTTGAAAAGAAAAAAAGTGGCCATAGATGACTAGATCAGTAGGCTATACTGAACTGGCAGCCCATTACTTCCTTTCCCTTCCAAAAGAGAATATCTCTTTTGAAACGTAGTGAAGGCTTGCACCACGAAAAGACAGGATCGGACATTGGACGCTAGACCTGGCCGGTTCTGTGCATCATCGCTGGGAATTGATACACAGCTATTCTTTCACTTTATGCCTAGCTACTATTTACGGACCACAATGTAAATAAAACTATAGAGCCAAATTTCTCTTAAACTTTGGGGGTTCCTGTGATCTGGCAACTTTGTCCATTGTCTGCAAAAACGCTGGATTGTTTTATCTCTGAGCGGCACTTTTTTGTACACAAAGGGCTAAATGGCCAGGTCACAAGGGCCCCGAAGGCTCAGAGAATGTTGGGAGAGGGAATCCACTGGAACAGCTGTTGGGAGACAGATGGTAGCCTCCCGCCAAGGCTATACATTGTGTTTTTTAACATGCACAGGGTATGGCTCTCCCGCACACGGCCATGGCTTAACGTTCCATCCGACGGGCGGCGGCCTTTCCAAGCCCATCGGTGTCCCCTACTGACAGTGGGCAACTATGGTTCGTCTTAATATTGGTATATATATTTTGCGATTTAACCAGTGTTTCCAAATGTCTGACAGCCATGGCTGTTTGGCACAGTGGTAGCTGATCCTCACGTTATTCAATTAGTGTTTTATCCCGCTCAGGAGTACATTTTACGATACCTGGAAAAGCCGTTATATGTTTATTTTGAGTAATGTTGCAGAATTTTTAAAATTAATATGTAAATTAATGCAATTAATCATCTTGTGAATACATATAAGTCAATGTACATTGCAGGTTTGAGTTCCCTGGAACATATCGATGTACATTGACTTCTGCACTTTGCTCTAACAGTGTAATTCTTTTTTTATGGTTGATACGGGAAGTGTCTACTGCCATCTGTTGAACGTTTATACAAGTAAAAACTCGATATGATATTTATTGAAAATATCAGCAATTTTATAAAATATAATTATATAGATCATGTTATCGTGCATTGACACGTAAATCTCAATTTATTATAATATACTAAGTGCTGTAGATTGTTCAAAATATTAAAATTTTGTTCTTTAGCATAGCTGCAACCAATTTTACAAAATTAGATTTTATTAAAGAAAATGATTTCATTACTTCTTCATGTTTTCTCTGTAAACGAAAAGAAACTATGAGTGCATCTCATGAAGAAAATGAACATTTTTCAGAGTCAAAGCAAAGAGTGTCTAAAGAGAGAAGTGAGCTAGCTTCCATAGACGTAATGTAAACTTTTCGATTGCAGCGCCCTCTAAACATGGCAAATTTGTGCATTGCTGTGTAGCCACCTATCCAGGGAGAGGAGCGAGTTCCTTGCATTATTTCATCACCGCCCACCAAAGTTTTCAATTGCTTGCACCACGTGATTAATTTTACACACACTTTGACTCTGAAAAATGTTTATTTTCTTCATGAGGTACACTCATAATTTTCTTATCGTTTAGAGAGAAAATACCAACAATTAATGAAATCATTTTCTTTAATAAAATGAATAAAATAAAATAAACATGATCGATATAATTATATTTTATAAAATTGCTGATATTTTCAATAAATATCGTATCGAGTTTTTACTTGTATAAACGTTCAACAGATGGCAGTAGGCACTTCCCGTATCAACCATAAAGAAAGAATTACACTGTTAGAGCAAAGTGCAGAAGACAATGTACATCGATATGCTCCAGGGAACACAAACCTGCAATGTACATTGACTTATATATATTCGCCAGATAATTAAATGTATTAATTTACATATTAATTTTAAAAATTACTCAAAATAAACAAACAACGGCTTCTCCAGGTATCGTAAAATGTACTACTGAGCGGGATAAAACACTCATTGAATAACTTTAGGGTCAGCTACCACTGTGCCAAACAGCCATGGCTGTTTTGGAAACACTGGTTAAATCGCCATATATATATATACCAATAGTAAGACAAACCATAGCTGCATTGAGCTAAAATGATTACACTGCGCATGCGCAGATTGCCATTACAGTTGTTTTTGATAAAGTTACTTTTCTGTCTTCAATAAACCGAACTGATGAAGACAACACGACGTACACACATGTAGAATCTGTATATTCCAGCATCTTCGCCCATCGTTTCTTCTTCTTCAGGGAAGCGGAAATTGCCTCAGACGTCAAAGTGCTATGTTTCTAATCTGAAGTTTTAACGTTCGATTCCCAAATGCGCCTGAGTTGAGATTTATTCCCGCCATCTCTCACGACGCGATCGACAAGAAAGTAAACACTGATTAACTTGGAAAGGCCGCCGCGTATTAGACGGTATGTTAAGCTCTGCCTCAGTGCCTCCAACATGATGAAATCTTAAAAAATCGTCATACAAACTTCAGATATTTAATTTATGTTAGTGAACAAATTGTTACAAGATTTGTGTCAGAAAAATTGCGAGACGTAGGATGCGATTGATAGGCAGACAATGTCAAACAGGACGATGATAGAATCGGCCTAGAGTGGCCAAATGCAGCAGCCGTAGCTCAAAAGAGACGCGTCTGGATGGGAAATTACAGTCTGATTGGACTTACGTAGCCCTTGGTGCATAAGGACTTCGTATGTATGAATTTTATAGTTCTGCATGAGCAGAACTGTATCGGGAAATAGCAGAGATTTTTCAAAATTGAGTTTTAAATGAAAGATTGATGGTTTATTTGTACTTACTTGTCTAATATCAGTTATGGTAGATAATAACTAATCTCAAAATTTTTAAAGTATAGAAAGAAATGTTAACAATAAATAAAAAAACGAAAATAAAAAAATATTTTTTCGAATTATTTCTCAAAATAACCTAAAATTTGAATGCAAAAATAACTTTTTAATGAAAAGTCAATTCCTTGATAAAGTTCCTTGTCTGTCTTCAATAAACAGAACTGATGAAGACAACACGATGTACACACGTGTACGATCTGTATATTCCAGCATCTTCGCCCATCGTTTCTTCTTCTTTAGGGGAGTGGAAATTGTCTCAGATGTCAAAGTGCTATGTTTGTAATCTGCAGTTTTAACGTTCGAGTCCCAACTGCGCCTGAGTTGAGATTTATTTCCGCCATCTCTCACGACGCCCTCGATAAGAAAGTAAACACTGATTAACTTGGAGAGGCCGCAGCGTATTAGACGTTATGTTAAGCTCTGCCTTAGTGAGCTAGAAAATGTCCTCAGTGTGTCTGACTCCGTGCGTTAAATCAGACGTTAACTTATCAAGAAATTTGAATTTTCATTAAAAACTTATTTTTGCATTCCAATATTAGGTTATTTTGAGAAATAATTCGAAAAAATATTTTTTTTATTTTCGCTTTTTATTTATTGTTAACATTTCTTTCTATATTTAGAAAATTATGAGTTCAGTTTTTACCTACCATAACTGATATTAGACAAGTAATTACAAATGAATCATCAATTTTTCACTGACTATACTTCATTAAATATTGCTGTACTTCCCGATACAGTTCTGCTCAGGCAAAACTATAATATTCATACATACGAAATCCTTATGCAGTCAATGGCTACGCAAGTACACTGGACGTTAAGCTCTATAATCGTGTACTAGATGGGATCTTAAAAACTGCAACCGTGTATTAGATCGGGTGTTAGGCTCTGCTTACTTGAAATGTTCTGCTTAAAATTGTAGAAAGACGGAAAACACTAAAAAAAAAAATTCTAGATTTAATTTTTTTGGTTTTTTTTTTCATAAAAACCGTCACTTTATTTGATTTCTCTGATTATTTGAGATAACAAGAATTAATACTGTAGTAGTTGGTAATTCTGTTGCAATCAGGAATTTTTACTTCAGCAGAAATGAAAAATTTAATTCAGCATCAAAATTTAATTTAAACATACATACATACCCCCCCAAGCAGCTGCTTGCCACAGAGGTCTGACAGGAGCCTGTCAGTTTATATGCCATAGTAGAAGGTCTGAGAGGATGGCAGGACCTCAGCAGAAAAACGACATGATTTAATTTATTCAGCATTACACCTGCTACAGTCGTTCATAAAGAGTACATCTTGACTACGAACTTTGGAGACTGGGCTTTGCTTTCGAATAAATGAGATTATCTAAAACATTGAACATAGCCACCAATGTTTATTACTGGAGTATGTCAATGGGAGAGAGTGGCTTATGGCATCCTTAATTCTTCTCTGTCCCACCTAGCAAGCTAACAATCACAGATCCTAATCCTAATTGTGATTCGAAGTCGTCAGACATCCATCCGATGGCTCCTTCCAGCGGGGGGCCGGGGTGGTTCAGTCGGTAGCGCGCAGATTTATCTCCGCAAAACTCCCCGCCTTTCCAACGGTCAGTAGGCAACACCGATGGGCTTGGAAAGGCCGCCGTCCATCAGACGAGAAGTTAACCCGTGGTTCCGTGTGCGGGTGAGCCATACACTGTGCACGTTAAAGAACACGCTAGATGGCCTTAACGGGACGCTACCATCTGTCTCCCAACAGCTGTTCCAGTGGGTCTCCTCCCCCAACCTTCTCTGAGCCTTCGGGTTCCATGTGACCTGGCCATTCAGCCCTTGGTGTGCAAAAAAGTGCCGCTCAGAGGTAAAACAACCCGACCAGCGGAAAAAACGATGGCCTCCTTCCAGCGGAAAAAACGATGGAATAAGTGATATGACATCACGCCAGTATTTTGAGACATTATTATTTTATCTGCTAATCCATAGATGGCAGCACTAGCTAAATTACTTGTCGAGTTAGAAAACAGTTTTGTTACCTCTGAGCAGCGTTTTTTTTTTGCAAACAACGGGCTAAATGAACAGGTAACAACGACACCAAGTGCATCCAGCACTTTTTTTATTGTTTTAACGTTCCATACTACGCAAGGCGGCTTCTCCAAGCCCATCGCTCTCCATTTTCTCATTGCTGTGGAACAGTTGGAGAATCGAACCTAGGAACTGCAGATTACCAATTTGCCTCGATACAAACTGAACGAAGCCCTGCCGTTAGGGCAGCCCCAACTGCATAACCATTCCAAGCAGTCGCTTAAGGTAGCCAAATTTTAAGGGCTCTGTATTCGTATTTGGATGAGTTTGCTCGAATCCTAATTCAAAATAAAAGTTCAGTGAAAGTCCTGAGGTCTTCACATTACTCTTTGAGCAGAAAGATTTTAAAACCTTTCGACTAATGGGTTAGATGACATTTTATTTCAGATGTGGGGGAAGAAATATATAATCAGTTAGCGCCACAAAAGAAAAACAGATAATAATAATATCAAAATTCTCGAGTACTATTCGACTTCGAGTATAAGTCAATCCCCTAGTTTTGGGCCTCGGAAAGGAAGAAAATCTATATACACAGTGGTATCAGAATAATATGACCACCTACCTAATAATAGGAATAACTACCCTTGGCCCAGATGACAGCGGCGAGATGACGTGGCATGCACGCAATGAGGCCCTGGAGGGTTGCGAGAAGCAGACATGCCCATTCGGACTCCAAGAGAGCACGGAGGTTCAGGAGATTACGTGGTTGTGGGTCCGCATGCCGAACCTGTCGTTCCAAATGGTCCCACAAGTGCTCTATGGGACTGAGGTCGGGCAATTTCGCCAGCCAAGGGAGAACGGAGACATCGCTGTCGTGTTCCTGGAACCAGTCACGCACCACCTTAGCGACAAGGCAGGGTCATGGTCCTGTTGGTTAACACCATCACCACCAGGGTAAACATTCAACATGAAGGGATGTATAACGTCAGCGAGTATGCACAGGTAACCATTGGCTTCAGGGACCCATCCAGTGGTACCATCGGTCCCAGGTCATACCAGGAAAACATCCCCCAGACAGGCACACTGCCACAGCCGACCAGTACTTGAGCAACAAGTGTGTCCGGGTGTTGGTTCTCATGTGTTTAACGCTGTATCCGCCACCTTCCGTCACTTCTGTGGAGTAGAAACCTCTATTCGTCGGAAAAGGAAACATTTTTCCACTCTTCCACTCTCCAATCACGGTAGTCCCGTGCAAACTGCAGGCATCGTTGCCGATGGACATTGGTTAACATGGGCACCTTTACTCAGCGTAGACTCCAGAAACCCATGCTAATAGCGTTCACTCTACTGTTATCGGGAACACTTATCTGGGTCCCCAGCGCTCATTTGAGTGGTCAATTGCTGCGCTGTTGCGCGTCGATTGGCCTTTAACAATCGAATGAGGCGCCATTCTCCTCTGGGGTCGATGTCCTTTGGGGCTCCACAGTTTGGGGCCACATAGTGTGCCAGTGGTCCATTCTTGGTATACCCTTATTACAGCACCTCGCGAACAACCCACGGAATCTGCTGTCTCCAAGATGCATCCACCATTGGCACGGTAGCCGATGATCATTCCTTTATGAACGTCCGTCAAATCAATACCTCTGCCAATTATGCTCACGTAACACACTATGACTCATCTGTCCTGCCGGCTGCTTATATCACCGTGTGGTCGACCTTGTCATATGCACTCTCTGACATGTCTGGTCGGGTATACTGTGTGTCCGTGGGTGTTCATATTATTCTGATACGACTGTTTATTTTCTGAAGTGTCTAAACTGGGAATGTGGCCCATGAGTTGTCATTCGGACTGAACTACACTGTTTTTGACATGCTCGAGAGGTGAGCGAAAGCACTTTTAATCCTCTGCCGTCATTAGCCAGAGGATCTAGTGAGGGTCATGGAGAGGAGCGAGTAAACAATAAACTTCAGACTGTGTGTTGCTGGCAAACAGGAAGGCAATTTATTAAGCGCTTCAAAGGGGCGTAACTCTTTCTCAAAAGGGACCCTAAATGAACAGGGTTTGGTTCTGTGTGAACCAAGGTAGAGTTCTGTGCGAACCAGGGTTTGGTTCTGTGTGAACCAGGGGTTCGTTTCTATGTTTGCCAGGGTTTGGTTCTGTGTGAACCAAGGGTTCGTTTCCATGTTTCCATTTCTGTGTGAACCACGGAAAGATTCTGTGTGAACCAGGAGTTCGTTTCTATGTGAACCAGGGTTTTGTTCTATGGGAACCAGGAGGCGGTTTTGTGTGAACCAAGGTTTGGTACTCTGAGAACCAGGAGGCAGTTCTGTGTGAACCAGGTAGTTAGGCAAGGATTATATATCCTCTCGCCGAGTTTTGCGGTTGGTAAAGAGTCTGTACATATTTCCAAATCATCACATGAATGCTTGCGGTAAAAAAGCAGCATTCGGATTAAAGAAAGCTGGTTGTAGGAATATATACTTATTAATTTATCTGCAAAGCCATTTCATTCTGATCTTGAGCGCAGCTCAGGCCCACAGTATCGAGCACATTCCTATACGTACATGTTGTATGCATGTAAATAGACTGGGTCGTCCGTCCTCTGCTCTGGTTCATTTGTTTATTTCATCTTTCTACACGACGTTTAGCACAGCATGTCTGAAGCAAACCTAAGCATGGGTGTAAACACCCGAGAATCTGGGGTCTCACCTAGAATAATGGTGAATATTAATTAAGTGGACTAATTAACAATGTGCCAAAAAATTCCCCTCAAAGATAAAACCAACCAATCATCACGTGATGCGAATTGCTGCATTTCCAATCATCACATCCTGCATTTCATTGACTTTCGTGGTTAAGTGTAATAGGCCACAATTGGACAAAAAACTATTTGATGAATACCCGCCGTTCCATTTATGTGAAACATTGTAGAGTAAGGTTTGATCCATTCTGAAATGTATCTTCGACACATTTATCCATAAAACTGAAGCAGTTACGTAGTTCTGAATATAATTCGCGATGTATTCGACAGACATAGCTAACCAGGATTGGGAAAAAATCCTTCCCTGAATTTCCAGTATGTCCTCGACAGGGCCGGATTAGCGTAATGGCCAGTGACAACATCTTTAAGGAGGGACTCACTTCTAAGGAAGTACTCACGTTTAATAATGGACTCACTTTTAAGGAGGTGTTCTTTTTTAGGACGGTTGGGTTGTTTTACCTCTGAGCGGCACATTTTTGCATACCGTACGCTAAATGGCCAGGTCACAAGGACCCCCAAGGCTCAGAGAAAGTTGGGGTAGGGGACCCACTGGAACAGTTGTTGGGAGACAGATGGTAGCCTCCCATCAAGGATATCCAGCGTGATCTTTAAAGTGCACAGGGTATGGCCCTCCCGCACACGGAACACGGCTTAACGTCACATCCGACGGGACGGCAGCCTTTCTAAGCCCATGTGTTCCCTACTGACAGTGGACAGGGCGGGGAGTTTTGCGGAGATAAATCTCCACGTTGACCAAGCTGGGACTCGAACCTGGGAACTGCAGAATACGAGCCAGGCGCGCTAACGACTGAGCCTGTGGTTGTTAGCTTCATAGATTTTAAAAAGGCTTTTGACTCTGTTGATCGATATAATTTGTGGTTGATTGTTAGATCATATGGAATTCTTGATAAGTTAGTGTAATGAAAGCTCTCTATAATAACATTGAGTCGTGTGTGAGAGTTGGTACGTCTTGCAGCGATTGGTTAACATTGCTAGTGGAATAAGACAAGGGTGCATTTTGTCTCCTTTTTGCTTTAGTTTAGTTATTGTTTATGTAATTCGAAATTCTTGGCAAGGAAAATATTTTGGCCCTAAATGGTCTAGAGCAGGCGCGTCCAACCTTTTGATTTCCCTGGGCCACATTGACTGAAGATGAATTGTTTTGGACCGCATATAAAATATATAATATAGTTAACGCATATCAATAATAATACTTCATTTATTTTGTTACGATTATTATTGTAAAATTAAAAAAGGGCAACATGAAACTAGTGGGATATCAAAAACTCGCTGAAAATTGCATAATCATGTTGAAAGCTTATGTCGTAAATACGTAAACTTTTCGATTTGTGGGCCGCATTACTAGCTGTCCAGGGACCCGGGTTCGACACGCCGCGTCTATAGATTTCAAAATTTCTGATTTAGATTATGCAGATGATTCGACCCTGTTGGCTACTGATGTTGATGAGATGAATTCGTTCATTAAGGCTGTTGATGAGACTGGTAATAGAGTATTTTGGTGATAGACAGAAAACTAATGTGATGAAAATTGGTCAGGCAGATGGTGCTTCAGTTTCTTTCAATGACTGCGCTATTGAGCAAGTGTCTCACTTTCACTCTCTTGGGATCTATGCAATAGATACTAGTGATGTGCGACATCAGATTGTATGTATGCCTATGCACCTAAAGACTAAAATTATTCTGTATAATAGTTTGGTTCTTTCTAAGGTTAGTTATGGTAGCGAAACATGGACCCTTTGTAAACAAGATAACAAGAAACTTGATGCCTTTGATTCCAGATGTAGTATCTTGGTCATTATGTGGTTTGACATTGTAACTAATAATAAGGTTAGGCAAAGGAGTCTGCAACCTCCTTTAAGCAGCATATTGTGGAGAGACTCCGTTCGTTTGGCCATGTTGCCCATATGCATAGCTGCAGATTGCCAAAAATCATTATGAACAGTTTACCTAAGGGTATCAGAAAACTGGGGAGACGTAAGATGCGCTGGGCAGACAATGTCAAGCAGGACCTTGCTAGAATTGGCCTAGAGTGGCCAAATGCAGCAGATGTAGCTCAAAACAGACACAGTCTGGTTGAATATCCGTAGCCTTTGGCTACATGAGGATTTTGAATGTATAGTTCTGCTCATGCAGAAATGTGTCCGGAAGTTTATTGAGTATTAGCAATGGTGCTAACAATGAAAGACTGATGGTCTATTTGTAATTACTTGTCTAATATCAGTTTTGGTAGGTAAAAGGTGATCTTGAAATTTTTCTACTATAGATAGAATGTTAACAATAAATAAAAAACGAAAAGAAGAAAATATGTTTTCGAATTATTTCTCAAAATGATGTAAAATTTAAATGCAAAAATTAAATATTTAATGAAAAGACAATTCCTTGAAAAAGTTGCTTTCCTCTCTGTCACAAAGAGAATAGATGAAGACAACAGGACGTACACATAAGTATGATCTGTATATTCCACCATCTTACCCCATTGTTTCTTTCCCTTTAGGCAGCGTAAATTGTCTCAGACGGCGGAGCGCCATGTTTGTAATCTGCATTTTTAACGTTCGAGTCCAAACTGCGCCTGAGTTGAGATTTATTTCCGCCATCTCTCACGATGCCCTAGACAAGTAAGTGAACACTGATGAACTTGGAAAGACCGCCGTGTATTAGATGATATGTTTAACTCAGCCTCCGTGTGTTAGAAGATGTAGTGAGGTCCGCCCACTTGTATTACATTGGACGTTAAGCTCTGCAACCGTGTATTATATGTGATATGAAGCCCTGCCTCCGTGTTAGAAGATGTGGTGGACTATGCTCCCATGCTTTAGAATGGATATTAAGCTCTGAAACCCGTGTGTTAGATGGAATGTTAAGCTCTGCCTCCGTGTGAGAAGATGTGGTGGACTCTGCTCCCATGCGTTAGAATGGACATTAAGCTCTGAAACCCGTGTGTTATATGGGATGTTAAGCTCTGCCTCCATTGTTAGAAGATGTGGAGGGTTCTTCCCCCATGCATTGGATGGTACGTCAAGCTCTACAACCGTGTGTTAGATGGGATGTTAAGCTCTGCCTCCGTGTGTTAGAAGATGTGGTGAGCTCTGCCCCAATGCGTTAGATGGGACATTAAGCTCTGCAACCAGTGTGTTAGATGTGATGCTAAGCTCTGCCTCCGTGTTAGAAGTTGTGGTGAGATCTGCCCCAATGCGTTAGATGGGACGTCAAGCTCTGCCTCCGTGCTCTGCCTCCTTGGGATGTTAAGCTCTG
Organism: Ryuthela nishihirai; assembly: GCA_038380435.1. Lineage (NCBI taxonomy): Eukaryota > Metazoa > Arthropoda > Arachnida > Araneae > Heptathelidae > Ryuthela > Ryuthela nishihirai. The sequence continues at coordinate 3,212,668 of JAWZYU010000031.1, read as the reverse complement.
CCTCCGTGTGTTAGAAGATGTGGTGAGGTCTGCCCCCTTGTGTTACATTGAACGTTAAGGTCTACAACCGTGTATTAGATCGGATGTTAAGTTCTGCCTCCTCTGTTTGAATATATCATGTGGTCTGTCCCCATGCGTTACATGGGACTTTAAATTCTGCAATCGTCTGTTAGATGGGATAGCAAGCTCTGCCTTGGTGTGTTTAGAAAATATGGTGAGATCTGCCCCCATGCTTTAGATGGGACGTTACGTTCTGCAACCATGTATTAAGTGGTATAATAAGCTCTTCCTCCGTGTGTTAGAAGATATATTATGCTCTACCCCCTTGCGTTACATGGATCGTTAAGCTCATCAACCCGTGTGTTAGATGGGGTGTTAAGTTCCGTCTCCGTGTGTTAGAAGATGTGGTGGGCTCTCCACCCATGCGTTAGAATGAACATTAAGCTCTTAAACCCGTGTGTTAGATGGGACGTTAAGCTCTTCCTCTATGTGCTAGAAGATGTGGCCGGATCTGCCCCCGTGCGTTGGATGGTACGTTAAGCTTTGCAATCGGGTATTAGATCGGATGTTAAGCTTTGCAACCGAGTGTTTAGTGGGACGTTAAGCTCTGCCTCCTTGTGTTAGAAGATGTGATGAATTCTGCCCCCCTGCTTCTGATGGGAACTTAAGATCTCCACCTGTGTGTTACATGCGATAGTAAGCTCTGCCTTAGTGTGCTAGATGTGGTGAGGTCTGCTCCCATGTATTAAATGGGACGTTAAGCTCTGCAACCATTAGGTCCTTTACTGTTCTTAGTATACATAAATGATTTGTTCAATACAAAATTAAACAGTGCTATTTATCTATATGCTGACGACATTGTTTTAATAAACAGTCAGAAATATTTAAATGATAGCATTTCAGAGGTTCAAACAGATTACAATAATATTTTTAGATGGTTAAATCATAATAAAATCTATTTAAATGAGAAAAAAACAAAACTGATGATTATTCATTCACCAGGATTTCATATTTATCAAAACCTCTTTATCAAAACTCATAAAATAAATTGCAGAATAAAGTATGCTTCAAATTATGAATCATTATGTAGTTGCCCACTTGTTGAGCAAGTAAATAAAATAAATTACTTAGGAATCATTTTTTATGAATATTTCAGGTGGAATGCCCATATATCCCACATATGTGAAAGCTTGAGAATATCGGCGATAAAAATCCAAAAATTGAAATACGTATTAAATATGGAAACCTGTGTAATATTTTATAAAGCAATATGCGAATCTATTTTAAATTATGGAATAATTGTGCATGGAACAACTGACTTAACTAACATAAATTAAATAGAAAAACTGCAGTCTATAATAGCTAAAAATATTATTCCGTTTCATTTGCAAAAATTTTATAAACTTCCACCGATAGATTAAAATTTTAAATCTCTTATCCTACAGCAATTTACATAAATATAATGTAATAATTAAAAATTTTTTTGACAAAACTTACAAACTAAAAATTCAACATAACAAAAATACAAGACTTCAAAACCAAGGTTATTACAAATTACCAAATTTTTGAAATAATTATGGGAAACATACCTCCGAATACCAAGTACCACTTATATTTAATGCTATTCCAAAAGAGTTACTAAATACAGATTCTTTTAGAAGACTTAAAATGGAATTAAAAAATTATTTGGTATTTTCTAGTTAGCTCACTATTATGTGTTGTGTTTTGTGGATTTATTTGATGTACAACATTTTTGTGGCTGAATGACCTATGTTTAATATAATTTATTCATTTTCTTGCAGATAAGCTATTTAGCATTGCGGGTCAAATTGTAAATGTATTTGTATTCTTTACTCTTATGAATAAAAATTATATTCTATTCTAAAAAAAAATCCGATGGCACCTTCCAGCGGAGGAGGTGGGGGGGGGGGAGGGGTTCAGTCGCTAGCGCGCAAATTTATCTCCGCAAAACTCCCCGCCTTGCCAACGGTCAGAATTGGACACCGATGGGCTTGGAAAAGCCACCGTCCGTCCGATGGACGTTAAGCCATGGTCCCGTGTTCAGGAGAGCCATACACTGTGCACATTAAAAAACACGCTGGATGGCCTTAACGGGAGGCCACCATCTGACTCCCAACAGCTGTTCCAGTCCCCGAACTTTCTCTAAGCCTTCGGGGTCCATGTTACCTGGCCATTCAGTCCATGATGTGCAAAAAAAGTGCCGCTCAGAGGTAGAACAACCCAACCCTCCTTCCAGCGGAAAAAAACGATGTAATAAGTGATATGACATCACGCCAGAATTTTCAGATATATTATTTTATCTGCTTATCCATAGATGACAGCACTAGCTAAATTACTTACTGAGTCAGCAAACAGTTTTGTTACCTCTGAGCAGAGTTTTTGTGCAAACAACGGGCTAAATGAACAGATCACAAGGATACCAAGGGCATCCATTTGCATCCAGCACGTTTTTATATTGTTTTAACGTACCATTGGACGGATGGCGGCTTCTCTAAGCCCATCGCTCTCTCTTTCTCTTTGCGGTAGAACAGTTGGGACTCGAACCCAGGAACCGCAGATTACCAGTTTGGCTCGATACAAATTGAACCAAGCGGTGTCGTTAGGGCAGCCCCAACTGCATAACTATTCCAAGCAGTCGCTTAAGGCAACCAAATTTTAAGGTCTCTGCATTCGTATTTGGATGAGTTTGCTCGAATCCCAATTCAAAATAAAAGTTCAGTGAAAGTCCTCAGGTCTTTGTCTTACTTTTCGAGCAGAATGATTTTTAAACCTTTGGACTAATGGTTTAGATGACATTTTATTTCAGATGTGGGGGAAGAAAACTATAATCAGTTAGTGCCACAAACGAAAAACAAATTAATAATAATATCAGAAATACTCGAGTACTATTCGACTTAGAGGAGAAGTGGGGCCGAAAGTGCAACTACTCTTGCTAGTGTGAACGCTGCGAGGTGGTGGAGACGTTGGCAGAGAGAAAAGTGAGCGGTCATGTCTTTGAGTGCTCTAGGATCTAGTTCACTTTTAGCTAACATTTTGCCTAACAACCGTAGGTGATTTCCGGATAAAACCCTGGTGGAGCCTTTGGTAAGCAGGTTAGTTTAGGCCCAGCTTTGCTTTTACTTTAAAATGTTAGCATTTTAGTTAGGGTGTGGAGATGTCTTCCATATATTGTGAACACTTAGAGAGGTAGTCTCTGAAAACTGATCGATATTAGGATACTACCTTAGTTGTGAAGATTTCGGATTCTCCTGCATTTAACTGAAAAATCTTACTTGTCAGTTTCGTGATATATAATTTGACCGTTACTTACAGATTGTGTCTCCTTTTTCCTACGTGATTTTTTATGGGATTAGTATTATCCTGAGTTTTATGTGCGTTACAAATTCTCGGAAGAGGTATTTCTAGTGCTGAGTTTTGAATGTAATTTCATACTTGCTTCTAGCACAATTGCGATAGTTGTGTTGTTTACTAAACGAACTTTACTTTAGTAAAAGTGGTATAAACTTAGTTCTGATCTAGTAAATGAATCTGTTCAAGTTATCTAATATTAAATTTAATTAACTTTGCATTTGTTCTATAATACTTTTGGCAAAATTGAACTTTTAATTAAAGCCTTGATATGATTGAATCTGAAGAGATTGAAACTCTTCCTGAGGACAGACGAGAAGGTATTCTTCTGCTTCCGAGTGAATCGGACCACACGGAAAGCTATACCAACCAAGCGATTTCTGAAATTTCTTTCACTGACTATAATGCACGAATTTGTGTATTTCTCATGGATAAAAACAAATTGCTAAATGATATAAATGACACTATAGATAAAATCCCAGTACTAAGAGAGTTTCATGAACTTCCACCAGACATACATGCTCGTTATAATAAGACAATTTTGAACAAATTCTACATTGAAAAAGAAATCAATGAACATGAATATTCTGATCACTGTCTCAGAATCATTAATGAATCTGAAGACATGACATTAAACATCACTTTTGAACAAACCAGTGAAGGTAATCGGCATATTGAATTAAATCCTATGACAAATACTGACATAAATATTCAAAGTGAAAATCAAACAGAAGAAATTTTTGAAATGACAAACTCTGAATTAAACAAGCTAAGCTAGAAAAGGAATGAATGCAAACGTGCTCTCCCCCCACTCCCATCAAACGAGAACACTTTTATTTCTAAAACCCGATTTTCTGTATTGGAAGAAGAAAACCTGGATCCTGTTGAATCAGACATGGAAGAGACACCGGTGGGATCTATAGAAAGAGGAAAAAAAGGGAAAATATTCCTCCTATCGTACTTCAATCACCCAAGAATTGGACCTCCACCCATAAAGAATTAACTAAGCTTGCAGTTGAAAGTTTCACTGCAAAAAGCTCAGGTGACTCCATTCGAATACAAACACGATGCACAGATGATTTTCGTGCATTTGTAAAATGTTTTGACTTGAATAAGTTTCAATTTGACACTCATCAACTTTCAAATGACAAAAATCTGAAAGTTGTGCTAAAAAAACTCCCACTAGTTGTAAGCAGTAAAGAAATTCATGATGAACTAGCCGGACTAGGTTTTAATGTGATAAAAATATCACAGTTACGACGAGGTAAAGATAAAACTTTAATCCCAGTGTTTCTCATTGAATTACCTAAAAATGATGCTAATAAGAAAGTTTTTAACATTTCTGATCTATTTCACTTAAAGATAAAAATTGAAAACTAGAAAGCGAAAAAGAGCCCAACCCAGTGCCACCGGTGCCAGCGGTATGGACACTCCCAAAGCGGTTGTTATAACCTTCCAAGATGCGTAAAATGTGCTGGCGAACACCTCACTCAAAATTGTATCAGACAAAAATCAGACTGTCCACCTAGGTGTGCTAATTGTGGCATGGGTCATACTGCTAATTGTAAGGGCTGTTCCTACTACCCTAAAAAAGGAAAATCTACTATTGCCAGAAGCATAGCAACAATTATATCTGAACCAATGCACACCAACAGACCTGTTTCGTCACACACTTCACATGCAAGTGTGGCTGCTAATAATAAAAATACAACTCCACCACTTAATAAAGAAAAATTGGCACCCACAAAGAAACCTTCTACCTCATTGCCTTCCACCCAAACATCCCGTGGCAGTGAACAATATGATGCAACAATTTTTAATGATCTTCGGGAGCTCTTCCTCATTTTTAAAAACTCAAATATTTCTGGGGTCCTACTTACGGTAAAAACTCTTATCAATGACTACCAAAATGCACAGGGCCTTATGGGCAAAATCACGGTAAGACTTAAAGCCTTCAGTTATTTGTTTTCATTGCTATCATGCTATGGAGCCAACCCTTAAGAAAAATTATATTCAAATTTTCTTCTGGAACTGCAATGGTATTCTCTCGGACCTACCAGAGTTTCGTCACTATTTGTATGATTCACAGGCGGATATAGTTCTCTTAGGAGAAACTCACCTGCGTGCATCTGACATTTTGAAATTTCCTAATTTCGATCTATATAGAACTGATTGTTTGCACAATGGCGGAGGTGGAACTGCTGTAATTTTGAACCGGTCAATAAAAACATCATGTCTTACCAAATGCTAATTTTACTACTTTGGAAGCTACTGCTATTGCAATCTGTATCGATAACTTTGGTACTCTTAATGTGTTCTCTGTTTATATGCCACAAAATTCGGATCTTATCTTAGAGGACTTTAACAAAATTTTTGATAGTCATATTCCAACGATTGTTGCAGGAGACTTAAATTCCAAGAATGTGGCATGAAATTCACGAATCTGTAATAAAAATGGTAGATTGCTCCTTAATTATGCCACTGAACAGGATCTCATAGTGGACGCTCCATCGGAACCAACATTCTATCCATATAAACACCTTACATAAGCCTGATGTTCTGGATCTTGTCATTTATGGCAACTTCTTCCCTACTTATGAACTAAATGTACATAAGTCTTTAAATTCAGACCATTTCCCAGCCTGTCTTACTCTATTTCAGTCAGTATCCTGTGAATCTGATAAAAAGTATTTTACTAATTGGGATCTATTTAAATCCATTGTACATAAAAGAGTATTAGGTTCTTGTAGTAATCTTTCCCTCCGAACCATTGATTGCTCAATTACTAAATTTACTGACTTATTACTTGACTCCAAAAGAGAAACCAGCACAAAATTAATCCCAGATAATAACTGTTTTCTCCTACCTTCACATCTACAATATCTTATCAATGACAAGAATAGGGTTCTACATTCCTGGCAAAGGACAAGGAACATCCTGGATAAAAAGTTATATTATTCCCTCTAGAAAGAAGTTAAGAAACGATTACAAGATTATCGTAGTCAACTTTGGAACAACAAGAATACTGACACGGCTGGGAGTCGAACCTGGGAACTACAGATTACGAGGCTGGCGCGCTACCGACTGAGCCACCCCCGCCCCCTAGTCTTTAGGTGTATACGCCTATTATTCCATACTCTCCATAGATTCTTAAAAGTCCCAGCGGCCATCCCTGTTCTTCTATTTATCTGATATCGCACATCACTAGTATCTGCTGCATAGATCCCAAGAGAATTAGAGTGAGACACTTGCTCAATAGCACAGCCATTGAAAGCAACAGAAGCACCATCTGCCTGACCAATATTCATCGCTAATTTTTTCTCTGTTTATCACCAAACCTAGTCTATTAACAGTCTCATCAACAGCCCCTAATGAACGAATTCATCTCATCAACATCAGAAGCTAACAGAACCAAAATATCTGCATAATCTAAATCAGAAATTTTGAAATCACTAGACTGTTTAAGACCAAAATATTTCCCTTGAAAAGAATTTCGCATTACATAAGCAATAACTAAACTAAAGAGAAAAGGAGACAGAATGCACCCTCCACTGACAATGCTAAACCAATCGCTGCAAGACGTACCAACTCAAAAATACTACTCAGTGTTATTCTAGAGAGCTCTCATTACACTAACTAACTTATCAGGTATTCCATATGGTCTAACAATCAACCCCAAATTATGTCAGTCAACAGAGTCAAAAGCAATTTTAAAATCTATAAATATCTAGAAGCTTACGCAGTATCTTGGGCATTAGTTGTTTTGACTTTGTAAATAATGATGAGGTTGGAAGAAGGAGTCATCAACCTCCTTTGAGCAGCATATTGTGCAGAGAGAGAATGCGTTGGTTTGGCAACCACTGGTTTCTGAAACTCTAACATTTCTCAATAATTTGCCTAAGTGAAAATATTTGATCAATACATCCCCTACCACTTCTGAATCCACACTGTTCATCACACAGTTGTCAATCAACCAAATTCTATTAATTATAATCATGCAAAGATCTTTACCTGGAACAGAAAGTAAAGTAATTCCCCTATAATTATCACAAGAACTGCGATCACCTTTCTAAAAACATTCGGACAATGATAGCTCTAGTAAAATCCTTAGGAACAAAACCTTTATCATAAAAAGTATTCAAAATTTCAGTCAGCCATGTGACAACACAAATGATCCCATCTCTAAGCATTTCAGTGGAGATTTCGTACACCCCTGGTGATTTATGCAGTTTTAATTTAGAGATAGCTAACGCAACTTCGGAATGTGATATAGAGCCATCATTGAAGCCATAAATGCATCTATTGTCATTAGAAACAATGGGAGTAGAACTAACAATATTATTTAGAACTTCTCTGAAATGCTCAGCCCACTTAGCCATTACAAAATCCTTACCTTCAACCGCCTTGACTTATTTTTCCCTCAATCCCTGTGTACCTATCTGTTCCTTCCCACATAAAACATTAATAATCTGGTACCTGATAAGTTAGTGTTTTGTTTCCCATGCTGTTGTGCTCTGTAACTGCTTCTTCTGCTTATTCACCCAAGCTTCCAAGCCACTGTAAACTGATCTCTTACATGTTTATTAAGCTCTTTGTAATGCCTTCTTTTAGGACTAGCAGGGTGTTGATTCATATTAATTCTGCACTTCCTACTTTCAGAAATAAGTTATATAGCCTTATCACTCAAATAATTTTGTTTTCTCTGTTCCCTTTTACCCAAAAGAATACTGTTGGTTTCAAGAAAAGCTTGTTTAACCAGATCCCATCCTTTCGCAACTTCAGCAGTAAGCAAAGCACGATTTTCGTAATGACGAAGTAGCCTATCATTATATGCTTTGGCTATATCTTGATCTTTCAGACCTTCAGTGTTGAAGGTAATTTTCTCAACCTTAGCGCAACATTTCTTAAGCTTCAGCTACAAGACACTCTTGACCAGGTAATGGTCAGACCCAATTTCGGCTCTCCTGTATGATCTGGTATTCCTAACTGAACTAGACCGTTTGTTGTTAATTAAAATATAATCTATCATATTCCTGTGCAATCCATTAGATGAAACCCACATTTATTTATATATGTCCCAATGTTTGTAGTATGTGTTATTTTTTTGTAAACCATTAAGTTTACTTACCTGTAGGAGACGTCCCCCATTGCCGTTGGAACTACCAATGCCAAAAGTACCTAAAACACCTGCCCGAAAGTCAGAGTCAGTACCAACTTCAGCCTTGAAGTCACCTAGCACAAGAGAAATATCTCCTTTCTTCACAGAAATAAATATATTCTGATGCTGTCTGTAAAACTTATCCTTTTGTTTTCATGAGTCCGCTATGGTGACGTAGTAACATATGACATTCAAGTTTTTAATTTTTGTTTTAAATTTTGCTGTAAGAAATCTTTCATTAATGCATTTGTATCGTAGAAGAGCATCAATGGCGTGTCTGCTGAGAAGCAAATATAGATCTTGGAGATGCTTTCCATCATTCCTGCCTCAAAAGAGAAATTTAAAGTTATTTTAAGTATCACATCTTTTCCTGTCGTTCTGGTCTCTTTCAAGCCTAGAATATATAGGTTATAGCGCTGGAATTAATGCGTGAGTTCATCAAGAGAATAATCTCTATTTAATGTCCTCACGTTCCATGTTCCTGAAGAGAGAAAATGATCAGTAGGATTTTTAAAGAAACTAGGTTTATGAGACAGGTAGGGCCAACAATATGAAACAGCCCCCAGATCGCAGGCATGGGACAAACACCTGTTCCTCCTCCGTTAAAGGCTGAAGTCACCGATGCTTGTAGGAACTTCAGACACCACCTTTTGAAGTGAACTTTTTCGAGAGCCAAATGGCCTGTTTGAGATACATTACTTAGGATTGACGATGCCGAACTAGCAAGGTGAGGTTCAGGTACTTGCGATGGCCTCTGATCAGGATTATCCACTAGCTGATATAAGGTATCCCATGCCTCTGTTCATTTAGGGCTGTCAACCCAGAAGCAAACAGAAAACACAGGGGAAGATTCTTCCTCAACAGAAACCCACCACTGCAGGAAGTCCAGAATCCATAATCGAGCTCAAATCCACAAACAAATCCAGTCTAGTAGATATAAATGGTCAGCACCAAGACCCTGTGAAGTTGACTACTCCTCAGCATGGTTGCAAAAAAAAAGAAAAAGTGGCCATAGATGACCAGTTCAGTAGGCTATACTACACTGGCAGCCCACCACTTCCGTTCCCTTCCAAAAGAGAATATCTCTTTTTAAAGGTACTAAAGGCCTACACCACGAAAAGACAGGATCGGACATTAGACGCTAGATCTGGCCGGTTCTGTGCATCATCGCTGGGAATTGGTACACAGCTATTTTTTCACTTTATGTTAGCTACCATTTACGGACCACAATGTAAAAAAAAACTATAGAGCCAAATTTCTGTTAACCTTTGGGGGTTCCTGTGATCTGGCCACTTAGTCCATTGTCTGCAAAAACGCTGGGTTGTTTTATCTCTGAGCGGCACTTTTTTTACACAATGTGCTAAATGGCCAGATCACAAGGACCCCGAAGGCTCAGAGAAGGTTGTGGGAGGGAACCCACTGCAACAGCTCTTGGGAGACAGATGGTAGTCTCCCGCCAAGGCTATCCAGTGTGTTTTTTAACATGCACAGTGTATGGCTCTCCCACACACAGGGCCACGGCTTAACGTTCCATCCGATGGGCGGCGGCCTTTCCAAGCCCATCGGTGTCCCCTGTTGACCGTGGGCAGGGCGGCTGCAAAAACGCGCCACTCAGAAGTAAAAAATCCCACCCGTTACTTTTTATTCCGGATTTAATTTTTTTACAAATCACAAGAGGACAAATGTAATAAATTTAAAAATGAAGTTGTAGCATACTGAAAAGAAATATAGAGAGAAGTTATAACATGATGAAAAGAGTTAAAAAGAATTTGTAACATTATGAAACACAATGCTTATAACAATACTGAAACGTGATGCTTATATCAATATCGAAACATGATGCACATGACAATACTGAAATATAATGTTTATAACAATATCTAAATCAATTCTATCTTTTTTGCACACAATGGTCTAAGTGGCCTGGTCACAAAATCCCGATGGCTCAGAGGAGGTTGGCGGAGGGGATCCATCGGAATACCACTTCGGAGAGAGATGGTAGCCTCCTATCAAGGCCATCCATCGTGTTCTTTAACGTTCACAGGGTATGGTTGTTCCACATCAGGAACCACGACTTAACCACGGCGGCCCTTCCAAGTTCATTGGTGTCTGGTACTGTCCTGGGACGGGAGACGAGTTTTTCGGAGATAAATCTCAACGCAGACCCAGTTGGGACTCAAACCTGGCGGACTGTGCACATTCTAAACCCAACGGAGGGAGATATGGTAAAACTACTGTTTTCATAAACATAATAGCAAACTGAGAAACAAATGAACAAAATGGCCAATGACGAGTGAAAAAAACATTACAAAGATAGGTAAAAAAAAGAAGAAAGTGTTCTCTGGTTTAATATTCATCCCTCTCTTTTAGGGAAAGAAAGAAATGGGCATATTTTGAAGTACCGTATACCCCTCCTCAAGTCAGAAGTTAACCAAAAAACGAAATTGCCTCGTTCAATCAATCAAACTTTTCAAATCATTTTGTACCGACCAGAGTTCCTCGGATACAGTGTGACAAGAATATTTAACTTTATAGAAAAATAAAAATATGATTTAAGTTACCCACAAAGTGTTTAAGGGCTACGAAAAATTTATTATTGTTATTGGAAAACATTATTTATTACTTAACATATTATAACGTTTATTAATTAACGTATGAGGTGTACGTTTATTACATTTTACATATTTTTTCAAGATATATTAATGAATTTAATTTCGGATACGAATGTTTAGTTTTTGAAGCTTTTACCTCAACAAAGAATCTCGTGTTTAATTAGCTCGTGCTTAATTCGAATGACTTCAATATACACGGATGTTAGAGCTCTTGACACAACAAACTGAAAAATGACTTTATCACGCATAATCAAAAAGATATTAGTTTTATGCATTCCTTTTTTCAAATTTATTGGTGGCAACAGATATTTTGAATAATTTTCAACAGTTGATGTTAAGTCTGTGGGGATTTTGAAAAGTTTAAACTTTTTTCGAACCAATTTCGGTTGCCACCAGGATTTCGCACATAGCCTACGTTCTCCCACTGAGGGAAATTAACGTTCATGCAAAGTTTGCACATCTAGCTCCCTTGGATTGGGTTTTTTTTTATCTCTGAGCGGCATTTTTTTGCACACCATGGGTTAAATGGCCAAGTCACAAGGACTCCGAAGGTTTAGAGAAGGTTGGGGGTAGGGACCCACTGGAACAGCTGTTGGGAGCCAGATGGTGGCCTCCCGTTAAGTCCATCCAGCCTGTTATTTAACGTGCACATCGTATAGGGCACACGAGACCACAGCTTAACGTCCTATTCGTCGGACAGCGGCCTTTCCATGTCCATTGGTTTCTACTGACCGTGGGTAGGGTGCGGATTTATTTGCAGAGATAAATCTCAACGCAGACGGAGCTGGGACCCGAATCTGGGAACTGCAGATTACGAACCTGGCGCGCTTTCGACTGAGCCACCACCACCACCACCACCACCCCCGCCCACCGCTGCAAGGAGCCATCGGATGGATGTCTGACCTCACCACATCTTCTAACACATGGAGGCAGAACTTAATATCCCATCTAACGAACGAGGCAGAATATATAATCCCATGAAACACACTGGATCAGAGCCCTCCACATCTTCAAACACTGAGGCAGAGCTTAACATCCAATCTAATACCTGCGTTGCAGAGCTTAACTTCCCACCTAACACACGGGGGCAGAGGTTAACTTTTCATCTAATTCACGGTTGCAGAGTTTAACTTCCCATCAAACGCACGGGAAGCAGAGCCCACCATATCTTCTAACACATGAAGTCAGATGTTAACTTACTACCTAATACAGGGTTGCAGAGTTTAACTTCCCATCTGAATCACGAAGTCGGAGATCACCACATCTTATAACTCATGGTGGCAGGGCTTAATGTCCCATCTAATACACGGTTGCAGAGGTTAACGTCACGTGGGCAGATATCACCACATCTTCTAACACAGAGATACAGAGCTTAGTATCCCAATTAAAACACCGTTGCTGAGCTTAACATCCCATGTAACACAAAGAGGCAGAGCTGACAACATCTTCTAACTCACGGCGAATAGCTTAACATCCAATCTAACACATGGTTGCAGAGTTTAACGTCCCATATAATACACGGCAGCAGACCTCACCACATCTAACACACTAAGGCAGAGCTTACTATCGCATGTAACACACAGGTGGTGATCTTAACATCCCATCTGAAGCAGGTGGGCAGAGTTCACCACATCTTCTAACACATAGAGGCAGAGAATAACATCCGATCTAACAGACGAGTTTCCTAGCTTAATGTCCATTCTAACTCATGGGGGCAGAGCCCACCACATCTTCTAACACACGGAGGAAAAGCTTAACATCCCATCTAACACACGGTTGCTGAGCTTAACGATCCATGTAACGCAAGGGGGTAGAGCACACTACATCTTCTAACACACGGAGGAAGAGGTTATTATCCCATTTCATACATGGTTACAGAACGTAACATCCCATCTAATGCATGGGGGGCAGACTTCACCATATTTTCTAAACACACGGAGGCAGAGCTTGCTATTCCATTTAACAGACGGTTGCAGAACTTAAAGTCCCAGGTAACGCATGAGGGCAGATCACATGATATATTCAAAGAGAGGAGGCAGAACTTAACATCCGATCTAATACACGGTTGTAGAGCTTAACGTTCAATGTAACACAAGGGGGCAGACCTCACCACATCTTCTAACACACGGAGGCAGAGCTTAATATCCCATCTAACACACGGTTGTAGAGCTTGACGTCCCATCCAATGCATGGGGGCAGAACACTCCTCATCTTCTAACAATGGAGGCAGAGCTTAACATCCCATCTAACACACGGTTCTAGAGCTTGACGTCCCATCCAATGCATGGAGGCAGACCCTCCACATCTTCTAACAATAGAGGCAGAGCTTAACATCACATCTAACACACTGGTTGAAGAGCTTAACGTCCCATCTAACGCATTGGGTTAGATCTCACCATATCTTCTAACACGGAGGCAGAGCTATGCATACGGGTAACATGGCCAAACCAACGCAGTCTTTCTCTGCACAATATGCTGCTCAAAGGAGTTTGCGACTCCTTTGCCTAACCTCATCATTAGTTACAAAGTTAAACCACCTAGTGACCAAGATATTCATAAACATCTGGAATCAAAAGCATCAAGTTTCTTGTTATCCTGTTTACAAAAGTTCCATGTTTCGTTACCATAACTAAACTTAGAAAGAACCAAATTATTATAGAGCCTAATTTCAGTCTTTATGCCTGTACGCCTATTATTGAATACACTCCATAGATTCTTAACAGTCCCAGCAGTAATTCCTATTCTGATAATTAAAGTGAGACACTTGCTCAATAGCACAGCCATTGAAAGCAATTGAAGCACCATCTGCTTGACCAATTTTCATCACATTAGTTTCCTGTGTGTCACCAAAAATACTCTATTACCAGTCTCATCAACAGCCCTAATGAAAGAATTCATCTCATCAACATCAGTAGCCAACAGGACCAAATCATCTGCATAATCTAAATCAGAAATTTTGAAATCTCTAGACAATCTAAGGCGAAAACCTTTCCCTTGCAAAGAATTTCGCATTACGTAATCAATAACTAAACTAAAGAGAAAAGGAGACAAAATGCACCCTTGTCTAACTCCACTGGCAATGCTAAACCAATCCCTGCAAGACGTACCAAATCTCTCACTCGACTCAATGTTATTATAGAGAGCTCTCATTACACTAACTTGTCAGGTATTCCATATAATCTAAGAATCAACCACAAATTATGTTGATCAACAGAGTCAAAAATCTTTTTAAAATTTATATAGTTAACAACCACAGGTCAGTCATTAGCGCGTCAGGATCGTATTCTGCAGTTCCCAAGTTCGAGTCCGAGCTGGGTCAGCGTGGAGATTTATCTCCGCAAAACTCCGCGCCCTCCCACGGTCATTAGGGAACACAATGGGCTTAGAAAGCCCGCCGTCCGTCTGATGTGACATTTAGTCGTTTCCCTGTGTACGAAGAGTCATTCTCAGTGCAAGTGTAAAATCACGTTTGATAGCCTTGACGGAAGGCTACCATCTGTCTCCCAACAGCTGTTTCAGTGGGTCTCCTCCCCAACCTCTGAGCTTTCGGGGTCCTGGTGACCTGGCCACTTAGCGCACAGTGCGCAAAAAAGGGCCGCTCAGAGGTAAAACAACTCAACCCTCCTAAAAAAATCCTTAAAGATACTGTCCCCGGCCGTGGCAGGAGTGGTCATTACGCTAATCCGGCCCTGTCGAGGCCATACCGGAAATCCAGGGAAGGATTTTCTCATTCCTGGGTAGTATGTCTGTCGAATATATCGCGAATTATATTCAGAACTAAGTAACGTCTTCAGTTTTATGGAGAAATGTGTCGAAGATACATTTCAGAATGGATCAAACCTTACTCTACAATGTTTCACATAAATGGAACGGCGAGTATTCATCAAAGAATTTCTTGCCCAATCGTAGCCTATTACACTTAACCACGAAAGCCGATGAAATGCAGAATGTGAAGACTGAAAATGCATCAATTCGCATCACGTTATGATTGGGTCGTTTTATCTTTGAGATGTATGTTTTAGCACAATGGGTAAAATAGCTAGGTTACAAGGACCCTGTCGTGGACATGAGGTAAGGAGAGACGTACTCTTCCGAGCCACTTCATAGAGGGAGTTTAATTAGTTCACTTAATTAGTATTCACCATTATCTCTAATCATTCATATCTGATGAGTTGGAAATATGTACAGAGATCTCTTTACCAACCGGAAAACTCGGCGAGAGGATATTTAATCCTTGCCTAACTACCTGGTTCACACAGAAACACCTCCTGGTTTTCAGATAAACGTACCTTGGTTCACACAGAACCGCCACCTGGTTCTCAGAGTACCGAACCTTGGTTCACAAAGAACTGCCTCCGGTTTCACACAGAACCAAACCATGGTTCACATAGAAACGAACCCCTGGTTCACACAGAACCAAACCCTGGTTCACACAGAATTGTACCTTCGTTCACACTGAACCAAACCCTGTTCATTTAGGGTTCCTTTTGAGAAAGAGCTAGGCCCCTTTGATGCGCTTAACAAACTTCTTTCCTGTTTGCGAGCAACACTCAGTCTGAAGTTTATTGTTTACTCTCTCCTCTCCATGACCCTCACTAGATGCTCCGGCTAGTGACGGCAGAGGATTAAAAGCGCTTTCGCTCACCTATCTAGCATGTGGAAAACAGTCTAGTTCAGTCCAAATAACAACTCATGAGCCACATTCGTATTTTGGACACTTCAGAAAATACATAATGATATCAGAATAATATGACCACTCATGGAATCAAAGTGTACCCGCCCAGACACGTCACAGAGTGCACATGATAAGGTCGACCACAGATGGGTTATATAAGCAGCCGGCAGGGACAGATGAGTGATAGTAAGTAATGTGAGCACAATGGGCAGAGGTATTGATTTGACGGACGTTCATAAAGGAATGATCATCGGCTACCGCGCCAAGGGAGGAAGCATCTCGGAAACAGCAGATTTCATGGGCTGTTCCAACACCACCTAGAGGAGAAGGCCGTACCACTCATTTGTGACGTCAGCATTACTGGACCGAACTGCCGGCAGAATAGATTGAGAGATAGCTTATCCTTGTTAATAGAACTTCCCATTTAGATTTTGAATATTCACTAATAAATCATTAAAATAATTTGTTTTCATATAATTAAAAAAAAGCCCACTTTTTTTCTAATTTTTTTTTAGAGATAACTTTTTTTGCTTTGATTAGTATTGATAAATCATTAATTACCGTTTCCGATTATACAGATAGCTTTAAATTATTATTTAGATAATAACACTTTAAATGTTCGGAAATTTCAAAACTTTTAAATAATTTTGCAAACGATCGATTAATGTATTGAACAAGTACTAAATTTTCACTCTTAAAGGATTCTAGAAGTGCGAAATATATTTAGAAAAAACTATTTGTTACAAAACACACAGATATCTATTTTTTTTCACAAATATGTATGTATATATATATATATGAGGTCTAAAACATTATTTAATGAAAACAGTATGTTTCAATATTGCATATGTTAAGAAAAACAATCAACAAATTCCACATTAAAAAAATACTTTTATTTACAATATAAGAAAACAAATCTATATAGAATACACATTACAATGAAACAAATATTTTTTCATATCATTGTTTCATTTATTTTTAAGAAAATTGTGCAATTAAAACAGGAAAATTCACCAATCATATGGTAGAAGTTTTAAGCAATATGAAGGAACTTAATATTATGCAATACTATTTAAATTGAAAAGGAAAATTTTATGAAATTCTTTCATCCCAGTTGAACAATTGCTGATTTTTTTAAATAGTTTAATAATGAAAGCTGTTTTTAAAATGCATCACTTTAATAAAAACTGTTTCTAGGACAACTATGACTTTTAAATAAAAAGAAAAGAAAAATTGCTTTCCCAAACTTTTTCACCCTAATGCATATTAAAACTGATTTCTTCACATAACATAGAAATTTTTATCCTTTTTGCTATCATAATAAACTTTAATAATGGAAAAAAAAAATCTGAACGAACATGAAAGCAACATCTAAATACATGTGTTCAAAAGGTTTGAACAGATTCAAAATACAACAGAAATATAAAATACAATGAGTATTATATAATGTAAAAGTCACATTGAAATGTCCATATACACTCAGTGATTATGAAACCTAATTCCATGTTATGTCAATGGAAAGCTAATTTCAAACCTTTGTAACTTTTAAAATGAGCTTTTATGAAAAAAAAATGAAATGAAGATCAATTCAAGATCTCAATCAAATTTATCTAAATCTATGTTCATTAAAAATCAAAGAATTATGAAAACTGGGATATTTAATATGAAAAATGGCTGTTTTAAAATATTGATCTGGGAAGTAGTTGAAATAAGTTAATCTCAAAACAGTATCCCATATTAAATTTCATTAGCATAGTTTTAGCAGAAAATGTAACAATTATTTAAATTTTCACCAACTCTGCAGAATGCGCATTACTGTTTAAGTTGTTGATACATAATAAAATACCCCTTCAAACAGCTACTTACAACAGAGGTCTGACATGAGCCTGTAAGTTTATATGCCATAGTAGGTCTGTGAGGATGGCGGAAACCCGGCAGAAAAACTACACGAACAACCATGCCTTACCTAGGGCACGAACCCAGGTTAGTAACTAAGCGAAGCCTCTTTAAATATTAAATGAATATTATTGGAATATAGAAAATTAAGATAGATTTTTAACTTACATATATTCAGTCATATTTTCCCATGAAATGTTTATTTTAGAAATTACAGAGCTTTGAAATTATCTTTCCATTGACATAACATGGGATTGGGTGGTCATAATTAACAGAGTGTATATGGGGTAGTTTCATGGCAGCAAACACAGACTTTTATAACACAGAATTTTAAATATTTATGATAACAATACATTTGTACTTACATGTAATAAGAAAAGATTTAACTTGTAAAATTTGCAGCTATATATATAATTAGTAGAATTTTAGCATCATCAGCAACTTAGAATTAATGACATTGCAAAACTTGAATTAAGTAAAAATAAGGTACTACAAGCAATATATATCAACTATTGAACATTGTACTAACATTGAATAGATAGAATTAGCATCTAAAATTTTCTTATATTTTTTTAGAGAGATCAAGCTGTTTCAAATGATTCAGTATACTCCAAATGTGCAAATCAAATTGAAGAATTAAAAAAATATCTAGATATCATTTACATAAAGGTTGATGAAGTGGCAAAAATAAACATTTAATAAATAAAATAATTTATAATTTTTATAAATACATTTAATAAAGTAAAATTTGGGAAGGAAACCTATTAAGAACCAGTAGGTTCTTAATAGGATTTCTTCCCAAAGGCAAGTCGATAAAATAACTTTAAATTTGTATGGTGTCAAAAATATACAGAACAGAAGAAAATGTTTTGGTATTTTGTAAAGAGCATATACTTAACATGCCTGGAAACATATTAAATAAAAACATTATTCTAATCTTTACATTCTGCAGAGCTTTTTAAACCTTAAGTCATTAACTATTATGCATATCTTAACTGCCATATCTGGTGAAGATACTTTCAAATGCTAAGAGCAACAGTGTATTTTCCCTTTATAAACAGATATTCTTACATTAAAATTTTAATATTACTTGAACTCACTATCAGTGTAAAACCAATTATTAACAAAGAACTTGGAAGAATAAAATGTGTATCAGAACCAGTACAAGGTTTCTAATAACATAGTCAATCATCTCCCTCCAAGCAGAAACTGACATCCCCCAATGATAGAGAAAACCTTATTGATCTGTTGACCAGGCTACTTCATAGGCATATCAAACACCCATTGACAATCACTATTAGAGATTTAAAAAATCCTACATTTGCAAGGCAGAAGAAGCCACAAGATATGCATATATATTAAAGAATATCAAGGAATAAATTAACTTCCTAAATCTCCCATGGCTTTTACAAAAACCAAAGATTGACACTTAAGTTTTCTGCTTATAATGTTCTCAATTTAAAGTAATGAAGGAAAAATAATATTCAGAAAATTCTACTTGCAGTTTAATGAGTTTCAGTTGATCATTTCATCCAGAAACTGGTGGTATGTGTTCCTACAGAAAATTATAAATTTCAAACAACCACTAAGTGCATGTATAACAGAAGCAACGAAATGGATTGGAAAGAAAACCATATACTGTCACATACTGCATCCATACTGAATAGCTGTTCAAACAAAAGCATCCACCCCAAGTATTTAATACATTGATAAAAATTTTAAAGACAACCAAATATATAATTTATCTTCAGGGGTCCAGCCATAAGAGTATAGTGTGAAGTGAAAATGTTGTGGAATTGGCAAAAGATCACTCAAAAGTAACACTAAACACAATATTAAGAAAAAACCTACTGACAAGTGTAGGTAGAGATTCCCTTTGATCATAGATTTAGCCACAAAAGACATGAAATCAGTAAAATAAAAATGAAATAAATCTAGTAGACCCTGTACAGTAGCAAAATATAGTTAAAGGAACTGAAAATAGCTATTGCAGCTTGCATGCAATAAAATTTCCACTAAAATATTGCAAAATATTTGACAATAAATTTAACCAGTTTTTGTGTCAAAAACAATGGTTGAAACAATAGCACAACATTCCAAAGAGTTTTCCACCATTGTACCTATTGAGCTATAATTATTTGAAGGTGGGTCTATGATGTTGTGGAGACTTTTCCATTACAGTGTATCATTACTTTTCAAAAGGCTTCATGTTAACTGATGAAAATGACAACCAGCTATTTTTACCTTCCTCCAAATTTGATATCTCTTAACCTACTTTTTAACATTAGGTACTTTAAGGTGCTTGCAGACTAACCAAGTACACGAGCAGATGGACAATCCAAAGACTCGTGTAATAAGAAAAATAAAAAAGCATGCTTTATAGAAGATCCATGTTCAATTACTGGCTCAAAGCCTGTGGAAATTGTTTTCCAGATATTAAAGATGAATGAAGATCAATAATTTCTTTATTTAATTATCTTTATTTAACAGTTTAAAATAAATTATCTGCATTGGGTGAAATTAAGACATTGGATTCTGGACTCAATAAAATATTTACTTAAAAATATCAACCACTGATATCAAATTTGTAACATGATTGAGATTACCAAACATACATTTTTGAATTATATTAAATCTCATAAGAGTAATTTTTAAGGTGTGAAATTAGACAATCAGCATTTTGACTTTAACACGATATCAAATTGTATAAAAATCTGAATATAATTTTCTCAAAGTGAAAGTAACATACACAAATTAATCCACAGTACCTCATTGATTTACTAACATTTAATCACTATCAAACTCCTTAAGTATTATGATAATAATGAGTATAGTGGAAAAATTACCTTGAGCCAGGTGAGATCCAAACACATAATCACCAGACGTAGGGTTACTCGATGCCAGTGTTATAAAAGGAGGACATGCTTTCTTTGTGAAATAAAATACGTTTTTTCATACTAAGTTTTTTGCCAAGTACTAACAGTTGAGTTAAAAAAAGAAACAATACTCATTAAATATACTATAAAATATATGGTGTAGTGATTTTTATTCCTATTTCATAAACAATCAAAGGTTATTTCTCCTAAAGTGTCATAATGATTAGTAACTATGCACTGTCATAAAAGGTAAACTTTCTGTTACTTCAAACTCTGACTGAGGTAGTGATCAGCAATGATTTCAGTTTTGGCAGGGCATGCTCTTGTATGAGAAGGCTCCTTATTGTTTTGGGCACAATATTTTTTAAAGTGTATTTGTGGATGCTTTAAAAGTAGTTGTTTATGGATACTTTAGAAGTCAGAAAGCTTTCTCCCAGTTTTCATATCAAACATGCTGGTTTCTCTTTCAACATCAGATGGTGCAAAGTGGAGTTCACACACCTATGTATGCAAAAGAAATATTGAGAATATGTACAAAAAAACCTCTGATGAATGATAAACATTAAAACAAAAATCCAAACACCAGGAATACTGTTCACCATACACTAAAAAAATTTATTCAGAACTGAAGACTTTTTACCTTCGAAAGTAAAAGCTATAATTGTATTCAAAACAATTCTATAATCAGTGTATTTTCTAAGATTTCAATAAAAATCCATGGTTAACAGAAGAATTCTCCCAAGGAATGCACCTATTCGACCAGTAAGCTGTTTTTTCTCAATATTTCTAGCACTTCTTTTATCATATATAGTTCAACTTGAAAGCTAATGCTAACCATCTAATAGCATTCCACTGCTAGTACTAACCATAAAGTGCTTTTGGTAATGCCACTATAAGGTGATAATGTAAAATAAAATGCGAAAAATCATACTGAGCTGAAAATCGTTTAAAACAACACTCTTATGAATGAACGTTTAAAGGTTTGAAATATTCCAGTCCAGGAATTGAGCCTGAAAACAACTCCAGTAATAAGTTTTTGTTTCAAACAATTTCCTCTTACTATAATTTTCAGTATATTAGGCATAAATTTGTTTATATAGACAGCACCTGGTATTATACTAATGCTGAAAGGTATTAGGAATTAATTGGTCAGGACGTTTACTGTTGTCGACAGTTTCTACAATAAACTTTTACCATTACATATCAGTAAAATCAAAATACCTCAAATTTTTGTGATAATTTTTGGATTTCTTCAGTTGTAAAATCCAAACCAGTGGTCAGTATAGAGGATAAATTTTGACGTTAACTCGAAAACAATATTGTATGCATTTGTGGTGTTCAACATATTTATATTCACATAATAGATGAAATGACAGATATCCCATCAAATATTTTCTAATATGAATATAGAATACATTTGTAACAAAATTAAAACAAAATCTGCAGTCACATGCAATAAAGATATGACAGTAGACTGTTATACCTTTATTATAATATACCTGACTTATCTCGTTTTACAATGAGAGTGATTGGAAATATATGCACTTTTAATTACTCCTTTGAAAGTAAAAAAATTCTTTAACTTTACTATTAAATCCTTTTTCAAAATATCCTTTCATTTATTAATCCATATGTACGCTAGATGTAGCCCACCCATTCTTTAATATCCACTATAACTTGACCTGATTTCAGAGATATAATTATGCAGATTAATTTAATGCTGAAAGTTATTAGGAATTGATTGGTCAGGAAGTTTACTGTTGTCGACAGTTTCTACAATGTACTTTTACCATTACCTGTCCTGCTTTTATTAAAAAAATAGCTGATGCGTGAGGTAGGCAAAACTTCAGCAGGAAAATAATACATATTCACAAAGCCATCTTTAGGCTTTGGACATGGGTCAATTTGCATCCAAGTATACTAGTAATAACACCAAAATAATTTCTAATACTTATGCAGAGATTTTGTATTTAAAGTAGGTTTTCCCATGATCTTGCCTTTGGCTTATATATGTATTTCAAGTTTAACAGTATTATCGTATTAACTTATACGAGATATATTTGAACTCTATGGATATATAAATATAGTGATATAACATTAGACCCTGAAACTGTCCCAACAAAAGTACCAATTTCTTAACTTACTACTGTAATCTATTAAATAAAAAGTCTGGTCACTGTGAAATATTCTTTTCTATTTAAGCATTTTATCATATGTACATTCGACATTTTTTATTCCAGCATATTAGGATTCTTTCTTAATAAAAATAACGTCAAATTATTCCATACAGATCAATAATATTATATACGTATATTATACAAACGTAACATACAATAGTTAAAACGATAATTTTTACTTTAGAAGTTCATAAATATGACAACAGATATTAATACAGAATAAATTTCTTCTTATCTTGGATGCTTTCGTTGGACAGAAGTTTTGCCTTGGTATTGAACGAATCCATTTCTTTCGCAAATCGATATCTTCTGGAAATTTAAAAACTGAGAATATTTTTTCCCCGTCGTAATTGCTCCTGCACTGAGGAACGCAGCAACGCGATGGCATTTCGCTAAAAAAAATCAATGAACGTAATAACAAAATATTGTGTGCACACACCAAATCAAACGCGGCAAAATTAGTTAAACACTAACAAAACAAGATGGAGACGACGCTACTAGCTACGGGTCGACTAAAATTGACATCATCAGAATCGCTTCACTGACTGGTAGGGCCTTCTCCTCTAGGTGGTGTTGGCTGTTCGCGAGGTGCTGAGTAAGGGTATACCAAGAGTGGACCGCTGGCACACTGAGTACCTCCAGATATTGCGTAACTGTGGAGCTCCAAAGGCCATCGACCCCAGAGGAGAATGTCGCGGCATTCGATTGTTAAAGGCCAATCGACGCGCAACAGCGCAGCAATTGACCACTCAAATGAACGCTGGGGACCCAGAAAAGTGTCCTCGATAACAGTAGAGTGAACGCTGTTACGCATGGGTTTCTGGAGTCGACGCTGAGTAAAGGTGCCCATATTAGCCATGGTCCATCGGCAACGATGCCTGCAGTTTGCATGGGACTACCGTGATTGGACAGTGGAAGAGAGGAAAAATGTTGCCTTCTCCGACGAATCGAGGTTTCTACTCCACAGAAATGACGGGCGATGGAGGATACAGCGTTAGACACAGGAGAACCAACACCCGGACACACTTGGTCAAGTACAGAGTGGCTGTGGCAGAATGCATGTCTGGGGGATGTTTTCCTGATATGACCTGGGACCGATGGTACCACTGGATGGGTCTCTGAACCCCAAAGGCTTCCTGTCCATCTTCGCTGACAACATGCATCTCTACATTTTTAATGTTTACCCATGCGGTGAGGTGTCTACCAATAGGAGAATGCGCCCTGCCATGTCGCGAAGGTGGTGCGTGACTGGTTCCAGGAACACGACAGCGATGTCTCCGTTATCCCTTGGCTGGAGAAATTGCCCGTCTTCAATCCCATAGAGCACTTGTGGGACCATTTGGAACAACAGGTTCGGCGTGCGGACCCACAACCACGTCATCAACGGAATCTCCCTGCTCTGCCGGAATCCGAATGGGCATATGTGCCACTGGCAACCTTCCAGAGCCTCATTTACGTCCATGCCACGCCATCTCGCCTCTGGGTCAAGGGTAGCTTTTCCTAGTATTAGTAGGTGGTCATATTATTCTGATACGACTGTGTATATAGATTTTCTTCCTTTCCGAGGCCCAAAACTAGGGGATTTGCTTATACTCGAGGTCGAATACTACTCGAGTATTTGTGATATTATTATTAATTTGTTTTTCTTTTGTGGCGCTAACCGATTATAATTTTCTTCCCCCACATCTGAAATAAAATGTCATCTAATCCATTAGTCCAAAGGTTTTAAAATCATTCTGATCAAAGTGCAATGTGAAGACCTCAGGACTTTCACTGAACTTTTATTTTGAATTGGGATTCGAGCAAACTCATCAAAATACGAATACAGAGCACTTAAAATTAGGCTACCTTAAGCGATTGCTTGGAATGGATATGCATTGGGGCTGCCCTAACGACAGGGCTTGGTTCAGTTTGTATCGAGCCAAATTGGTAATCTGCAGTTCCTAGGTTCAAGTCCCAACTGTTCCACAGCAATGAGTAAGTGGAGTGTGATGGGCTTGGAGAAGCCGCCTTCCGTAGTGTGGAAGGTTAAAACAATAAAAAAAATGCTGGATGCAAATGGATGCACTTGGTGTCCTTGTAATCTGTTTATTTAGCCCGTTGTTTGCATAAAACAAAACTGTTTGCTAACTCAGCAAGTAATTTAGCTAGTGCTGCCATCTATGGATTAGCGGATAAAATATTAATGTGTCCAAACACTGGAGTGATGCCATATCACTTATTTCATCGTTTTTTCCGCTGGAAGGAGGGTTGGGTTGTTTTACCTCTGAGCGGCCTTTTTTTGCACACCATGGTCAGGTCACATGGAACCCGAAGGCTCAGAGAAAGTTGGGGGAGGGAAACCACTGGACAGCTGTTGGGAGACAGATGGTAGCCTCCCGTCAAGGCTATCCACCGTGTTCTTTAACGTGCACAAGGTATAGCTTTCTCACACGTGGGACCACGGCTTAACGTCCCATTCGACGGACGGCGCCCTTTCCAAGGCCATCGGTGTCCCCTATTGAGCGTGGTCAGTGCGGGGAGTTTTGCGGAGATAAATCTCAATGCTGTCCCAGCTGGGACTCGAGCCTGGGAACTGAAGATTACGAGCCTGGAGCGCTACCGACTGAGCTACCTCCCCTACCCCCACTGGAAGGAGCCATCAGATGGATGTCTGATGACTTCGAATCACAATTAGGATTAGGATCTGTGATTGTTAGCTTGCTAGGTGAGACAGAGACCAATTAAGGGTGCCATAAGCCACTCTCTCCCATTAACATATGCAGAAATAAACATTGGTTCAAATCTTTCTGATAATCTTCTCATTTATTCGAAAGCAAAGCCCAGTCACCAATATTCGTAGTTAAGATGTACTCTTTCTAAACGACTGTAGCAGGTATACTGTTTGAATTAAATTTTGATGCTAGAAAAATTTTTACACTTTGGTGAAATAAAAATTGCAATAGAATAACCTAGTAGTGGAGTAGTAATTCCTGTTATCTCAAATTATCATGGAAATCAAATAAAGTGCCGGTCCTTATGAAAAACCCCAAAAAAAATAAATCTGGAAAAAAAAAATTTATTTGTTTCCTTCTTTTAGCAATTTGAAGCAGAACATTTCAAATATTTTCGTCCATTTTTTTCTGAATAATGTCCTGAATAATGTCAGTTAACTGTCTGTTTTTAGGTGCTCAGCTCCAGTTAAAGATTTTTAGTTTACATCTTATATACATATACACTATGTTGAAAAAACTGCCCTGACACTTTCGTGTCACGTGAATGGAAAGCCACTTTCAAAGCTCCCAAACACTAAAAATAAACCTTTTACGCAAAAACTGTTATTGGCGATAAATTCTAGATGTCACTGTTAACTCTCTTAACATATTTCCCGTAATATTAGTTTAATATTTTAAGAATGAATGGAAGCTGAATCATTTATCTTAAATTTTTGACACTTGTGAAACAATACTTCAAGAGATAAAACACAACTCTTGTAACAATTTGTTCACTAACATAAATTAAATATCAGAAGTTTTTATGATGATTTTTTAAGATTTCATCAATTTGGAGGCAATGAGACTCTGTCGTCTGCGGTTAAATGATCCCGCTTCAATGACTCTTTAAATATTGAACGAAGATTGTTGAAAATTGACGCTGTTGATGGGGAGTTTACGTCCCACCTAACACATGGGGGCAGCACGTATCGTCCCATCTGAAACATTGGGACAGAGCTTATCATCCCATGAAACACAAGGGGTCAGCGCTCACCACATCTTCTAACACATGGAGGTAGAGCTTAACATCCAATCTGAAACCCGGGTTGCAGAGCTGAACTTCCCATCTAACACATTTGGTCAGAGCCCACCACATCTTCTAACACATGGAGGAAGAGCTTAACTTCCCATCTAATACAATGTTACAGAGCTTAATGTCCCATTTAATGAACGTGCTAATACGTGCATCTAATACGATCTCGCGACATTTTCTAACACACTCATACAGCGCTTAGTATCCCATTTAAAACACGGTTGTGAGCTTAAAGTCCCATGTAAGAGATAGAGGCAGAACTGACCACATCTTCTAACTCACGGCGTAGAACTTAATGTCCCATCCAATACACTGTTGCAGAGCTTAACGTCCCATCTATCACATAGGGGCAGACCTCTCTGAGACAGAGCTTACTATCTCATCTAATACATGGTGTCAGAGCTTAACGACCCATCTAAAGTACGGAGGGCAGTGCTCACCACATCTTCTAACACATGGAGGCAGAACTTAATATCCCATCTAATACACGGATGCTGAAGTTAACATCCCAGCTAACGAACAGGGCAGAACTTATCGTCCTATCTCATGCACGGGGGCAGATCTTATCAACCCAGGAAACACACGGGATAGGCACTCATCACATCTTCTAACACACTGAGGCAGAGCTTAACATTCAGTTTATACCTGGGTTGCAGAGCTTAACTTCCCACCTAACGGACGAGAGGCAGAGCCATCCACATCTAGCACATGGAGACAGATGTCAATTTCCAATGTAGGCTGCTTAACGTTCCGTCTAATGCATGGGGGTAGACCTCACCATATTTTCGAAACAGACGAAGGCAGAGCTTGCTATCGCATCTAACAGACACTTGCAGAATTTAAAGTCCCATGTAACGCATGGGGACAGGCCTCCCGGTATATTCTAACAGAGGAGGCAGAGCTTAACACCCGATCTAATATACGGTTGCAGTTCTTAAGATCCCATCTAGTACACGATTATAGAGCTTAACGTCCAGTGTACTTGCGTAGCCATTGGCTGCATAAGGATTTCGTATGTATATTCATATTATAGTTCTGCATGAGCAGAACTGTATCGGGAAGTATCCAATAATATCCTTGAAGAGTTGTAAATAAAGGATTGATGGTTTATTTGTAATTACTTGTCTAATATCAGTTATGGTAGGTAAAAACTGATCTCAAAATTTTCTAAGTACAGAAAGAAATGTTAACAATAAATAAAAAACGAAAATAAAAAAATATTTTTTCGAATTATTTCTTAAAATAACCTAAAATTCGAATGCAAAAATAAGTTTTTAAAGAAAAGTCAATTTCTTAATAAGTTTAACGTTTGATTTAACGCACGTCAGAGCTCACCACATTTTCGAACACACTGAGGCAGAGCTTAACATACTGTCTAATACGCGGCGGCCTCTCCAAGTTAATCAGTGTTTACTTTCTTGTCGAGGGCGTCGTGAGAGATGGAAATAAATCTCAACTCTGGCGCAGTTGGGACTCGAACGTTGAAACTGCAGATTACAAACATAGCACTTTGACGTCTGAGACAATATCCGCTCCCCTAAAGCAGAAGAAACAATGGGCGAAGATGCTGGAATATACAGATCCTTCACGTGTGTACGTCGTGTTGTCTTCATCAGTTCTGTTTATTGAAGACAGAAAAGTAACTTTATCAAGGAATTGACTTTTCATTAAAAACTTATTTTTGCATTCGAATTTTAGGTTATTTTGAGAAATAATTAAAAAATATTTTTTTATTTTCGTTTTTTTATTTATTGTTAACATTTCTTTCTACACTTAAAAAATTTTCAGATTAGTTTTTACCTACCATAACTGATATTAGACAAGTAATTACAAATGAACCATCCATCTGTCATTGTCAGTTATTATATAATCTTTTGGTATCTCACGAAATCCTTATGCACCAAGGGCTACGTAAGTCCAATCAGACTGTAATTTTCGCATCCAGACGCGTCTCTTTTGAGCTATAGCTGCTGCATTTGGCCACTCTAGGCCGATTCTATCATCGTCCTGTTTGACATTTTCTGCCTATCGCATCCTACGTCTCCCCCTTTTTCTGATACCCATAGGTACAATGTTCAAAACGATATTTGGCAATCTGCAGCTATGCGTAGGGGCAACATGGGCAAACCAACGCAGTCTTTCTCTGCACAATATACTACTCAAAGGAGGTTGATGACTCCTTCTTCCAACCTCATCATTATTTACAAAGTTAAAACAGCTAATGCGCAAGATTCTAGATGCCGTAAGCATCTTTAAGTCTTCTGCAACAATCGTTGGAATATGACTATCATAAATTTTGTTAAAGTCCTCTAAGACAAGATCCGAATTTGGTGGCTTATAAACAGAGAACACATTAAGAGTGCCAAAGTTCTCGATAGAGATTGCAATAGCAGTAACTTCCAAAGTAGTAAAATTAGCTTTTGTTAAGACATGATGTTTTATTTACCGGTTCACAATTGTAGCAGTTCCACCTCCGCCAGTAACACAAAATTGAAACTTAAGATTTAATGACCCGAAATGAACCTTTCCCAAAGCATAACTACTGTCGCAAAATATAAAATATATCTCTTACCGTACAGACAGCGAACAATAAATATCCGAACACTATGGTTGATTACAGAATTCAGAAAAAATGTCTGACAACGTTTTTTTAGAAATAAGTGATCTGGCAACCTTCGTGTCACGTTGGAATTTTGGGTAGAGAGGTAAATGGAAATTGGATATTTTGGATAGAGAGCTGAACGGAAATTGGATATTTTGGGTAGAGAGGTGAATGAGGACTGGACGTTTTGGGTAAAGAGATGAACGAGAATTGGATATTTTTGGTAGAGAGGTGAATGAGAATTTAAATTTTTGGGTAGACAGTTGAATGGGGTTTGGGATTTTTGGGTTGACAGGTGAATGGTAATTAGAATATTGGTAGAGAGGAGAATGGTAATTAGAATATTGGTAGAGAGGAGAATGGGAATTTGAATTTTGAGTAGAGGGGTGAATGGGAATTGGACATTTTGGTCAGAGATATGAGTCGGAATTGTATGCTTTGGCTATATAGGTGAATGGGAATTACAATTTTGGGTAAAGATGTGAATGAGAATTTGAATTCTTGGGTAGAAATGTGAATGGAGATTTGACATTTTGGTTAGAGAGTTGAATGATTCTGCATTTTGGCTAGACAAGTGGATGGGAATTGGAATTGCCGCTAGACAGGTGAATGGGAATTGAAATTTCAGGAAGAGAAATGAATGGGGAATATAATTTTGGTGTTAGAGGTAAATTGGAATTGGAATTTTTGCGTAGAGAGGCGAATGGGAATTTCAATTTTGGACACAGAGCCGAAAGAGAACTGTAATTCTAGGGAAAAAGGTGAATGGGAATCACAATTTTTGGGAGAAAGGTGAATGGGAATTGGAATTTTGAATATAATGGTTAAGAGGAATTGGAGTTTTTGGGTAGAGAGGGAAACGGGAGTTTAGAATTCTATGTAGCTAAGTGAATGAGAATTTGTATTTTTGGTTAGAGAGGTGAATGGGAATTGGACATTTTGGGGAGAGAAGTCAATGAGAATTGAAATTTTTAGGTAGAGCAGTGAATGGGAGCTGGAAGTTTGGGTAGAGAGGTAAATGGAAATTGGAATTATGGGTAGGGAGCTGAATGGGATTTGGAATTTGGTGTGCAGATGTGAATTGGAATTGGAATTTTGTGTCACGTCCAAAAAACATTTGGTAAACATTGCGCCCTTGACTACTGATTTAAGAGACTTGGCTTCGAGCCCCGGATAAGGCATGGTTGTATGTGTTGTTTTTCTGCTGAGGTCCTGCCATCCTCTCAGATCTTCTACTTTGGCATATAAACTGACAGGCTCCTGTCAGACCTCTGTGGAAAGCAGCTGCTTGAGGGGGAATTTATTTTTTATTTAATCAATTTGCTGATCCTATTGATATATGTCTCTATTGGAACAAAAGCTAATCAGTCAGAACTGTCCCGGATCTAAAAAAAATTCAGGTGAACAAAGGAACAAAATCGATACCGAAAAAATGTAAAAGACTGGATTTCTAATGCAGTATCACGGTTCACCTTCCGTTTTAAGGGGCTTTATCAACTCTTTTGAAAAAGGCATGAAATATAATTAAGTTTAATAATTGTTTTTCCTATTACTCTCAGTAGCATTCTGAAAGGAAGAGGCCACGACCTTTTGCCCCTTTGCACCAGAAATGGCCCTTACTGAGCAAGATGTGAATTTTATATTACGTAAGAACAATTTCATTTTTCGAAATCGTATTTCAAATTGCCGTAAGTTTTTTATTTGATGAATAAAACATTTCCGTTTTTCTTTCAGAAGCCAGTCAATGCGGCATTGAACTTATGGGAGCAGGGAGCCACAAATGCCAAACTAACGACCAAGGCTTCTACTGTGATATTAAATGTATCGGGCCTGAACCAAAATACGGTAGATACTACTGCATTCCTGGGGAAGACTGGAATCCTCCTCTTCCGTACTGTGCCAAGAGAAAACAGCTGTTGTAGTAACACGAAGGATTTTGAATCCATTGGCTGTATTGATTCAGGGGGAATTGAAACAACATTTGACATACTCTCAAATGCCTTAATCTTTCATTTCAAAACGATTAATAATTTTACACATCTGAACAAACTTGGTTTGATTTCTTAACTGACATACTGCAATATGTGTATGCATCTCTCATAATATATTGTAATTGTATATATATTTGTATACATAAGATCTTTCTGAAACATGCTAATAACAGTACTCGATGATTTTGAGATTCATCTCGCAAAACTCCCCGCCCTGCCCACAGTCAGTATGGGCACCGATGGCTTGGAAAGGCCGCCATCCGTCGGATTGGACATTAAGCCGTGGTACTGTGTATGGGAGAGCCATACCTTGTGCACGTTAAAGAACACACTGGATGGCCTTGACGGGAGACTACATCTGTCTCCCAACAGCTGTTCCGATGGGTCTATTCCCCCAATCTTCTTTGAGCCTTCGGGGTCCTTCTGATCTAGCCATTTAGCCCATTGCGTGCAAAACGTGCGGCTCAGAGGCGTAGTTAGGCTTTTGGCGCCCTTGGCAAATTTGTAATTCTCCGCCCTTGTTCAGTTATTGATAAAAAAATTACATTTGTTATTTATATTATATATATATTAATTGCACATAAATAATTGCAAAAGAAATTGCTATTAATTGTGAAAATAATTATTTTTAAAGTAATTTAATTATTCCTACTTTTTCGTTGGCAAAATCGTTAATAATCTCATCAAAATTAATTTTTTGAGTCAGTTCTCGCTCGATTGATAGGAAACAAAATGATGATGTACGCTCGTGTCCTGATGTTGAACTTAAACAATCCCGGGGTTTATAAACATAATAATTGTACAAATTATGAAGATACATATATAACAAAATTTTATTTTGAACGGCATGATTTGTAAAAGTAATATGAACAGTTGGAAATTGCGCCCCAAAGCTGTTTTATGGCATGCGCGGTGCAGGGAGGCTGTCCGCCCATAAAAGGAAGAAAAAAAAATTTATAGGAAATAGCGAAAATTTATAATATGCTCTCTTGACGATATGACGGTATAAACAATACGTATTAAATTCAACGAACTATGGGCGGCTAATCATTCGATTTTATTTTGCTCATAAACCTCAGATATCGTGGAACGGCTCGTGACGCCTCAGCACCGCCCTCTGATTCCGGCGCCCTTGGCAACTGCCCCGATGAAAACACGTTCCTACGCCTCTGCTCAGAGGTAAAACAACCCAACCCTTTTGCGATATACACATCTTTTGACTATGCATAAGTGTCTATTGCAATATATGACTACGTTTGGAATAAAGATTGAAAGTGATATACAAACAATACCCGAAGTATTCATCTTAATTAATTTTTTAGTCCCTAAATGTCCATATGGGAACTCAAAGATTTGTTTAGCTGATTAAAACAGTGAGATAAAATGCTTTTCCGAAAATATTTTCCATCACGGAAGCATGCAATATATGCCTAATGCATATTTATACATTATACAATTAATGAATGATACTTTTATATTTACTTTCAGTTTTATTCGTTTCCTACATATTTAATTTTCAATATCTAAATCTTTTTTTTTATATATTTGAATCGAAATATTGCTACAAATATTGTTAGATTATTAAATTTATGTTGGGTTGTTTTACCTGTGAGCTCCACTCTTTTTGCACAACATGGTCTAAATGGCCAGGCCACATCGACCCCGAAGGCTCAGAGAAGATTGGGGGAGGGGACCCACTGTAACAGCTGTTGGGAGACAGATGGTAGCCTCCCGTCAAGGCCATCCAGTGTGTTCTTTATCGTGCACAGAGGTGTCTCTCCCGCACACGGGGCAACGGCTTAAAGTCCCGTATGACTGACGGCGGTGTTTCCAAGTCTGTCAGTGTCCCCTACAATCTCTCATCACAAATCCCCGCAGGGCGGGGATTTGTGATGAGAAAAATCTAGGAGCTGGCCCAGCTGGGACTAGAACCCGGGAACTGCAGAATACGAGTTTGGCGCGCTACAGATTGAGCCACTCCCGCCCCTGAAAAAGAAAACGAATACTTGAACTCTATTTATAATTCTTCGCTTCCCATATTCACCACAGGCAATATGCGTTCTTCCAATTATATTGTAACTATCTGTGCAAATACGCTTGTAGATGTGTCTTCTAAAGACTTATCATCGTAGTAAATGAAATGCACATGGGAGCCACGAGCTTTAAAGATGCAACCATTCAGTTTCAACCCTTTTTCCTTCATTAATGGAGCGCGGGTGACTGAGTCGGTAGCGCGCCAGGCTCGTAATCTGCAGTTCCCAGGTTCCACTCTCAGCTGGGTTAGCGTGGAGATTTATCTCCGTCAAATTGTACGCCCTACCCAAGGTCAGCAAAATGTACCGATTGGCTGGAAAGGCCGCCGTCCGTAGGATGGGACGTTATGGTGATTCCCCCTGTGCGGAAGAGCCGTACTTTGTGGATATTAAAGAACAAGCTGGATTGTCTTGACCGAAGTCTACCATCAGTCTCCCAATAGTGTTCCAGTGGGTCAGCTCCCCCAAACCTTCTCTGAGCCTTTTGGGTCCTTGAGACTTGGCCATTTATCCCATTGTGTGCAAAAAAAGTGCCACTCAGAAGTAAAACAACCCAACCTTCATTAATATTCAGATGAACATGTGTTATGATCCCTTACTTTTCCCGTGGGGGGGGGAGTCATTGTACCACATTCCGCTTGGGCAGGAAGTATAAAACGTGTAATTCTGATAATATCGAAACAAATTTTTTGAGTTTTTTTTCTGGTAAATACAGGGTGTCCGAAACATAATGGGGACGTTTTAAGAACCAATAATGTACATATTCAAACTAGGAGAATGCATCTAAGGAGTCAGATCATTGTTGCCAATGAAAACTTAATACTCTACCACCAAACTTTCAAATTTCTAACATTACCACATCATTCGCAATATTTTTGAAATTTTAAAATTTTTCCACCGTTAGAGGGAGCAGTTATAACTTTTGGGAAATAACACATTGTAATATTTCATCAGTATCTATCTAGCACAAAATTTTTTTTAATTTATCTCTATAAATAAAAAAGTTCGATGTCTTCAGACGGACAAATAGATAACAAAGTGAAACTATTAACTCTTTGTTTTTAATTAAAAAAAGCGAAATATAAAGCAATAGTTTAACACTTTGACTGCCGTATGAATCATATATGATTCTCACTAAATTTGCTCCTGGGGCCGCGTGAATCATCCGTGCTTCACATACAAATCTGTAGGGCGCGTGAAGCACACGTGATTCACACTTTCAAAGTTTGTTTTTAAGCAACAAATTTATAAAAATTATATAAACTTATATTGTATAGAATAATAATCTGTATAGAAAAATGAAATCACTTATATATATTTGCCACTGTTGTTCCATAAAAGGATTTATACTTTTCTGTTATTGCACACCCAACTATATTTGAAGATGTGTAAGATTGTATATTAATATATGTTGTCAATATTTTATTCCTGTGTCAATTATTACAATAACCTGGATGAGGGGGTTATTTACATTGTAATAATGTACATTTATATCAAAAATAAAAATATTTGAATTGAATTGTATAGCAATTTAAGACCAATTTTAGTTGATTTAACAAGAAAAAGACATATGGCCCCAAGGCCTCGAAAAATTTTTAACATTGCGGCAGTCGAAGTGTTAAGTGGAAGCGTACCTCAAATAGTTTTGAACATAATGTCTACAGTTCGTGACCCTATATATGTCAAATAGGTATTCCACTTCTTACCATACACGCTGCAGCATCTCCCTTATTTCTTATTCAGTCACTTATCTTATTATGACTTTCAACTGATTCAGGTCACGAATCTGTCCATAGAAACATAATTCTTTTACAAAGCCCCACATAAAATACACACGGCAGCGTCAAATCATGGTCCTTTGGTGGCCACAGAATTGGATGTCCCCTGGCAATTCAGCTCTCAGGAAATGTGTCTCGCAAGAAGTGGACTACCGATTGAATATATGCAGAGTCATCAACAAAACGATTTAACTTACGCTTTAGATTAAAATAATACTTTCTTGAATACGTGTATTATTTTCCTATATACTGGTTCTCGAAACCCGACCATTATTTTTCGGCATCCTTATATTTCGAAATTATTCAGTGATACAGATAACAGTCTGCTCCACCTCACCACACGATGCAATGATTACCCAGGAGGAAAAGCTAAGTCGAAACGCAGATTCAGAGAAATGTGTGGTAAGTAACAGGGTTGGGTTGCATGTTTTACCTCTGAGCAGAACTTTTTTGCACACCATGGTCTAAATGGTCAGGTCAGAAGGACCACGAAGACTCAGACAAGATTGGGGGAGAGTACCCACTGGAACACCTGTTGGAGACAGATGGTAGACTCCCGTCAAGGCCATCCAGCGTGTTCTTTAACTAACTAACAGGGTTAGGTTGGGTTGTTTTACCTCTGAGCGGCACTTTTTTTCATACCATGGGCTAAATGGCCAGGTCACAAGGAACCGGAAAGCTCAGAGAAGGTTGGGGGAGGGGACCCACTGGAACAGCTGTTGGGAAACAGATGTTAGTCTCCCGTCAAAGTCATCCAGCGTGTTCTTTAAGTAAGCGACAAGGTTAGGTTGGGTTGTTTTACCTCTGAGCATCACTTTTTTGCATACCATGGGCTAAATAGCCAAGCCACATGGACCCCGAAGGCTCAGAGAAGGTTATGGAAGGGAACCCACTGGAACAGCTGTTGGGAGACAGATCGTAGCCTTCCGTCTGGGCCATCCACCGTGTTCTTTAAGCAGTGACAGGGTAAGG
This sequence comes from Ryuthela nishihirai, assembly GCA_038380435.1. Lineage (NCBI taxonomy): Eukaryota > Metazoa > Arthropoda > Arachnida > Araneae > Heptathelidae > Ryuthela > Ryuthela nishihirai. The sequence goes on along the minus strand of JAWZYU010000031.1, from coordinate 3,176,743 downwards.
TTGGGTTTTTTTACCTCCGAGCTACACTTTTTTGCACACCATGGGCTAAATGGCCAGGTCACCAAGACCCCGAGGGCTAAGAGTAAGTTGGGGGAGGGGACCTACTGGAACAGCTCTTGGGAGATAGGTGTAGCCTCCCATCGAGGTCATCCAGCGTGTTTTTTAAGTAAATAAAAGGCTTTTGTTGGGTTGTTTTCCCTCTTAGCTGCACTATTTTTTGCACACCATGGGCTAAATGGTTAGGTCAGAAGGACCCGAAGGTTCAGAGAAGATTGGAGGAGGGAACCTCAACTTCTATCACACGGAGATAGAGATTAGCATTCTATTTCAAACAGTGTTGCTGAGCTTAACGTCCCACATAACACACGGGGGCAGAGCTCACAACATGTTACACACTGTGCAAATCTTAACATCCCATCTTATACAACGTTGAAGAGCTTAACGTCCCATCTTAAGCACGGGGGAACAATTAATCACATCTTCTAACACACTAAGGCAGAGCTTACTATCGCATCTGACACACGGTTGCAGAGCTTAACGTCCCGTCTAACGCACGGGGACCAAGTTCACCACATCTTCTAACACACAGAGACAGAGCTTAACATTCCATCCAACACACGAGTTGCAGAGCTTGACGTCCCATCTAACACACTAAGGCAGAGCTTACTATCGCATCTGACACACGGTTGCAGAGCTTAACGTCCCGTCTAACGCACGGGGACCAAGTTCACCACATCTTCTAACACACAGAGACAGAGCTTAACATTCCATCCAACACACGAGTTGCAGAGCTTGACGTCCCATCTAACACACGGGAAAGAGCTTAATATCCCATTTAATACATAGTTGCATAGCTTAACGTCCCATGTAACGCATTGGGACAGGCCTCACCACATCTTCTAACACACAGAGCAGAGCTTAATGTCCCATCTAACGCACGGGGGAAGAGTCCACATCTTCTAACACAGAGGAAGAGTTTAATATCCCATTTAATACATAGTTGCATAGCTGAACATCTCATCTAACACACGGGACAGACCTCACCACATCTTCTAACACACGGAGGCAGAGCATGGTATTCCATTTAACAAATAGTTGCATAGCTTAAACTCCTATCTAACGCACGGGAACAGAGCTCACCATATCTTCTAAAACAGGAGACAGAGCTTAACATCCTATCTAATACACGGTTGCAGAGCTTAACATCCCATCTAATACACGGTTGAAGAGCTTAACATCCCATAGAATGGGATGGAAATAGAAAAAATTGGCATGAAAATATTGGCAAGGAATTTGGCATGAATTTTCTATGGCTTAACATCCCATAGAAATCTGTCCCCGTCCATATTTAACGCACGGGGGCAGATTTCTCCACATCTTCTAACACAGGAGACATAGTTTAACGTCCTATCTAATATACGGTTCCAGAGCTTAACATCCCATCTAATACACGGTTGCAGAGCTTAACGTCTGATTTAAGGCACGGAGGCAGAGCTCACCACAACTTCTAACACACGGAGGCAGAGCTTAACATAACATTTAAGACACGGCTGCCTTTCCAAATTAATCAGTGTTCACCTTTTGGTCTAGGGCGTCGTCAGAGAGGGCAGAAATCAATCTCAACTCAGGCGCATTTGAGCCTCGAACGTTAGAACTGCAGATTACAAACTTTGCGCTCTGCCGTCTGAGAAACTTTTCGCTGCCTAAAGAGGAAGAAACAATGGGCTGAGATGCTGGAATATACAGATCCTACACGTGTGTACGTCCTGTTGTCTTCATCAGTTCTGTTTATGACAGAGAGAAAAGTAACTTTATCAAGGAATTTACTTTTCACTAAAAAGTTATTTTTGCATTTGAATTTTAGGTTATTTTGAGAAATAATTAGAAAAAATATTTTCATATTTTCGTTTTTTATTTTTGTTGACATTTCTTTCTATACTTAAGGAAAATTTTAAGATCAGGTTTTACCTACCACAATTGATATTAGACAAGTAATTACAAATAAATCATCAGTCTTTTAATCGCCAACTATTATGGAAATAACTTAGATTTCAACAAGTTTTTCTTCATGCAGAACTGTAAGGCACAGAATATAAATAAAACCATAGAACGAAACTCTTAGGGATTCATTTAATTTATTTTTATTAATTATTAAGAAACGTTTTTTACACATTTTCTCAATATGAAATTTCTTTTGTTTTTCCTTTTTTGTGTTTTTCGACATCGTTATCAGTATTGTGATATGATGCACATGTTCATTATTTCCAACTGCATTCATTAATGAACAGCTTGACATAATTCTTTTCTGTTTGAAATACTGATTTGTTAGCTCCCTCCCTCGGCTGGAAATACTTTCCCCAGTCCACTTTCCAAAACGTTCCCGCCAAAACTTTCAACCGCACCCATAAAAGTGGCACTGAGGCCATATTGCTTAACACGGTAATATGAAAATTAATCCTGTAAAAACCGTAGTTGTCAGCCAGACAAAGAATAAAAAAGGAGAATTTTTCGGTCACAAGAGAAATTCCGAGTAACCTCTATTTGCCAGTCCGAACCTCAACAAGAATAGAAAATATCCTATAATTTATCTCATACTTATGCTAGTAATACCATGGCATAAATTAGAAAGTATTACTTTAAGAATAACAACTTTATCTAATGTGTATAGTCGCTCAAAAAACACCCGAATGCTACTGTTGATTACAGAATTCAGAAAAAATATCTGGCAACGATTTTTTTAGAAATTAGTGATCTGGAACCTTCGTGTACGTATTGCCAGATCACTAATTTCTAAAACAATCGTTGCCAGATATTTTTTCTGAATTCTCTAATGAACCATAGTGTTCAGATACTTTTTTGAGCGCATGTAGAATAATCGAAGGAATTTGGCATGATTTTTTCCTTTTTTAATATGCGGAGTTTATTTGTCTCTCCTGTTTGGGTAAAAAAGTGAAGAAAAAACGAGATAAGTTTTTGCTTTGTCGTCTGTCTATCTGTCTATAGACAAACATTTTTGTTTTCAGTGACAAATTAAAAATTTATTTTGGGTTTCAATAGGTATCGATGAAATATTACGATTCCCATTTTCCGAATCAGGGTTCAGGGTGTTGTAAATATGGTGAAATTAGCCTCCAAATGAGGGGCTCCCTACAACAGTCACAACAGAAAAGCGAGATAGCAAATGCAGAAAAAATTGCCTCTCAGCTCTCTCAAAAAAAATAAATCAAGAGAAAGACAAGTAGAGAACATTTGACCTTGCAGAAGAGGCCAATGCACGGTTGCAGAGCTTAACATTTGGTTTAAAGCACGGAGGCAGAGCTCACCACATCTTCTAACACACGGAGGGAGAGCTTAACATACCATCTAATACACGGCGGCCTTTCCAAAATCATCAGTGTTCACTTTTTTGTCTAGGGCGTCGTCAGAGATGGCGGAAATAAATCTCAACTCAGCAGCAGTTGGGACTCGAACGTTAGAACTGCAGATTACAAACATGGCGCTCTGCCGTCTGAGACAATTTCCACTGCCTAAAGAGGAAGAAACAATGGGCTGAGATGCTAGAATATACAGATTCTTCACAAGTGTACGTCGTGTTGTCTTCATCAGTTCTGTTTATGACAGAAAGAAAAGTAACTTTATCAAGGAATTGACTTTTCATAAAAAATTTATTTTGGCATTTGAATTTTAAGTTATTTTCAGAAAGTATTAGAAAACCTATTTTCTTATTTTCGTTTTTTATTTACTGTTAACATTTCTTTCCATACTGAAAAAAATATTTGAAGATCAATTTTTACCTACCACAACTGATATTAATCCAGTAATTACAAATAAGCAATCAGTCACATTTTTATGAAGAGTATTACAATATACCAAATTCCAGAGTGTTCTGTTCATTCAGAACTATTATGTACAGAATGTAAATAAAATCATGGAGCCAAACTTTTCTTAACAATTAGGGGTTGATTTAATTTATTTTTATTAATTATTATAAAATACATTTTTACACGTTTTATTAATTACAAATTTCTTTCGTTTTTTCTTTTTTTTTTGACATCCTTACCAGTATTGTGGTATGATATGCATGATTCATTTTTTGCAACTGCATTCATTAATGAACAACTTAACATAAATATTTGTTTGAGGCACTGATTTGTTAGCTCCCACCCACCCCTGGAAATACCTTCCCCAGCCCATTTTACAAAATGTTCCCACCAAAACTTTCTACCGCACCCGTAAACGTGGCACTGAGGCCATATAGCTTAACAATGGAATATGAAAATCAATCCTGTAAAAACTGTGGTTGTCAGCCACGCATAGAATATAAAATAAGAATTTCTCGGTCGAAAGGGAAATTCCGACTAGCCTCTATTTGCCTGTTCGAACCTCAACAAGAATAGAAAATATTATATAATTTAATTCATGCTTATGCTAGTAAGACGATGCCACAAATTCCAAAGTATTACTTTTTTTACCTTTTTCAATATGCAGAGTTGATTTGTCTCTCTTGTTTGGGTAAAAAGTTTCAGAAAAAAAACGAGATAATATTTATACTTTGTCGTCTGTCTATTGTGAATACTTCAAACTTTTTTGTTTTCAGAGATGAATTAAAAATTCATTTTGGATTTCATTAGGTATCGATGAAATATATAAAATAAATAAATAAATACCCCCTCAAGCAGCTGCTTGCCACAGAGGTCTGACAGGAGCCTGTCAGTTTATATGCCACAGTAGGAGATCTGAGAGGATGGCAGGACCTCAGCAGAAAAACGACACACACATCCATGCCTAATTCCGGGGCTCGAACCCAGGTCCCTTAGATCAGTAGCCAAGCGTGCTAACCACTCGGCCACGGGACGACGATTCCTATTTTCCGAATCTTCCAAAAGCTATAAGTGTGCCCTCTAACGGTAGAAAAGTCTGAAAATTGCGAACTTTTAAACGAATATCACGTGACACGAAGGTTGCCAGATCAATAATTTCTAAACAAATCTTTGCCAGATATTTTTTTGAATTCTGTAATCAACCATAATGTTCGCATATTTTTTGAGTGACTGTACGTAATGAATGATACGAATGAAACGGATGATTTCCGTCTCAGAAATTATTTATTCAAAAATTGAAGAGATATTACATGTAAGTAAACATAACTTTTCGCACATTTTGCAGTCATTTACACTTCATTTTCATTGTACTTTTAAAAGTGGCCTTGAGTACTCTTGTACTCCATCATTGTAGTGGGTTGGGTTGTTTTATCTCTGAGCGGCACTTTTTTGCACACCATGGGCTAAATGGCCAGCTCATAATATGGACCCGAAGGCTCAGAGAAGGTTGGGGGAGGAGACCCACTGGAACAGCTGTTGGGAGACCTATGGTAGCCTCCCGTCAAGGCCATCCAGAGTGTTCTTTAACGTGCTCAGGGTATGGCTCTCCCGAACACGCGGCCACGGCTTAACGTCCCATCCGACGGACGGCGGTCTTTCCAAGCCCATCGGTGTCCCCTACTGACCGTGGGCAGTGCGGGGAATTTTGCGGAGATAAATCTTAACGCTGACGCAGCTGGGACTCGAACATGGGAACTACAGATTACGAAGCCTGGCGCGCTACCGACTAAGCCACCCCCTCCCCCATTGTAGTGGAAATAATTCGTCTGCAAAATCAGTTGTTATCATATCAAAAAATAACGAGTTATGAAAAAGAATTTACATTTGAATACCGATTAATATGTCTAGATTATAAAAATAAATAAATGTTTTACCTCTGAGCGGCATTTTGTTGCACACACTATGCTAAATGGCCAGGTCACAAGGTCCCCGAAGGCTCACAGAAGTTGGGGAAGGGGGACATACTAGACAGTATTATGTGTGGAGACAAATGGTAGCCTCTCGTCAAAGCCATCTACTGTGTTATTTAACGTGCCCAAGGTATGGCTCTCCCGCACACGGGGATCACGGCTTAAAGTCCCATTCGAAGGATGGTGGCCTTTCCAGATTCATTGGTGTCCCCTATTGACCTAGGTAAGGGCGGAGATTTTTGCAGAGATAAATCTCAATGCAAACCCAGGCGAAGCTCGGACCAGGGAACTGCAGATTATGAGCCTGGCGCGCTACCGACTGAGCAACCCCCACCCTTCACTGTAGTGACATTATACGTTTATTATATTATTTATATACATATAGTTAACAACTATATGTATAGTAACTATACAACGCTAAACGTTTGGCGAACAAATGCGCATTTATAAGGTTTTCCATCGATAATATGCTATTCTATTCATAAGATACGCGACAGCATTGCTCCCAGAGATTTCGAACATTTACGGCGGGTTCAATGCCAATCCCGCAGCTAAAGCCCAGTCTAAACTGACACACACCGATCTGTGAATACCCGAGGAATTGCAAGAACCGAAACGTCCTCCACCAATGACGTCACTGCTGACGGTTGATGGACAACTGCATGATGAACACTGTGGATTCAGAAGTGGTAGGGGATGTTATTGATTAAATATTTTCACTTGGGCAGATTCTTGAGAAATTTTTAGAGTTTCAGAAATTTGTAGTTGCTTGATTTATAGATTGCAAAAAGGCTTTCGACTCTGTTGATCGACATAATTTGTGGTTGATTGTTAGATCATATGGAATACCTGGTAAGTTAGTGTAATGAGAGCTCTCTATAATAACACTGAGACGTGTGTGAGAATTGGTACGTCTTGCAGCGATTGGTTAACATTGCTAGTGGAGTAAGACAAGTGTGTATATTTTTGTCTTCTTTTCTCTTTAGTTTAGTTATTGTTTATGTAATGCGAAATTCTTTTAAAGGGAAATATTTTGGCCCTAAATGATCTAGAGCAGGCGTGTCCAACCCGCGGGTCGCTGCCCTGGATAGCTAGTAATGCGGCCCACAAAATCGCAAAGTTTACGTGTTTACGACATAAGCTTTCAACATGATTATGTGATTTTCAGCGAGTTTTTAATATCCCACTAGTTTTATGTTGCCTTTTTTTTATTTTGTAATAGAAAGCATAAGAAAATAAAAGAAATTTTATTATTCATATACATTAACTATATTATATATTTTATATGCGGCCCAAAACAGTTCATCTTCACTCAGTGTGGCTCAGGGAAGTCAAATCTTCACTCAATGTGGCCCAGGGAAGTTAAAATGTTGGACACGCCTGATCTAGAGATTTCAAAATTTCTGATGTAGATTATGCAGATGATTTGGCCCTGTTGGCTATTGATGTTGATGAGATGAATTCGTTCATTAGGGCTGTTGATGAGACTGGTAATAGAGTAGGTTTGATGATTAACAGAGAAAAAACTAAAGTGATGAAAATTGGTGAGGCAGATGGTGCTTCAGTTGCTTTCAATGGCTGTGCTATTGAGCAAATGTCTCGGTTTACTGATCTTGGGAGCTATGTAACAGATACTACTAATAAGTAGAAGAATAGGGATTGCCGCTATGACTTTTAAGAATCTATGGAGAGTGTCGAAAAATAGGCATGTACATCTAAAAACTAAAATTAGTCTATATAATAGTTTGGGTCTTTCTCAAGTTAGTTATGGTAGTGAAACATGGACCCTTTGTAACCAGAATAACAAGAAACGTGATGCCTTTGATTCTAGATACTTACGCAGTATCTTGGGCATTAGGTGGTTTGACTTTGTAAGTAATGATGAGGTTAGAAAAAGGAATCATCAACCTCTTTTGAGCAGCATATTGTGCCGAAAGAGACTGCCTGAGTTTGACCATGTTGCCCGTATGCATAGCTGCAGATTGGCAAACAGGATTATGAACAGTGTGCCTAAAAGATTCAGAAAAAGAGGGAGACCTAGGAAGCGATGGGCAGAAAATGTCAAACAAGACCTTGCTAGAATTTGCTTAGATTAGAGTGGCCAAATACAACAGCTGTAGCTCAACAGAGACACGTCTGGTTGGACCTCCGTGGCGGAATGATGACTTTGTATGTTTGTATATTATAGTTCTGCATGAGCAGAACTACGTCTAGAATTTTCGGAGCATTTTTTCCTTGAAAAGTGAATAAATGGACTGATGGTGTATTTGTAATTACTTGTCTAATATCAGCTGTGGTAGGTAAATACTAATCTTGAATATTTTAAGTATGGAAATAAATATTAACGATAAATAAAAAACGAAAATAAGAAAATATTTTTTCGAATTATTTCTCAAAATAACCTAAATTTCAAATGCAAAAATAACTGTTTTATAAAAAAAGTCAATTCCTTGATAAGTTACTTTTCTCTCTGTCATAAAGAGAACAGATGAAGACAACACGACGTATAAAATTGTAGGATGTGTATATTCTATCATCTTAGACCATTGTTTCTTCTCCTTTAGGCAGCGGAAATTATCTCAGACTGCAGATTAAACGTTCGAGTCCCAACGTTCCAGTCGAACGCTGGGACTCGAACGTTTAATCTGCACTCTGAGTCAACTGCGTTGCGAGTTGAGATTTGTTTCCGCCATCTCTCACGATACCCTAGACAAGAAAGTGAACACTGATGAACTTGGAAAGACCGCAGTGTATTAGATGGTATGTTAAGCTCTTTCCCCGTGTGTTAGAAGATGTGGACTGGTCTGCCGCCGTGCGTTAAATGGGATGCAGTGTCTTGGGCATTAGGTGGTTCAACTTTGTAACTAATGATGAGGTTAGCCAAAGTAGTTGGCAACCTCCTTTATGCAGTATATTCTGAAGAAAGAGTCTGCGCTGGTTTGACCATGTTGCCCGTATGCATAGCTGCAGATTGCCAAAGATCATTATGAACGGTGTACCTAAGGGTATCAGAAAAAGGGAGAGACGCAGGATGCGATTGGCAGACAATATCAAACAGGACTTATTTAGAATTGACCTAGAGTGGCGAAATGCAGCAGCTGTAACTCAAAAGAGACACGTCTGGAAGGAACAATTACACAGTTTGGTTGGACCTCCTAGCCCGTGGTTGTATAAGGATTTTGTATGTTTGTATATCATAGTTCTGCATGAGCAGAACTCTGTCTGCAATTTTTGCATTTTACTTTCAAGAAACGAAATTAAAAGACTGATGCTACATTTGTAATTACTTGTCAAATATGAATTGTGGTGGGTAAAAAAACTGATCTTGAAATTTTTAAGTATGTAAAGAAATGCTAACAATAAAGAAAAAAAACGAAAATAAGAAAATATTTTTTCGAATTATTTCTCAAAATAACCTTAAATTTGAATGCAAAAATAACTTTTTTATGAAAAGTCAGTTCCTTGATAAAGATACTTTTCTCTCTGTCATAAACAGAACTTATGAAAACAACAGGACGTACACATGCCTAGCATCTGTGTATTCCAGCATCTTAGCCCATTGTTTCTTCCTCTTTAGGCAGCGGAAATTGTCTCAGACGGCAGAGCGCCATGTTTGTAATCTGCAGTTCGAACGTTCGAGTTCCAACTGCTCCTGAGTTGAGATTTATTTCCGCCATCTGACGATGCCCTAGACAAGAAAGTGAACACTGATGTATTTGGAAAGTGTATTAGATGGTATGTTAAGCTCTGCCTCCGTATGTCAGAAGATGTGGCGAGCTCTGCACCCATGCGTTAAATGGGACGTTAAGCTCTGCAACCGTGTATTAGATAAGATGTTAAGCTCTGCCTCCATGTTAGAAGATGTGGTGAGGTCTGCCCAATGCATTAGATGAGAGGTTAAGCTCTGCAACAGTGTATTAAATGAAATATTATGCTCTTCCTCCGTGTTTTAGATGTGGTGAGGTCTTAAGCCTGTCAAATTGATCAATAGACGAACACGCCACCGTGACTATAGAAATCAGAAAAAAATACCTATTTTAAACGTCTTGCATAAGTTCTCAATATTTATCTTTTTAACCAACGATATGTTTCAAAGTATTTTTGTTTCAAATTCACTTATGTTGCTAATCTAAATAAAGACCAATTTGCACTTTTAGATGTTCATTAATTTCAATATAATAATTATATTAATTCCATATTAATTTGCTCTTTATCATTGTTTCAAATTTAGCTTCAATTGAATGTAAATAAGATATTCACAGTAAATCTGTGCAACGTTGGCAGAACTTGTCTCATATTTTAATTTTCCGAACTAATTATAAAATATTGTATAAAATGAGGAAAATCCAAAAGGATTTTTTTCAGTATTTCCGTCTCTAACAAATCAATTTCTGAAGGATTTCGTTGACAGGAGAGCTCGAACGGAACTTCATCCTCTGTAAATTGAAAACATAGAGAAGACTTTAAATTCTGGAATTTTTACTATCTTCTAATTTGAGGCAGAATGTCACGAACAACACAGTTTAGGATGTATCCCAATAAGAACTTAAACCACAGATCAAACGGACGCAAATAGAGGAGGAGCAGATATTTGGATCATTACTTATTAGGCTTAGAGTGGCAACACTCTAACAACCGCAAATGACAGTCCTTAAATGGCTAGAGATGAAACTTAAAAAAATCCTATCGCTTCTGGTGAATATGGAGTGATCGTTTCTTTTTTTTTTCCTCTAGAGAATAAAGTTTCGAATCTTCCGGCTTTTGCACCAATACTAAAAATTCGCAATAAAGGATGAATTTGAAAATTGAAATAGAATTATTACGATCTATAAAAGACGAAAGTAACTTTCCATTTTTCTCTTAAAACAAAAATGTTGCGCTACCTCAGATCACTACTGCTAAGTGATCAAAGGTAGATTCCTATACGAACCACTTGAACTCTACTACCAATAGTAAATGTTTAGCATAAATACACCGCTTGCCAGATTCTTCTAAATCTTGGTCATTTTCCTACACCGTTAGAGGGCGCTATTAAACAACTTTTAAATTCTGATAATGAGAATTTTTTCAATTTGTCAATATCTATCCAACCTAAAGACATAAAAAGTGAAGACTGCAAACGGAACGGACTATACCCCAACCATGCAATTCAAGAAACGCCTTCAATAAAAAAACTTTGTAGAAAAACCAGGCATATAACCAGCAGTGAGCAAACGCAGCGATAGCCCAGTGTGTGTGACGTCTAACACCATTTAGCGGACTTGTACGTTGTAGGAGGTATTGGCCAGGCTCGTAATTTGCAGTTCCCAGGTTCGAGTCCCAACTAGGTCAGCGTTGAGATTTATCTCCGCAAATTTGCCCACGGTCAATAGGGGACGCCGATGGACTTAGAAATGCTGCCGTCCGTGTGTGGGAGAGAGTCATACCCAGTGCACGTTAAAGAACACACTGGATGGCTTTGACGGGAGGCTATCATCTGTCTCCTAACAGCTGTCCCAGTGGGTCCCCTCCCCAAACTTTCTCTGAGCCTTCTGAGTCCTTGCGACCTGGCCATTTAGCCAATTGTGTGCAAAAAAAGTGCCGCTCAGAGGTAAAACAACACAACGGTAAAGAACACACTGGATGGCTTTGACGGGTGGCTATCATCTGTCTCCTAACAGCTGTTCCAGTGGGTCCCCTCCCCCAACATTCTCTGAGCCTTCTGGGTCCTTGTGACCTGGCCATTTAGCCCATTGTGTGCCAAAAAATTGCCGCTCAGAGGTAAAACAACCCAACGTTAAAGAACACACTGGATGACTTTGACGGGAGGCTATCATCTGTCTCCTAACAGCTGTTCCAGTGGGTCCCCTCCCCGAACATTCTCTGAGCCTTCTGGGTCCTTGTGACCTGGCCATTTAGCCCATTGTGTGGAAAAAAGTGCCGCTCAGAGGTAAAACAACCCAACGTTAAAGAACACACTGGATGGCTTTGACGGGAGGCTATCATCTGTCTCCTAACAGCTGTTCCAGTAGGTCCCCTCCCCCAACATTCTCTGAGCCTTCTGGGTCCTTGTGACCTGGCCATTTAGCCCATTGTGTGCAAAAAATTGCCGCTCAGAGGTAAAACAACCCAACGTTAAAGAACACACTGGATGGCTTTGACGGGAGGCTATCATCTGTCTCCTAACAGCTGTTCCAGTGGGTCCCCTCCCCCAACATTCTCTGAGCCTTCTGGGTCCTTGTGACCTGGTCGTTTAGCCCATTGTGTGCAAAAAAGTGCCGCTCAGAGGTAAAACAACCCAACGTTAAAGAACCCACTGGATAGCTTTGACGGGAGGCTATCATCTGTCTCCTAACAGCTGTTCCAATGGGTCCCCTCCCCCAACCTTCTCTGAGCCTTCTGGGTCCTTGTGACCTGGCAATTTAGCCCATTGTGTGCAAAAAAGTGCCACTCAGAGGTAAAACAACCCAACGTTAAAGAACACACTGGATGGCTTTGACGGGAGGCTATCATCTGTCTCCTAACAGCTGTTCCAGTGGGTCCTCTCCCCCAACATTCTCTGAGCCTTCTGGGTCCTTGTGACCTGACCGTTTAGTCCATTGTGTGCAAAAAAGTGCCGCTCAGAGGTAAAACAACCCAATGTTAAAGAACACACTGGATGGCTTTGACGGGAGGCTATCATCTGTCTCCTAACAGCTGTTCCAATGGGTCCCCTCCCCCAACCTTCTCTGAGCCTTCTGGGTCCTTGTGACCTGGCCATTTAGCCCATTGTGTGCAAAAAAGTGCCGCTCAGAGGTAAAACAACACAACCCTGTACTGGCATGAGTATGCGACAGCCGAGAGAACTATAGAGATGGTGGTGGTGGACGGGAGAGAGGGGAAGGATAGAACGGGAATAGAACTTCGTCAAGGTCAGTCATTTTTACTCCACACTTACTCAGTTACTTTGCATCAGATCGCACATTCTTACCTACAATGTCTAACAACTTTCGTTTTGAAAGAATGTAAAAACAGGAATAGCTTGAAAAGAATTAAATGTTTCTATTAAATTAAAAATTCAATTTTTTATGAGATCATATACTGTATTTCTATTCACTCAGCGTGCCATTGAAAATCGTTCCACGTGCCACGCTAGGCACGGGTTGGTTGGGTTGTTTTACCTCTGAGGTTGTTTTACCTCTTTTTTTCACACCATGGGTTAAATGGCCAGGTCACAAGGACCCCGAAGGCTCAGAGAAGGTTGGGGGAGGGACCCACTGGAACAGCTGTTGGGAGACAGATGGTAGCCTCCCGTCAAGGCCATCCAGCGTGTTCTTTAACGTGCACAGGGTATAGCTCTCCGGCACACGGGGCCACGGCTTAACGTCCCATCCGACAGACGGCTGCCTTTCCAAGCCCATCGGTGTCCCCTACTGACCGTGGGTAGGGCGGGGAATTCCACAGGTATGGCGACCCATGCATCCTCCAGAGCTGTCCACAATTCTCTCAAGGTCGTCGCTGATGGGACACGGGCCCGAATACTCTGCTCGACAGTATCCCAAAGATTTTCGATGGGATTTAAATATGGGTTTCTATGTGGACAATTCATTATTTCAAAATCAGCAGAATGCTCCTGCAACCGTGCAGTAGTCAACATGGACCTGTGAGATGAACAGTTGTCTTCTTGGAAGACGTTATCTCCAATGGGATGCATGATGGCCATAAATGGGTGTAAATCAAGTGTCCCATCCATGGTCAGCCATGAGTTCTACGTACCGGGATGTATTGCGAGTTGTTGGTACACATGCCAAAGGTCCCACAGTCGTCCAAATGAATACACCCAGGCCATCACTGAGCCACCACCAACTTTTGCTGTTCCGACCTGACACGCAGGATTCATGGGGTTGGCGCCATACCCTCAGTCTCCCATCGGCGTGATGAAGTTTAAATTGGGATTCGTCACTCCAGGCTATCTGTTGCCAATTTTTGATGGTCCAGTTTCGATGTTCTTTAGCCCATGTAAGGTGTTGAGCCCGGTGTCGTGCTATTTCAAGTGGGTATCAGAATACTGTTGGGATTCTCGTAGGTCGGTAGCTCCCGAAGCCGAGACGATGAAGTGAGCGTTGCACCGCCCATGCACTGACTTCCCAGCTGCAACCCACTTTCAGATGGGAGGTGATTTTAGATAATGTTTGGCCCCTATTGGTCCGTACGATGCGGGTCCACGATCTTTAGCGAAGCCCACGATCATTCAAGTCTGGTTGTCCTTTGCAGTTTATCTGGGAGCTTGTATTTTGCCGGAATTTTCATCTTCTTGGAACACTCTTCAAACGGTTGTACGAGAAAATCCAAGTTGGTTGACAATTTCGGAGATCGAGTGTCCCATCCATCGTGCACCTAAGATCTGCCCTCTGTCAAATGCATCTAAATCCCACGCCTTTCCCATTACGCTTTTGACAACGAATGCTTGGGAAGTCAAAGATGACAACTATATATGACCAGAGTTTCAGTGAGGCATGCGCGCAAAAACGGGACTTGCGGTACTGAATTTGGATAACGTCTCCTATCCCTAATTCAATGGCACTTCAGTGTAACAGAAAGAAAACTAAAGTGATGAATAGTGGTCAGGCACCCTGTGGTTTAGTTAATCTGAATGGTTGCACTCTTGAGAAGGTGTCGCAGTCTGATTATCTTGGGAGCTATGTAATAGATATTGGTGATGTGCGGCTTTGGGTTGGGTTGGGTTGTTTTACCTCTGAGCGGCACTTTTTTGCACACCATGGGCTAAATGGCCAGGTCACATGGACCCCGAAGGCTCAGAGAAGGTTGGGGGAGGGGACCCACTGGAACAGCTGTTGGGAGACAGATGGTAGCCTCCCGTCAAGGCCATCCAGCGTGTTCTTTAACGTGCACAGGGTATGGCTCTCCCGCACACGGGGCCACGGCTTAACGTCCCATCCGACGGACGGCGGCCTTTCCAAGCCCATCGGTGTCCCCTACTGACCGCGGGCAGGGCGGGGAATTTTGCGGAGATAAATCTCAACGCTGACCCAGCTGGGACTCGAACCTGGGAACTACAGATTACGAGCCTGGCGCGCTACCGACTGAGCCACCCCCGCCCCCAATGTGCGGCATGAGATTAACAGATGAATAGGGATTGCTGCCGGGAATTTCAAGAATCTATGGAGAGTGTGGAGAAATTGGCGTATATACCTAAAGACTAAAATTAGACTGTATAATAGTTTGGTTCTTTCTAGGGTTAGTTATCATTCTAGGGTTAGTTATCATTCTAGGGTTAGTGACACTTGGACGCATTCTAGGGTTAGTGAAACTTGAACATCATTTCTAGGGTTAGTGAAACTTGGACGCTTTATAAACTAGATAACAGGAAACTAGCTGCTTTTGATTCTAAATGCTTACGCAGTATCTTGGACATTAGGTGGTTAAACTTTGTAATTAATGATGAGGTTTGGAAAAGGAGTCGGCAACCACGTCATCTCCCGAACCTCCATCCTCTGCTGGAGTCTGAATGGGCACGTGTGCCTCTGTCAACCTTCCAGGACCTCATTGCGTTCATGCCACGCTATCTCGCCGCATCTGGACCAAGGATAGTTTTTCCCATTATTTGGTAGGTGGTCATATTATTCTGATACGACTGTGTATATCGATTTTCTTCCTTTCTGAGGCCCAAAACTAGGGGATTGACTTATACTCGAAGTCGAGTAGTACTCGAGTATTTTTGATATTATTATTAATCTGTCTTTCTTTTGTGGCGCTAACTGATTATAATTTTCTTCCCCCACATCTGAAATAAAATGTCATCTAATTCATTAGTCCAAAGGTTTTAAAATCATTCTGCTCAAAGGGTAATGTGAAGACCTCAGGACTTCCACTGAACTTTTATTTTGAATTGGGATTCGAGCAAACTCATCTTAATACGAATACAAAGCCCTTAAAATTACCCATCTAACGCACGTGATCAGATTTCACCACATCTAACACACAGATACAGAGCTTAGTATCCCATTTAAAACACGGTTGTGAGCTTAACGTCCCATGTAAAATATAGAGGCAGAGCTGACAACATCTTCTAACTCAGGGCGCAGAACTTAACACCTAATACACGCTTAACGCCTAATACACGGTTACAGAACTTAACGTCCCATCTAACATATGGGGACAGACCTCACCACATCTTCTAACACAATGAGTCAGAGCTTACTATTGCATCTAATACATAGTGTCAGAGCTTAACGACCCATCTAATGCATGGGGGCAGAGCTCACCACAACTTCTAACAAACGGAGGGAGAGCTAAACATCCCATCTAATACAGGGTTGCAAAGTTTGTCGTCCCATCTAAAGCACGGGGGCAGACCTAACCACATCTTTTGAACACATGGAGGCAGAACTTAATATCCCATCTAATACACGGTTGCAGAGGTTAACATCCCAGCTAATCAACGGGGCAGAACTTTTCGTCCCATCTAATGCACGGGGGCAGAGCTTATCATCCCATGAAACACACGGGATCAGCGCTCATCACATCTTCTAACACACTGAGGCAGAGCTCATAAGCCAATCTAACCTGGGTTGCAGAGCATAACTTCCCACCTAACACATGGGGGCAGAGTCCACCGCATCTTTTAATACATGGAGGGGGAGGTTAACTTCTCATCTAATTCAGGGTTACAGAGTTTAACTTCCCATCTAACACACGGGAGGCAGAACCCATCAAATCTTCACCAAATCATTGCCACTTATGAAGGCAGATGTTAACTTACCATATAGTACAGTGTTGCAGAAATTAACGTCCGATCTAAAGCACGGAGTCAGAGCTCACCACATCGGAAAAGCCATACCCTGTGCACTTTAAAGAACACGCTGGATGGCCTTGACGGGAGGCTACCATCTGTCTCCCAACAGCTGTTCCAGTGGGTCCCCTCCCCCAACCTTCTCTGAGCCTTCGGGGTCCTTGTGACCTGGCCATTTAACCCATGGTGTGCAGAAAAGTGCCACTCAGAGGTAAAACAACCCAATCCATCCCATCTGAAGCAGGGGGCAGAGTTCACCACATCTTCTAACACACGGAGGCAGAGCTTAACATCCCACTAAATACTCGGTTTTAGAGCATAACATCCCACCTAATACTCGGTTGCAAAGCTTAATATCCCATCTAACAGACGGTTGCAGAGCTTAACGTACCATCCAATGCATGGGGGCAGATCCCTCCACATCTTCTAATACACGGAAGCAGAGCTTAACATCCCATCTAACACACAGGTTGTTGAGCAACCCGTGTGTTAGATGGGATGAACGATTTAGATGGCTAGTTAGAGGGCTAGTTTAACTACCTAGTTTAACGACCCACGTAGCACAAGGGGGTAGAGCACCCTACGTATTTTAACACATGGAGGAAGAACTTATTATCCTATTTAATACGTGGTTGAAGGGCTTAACGTCCCATCTAATGCATTGGGACAGACCTCACCATATTTTCTAAACGCACGGAGGCAGAGCTTGCTATCCCATCACGGTTGCAGAACTTAAAGTCCCATGTAACCCATGGGGGCGGACCTCACGATTTATTCTAACAGAGGAGGCAGAGCTTTAGATCTCATCTAATATACGATTATAGAGCTTAACGTCCAGTGTAACACAAGGGGGCAGACCTCAACACATCTTCTAACACACGGAGGCAGAACTTAATATCCCATTTAATACATGGATGCAGTGCTTAACGTCTGATTTAACGCACGGAGGCAGAGCTCACTACATCTAACACACGGAGGAAGAGCTTAACATACAATCTAATACACGGCGGCCTTTCCAAAATCGTCAGGTTCACTTTTTTGTCTAGGGTGTCGTGAGAGATGTCGGAAATAAATCTCAACTCAGGCGCAGTTGGGACTCGAGCGTTAGAACTGCAGATTACACACATGGCGCTCTGCCGTCTGAGATAATTTCCGCTGCCTAAAGAGGAAGAAACAATGGGCTAAAATGCTGAAATATACAGATCCTAGAATTGTGTACGTCGTGTTGTCTTCATCTGTTCTGTTTATGACAGAGAGAAAAGTAACTTTATCAAGGAATTGACTTTTCATTAAAAAGTTATTT
Organism: Ryuthela nishihirai; assembly: GCA_038380435.1. NCBI lineage: Eukaryota > Metazoa > Arthropoda > Arachnida > Araneae > Heptathelidae > Ryuthela > Ryuthela nishihirai. Next base: position 3,158,878 of record JAWZYU010000031.1, on the reverse strand, counting down.
TTGCATTCAAATTTTAGGTTAGTTTGAAGAATAATTCGAAAAAATATTTCGTTTTCTTCGTTTTTTATTTATTGTTAAGATCTCTTTGTACACCTAAAATATTTCAAGATCAATTTTTACCTACCATAACTGATATTACACAAGTAGTTACAAAATAAAACATCAGTGTTTCATTCGCTAACCTGAAATGTCCTTCTTTGGGCTTCTAGACACAATTCTGCTCATGCAGAATTATAATATTCATACATACAAAATCCTTATAACAACCATGTGGTACGGAAGCACAACCAGACGGTGTAATTTTCTCAACCAGACGATTCTCTTTTGAGTACTGCTACTGCATTTGGCAACTTGAGGCCAATTCCGGCAAAGTCCTTTTTTGACTTTGTCTGCCATCGCATCCTACGTCTCCCCCTTTTTCTGTTGGTTTGTTTTACCTCTGAGCGGCACTTTTTTGCACACCATGGGCTAAATGGCCAGGTCACAAGGACCCCGAAGGCTCAGAGAAGGTTGGGGGAGGGGACCCACTGTAACAGCTGTTGGGAGACAGATGGTAGCCTCCCGTCAAGGTCATCCAGCGTGTTATTTAACGTGCACCGGGTATGGATCTCCCGCACACGGGAACACGGCTTAACGTCCTATCCGACGGACGGCGACCTTTCCAAGCCCATCGGTGTCCCCTACTGACCGCGTGGGCAGGGCGGGGAGTTTTGCGAAGATAAGTCTCAACGCTGACCCAGCTGGGACTCGAACCTGGGAACTTCAGATTACAAGCCTGGCGAGCTACCGACTGAGCCCCCCCCCCGCCCCTTTTTCTGATACCCTTAGGTACACTGTTCATAATGATCTTTGCCAATCTGTAGCTATGCATACGGGTAACATGGCCAATCCAACGAAGTCTCTCTCTGCACAATATGCTCAAAGGAGCTTGATGACTTTTTCTTCTGACCTCATCATTACTTACAAAGTCAAACCACCTAATGCCCAAGATACTGCGCAAGCATCTAGAATCAAAGGCATCAAGTTTCTTGTTATCTTGCTTACAAAGTGTCCACGTTTCGCTACCAAAACTAACCTTAGAAAGAACCAAACCAGAGAGAAAACTAACTTTACCAAGGAACTGACTTTTCATTAAAAGGTTATTTTTGCATTCGAATTTTAGGTTATTTTAAGAAACAATTCGAAAATAATTTTCTGATTTTGTTTTTTTTTATTGTTAGCATTTCTTTCCATACTTAAAAAATTTTAAGATCAGTTTTTACCTACCATAAATTATATTAGAGAAGTAATTACGAAAAAATCAGTTTCTTTTTTTTAAATTTGTGCAAATCACTGAAATTTCAGGAACAGTTTTGTTCATGCAGAACTATTATGTAAACAATGTAAATAAAACCATGGAGACAAAACTTCTCTTAACTCTTAGGGGTTCATTTAATTTATGTTTATTAATTATTATAAAACACATTTTTTACACGTTTTTTCAATACGAATTTTTTTTGCATTTATCTTTTTTTTGTTGGTTTCTTCTTTCTGTTTTCGACATCCTTATCCGTATTATGGTATGATATGCATGACTCATTACTCGCAACTGCATTCATTAATGATTTGGTTGGTTGGTTGTTTTACCTCTGAGCAGCACTTTTTTGCACACCATGGGCTAAATGGTCAGGTCACATGGACCCCGAAGGCTCAGAGATGGTAGGGGGAGGGGACCCACTGGAACAGCTGTTGGGAGACAGATGGTAGCCTCCCGTCAAGGCCATCCAGTGTGTTCTTTAACGTGCACAGGGTATGGCTCTCCCGCACACGTGACCACGGCTTAACGTCCCATCCGAAGGACGGCGGCCTTTCCAAGCCCATCGGTGTCCCCTAATGACCGTGGGCAGGGCGGGGAAATTTGCGGAGATAAATCTCAACGCTGACCCAGCTGGGACTCGAACCTGGGAACTACAGATTACGAGCCTGGCGCGCTACCGACTGAGCCACCCCCACCCCATTCATTAATGAACAGCTTGACATAAATATTTCTGTTGGAAACACTGATTTGTTAGCTCCCTCTCGCGGCTGGAAATACTTTTCCCAGCCCACTTTTCAAAACTTTCTACCGCACCCATAAAAGTAATACGGAGGCCAGCTTAATAAGTCAATATGAAATGCCATCTTTTAAAAACTGTGGTTATCAGCCACGCAAAGAATAAAAAATGAGAATTTTTCGGTCAAAAGAGAAATTCCGAGTAACCTCTATTTGCCAGTCCGAACCTCAACAGGAATAAAAAATATTCCATAATTTATTTTATACTTATGCGAGCAATACGATGGCATAAATTTGAAAGTATTACTTAAAGAATAAGAACTTTATCTAATGCGTAGAATAATCATAGGAATTTGGCACGATTTATTCCTTTTTTAATATTCGGAGTTGATTTGTTTCTTATGTTTGTGTAAAAAATTTCAGAAACAAAGAGATAATGTTTTTCCCTTGTCGGCTGTCTATCTGTAGACATTAAACTTTTCTGTTTTTAGAGATAAATTAAAAATTCATTTTGGGTTTCAATAGGTTTCGTTGAAATATTACGTTTCACATTTTTCGAATCTCCCAAAGAGCTCTAAGTGTGCCCTCTAACTTTAGAAAAGTTTGAAAATTGAGAACTTTTAAATGAATATTGCGAGGAATGTATTTATGCTAGAAAGTTTGATGGTAAAATGTGAACGTCGTGAGGTTTGAAATTCCAACAAAATGTTTCCACCTTACATCAAGGTGGGTGGGAAACGCAACTGTTTTAAGAGATAATTAGAAAATTCTTTTTCAGTTGGATTAGCACTAATGAAATATTATGTATAATTCGCAGTTTTTCCAATCCTTTTGGTGGTTTTAATTTGCATTGTTGCAGGACACTGAATATGAAAACTGCAAAACTTTTAATGGATACTACAAATGATTGATTGATTTATGAAACTGATATTTCGTTGGTAGAGTGTCAAGAGATATTCCAACAACAGCAACAATCTGCCCCCTTTTCTCAGAGAGGTGAAAGAAAAGCAAGTTTTTTTAATTGAAGATTAAAAGACAAATTTTTACATTTTATAAGTACTAGCAAAATGGGGCGGGGGTGGCTCAGTCGGTAGCGCGCCAGGCTCGTAATCTGTAGTTCCCAGTTTCGAGTCCCAGCTGGGTCAGCGTTGATATTTATCTCCGAAAAATTTCCTCCCTGCCCACGGTCAGTAGGGGACACCGATGGGCTTGGAAAGGCCGCCGTCCGTCGGATGGGACGTTAAGCCGTGGCCCGGGTGCGGGAGAGTCATACCCTGTGCACATTAAAGAACACGCTGGATGGCCTTGACGGGAGGCTACCATCTGTCTCCCAACAGCTGTTCCAGTGGGTCCCCTCCCCCAACCTTCTCTGAGCCTTCGGGGTCCATGTGACCTGGCCATTTAGCCCATGGTGTGCAAAAAAGTGCCGCTCAGAGGTAAAACATCCCAACCCAACTAGCAAAATACTACAGTTTACATTTTCTCTATCAACCATTAGTTAGATTTAAAAGCAAATTTAAAAGTAAGTTATTTGCTTTACATCTGAGTAGCATTTTTTGCACACCGTGGGCTAAATGTCCAGGTCACAAGGACCCCGAAAACTCATAGAAGGTTAGGGGAGGAGAACCACTGGAACGGCTGTTGGGAGACAGATGGTAGCCTCCCGTCAAGGTCATCCAGTATGTTCTTTAACGTGCACAGGGAATAGGTCTTCCGCATACGGGGCAACGGCTTAACCTCCCGCCCGACGGACGGCGGCCTTTCCAAGCTCATCGGTGTTCCCTACTGACCATGGGCAGAGTGTGGAGTTTTGCGGAGAAAAATCTCAACGCTGACTCAGCTGGGACTCGATCCTGGGAATTGTAGAGTACGACTTTGGCGGGTTACCGACTGAGCCACTACCGCCGCTGAAAGAGTAAATACACGAAAACTTGAACTCTCTTTAGAATTCTTCGATTCCCATATTCACCACAGGCAATATGCGTTCTTCCAATTATAATGTATCTGTTCAAATACGCTTGGTAGATGTGGCTTCTACAGACATACAGTCATCGTAGTAGATGAAATGCACATGGGCCCCACGAGCTTTACGGATGTCACCATTCAGTTGCAACTTCCTTTCCTTCATTAATGGAGTGAGGGTTACTCAGTTGGTAGCGCACCAGGATCGTAATTTGCAGTTCCCAGGTTCGACTCTCATCTGGGTTAACGTAGAGATTTTTCTCCGTAAAATTGCCCCACCATGCCCATGGTCAGTAGGGGACACCGATGGGCTTGGAAAGGCCGCCGTCCGTTGGATGAGATGTTATGGTGATTCCCCCTGTGCGGGGGAGCCATACTTTGTTGATGTTAAAGAACATGCTGGATGGCCTAGACCGAAGGCTACCATCGGTCTCCCAACAGTGTTCCAGTGTATCCGCTCCCCCAAACTTCTCTAAACCTTCGGGGTCCTTGTGACTTGGTCATTTATCCCATTGTGTGCAGACAAATTGCCGTTCAGATGTAAAACAACCCAACCTTCATTAATATTCAGATGAACATATGTTATGATCCCTCCCCTTTCCTCTGGGGAAAGAGTCATTGCACCACATTCCGCTTGGGCAGGAATTATAAAACGTATAATTCTGATAATATCGAAACAAATTCTTTGAGTTTTGTTCTGGATTAGATCGGATTGTTTTACCTCTGAGCGGCACTTTTTTGCACACAATGGGCTAAATGGCCAGGCCACAAGAACCCCGAAGGCTCAGAAAAGGTTGGGGTAGGGGACCCACTGAAACAGGCTGTTAGAAACGGATGGTCGCCTCCCGTTAAGGCCATCCATTGTGTTCTTTAGCGTGCACAGGGTATGGCTCTCCCGCACACGGGGCCACGGCTTAAAGTCCCATCCGACGGACGGTGGCCTTTCCAAGCCCATCGGTTTCCCCTACTGACCGTGGGCAGGGCGGGGAAATTTTGCGGAGATAAATGTCAACGCTGACCTAGCTGGGACTAGAACCTGGGAACTACAGATTACGAGCGCACTACCGACTGAGCCACCCCCGCCCCGTTTTGTTCTGGTAAATACAGAGTGTCCGAAACATAATGACGACGTTTTAAGAACCAATATGTACGAAAATAATATATATATTCAAAGTAGGCGAACGCATCTAAGGAGTCAGATCGTTGTTGCCAATGGAATCTTAACATTCTACCAACAAACTTTCAAATTTCTAACATAACCACATCATTCGCAATATTTTTGAAATTTTCAAATTTTTCCAAGGTTAGAGGGCGCAATTATAACTTTTAGGAAATTATACATTATAATATTTCATCAGTACCTATCAAGCACAAAAAATTTTAAATTTATCACTATAAATAAAAAAAATAAAAAAAATTGATGTCTTCTGACTGACAAATAGTCAACAAAGATAAACTATTAACTCTTTTTTTAGTCAAAAAAAAGCGAAATGTTGAGCAATAGTTTACGTGTAAACGTACCTCAAATAGTTTTGAACATAATGTCTACTGTTCGTGACCCTATATGTGTCCAATAGGTATTCCACTTCTTGACATATACGTTGCAGCATCTCTCTTGTTTCTTGTTCATCCGCTTTGTCCTATTCTGACTTTCAAATGATTCAGGTCACGAATTTGTCCATATAAACACAATTCTTTTACGAAGTCCCACATAAAATACTCACGGCGGCGTCAAATCATGGTTCTTTGTTGGCCACAGAATTGGATGTTCCCTGCCAATTCATCTGTCAGGAAATATGTATGGCAAGAACTGGAGTACCGAATGAATATATGCAGGGTCATGAACAAAACTATTTCAGGTACGCTTTAGATTAAAATAATACTTTCTTGAATATGTATATTATTTTCCTATATACTGGTTCTCAAAACCAGACCAAGGGCTTAGCATGGGGGTGGGAGGGAGGCTCCCCCCCAAAGTAACTCGGAATTGGAAAAATTCGAAGCGACTTCGTAAAATCTAGGTGAATTGCGAAAATTTGTAATTTTTTTTTGGAAAATTAAGGAGAGTTTCAAAATTGAGGTAACTTGGCAAATCTAAGGCAGTTTGGAAAATGGAGAGACGGCAAAATTCGAAGCCACTTATGGTGAGTTGGAAATTCTTAGGGAGTTGGCAAAATTCGGAGTGACTTAGTAAAATCGGAACAACTCGCAAAATATTGGGAAGTTCGCAAAATTCGGAGTGACGTGGTAAAATCTTGGAGAGTTGGCAAAATTCGGAGTGATTTGACAAAATCGTAGGGAGTTGCCAAAATTCAGGAGGGATGTGAAAATTTGGATTTTTTTTCTGTAAAATTATGGCGAGTTAGCAAAATCTAGGAGAGTTGGCAAAACATAGGGAGTTGGGAAAAACTAGGGGCAGTTCGCAAAATTCGGAGTGACTTGGCAAAATCGTGGAGAGTAGACAAAATTCAGGTGAGATATAAAAATTGCAATCTTTTTTTCTGTAAAATTAAAAACTTATTTTTGCATTCGAATTTTAGGTTATTTTGAGAAATAATTCGAAGCAATAATTTTTTTATTTTCGTTTTTTATTTTTTGTTAACATTTCTTTCTATATTTAGAAAATTTTGAGATCAGTTTTTACCTACCATAACTGATATTAGACAGGTAATTACAAATAAACCATCAATCTTTCATTAACAACAGTTCATGGAATAATTCGGATATTTCCCGATACAGTTCTGCTCAGGCAGAACTATAATATTCATGCATACGAAATCCTTATGCAGCTAATGGCTACGCAGGTACATTGAACTTAGAGCTCTATAATCGTGTACTAGATGGGATCTTAAGAACTGCATCCGTGTATTAGATCGGGTGTTAAGCTCTGACCCCTCTGTTAGAATATAGCGGGAGGCCTGACCCCATGCGTTACATGGGACTTTAAATTCTGCAAGCGTCTGTTAGATGGGATAGTAAGCTCTGCCTTCGCGTGTTTAGAAAATATGGTGAGGTCTACCCCCATGCATTGATGGGACGTTAAGCAACCTAGATGGGAAATTAATATCTGCCTCCATGTGCTAGATGTGGTTGGACCTGACTCTCGTCCGTTAGATGGAAACTTAAGCTCTGCAACTCAGGTGTTAGATTGGCTATTAAGCACTGCCTCAGTGTGTTAGAAGATGTGATGAGTGCTGATCCCGTGTGTTTCATGGGATGATAAGCTCTGCCCCCGTGCATGAGATAGGACAATAAGTTCTGCCCCGTTCGTTAGATGGGATGTTAACCTCTGCAACCGTGTATTAGATAGGATATTAAGTTCTGCCTCCGTGTTTTAGAAGGTGTGGTGAGGTCTGCCCCCCGTGCTTTCGATGGGACGTCAAACTTTGCAACCCTGTATTAGATGGGATTTTTAGCTCTCCCTCTATTTCTTAGAAGATGTGGTGAGCTCTGCCACCATGCATTAGATGGGTCGTTAAGCTCTGACACCATGTATTAGATACGATATTAAGCTGTCTCAGAGTGTTAGAAGATGTGGTGAGGTCTGCCGCCATGTGATAGATGGGACGTTAAGCTCTGCAACAGTATATTAGATGGGACATTAAGTTGTACGCCGTGAGTTAGAAGATGTTGTCAGCTCTGCCTCTATGTCTTACATGGGACTTTAAACTCACAACCGTGTTTTAAATGGGATACTAAGCTCTGTATCAGTGTGTTAGGAAATGTGGTGAGATCGTATTAGATGCACGTGTTAGCAAGTGTATTAGATGGGACATTAAGCTCTGTAACCCTGTATTAGATGGGAAGTTAAGCTCTTCCTCCATGTGTTAGAAGATGTGGTGGGCTCTGACCAAATGTGTTAGATGGGAAGTTAAGCTCTGCAACCCGGGTTTCAGATTGGATGTTAAGCTCTACCTCCGTGTGTTAAAAGATGTGGTGAGCGCTGACCCCTTGATAAGCTCTGTTCCAATGTTTCAGATGGGACGATACGTTCTGCCCCCATGTGTTAGATGGGACGTTAACTCCCCATCAACAGTGTCAATTTTCAACAATCTTCGATCAATATTTAAAGAGTCATTGAAGCGGGATCATTTAACCGCAGACGACTGAGTCGCATTGCCTCCAAATTGATGAAATCTTAAAAAATCGTCACACAAACTTCTGATATTTAATTTATGTTAGTGAACAAATTGTTACAAGAGCTGTGTTTTACCTCTTGAAGTATTGTTTCACAAGTGTGAAAAATTTAAGATAAATGATTCAGCTTCCATTCATTCTTAAAATATTAAACTAATATTACGGGAAAAATGTTAAGATAGTTAACAGTAACATCTAGAATTTATCGCCAATAGCAATGTTTGCATAAAATGTTTATTTTTAATGTTAGGGAGCTTTGAAAGTGGCTTTCCATTCACATAACATGAAAGTGTCCGGACACTTTTTCCAACACAGTGTATATATATATAGATATAAGATGTAAATTGCAATCTTTAATTAGAGCTAAGCACTTAAAAGCATGCAGTTGATGTCAAGACATTATTCAGAAAAAATGGCGCTAAATATGTGAAATGTTTTACTTGAAATTGTAAAAATAGGGAAATTTTAAAAACAAAGTCTACATTTTTTTTTTTTGATAACAACCGTCACTTTATTTGACTTCTAGGTTCATTCGAGATAACAAGAATTATTTCTCCTCTAGTAGATAATTCTATTGCAATCGGCAATTTTTATTTCACTAGAAATGTAAAATTTAATTTAGCATCAAAATTTAATTCAAACATTACATGATTTAATTTATTCAACATTACACCTTCTACAGTCGTTTATAAAGAGTACATCTTAACTACGAACTTTGGTGACTGGGCTTTGCTTTCGAATAAATGAGAAGATTATCTAAAACATTGAATAAGGCCACCAATGTTTATTACTGGAGTATGTCAATGGGTGAGATTGGCTTATGGCACCCTTACTTCTTCTCTTTCTCGCCTAGCAAGCTAACAATCACAGATCCTAATCCTCATTGTAATTCGTAGTCGTCAGACATCCATCCGATGGCTCCTTCCAGCGTTGGGGGGCGGGCAGTCGGTAGCGCGCCATGCTCGTAATCTGCAGTTCCCAGGTTCGAGTCCCAGCTGGGTCAGCGTTGAGATTTATCTCCGCAAAACTCCCCTCCCTGCCCACGGTCAGTAGGGGACACAAATGGGCTTGGAAAGGCCGCCGTCCGTCTGATCGGACGTTAAGCCGTGGTCTCTTATGCGGGAGAGGCATACCCTGTGCACGTTAAAGAACACACTGGATGGCATTAACGGGAGACTACCATCCATTTCTAACAGCCTGTTTCAGTGGGTCCCCTACCCCAAACCTGTCTGAGTCTTCCGGGTCCTTGTGACCTGGCCATTTAGCCCATGGTGCAAAAAAGTGCCGCTCAGAGGTAAAACATCCCAACCTCCTTCCACCGGAAAAAACGATGGAATAAGTGAGATGACATCACGCCAGTATTTTCAGATATTTTTATCTGCTTATCCATAGATGGCAACACTAGCTAAATTACTTGCTGAGTCAGCAAATAGTTTTGTTACCTCTGAGAGGCGTTTCTTTTTTTTGCAAACAACGGGTTAAGGGAACAGGTCACAAGGACACCAAGGGCATCCATTTGCATCCAGCATGTTTTTAATTGCTTTAACGTTCCATGCTTCTCCAAGCCCATCGCTCTCCACTTTCTCATTGCGGTGGAACAATTGGGACTTGAACCTAGGAACTGAAGATTACCAGTTTGGCTCTATACAAACTGAACCAAGCTCTGCCGTTAGGGCAGCCCCAACTGCATAACCATTCCAAGCAGTCGCTTAAGGCAGTCAAATTTTAAGGGCTTTGTATTCGTATTTGGATGAGTTTGCCTGAATCCCAATTCAAAATAAAAATTCAGTGAAAGTCCTGAGGTCTTTACTTTTCAAGCAAAGTTATTTTAAAACCTTTGGACTAAAGGTTTAGGTGACATTTTAATTCAGATGTAGGGGAAGAAAAAATATAATCAGTTAGCGCCACAAAAGAAAAAGCAAATCAATAATAATATCACAAATAGTCGAGTACAAATTAACTTTGAGTATAAATCAATCCCTAGGTTTGGGCCTCTGGAAGGCAGAAAATGTATCTATATATATATATCATGTACAAGTCGATATTGGAAAATTTGCTTTCAGAGCATGGCACATACTGACCGATTTTTTTTTATAACGAAATGGATAAACTTCGCAAAACTGTTCGATCCAAAAACTAGCTTTGGTAACATATGAAAGGAATATTAACATTCATTATAAAATAAAAGACACTGTTGATGACTTACCTTAATATTAAATGATTAAGCAACTGTCTGAAATTGTTTGAAAAAATTATTTTATTAGCAATAAAATGAAAAATGCAAAACATTTTGCTCCGTGTGTAGAAACGTGACTTGACCCGTATACTACGAGGTGAAAGCATATTTTTGATTTTTGAAATATTAAAATTTCTCGATTTATATTGGAGTAACTACAGTAATAATTCTTTCTGTGTTAGGGAATTACAGACATTTTTTTAATCACTGCAAAATATCTTGGGTTTGATCTGGACTTAGCAGAACATGATATTTTATGAGAAACCCGTTCAAGCTAGGAATATATATTTTTTTAAATACCCCCGTCAAATCCTGTATACATTACAACGTACATTCCATTTTAGAATTTTTCTAACACAGAAATTAGTGCCTTTGGTCTTGCAATGTTTGCAAAGTGTAGACCAGTGTTTAGTAAGAGAAATGGACCAGAATTGGGAAACCTTCCTACAGCTGCAATTGCTCCCTCTAAAAAAGAAAAAGGTGGAGAAAGATCAAAATTCCAAATGAATATTACAAACGATGGATTTAATACAGAAATCTAAATTTTGGTCGTGAAATGTAAAGTGACGAAGTTTCGGTGGGCAAAACTGGGTTGACCCAGGGGACCCATTAGACCCTGGAGGATTTTTTTTATTAAGACAAAAATTTTTGTTTGAAGAGATAAATGAAATATACTTTTTCTTTTCGATAGTATTGATGAGATATTATGAATTGCACTTTACCGAATCTCCCAAAAGCTAAATATGCGGCCTCTACCGGTGGAAAAATAGAAAAATGCAAAATTATAAACGAATATTTCAACGATGTAGTTATGTTAAGAAATTTGAATTTCAGTGGTGGAATGTAAAGGTCAAAAAGTTTTCTCAGGTATTAAAAGGTTTCCTGTTTTCTATATCTAAAGTTTTTGTTTTATCAGGAATTTTTTTTTGAGATAAATTAAAAATTGTTTTAAGGTTGGATAACTATTGATAAGCAGCCATGGGCTACCAAGGTCCAACCAGACTGTGCAATTTCGTTCTACACAGCAAGTCTGTCCTGAGCTACATCTACTGCATCTGGCCACTGCACACCAATTCTATAAGGTCCTGTTTGACATTGTCTGCCCACCGCATCCTCTTTCTGAGGCCTTTAGGTACACTGTCCATAATCCTATTCGCCAAACTATAATTATTCATACGGGCAACATGGTTAAACCAGCGGAGTCTCTCTATGCACAATATGCTGCTTAAAGGAGGTTGCAAACTCCATTGCCTAACCTCATCATTAGTTACAAAGTTGAACCACCTAATGCCCAAGATACTGCGTAAGCATCTGGAATCAAAAGCATCTAGTTTCCTGTTATCTTGTTTACAAAGCTTCCGTGTTTCACTACCATAAATAACCCTAGAAAGAACCAAACTATTATACAGTCTAATTTTAGTCTTTAGGTATATACGCCTCCACACTCTCCATAGATTCTTAAAATCCCCAGCAGCAATCCATATTCGTCTGTTAATCTCATGCCGCACATCACCAGAATCTGCTACGTCGCTCCCAAAATAATTAAACTGACACCTGCTCAAAACTGCAACCATTCAGATCAACTGAATCACAGCCTGCCTGACCAATTTTCATCACTATAGTTTTCGCTCTGTTTATAACCAAACCTACTCTACTACCAGTTTCATCAACAGCTCGAATGAAAGAGTTCATCTCATCAACATCATTTGCCAAAAGAGATAAATCATCAGCATAATCTAAATCATAAATTTTCGTATCTCCAGCCCATTTAAGGCCAAAATCTTTCCCTTGAAGTGAATTTTGCATAACATAATCAATAACCAAACTACAGAGAAAAGGAGACAAAATGCACCCTTGGCGAACACCAGAAGTAATGCTTAACAAATTGTTACAAGCCTTACCAAATCACACACACGACTCAGTGTTATTACAGAGAGCTTTCATTATGCTAACTAACTTGTCTGGTACACCATACGATCTCACAATCAACCACAAATTATGACGATCAACAGAGTCGAAAGCCTTTTTGAAATCAACAAAGCTAGCAACCAAAGGTTTCTGAAACTCTAAACATTTCTCAAGAATCTGCCTAAGTTAAAATATCTGATCCACACATCCCCTACCACTTCTGAATCCACATTGCTCATCACGCAATTGCCTGTCAATCAGATTCTTAATTCTATTAAGCACAATCATGGAAAGAACTTTACCTGGAACAGAGAGTAGGCTGATACCCCAACAGTTATCACAAGAACTGCGATCACCTTTTTTCAAAACAGAGACAACAATAGCTCTGGTAAAATCCTTAGGAACTATGCCTTTATCATAAAAGATATTCAAATTTTCAGTCATCCAAGTGGTAATCGAAACATTCCAGCTCTAAGCATTTCCGTAGTAATTTCATCTACCCCTGGGGATTTATGTACTTTAAGTTTAGAAACAGCCAAAATAACTTCAGATTGTGTTATAGGGCCAACATTAAAGCCACCAATGCATCTATCATCATTGCAAACAATGGGAATAGAACTAACCACATTGTTTAGAATATCACTGAAATGCTCAGCCCACCTAGCCGTGACAGAATCCTCCCCGTCTATAGCCTTACCTTGCTTATCCTTCAATCCTTGTATGCCTGTTCGTTTTCTACCACACAAAACATTGACTATCTGGTACAGCTCTCTGCTGTTGTGCTGTCTAACTGCTTCCTCGGCTTTTTCAGTCAAGCCATCAAGCCAAAGATTCTTATCAGTAGCTAACTGATCATTTGCACATTTATTAAGCTCTCTGCAATGCTTTCTATTAGGACTAGTAGGCTATTATTAAGGATAATCCTGCAGTTCTTTCTTTCTAAAATAAACTCAAGTGCCTTATCACTCAGATAATTCTGCCTCCTCTGCTCCTTTTTTCCTAAAAGAGAACTGTTAGTCTCCAAAAAAAAAAGTGTTTAAAAGGGTCCCATTCTTCCTCAAGTTCAGTAGTATGCATACCATGACTGTCGTAATGACTAAGTAACCTATCATGGTAAGCTTTGGCTATAACTGGGTCTTTCAGAGCTTCAGTATTAAAAGCAAATTTTTTAACCCTTTTAACAAGATAATGGTCAGATCCAATTTCAGCTCCCCTATATGACCTGGTATTCCTAACAGAACTGGCCCATTTGCTGTTAATTAATATATAATCAATCATATTCTTATGCAGCCCATCGGGTGAAACCCATGTGTATTTATATATGTCGTGATGTTTGTAATAAGTGTTAGTTATTCTGAATCCATTGAGAGAATCCTGTAGGAGACGTTGCCCATTGCCATTGCAGCTACCAATACCAAAAGGGCCTATTACTCCTCCACAAAGGTCAGAGTCAATACCAACTTTGGCATTGAAGTCACCAAGAACAAGGGTAATATCTCCTTTCTTGACAGAATTCAAAATATCCTGAAGTTGTTCATAAAACCTATCCTTCTCATCCTCATCGGCATCCTCAGTGGGGGCATAACAGCAGATAACATCCAAGTCTTTAACGCTTGTCTGAAATTTTGCTGCAAGAAACCTTTCATTAATGCCTCATATCCTAGAAGAGCATCACTAGCGTGTCTGCTGAGAAGCAGATCCACGTCTTGATGATGCTTATTGTCGTCCCTCCCAGAAACGAGAAATTTAAGATTATTTTTAAGAATCTGACCTTTATCTGTCCATCTGGTCTTTTGCAAGCCGAGAATATCTAAATTAAAATGTTGGAATTCTTGTGTGAGGACTTCAAGAGAAAAAGCACTGTGCAGAGTTCTCACATTCCAACTACCTATGGAGAGAAAATGGTTAGTGGGATGTTTAAAGAAACTATGTTTATTGAGAGAGGGAATGCCGACAATATCAAACAGCCCCTTAATCACAGACATGGGGCAAAGACCCGTTCCCCCACCACTAAAAGCTGAAGCCATCTGCACTGGAAGAATTTTTCCAATGTAGAATTTGACGATGGCAATAGAAGCAAAGAGTTCAGGTGCCTGCGATGACCTCTGCTCAGTATTATCCACCAGCTGATAAACATACCCTGTGAATCTATTCATTTGGGGATGTCAACCCACAAACAAAGAGAAAACACAGCGGAAGATTTTCCCTCCACAGAAGCCCACCCGTGCAGCAAAATTAGGATGTATAATCAAGCTCAGAGCCTTAATTCAGTCCAGTAGGTTTATATGGTCAGCACCAGGACCTTGTGTGGTTGACCACTCCTCAGCAGGGTAGGAAAAAAAGAAAAGTAGCCACAGATGTCCAGATCATTAGGCCACACTAATCTGGCTGCCTTCCCCTTTTTTACATTACATATTTTATTTTTTTCATTTACACAAGAGAGTATCACTTTTGAAAGGTACTAACGGTCTGCACCACGAGAAGGCGGGGTCGGACATTAGGTGCTAGGCCTGGCCGGTTCTATGCATCATCACAGGAGATTGATGCGTAGCTCTCCTTCCAGTGACTACCTAACTACCATTTACAGACCTCTCTAACGGTGGAAAAATCGAAATTCGCAAAATTTCCAGGGGTGTGGATATTATTAATTTCAAAAATTTAATAATTTTAATTTTTAATTAATTAATAAGACCCATGGTAGAGAAAATTAAACTTTTTTTAAAGAGATAACTGTTTCTCAACAGTTGTTCCCAGTGGGGACCCACTGGAACGGTTGTTGGGAGACAGATGGTAGCCTCCCGTTGAGGTCATCCAGCGTGTTCTTTAAGTAAGTGACAGGGTTAGGTTGGATTGTTTTACCTCTGAGCAGCACTTTTTGCACACCATGGGCTAAATGGCCAGGTCACATGGACCCCGAAGGGTCAGAGAAGATTGGGGGAGGGGACCCACTGGAACAGCTGTTGGGAGACAGGTGGTAGTCTCCCGTCAAGGCCATCCAGCGTGTTCTTTAACGTGCACAAGGTATGGCTCTCCCGCACACAGGGCCACGGCTTAACGTGCCATCCGACGGACGGCGGCCTTTCCAAGCCCATCGGAGTCACAAGGGCACCGAACGCTCAGAGAAGGTTGGGAGGGAGGGACCCACTGGAACAGCTGTTGGGAGACAGATGGTAGCCTCCCGTCGTGGTCATCCGGCGTGTTCTTTAAGTAAATGACAGGGTTAGGGTGGTTTGTTTTACCACTGAGCAGCACTTTCTTCCACACCATGGGCTAAATGACCAGGTCATAAGGATCCCGAATGCTCAGAGAAGGTTGGGAGAGAAGGGACCCACTGGAACAGCTGTTGAGAGACAGACGGTAGCCTCCCTTCGAGATCATCCAGCGTGTTCTTTAAGTAAGTGACATGGTTAGGTTGGGTTGTTTTACCTCTGAGCAGCACTTTTTTGCACACCATGGGCTAAATGGCCAGGTCACAATGACCCCGAAGGTTAAGACAAGATTGGAGGAGGGGACCTCAACTTTAACACACGGAGGCAGAACTTACACAACATAGTTCTACACACACACTTTTCAAACACAGTTGCTGAGCTTAACGTCCCATATAAAACACGGGGCAGAGCTCACAACATGTAACACACGGTACAGATCTTAGCATCCCATCCTATAGAATGTTGAAATGCTTAACGTCCGATTTAAAACATCGGGGCAGAGTTCACCATATCTTCTGATACACGGCGACAGAGCTTAAAATTATATCCAACACACGGCTACAGATCTCGACATCTCATCTAACACATGGGGTAAGAGCCCAACTCATCTTCTGACTCACTGAAGCAGAGCTTAACGTCCCATCTAACGCCCGGGGGAAGAGTCCACATCATATAACACACGAAGGCAGAGCTTCCCATTCCATCTAACAGACAATTGCAGAGCTTCCCATTCCATCTAACAGACAGAGCTAATCTAACAGAGCATCTAACAGAGCTTAATATACCATCTAATACACGACGGCCTTTACAAATTCATCAGTGTTAATTTTTTTTGTCTAAGGCATTATGGGAGTTGGCGGAAATAAATCTTAACTCAGGCGCAGTTGGAACTCGAACTTGAGAAATGCAAATTACACATGGCGCTCGGCCGTCTGACACAATTACCGCTACCTAAAGAGGAAGAAACAATGGGCTAAGATGCTAGAATATACAGATGCTACAAACGTGTAGGTCGTGTTTATGACAGAGAGAAAAGTAACTTTATCAAGGAATTGACTTTTCATTTAAAAGTTATTTTTGCATTCAAATTTTAGGTTGTTTGAAGATAATTCGAAAAAATATTTTCTTTTCTTTGTTTTTTATTTATTGTTAAGATTTCTTTGTACACTTAAAATATTTCAAGATAAGTTTTTACCTACCACAACTGATATTACTCAAGTAATTACAAATAAAACATCAGTGTTTCATTCCCAGCTTTGAAATGGGTTCTCTAAACTTCCAGATACAGTTCTGCTCATGCAGAATTATAATATTCATGCATACAAAATCCTTAGAGCCATGTGCTACGGAAGCCCAACCAGACTGTGTAATTTTCCCATCCAGACGTGTCTCTTTTGAGCACAGCTACTGCATTTGGCAACTTTAGGCCAATTCCAGCAAAGTCCTTTTTTGACATTGCCTGCCCATTGCATCCTACGTCTCCCCCTTTATCTGTTGGGTTGTTTTACCTGTGAGCGGCACTTTTTTGCACATCATGGGCTAAATGGCGAGGTCACAAGGACCCCGAAGGCTCAGAGAAGGTTGGAGGAGGGGACCCACTGGAACAGCTGTTGGGAGACAGATGGTAGCATTCCGTCAAGGCCATCCAGCGTGTTATTTAACGTGCACAGGGTATGGATCTCCCGCACACGGGGACACGGCTTAACGTCCTATCCGACGGACGGCGACCTTTCCAAACCCATCGGTGTCCCCTACTGACCGTGGGCAGGGCGGGGAGTTTTGCGAAGATAAGTCTCAACGCTGACCCAGCTGGGACTCGAACCTGGGAACTGCAGATTACGAGCCTGGCGCGCTACCGACTGAACCCCCCCCCCAGCCCCTTTTTCTGATACCCTTAGGTACACTGTTCATAATGATCTTTGCCAATCTGTAGCTATGCATACGGGTAACATGGCCAATCCAACGAATTCTGTCTCTGCACAATATGCTCAAAGGAGCTTGATGACTTTTTCTTCTAACCTCATCATTACTTACAAAGTCAAACCACCTAATGCCCAAGATACTGCGCAAGCATCTAGAATCAAAAGCATCAAGTTTCTTGTTATCTTGCTTACAAAGTGTCCACGTTTCGCTACCATAACTAACCTTAGAAAGAACCAAACCAGAGAGAAAAGTAACTTTACCAAGGAACTGACTTTTCATTAAAAGGTTATTTTTGCATTCAAATTTTAGGTTATTTTGAGAAATAATTCGAAAAACATTTTTCTTATTTTGTTTTTTTTTATTGTTAGCATTTCTTTCCACACTTAAAAAATTTTAAGATCAGTTTTTACCTACCATAAATTATATTAGAGAAGTAATTACAAAAGACATCAGTTTTTTTTTTAATTATATGCAAATCACTGAAATTCCAGGAACAGTTTTGTTCATGCAGAACTATTATGTAAACAATGTAAATAAAACCATAGAGGCAAAACTTCTCTTAACCCTTAGGGGTTCATTTAATTTATGTTTATTAATTATTATTATAAAACACATTTTTACACGTTTTTTCAATACGAAATTTTTTTTGCTTTTATCTTTTTTTTGTTTTCGACATCCTTTTCCGTATTATAGTATGATATGCATGACTGATTACTTGCAACTGCATTCATTAATGAACAGCTTGACATAAATATTTCTGTTTGAAACACTGATTTGTTAGCTCACTCTCGCGGCTGGAAATACTTTTCCCAGCCCACTTTCCAAAACTTTCTACCGCACCCATAAAAGTGATACGGAGGCCATATAGCAGTGTCTCGCAAACTTTTTACTCTGCGGCACACAGAATCTAATTTTTTTTCCGCTGCACACCTAAAAAAGAATAAAAGCAAACTCTATATAATCGTCATTATATTTGCGCTATGTTGACGTCATCAGCCTGGTTTTACTTGAAGATTTGTTCTCGTTCTTTAATTCATAACTCGGTGTTTGTTTTAAATATTTGTCCATTCTATGGCTTGAAATAATCAAAAATTAATACCAAAATTTGGAAAAAGCTTGATAAATACTTATAAGATCCCAGTTGATAAAATCTGAAAGATTTTTATTAAAGCACGTCGATAACACAAGTCAAGTCAAAATGAAATCTTTGGAATATCTAGTGTCAATTTGAAAATCTCTCGCGGCACACTTGGAATCTCTCGCGGCACACAGTTTGCGAGACACTGCCATATAGCTTAATACGGCAATATGAAAATCAATCTTTTAAAAACTGTGGTTATCAGCCACGTAAAGAATAAAAAATGAGAATTTATCGGTCAAAAGAGAAATTCCGAGTAACCTCTATTTGCCAGTCCAAACCTCAACGGGGCGGGGTTGACTCAGTCGGTAGCGCGCCAGGCTCGTAATCTGTAGTTCCCAGGCTCGAGTCCCAGCTGGGTCAGCGTTGAGATTTATCTCCGCAAAACTCCTCACCCTGCCCACGGTCAGTAGGGGACACCGATGGGCTTGGAAAGGCCGCCGTCCGTCGGATGGGACGTTAAGCCGTGGCCCCGTGTGCGGGAGAGCCATACCCTGTGCACGTTAAAGAACACACTGGATGGCCTTGACGGGAGGCTACCATCTGTCTCCCAACAGCTGTTCCAGTGGGTCCCCTCACCCAAACTTCTCTGCGCCTACGGGGTCCTTGTGACCTGGCCATTTAGCCCATTGTGTGCAAAAAAGTGCCGCTCAGAGGTAAAACAACCCAACCCAACCGAACCTCAACAGGAAAAAAAAATATTCCATAATTTATTTTATACCTATGCGAGCATTACGATGGCATAAATTCGAAAGTATTACTTAAAGAATAAGAACTTTCATCTAACGCGTAGAACATTCATAAGAATTTGGCACGATTTATTCCTTTTTTTAATATTCGGAGTTGATTTGTTTCTTATGTTTGTGTAAAAAATTTCAGAAACAAAGAGATAATGTTTTTCCCTTGTCGGGCTGTCTATCTGTAGACATTAAACTTTTCTGTTTTTAGAGATAAATTAAAAAAATCATTTTGGGTTTCAATAGGTATCGATGGCATATTAAATTAAAAAAAATAAATACCCCCTCAAGCAGCTGCTTGCCACAGAGGTCTGACAGGAGCGTGTCAGTTTATATGCCACAGTAGGAGATCTGAGAGGATGGCAGGACCTCAGCAGAAAAACGACACACACATCCATGCTCCAACCCAGGTCCCTTAGATCAGTAACCAAGCGTGCTAACCACTCGGCCACGGGACGGCGATTCCCATTTTCTGAATCTCCCAAAAAGCACTAAGTGTGCCCTCTAACTTTAGAAAAGTTTGAAAATTGAGAACTTTTAAATGAATATTGCGAGGAATGCATTTATGCTAGAAATTTTAATGGTAGAATGTGAAAGTCGTGAGGTTTGAAATTCCAGCAATAAGTTTTCACCTTACATCAAGGTGGGTGGGAAACGCAACTGTTTTAAGAGATAATTAGAATTTTTTTTTTTTCAGTTGGATTAGCACTAATGAAATATTATGTATAATTCGAAATTTTTCCAATAATTTTGGTGGTTTTAATTTGCATTGTTGCAGGACACTGAATATGAAAACTGCAAAACTTTTAATGGATACTACAAAGGATTGATTTATTTATGAAACTGATATTTCGGTGGTAGAGTGTTAAGAGATATTCCAACAACAGCAACAATCTGCCCCCTTTTCTCAGAGAGATGAAAGAAAAGCAAGTTTTTTTAATTGAAGATTAAAAGACAAATTTTTTACATTTTATAAGTACTCGCAAAATGGGGCGGGGATGGCTCAGTCAGTAACGCGCCAGGCTCGTAATCTGTAGTTCCCAGGTTCGAGTCCCAGCTGGGTCAGCGTTGAGATTTATCTCCGAAAAATTCCCTCCCTGCCCACGGTCAGTAGGGGACACCGATGGGCTTGGAAAGGCCGCCGTCCGTCGGGTGGTACGTTAAGCCGTGGCCCCGTGTGCGGGAGAGCCATACCCTGTGCACGTTAAACAACACGCTGGATGGCCTTGACGGGAGACTACCATCTGTCTCCCAACAGCTGTTCCAGTGGGTCCCCTCCCCCAACATTCTCTGAGCCTTCGGGGTCCTTGTGACCTGGCCATTTAGCCCATGGTGTGCAAAAAAGTGCCGCTCAGAGGTAAAACATCCCAAACCAAATAGCAAAATACTACAGTTTACATTTTCTCTATCAACCATTAGTTAGATTTAAAAGCAAATTTAACAGTAAGTGATTTGCTTTACATCTGAGTAGCATTTTTTTGCACACCATGGGCTAAATGGCCAGGTCACAAGGACCCCGAAGACTCAGAGAAGATTAGGGGAGGAGAACCACTGGAACGGCTGTTGGGAGACAGATGGTAGCCTCCCGTCAAGGTCATCCAGTATGTTCTTTAACGTGCACAGGGAATAGGTCTTCCGCATACGGGGCGACGGCTTAACCTCCCGTTCGACGGACGGCGGCCTTTCCAAGCTCATCGGTGTTCCCTACTGACCATGGGCAGAGTGGGGAGTTTTGCGGAGAAAAATCTCAACCCTGACTCAGCTGGGACTCGATCCTGGGAACTGTAGAGTACGACTTTGGCGCGTTAACGACTGAGCCACCCCCGCCGCTGAAAGAGTAAGTACACGAAAACTTGAACTCTCTTTAGAATTCTTCGATTCCCATATTCACCACAGGCAATATGCGTTCTTCCAATTATAATGTAAGTATCTGTTCAAATACGCTTGGTAGATGTGGCTTCTACAGACATACAGTCATCGTAGTAGATGAAATGCACATGGGCCCCACGAGCTTTACGAATGTCACCATTCAGTTGCAACTTCCTTTCCTTCATTAATGGAGTGAGGGTTACTCAGTTGGTAGCGCACCAGGATCGTAATTTGCAGTTCCCAGGTTCGACTCTCATCTGGGTTAGCGTAGAGATTTTTCTCCGTAAAATTGCTCCACCATGCCCATGGTCAGTAGGGGACACCGATGGGCTTGGAAAGGCCGCCGTCCGTTGGATGAGATGTTATGGTGATTCCCCCTGTGCGGGGGAGCCATACTTTGTGGATGTTAAAGAACATGCTGAATGGCCTAGACCGAAGGCTACCATCAGTCTCCCAACAGTGTTCCAGTGTATCCGCTCCCCCAACCTTCTCTAACCTTTGGGGTCCTTGTGACTTGGTCATTTATCCCATTGTGTAGAGACAAATTGCCGCTCAGATGTAAAACAACCCAACCTTCATTAATATTCAGATGAACATGTGTTATGATCCCTCCCCTTTCCGCTGGGGGAAGAGTCATTGCACCACATTCCGCTTGGGCAGGAATTATAAAACGTATAATTCTGATAATATCGAAATAAATTCTTTGAGTTTTGATCTGGATTGGATTGGATTGTTTTACCTCTGAGCGGCACTTTTTTGCACACAATGGGCTAAATGGCCAGGCCACAAAGACCCCGAAGGCTCAGAGAAGGATGGGGTAGGGGACCCACTGAAACAGGCTGTTAGAAACGGATGGTCGCCTCCCGTTAAGGCCATCCAGTGTGTTCTTTAACGTGCACAGGGTATGGCTCTCCCGCACACGGGGCCACGGCTTAAAGTCCCATCCGACTGACGGTGGCCTTTCCAAGCCCATCGGTGTCCCCTACTGACCGTGGGCAGGGCGGGGAAATTTTGCGGAGATAAATCTCAACGCTGACCTAGCTGGGACTCGAACCTGAGAACTACAGATTACGAGCGCGCTACCGACTGAGCCACCCCCGCCCCGTTTTGTTCTGGTAAATACAGAGTGTCCGAAACATAATGACGACGTTTTAAGAATCAATATGTACGAAAATAATATATATATTCAAAGTAGGAGAACGCATCTAAGGAGTCAGCTCGTTGTTGCCAATGGAATCTTAACATTCTACCAACAAACTTTCAAATTTCTAACATAACCACATCATTCGCAATATTTTTGAAATTTTCAAATTTTTCCACCGTTAGAGGGCGCAATTATAACTTTTAGGAAATTATACATTATAATATTTCATCAGTACCTATCAAGCACAAAAAATTTTAAATTTATCACTATAAATAAAAAGTAAAAAAAATTTGATGTCTTCTGACTGACAAATAGTCAACAAAGATAAACTATTAACTATTTTTTTAGTCAAAAAAAGCGAAATATAAAGCAATAGTTTAAGTGTAAACGTACCTCAAATAGGTTTGAACATAATGTCTACTGTTCGTGACCCTATATGTGTCCAATAGGTATTCCACTTCTTGACATATACGTTGCAGCATCTCTCGTGTTTCTTGTTCAGCCGCTTTGTCCTATTCTGACTTTCAAATGATTCAGGTCACGAATTTGTCCATATAAACACAATTCGTTTACGAAGTCCCACATAAAATACTCACGGCGGCGTCAAATCATGGTTCTTTGTTGGCCACAGAATTGGATGTCCCCTGCCAATTCATCTGTCGGGAAATATGTATGGCAAGAACTGGAGTACCGAATGAATATATGCAGGGTCATGAACAAAACGATTTCAGGTACGCTTTAGATTAAAATAATACTTTCTTGAATATGTATATTATTTTCCTATATACTGGTTCTCAAAACCAGACCAAGGGCTTAGCATGGGGGGTGGGAGGGAGGCTCCCCCCAAAGTAACTCGGAGTTGGAAAAATTCGAAGCGACTTCGTAAAATCTAGATGAATTGTGAAAATTTGTAATTTTTTTTTTGGAAAATTAAGGAGAGTTGTCAAAACTGAGGTAACTTGGCAAATCTAAGGCAGTTTGGAAAATGGAGAGACGGCAAAATTTAGAGCAGTTGGCAAAATTCGAAGCCACTTATGGTGAGTTGGAAATTCTTAGGGAGTTGGCAAAATTCGGAGTGACTTAGATTTTCTAAAGAACCTTTGTGAAAATAGAGAATTTAGATGATTTGATTTTTGACTTTATTTTCAATCCGATTTTTCTCATTATGTGGATCTCTTAAAAATTACAGAGCTGCAAAGTTTGATTCCCACTTGCCATAAAATGGAAAATCTGAAATGTTTCGATTGGGTTGTTTACTTCTGAGCGGCATTTTTTTGCACACCATGGGCTAAATGGCCAGGTCACATGGACCCCGAAGGCTCAGAGAAGGTTGGGGGAGGGGACCCACTGTAACAGATGTTGGGACACAAATGGTAGCCTCATTTCAAGGCCATCCAGCTTGTTCTTTAAGTACGTGACAAGGTTAAGTTGGGTTGTTTCATCTCTGAGCAGCACTTCTTTGCACACCAAGGGCTAAATGGCCAGGTCACAAGGACTCCGAAGGCTCAGAGAAGGTTAGGGAGGGGACCCACTGCGACAGTTACTAGACTCCCGTCGAGGTCATCCAGCCTGTTCTTTAAGTAAGTAACAGGGTTAGGTTGGGTTGTTTCATCTCTGAGCAGCACTTCTTTGCACAAGGGCTAAATGGGCAGGTCACAAGGAATCCGAAGACTCAGAGAAGGTTCGGGAGGGGACCCACTGGGACAGTTGCTAACCTCCCGTCGAGGTCATCCAGCCTGTTCTTTAAGTAAGTAACAGGGTATAGGTTGGGTTGTTTCATCTCTGAGCAACACTTCTTTGCACACCAAGGGCTATATGGCCAGGTCACAAAGACTCCGAAGACTCAGAGAAATTTCGGGAGGGGACCCACTGGGACAGTTGCTAGCCTCCCGTCGAGGTCATCCAGCCTGTTCTTAAGTACGTAACAGGGTTAAGTTGGGTTCTTTCATCTCTGAGCAGCACTTCTTTGCCCACCACGGGCTACATGGGCAGGTCACAAGGACTCCGAAGGCTCAGAAAAGGTTCGGGAGGGGACCCACTGGCACAGTTGCTAGCCTCCCGTCGAGGTCATCCAACCTGGTCTTTAAGTAAGTAACAGGGTTAGGTTGGGTTGTTTCATCTCTGAGCAGCACTTCTTTGCACAACAAGGGCTAAATGGGCAGGTCACAAGGAATCCGAAGACTCAGAGAAGGTTCGGGAGGGGACCCACTGGGACAGTTGCTAACCTCCCGTCGAGGTCATCCAGCCTGTTCTTTAAGTAAGTAACAAGGTATAGGTTGGGTTGTTTCATCTCTGAGCAACACTTCTTTGCACACCAAGGGCTATATGGCCAGGTCACAAAGACTCCGAAGACTCAGAGAAATTTCGGGAGGGGACCCACTGGGACAGTTGCTAGCCTCCCGTCGAGGTCATCCAGCCTGTTTTAAGTACGTAACAGGGTTAAGTTGGGTTCTTTCATCTCTGAGCAGCACTTCTTTGCCCACCACGGGCTACATGGGCAGGTCACAAGGACTCCGAAGGCTCAGAAAAGGTTCGGGAGGGGACCCACTGGCACAGTTGCTAGCCTCCCGTCGAGGTCTCCAACCTGGTCTTTAAGTACGTAACAGGGTTAGGTTTGGTAGTTTCATCTCTGAGCAGAATTTCTTTGCACACCAAGGCCTAAATGGGCAGGTCACAAGGACTCCGAAGGCTCATAGAAGGTTCGGGAGGGGACCCACTGGGACAGTTGCTAGCCTCCCGTCGAGGTCATCCAGCCTGTTCTTTAAGTACGTAACAGGGTTAAGTTGGGTTGTTTCATCTCTGAGCAGCACTTCTTTGCACTCCAAGGGCCAAATGGGCAGGTCACAAGGACTCCGAAGGCTCAGAGAAGATTCGGGAGGGGACCCACTGGGACAGTTGCTAGCCTCCCGTCGAGGTCATCCAGCCTGGTCTTTAAGTAAGAAACAGGTATAGGTTGGGTTGTTTCATCTCTGAGCAACACTTCTTTGCACACCAAGGGCTATATGGCCAGGTCACAAAGACTCCGAAGACTCAGAGAAGGTTCGGGAGGGGACCCACTGGGACAGTTGCTAGCCTCCCGTCGAGGTCATCCAGCCTGTTCTTTAAGTAAGTAACAGGGTATAGGTTGGGTTGTTTCATCTCTGAGCAACACTTCTTTGCACACCAAGGGCTATATGGCCAGGTCACAAAGACTCCGAAGACTCAGAGAAATTTCGGGAGGGGACCCACTGGGACAGTTGCTAGCCTCCCGTCGAGGTCATCCAGCCTGTTCTTTAAGTACGTAACAGGGTTAAGTTGGGTTCTTTCATCTCTGAGCAGCACTTCTTTGCACACCACGGGCTAAATGGGCAGGTCACAAGGACTCCGAAGGCTCAGAGAAGGTTCGGGAGGGGACCCACTGGGACAGTTGCTAGCCTCCCGTCGAGGTCATCCAGCCTGTTCTTTAAATAAGTAACAGGGTTAGATTGGGTTGTTTCATTTCTGAGCAGCACTTCTTTGCATACCATGGGCTAAATGGCAAGATCTCAAGGACTCCGAAGGTTCAGAGAATGTTGGGGAGGGGACCCACTGGAACAGCTGTTGGGAGACAGATGGTAGCGTCCCATCAAAGCCATCCACCGTGTTCTTTAAATAGGTGACAGGGTTAGGTTTGGTTGTTTTAACTCTGAGCAGCACTTTTTTGCACACCATGGGTTAAATGGCCAGGTCACGTGGACCCCGAAGCCTCAGAGATGGTTGGGAGAGCGGACCCAATGTAACTGCTGTTGGGAGACAAATGGTAGCCTCCCTTCAAGGCCATCCAGCCTGTTCTTTAAGTAAGTGACAAGGTTAAGTTGGATTGTTTCATCTCTGAGCAGCACGTTTTTGCACACCATGGGCTAAATGGCCGGGTCACAAGGACACCTAAGGCTCACAGAATTTTGGGGGATGGGACCTACTGGAACAGCTGTCTCCCAACAGCTGTGAGAAAATAACAGGTTTAAGATGGGTTGTTTTACCTCTGAGCAGCACTCTTTTGCACACCATGGCCGGGTCACCAGGACCCCGAAAGCTCAGAGAATGTTGGGGGAGGGGACCCACTGGAACAGCTGTTGGGAGACAGATGATCGCCTCCTGTATAGGTCATCCAGACTGTTCTTTAAGTAAGTGACAGTTAGGTTGGGTTGTTTTAACTCTGTGCGGCACTTTTTTGCACACCATGCACAAAATGGCCAGGTCACCAGGACCCCAAGCCTCAGAGAAGTTTAGGGGAGAGGACCCACTTGATCAGCTTTTGGGAGACACATGGTAGCCTCCCGTCAAGGTCAGCCGGCGTGTCCTTTAAGTAAATAACAGTGTGAAATTGAGTTGTTTTATCTCTGAGCAGCACTTTTTTGCCATGGGCTAAATGGCCAGGTCACAAGGACCCCGAAGGCTCAGAGAAGGTGTGGGGAGGGGACCCACTGATACAGCTGTTGCGAGACAGACGGTAGCCTTCCGTCCAGGTCGCCCACCGTGTTCTTTAACTTGCCCAGTGTATGGCTCTCCCACGTACGTTGCAACGGCTTAATATCCCATCTAATACACGGTTGTAGAGCTTAACGTCCCATTCAACTCACGGGAGCAGACCTCTCCACATCTTCTAACACACTGAGGCAGAGCTTAATATCCCATCTAATAAACGGTTGCATAACTTAACGTCTGATGTAAGGCATGGGGGCAGACCACTTCACATCTTCTAACACACTGAGGCAGAACTTAATATTCCATCTAACATACTGGTTGCAGATCTTAACGTCCCATCTAACTCATTGGGGCAAACCTCGCCACATATTCTAACACACGGAGGAAGAACTTAATATCCTATTTAATACATGATTGCAGAGCTTAACATCCCATCTAACTCATTGAGGCAGACCTCGCCACATCTTCTAATATACGGAGAGAGAGCTTAATATTTCATCTAATACACGGTTGCAGAGCTTAACGTCCCATTTAACGCACGGAGGCAGAGCTCACTACATCTTCTAACACACGGAGGCAGAGCTTAACATACCATCTAATACACGGTTGTAGAGATTACCGTCTCATTTAACGCACGTGGGCAGACCTCTCCCCATTTTCTAACACACGGAGGCAGAGCTTAATATCCCATATAACACACTGGTTGCAGATCTTAACATCCCATCTAACTCATTGGGGCAAACCTCCCACATCTTCTAACACACGGAGGCAGAGCTTAATATCCCATCTAATACACAGTTGCAGAGCTTAACATCCAATCTAACTCATTGGGGCAAACTTCGCCACATCTTCTAACACAGGAGACAGAGCTTAATATCCCATCTAATACACAGTTGCAGAGCTTAACGTACCAATTAACGCAGGGAGGCAGAGCTCACTACATCTTCTAACACACGGAGGCAGAGCTTAACATACCATCTAATACACGGCGGCCTTTCGAAGTTCATCAGTGTTCACTTTCTTGTCTAAGGCGTCGTGAGAGATGGCGGAAATAAATCTCAACTCAGGCGCAGTTGGGACTCGAACGTTAAAACTGTAGATTGCAAACATGGCGCTCTGCCGTCTGAGACAATTTCCGCTGCCTAAAGAGGAAAAAACAATAGGCTGAGATTCTGGAATATACAGATATTTCACATGTGTACTTCGTGTTGTCTTCATCTGTTCTGTTTATGACAGAAAGAAAAGTAGCTTTATCAAGGAATTGACTTTTGATTGAAACGTTATTCTGGCATTCGAATTTTAGGTTATTTTGAGATAATTCGAAAAAAATATTTTCTTATTTTCGTTTTTATTTGTTTTTAGCATTTCTTTCCATACTTAAAATATTTTGAGATCAGTTTTTACCTACCACAACTGATATTATAAAAGTAAATTACAAAGGTATCATTATTCTGTTAATTATCGTTTATACTGGAACTCCTCAAATTCCAGACACAGTTCTGTTCACGTAGAACTATAATGTACGCAATGTCAATAAAAACATGGTGACAAACTTCCCTGAAACCTTAGGGGTTCTTGTGATCTGGTCACTTAGTCCATTGTCTGCAAAAACGTGCCTCAGAGAAGTAAAAAATCCCACACTTTATTCTTTATTCCGGATATATTTTTGTACAAATTACAAGAGGATTACAAGCTGTTTTATTCTGCTACGCCTCGTCAAATACGTTGGAACTCATATGACGAAGGACTACCTTCGTAAAAAGGAAGAGAGTCCGCCAAAATGTGCCAATTATAAAGGTTGGGCTAAATTAGAAAGGCATGGGCTAAATGGCAAGATCACAAGGACTCCGAGGGCTCAGAGAATGTTGGGGAGGGGACCCACTGGAACAGCTGTTGGGAGACAGATGGTAGCATACCGTCAAAGTCATCCAAATTGTTCTTTAAGTAAGTGACAGGTTTAGGTTGGGTTGTTTCATCTCTGAGCAGCATATTTTGCACACCATTGGCTAAATGGCAAGATCACAAGGACTCCGTGGGCTCAGAGAATGTTGGGGAGGGGATCCACTCGGACAGTTGTTGGGAGACAGATGGTAGCATACCTTCAAGGTCATCCAACGTGTTTTTAAGTACGTGACAGGGTTAGGTTGGGTTGTTTTACCTCTGAGTGGCACTTTTTTGCACAACATGGGCTAAATGACAGGTTACATGGACCCCGAACGCTCAAACAAGTTTGGGGGAGTTGACCCACTGGAACAACTCTTGGGAAACAGATGATAACTTCCAGTCGAGGTCATCCAGACTGTTCTTTAAGTACGTGACAGGGTTAGGTTGAGTTGTTTTAATTCTGAGCAGCATTTTGTTGCCTACCATGTTCTAAATCGCCAGGTCGCAATGCCCCCAAAGCCTCCGAGAAAGTTCGGTGAAGGGACCCACTGGAACAGCTAATGGGAGACACATGGTAGCCTCTCGTCAAGGTCATCCAGTGTGTCCTTTAAGTAAGTAACAAGATTAGGTTGGGTTGTTTTATCTCTGAGCAGCACTTGTTTGTACACAATGGGCTAAATGGCAAGATCACAAGGATTCCGAAGTCTCAGAGAAGGTTCGGGAGGGGACCCACTGGAACAGCTGTTGGGAGACAGCTGCTAGCCTCCCGCTGAGGTCATCCAGCGTTTTCTTTACGTAGGTAACAGGATTAGGTTGGGTTGTTTCATATCTGAGCAGCACTTTTTTTCACACCATGGTTCTAAATGGCAAGATCACAAGGACACTGAAGGCTCAGAGAATGTTGAGGAAGGGGACCCACTGAAACAGCTGTTGGGAGACAGACAGTAGCATCCCGTCAAGACCATCAACCGTGTTCTTTAATTAGGTAACAGGGTTAGGTTGGTTTGTTTTAACTCTGAGCAGCACTTTTTTGCACATCCTGGGCTAAATGGCCAGGTCACAATGACCCCGAAACCTCAGAGATGGTTGGGAGAGGGGACCCACTGTAACAGATGTTGGGACAAAAATGGTAGCCTCCTTTCAAGGCCATTCAGCGTGTTCTTTAAGTAAGTGACAAGGTTACGTTGGGTTGTTTCATCTCTGAGCAGCACTTCTTTGCACACCAAGGGCTAAATGGCTAGGTCACAAGGACTCCGAAGGCTCAGAGAAGGTTAGGGAGGGGATCCACTGGGACAGTTACTAGACTCCCGTTAAGGTCATCCAGCCTGTTCTTTATGTAAGTAACAGGGTTAGGTTGTGTTGTTTCATCTCTGAGCAGCACTTCTTTGCACACCAAGGGCTAAATGGGCAGGTCACAAGGACTCCGAAGGCTCAGAGAAGATTCGGGAGGGGACCCACTGGCACAGTTGCTAGCCTCCCGTCGAGGTCATCCAGCCTGTTCTTTAAGTAAGTAACAGGGTTAGGTTGGGTTGTTTCATCTCTGAGCAGCACTTCTTTGCACACCAAAGGCTAAATGGCCAGGTCACAAGGACTCCGAAGGCTCACAGAATGTTGGGGGATGGGACCCACTGGAACAGCTGTTGGGAGACAACTGTTCCAGTGGGTTAAAATAATGGATAACACGCTGGGAAACACGCTGGATGACTAAGACCAGATGGTAACCTTCCGTCGAGATCAACCAGCGTGTTCTTTAAGAAAATAACAGGGTGACGTTGGGTTGTTTTACCTCTAAGCAGCACTCTTTTGCTCACCATGGCCGGGTCACAAGGACCCCGAAGGCTCAGAGAATGTTGGGGAAGGGGACCCACTGGAACAGCTGTTGGGAGACAGATGATCGCCTCCCTTAGAGTTCATCCAGAATGTTCTTTAAGTAAGTGACAGTTAGGTTGGGTTGTTTTAACTCTGTGCGGCACTTTTTTGCACACCATGGGCTAAATGGCCAGGTCACGAGGACCCGAAGCCTCAGAGAAGGTTAGGGGAGGGGACCCACTTGAACAGCTGTTGGGAGACACATGGTAGCCTCCCGTCAAGGTCAGCCGGCGTGTCCTTTAAGTAAGTAACAGTGTTAAATTGGGTTGTTTTATCTCTGAGCAGCAGTTTTTGCACACCATGGGCTACATGACCAGATCACAAGGACCCCGAAGGCTCAGAGAAAGTGTGGGGAGGGGACCCACTGATACAACTATTGGGAGATATACGGTAGCCTTCCGTCCAGGTCGCCCGCCGTGTTCTTTAACTTGCCCAGGGTATGGCTCTCCCACACACGTTGCAACAGCTTAACATCCCATTTAATACACGGTTGTAGAGCTTAACGTCCCATTCAACTCACGGGAGCAGACCTCTCCACATCCTCTAACACACTGAGGCAGAACTTAATATTCCATCTAACACACTGGTTGCAGATCTTAACGTCCCATTTAACACTCTGGTTGCAGATCTTAACGTCCCATCTAACACACTGGGACAAACCTCACCACATATTCTAACACACGGAGGAAGAACTTAATATTCTATTTAATACATGGTTGCAGAGCTTAATATCCTATTTAATACATGGTTGCAGAGCTTAATATCCTATTTAATACATGGTTGCAGAGCTTAACATCCCATCTAACTCACTGAGGCAGACCTCGCCACATCTTCTAATATACGGAGGGAGAGCTTAATATCCCATCTAATACACGGTTGCAGAGCTTAACGTCCCATTTAACGCACGGAGGCAGAGCTCACTACATCTTCTAACACACGGAGGCAGAGCTCACTACATCTTCTAACACACGGAGGCAGAGCTTAATATCCCATCTAACACACTGGTTGCAGATCTTAACGTCCCATCTAACTCATTGGGGCAAACCTCGCCACATCTTCTAACACAGGACACAGAGCTTAATATATCATCTAATACACAGTTGCAGAGCTTAACGCACGGAGGCAGAGCTCATTACATCTTCTAACACACGGAGGCAGAGCTTAACATACCATCTAATACACGGTTGCAGAGCTTAACGTCCCATTTAACGCACGGAGGCAGAGCTCACTACATCTTCTAACACACGGAGGCAGAGCTCACTACATCTTCTAACACACGGAGGCAGAGCTTAACATACCATCTAATACAAGGTTGCAGAGCTTAACGTCCCATTTAACGCACGGAGGCAGAGCTCACTACATCTTCTAACACACGGAGGCAGAGCTTAACATACCATCTAATACACGGTTGCAGAGCTTAACGTCCCATTTAACGCACGGAGGCAGAGCTCACTACATCTTCTAACACACGGAGGCAGAGCTTAACATACCATCTAATACACGGTTGCAGAGCTTAACGTCCCATTTAACGCACGGAGGCAGAGCTCACTACATCTTCTAACACACGGAGGCAGAGCTCACTACATCTTCTAACACACGGAGGCAGAGCTTAATATCCCATCTAACACACTGGTTGCAGATCTTAACATCCAATCTAACTCATTGGGGCAAACTTCGCCACATCTTCTAACACAGGAGACAGAGCTTAATATCCCATCTAATACACAGTTGCAGAGCTTAACGTACCAATTAACGCAGGGAGGCAGAGCTCACTACATCTTCTAACACACGGAGGCAGAGCTTAATATACCATCTAATACACGGCGGCCTTTCGAAGTTCATCAGTGTTCACTTTCTTGCCTAAGGCGTCGTGAGAGATGGCGGAAATAAATCTCAACTCAGGCGCAGTTGGGACTCGAACGTTAAAACTGTAGATTGCAAACATGGCGCTCTGCCGTCTGAGACAATTTCCGCTGCCTAAAGAGGAAAAAACAATAGGCTGAGATTCTGGAATATACAGATATTTCACATGTGTACTTCGTGTTGTCTTCATCTGTTCTGTTTATGACAGAAAGAAAAGTAGCTTTATCAAGGAATTGACTTTTGATTAAAACGTTATTCTGGCATTCGAATTTTAGGTTATTTTGAGATAATTCGAAAAAAATATTTTCTTATTTTCGTTTTTATTTGTTTTCAGCATTTCTTTCCATACTTAAAATATTTTGAGATCAGTTTTTACCTACCACAACTGATATTATAAAAGTAAATTACAAAGGTATCATTATTCTGTTAATTATCGTTTACACTGGGAAATCCTCAAATTCCAGACACAGTTCTGTTCACGTAGAACTATAATGTACGCAATGTCAATAAAAACATGGTGACAAACTTCCCTGAAACCTTAGGGGTTCTTGTGATCTGGTCACTCAGTCCATTGTCTGCAAAAAAGTGCCTCTGAGAAGTAAAAAATTCCACACGTTGCTCTTTATTCCGGATATATTTTTCTACAAATTACAAGAGGATTACAAGCTGTTTTAATCTGCCACGCTGCGTCAAATGCGCTGGAAATCCTATGACGAAGGACTGACTTCGTTGAAGAGACTGCCTTCGTCGGAAGAGAGTCCGCCAAAATGTGCCAATTATAAAGGCTGCTCTTATTTTCCTACACGTGAGGTGGAAACTCCACTTAAGGATAAATGGGGGCGGGGGTGGCTCAGTCGGTAGCGCGCCAGGCTCGTAATCTGTAGTTCCCAGGTTCGAGTCCCAGCTGGGTCAGCGTTGAGATTTATCTCCGCAAAATTCCCCGCCCTGCCCACGGTCAGTAGGGGACACCGATGGGTTTGAAAAGGCCGCCGTCCGTCGGATGGGACGTTAAGCCGTGGCCCCGTGTGCGGGAGAGTCATACCCTGTGCACGTTAAAGAACACGCTGGGTGGCCTTGACGGGAGGCTACCATCTGTCTCCCAACAGCTGTTCCAGTGGGTCCCCTCCCCCAACCTTCTCTGAGCCTTCGGGGTCCATGTGACCTGGCCATTTAGCCCATTGTGTGCAGAAAAGTGCCGCTCAGAGGTAAAACAACCCAACCTAACCCTTAAGGATAAATCTAATACTGTTCCGTCCAAGAAGGCAATTAGTACCCCTGTTACCCCTCAACTATCATATGCAAGTACTCTTGCTAAAGGCACACCAGCCACCAAGTCAACTGGAAAAGGTAAATCTTTTCCTAAAAGAGTGTCTCCTAACGCTTTACCTCCAAAGCAAGCTCCTTCTACAAGTGAGCAGTTTGATGCCACCATTTTGAACGATCTCAAGGAAATCTCCCTGATCTTTAAAAATCTTAATGTTTCAAAGATTTTATTAATGGCTAAGTCATTAAACAATGAATACCAAAATGCCAACGGCCTGATGGGTAAACTCACCGTTGGGCTAAAAGATTTCGATTATCTACTCTCTTTGCTGTCCTCAGATGGAGCACAACAGTAAGAAGAATTACCTCCAGATTTTTTCCTGGAATGCAAACGGTATTCTTACCGACTTATGGGAGTTCAGCAACGTTTTGTCTGACTCCCACGCTGACATAGTCCTTTTGGGCGAAATCCATCCTCGTGCTTCTGATCGTCTCAGACTTCCAAACTTTGAAGTTTACAGGACGGATCGACAGCACAACGGTGGAGGTACCGCTGTAGTCGTCAAACGATCCATTAAACATTACCTCTTGACAACTCAGCACTTCAATTCTTTGGAAGTTACTGCTATTGCAGTTCATGATGATACTTTTGTAACTTTGAAAGTCTTTGCGGTATATAAACCGCCTAATTCTGAACTTGTCTTGAATGATTTTAAAGTCATTTTTGACACTTACACTCCTACAATTTCGGCAGGAGATTTAATTCCAAAAATATTGCTTGGAATTCCAGAACTTGCAATAAAAATGGCAATCTACTCTTAGATTTTGCCACGTCAAATGGCATCATTGTTGACGCTCCTAGCGAGCCTACCTTTTACCCGTTTAATTCCAGGCATAGGACGGATGTTTAGACCTGGTTATGTTTGGGAATTTTTTACACATCTATGAACTTAGTGTTCATAATGATCTGAATTCCGATCATATTCCGGTTGCCATTGCCCTTTATCTGTCTGTTACTATTGCTCCAGACACTTTTAGTGTTGTCAATTGGGAACTTTACAAAACAATTGTCAACGAAAAAGTTGCAGGATCATGCAAATCTGTTTCTCTCAGAAAGATAAATTATTTCATACTAACATTTACTGATTTGTTGACTGATTCCAGAAATGAAGCCAGCATTCTACGAAAACCTCAGAGACTTTTATTTTTTTCCAAAGGATCTATCGGATCTTATTAAATTTAAAAACAGAGCCAGACATAATTGGCAAAGATCCAGAGATGCTCACGATAAAAATGTTCATTACTCCCTCAAGATTGAGGTTCGGCAAAAGATCAAGGATCACCGTAGCTTTATATGGAACAAAAAACTCAGCTCACTCTCTACAAGTGATAATTCTATTTGGAAGATGGTTAAATCTTTCAAGAACACTCGTTCTAAATTTCCCCCCATTCATGGGGAGTCAGGTTTATGTTACAGCGAGGATGATAAATCCGAAGCATTTGATGATACCCTTGAATTACAGTTTCAAGAGGATTTTGATCTTTTTGATCATGACACTGTGAAGAAGTAGAAGAAACTCTTTTTCGTTTTGGACAGGAAGAAAGATCAGAGCTACCCTTTTCATTTCCTCTTGAGCTGTTTCAAGTCATCAATAAATTGAAACCTAACAAGGCTTCAGGCCCCGATAATATTTCCAACAGAATGCTGAAACACCTTCCGAAGAAAGCCAATACGCACCTCTGCGGGATTTTTAATTTCCTTCTCCATCACCATGTTTTTCCAGAAGCCTGGAAAAACGCTTATGTCAGACTGATACACAAACCAGGAAAGGACCCTGTATTTCCTGATAGCTATCGTCCAATCAGTCTGCTTTCCTGTCTAGGAAAACTGTTTGAACGTATTATCCTCAATAGATTGGAAGAGTTCCTCTCAATCCATCATGTCTTACCTGAAACCCAATTTGGTTTCAGGCGTATAAGATCGACAGAACATCAGGTCCTCGGAGTTGTGGAAACTATTTCTGAGGCATTGAACAAGAGGGAAACAGTTGCTGCCGACTCTCTAGACGTGGCCAAGGCTTTTGACCGCGTCTGGAAGGACGGCCTCATTTACAAACTCTCCAAGATTGGAATGCCTACGGGACTCACCTGTATCATTCAATCATATCTCTTAAATCGAACATTCCAGGTTCATATTAAATCTTCCATTTCTACCAAGAGGGTAGTGGCCGCTGGAGTTCCTCAAGGCTCTCTCCTAGGCCCTACATTCTTCTCATTATATTTCTTTAATATTCCTTCATTTGAGCGAATCGTTATCGCACAATATGCTGATGACATTGCTCTCATCTCCCCTTCCTTGGGAGTTGATTTTGCAATCAGAAGACTTCAGAATTGCCTTGATAAAATGATGGTATGAAATGGTATGAAAAATCGAAAATAAAGATCAACACTGAGAAGAGTACGCCATCCTCTTCAGTGGTAAGAGGATTAGAAATCCTCTGACTTTACACTTTTAGATGAACATTTCAAGTGGCAGGAGACGGTCAAATATCTGGGAGTCACTCAGCATCAGAAGCTTAAGTGGGATCCCCATATACACGGGATCATCATAAAAGTTAACTCTGTCAGATGTCAACTGGGGACTCTTCTAGGAAGAAACTCAGTATTATCCATTAATTATAAATTACTAATTTATCACATGGTCATTCGACCTGTTATATCCTACGCTTCCCCAATTTGGACGAACACAACTCCCCCGAACATTCACAAGATACAGGTCTTGCAGAATAAAATCCTTCGATGTGTGGTCAATGCCCCCTAGTTTGTAACCAATTGACAATTGCATAAAGATCTGGGCATTGATCATATTTACACATATCTTAAATTTGTTTCGCGAGGTTTATACGCGTCAGTGCAGAGAAACCCGCACGAGATTATATCCTGCCTTCTGGACTACGATAATAAAGTCCTTAACAGATACAAGAGGCCTAAGATGATGGCTTTCGCTAAAGAAAGTTATCCATTTTAAGTCTCTTGTGCATGATTACTACTCTTTTGTTTTATGTTCTTTTGTCCTGTGTGTGGTCGGATCACCATTGTGTGGTCGGATCACCGGGAAAACTCTGGTGATAAATCTGAAACTTCTCAAATTGCGATTCTTCCCGACCTGGGTGAGAACTTACAAATCATAATTGAAGACTCGGACCTGAGAGAGGCCGCTTCAAACG
The DNA here is from genome assembly GCA_038380435.1 of Ryuthela nishihirai. NCBI lineage: Eukaryota > Metazoa > Arthropoda > Arachnida > Araneae > Heptathelidae > Ryuthela > Ryuthela nishihirai. The sequence goes on along the minus strand of JAWZYU010000031.1, from coordinate 3,122,034 downwards.
AAATAGTTACATGTAACTGTTTAAAACTGAAACGTGACAAATTAAAGGAAGTAACCATAACAATTAGTAAAATTCCAAGTATAAACTCTTTACAGAACCTTTCTCTTGCAAGTGTATGGTTGCATTAACACTGCTATACTGTAAAAATTTTATATTGAGAAGGAAATCAAAGAGCATGAATGTAACACACAAAGTTCTGTTACCGTATCTGATGATTCCGATGATGAAATTGAAACTCGCATCAATGATCCAATGACCACTGCTGGCCTTTTTGCCCCCCGTGACGAAAATGCTTGTCAAAATTCAGATATGGATACTGCAGGCTTCCGAAATGTTATAAAGGGTCAGAAAATGACTCTTTCTCCAACAGAGGACTTAGATATTACGCTCAGAAATAAATTTTCTATTTTAGACCAAGAATTAGATACTGAAGTTGAGGTTATTTAAACTGAACCTTCAACGTCAGTTGACACACAAAATTCTACGGGGGAAAAGGGATAAAATCCTACCCATAATCCTCAGAAATCCGACAAACTGGACAAAGATGTATAGAGAACTCACTAAAATTTCAGTTCAAGATTTTACTGCAAAAACCTCAGAGATACAATTAGAATACAGACTAATTGTGCTCCGGATTTTCGCGCTTTCACTCGTAAGTTGGAGGGCAACAAGATGGCTTTCCACACTTACCAATTGAAGGCTGAAAAAAATCTTAAGGTGATTTTCAAAATTTACCAGCTGATGTCACTTGTGAAGAATTACAAAATGAAATTACAGATCTGAATTTTAATGTTATTAAAATCTCTCAACTCAGACAGGGAAAAGAAAGGAAGCTCATTCCAGTTTTCCTTATCGAACTACCAAAAAATGAAATAAACAAGAAGATTTACAACATCAGTTCTCAATTCCATCTCAACATTAAGGTGGAAAACTACCAGAAGGGTAGCACTCCGACACAGTGTCATAGATGTCAACGCTATGGCTATGCCCAGAGTGGGTGCTATAATGGATCACTTTGCGTGAAGTGTGCTGGAGATCACTTTACTAAAATCTTCACAGGCAATAGAAATGATGCCTCCCCCCCTAAGTATGCAAACTGTTGGCTTCGCCACACAGCCAACTTTAAAGGGTGTAAATTCTACCCTAAGAATGCATCAGTGAACACCCAAGATGCTGCTGATGGAAAAGCTTCAGAAATCAGTGCAAATTCCGAGAAACGTACTCCACTGCGTTCAAAAACAACAACAGACAATGGAAAAGTCACCCCAAAATTTCCTCTCAAAACTACTAGAGATACTGCTTTTGCAGATATTGTCAAAGCAAATGATAAACCTCAACCTGTAAAAGTAAATAAAGCTAATAGTAATAGTAAGCTAACAACCAAAAATATTGGGGCGGGGGTGGCTCAGTCGGTAGCGCGCCAGGCTCCTAATCTGTAGTTCCCAGGTTCGAGTCCCAGCTGGGTCAAGGGTTGAGATTTGACTCCGCAAAAATTCCCCGTCCCTGCCCACGGTCAGTAGGGGACACCGATGGGCTTGTAAAGGCCGCCGGATGGGACGTTAAGCCGTGGCCCTTTGTGCGGGAGAGCCATACCCTGTGCACGTTAAAGAACACACTGGATGGCCTTGACGGGAGGCTACCATCTGTCTCCCAACAGCTGTTCCAGTGGGTCCACTCCCCCAACCTTCTCTGAGCCTTCGGGGTCCATGTGACCTGGCCATTTAGCCCATGGTGTGCAAAAAGGTGCCGCTCAGAGGTAAAACAACCCAACACAACCAAAAATATTAAGGCCAAAAGTGCAGAAAATAAAGAATCAGAATCGATTCCAATTAATGACCTGAAATAAGTTTTGAAGTTTTTCAAGCAATTAAATCTTGCTGAACTTCTTATAAACATGAAGGTACTGTTTACTGAATATCAGACTGCCACTGGCCTTATGGCCAAACTTACAGTGGGTTTTAAAGCTTTCGATTTTCTATTCAATGTCATAAACTGCAATGGCTAATACACCTGTATCTAAGGATGAACTTAAGATTCTCGCCTAGAACTGCAATGGCCTTAAACTTAATCTTTTTTAATTTTTAAACTTCTCATTGGAATCCAAAATCGACATAACTCTTTTGAGTGAGACGCACTTAAGAACTAGTGATAGTTTAAAGATTCCAAATTATGATATATACAGAACTGATCGTCTGCATAATAGTGGAGGAGGCACTGCTGTTATCATCAAGCATAGTGTTCCTCATTTCCGTTATGAAATACCCAACATTGATTCTCTTGGGATTACTGCTGTCTCTATTTTGGGTACTAATGTAGGGAATATAAATATTATAGCAGGTTACAAACCTCCTAATAAAAAACTAGAAACGTCTGATTTAGACACCATTTTTAATTCAGGAAACCCAACAATTTTAGCTGGTGACCTGAATTCCAAACATAATGCTTGGCATTCTAGGAGCAGTAATGCAAATGGTCGCATTTAGCTTCACTATTCAACTAATAAAGGCCTCATCGTAGATGCACCTTCTGATCCCACGTACTACCCATATAATACCAATTTCAAACCGGATGTCTTTGATGTGGTAGTACTTTGAAATTTCTTCCCCATTTACAGATTAAATACAATTAATGTATTTAACTCTGACCACATTCCCGTTAATATGCAACTTTCTATTACCTCACAGGAAAATCCTACAGAACTGATTTACACCAACTGGGATAAATTTACTTATCTTGTAAACGAATCCATCACTGGAAAATGCAACTCATCCAATCTTCGTACTCTCACGCAGGATATCGAGACTTTTACTCATATTCTAACTGATTCTAAAGTAAAAGCGAGTAAAGTCAAAAAGAGTTGACTCGCTTCCTGCTCCCATTTTAGCACTTATCAGAGATAAAAATAAATCACGGCGTAAATGGCAGAGAAATAAGAATGAAGAAGATAAAAAGTTATATTATCGATTAAAAGAGCAAATCAGAAATGATATTAAGGATTTTAGACAAAATAGCTGGAAGGATAAAATCAGCAATCTTTCAGTGCATGATAACACCATATGGAGATTGGCAAAATCTTTTAAAAATCCTAAGGATAATCTCCCACCTATTCGTGGTTTCCAGGGAGTGGTCTTTAGCGACGAAGAGAAGGCGGAGGCTTTTGCCATCTCGCTGGAGGATCAATTTCGGGAAAATCATGATCTCTCTGATGAAGACACACATGAAGAGGTGGAAGATGGACTCTTCAGAATCTTACAACTTCCTATCATTAATATTCTTTTTACCACACCCAAGGAAATTGAAGATGCAATAAAAATGCTTAAGCGAAATAAGGCCCCAGGTCCAGACCTCATAATTAACAAAATGCTTAAAAAACTGCCAAAAAAGGAGATTGTTCATTTGTATTCAATCTTCAATCTGCTCATCAGATACGGTAACTTCCCGAATATCTGGAAGAATGCTCATGTCAGAATGATCCTAAAGCCAGGGAAATATCCAAGTTCCCCCCAAAGTTACCGCCCAATCAGCTTGCTTTCCTGTTTGAGCAAGCTGCTTGAGCGGGTGATTCTCAATCGACTCTCTTAATCAGAACCACATCATACCAGATTCGCAATTCGACTTTAGAAAGAGGATGTTCACTGAACGTCAGATCCTCCGTGTAGTTGAGAAAATTGCTGAATCCATAAATAAAAAGGAAACGGTTGCCTCAGTTTTTCTTGATGTGGCCAAAGCCTTTGACAAAGTATGGATAGATGGTTTATTGTACAGCGGTAGGTTCCATCAGGAATTATCCAATTTATATCATACCTTAATAATCGTGCATTTCAAGTACAGATTAAAAAGAGCCTTTCTACGACACATCCCATCGAAGCTGGAATACCACAAGGCTCCCTTCTTGGACCAGTGCTCTTTTCTATTTACCTTTACGATTATCCTGTTATTGACAGGATCACTACTGCTATGTATGCAGATGACATTGCTCTTCTCCCATCCTCGCTGAGCGCGTCTATTGCTATTAATAGATTACAGTAAGGCTTGGATAAGATAGAGCAATGGTACAGTAAATGGAAGATTGGAATCAATGTTGAGAAAAGTGCTTCAGTTTTATTTACCACCAAAAGAGTCACTGACCCCAGACTCTCAACTTTTTTGATACACCACTTAACTGGCAGAAAACTGTTAAGTATCTGGGCATTACCTTGCATAGCAAGCTCAGATAGGAGAAGCACATAGAAAATGTTCTGCAAAAAGCAAACATGATTCGATGTCAACTTGGCCCATTGATGGGGAGGAATTCTATCCTCTCCATTGATCATAAGTTACTACTTTACCATACAGTTCTTAGACCTGTTATAACATATGCATATATATATATATAGAACTGTTATAACATATGCAGCCCCATATGGGCTAACACGACAAAGGGAAATGTTAAGAAACTCCAGATCTATCAAAATAAAATCTTGAGATAGACCGTAAATGCCCCATGGTTTGTGACCAACAGATAAATACATGAGGATTTAGGCGTCCAACATATTTACACCCATATAAAGCAGATCTCTGAGAAATTCTTAGAAGCTGTGGACACGATACTTCACGATTTCATTATTAACATTTTAAAGTATGATCATGATCCTATGATCAGATTCAAGAGGGCTAGACCATTGGATTTCGATCAAGAACACTTTACGATTTACTACCCTGATCTACCGTATTTATCATTGTTTCCCTGCCCCTGGCCTCACCTTTTGCTGATTTTTCTGTTGTCCTTTGCTACTCATGCCATTTATTGGATATCCTTAGTTGGAGAGGTTTATGGGATCTTTTATGCTGGTACTTCGAAAAATCATAATTATGCTACATGCTCACCTAGCTAGTTCGGCATCATCAATCCTAAGTAAGGTATCTCAAACAGGACACTCTTGAAAAAAGTCCACTTGAAAAGGTGGTGTCTGAAGTTCCTACCAGTATCTGTGACTTCAGCCTTTAGCGGAGGAGGAACAGGCCTTTGTCCCATGCCTGCGATCTGGGGGCTGTTTCATATTGTTGGCCTTACCTGTGTCAATAAACCTAGTTTCTTTAGAAATCCTACCGATCATTTTCTCTCTGCAGCAACATAGAACGTGGGGACATTAAATACAGATTATTCTCTTGATGTCCTCACGCATTAATTCAATCGCTATAACCTAGGTATTCTAGGCTTGAAAGAGACCAGAACGACAAGAAAAGATGTGATACTTAAAATAATTTAAATTTCTCTTTTAAGGCAGGGATGATGGAAAGCATCTCCAAGATCTATATTTGCTTCTCAGCAGACACGCCATTGATGCTCTTCTGCAATACAAATGCATTAATGAAAGATTTCTTACAGCAAAATTTAAAACTAAAATTAAAAACTTGAATGTCATATGTTATTACGTCCCCACAGAGGACTCATGAAAACAAAAAGGATACGTTTTACAGAGAGCTTCAGGATATTTTAAATTCTGTGAAGAAAGGAGATATTTCTCTTGTGCTAGGTGACTTCAAGGCTAACGTTGGTACTGACTTTGACTTTTGGGTAGGAGTTTTAGGTACTTTTGGCATTGGTAGTTTCAATGGCAATGGGGGACGTCTCCTACAGGTAAGTAAACTTAATGGTTTACAAATAACTAACACATACTACAAACATCGGGACATTTATAAATAAATGTGGGTTTCACCTGATGGATTGCACAGGAATATGATAGATTATATTTCAATTAACAACAAACGGTCTACTTCAGTTAGGAATACCAGATCATACAGGGGAGCCGAAATTGGGTCTGACCATTACCTGGTCAAGAGTGTCTTGTAGCTGAAGCTTAAGAAATGTTGCGCTAAGGTTAAGAAAATTACCTTCAACACTGAAGGTCTGGAAGATCCAGACATAGCCAAAGCATACCATGATAGGCTACTTAGTCATTGTGAAAATCGTGGTTTGCTTACTGCTGAAGTTGAGAAAGAATGGGAAACCTTTCCTTGAAACCAACAGTATTCTTTTGGGTAAAAGGGAACAGAGGAAACAAAATTATTTGTGATAAGGCTAATTAACTTATTTCTGAAAGTAGGAAGTGCAGAATTAATATGAATCAACACCCTACTAGTCCTAAAAGAAGGCATTACAAAGAGCTTAATAAACATGTAAAATATCAGTTTACTGTGGCTTGGAAGCTTGGCTGAAAAAGCGGAAGAAGCAGTTAGACAACACAACAGCATAGGAAGCAAAACACTAACTAACTTATCAGGTACCAGATTATTAATATTTTATGTGGTAAGAGATAGGTAAACAGGGATTGAGGGAAAAATAAGGCAAGGCGGTTGAAGGTGAGGATTCCGTGATGTCTAGGTGGGCTGAACATTTCAGAGAAGTTCTAAATAATGTGATTGTTTCTACTCCCACTGTTTCTAATGACAATAGATGTATCTCTGGCTTCAATGATCTCTCTATATCACATTCCGAAGTTGCGTTAGCTATCTCTAAATTAAAACTACATAAATCCCCAGGGGTGTACGAAATCACCACTGAAATGCTTAGATATGGGATCATTTGTGTTGTCACATGGCTGACTGAAATTTTGAATACTTTTTATGATAAAGGTGTTGTTCCTAAGGATTTTACTAGAGCTATCATTGACCGAATGTTTTTAAAAAGGTGATCGCAGTTCTTGTGATAATTATAGGAGAATTAGTTTACTTTCTGTTCCAGGTAAAGTTCTTTGCATGACTATACTTAATAGAATTAAGAATTTGGTTGATGGACAACTGTGTGATGAACAGTGTGGATTCAGAAGTGGTACGGGATGCATTGATCAAATATTTTCACTTAAGCAGATTCTTGAGAAATGTTTAGAATTTCAGAAACCTGTGGTTGCCAAACCAACGCATTCTCTCTGTGCACAATATGCTGCTCAAAAACGGTTGATGACTCCTTCTTCCAACCTCATCATTATTTACAAAGTCAAAACAAATAATGCCCAAGATACTGCGTAATCATCTAAATCTTTATAGATTTTAAAATGGCTTTTGACTGTGTTGACAGACGTAATTTGGGGTTGATTGTTAGACCATATGGAATACCTGATAAGTTAGTTAGTGTAATGAGAGCTCTCTAGAATAACACTGAGTCCTATGTGAGAGTTGGTACGTCTTGCAACGATTGGTTTAGCATTATCAGTGGAGGGTGTATTCTGTCTCTTTTTCTCTTTAGTTTAGTTATTGCTTATGTAATGCGAAATTCTTTTCAAGGGAAATATTTTGGTCTTAAATAGTCTAGTGATTTCAAAATTTCTGATTTAGATTATGCAGATATTTTCGCCTTATTGTCTACTGAGGTTGATGAGAGGAATTCGTTCATTAGGGTTATTGATGAGACTGGTAATAGAGCAGGTTTGGTGATAAACAGAGAAAAAATAAAGTGATGAAAATTGGTCAGGCAGATATGGTGCTTCAGTTGCTTTCAATGGCTGTGCTATTGAACAAGAGTCTCAGTTTAATTGTCTTGGGAGCTATGTAACCGATACTGGTCTATCGAGAGTATGGAAAGAATAGGCGTATACAGCTAAAGACAAAAATTAGGCTGTATTATAGTTTGGTTCTTCCTAAGGTTAGTTATGGTAGCGAAACATAAACCCTTTGTAAGCAGGATAACAAGAAACTTCATGCCTTCGATTCTAGATGTTTACGCAGTATCTTGGGCATTAGTTGTTTTGACTTTGTAAATAATGATGATGTTGGAAGAAGGAGTCATTAACCTCCTTTGAGTAGCATATTGTGCAGAGAGAGATTGCGTTGGTTTGGCCATGTTGCAGATTACCAAAGATCGTTTTCAACATTGTACCTATGGGTATCAGAAAAAGGGGGAGACGTAGGATGCGATAGACAGACAAAGTCAATCAGGACAATGATACAATCGGCCTAGAGTCGCCAAATGCAGCAGCTGTAGCTCAAAAGAGACGCGTCTGTATGGGAAATTACAGTCTGATTGGACTTACGTAGCCCTTGGTGAATAAGAATTTCGTATGTATTAACTTTATAGTTCTGCATGAGCAGCAATGTATCGGGAAATAGCAAAACATTTTCATTGTCATACCAATCACTGACAAGGAAAGATTGATGGTATATTTGTAATTACCTGTCTAATATCAGTTATGGAAGGTAAAAACTGATCTCAAAATTTTCTAAGTATAAAAAGAAATGTTAGCAATAAATAAAAAAACGAAAATAAAAAAATATTTTTTTCGAATTATTTCTCAAAATAACCTAAAATTCGAATGCAAAAATAAGTTTTTAATGAAAAGTCAATTCCTTGATAAAGTTCCTTTTCTGTCTTCAATAAACAGAACTGATGAAGACAACACGACGTACACACATGAAGGATCTGTATATTCCAGCATCTTCGCCCATCGTTTCTTCTTCTTTAGGGGAGTGGAAATTGTCTCAGACGTCAAAGTGCTATGTTTGTAATCTGCAGTTTTAACGTTCGAGTCCCAACTGCGCCTGAGTTGAGATTTATTTCCGCTATCTCTCACGAAGCCCTCGACAAGAAAGTAAACACTGATTAACTTGGAAAGGCCGCAGCGTATTAGAGGGTATGTTTAGCTCTGCCTCAGTGTGTTAGAAAATGTGGTGAGCTCTGACGTGCGTTAAATCAGACGTTAAGCTTATCAAGGAATTGATTTCTCATTAAAAACTTATTTTTGCATTCGAATTTTAGGTTATTTTGAGAAATAATTCGAAAAAATATTTTTTTATTTTCGTTTTTTATTTATTCTTAACATTTCTTTCTATATTTAAAAAATTTTGAGATCAGTTTTTACCTACCATAACTGATATTAGACAAGTAATTACAAATGAGCCATTAATCTTTCATTGACTAAATTTGTTCAAAAGTTTGGATTCTTCCCGATACAGTTCTGCTCAGGCAGAACTATAATATTCATACATACGAAATCCTTATGCAGCCAATCGCTATGCAAGTACACTGGACGTTAAGCTCTATAATCGTGTACTATATGGGATCTTAAGAACTGCAACCGTGTATTAGATCGGTTGTTAAGCTCTGCCTCCTCTGTTAGAATATACCGGAAGGCCTGCCCCCATGCGTTACATGGGACTTTAAATTCTGCAAGCGTCTGTTAGATGGGATAGCAAGCTCTGCCTTTGTGTGTTTAGAAAATATGGTGAGGTCTACCCCCATGCATTAGATGGGACGTTAACCAACCTACATTGGAAAGTAACATCTGTCTCCATGTGCTAGATGTGGTTGGCTCTCCCTCTCATCCGTTAGGTGGGAAGTTGAGCTCTGCAACTCAGGTGTTAGATTGGATGTTAAGCACTGCCTCAGTGTGTTAGAAGATGTGATGAGTGCTGATCCCGTGTGTTTCATGGGATGATATGCTCTACCCCCGTGCATGAGATGGGACGATAAGTTCTTCTCCGTTCGTTAGATGGGATGTTAACTTCAGCATCCGTGTATTAGATGGGATATTAAGTTCTGCCTCCATGTGTTAGAAGATGTGGTGAGGTCTGCCCCCCGTGCTTTGGATGGGAGTTAAACTTTGCAACCCTGTATAAGATGGGATTTTTTAGCTCTCCCTCCGTTTCTTAGAAGATGTGGTGAGCTCTGCCCCCATGCATTAGATTGGTCGTTAAGCTCTGACACCATGTATTAGAAGCGATAGTAAGATATGTCTCAGAGTGTTAGAAGATGTGGTGAGGTCTGCCCCCAGGTGATAGATGGGACGTTAAGCTCTGTAACAGTCTATTAGATGGGACGCTAAGTTGTACGCCGTGAGTTAGAAGATGTTGTCAGCTCTGCCTCTGTGTCTTACATGGGACTTTAAGCTCACATCCGTGTTTTAAATGGGATACTAAGCTCTGTATCAGTGTGTTAGAAAATGTGGTGAGATCGTATTAGATGCACGTGTTAGCACGTGTATTATATGGGACATTAAGCTCTGTAACCCTGTATTAGATAGGAAGTTAAGCTCTTCCTCCATGTGTTAGAAGATGTGGTGGGCTCTGACCAAATGTGTTAGATGGGAACTTAAGCTCTGCAACCCGGGTTTTAGATTGGATGTTAAGTTCTACCTCCGTGTGTTAGAAGATGTTTTGAGCGCTGACCCCTTGTGTTTCATGGGATGATAAGCTCTGTCCCAATGTTTCAAATGGGACGATACGTTCTGCTCCCATGTTTTAGATGGGACGTTAACTCCCCATCAACAGTGGCAATTTTCAACAATCTTCGATCAATATTTAAAGAGTCCTTGAAGCGGGATCATTTAACCGCAGACGACAGAGTCGCATTTCTCCAAATTGATGAAATCTTAAAAAATCGTGATACAAACTTCAGATATTTAATTTATGTTAGTGAACAAATTGTTACAAGAGTTGTGTTTTATCTCTTGAAGTATTTTTTCACCAGTGTCAAAAATTTAAGATAAATGATTCAGCTTCCATTCATTCTTAAAATATTAAATTAATATTACGGGAAATATGTTAAGAGAGTAAACAGTGACATCTAGAATTTATCGCCAATAACAGTTTTTGCGTAAAAGGTTTATTTTTAGTGTTAGGGAGTGCAACATAGTGTATATATATTTAAGATGTAAACTCAAAGTCTTTAACTAATGCTGAGCACTTAAAAATAGACATTTCATGTCAGGACATTATTCAGAAACAAATGGAGCTAAATATTTGAAATGTTCTGCTTAAAATTGTAGAAAGGGGAAAAAATTTAAAAAAAATTTTCTAGTTTTAATTTTTTGGGGGTTATTTCATAAAAACCGGCATTTTATTTGATTTCTATGATCATTTGAGATAACAAGAATTACTACTCTACTAGTTGGTAATTCTGTTGCAATCAGCAATTTTACTTCACCAGAAATGTAAGATTTAATTCAGCATCAAAATTTCATTTAAACATTACATGATTTAATTTATTCAGCGTTACACCTGCTACAGTCGTTCATAAAGAGTACATCTTGACTACGAACTTTGGAGACTGGGCTTTCCTTTCGAATAAATCAGATTATCTAAAACATTGAACATAGCAGCAATGTTTATTACAGGAGTATGTCAATGGGAGACAGTGGCTTATGGCAGTCTTAATTCTTCTCTGTCTCACCTAGCAAGCTAACAATCACAGATCCTAATCCTAATTGTGATTTCAAGTCGTCAGATATCCATCCGATGGCTCCTTCCAGCGGGGGGCCAGGGTGGTTCAGTCGGTAGCGCGCTGATTTATCTCCACAAAACTCCCCGAATTGCCCACGGTCAGTAGGCAACACCGATGGGCTTGGAAAGGCCGCCGTCCCTCGGATGGGAAGTTAATCAGTGGGGCCGTGTGCGGGTGAGCCATACACAGTGCACGTTAAAGAACACGCTAGATAGCCTTAACGGGAGGCTACCTTCTGCCTCCCAACAGCTGTTCCAGTGGGTCTCCTCCCCCAACCTTCTCTGAGCCTTCGGGTTCCATGTGACCTGGCCATTCAGTCCATGGTGTGCAAAAAAGTGCAGCTCAGAGGTAAAACAACCCGACCCTCCTTCCAGCGGAAACAACGATGGAATAAGTGATATGACATCACGCCAGTATTTTGAGACATTATTATTTTATCTGCTAATCCATAGATGGCAACACTAGCTAAATTATTTGCTGAGTTAGCAAACAAATTTGTTACCTCTGAGCAGCGTTTTTTTTTTTTTTGTAAACAACGGGCTACATGAACAGGTCACAAGGATACCAAGTACATCCATTTGCATCCAGCATTTTTTTTTTTATTGTTTCAACCTTCCATACTACGGAAGGCGGCTTCCCCAAGCCCATCGCTTTTCACTTTCTCATTGCTGTGGAACAGTTGGGACTCGAACCTAGGAACTGCAGATTACCAGTTTGGCTCGATACAAACTGAACTAAGCCCTGCCGTTAGGGCAGCCCCAATACATATCCATTTTAAGCAGTCGCTTAAGGTAGCTAAATTTTAAGGGCTCTGTATTCGTATTTGGATGAGTTTGCTCGAATCCCAATTCAAAATAAAAGTTCAGTGAAAGTCCTGAGGTCTTCACATTACTCTTTGAGCAGAATGATTTTAAAACCTTTGGACTAATGGATTAGATGACATTTTATTTCAGATGTGGGGGAAGAAAATTATAATCAGTTAGCGCCGCAAAAGAAAAACAGATTAATAATAATATCACAAATACTCGAATACTCTTCGACTTCTAGTATAAGTCAATCCCTAGTTTTGGGACGCGGAAAGGAAGAAAATCTATATACACAGTCGTATCAGAGTAATATGACCACCTACCTAATAATAGGAATAACTACCCTTGGCCCAGATGACAGCGGCGAGATGACCTGGCATGGACGCAATGAGGCCCTGGAGGGTTGCCAGAAGCAGACATGCCCATTCGGACTCCAACAGAGCACGGAGGTTCCGGAAATGACGTGGTTGTGGGTCCGCATGCCGAACCTGTCGTTCCAAATGGTCCGAAAAGTGCTCTATGGGATTGAGGTCGGGCAATTTCGCCAGCCAAGGGAGAACGGAGACATCGCTGTCGTGTTCCTGGAACCAGTCACGCACCACCTTAGCGACATGGCAGGGTCATGGTCCTGTTGGTAGACACAATCACCTCCAGGGTAAACGTTCAACATGAAGGGATGCATGACGTCAGCGAGGATGCACATGTAACCATTGGCTTCAGGGACCCATCCAGTGATACCATCGGTCCCAGGTCATACCAGGAAAACATCCCCCAGACATGCACACTGCCACAGCCAGCCTATACTTGACCAACAACTCTGTCCGGGTGTTGGTTCTCATGTGTCTAACGCTGTATCCCGCCACCTTCCGTCACTTCTGTGGAGTAGAAACCTCGATTCGTCCTGGAAGGCAATATTTTTCCACTCTTCCACTGTCCAATCACGGTAGTTCCGTGCAAACTGCAGGCATCATTGCCGATGGACCTTGGTTAACATGGGAACCTTTACTCAGCGTCGACTCCAGAAACCCATGCGTAACAGCGTTCACTCTACTGTTATCGGGGACATTTATCTGGGTCCCCAGCGCTCATTTGAGTGGTCAATTGCTGCGCTGTTGCGCGTCGATTGGCCTTTAACAATCGAATGAGGCGCCATTCTCCTCTGGGGTCGATGTCTTTTGGGGCTCGACAGTTTGGGGCCACACAATGTGACAGTGGTCCATTCTTGGTATACCCTTATTACAGCACCTCGGAACAGCCCACGGAATCTGCTGTCTCCGAGATGCTTCCACCCTTGGCACGGTAGCCGATGATCATTCCTTTATGAACGTCCGTGAAATCAATACCTCTGCCCATTGTGCTCACGTTACTCACTATGACTCACCTGTCCTGGTCGGCTGCTTATATCACCGTGTGGTCGACCTTGTCATATGCACTCTGTGACATGTCTGGGCGGGTAATCTGTGATTCCGTGGGTGTTCATATTATTCTGATACGACTGTTTATTTTCTGAAGTGTCCGAAAATGGGAATGTGGCTCATGAGTTGTCATTTGGACTGAACCACACTGTTTTCCACATGCTCGAGAGGTGAGCGAAAGCGCTTTTAATCCTCTGCCGTCCCTAGCCGGAAGATCTAGTGAGGGTTATGGAGAGGAGCGAGTAAACAATAAACTTCAGACTGAGTGTTGCTCGCAAACAGGAAAGAAGATTGTTAAGCGCATCAAAGTGGTGTAGCTCTTTCTCAAAAAGGACCCTAAATGAATAGGGTTTGATTCAGTGTGAACCAAGGCAGAGTTCTGTGTGAACCAGAGTTTGGTTCTGTGTGAACCAGGGGTTCGTTTCTATGTTTGCCAAGGTTTGGTTCTGTGTAAACCACGGAGAGATTCTGTGTGAACCAGGAGTTCGTTTCTATGTGAACCAGGGTTTGGTTCTTTGTGAACCAGGTAGTTAGGCAAGGATTAGATATTCTCTCACCGAGTTTTGTGGTTAGTGGTAAAGTTAGTTGGTAAAGAGATCTCTGTACATATTTCCAACTCATAGATATGAATGATTACAATAACAAAGCAGTATTCGGATTAAAGAAAACTGGTTGAAGAAATATTTACTTATTAATTATTCTGAAAAGCCATTTCATGCTGATCTTGGGCGCAGCTCAGGCCCACGGCATAGAGCACATTCCTATACGTACGTGTTGTATGCATGTAAATAGACTGTGTCGTCCGTCCTATGCTCTGGCTCATTTGTTTATTTCATCTTTCTACACGACGTTTAGCACAGCACGTCTGAAGCACACCTAAGCATGGGTGTAAAAACCCGAGAATCTGTGGTCTCACCTAGGATAATGGCGAATACTAATTAAGTGAACTAATTAAACCCCCTCTATGAAGTGTCTGGGAAGAGTACGTCTCTCCTTACCTCAGGTCCACGACAGGGTCCTTGTAACCTAGTTATTTAACCCATTGTGCTAAAAAAATTCATCTCAAAGAACGTGATGCGAATTGATGCATTTCCAGTCATCACATTCTGCATATCATTGGCTTTCGTGGTTAAGTGTAATAGGCCACGATTGAACAAGAAACTCTTTGAGGGACACTCGCCGTTCCATTTATTTGAAACATTGTGTAGTAAAGTTTAATTCATTCTGATATTTATCTTCGACACATTTCTCCATAAAACTGAAGAAGTTACTTAGTTCTGAATATAATTAGCGATATATTCGACACACATACTACCCAGGAATGGGAAAATCCTTCCCTGGATTTCCCGTATGGCCTCGACAGGGCCGGATTAGTTTAATAACCACACCTGCCACGGCCCGGGACAATATTTTTAAGAATGGCCTCACTTTTTAGGAGGGGTTCTTTTTTAGGAGGGTTGGGTTGTTTTACCTCTGAGTGACACTTTTTTGCACACCATGGGCTAAATGACTAGGTCACAAGTATCCCGAATGCTCAGAGAAGATTTGGGGAGGAGACCCACTGGAACAGCTTTTGGGTGACAGATGGTAACCTCCCTTCAAGGCCATCCAGCGTGATCTTAAACGTGCATTGGGTATGGCTCTCCAGCATACAGGTATACGGCTAGACGTCACATCCGAAGGACTCCGGTCTTTCAAAGCCATTGTGTTCCCTACTGACCGTGGAGAAGGCGTGGAGTTTTGCGCAGATAAACCTCCACGCTGACCCAGCTGGAACTCGAACTTGGGAACTGCAGAATACGAGCCTGGCGCGATAACGACTGAGCCTGTGATTGCTAGCTTTCTAGATTTCAAAAAGACTTTTGAATCTGCGGATCGACATAATTTGTGGTTGATTGTTTGATCATATGGAATACCTGATAAATTAGTGTAATGTGAGCTCTCTATAATAACACTGAGTCGAGTTAGAAAGTTGGTACGTCTTGCAGCGATTGGTTTAATATTGCCAGTGGAGTTAGACAAGAGTGCATTTTGTCTCCTTTTCTCTTTAGTTTAGTTATTGATTATGTAATGCGAAATTCTTTGCAAGGGAAACATTTTCGCCTTAAATGGTCTAGAGATTTCAACATTTCTGATTTAGATTCTGCAGATGATTTGGCCCTGTTGGCTACTGATATTGATGAGATGAATTCGTTCATTAGGGCTGTTGATTAGACTGATAATAGAGTATTTTTGGTGATAGACAGGAAACTAATGTGATGAAAATTGGTCAGGCAGATGGTGCTTCAGTTGCTTTCAATGGCTGCACTCTTGATCAAGCGTCTCACTCTAATTATCAGAATAAAAATTGCTGCTGGGACTTTTAAGAATCTATGGAGAGTATTGAATAATAAGCGTACAGGCATAAAGACTAAAATTAGGCTGTATAACAGTTTGGTTCTTTATAAGTTAAGTTATGGTAGCGAAACATGGACCTTTTGTAAGCAGGATAACAAGAAACCTGATGCCTTTGGTTCCGGATGTTTACGCAATATCTTGGTCATTAGGTGATTTGACTTTGTAACTAATGATGAGGTTAGGCAAAGGAGGTGGCAAACTCCTTTGAGCAGAGATTGCGTTGTGCAGAGAGAGATTGCGTTGGTTTGGCCATGTTGCCCGTATGCATAGCTGCAGATTTCCAAAGATCGTTTTGAACAATGTACCTTAGGGTAACAGAAAAAGGGGAAGACGTACGATGCGATGGGCAGACAATGTCAATCAGGACCTTGCTAGACTTGGCCTAGAGGGGCAAATGCAGCAGATGTAGCTCAAAAGAGACACGTCTGGATGGGAAAATTACATGGTCTCGTTGGACATCCGTAGCCCTTGGTTACATCAAGATTTTGAATGTAAAGTTCTGCAGGAGCAGAACTGTGTCTGGAAGTTTAAGTATTTTAAGATTGTAGCCAGCAATGAAAGACTGATGGTTTATTTGTAATTCCTTGTCTAATATCAGTTTTGGTTGGTAAAAACTGATCTTGAAATTTTTTAAGTATAGAAAGAAATATTAACAATAAATAAAAAATCGAAAATAAAAATATATTTTTTCTGAAAACAACCTAAATTTGAATGCAAAAATAACTTTTTAATGAAAAATCAATTCCTCGATAAACTTACTTTTCTCTCTATCATGAACAGAAATTATGAAGACAACACGACGTACCCACGTGTGGATCTGTATATTCCAGCATCTTAGCCCATTGTTTCTTTCTCTTTAGGTAGCGGAAATTGTCTCAGATCGCAGAGCGCCTTGTTTGTAATCTGCAGTTCTAACGTTCGAATCCCAACTGCGCATGATTTGAGATTTAATTCCGACATCTCTGACGACGCCCTAGACAAGAATGTGTACACTGATGGACTTGGAAAGGCCGTCGTGTATTAGATGGGATATTAAGCTCTGCCTCCGTGTGTTACAAGATGTGGCGAGGTCTGCCTCCGTGTGTTACAAGATGAGGCGAGGTCTGCCCCCATGCGTTAAACGGGACGTTAAGCTCTGCAAACGTGTTTAAGATGGGATATTAATCTCTGCCTCCGTTTTAGAAGATGTCGTGAGGTCTGCCCCAATGCGTTAGATGGGACGTTAAGCTCTGCAACCAGTGTGTTAGATGTGATGTTAAGCTCTGCCTCCATTGTTAGAAGATGTGGAGGGCTCTGCCTCCATGCATTGGATGATACGTCAAGCTCTGCAACCGTGTATTAGATGGGATGTTAAGCTCTGCCTCCATTGTTAGAAGATGTGGAGGGCTCTGCCTCCATGCATTGGATGGTACGTCAAGCTCTGCAACCGTGTGTTAGATGTGATGTTAAGCTCTGCCTCCATTGTTAGAAGATGTGGAGGGCTCTGCCTCCATGCATTGGATGATACGTCAAGCTCTGCAACCGTGTATTAGATGGGATGTTAAGCTCTGCCTCCATTGTTAGAAGATGTGGAGGGCTCTGCCTCCATGCATTGGATGGTACGTCAAGCTCTGCAAGCGTGTATTAGATGGGATGTTAAGCTCTGCCTCCATTGTTAGAAGATGTGGAGGGCTCTGCCTCCATGCATTGGATGGTACGTCAAGCTCTGCAACCGTGTATTAGATGGGATGTTAAGCTCTGCCTCCATTGTTAGAAGATGTGGAGGGCTCTGCCTCCATGCATTGGATGGTACATCAAGCTCTGCAACCGTATGTTTAGAAAATATGGTGAGGTCTTCCCGCATGCATTAGATGGGACGTTAAGTTCTGAACCATGTATTAAATGGGATAATAAGCTCTTCGTCCGTGTGTTAAAAGATGTAGTGTGCTCTACCCCCTGGCGTTACATGGATTGTTAAGCTCAGCAACCGTGTGTTAGATTGGATGTTAAGTTATGCCTCCGTGTGTTAGAAGATGTGGTGGGCTCTGTCCCCATGCGTTAGAATGGACATTAAGGTCGGAAACCTGTCTTTTAGATGGGGTGTTAAGCTCTGCCTCTATGTGTTAGAAGATGTGGTGAACTCTGCCCACCTGCTTCAGATGGGATGTTAAGATCTGCACCTGTGTGTTACATGCGATAGTAAGCTCTGCCTTAGTGTGTTAGATGTGGTGAGGTCTGCTCCCGTGTATTATATGGGACGTTAAGTTCTGCAACCATGTGTTAGATTGGATGTTAAGCTATGCGCCGTGAGTTAGAAGATGTCAACTCTGCCTCTTTGTGTTACATGGGACGTTAAGCTCAGCAACCGTGTTTTAATTGGGATACTAAGCTCTGCATCTGTGTGTAAGAAGATGTGGTGATATCTGCCCACGTGACGTTAACCTCTGCAACAGTGTATTAGATGGGATATTAAGCCCTGCAACCATGAGTTATAAGATGTGGTGAGCTCTGACTTCGTGATTCAGATGGGAAGTTAAACTCTGCAACCCTGTATTTAGGTAGTAGGTTAACATCTGCCTTCATGTGTTAGAAGATATGGTGGGCTCTGCCTCCCGTGCGTTAGATGGGAAGTTAAACTCTGCAACCGTGAATTAGATAAAAAGTTAACCTCTGCCCCCGTGTGTTAGGTGGGAAGTTAAGCTCTGCAACGCAGGTATTAGATTGGATGTTAAGCTCTACCTCAGTGTGTTTGAAGATGTGGAGGGCTATGATCCAATGTGTTTTATGGGATTATATGTTCTGCCCCGTTCGTTAGATGGGATATTAAGTTCTGTCTCCTTGTGTTAGAAGATGTGGTGAGGTCAGACATCCATCCGATGGCTCCTTGCAGCGGTGGGCGGGGGTGTTAGTGGGGGTGATTAAGTCGATAGCGCGCCACGCTCCTAATCAGTAGTTCCCAGGTTCGAGTCCCAGCTCGGTCAGCGTTGAGATTTATGTCTGCAAATATTCCGCACCCTACCCAAGGTGAGTAGACACAGATGGACATGGAAAGGCCGCTGTCACAAGGTAGGATATTAAGCTGTGGTCCCGTGTGCCCTATACCCTTTGCACGTTAAAAAACACGCTGGATATCCTTGACGGGAGGCTACCATCTGTTTCCCAACAGCTTTTCCAGTGGGTCCCATCCCGCAACCTTCTCTATTCCTTCGGGGTCCTTGTGACCTGACCATTTAACCCATGGTGTGCAAAAAAGTGCCGCTAAGAGATGAAACAACCCAATCCAAAGGAGCTAGATGCTGCAAACTTTGCATGAAGGTTTATTTCACTCAGTGGGAGAACGTAGGCTATGTGCGAAACCCTGGTGGCAACCGAAATTGAGTGGGGATGGGAATTTAAACTTCTCAAAATCCCCACAGACTTAACATCAACTGTTGAAAGTTATTCAAAATATCTGTTGCCACCAATAAATTTGAAAGAAGGAATGCATAAAACTAATATCTTTTTGATTATGCGTGATAAAGTCATTTTTTCAGTTTGTTGGGTCAAGAGCACTAACATCCGTGTATATTGAAGTTATTCGAATTAAGCACGAGCTAATTAAACACGAGATTCTTTGTTGAAGTAAAAGCTTCAAAAACTAAGCATACGTACCGAAAATTAAATTCATTAATTTATTTTGAAAAATTATGTAAAATTTAATAAACGTATACCTCATACGTTAATTAATAAACGTTATAATATGTTAAGTAATAAATAATGTATTCCAATAACAATAATAAATTTTTCGTAGTCCTTAAACACTTTCTGGGCAACTAGAATCATATATTTCTCTTTCTATAAAGTTAAATATTCTTGGCACTCTGTATCGGATTAACTCTGGTGGGTACAAAATGATTTGAAAAGTTTGATTATTTGAACGAGGCAATTTCGTTTTTTGGTTAACTTCTGACTTGGGGAGGGGTATACGGTATTTCGAAATATGCCCATTTCTTTCTTTCCCTAAAAGAAAGGGATGAATATTAAACCAGAGAACACTTTCTTCTTTTTTTTAGCTATCTTTGTAATGATTATCTCACTCGTCATTGGCATATTTTATTCATTTGTTTCTCGGTTTGCTATTATGTTTATGAAAACAGTAGTTTTACCATATCTCCCTCCGTTGGGTTTGAAATGTGCACTGTCCGCCAGGTTCGAGTCCCAACTGGGTCAGCGTTAAGATTTATCTCCGAAAAACTCGCCGCCCGTCCCAGGACAGTACAAGACACCAGTGGACTTGGAAGGGCCGCCGTGGTTAAGTCGTGGTTCCCGATGTGGAACAACCAAACCCTGTGAACGTTAAAGAACACGATGGATGGCTTTGATGGGAGGCTACCATCTCTCTCCGAAATTGTATTCCGATGGATCCCCTCCGCCAACCTCCTCTGAGCCATCGGGATTTTGTGACCAGGCCACTTAGACCACTGTGTGCAAAAAAGATGATATAAGATAGAATTGTTATAAACATTATATTTCAGTATTGTCATGTGCATTACGTTTTGATATTGACATAAGCATCACGTTTCAGTATGGTTATAACCATTGTGTTTCATGATGTTACAACTTCTTTTCATCATCTTACAACTTCTCTTAAAATTTGTTTTCAGTATGTTACAACTTCTTTTTTAAATTTAGTGCGTTTGTCCTCTTGTGATTTGTACAAAAATTATATCCGGAATAAATAGTAACGGGTGGGATTTTTTACTTCTGAGTGGCACGTTTTTGCAGCCGCCATGCCCACGGTCAGTAGGGGACACCGATGGGCTTGGAAAGGCCGCCCGCCGCCCATGGGATGGGACGTTAAGCCGTGGCTCCGTGTACGGGAGAGCCATACCCTGTGCACGTTAAATAACACGCTGGATAGCCTTGGCAGGAGTCTATCATCTGTCTCCCAACAGCTGTTCCAGTGGATCTCCTCCCCCAACCTTCTCTGAGCCTTCGGGGTCCTTGTGACCTGGCCATTTAGCCCACTGTGTACAAACAAGTGCCGCTCAGAGATAAAACAACCCAGCGTTTTTGCAGATAATGGACTAAGTTTCCAGATCACAGGAACCCCCAAAGGTTAAGAGAAAATTGGCTCTAGAGTTTTATTTACATTGTGCTCCGTAAATGGTAGCTGGGCATAAAGTGAAAGAATAGCTGTGTACCAATTCCTAGCGATGATGCACAGAACCGGCCAGGTCTAGCGTCTAATGTCCGATCCTGTCTTTTCGTGGTGCAGGCCTTTAATACTTTTCAAAAGAGATATTCTCTTTTGGAACGGAACGGAAGTGGTGGGCTGCCAGTTCGGTATAGCCTACTGATCTGGTCATCTATGACCACTTTTTCTTTTTTTTTTTCAACCCTGCTGAGGAGTAGTCAACTTCTCAGGGTCCTGGTGCTGACCATTTATACCTACTAGACTGGACCTGTTTATGGATTTAAGCTTGATTATGGATTCTGGACTTGCTGCAGTGGTGGGCTTCTGTTGAGGGAGAATCTGCCCCTGTGTTTTCTATTTGCTTCTGTGTTGCCAGCCCTAAGTGAACAGAGACATGGGATACCTTATATCAGCTGGTGGATAATCCTGATCAGAGGCCATCGCAAGTACCTGAACCTCACCTAGCTAGTTCGGGATCGTCAATCCTAAGTAATGTATCTCAAACAGGCCATTTGGCTCTTGAAAAAGTCCACTTGAAAAGGTGGTGTCTGAAGTTCCTACCAGCATCGGTGACTTCAGCCTTTAGCGGACGAGGAACAGGTCTTTGTCCCATGCCTGCGATCTGGGGGCTGTTTCATATTGTTGGCCCTACATGTCTCAATAAACCTAGTTTCTTTAAAAATCCTACTGATCATTTTCTCTCTGCAGGAACATGGAACGTGAGGACATTAAATAAAAATTATTCTCTTGATGACCTAACGCATTAATTCCAGCGCTATAACCTAGATGATCTAGGCTTGAAAGAGACCAGATCGACAGGGAAAGATGTGATACTTAAAATAACTTTAAATTTCTCTTTTGAGGCAGGGATGATGGAAAGCATCTCCAAGATCAATATTTGCTTCTCAGCAGACATGACGTTGATGCTCTTCTACGATACAAATGCATTAATGAAAGATTTCTTACAGCAAAATTTAAAACAAAAATTAAAAACTTCAATGTCATCTGTCATTACGTCCTCACAGAGGACTCGTGAAAACGAAAAGGATACGTTTTATAAACAGCTTCAGGATATTTTGAATTCTGTGAAGAAAGGAGATATTTCTCTTGTGCTAGGTGACTTCAAGGCTAAATATGGTACTGACTCTGACCTTTGGGCAGGAGTTTAGGTACTTTTGGCATTGGTAGTTACAATGGCAATGGGGGACGTCTCCTACAGGTAAGTAAACTTAATGGTTTACAAATAACTAACACATACCACAAAATTCGAGACATTTATAAATAAATGTGGGCTTCACCTGATGGATCGCACAGGAATATGATAGATTATATTTTAATTAACAATAAACGGTCTAGTTCAGTTAGAAATACCAGATCATACAGGGGAGCCGAAATTGGGTCTGACCATTACCTGGTCAAGAGTGTCTTGTAGTTGAAGCTTAAGAAATGTTGCGCTAAGGTTAAGAAAATTACCTTCAACACTGAAGGTCTGAAAGATCAAGATGTAGCCAAAGCATACCATGATAGGCTACTTGGTCATTATGAAAATCGTTGTTTGCTTACTGCTGAAGTTGAGAAAGAATGGGATCAGGTTAAACAAGCTTTTCTTGAAACCAAGAGTATTCTTTTGGGTAAAAGGGAGCAGAGGAAACAAAATTATTTCAGTGATAAGGCTATTTAACTTATTTCTGAAAGTAGGAAGTGCAGAATTAATATGAATCAACACCCTACTAGTCCTAAAAGAAGTCATTACAAAGAGCTTAATAAACATGTAAAAGATCAGTTTACAGTGGCTTGGAAGCTTGGCTGACAAAGCAGAGGAAGCAGTTAGACAACACAACAGAATGGGAACCAAAACACTAACTAACTTATCAGGTACCACATTATTAATGTTTTATGTGGGAAGGAAGAGATAGGTACACAGGGATTGAGGGAAAACTAAGGCAAGGAAAACTAAAGGAAAATCACATTACCAAGGAAAACTAAGGTAATGTGATTTTTTCTTCTCCCACTGTTACTAATGACAAAAGATGTATTTCAGGCTTCTATGATGGCTCTATATCACATTCCGAAGTTCGGTTAGTCATCTCTAAATTAAAACTGCATAAATCCCCAGGGGAGTACGAATTCACCACTGAAATGCTTAGAGCTGGGATCATTTGTCTTGTCACGTGGCTGACTGAAATTTTCAATGCTTTTTATGATAAAGGTGTTGTTCCTAAGTACTTTACTAGAGTTATCATTGTCCGAATGTTTTTAAAAAGGTGATCGCAGTTCTTGTGATAATTATAGGGGAATAAGTTTACTTTCTGTTCAAGGTAAAGATCTTTGCATGATTATACTTAATAGAATTAAGAATTTGGTTGATGGACAACTGCGTGATGAACAGTGTTGATTCAGAAGTGGTAAAGGATGTATTGATCAAATATTTTCACTTTGGCAAATTACTGAGAAATGTTTAGAGTTTCAGAAACCTGTGGTTGCCAAACCAACGCATTCTCTCTCTGCACAATATGCTGCTCAAAGGAGGTTGATGAGTCCTTCTTCCAACCATCATTATTTACAAAGTCAAAAGAAATAATGCCCAAGATGCTGCGTAAGCATCTAGATCTTTATAGAGTTTAAAATGGCTTTTGACTCTGTTGACCGACATAATTTGTGGTTGATTGTTAGATCATATGGAATACCTGATAAGTTAGTTAGTGTAATGAGAGCTCTCTAGAATAACACTGAGTCGTATGTGAGAATTGGTACGTCCTGCAGTGATTGGTTTAGCATTGTCAGTGGAGGGTGCATTCTGTCTCCTTTTCTCTTTAGTTTAGTTATTGCTTATGTAATGCGAAATTCTTTTCAAGAGAAATATTTTGGTCTTAAATAGTCTAGTGATTTCAAAATTTCTGATGTAGATTATGCAGATATTTTGGCCTTACTGTCTATTGATGTTGATGAGAGGAATTCGTTCATTAGGGTTGTTGATGAGACTGCTAATAGGGTAGGTTTGGTAATAAACAGAGAAAAAACTAAAGTGATGAAAATTGGTCAGGCGGATGGTGTTTCAGTTGCTTTCAATGGCTGTGCTATTGAGCAAGTGTTTCACTTTACTTATCTTGGGAGCTATGTAACAGATACTGGTGATGTGCGGCATGAGATAAATAAAGGAAATGGGATTGCTCTATGGATTGATCTATCGAGAGTATTGAAACAATAGGCGTATACACCTAAAGACTAAAATTAGGCTGTATTATAGTTTGGTTCTTTGTAAGGTTAGTTATGGTAGCGAAACATAGACCCTTTGTAAGCAGGATAACAAGAAACTTCATGCCTTTAATTCCAGATGCTTACGCAGTGTCTTGGGCATTAGGTGTTTTGACTTTGTAAATAATGATGAGGTTCGAAGAAGGAGTCATCAACCTCCTTTGAGCAGCATATTGTGCAGAGAGAGACTGCGTTGGTTTGGCCATGTTGCCCCTACGCATAGCTGCAGATTGCCAAAGATCGTTATGAACAGTGTACCTACGGGTATCAGAAGAAGGGGGAGACTTAGGATGCGATAGGCAGACAATGTCAAACGGGACGATGATAGAATCGGCCTAGAGTGGCCAAATGAAGCAGCTGTAGCTCAAAAGAGATGCGTCTGGATGGGAAATTAGTCTGATTGGACTTACGTAGCCCTTGGTGCATAAGGATTTCGTATGTATGAATTTTATAGTTCTGCATGAACAGAACTGTATCGGGAAACAGCAGAGATTTTCCAAAATAAGGTTTTCAATGAAAGATTGATGGTTCATTTGTAATTACTTGTCTAATATCAGTTATGGTAGGTAAAAACTAATCTCAATATTTTTTTAAGTATAGAAAGAAATGTTAACAATAAATAAAAAAACGAAAATAAATAAATATTTTTTCGAATTATTTTTCAAAATAACCTAAAATTCGAATGCAAAAATAACTTTTTAATGAGAAGTCAATTGTTTGATAAAGTTACTTTTCTGTCTTCAATAAACAGAACTGATGAAGACAACACGACGTACACACGTGAAGGATCTGTATATTCCAGCATCTTCGCCCATCGTTTCTTCTTCTTTAGGGGAGCGAAAATTGTCTCAGACGTCAAAGTGCTATGTTTGTAATCTGCAATTTTAACGTTTGAGTCCCAACTGCGCCTGAGTTGAGATTATTTCCGCCATCTCTCACGACGCCCTCGACAAGAAAGTAAACACTGATTAACTTAGAAAGGCCGCCGTGTATTAGACGGCATGTGAAGCTCTGCCTTAGTGAGCTAGAAAACGTGGTGAGCTCTGACGTGCGTTAAATCAGACGTTAAGCTTATCAAGGAATTGATTTCGCATTAAAAACTTATTTTTGCATTCGAATTTTAGGTTATTTTGAGAAATAATTCGAAAAAATATTTTTTTATTTTCGTTTTTTATTAACATTTCTTTCTATACTTAGGAAATGTTAACATTTCTTTCTATACTTAGGAAATTTTGAGATCAGTTTTTACCTACCATAACTGATATTAGACACGTAATTACAAATTAACCATCAGTCTTTTATTGACAATCACAAAACACTTTTCATACCATTCCAGATACAGTTCTGCTCATGCAGAACTATAATATTCATACATACGAAATCCTTATGCAGCCAATGGCTACGCAAGTACACTGCACGTTAAGCTCTATAATCGTGTAGTAGATTGGATCTTAAGAACTGCAACCGTGTATTAGATCGGATGTTAAGCTCTGCCTCCTCTGTTAGAATATACCGTGAGGCCTGCCCCCATGCGTTTCATGGGACTTTAAATTCTGCAAGCGTCTGTTAGATGGAATAGCAAGCTCTGACTTCGTGTGTTTAGAAAACATGGTGAGGTCTACCGCAATGCATTAGATGGGACGTTAAGCAACCTACATGGGAAATTAACATCTGCCTCCATTTGCTAGATATGGTTGGCTCTGCCTCTCGTCCGTTAGGTGGGAAGTTAAGCTCTGCAACCCAGGTGTAAATTTGGATGATAAGCTCTGCCTCAGTGTGTTAGAAGATGTGATGAGTGCTGATCCCGTGTGTTTCATGGGATGATAAGCTCTGCCCCCGTGCATGAGATGGGACGATATGTTCTTCCCCGTTCGTTAGATGGGATGTTAACCTCTGAAACCGTGTATTAGATAGGATATTAAGTTAAGCCTCCATGTGTTAGAAGATGTGCTGAAGTCTGCCCCCCGTGCTTTAGATGGGACGTCAAACTTTGCAACCCTCTATTAGATGGGATTTTTTAGCTCTCCCTCCGTTTCTTAGAAGATGTGGGGAGCTCTGCCCCCATGCCTTAGATGGGTCGTTAAGTTCTGACACCATGTATTAGATGCGATAGTAAGCTCTGTCTCAGAGAGTTAGAAAATGTGGTGAGGTCTGCCCCCATGTGATAGATGGGACGTTAAGCTCTGCAACAGTGTATTAGATGGGACATTAAGTTGTACGCCGTGAGTTAGAAGATGTTGTCAGCTCTGCCTCTCTGTCTTACATGGAACTTTAAGCTCACAACCGTGTTTTAAATGGGATACTAAGCTACGTAACAGTGTGTTAGAAAATGTGGTGAGATCGTATTAGATGCACGTGTTAGCACGTTTATTAGATGGGATATTAAGCTCCGTAACCCTGTATTAGATTAGAAGTTAAGCTCTTCCTCCATGTGTTAGAGGATGTGGTGGGCTCTGACCAGGTGTGTGAGACAGGAAGTTCAGCTCTGCAACCCGGGTTTTAGATTGGACTTTAAGCTCTGCCTCCGTGTGTCAGAAGATGAGGTGAGCGCTGACCCCTTGTGTTTCATGGGATGATAAGCTCTGTCCCAATGTTTTAGATGGGACGATACGATCTGCCCCCATGTGTTAGATGGGGCGTTAACTCCCCATCAATAGTGTCAATTTTCAACAGTCTTCGATCAATATTTAAAGAGTCATTGAAGTGGGATCATTTAACCGCAGACGACAGTGTCGCATTGCCTCCAAATTGATGAAATTCTTAAAAAATCGTCATACAAACTTCTCATATTTAATTTATGTTAGTGAACAAATTGTTACAAGAGTTGTGTTTTATCTCTTGAAGTATTTTTAAACAAGTGACAAAAATTTAAGATAAATGATTCAGCTTCCATTCATTCTTAAAATATTAAACTAATATTACGGGAAATATGTTAAGAGTGTTAACAGTGACATCTAGAATTTATCGCCAATAACAGTTTTTGCGTAAAAGGTTTATTTTTAGTGTTTAGGGAGCTTTGAAAGTGGCTTCCCATTCACATAACATGGAAGTGTCCGGACACTTTTTTCGACACAGTGTATGTATATAAAATGTGAACTGAAAGTCTTCAACTAATGCTGAGCACGTAAAAATAGACATTTCATACCAGGACATTATACAGAAAAAAATGGAGCTAATTATTTGAAATGTTCTGCTTAAAATTGTAGAAGAGGGAAAAACTAAAAAATATTTTTCTATATTTAATTTTTTGGGTTTTTATTTCATAAAAACCGTCATTTAATTTGATTTCTATAATTATTTGAGATAACAAGAATTACTACTCTACTAGTTGATAATTCTGTTGCAATCAGCAATTTTGCTTCACCAGAAATGTAAGATTTAATTCAGCATCAAAATTTAATTTAAACATTACCTGATTTAATTTATTAAGCATTACACCTGCTACAGTCGTTCATAAAGAGTACATCTTGACTACGAACTTTCGAGACTGGGCTTTGCTTTCGAATAAATGAGATTATCTAAAACATTGAACATAGCCACCAATGTTTATTACTGGAGTATGTCAATGGGTGAGAGTGGCTTATGCCACCCTTAAATCTTCTCTGTCTCACCTAGCAAGCTAACAATCACAGATCCTAATCCTAATTGTGATTCGAAGTCGTCAGACATCCATCCGATGGCTCCTTCGAGCGGGGGGCCGGGGTGGTTCAGTCGGTAGCGCGCAGATTTGTCTCCGCAAAACTCCCCGCCTTGCCAACATCAGCAACACCGATGGGCTTGGAAAGTCCGTCCAAGCCTATCGGTGTTGTGGTTCCGTGTGCTGATGAGCCATACCCTGTGCACGTTAAAGAATACGCTAGATGGCTTTAACGGGACGCTACCATCTGTCTCCCAACGCTGTTCCAGTGGGTCTTCTCCCCCAACCTTCTCTGAGCCTTCGGGTTCCACGTGACCTGGCCATTCAGCCCATGGTGTGCAAAAAAAGTGCCGCTCAGAGGTAAAACAACCCGACCCTCCTTCCAGCGGAAAAAACGATGGAATAAGTGATATGACATCAGGCAAGTATTGTCAGACATTATTATTTTATCTGCTAATCCATAGATGGCAGCACTAGCTAAATTACTTGCTGAGTTAGCAAACAGTTTTGTTACCTCTGAGCAGCGTTTTTTTTTTTGCAAACAACGGGCTACATGAACAGGTCACAAGGATACCAAGTGCATCCATTTGCATCCAGCATTTTTTTATTGTTTTAACCTTCCATACTACGGAAGTCGGCTTCTCCAAGCGCATCGCTCTTCACTTTCTAATTGCTGTGGAACAGTTGGGACTCGAACCTAGGAACTGCAGATTACCAATTTGGCTCGATACAAACTAAACGTAGCCCTGCTCTTAGAGCAGCCCCAACTGCCTAACCATTCCAAGCAGTCGCTTAAGGTAGCCAAATTTTAACGGCTTTGTATTCGTATTTGGATGAGTTTGCTCGAATCCCAATTCAAAATAAAAGTTCAGTGGAAGTCCTGAGGTCTTCACATTACTCTGTGAGCAGTAAGATTTTAAAATCTTTGGACTAAAGGATTATATCAGATGTGGGGGAAGAATATTATAATCAGTTAGCGCCACAAAAGAAAAACAGATTAATAATAATATCACAAATACTCGAGTACTATTCGACTTTGGGTATAAGTCAATCCCTAGCTTTGGGCCTCGGAAAGAAAGAGAATCTACATACATGTCGTATCAGAATAATCTGACCACCTACCTAATAATAGGATTAACTACCCTTGGCCCAGATGACAGTGGCGAGATGACGTGGCATGGATGCAATGAGGTCCTGGAAGGTTGCTAGAGGCACATGTGGCCATTCGGACTCCAGCAGAGCTCGGAGGTTCCGGAAAGGACGTGGTTGTGGGTCCGTATGCCGAACCTGTCGTTCCAAATGGTCCGAAAAGTGCTCTATGGGATTGAGGTCGGGCAATTTCGCCAGCCAAGGGAGAACGGAGACATCGCTGTCGTGTTCCTGGAACCAGTCACGCACCACCTTAGCGACATGGCAGGGTCATGGTCCTGTTGGTAGACACAATCACCTACAGGGTAAACGTTCAACATGAAGGGATGCATGACGTCAGCGAGGATGCACATGTAACCATTGGCTTCAGGGACCCATCCAGTGATACCATCGGTCCCAGGTCATACCAGGAAAACATCCCCCAGACATGCACACTGCCACAGCCAGCCTATACTTGACCAACAACTCTGTCCGGGTGTTGGTTCTCATGTGTCTAACGCTGTATCCCGCCACCTTCCGTCACTTCTGTGGAGTAGAAACCTCGATTCGTCCTGGAAGGCAATATTTTTCCACTCTTCCACTGTCCAATCACGGTAGTTCCGTGCAAACTGCAGGCATCATTGCCGATGGACCTTGGTTAACATGGGAACCTTTACTCAGCGTCGACTCCAGAAACCCATGCGTAACAGCGTTCACTCTACTGTTATCGGGGACATTTATCTGGGTCCCCAGCGCTCATTTGAGTGGTCAATTGCTGCGCTGTTGCGCGTCGATTGGCCTTTAACAATCGAATGAGGCGCCATTCTCCTCTGGGGTCGATGTCTTTTGGGGCTCGACAGTTTGGGGCCACACAATGTGACAGTGGTCCATTCTTGGTATACCCTTATTACAGCACCACGCGAACAGCCAACGGAATCTGCTGTCTCCGAGATGCTTCCACCCTTGGCACGGTAGCCGATGATCATTCCTTTATGAACTTTCCGTCAAATCAATACCTCTGCCCATTGTGCACACGTTACTCACTATGACTCATCTGTCCTGGCCGGCTGCTTATATCACCGTGTGGTCGACCTTGTCATATGCATTCTGTGACATGTTTGGGCGGGTACACTGTGATTCCGTGGGTGTTCATATTATTCAGATACGACTGTTTATTTTCTGAAGTGTCCGAAATGAGAATGTGGCTCATGAGTTGTTATTTGCACTGAACTACACTGTTTTCCACATGCTCGAGAGGTGAGCGAAAGCGCTTTTAATCCTCTGCCGTCCCTAGCCGGAAGATCTAGTGAGGGTTATGGAGAGGACAGAGTAAGCAATAAGCTTCAGACTGACTGTTGCTGGCAAACAGGAAAGAAGTTTGTTAGGCGCATCAAAGGGGTGTAGTTCTTTCTCAAATGGAACCCTAAATGAACAGGGTTTGGTTCAGTGTGAACCAAGGTAGAGTCCTGTGTGAACCAGGATTTTGTACTGTGTGAACCAGGGGTTATTTTCCATGTTTGCCGGGGTTTGGTTCTGTGTGAACAAAGGTAAGATTCTGTGTGAACCAGGAGTTCGTTTCTATGTGAACCAGGGTTTGGTTCTGTGTAAACCAGGGGCGGTTCTTAGTGAATCAAGGTTCGGTACTCTGAGAACCAGGAGGCGGTTCTGTGTGAACCAGGTAGTTAGGCAAGGATTAAATATCCTCTCGCCGAGTTTTGCGGTTGGTAAAGAGATCTCTGTACATATTTCCAGATCATCACATAAATGCTTGCAGTAAAAAAAGCAGTATTCGGATTAAAGAAAGTTTGTTGGAGGAATATTTATTTATTAATATATCAGTCACTTGATTCTGATCTTGAGCGCAGCTCAGGCCCACGGAATCGAGCACATTCCTATACGTACATGTTGTATGCATATAAATAGACTGTGTCATCCGTCTTCTGCTCTGGTACATTTGTTTATTTCATCTTTCTACACGACGTTTAGCACATCACGACTGAAGCACACTTAAGCATGGGTGTAAAAACCCGAGAATCTGTGGTCTCACCTAGGATAATGGCGAATATTAATTCAGTTGACTAATTAAACCCCCTGTATGAAGTGGCTCGGAAAAGTACGTCTCTCCTTACCTCAGGTCCACGACAGGGTCCTTGTAACCTAGCTTTTTTAACCCATTGTGCTAAAAATATACATCTCAAAGAACGTGACGCCAATTAATGCATTTTCAGTCATCACATTCTGCATTTCATTGGCTTTCGTGGTTAAGTGTAATGGGCCACGATTGGACAAGAAACTCTTTGAGGAATACTCGCCGTTCCATTTATGTGAAACATTGTGGAGTAGGGTGTGATTAATTCTGAAATTTATCATCGACACATTTCTCCATAAAACTGAAGCAGTTACTTAGTTCTGAATTTAATATGCGATATATTCGACAGACATAGCTATCCAGGAATGGGAAAAGTCCTTCCCTGGATTTCCAGTATGTCCTCGACAGGGCTGGATTAGCGTAATGACCACTCCTGCCATGACCGGGGACAATATCTTTAAGAATGGACTCACTTTTAAGGAGGGGTTCGTTTTTAGGAGGGTTGGGTTGTTTTATCTATGTGCGACACTTTTTTGCACACCGTGGGCTAAATGGCCATGTCACAAGGACCCCGATGGCTCAGAGAATGTTGTGGGAGGAGAGCCACTGGAACAGCTGTTGGGAGACAGATGGTAGCCTCCCGTCAAGGCCATCCTGCGTGATCTTAAACGTGCACAGAGAATGGCTCTTCCGCACACAGCGATACGGCCAAACGTCACATCCGACGGACGGCGGCCTTTCTAAGCCCATGTGTTCCCTACTGACAATGGGCAGGGCGCGAGTTTTGCGGAGATAAATCCCCACGCTGACCCAGCTGGGACTCGAACTTGGGAACTGCAGAATATGAGCCTGGCGCGATAATGACTGAGCCTGTGGTTGCTAGCTTTATAGATTTCAAAAAAAGCTTTTGACTCTGCGGATCGATTAATTTCTGGTAAATTGTTAGATCATATGGAATAAGTTAGTGTAATGAGAGCTCTCTATAATAACAATGACTCGAGTGAGAGAGTTGGTACGTCTTGCAGCGATTGGTTTAGCATTTCCAGTGGAGTTAGGCAAGGATACATTTTGTCTCCTTTTCTCTTTAGCTAAGTTATTGATTATGTAATGCGAAATTCTTTGCAAGGGAAAGATTTTTGCCTTAAATGGTCTAGAGATTTCAAAATTTCTGATTTAGATTATTCAGATGATTTGGCCCTGTTGGCTACTGATGTTGATGAGATGAATTCGTTCATTAAGGCTGTTGATGAGACTGGTAATAGAGTATTTTTGGTGACAGACAGGAAACTAATGTGATGAAAATTGGTCAGGCAGATGGTGCTTCAGTTGCTTTCAATGGCTGCACTCTTGATCAAGTGTCTCACTTTAATTATCAGAATAGGAATTGCTGCTGGGACTTTTAAGAATCTATGGAGAGTATGGAATAATAGGCTTACAGACCTAAAGACTAAAATTACCTGTATTATGTATAGTTTAGGCTGTATTATGTATAGTTTGGTATTGTGTGTAGTATGTATAGTTTGGTTCTTTCTAAGGTTTGTTATGGTAGCGAAATATGGACCCTTTGTAAGCAGGATAACAAGAAACTCGATTCGTAATCTAGATGCTTACGCAGTATCTTGGGCATTAGTTGTTTTGACTTGTAAATAATGATGAGGTTGGAAGAAGGAGTCATCAACCTCTTTTGAGCAGCATATTGTGCAGAGAGAGACTGCGTTGGTTTGGCCATGTTGCCCGTATTCATAGCTTCAGAATGGTAAAGAGAATTATGAACAGTGTACCTAAGGGTATCAGAAAAAGTGGGAGACCTAGAATGCGATGGGCAGGCAATGTCAAACAGGACGATGATAGAATAGGCCTAGAGTTACCAAATGCAGCAGATGTAGCTCAAAAGAGACGCGTCTGGATGGGAAAATTACACAGTGTGGTTGGATAACTGTAGCCCTTGGCTACATGAAAATTTTGAATGTAAAGTTCTGCAGGAGCAGAGCCAAAGAACGTATAAGGAAAAGAAGTTCAGCTTTGACAAAGCGTAAGTGGCGACCTCAAGTGGTGTTTCGATTCGTATCGTTCATTTATTTAAGCTGGGAAGCAAACAATAAGGGGCAAAGGAATTATGCATCAAAAAATTTATATTTTAAAAAAGGAAAAAAGGAACCGCACTCTGTATTTGAAAAAAATAATATCATGATTTTAATAAAGGTTTATTTTCTCCATTGGAATTATTTTTCGTTGAACCAACAATTATAAATTGAACGGATAGAGAAGATTTGAAATTAGCCTGATGTTAATTTATAGAATAAATTATTACAATTAGAAGCTTTGTTGGTTGCATAGAAACAGGGCACATAATTGATATCAATATACTCTGCAAGGATATCAATGGGAAATTATTACATAGGAAAAGCGAAGAGACTGGAAGTTGACAGTAACATGTAATTACAAAAGCTTTCGCCCCTTGTAATTTTCGTTTCACCTCTATGCCAAATGCACGATACTCGATTTTACATTAATCTCTATGGACGCTTAACTTCTTCTCCCTCCACAATCTTTGTTCCTTGGTCCTTGACCGAATAAGGATTTCGTATGTATGAATTTTATAGTTCTACATGACAGAACTGTATCGGGAAGTAGCTGGATTTGTAATCACTTGTCTAATATCAGTTATGGTAGTTAAAAACTAATCTCAAAATTTTTTATTTATACAAAGAAATGTTAACAATAAATAAAAAAAAATTTTTTTTCGAATTATTTCTCAAAATAACCTAAAATTCGAATGCAAAAATAACTTTTTAATGAAAAGTCAATTACTTGATAAAGTTACTTTTCTGTCTTCAATTAACAGAACTGATGAAGACAACACGACGTACACACGTGAAGGATCTGTATATTCCAGCATCTTCGCCCATTGTTTCTTCTTCTTTAGGGGAGCGGAAATTGTCTCAGACGTCAAAGTACTATGTTTGTAATCTGCAGTTTTAACGTTCGAGTCCCAACTGCGCCTGAGTTGAGATTTATTTCCGCCATCTTTCACGACTCCCTCGACAAGAAAGTAAACATTGATTAACTTGGAAAGGCCGCCGCGTATTAGAGGTTATGTTAAGCTCTGCCTCAGTGTGTTAGAAAATGTGGTGAGCTCTGACGTGCGTTAAATCAGACGTTGGGCTTATCAAGGAATTGATTTCTCATTAAAAACTTATTTTTGCATTCGAATTTTAGGTTATTTTGAGAAATAATTCGAAAAATATTTTTTTATTTTCGTTTTTTATTTATTGTTAACATTTCTTTCTATATTTAAAAATTTTTGAGATCAGTTTTTACCTACCATAACTGATATTAGACAAGTAATTACAAATGAATCATCAATCTTTCACTTATAGTCCAAATTATAATTTTGATACTTCCCGATACAGTTCTGCTTATGCAGAACTATAATATTCATGCATACGAAATCCTTATGCAGCCAATGGCTATGCAAGTACACTGGACGTTAAGCCCTATAATCGTGTACTAGATGGGATCTTAAGAACTGCAACCGTGTATTAGATCGGGTGTTAAGCTCTGCCTCCTCTGTTAGAATATACCGGGAGGCCTGCCCCCATGCGTTAAATGGGACTTTAAATTCTGCAAGCGTCTGTTAGATGGGATAGCAAGCTCTAACTTCGTGTGTTTAGAAAATATCGTGATGTCTACCCCCATGCATTAGATGGGTCGTTAAGCTCTGACACCATGTATTAGATGCGATAGTAAGCTCTGTCTCAGAGAGTTAGAAGATGTGGTGAGGTCTGCCCCCATGTGATAGATGGGACATTAAGCCTCTGCAACAGCGTATTAGATGGGACATTAAGTTGTACGCGGTGAGTTAGAAGTTGTTGTCAGCTCTGCCTCTGTGTCTTACATGGGACTTAAGCTCACAACCGTGTTTTAAATGGGATACTAAGCTCTGTATCAGTGTGTTAGAAAATATGGTGAGATCGTATTAGATGTACGTGTTAGCACGTGTATTAGATGCGACATTAAGCTCTGTAACCCTCTATTAGATGGGAAGTTAAGCTCTTCCTCCATGTGTTAGAGCAGTGTCTCGCATACCCTTTTACTCTGCGGCACACTGAATCTAATTTTTTTTCCGCGGAATTGAATCTAATTTTTTTTCCGCGGAATTGAATCTAATTTTTTTCTCCTAGGCACACCCAAAAAAGAATTTTTGATGGTTACGTAAAAAGAGTAAAATTTAAGTTTCGTTAAATGCATTTTATTTAAAATAAATATGATAATAAATATAATTAATCATAACTCGGTGTTTGTTTTAAATATTTGTCCATTCTATGGCTTGAAATAATCAAAAATTAATACCAAAATTTGGAAAAAGCTTGATAAATACTTACAAGATCCCAGTTGATAAAATCTGAAAGATTTTTATTAAAGCACGTCGATAACACAAGTCAAGTCAAAATGAAATCTTTGGAATATCTAGTGTCAATTTGAAAATCTCTCGCGGCACACTTGGAATCTCTCGCGACACACTACTGTGCCGCGGCACACATTTTGCGAGACACTGTGTTAGAGAATGTGGTGGGCTCTGACCAAGTGTGTGAGACAGGAAGTTCAGCTCTGCAACCCGGGTTTCAGATTGGATATTCAGGTCTACCTCCGGGTGTTAGAAGATGTGGTGAGCACTGACCCCTTGTGTTTCAGGGGATGATAAGCTCTGTCCCAATGTTTTAGATGGGACGATACGTTCTGCCCCCATGTGTTAGATGGGACGTTAACTCCCCATCAACAGGGTCAATTTTCAACAATCTTCGATCAATATTTAAAAAGTCATTGAAGCGGGATCATTTAACCGCAGACGACAGAGTCGCATTGCCTACAAATTGATGAAATTCTTAAAAATTCGCATACAAACTTCAGATATTTAATTTATGTTAGTGAACAAATTGTTACAAGAGTTGTGTTTTATCTCTTGAAGTATTTTTTCACAAGTGTCAAAATTTTAAGATTAATGATTCAGCTTCCATTCATTCTTAAAATATTAAACTAATATTACGAGAAATATGTTAAGAGAGTTAACAGTGACATCTAGAATTTATCGCATTAAATTAACAGTTTTTGCGTAAAAGGTTTATTTTTAGTGTTAGGGAGCTTTGAAAGTGGCTTTCCATTCACATAACATGGAAGTGTCCGAACACCTTTTTCAACATAGTGTATATAAGATGTAAACTGAAAATCATTACTGATGCTGAGCACTTAAAAATAGACAGTTGATGTCAGGACATTATTCAGAGAAAAATGGAGCTAAATATTTGAAATATTCTGCTTAAAATTATAGAAAGAGAGAAAAAAGTTAAAAAAGAATTTTCTAGATTTAATTTTTTGGGTTTATTTTCATAAGAACAGGAATTTTATTTGATTTCGATGATTAATTGAGATAACAGGAATTACTATTCTACTAGATGGTAATTCTGTTGCAATCAGCAATTTTTACTTCACCAGAAATGTAAAATTTAATTCAGCATTAAAATTTAATTTAAACATTACATGATTTAATTTATTCAGCATTACACCTGCTAC
Source organism: Ryuthela nishihirai (assembly GCA_038380435.1). NCBI lineage: Eukaryota > Metazoa > Arthropoda > Arachnida > Araneae > Heptathelidae > Ryuthela > Ryuthela nishihirai. Next base: position 3,085,387 of record JAWZYU010000031.1, on the reverse strand, counting down.
AGTCGTTCATAAAGAGTACATCTTGACTACGAACTTTGGAGACTGGGCTTTGCTTTCGAATAGATGAGATTATCTGAAACATTGAACATAGTCACCAATCTTTATTACTGGAGTATGTCAATGGGAGAGAGTGGCTTATGGCATCCTTAATTCTTCTCTGTCTTACCTAGCAAGCTAACAATCACAGATCCTAATCCTAATTGTGATTCGAAGTCGTCAGACATCCATCCGATGGCTTCTTCCAGCGGGGGGCCGAGGTGGTTCAGTCGGTAGCGCGCAGATTTATCTCCGCAAAACTACCCGCCTTGCCAACGGTCAGTAGGCAACACCGATGGGCTTCGAAAGGCCGACGTCCTTCGGATGGGAAGTTAGCCCGTGGTTCCGTGTGCGGGTGAGCCATACTCTGTGCACGTTAAAGAACACGCTAGATGGCCTTAACGGGAGGCTACCATCTGTCTCCCAGCAGCTGTTTCAGTGGGTCTCCTCCCCCAACCTTCTCTGAGCCTTCCGGTTCCATGTGACCTGGCCATTCAGCCCATGGTGTGCAAAAAAAGAGCTCAGAGGTAAAACAACCCGACCCTCCTTCCAGCGGAAAAAACGATGGAATAAGTGATATGACATCACTCCAGTATTTGGAGACATTATTATTTTATCTGCTAATCCATAGATGGCAGCACTAGCTAAATTACTTGCTGAGTTAGCAAACAGTTTTGTTACCTCTGAGCAGCGTTTTTTTTCTTGCAAACAACGGGCTAAATGAACAGGTCACAAGGACACCAAATGCATCCATTTGCATCCAGCATTTTTTTATTGTTTTAACTGTCCATACTACGGAAGTCGGCTTCTCCAAGCCCATCGCTCTCCACTTTCTCATTGCTGTGGAACAGTTGGGACTCGAACCTAGGAACTGCAGATTACCAATTTGGCTAAATACAAACTGAACCAAGCCCTGACGTTAGGGCAGCCCCAACTGCATAACAATTCCAAGCAGTCGCTTAAGGTAGCCAAATTGTAAGGGCTTTGTATTCGTATTTGGATGAGTTTGCTCGAATCCCAATTCAAAATAAAAGTTCCGTGAAAGTCCTGAGGTCGTCACATTACTCTTTGAGCAGAATGATTTAAAACCTTTGGACTAATGGATTAGATGACATTTTATTTCTGATGTGGGGGAAGAAATATATAATCAGTTAGCGCCAAAAAAGAAAATCAGATTAATAATAATATCAAAATTCTCGAGTACTATTCCAATACGAGTATAAATCAATCCGTAGTTTTGGGCCTCGGAAAGGAAGAAAATCTATATACACAGTCGTATCAGAATAATATGACCACCTACATAAGAATAACTACCCTTGGGAGAGATGACGTGGCATGGACGCAATGAGGCCCTGGAAGGTTGCCAGAAGCACACATGCCCATTCGGACTCCATCAAAGCACGGAGGTTCCGGAGATGACGTGGTTCTGGGTCCGCATGCCGAACCTGTCGTTCCAAATGTTCCCACAAGTGCTCTATGGGATTGAGGTCGGGCAATTTCGCCAGCCAAGGGAGAACGGAGACATCGCTGTCGTGTTCCTGGAACCAGTCACGCACCACCTTAGCGACATGGCAGGGCGCATTCTCCTGTTGGTAGACACCATCACCGCAAGGGTAAACGTTCAACGTGAAGGGATGCATGACGTCAGCGGGGATGCGCAGGTAGCTATTGGCTTCAGGGACCCATACAGTGGTACCATCGCTTCCAGGTCATACCAGGAAAACATCCCCCAGACATGCACACTGCCACAGCCGGCCTGTACTTGACCAACAAGTGTGTCCGGGTGTTGGTTCTCATGTGTCTAACGCTGTATCCGCCACCTTCCGTCACTTCTGTGGAGTAGAAACCTCGATTCTTCCGTCACTTCTTCGAGTAGAAACCTAGATTGCCTGGAAGGCAATATTTTTCCACTCTTCCACTGTCCAATCACGGTAGTCCCGTGCAAACTACAGGCATCATTGCCGATGAACCTTGGTTAACATGGGAACCTTTACTCAGCGTCGACTCCAGAAACCCATGCGTAACAGCGTTCACTCTACTGTTATCGGGGACATGTATCTCGGTTCCCAGCGCTCATTTGAGTGGTCAATTGCTGCGCTGTTGTGCGTCGATTGGCCTTCAACAATCGAATGAGTCGCCATTCTCTTTTGGGGTCGATGTCCTTTGGGGCTCCACAGTTTAGGGCCACACAGTGTGCCAGTGGTCCATTCTTGGTATACCCTTATTACAACACCTCGCGAACAGCCCACGGAATCTGCTGTCTCCGAGATGCTTCCACCCTTGGCACGGTAGCCGATGATCATTCCTTTATGAACGTCCGTGAAATCAATACCTCTGCCCATTGTGCTCACGTTACACACTATGACTCATCTGTCCTGGCCGGCTGCTTATATCACCGTGTGGTCTACCTTGTCATATGCACTCTGTGACATGTCTGGGCGGGTACACTGTGATTCCGTGGGTGTTCATATTATTCTGATACGACTGTGTATTTTCTGAAGTGTCTGAAATGGGAATGTGGCTCATGAGTTGTCATTTGGACTGAACTACACTGTTTTCCACATGCTCGTGAGGCGAGCGAAAGCACTTTTAATCCTCTGCCGTCACTAGCCAGAGGGTCTAGTGAGAGTCATGGAGAGGAGAGAGTAAACAATGAACTTCAGACTGAGTGTTGCTGGCAAACAGGAAAGTAGTTTGTTAAATGCGTCAAAGGTTCGTAACTCTTTCTCAATTGGGACCCTAAAGGACCTGGGTCTGGTGCTGTGTGAACGAAGATACAATTCTGTGTGAACCAAGGTAGAGTCCTGTGTGAACAAGGATTTTGTTCTCTGTGACCCAAGGTACAGTTCTGTGTGAACCAGGGGTTTGTTTCCATGTGAACCAGGGTTTGGTTCTGTGTGAACCAAGGTATGGTTCTGTGTGAAGCAGGGGTTCTTTTCTTTGTGAACCAAGGTACGGTTCTTTGTGAACCATGTAGTTAGGCAAGGATTAAATATCCTCTCGCCAAGTTTTGCGGTTGGTAAAGAGATCTCTTTACATATTTCCAACTGATAGATATGAATGATTACAGTAACAAAGCAGCATTCGGATTAAAGAAAACTGGTTGAAGGAATATTTACTTATTAATTTGTCTGCAAAGCCATTTCATGGTGATCTTGAGCGCAGCTCAGGCCCACGGCATCGAGCATATCACTATATGTACATGTTGTATGAATGTAAATAGACTGTGTCGTCCGTCCTCTGCTCTGGTGCATTTGTTTATTTAATCTTTCTACACGACGTTTAACACAGCATGTCTGAAGGACATCTAAGCATGGCTGTAAAAACCCGTGAATCTCTGGTCTCACCCAGGATAATGGTGAATATTAATTAAGTGACTAATTAACAATGTGCTAAAAAATTCCTCTCAAAGATAAAACCACCCAATCATAACGTGATGCGAATTGTTGCATTTCCAATCATCACATCCTGCATTTCATTGACTTTCGTGATTAAGTGTAATAGGCCACGATTGGACAAGAAACTCTTTGATGAACACTCGCCGTTCCATTTATGTGACACATTGTAGAGTAAGGTTTGATCCATTCTGAAATGTATCTTCGACACATTTCTCCATAAAACTGAAGCAGTTACGTAGTTCTGAATATAATTCGCGATGTATTCGACAGACATAGCTAACCAGGATTGAGAAAAAATCCTTCCCTGGAGTTCCAGTATGTCCTCGACAGGGCCGGATTAGCGTAATGGCCAGTGACAACATCTTTAAGGAGGGACTCACTTCTAAGGAAGTACTAACGTTTAATAATGGACTCACCTTTATGGAGGGTTTCTTTTTTAGGACGGTTGGGTTGTTTTACCTCTGAGCGGCACATTTTTGCACACCGTACGCTAAATGGCCAGGTCATAAGGACCCCGAGGCTCAGAGAAAGTTGGGGTAGGGGACACACTGGGACAGCTGTTAAGAGACGGATGGTAGCCTCCCATCAAGGCCATCCAGCGTGATCTTTAACGGGTATGCAGTTTAACGGGTATGCAGCACACTTTAACGGGTATGCAGCACAGAGTATGGCCCTCCCGCACACGGAACACGGCTTAAAGTCACATCCGACGGGACGGCAGCCTTTCTAAGCCCATGTGTTCCCTACTGACAGTGGGCAGGACGGGGAGTTTTGCGGAGATAAATCTCCACGTTGACCAAGCTGGGACTCGAACCTGGGAACTGCAGAATACGAGCCAGGTGCGCTAACGACTGAGCCTGTGGTTGTTAGCTTTATAGATTTTTAAAAAGGCTTTTGACTCTGTTGATTGATTTAATTTGTAGTTGATTGTTAGATTATATGGAATTCTTGATAAGTTAGTGTAATGAAAGTTCTGCATAATAACATTGAGTCGTGTGTGAGAGTTGGTACGTCTTGCAGCGATTGGTTAAAATTGGAATAAGACAAGGGTGCATTTTGTCTCCTTTTTGCTTTAGTTTAGTTAATGTTTATGTAATGCGAAATTATTTGCAAGGGAAATATTTTGGTCCTAAATGGTCTAGAGCAGGCGCGTCCAATCTTTTGATTTCCCTGGGCCACATTGACTGAAGATGAATTGTTTTGGGCCGCATATAAAATATATAATATAGTTAACGTATATCAATAATAATACTTCATTTATTTTCTTATGTTTTTATTGTAAAATTAAAAAAAGGGCAACATGAAACTAGTGGGATATCAAAAACTCGCTGAAAATTGCATAATCATGTTGAAAGCTTATGTCGTAAATACTTAAACTACGATTTTGTGGGCCGCATTATTAGCTGTCCAGGGCGCCGCGTCTATAGATTTCAAAATTTCTGATTTAGATTATGCAGATGATTCGGCCCTGTTGGCTACTGATGTTGATGAGATGAATTCGTTCATTAAGGCTGTTGATGAGACTGGTAATAGAGTATTTTTGGTGATAGACAGAAAACTAATGTGATGAAAATTGGTCAGGCAGATGGTGCTTCAGTTGCTTTCAATGGCTGCGCTATTGAACAAGTGTCTCACTTTACCTCTCTTAGGAACTATGCAACAGATACTAGTGATGTGCGACGTCAGATTGTATGTATGCGTATGCACCTAAGACTAAAATTAGGATGTATAATAGTTCGGTAGCGAAACATGGACCTTTTGTAAGCAGGATAACAAAAAACTTGATGCCTTTGATTGTAGATGCTTGCTCAGTATCTTGGTCATTAGGTGGTTTGACTTTGTAACTAATGTTGGGTAAAGGAGTCGGCAGCCTCCTTTAAGGAGCATATTGCGGAGAGAGAGACTCCGTTCGTTTGGCCGTGTTGCCCATATGCATAGCTGCAGATTGCCAAAAATCGTTATGAACAATTTACCTAAGGGTATCAGAAAACTGGGGAGAGATAAGATGCGATGGGCAGACAATGTCAAACAGGACCTTGCTAGAATTGGCCTAGAGTGGCCAAATGCAGCAGCTGTAGCTCAAAACAGACAGTCTGGTTGGATTTCTGTAGCCCTTGGCTACATGAGGATTTTGAATGTATAGTTCTGCTCATGCAGAACTGTGTCCGGAAGTTTAATAAGTTTTAGACTTACCATAACAATGAAAGACTGATGGTTTATTTGTAATTACTTGTCTAATATCAGTTTTGGTAGGTAAGATGTGATCTTCAAATTTTTCAAGTATAGATAGAAATGTTAACAATAAATAAAAAACGAAAAGAAGAAAATATGTTTTCCAATTATTTCTCAAAATAATGTAAAATTTAAATGCAAATATTAAATATTTAATGAAAAGTCAATTCCTTTAAAAAGTTGCTTTCCTCTCTGTCACAAAGAGAATAGATGAAGACAACAGGACATACACATAAGTATGATCTGTATATTCCAGCATCTTACCCCATTGTTTCTTTCCCTTTAGGCAGCGTAAATTGTCTCAGACGGCAGAGCGCCATGTTTGTAATCTGCATTTTTAATGTTCGAATCACAACTGCGCCTGAGTTGAGATTTATTTCCGCCATCTCACACAATGCCCTAGACAAGAAAGTGAACACTGATGTACTTGGAAAGACCATCGTGTATTAGATGGTATGTTTAACTCAGCCTCCGTGTATTAGATGGTATGTTTAACTCAGCCTCCGTGTGTTAGAAGATGTAGTGGACTATGCTCCCATGCTTTAGAATGGACATTAAGCTCTGAAACCCGAGTGTTAGATGAGATGTTAAGCTCTACCTCCGTGTGAGAAGATGTGGTGGGCTCTGCTCCCATGCGTTAGAAGGTACATTAAGCTCTGAAACCCGTGTGTTATATGGGATGTTAAGCTCTCCTCCATTGTTAGAAGATGTGGAGGGTTCTTCCCCCATGCAATGGATGGTACGTCAAGCTCTACAACCGTGTGTTAGATGGGATGTTAAGCTCTGCCTCCGTGTGTTAGAAGATGTGGTGAGGTCTGCCCCCTTGTGTTACATTGAACGTTAAGCTGTACAACCGTCTATTACATCGGATGTTAAGCTCTGCCTGCTATGTTAGAATGTATCGTGAGGTGTGCCCCCATGCGTTACATGGGACTTTAAGTTCTGCAACCGTCTGTTAGATGGGATAGCAAGCTCTGCCTCGGTGTGTTTAGAAAATATGGTGAGGTCTGCCCCCCATGCATTAGATGGGACGTTAAGTTCTGCAACCCTGTATTATATGGTATAATAAGCTCTTCCTCCGTGTGCTAGAAGATGTATTATGCTCTACCCCCTTGCGTTACATGGATCGTTAAGCTCATCAACCCGTGTGTTAGATGGGGTGTTAAGTTCCGCCTCAGTGTGTTAGAAGATGTGGTGGGCCCTCCACCCGTGCGTTAAAATGGACATTAAGCTCTTAAACTCGTGTGTTGGATGGGACGTTAAGCTCTTCCTCTGTGTGCTAGAAGATGTTGCCGGAATTGCCCCCGTGCGTTGGATGGTACGTTAAGCTTTGCAATCGGGTATTAGATCGGATGTTAAGCTTTGCAACCGAGTATTTAGTGGGACGTTAAGCTCTGCCTCCGTGTGTTAGAAGATGTGATGAATTCTGCCCCCCTGCTTCAGATGCGATGTTAAGATCTCCACCTGTGTGTTACATGCGATAGTAAGCTCTGCCTTAGTGTGCTAGATGTGGTGAGGTCTGCTCCCATGTATTAAATGGGACGTTAAGCTCTGCAACCATTAGGTCCTTTACTGTTCTTAGTATACATAAATGATTTGTTCAATGCAAAATTAAACAGTGCTATTTATCTATATGCTGACGACATTGTTTTAATAAACAATCAGAAATATTTAAATGATAGCATTTCAAAGGTTCAAACAGATTACAATAATATTTTTAGATGGTTAAATCATAATAAAATCTATTTAAATGAGAAAAAAACAAAACTGATGATTATTCATTCACCAGGATTTCATATTCATCAAAACCTCTTTATCAAAACTCATAAAATAAACTGCAGAAAAAAGGATGCTTCAAATTATGAATCATTATGTAGTTGCCCACTTGTTGAGCAAGTAAATAAAATAAATTACTTAGGAATCATTTTTGATGAATATTTTAGGTGGAATGCCCACATATCCGACATATGTGAAAGCTTGAGAATATCGGCGATAAAAAATTCAAAAATTGAAATACGTATTAAATATGTATCCTACAGCAATTTATATAAATATGTAATAATTAAAAATTTTTTGACGAAACTTACAAACTAAAAATTCAACATAACAAAAATACAAGACTTCAAAACCAAGGTTATTACAAATTACCAAATTTTTGAAATAATTACGGGAAACATACCTCCGAATATCAAGTACCACTTATATTTAATGCTATTCCAAAAGAATTACTAAATACAGATTCTTTTAGAAGACTTAAAATGGAATTAAAAAATTATTTGGTATTTTCTAGTTAGCTAACTATTATGTGTTGTGTTTTGTGGATTTATTTGATGTACACCATTTTTGTGGCTGAATGACCTATGTTTAATATAATTTATTCATTTTCCTGCAGATAAGCTATTTAGCTTTGCGGGTCAAATTATAAATGTATTTGTATTCTTTACTCTTATGAATAAAAATTATATTCTATTCTAAAAAAAAAATCCGATGGCTCCTTCCAGCGGAGGAGGTGGGGGTGGGGTGGGGTGGGGTGGGGTGGGGAATTCAGTCGCCAACGGTCAGAATGGGACACCGATGGGCTTGGAAAAGCCGCCGTCCGTCAGATGGACGTTAAGCCATGGTTCCCGTGTTCAGGAGAGCCATAACCTGTGCACATTAAAATCACGCTGGATGGCTTTAACGGGAGGCCACCATCTGACTCCCAACAGCTGTTCCAGTCCCCGAACTTTCTCTAAGCCTTCGGGGTCCTTGTTACCTGGCCATTCAGTCCATGATGTGCAAAAAAAGTGCCGCTCAGAGGTAGAACAACCCAAACCTCCTTCCAGCGGAAAAAAACGATGTAATAAGTGATATGACATCACGCCAGAATTTTCAGATATATTATTTTATCTGCTTATCCATAGATGACAGCACTAGCTAAATTACTTACTGAGTCAGCAAACAGTTTTGTTACCTCTGAGCAGAGTTTTTGTGCAAACAACGGGCTAAACGAACAGATCACAAGGATACCAAGGGTATCCATTTGCATCCAGCATGTTTTTATATTGTTTTAACGTTCCATTGGACGGATGGCGGCTTCTCTAAGCCCATCGCTCTCTCTTTCTCTTTGCGGTAGAACAGTTGGGACTCGAACCCAGGAACCGCAGATTGCCAGTTTGGCTCGATACAAACTGAACCAAGCGGTGTCGTTAGGGCAGCCCCAATTGCATAACCATTCCAAGCAGTCGCTTAAGGCAGCCAAATTTTAAGGTCTCTGTATTCGTACGGGGTGGCTCAGTCGGTAGCGTGCCAGGCTCGTAATCTGCAGTTCCCAGGTTCGAGTCCCAGCTGGGTCAGCGTTGAGACTTATCTTCGCAAAACACCCGGCCCAAGGTCAGTAGGGGACACCGATGGACTTGGAAAAGCCGCCGTCCGTCGGATGGGACGTTAAGCCGTGGCCCCGTATGCGGGAGAGTCATACCCTGTGCACGTTAAAGAACATGCTGGATGGCCTTGACGGGAGGCTACCATCTGTCTCCCAACAGCTCTTCCAGTGGGTCCCCTCCCCCAACCTTCTCTGAGCCTTCGGGGTCCATGTGACCTGGCCATTTAGCCCTTGGTGTGCAAAAAAGTGCCGCTCAGAGGTAAAACAACCCAACTCAACCCAACCTGCATTCGTATTTGGATGAGTTTGCTCGATTCCCAATTCAAAATAAAAGTTCAGTGAAAGTCCTCAGGTTTTTGTCTTACTTTTAGAGCAGAATGATTTTAAAACCTTTGGACTAATGGTTTAGATGACATTTTATTTCAGATGTGGGGGAAGAAAACTATAATCAGTTAGCGCCACAAACGAAACACAAATTAATAATAATATCAGAAATACTCGAGTACTATTCGACTTAGAGGAGACGTGAGGCCGAAAGTGCAACTACTCTTGCTAGTGTGAACGTTGAGAGGTGGTGGAGACGTTGGCAGAGAGAAAAGTGAGCGGTCATGTCTTTGAGTGCTCTAGGATCTAGTTCACTTTTAGGTAACATTTTGCCTAACAACCGTAGGCAATTTCCGGATAAAACCCCGGTGGAGCCTCATGTACGCAGGTTAGTTTAGGCCCAGCTTTTACTTTAAAATGTTAGCATTTTAGTTAGTGTGTGGAGATATCTTCCATATATTGTGCACACTTAGAGAGGTAGTCTCTGAAAACTGATCAATATTAGGATACTACCTTAGTTGTGAAGATTTTGGACTCTCCTGCATTTAACTGAAAAATCTTATTTGTCAGTTTCGTGATACATACTTTGACCGTTACTTACAAATTGTGTCTTCTTTTTCCTACGTGATCTTTCTTGGGATTATTATTATCCTGAATTTTATGTGCGTTAACAATTCTCGGAAGAGGTATTTCTAGTGCTGAGTTTTGAATGTAATTTCATACTTGCTTCTAGCACAATTGCGATAGTTGTGTTGTTTACTAAACGAACTTTACTTTAGTAAAAGTGGTATAAACTTAGTTCTGATCTGGTAAATTAATCTGTTCAAGTTATCTAATATTAAATTTAATTAACTTTGCATTTGTTCTATAATACTTTTGGCTAAATTGAACTTTTAATGAAAGCCTTGATATGATTGAATCTGAAGAGATTGAAACTCTTCCTGAGGACAGACGAGAAGGTATTCTTCTGCTTCCGAGTGAATTGGACCACACGGAAAGCTATACCAACCAAGCGATTTCTGAAATTTCTTTCACTGACTATAATGCACGAATTTGTGTATTTCTCATGGATAAAAACAAATTGCTAAATGATATAAATGACACTATAGATAAAATCCCAGTACTAAGAGAGTTTCATGAACTTCCACCAGACATACATACTCATTATAATAAAACAATTTTGAACAAATTCTACATTGAAAAAGAAATCAATAAACATGAATGTTCTGACACTGTCTCAGAATCATTAATGAATCTGAAAACATGACATTAAACATCACTTTTAAACAAACCAGTGAAGGTAATCAGCATATTGAATTAAATCCTATGACAAATACTGACATAAATATTCAAAGTGAAAATCAAACAGAAGAAATTTTTGAAATGACAAATTCTGAATTAAACAAGCTAAGCTAGAAAAGGAATGAATACAACCGTGTTACCCCCCCACATTAAACGAGAACACTTTTATTTCTAAAACCCGATTTTCTGTATTGGAAGAAGAAAACCTGAATTCTGTTGAATCAGACATGGAAGGGACACCGGTGGGATCTATAGAAGGAAGGAAAAAAAAGGGAAAAATTCCTCCTATCGTACTTCAATCACCCAAGAATTGGACCTCCACCCATAAAGAATTAATTAAGCTTGCAGTTGAAAGTTTCACTGCAAAAAGCTCAGGTGACTCCATTCGAATACAAACACGATGCACAGATGATTTTCGTGCATTTGTAAAATTTGTTGACTTGAATAAGTTTCAATTTGACACTCATAAACTTTCAAATGACAAAAATCTGAAAGTTGTGCTAAAAAAACTCTCACTAGATTTAAGCACTAAAGAAATTCATGATGAACTAGCCGGACTAGGTTTTAATATGATAAAAATATCACAGCTTCGACAAGATAAAGATAAAACTTTAATCCCAGTTTTCCTCATTGAATTACCTAAAAATGATGCTAATAAGAAAGTTTTTAACATTTCTGATCTATTTCACGTAAAGATAAAAATTGAAAACTATAAAGCGAAAAAGAGCCCAATCCAGTGCCACCGGTGCCAGCGGTATGGACACTCCCAAAGCGGTTGTTATAACCTTCCAAGATGCGTAAAATGTGCTGGCGAACACCTCACTCAAAATTGTATCAGACAAAAAGCAGACTCTCCACCTAGGTGTGCTAATTGTGGCATGGGTCATACTGCTAATTATAAGGGCTGTTCCTACTACCCTAAAAAAGAAAAATCTCCTACTGCCAGAAGTAAAGCAACAATTATATCTGAACCAGTACACACCAGCAGACCTGTTTCGTCACACACTTCACATGCAAGTGTGGCTGCTAATAATAAAAATACAACTCCACCACACACACTTCACATGCAAGTGTGGCTGCTAATAATAAAAATACAACTCCACCACTTAATAAAGAAAAATTGGCACCCACAAAGAAACCTTCTACCTCATTGCCTTCCACCCAAACATCCCGTGGCATTGAACAATATGATGCAACAATTTTTTATGATCTTCGGGAGCTCTTCCTAATTTTTAAAAACTCAAATATTTCTGGAGTCCTACTTACGGTAAAAACTCTTATCAATGACTACCAAAATGCACAGGGCCTTATGGGCAAAATCACGGTAAGACAAAAAGCCTTCAGTTATTTGTTTTCATTTCTATCATGCCATGGAGCCAACCCTTAAGAAAAATTATATTCAAATTTTCTTCTGGAACTGCAATGGTATTCTCTCGGACCTACCAGAGTTTCATCACTATTTGTATGATTCACAGGCGGATATAGTTCTCTTAGGAGAAACTCACCTGCGTACATCTGACATTTTGAAATTTCCTAATTTCGATCTATATAGAACTGATCGTTTGCACAATGGCGGAGGTGGAACTGCTGTAATTTTCAACCGGTCAATAAAAACATCATGTCTTACCAAATGCTAATTTTCCTACTTTGGAAGCTAGTGCTATTGCAATCTGTATCGATAACTTTGGTACTCTTAATGTGTTCTCTGTTTATAAGCCACCAAATTCGGATCTTGTCTTAGAGGACTTTAACAAAATTTTTGATAGTCATATTCCAACGATTGTTGCAGGAGACTTAAATTCCAAGAATGTGGCATGGAATTCACAAATCTGTAATAAAAATGGTAGATTGCTCCTTAATTATGCCACTGAACAGGATATCATAGTGGACGCTCCATCGGAACCAACATTCTATCCATATAACACCTTACATAAGCCTGATGTTCTGGATCTTGTCATTTATGGCAACTTCTTCCCTACTTATGAACTAAATGTACATAAGTCTTTAAATTCAGACCATTTCCCAGCCTGTCTTACTCTATTTCAGTCAGTATCCTGTGAACCTGATAAAAAGTATTTTACTAATTGGGATCTATTTAAATCCATTGTACATAAAAGAGTACTCTTTCCCTCCGAACCATTGATTACTCAATTACTAAATTTACTGACTTATTACTTGACTCCAAAAGAGAAACCAGCACAAAATTAATCCCAGATAATAACTGTTTTCTCCTACCTTCACATCTACAATATCTTATCAATGACAAGAATAGGGTTCTACATTCCTGGCAAAGGACAAGGAACATCCTGGATAAAAAGTTATATTATTCCCTCTAGAAAGAAGTTAAGAAACGACTACAAGATTATCGTAGTCAACTTTGGAACAACAAGAATACTGACCCGGCTGGGACTCGAACCTGGGAACTACAGATTACGAGGCTGGCGCGCTACCGACTGAGCCACCCCCGCCCCTAAGTCTTTAGTGTATACGCATATTATTCCATACTCTCCATATATTCTTAAAAGTCCCAGCGGCCATCCCTATTCTTCTATTTATCTGATATCGCACATCACTAGTATCTGTTGCATAGATCCCAAAAGAATTAGAGTGAGACACTTGCTCAATAGCACAGCCATTGAAAGCAACAGAAGCACCATCTGCCTGACCAATATTCATCGCTAGTTTTTTCTCTGTTTATCACCAAACCTACTCTATTAACAGTCTCATCAACAGCCCCTAATGAACGAATTCATCTCATCAACATCAGAAGTTAACAGAACCAAAATATTTGCATAATCTAAATCAGAAATTTTGAAATCACTAGACTATTTAAGACCAAAATATTTCCCTTGAAAAGAATTTCGCATTACTTAAGCAATAACTAAACTAAAGAGAAAAGGAGACCGAATGCACCCTCCACTGACAATGCTAAACCAATCGCTGCAAGACGTACCAACTCTCACATACGACTCAGTGTTATTCTAGAGAGCTCTCATTGCACTAACTAACTTATCAGGTATTCCATATAATCTAACGATCAACCCCAAATTATGTCAGTCAACAGAGTCAAAAGCAATTTTAAAATCTATAAATATCTAGATGCTTACGCAGTATCTTGGGCATTAGTTGTTTTGACTTTGTAAATAATGATGTGGTTGGAAGAAGGTGTCATCAACCTCCTTTGAGCAGCATATTGTGCAGAGAGAGAATGCGTTGGTTTGGCAACCACAGGTTTCTGAAACTCTAAACATTTCTCAATAATTTGCCTAAGTGAAAATATTTGATCAATACATCCCGTACCACTTCTGAATCCACACTGTTCATCACGCAGTTGTCCTTCAACCAAATTCTTAATTCTATTAAGTATAATCATGCAAAGACCTTTACCTGGAACAGAAAGTAAACTAATTACCCTATAATTATCACAAGAACTGCGATCACCATTTTAAAAACATTCGGACAATGATAGCTCTAGTAAAATCCTTAGGAACAACACCTTTATCATAAAAAGTATTCAAAATTACTGTCAGCCATGTGACAAGACAAATGATCCCAGCTGTAAGCATTTCAGTGGTGATTTCGTACACCCCTGGGGATTTATACAGTTTTAATTTAGAGATATCTAACGCAACTTCGGAATGTGATATAGAGCCATCATAGAAGCCAGAAATGCATCTATTGTCATTAGAAACAGTGGGAGTAGAAATAATCACATTATTTAGAACTTCTCTGAAATGCTCAGCCCACCTAGCCATCACAGAATCTTCACCTTCAACCGCCTTGACATGTTTATCCCTCAATCCCTGTGTACCTATCTCTTCCTTCCCACATAAAACATTAATAATCTGGTACCTGATAAGTTAGTTAGTGTTTTGTTTCCCATGTTGTTGTGCTGTCTAACTGCTTCTTCTGCTTTTTCAGCCAAGCTTCCAAGCCACTGTAAACTGATCTTTTACATGTTTATTAACCTCTTTGTAATGCTTTCTTTTAGGACTAGTAGGGTGTTAATTCATATTAATTCTGCACTTCCTACTTTCAGAAATAAGTTATATAGCCTTATCACTCAAATAATTTTGTTTCCTCTGTTCCCTTTTACCCAAAAGAATACTGTTGGTTTCAAGAAAAGCTTGTTTAACCAGATCCCATCCTTTCGCAACTTCAGCAGTAAGCAAAGCACGATTTTCGTAATGACGAAGTAGCCTATCATGGTATGCTTCGGCTATATCTTGATCTTTCAGACCTTCAGTGTTGAAGGTAATTTTCTCAACCTTAGCGCAACATTTCTTAAGCTTCAGCTACAAGACACTCTTGACCAGATAATGGTCAGACCCAATTTCGGCTCTCCTGTATGATCTGGTATTCCTAACTGAACTAGACCGTTTGTTGTTAATTAAAATATAATCTATCATATTCCTGTGCAATCCATTAGATGAAACCCACATTTATTTATAAATGTCCCGATGTTTGTAGTATGTGTTAGTTTTTTGTAAACCATTAAGTTTACTTAGCTGTAGGAGACGTCCCACATTGCCATTGGAACTACCAATGACAAAAGTATCTAAAAGTGGTGCCCAAAAGTCAGAATCAGTACCAACTTCAGCCTTGAAGTCACCTAGCACAAGAGAAATATTTCCTTTCTTCACAGAATTAAATATATTCTGATGCTGTCTGTAAAACTTATCCTTTTGTTGTCATGAGTCCGCTATGGTGACGTAGTAACAGATGACATTCAAGTTTTTAATTTTTGTTTTAAATTTTGCTGTAAGAAATCTTTCATTAATGCATTTGTATCGTAGAAGAGCATCAATGGCGTGTCTGCTGAGAAGCAAATATAGATCTTGGAGATGCTTTCCATCATTCCTGCCTCAAAAGAGAAATTTAAAGTTATTTTAAGTATCACATTTTTTCCTGTCGTTCTGGTCTCTTTCAAGCCTAGATCATCTAGGTTATAGCGCTGGAATTAATGCGTGAGGTCATCAAGAGAATAATCTCTATTTAATGTCCTCACGTTCCATGTTCCTGAAGAGAGAAAATGATCAGTAGGATTTTTAAAGAAACTAGGTTTATTGAGACAGGTTGGGCCAACAATATGAAACAGCCCCCAGATCGCAGGCATGGGACAAAGACCTGTTCCTCCTCCGCTAAAGGCTGAAGTCACCGATGCTTGTAGAACGTCAGACACCACCTTTTGAAGTGAACTTTTTCGAGAGCCAAATGGCCTGTTTGAGATACATTACTTAGGATTGACGATGCCGAACTAGCAAGGTGAGGTTCAGGTACTTGCGATGGCCTCTGATGAGGATTATCCACTAGCTGATATAAGGTATCCCATGCCTCTGTTCATTTAGGGCTGGCAACCCAGAAGCAAACAGAAAACACAGGGGAAGATTCTTCCTCAACAGAAGCCCACCACTGCAGCAAGTCCAGAATCCATAATCGAGCTGAAATCCACAAACAAGTCCAGTCTAGTAGATATAAATGGTCAGCACCAGGACCCTGTGAAGTTGACTACTCCTCAGCATGGTTGAAAAAAAAAAAGAAAAAGTGGCCATAGATGACCAGATCAGTAGGCTATACTGAACTGGCAGCCCACCACTTCCGTTCCCTTCCAAAAGAGAATATCTCTTTTGAAAGGTACCAAAGGCCTACACCACGAAAAGACAGGATCGGACATTAGACGCTAGATCTGGCCGGTTCTGTGCATCATCGCTGGGAATTGGTACACAGCTATTTGTTCACTTTATGTTAGCTACCATTTACGGACCACAATGTAAAAAAAACTATAGAGACAAATTTCTGTTAACCTTTGGGGGTTCCTATGATCTGGCCACTTAATCCATTGTCTGCAAAAACGCTGGGTTGTTTTATCTCTGAGCGGCACTTTTTTTACACAATGGGCTAAATGGCCAGATCACAAGGACCCCGAAGGCTCAGAGAAGGTTGTGGGAGGGAACCCACTGCAACAGCTCTTGGGAGACAGATGGTAGTCTCCCGCCAAGGCTATCCAGTGTGTTTTTTAACATGCACAGTGTATGGCTCTCCCACACACAGGGCCACGGCTTAACGTTCCATCCGATGGGCGGCGGCCTTTCCAAGCCCATCGGTGTCCCCTATTGACCGTGGGCAGGGCGGCTGCAAAAACGCGCCACTCAGAAGTAAAAAATCCCACCCGTTACTTTTTATTCCGGATTTAATTTTTTACAAATCACAAGAGGACAAATGTAATAAATTTAAAAATGAAGTTGTAACATACTGAAAAGAAATATAGAGAGAAGTTATAACATGATGAAAAGAGTTAAAAAGAATTTGTAACATTATGAAACACAATGCTTATAACAATACTGAAACGTGATGCTTATATCAATATCAAAACATGATGCACATGACAATACTGAAATATAATGTTTATAACAATATCTATTATCAATTCTATCTTATATCATCTTTTTTGCACACAATGGTCTAAGTGGCCTGCTCACAAAATCCCGATGGCTCAGAGGAAGTTAGCGGAGGGGATCCATCGGAATACCATTTCGGAGAGAGATGGTAGCCTCCCATCAAGGCCATCCATCGTGTTCTTTAACGTTCACAGGGTATGGTTGTCCCACATCAGGAACCACGACTTAACCACGGCGGCCCTTCCAAGTTCACTGGTGTCTGGTACTGTCCTGGGACGGGAGACGAGTTTTTCGGAGATAAATCTCAACGTGACCCAGTTGGGACTCGAACCTGGCGGACTGTGCACATTCCAAACCCAACGGAGGGAGATATGTTAAAACTACTGTTTTCATAAACATAATAGCAAACTGAGAAACAAATGAACAAAATGGCCAATGACGAGTGAAAAAAACATTACAAAGATAGGAAAAAAAAAGACGAAAGTGTTCTCTGGTTTAATATTCATCCCTCTCTTTTAGGGAAAGAAAGAAATGGGCATATTTTGAAGTACCGTATACCCCTCCCCAAGTCAGAAGTTAACCAAAAAACGAAATTGCCTCGTTCAATCAATCAAACTTTTCAAACCATTTTGTACCGACCAGAGTTCCTCGGATACAGTGTGACAAGAATATTTAACTTTATAGAAAAATAAAAATATGATTTAAGTTACCAACAAAGTGTTTAAGGACTAGGAAAAATTTATTACTTTTTTTTGGAAAACATTACTTATTACTTAACATATTATAACGTTTATTAATTAACGTATGAGGTATACGTTTATTACATTTTACATATTTTTTCAAAATAAATTAATGAATTTAATTTCGGATACGAATGTTTAGTTTTTGAAGCTTTTACTTCAACAAAGAATCTCGTGTTTAATTAGCTCGTGCTTAATTCGAATAACTTCAATATTCACGGATGTTAGTGCTCTTGACCCAACAAACTGAAAAAAGACTTTATCACGCATAATCAAGAAGATATTAGTTTTATGCATTCCTTCTTTCAAATTTATTGGTGGCAACAGATATTTTGAATAATTTTCAACAGTTGATGTTAAGTTTGTGGGGATTTTGAAAAGTTTAAACTCCCCATCCCCACCCAATTTCGGTTGCCACCAGGATTTCGCACATAGCCTACGTTCTTCCACTTAGTGAATAAAACGTTCATGCAAAGTTTGCAGATGGTAGCTCCCTTGGATTGGTTTTTTTATCTCTGAGCGGCATTTTTTGCACACCATGGGTTAAATGGCCAAGTCACAAGGACTCCGAAGGTTTAGAGAAGGTTGGGGGTAGGGACCCACTGGAACAGCTGTTGGGAGCCAGATGGTGGCCTCCCTTTAATTCCATCCAGCCTGTTATTTAACGTGCACAGGGTATAGGGCACACGGGACCACAGCTTAACGTCCTATTCGTCGGAAAGCGGCCTTTCCATGTCCATTGGTTTCTACTGACCGTGGGTAGGGTGCGGATTTATTTGCAGAGATAAATCTCAACGCAGACGTAGCTGGGACTCGAATCTGGGAACTGCAGATTACGAACCTGGCGCGCTTTTGACTGAGCCACCACCACCACCACCATCACCCCCGCCCACCGCTGCAAGGAGCCATCGGATGGATGTCTGACCTCACCACATCTTCTAACACATGGAGGCAGAACCTAATATCCCATCTAACGAACGGGGCAGAATATATAATCCCATGAAACACACTGGATCAGAGCCCTCCACATCTTCAAACACACTGAGGCAGAGCTTAACATCCAATCTAATACCTGCGTTACAGAGCTTAACTTCCCACCTAACACACGGGGGCAGAGGTTAACTTTTCATCTAATTCACGGTTGCAGAGTTTAACTTCCCATCAAACGCACGGGAAGCAGAGCCCACCATATGTTCTAACACATGAAGTCAGATGTTAACTTACTACCTAATACAGGGTTGCAGAGTTTAACTTCCCATCTGAATCACGAAGTCGGAGATCACCACATCTTATAACTCATGGTGGCAGGGCTTAATGTCCCATCTAATACACGGTTGCAGAGATTAACGTCACGTGGGCAGATATCACCACATCTTCTAACACAGAGATACAGAGCTTAGTATCCCAATTAAAACACCGTTGCTGAGCTTAACATCCCATGTAACACAAAGAGGCAGAGCTGACAACATCTTCTAATTCACGGCGAATAGCTTAACATCCAATCTAACACATGGTTGCAGAGCTTAACGTCCCATATAATACACGCAGCAGACCTCACCACATCTAACACACTAAGGCAGAGCTTACTATCGCATGTAACACACAGGTGGTGATCTTAACATCCCATCTGAAGCAGGTGGGCAGAGTTCACCACATCTTCTAACACATAGAGGCAGAGAATAACATCCGATCTAACAGACGAGTTTCCTAGCTTAATGTCCATTCTAACTCATGGGGGCAGAGCCCACCACATCTTCTAACACACGGAGGAAAAGCTTAACAACCCATCTAACACACGGTTGCTGAGTTTAACGATCCATGTAACGCAAGAGGGTAGAGCACACTACATCTTCTAACACACGGAGTAAGAGCTTATTATCCCATTTCATACATGGTTACAGAACGTAACATCCCATCTAATGCATGGGGGGCAGACTTCACCATATTTTCGAAACACACGGAGGCAGAGCTTGCTATTCCATCTAACAGACGGTTGCGGAACTTAAAGTCCCAGGTAACGCATGGGGGCAGATCTCATGATATATTCAAAGAGAGGAGGCAGAACTTAACATCCGATCTAATACACGGTTGTAGAGCTTAACGTTCAATGTAACACAAGGGGGCAGACCTCACCACATCTTCTAACACACGGAGGCAGAGCTTAATATCCCATCTAACACACGGTTGTAGAGCTTAACGTCCCATCCAATGCATGGGGGCAGAACCCTCCTCATCTTCTAACAATGGAGGCAGATCTTAACATCCCATCTAACACACGGTTCTAGAGCTTGACGTCCCATCCAATGCATGGAGGCAGAACTCTCCACATCTTCTAACAATAGAGGCAGAGCTTAACATCACATCTAACACACTGGTTGCAGAGCTTAACGTCCCATCTAACGCATTGAGGCAGATCTCACCACATCTTCTAACACGGAGGCAGAGCTATTCATACGGGTAACATGGCCAAACCAACGCAGTCTTTCTCTGCACAATATGCTGCTCAAAGGAGTTTGCGACTCCTTTGCCTAACCTCATCATTAGTTACAAAGTTAAACCACTTAGTGACTAAGATATTCATAAACATCTGGAATCAAAGGCATGAAGTTTCTTGTCATCCTGTTTACAAAAGGTCCCTGTTTCGTTACCATAACTAAACTTAGAAAGAACCAAATTATTATAGAGCCTAATTTTAGTCTTTATGCCTGTACGCCTATTATTGAATACACTCCATAGATTCTTAAAAATTCCAGCAGTAATTCCTATTCTGATAATTGAAGTGAGACACTTGCTCAATAGCACAGCCATTGAAAGCAATTGACGCATCATCTGCTTGACCAATTTTCATCACATTAGTTTCCTGTATGTCACCAAAAATACCCTATTACCAGTCTCATCAACAGCCCTAATGAAAGAATTCATCTCATCAACATCAGTAGCCAACAGGGCCAAATCATCTGCATAATCTAAATCAGAAATTTTGAAATATCTAGACAATCTAAGGCGAAAACCTTTCCCTTGCAAAGAATTTCGCATTACATAATCCAATAACTAAACTAAAGAGAAAAGGAGACAAAATGCACCCTTGTCTAACTCCACTGGCAATGCTAAACCAATCCCTGCAAGACGTACCAAATCTCTCACTCGACTCAATGTTATTATAGAGAGCTCTCATTACACTAACTTGTCAGGTATTCCATATAATCTAAGAATCAACCACAAATTATGTTGATCAACAGAGTCAAAAATCTTTTTAAAATTTATATAGTTAACAACCACAGGTCAGTCATTAGCGCGTCAGAATCGTATTCTGCAGTTCCCAAGTTCGAGTCCCAGCTGGGTCAGCGTGGAGATTTATCTCCGCAAAACTCCGCGCCCTCCCACGGTCATTAGGGAACACAATGGGCTTAGGAAGCCCGCCGTCCGTCTGATGTGACATTTAGTCGTTTCCCTGTGTACGAAGAGTCATTCTCAGTGCACGTTTAAAATCACGTTTGATGGCCTTGACGGAAGGCTACCATCTGTCTCCCAACAGCTGTTTCAGTGGGTCTCCTCCCCAACCTCTGAGCCTTCGGGGTCCTTGTGACCTGGCCACTTAGCGCACAGTGCGCAAAAAAGGGCCGCTCAGAGGTAAAACAACTCAACCCTCCTAAAAAATCCTTGAAGATACTGTCCCCGGCCGTGGCAGGAGTGGTCATTACGCTAATCCGGCCCTGTCGAGGCCATACCGGAAATCCAGGGAAGGATTTTCCCATTCCTGGGTAGTATGTCTGTCGAATATATCGCGAATTATATTCAGAACTAAGTAACGTCTTCAGTTTTATGGAGAAATGTGTCGAAGATACATTTCAGAATGGATCAAACCTTACTCTACAATGTTTCACATAAATGGAACGGCGAGTATTCATCAAAGAATTTCTTGTCCAATCGTGGCCTATTACACTTAACCACGAAAGCCGATGAAATGCAGAATGTGAAGAATAAAAATGCATCAATTCGCATCACGTTATGATTGGGTCGTTTTATCTTTTAGATGTATGTTTTAGCAATATGGGATGGCAATATGGAATATCGTGGACATGAGGTAAGGAGAGACGTACTATTCCGAGCCACTTCATAGAGGGAGTTTAATTAGTTCACTTAATTAGTATTCACCATTATCTCTAATCATTCATATCTGATGAGTTGGAAATATGTACAGAGATCTCTTTACCAACCGGAAAACTCGGCGAGAGGATATTTAATCCTTTCCTAACTAACTGATTCACACAGAAACACCTCCTGGTTTTCGGATAAACGTACCTTGGTTCACACAGAACCGCCACCTGGTTCTCAGAGTACCGAACCTTGGTTCACAAAGAACTGCCTCCTGGTTCACACAGAACCAAACCATGGTTCACATAGAAACGAACCCCTGGTTCACACAGAACCAAACCGTTCACACAGAATTGTACCTTGGTTCACACTGAACCAAACCCTGTTCATTTAGGGTTCTTTTTGAGAAAGAGCTACGCCCCTTTGATGCGCTTAACAAACTTCTTTCCTGTTTGCGAGCAACACTCAGTCTGAAGTTTATTGTTTACTCTCTCCTCTCCATGATCCTCACTAGATCCTCCGGCTAGTGACGGCAGAGGATTAAAAGCGCTTTCGCTCACCTATTCTAGCATGTGGAAAACAGTCTAGTTCAGTCCAAATAACAACTCATGAGCCACATTCGTATTTTGGACACTTCAGAAAATATATAATGATATCAGAATAATATGACCACTCATGGAATCAAAGTGTACCCGCCCAGACACGTCACAGAGTGCACATGATAAGGTCGACCACATGGAGATATAAGCAGCCGGCAGGGACAGATGAGTGATAGTAAGTAATGTGAGCACAATGGGCAGAGGTATTGATTTGACGGACGTTCGTAAAGGAATGATCATCGGCTACCGCGCCAAGGGAGGAAGCATCTCGGAAACAGCAGATTTCATGGGCTGTTCGCGAGGTGCTGTAGTAAGGGTATACCAAGAGTGGACCGCTGGCACACTGAGTACCTCCAGATATTGCGTAACTGTGGAGCTCCAAAGGCCATCGACCCCAGAGGAGAATGTCGCGGCATTCGATTGTTAAAGGCCAATCGACGCGCAACAACGCAGCAATTGACCACTCAAATGAACGCTGGGGACCCAGATAAGTGTCCTCGATAACAGTAGAGTGTTACGCATGGGTTTCTGGAGTCGACGCTGAGTAAAGGTGCCCATATTAGCCATGGTCCATCGGCAACGATGCCTGCAGTTTGCATGGGACTACCGTGATTGGACAGTGGAAGAGAGGAAAAATGTTGCCTTCTCCGACGAATCGAGGTTTCTACTCCACAAAAATGACGGGCGATGGAGGATACAGCGTTAGACACAGGAGAACCAACACCCGGACACACTTGGTCAAGTACAGACTGGCTGTGGCAATATGCATGTCTGGGGGATGTTTTCCTGGTATGACCTGGGACCGATGGTACCACTGGATGGGTCTCTGAACCCCAAAGGCTTCCTGTCCATCTTTGCTGACAACATGCATCTCTACATTTTTAATGTTTACCCTTGCGGTGAGGTGTCTACCAATAGGAGAATGCGCCCTACCATGTCGCGAAGGTGGTGCGTGACTGGTTCCAGGAACACGACAGCGATGTCTCCGTTATCCCTTGGCTGGAGAAATTGCCCGACTTCAATCCCATAGAGCACTTGTGGGACCATTTGGAACAACAGGTTCGGCGTGCGGACCCACAACCACGTCATCACCGGAATCTCCCTGCTCTGCCAGAGTCCGAACGGGCATGTGTGCCACTGGCAACCTTCCAGGGCCTCATTTACGTCCATGCCACGCCATCTCGCCTCTGGGTCAAGGGTAGCTTTTCCTATTATTAGGTAGGTGGTCATATTATTCTGATACGACTGTGTACATAGATTTTCTTCCTTTCCGAGGCCCAAAACTAGGGGATTGGCTTATACACGAGGTCGAATACTACTCGAGTATTTGTGATATTATTATTAATTTGTTTTTCTTTTGTGGCGCTAACTGATTATAATTTTCTTCCCCCACATCTGAAATAAAATGTCATCTAATCCATTAGTCCAAAGGATTTAAAATCATTCTGCTCAAAGTGCAATGTGAAGACCTCAGGACTTTCACTGAACTTTTATTTTGAATTGGGATTCGAGCAAACTCATCAAAATACGAATACAGAGCACTTAAAATTAGGCTACCTTAAGCGACTGCTTGGAATGGATATGCATTGGGGCTGCCCTAACGGCAGGGCTTGGTTCAGTTTGTATCGAGCCAAATTGGTAATCTGCAGTTCCTAGGTTGAAGTCCCAACTGTTCCACAGCAATGAGTAAGTGGAGTGCGATGGGCTTGGAGAAGCCGCCTTCCGTAGTATGGAAGGTTAAAACAATAAAATAAATGCTGGATGCAAATGGATACACTTGGTGTCCTTGTGACCTGTTTATTTAGCCCGTTGTTTGCATAAAACAAAACTGTTTGCTAACTCAGCAAGTAATTTAGCTAGTGCTGCCATCTATGGATAAGCGGATAAAATAATAATGTATCCAAACACTGGAGTGATGCCATATCACTTATTTCATCGTTTTTTCCGCTGGAAGGAGGGTTGGGTTGTTTTACCTCTGAGCGGCCCTTTTTTGCACACCATGGCCAGGTCACATGGAATTCGAAGGCTCAGAGAAAGTTGGGGGAGGGGAACCACTGGACAGCTGTTGGGAGACAGATGGTAGCCTCCCGTCAAGGCTATCCACCGTGTTCTTTAACGTGCACAAGGTATAGCTTTCTCACACGTGGGACCACGGCTTAACGTCCCATTCGACGGACGGCGCCCTTTCCAAGGCCATCGGTGTCCCCTATTGAGCGTGGTCAGTGCGGGGAGTTTTGCGGAGATAAATCTCAACGCTGTCCCAGCTGGGACTCGAACCTGGGAACTGAAGATTACGAGCCAGGAGCGCTACCGACTGAGCTACCTCCCCTACCCCCACTGGAAGGAGCCATCGGATGGATGTCTGATGACTTCGAATCACAATTAGGATTAGGATCTGTGATTGTTAGCTTGCTAGGTGAGACAGAGACGAATTAAGGGTGCCATAAGCCACTCTCTCCCATTGACATATGCAGAAATAAACATGGTTCAAATGTTTCTGATAATCTTCTCATTTATTCGAAAGCAAAGCCCAGTCACCAATATTCGTAGTTAAGATGTACTCTCTCTAAACGACTGTAACAGGTATACTGTTTGAATTAAATTTTGATGCTAGAAAAATTTTTACATTTTGGTGAAATAAAGATTGCAATAGAATAACCTAGAAGTGGAGTAGTAATTCCTGTTATCTCAAATTATCATGGAAATCAAATAAAGTGCCGGTCCTTATGAAAAACCCCCCCAAAAAAAATCTGGAAAAAATTTTTTTATTTGTTTCCTTATTTTAGGAATTTGAAGCAGAACATTTCAAATATTTTCGTCCATTTTTTTCTGAATAATGTCCTGAATAATGTCAGTTAACTGTCTGTTTTTAAGTGCTCAGCTCCAGTTAAAGATTTTTAGTTTACATCTTATATATATATACACTATGTTGAAAAAACTGTCCTGACACTTTCGTGTCACGTGAATGGAAAGCCACTTTCAAAGCTCTCTAACACTAAAAATAAACCTTTTACGCAAAAACTGTTATTGGCGATAAATTCTAGATGTCACTGTTAACTCTCTTAACAAATTTTCCGTAATATTAGTTTAATATTTTAAGAATGAATGGAAGCTGAATCATTTATCTTAAATTTTTGACACTTGTGAAACAATACTTCAAGAGATAAAACACAACTCTTGTAATAATTTGTTCACTAACATAAATTAAATATCAGAAGTTTTTATGATGATTTTTTAAGATTTCATCAATTTGGAGGCAATGAGCCTCTGTCGTCTGCGGTTAAATGATCCCGCTTCAATGACTCTTTAAATATTGAACGAAGATTGTTGAAAATTGACACTGTTGATGGGGAGTTAACGTCCCACCTAACACATGGGGGCAGCACGTATCGTCCCATCTGAAACATTGGGACAGAGCTTATCATCCCATGAAACACAAGGGGTCAGCGCTCACCACATCTTCTAACACACGGAGGTAGAGCTTAACATCCAATCAGAAACCCGGGTTGCAGAGCTGAACTTCCCATCTAACACATTTGGTCAGAGCCCACCACATCCTCTAACACATGGAGGAAGATCTTAACTTCCCATCTAATACAGGGTTACAGAGCTTAATGTACCATTTAATGCACGTGCTAATACGTGCATCTAATACGATCTCGCGACATTTTCTAACACACTGATACAGCGCTTAGTATCCCATTTAAAACACGGTTGTGAGCTTAAAGTCCCATGTAAGACACAGAGGAAGAACTTACAACATCTTCTAACTCACGGCGTAAAATTAAATGTCCCATCTAATACACTGTTGCAGAGCTTAACGTCCCATCTATCACATGGGGGCAGACCTCTCTGAGACAGAGCTTACTATCGCATCTAATACATGGTGTCAGAGCTTATCGACCCATCTAAAGTACGGAGGGCAGAGCTCACCACATCTTCTAACACGTGGAGGCACAACTTAATATCCCATCTAATACACGGATGCTGAAATTAACATCCCAGCTAATGAACGGGGCAGAACCTATCGTCCTATCTCATGCACGGGGGCAGATCTTATCAACCAAGGAAACACACGGGATAGGCACTCATCACATCTTCTAACACACTGAGGCAGAGCTTAACATTCAGTTTACACCTGGGTTGCAGAGCTTAACTTCAAACCTAACGGACGAGAGGCAGAGCCATCCACATCTAGCACATGGAGACAGATGTCAATTTCCAATGTAGGTTGCTTAACGTCCCATCTAATGCATGGGGGTAGACCTCACCATATTTTCGAAACAGACGAAGGCAGAGCTTGCTATCGCATCTAACAGACACTTGCAGAATTTAAAGTCCCATGTAACGCATGAGGACAGGCCTCCCGGTATATTCTAACAGAGGAGGCAGAGCTTAACACCCGATCTAATATACGGTTGCAGTTCTTACGATCCCATCTAGTACACGATTATAGAGCTTAACGTCCAGTGTACTTGCGTAGCCATTGGCTGCATAAGGATTTCGTATGTATATTCATATTATAGTTCTGCATGAGCAGAACTGTATCGGGAAGTATCCAAAAATATTAGTGAAGGGCTATAAATGAAAGATTGATGATTCATTTGTAATTACTTGTCTAATATCAGTTATGGTAGGTAAAAACTGATCTCAAAATTTTTAAGTACAGAAAGAAATGTTAACAATAAATAAAAAAACGAAAATAAAAAAATATTTTTTCTAATTATTTCTCAAAATAACCTAAAATTCGAATGCAAAAATAAGTTTTTAAAGAAAAGTCAATTTCTTAATAAGTTTAACGTTTGATTTAACGCACGTCAGAGCTCACCACATCTTCGAACACACTGAGGCAGAACTTAACATACTGTCTAATACGCGGCGGCCTCTCCAAGTTAATCAGTGTTTACTTTCTTGTCGAGGGCGTCGTGAGAGATGGAAATATATCTCAACTCAGGCGCAGTTGGGACTCGAACGTTAAAACTGCAGATTACAAACAGAGCACTTTGACGTCTGAGACAATATCCGCTCCCCTAAAGCAGAAGAAACAATGGGCGAAGATGCTGGAAGATACAGATCGTACACGTGTGTACGTCGTGTTGTCTTCATCAGTTCTGTTTATTGAAGACAGAAAAGTAACTTTATCAAGGAATTGACTTTTCATTAAAAACTTATTTTTGCATTCGAATTTTAGGTTATTTTGAGAAATAATTAAAAAATATTTTTTTATTTTCGTTTTTTTATTTATTGTTAACATTTCTTTCTACACTTAAAACATTTTCAGATTAGTTTTTACCTACCATAACTGATATTAGACAAGTAATTACAAATGAACCATCCATCTGTCATTGGCAGTTATTATATAATCTTTTGGTATTTCACGAAATCATTATGCACTAAGGGCTACGTAAGTCCAATCACTGTAATTTTCACATCCAGACGCGTCTCTTTTGAGCTATAGCTGCTGCATTTGGCCACTCTAGGTCGATTCTATCATCGTCCTGTTTGACATTTTCTGCCTATCGCATCCTACGTCTCCCCCTTTTTCTGATACCCATAGGTACAATGTTCAAAACGATATTTGGCAATCTGCAGCTATGCGTAGGGGCAACATGGGCAAACCAACGCAGTCTCTCTCTGCACAATATACTACTCAAAGGAGGTTGATGACTCCTTCTTCCAACCTCATCATTATTTACAAAGTTAAAACAGCTAATGCACAAGATTCTAGATGCAGTAAGCATCTTTAAGTCTTCTGCAACAATCGTTGGAATATGACTATCATAAATTTTGTTAAAGTCCTCTAAGACAAGATCCGAATTTGGTAAAAAAATAAACAGAGAACACATTAAGAGTACCAAAGTTCTGGATAGAGATTGCAATAGCAGTAACTTCCAAAGTAGTAAAATTAGCTTTTGGTAAGACATGATGTTTTATTTACCGGTTCACAATTGTAGCAGTTCCACCTCCGCCAGTAACACAAAATTAAAACTTAAGATTTAATGACCCGAAATGAACCTTTCCCAAAGCATAACTACTGTCGCAAAATATAAAATATATCTCTTACCGTACAGACAGCGAACAATAAATATCCGAACACTATGGTTGATTACAGAATTCAGAAAAAATGTCTGACAACGTTTTTTTAGAAATAAGTGATCTGGCAACCTTCGTGTCACGTTGGAATTTTGGGTAGAGAGGTAAATGGGAATTGGAAATTTTGGATAGAGAGCTGAACGGGAATTGGATATTTTGGATAGAGAGCTGAACGGGAATTGGATATTTTGGGTAGAGAGGTGAATGAGAACTGGACGTTTTGGGTAAAGAGATGAACGAGAATTGGATATTTTTGGTAGAGAGGTGAATGAGAATTTAAATTTTTGGGTAGACAGTTGAATGGGGTTTGGGATTTTTGGGTTGACAGGTGAATGGTAATTAGAATATTGGTAGAGAGGAGAATGGGAATTTGAATTTTGAGTAGAGGGGTGAATGGGAATTGGACATCTTGGTCAGAGATATGAGTGGGAATTGTATGCTTTGGCTATATAGGTGAATGGGAATTACAATTTTGGGTAAAGATGTGAATGAGAATTTGAATTCTTGGGTAGAAATGTGAATGGGGATTTGACATTTTGGTTAGAGAGTTGAATGATTCTGCATTTTGGCTAGACAAGTGGATGGGAATTGGAATTGTCGCTAGACAGGTGAATGGGAATCGAAATTTCAGGAAGAGAAATGAATGGGAAATATAATTTTGGTGTTAGAGGTAAATTGGAATTGGAATTTTTGCGTAGAGAGGCGAATGGGAATTTCAATTTTGGACACAGAGCCGAAAGAGAACTGTAATTCTAGGGAAAAAGGTCAATGGGAATCACAATTTTTGGGAGAAAGGTGAATGGGAATTGGAATTTTGAATATAATGGTTAAGAGGAATTGGAGTTTATGGGTAGAGAGGGAAACGGGAGTTTAGAATTCTAAGTAGATAAGTGAATGAGAATTTGTATTTTTGGTTAGAGAGGTGAATGGGAATTGGACATTTGGAGGAGAGAAGTCAATGAGAATTGTAAATTTTAGGTAGAGCAGTGAATGGGAGCTGGAAGTTTGGGTAGAGAGGTAAATGGAAATTGGAATTATGGGTAGGGAGCTGAATGGGATTTGGAATTTGGTGTGCAGATGTGAATTGGAATTGGAATTTTGTGTCACGTCCAAAAAACATTTGGTAAACATTAGCGCGCTTGGCTACTGATTTAAGAGACTTGGCTTCGAGCCCCGGATAAGGCATGGTTGTATGTGTTGTTTTTCTGCTGAGGTCCTGCCATCCTCTCAGATCTTCTACTTTGGCATATAAACTAACAGGCTCCTGTCAGACCTCTGTGGAAAGCAGCTGCTTGAGGGGGAATTTATTTTTTATTTAATCAATTTGCTGATCCTATTGATATATGTCTCTATTGGAACAAAAGCTAATCAGTCAGAACTGTCCCGGATCTAAAAAAAAATTCAGGTGAACAAAGGAACAAAATCGATACCGAAAAAATATAAAAGACTGGATTTCTAATGCAGTATCACGGTTCACCTTCCGTTTTAAGGGGCTTTATCAACTCTTTTGAAAAAGGCATGAAATATAATTAAGTTTAATAATTGTTTTCCCTATTACTCTCAGTAGCATTCTGAAAGGAAGAGGCCATGACCTTTTGCACCAGAAATGGCCCTGACTGAGCAAGATGTGAATTTTATATTACGTAAGAACAATTTCATTTTTCGAAATCGTATTTCAAATTGCCGTAAGTTTTTTATTTGATGAATAAAACATTTCTGTTTTTCTTTCAGAAGCCAGTCAATGCGGCATTGAACTTATGGGAGCAGGGAGCCACAAATGCCAAACTAACGACCAAGGCTTCTACTGTGATATTAAATGTATCGGGCCTGAACCAAGTTACGGTAGATACTACTGCATTCCTGGGGATGACTGGAATCCTCCTCTTCCGTACTGTGCCAAGAGAAAACAGCTGTTGTAGTAACACGAAGGATTTTGAATCCATTGGCTGTATTGATTCAGGGGGAATTGAAACAACATTTGACATACTCTCAAATGCCTTAATCTTTCATTTCAAAACGATTAATAATTTTACACATCTGAACAAACTTGGTTTGATTTCTTAACTGACATACTGCAATATGTGTATGCATCTCTCATAATATATTGTAATTGTATATATATTTGTATACATAAGATCTTTCTGAAACATGCTAATAACAGTACTCGATGATTTTGAGATTCATCTCGCAAAACTCCCCGCCCTGCCCACAGTCAGTATGGGCACCGATGGCTTGGAAAGGCCGCCATCCGTCGGATTGGACATTAAGCCGTGGTACTGTGTATGGGAGAGCCATACCTTGTGCACGTTAAAGAACACACTGGATGGCCTTGACGGGAGACTACATCTGTCTCCCAACAGCTGTTCCGATGGGTCTACTCCCCCAATCTTCTTTGATCCTTCGGGGTCCTTCTGATCTAGCCATTTAGCCCATTGCGTGCAAAACGTGCGGCTCAGAGGCGTAGTTAGGCTTTTGGCGCCCTTGGCAAATTTGTAATTCTCCGCCCTTGTTCAGTTATTGATAAAAAAATTACATTTGTTATTTATATTATATATATATTAATTGCACATAAATAATTGCAAAAGAAATTGCTATTAATTGTGAAAATAATTATTTTTAAAGTAATTTAATTATTCCTACTTTTTCGTTGGCAAAATCTTTAATAATCTCATCAAAATTAATTTTTTGAGTCAGTTCTCGCTCGATTGATAGGAAACAAAATGATGATGTACGCTCGTGTCCTGATGTTGAACTTAAACAATCCCGGGGTTTATAAACATAATAATTGTACAAATTATGAAGATACATATATAACAAAATTTTATTTTGAACGGCATGATTTGTAAAAGTAATATGAACAGTTGGAAATTGCGCCCCAAAGCTGTTTTATGGCATGCGCGGTGCGGGGAGGCTGTCCGCCCATAAAAGGAAAAAAAAAATTTTATAGGAAATAGCGAAAATTTATAATATGCTCTCTTGAAGATATGACGGTATAAACAATACGTATTAAATTCAACGAACTATGGGCGGCTAATCATTCGATTTTATTTTGCACATAAACCTCAGATATCGTGGAACGGCTCGTGACGCCTCAGCACCGCCCTGTGATTCCGGCGCCCTTGGCAACTGCCCCGATGAAAACACGTTCCTACGCCTCTGCTCAGAGGTAAAACAACCCAACCCTTTTGCGATATACACATCTTTTGACTATGCATAAGTGTCTATTGCAATATATGACTACGTTTGGAATAAAGATTGAAAGTGATATACAAACAATACCCGAAGTATTCATCTTAATTAATTTTTTAGTCCCTAAATGTCCATATGGGAACTCAAAGATTCGTTTAGCTGATTAAAACAGTGAGATAAAATGCTTTTCCGAAAATATTTTCCATCATGGGAGCATGCAATATATGCCTAATGCATATTTATACATTATACAATTAATGAATGATACTTTTATATTTACTTTCAGTTTTATTCGTTTCCTACATATTTAATTTTCAATATCTAAATCTTTTTTTTTATATTTGAATCGAAATATTGCTACAAATATTGTTAGATTATTAAATTTATGTTGGGTTGTTTTACCTGTGAGCTCCACTCTTTTTGCACAACATGGTCTAAATGGCCAGGCCACATCGACCCCGAAGGCTCAGAGAAGATTGGGGGAGGGGACCCACTGTAACAGCTGTTGGGAGACAGATGGTAGCCTCCCGTCAAGGCCATCCAGTGTGTTCTTTATCGTGCACAGAGGTGTCTCTCCCGCACACGGGGCAACGGCTTAAAGTCCCGTATGACTGACGGCGGTGTTTCCAAGTCTGTCAGTGTCCCCTACTGACCGTGCGCAGGGCGGGGATTTGTGATGAGAAAAATCTAGGAGCTGGCCCAGCTGGGACTCGAACCCGGGAACTGCAGAACACGAGTTTGGCGCGCTACAGTTTGAGCCACTCCCGCCCCTGAAAAAAAAAACGAATACTTGAACTCTATTTATAATTCTTCGCTTCCCATATTCACCACAGGCAATATGCGTTCTTCCAATTATATTGTAACTATCTGTGCAAATACGCTTGTAGATGTGTCTTATACAGACTTATCATCGTAGTAAATGAAATGCACATGGGAGCCACGAGCTTTAAAGATGCCACCATTCAGTTTCAACCCTTTTTCCTTCATTAATGGAGCGCAGGTGACTGAGTCGGTAGCGCGCCAGGCTCGTAATCTGCAGTTCCCAGGTTCCACTCTCAGCTGGGTTAGCGTGGAGATTTTTCTCCGTCAAATTGTACGCCCTACCCAAGGTCAGCAAAATGCACCGATTGGCTGGAAAGGCCGCCGTCCGTAGGATGGGACGTTATGGTGATTCCCCCTGTGCGGAAGAGCCATACTTTGTGGATATTAAAGAACAAGCTGTATTGTCTTGACCGAAGTCTACCATCAGTCTCCCAACAGTGTTCCAGTGGGTCAGCTCCCCCAATCCTTCTCTGAGCCTTTTGGGTCCTTGAGACTTGGCCATTTATCCCATTGTGTACATAAAAGTGCCACTCAGAAGTAAAACAACCCAACCTTCATTAATATTCAGATGAACATGTGTTATGATCCCTCACTTTTCCCGTGGGGGGGGGGGGAGTCATTGTACCACATTCCGCTTGGGCAGGAAGTATAAAACGTGTAATTCTGATAATATCGAAACAAATTTTTTGAGTTTTTTTTCTGGTAAATACAGGGTGTCCGAAACATAATGGGGACGTTTTAAGAACCAATAATGTACATATTTAAACTAGGAGAATGCATCTAAGGAGTCAGCTCATTGTTGCCAATGAAAACTTAATACTCTACCACCAAACTTTCAAATTTCTAACATTACCACATCATTCGCAATATTTTTGAAATTTTAAAATTTTTCCACCGTTAGAGGGCGCAGTTATAACTTTTGGGAAATTACACATTGTAATATTTCATCAGTATCTATCTAGCACAACTTTTTTTTTTAATTTATCTCTATAAATAAAGAAGTTCGATGTCTTCAGACGGACAAATAGATAACAAAGTGAAACTATTAACTCTTTGCTTTTAATTAAAAAAAGCGAAATATAAAGCAATAGTTTAACACTTTGACTGCTGTATGAATCATATATGATTCACACTAAATTTGCTCCTGGGGCCGCGTGAATCATCCGTGCTTCACATACAAATCTGTAGGGCGCGTGAAGCACGTGATTCTCACTTTCAAAGTTTGTTTTTAAGCAACAAATTTATAAAAATTATATAAACTTATATTTTATAGAATAATAATCTGTATAGAAAAGTGAAATCACTTATATATATTTGCCACTGTTGTTCCATAAAAGGATTTATACTTTTCTGTTATTGCACACCCTACTATATTTGAAGATGTTTAAGATTGTATTTTAATATATGTTGTCAATATTTTTTTCTGTGTTAATTATTACAATAACCTGGATGAGCATATGCTCTTGGGTTATTTACATTGTAATAATGTACATTTATATCAAAAATAAAAATATTTGAATTGAATTGAAAAATTGAATTGTATAGCAATTTAAGACCAATTTTAGTTGATTTAACAAGAAAAAGACATATGGCCCAAGGCCTCGAAAAATTTTTAACATTGCGGCAGTCGAAGTGTTAAGTGGAAGCGTACCTCAAATAGTTTTGAACATAATGTCTACAGTTCGTGACCCTATATATGTCAAATAGGTATTCCACTTCTTACCATACACGCTGCAGCATCTCCCTTATTTTTTATTCAGTCACTTATCTTATTATGATTTTCAACTGATTCAGGTCACGAATTTGTCCATAGAAACATAATTCTTTTACAAAGCCCCACATAAAATACACACGGCAGCGTCAAATCATGGCCCTTTGGTGGCCACAGAATTGGATGTCCCCTGCCAATTCAGCTCTCAGGAAATGTGTCTCGCAAGAAGTGGACTACCGATTGAATATATGCAGGGTCATGAACAAAACTATTTCAGGAAAGCTTTAGATTTAAATAATACTTTCTTGAATATGTATATTATTTTCCTATATACTGGTTCTCGAAACCCGACCATTATTTTTCGGCATCCTTATATTTCGAAATTATTCAGTGATACAGATAACAGTCTGCTCCACCTCACCACACGATGCAATGATTACCCAGGAGGAAAAGCTAAGTCGAAACGCAGATTCAGAGAAATGTGTGGTAAGTAACAGGGTTGGGTTGCATGTTTTACCTCTGAGCAGAACTTTTTTGCACACCATGGTCTAAATGGTCAGGTCAGAAGGACCACGAAGACTCAGACAAGATTGGGGGAGAGTACCCACTGGAACACCTGTTGGAGACAGATGGTAGACTCCCGTCAAGGCCATCCAGCGTGTTCTTTAACTAACTAACAGGGTTAGGTTGGGTTGTTTTACCTCTGAGCGGCACTTTTTTGCATACCATGGGCTAAATGGCCAGGTCACAAGGAACCGGAAAGCTCAGAGAAGGTTGGGGGAGGGGACCCACTGGAACAGCTGTTGGGAAACAGATGTTAGTCTCCCGTCAAAGTCATCCAGCGTGTTCTTTAAGTAAGCGACAAGGTTAGGTTGGGTTGTTTTACCTCTGAGCATCACTTTTTTGCATACCATGGGCTAAATAGCCAAGCCACATGGACCCCGAAGGCTCAGAGAAGGTTATGGAAGGGAACCCACTGGAACAGCTGTTGGGAGACAGATCGTAGCCTTCCGTCTGGGCCATCCACCGTGTTCTTTAAGCAGTGACAGGGTAAGGTTGGGTTTTTTTACCTCCGAGCTACACTTTTTTGCACACCATGGGCTAAATGGCCAGGTCACCAAGACCCCGAGGGCTAAGAGTAAGTTGGGGGAGGGGACCTACTGGAACAGCTCTTGGGAGATAGGTGTAGCCTCCCATCGAGGTCATCCAGCGTGTTTTTTAAGTAAATAAAAGGCTTTTGTTGGGTTGTTTTCCCTCTTAGCTGCACTATTTTTTGCACACCATGGGCTAAATGGTTAGGTCAGAAGGACCCGAAGGTTCAGAGAAGATTGGAGGAGGGAACCTCAACTTCTATCACACGGAGATAGAGATTAGCATTCTATTTCAAACAGTGTTGCTGAGCTTAACGTCCCATATAACACACGGGGGCAGAGCTCACAACATGTTACACACTGTGCAAATCTTAACATCCCATCTTATACAACGTTGAAGAGCTTAACGTCCCATCTTAAGCACGGGGGAACAATTAATCACATCTTCTAACACACTAAGGCAGAGCTTACTATCGCATCTGACACACGGTTGCAGAGCTTAACGTCCCGTCTAACGCACGGGGACCAAGTTCACCACATCTTCTAACACACAGAGACAGAGCTTAACATTCCATCCAACACACGAGTTGCAGAGCTTGACGTCCCATCTAACACACTAAGGCAGAGCTTACTATCGCATCTGACACACGGTTGCAGAGCTTAACGTCCCGTCTAACGCACGGGGACCAAGTTCACCACATCTTCTAACACACAGAGACAGAGCTTAACATTCCATCCAACACACGAGTTGCAGAGCTTGACGTCCCATCTAACACACGGGAAAGAGCTTAATATCCCATTTAATACATAGTTGCATAGCTTAACGTCCCATGTAACGCATTGGGACAGGCCTCACCACATCTTCTAACACACAGAGCAGAGCTTAATGTCCCATCTAACGCACGGGGGAAGAGTCCACATCTTCTAACACAGAGGAAGAGTTTAATATCCCATTTAATACATAGTTGCATAGCTGAACATCTCATCTAACACACGGGACAGACCTCACCACATCTTCTAACACACGGAGGCAGAGCATGGTATTCCATTTAACAAATAGTTGCATAGCTTAAACTCCTATCTAACGCACGGGAACAGAGCTCACCATATCTTCTAAAACAGGAGACAGAGCTTAACATCCTATCTAATACACGGTTGCAGAGCTTAACATCCCATCTAATACACGGTTGAAGAGCTTAACATCCCATAGAATGGGATGGAAATAGAAAAAAATTGGCATGAAAATATTGGCAAGGAATTTGGCATGAATTTTCTATGGCTTAACATCCCATAGAAATCTGTCCCCGTCCATATTTAACGCACGGGGGCAGATTTCTCCACATCTTCTAACACAGGAGACATAGTTTAACGTCCTATCTAATATACGGTTCCAGAGCTTAACATCCCATCTAATACACGGTTGCAGAGCTTAACGTCTGATTTAAGGCACGGAGGCAGAGCTCACCACAACTTCTAACACACGGAGGCAGAGCTTAACATAACATTTAAGACACGGCTGCCTTTCCAAATTAATCAGTGTTCACCTTTTGGTCTAGGGCGTCGTCAGAGAGGGCAGAAATCAATCTCAACTCAGGCGCATTTGAGCCTCGAACGTTAGAACTGCAGATTACAAACTTTGCGCTCTGCCGTCTGAGAAACTTTTCGCTGCCTAAAGAGGAAGAAACAATGGGCTGAGATGCTGGAATATACAGATCCTACACGTGTGTACGTCCTGTTGTCTTCATCAGTTCTGTTTATGACAGAGAGAAAAGTAACTTTATCAAGGAATTTACTTTTCACTAAAAAGTTATTTTTGCATTTGAATTTTAGGTTATTTTGAGAAATAATTAGAAAAAATATTTTCATATTTTCGTTTTTTATTTTTGTTGACATTTCTTTCTATACTTAAGGAAAATTTTAAGATCAGGTTTTACCTACCACAATTGATATTAGACAAGTAATTACAAATAAATCATCAGTCTTTTAATCGCCAACTATTATGGAAATAACTTAGATTTCAACAAGTTTTTCTTCATGCAGAACTGTAAGGCACAGAATATAAATAAAACCATAGAACGAAACTCTTAGGGATTCATTTAATTTATTTTTATTAATTATTAAGAAACGTTTTTTACACATTTTCTCAATATGAAATTTCTTTTGTTTTTCCTTTTTTGTGTTTTTCGACATCGTTATCAGTATTGTGATATGATGCACATGTTCATTATTTCCAACTGCATTCATTAATGAACAGCTTGACATAATTCTTTTCTGTTTGAAACACTGATTTGTTAGCTCCCTCCCTCGGCTGGAAATACTTTCCCCAGTCCACTTTCCAAAACGTTCCCGCCAAAACTTTCAACCGCACCCATAAAAGTGGCACTGAGGCCATATTGCTTAACACGGTAATATGAAAATTAATCCTGTAAAAACCGTAGTTGTCAGCCAGACAAAGAATAAAAAAGGAGAATTTTTCGGTCACAAGAGAAATTCCGAGTAACCTCTATTTGCCAGTCCGAACCTCAACAAGAATAGAAAATATCCTATAATTTATCTCATACTTATGCTAGTAATACCATGGCATAAATTAGAAAGTATTACTTTAAGAATAACAACTTTATCTAATGTGTATAGTCGCTCAAAAAACACCCGAATGCTACTGTTGATTACAGAATTCAGAAAAAATATCTGGCAACGATTTTTTTAGAAATTAGTGATCTGGAACCTTCGTGTACGTATTGCCAGATCACTAATTTCTAAAACAATCGTTGCCAGATATTTTTTCTGAATTCTCTAATGAACCATAGTGTTCAGATACTTTTTTGAGCGCATGTAGAATAATCGAAGGAATTTGGCATGATTTTTTCCTTTTTTAATATGCGGAGTTTATTTGTCTCTCCTGTTTGGGTAAAAAAGTGAAGAAAAAACGAGATAATGTTTTTGCTTTGTCGTCTGTCTATCTATGTATAGACTAACATTTTTGTTTTCAGTGACAAATTAAAAATTTGTTTTGGGTTTCAATAGGTATCGATGAAATATTACGATTCCCATTTTCCGAATCAGGGTTCAGGGTGTTGTAAATATGGTGAAATTAGCCGCCAAATGAGGGGCTCCCTACAACAGTCACAGCAGAAAAGCGAGATAGCAAATGCAGGAAAAATTGCCTCTCAGCTATCTCAAAAAAAAATAAATCAAGAGAAAGACAAGTAGAGAACATTTGACCTTGCAGAAGAGGCCAATGCACGGTTGCAGAGCTTAACATGTGGTTTAAAGCACGGAGGCAGAGCTCACCACATCTTCTAACACACGGAGGGAGAGCTTAACATACCATCTAATACACGGCGGCCTTTCCAAAATCATCAGTGTTCACTTTTTTGTCTAGGGCGTCGTCAGAGATGGCGGAAATAAATCTCAACTCAGGAGCAGTTGGGACTCGAACGTTAGAACTGCAGATTACAAACATGGCGCTCTGCCGTCTGAGAAAATTTCCGCTGCCTAAAGAGGAAGAAACAATGGGCTAAGATGCTAGAATATACAGATTCTTCACAAGTGTACGTCGTGTTGTCTTCATCAGTTCTGTTTATGACAGAAAGAAAAGTAACTTTATCAAGGAATTGACTTTTCATAAAAAATTTATTTTGGCATTTGAATTTTAAGTTATTTTCAGAAAGTATTCGAAAACCTATTTTCTTATTTTCGTTTTTTATTTACTGTTAACATTTCTTTCCATACTGAAAAAAATATTTGAAGATCAATTTTTACCTACCACAACTGATATTAGACCAGTAATTACAAATAAGCAATCAGTCATATTTTTATGAAGCGTATTACAATATTTTAAATTCTAGAGTGTTCTGTTCATTCAGAACTATTATGTACAGAATGTAAATAAAATCATAAAGCCAAACTTTTCTTAACAATTAGGGGTTGATTTAATTTATTTTTATTAATTATTATAAAATACATTTTTACACGTTTTATTAATTA
This sequence comes from Ryuthela nishihirai, assembly GCA_038380435.1. Lineage (NCBI taxonomy): Eukaryota > Metazoa > Arthropoda > Arachnida > Araneae > Heptathelidae > Ryuthela > Ryuthela nishihirai. Next base: position 3,046,006 of record JAWZYU010000031.1, on the reverse strand, counting down.
CAAATTTCTTCTTCTTTTTTCTTTTTTTTTTTGACATCCTTACCAGTATTGTGGTATGATATGCATGATTCATTTTTTGCAACTGCATTCATTAATGAACAACTTGACATAAATATTTGTTTGCTCCCACCCACCGCTGGAAATAATTTCCCCAGCCCACTTTACAAAATGTTCCTACCAAAACTTTCTACCGCACCCGTAAACGTGGCACTGAGGCCATATAGCTTAACAATGGAATATGAAAATCAATCCTGTAAAAACTGTGGTTTTCAGCCATGCATAGAATATAAAATAAGAATTTCTCGGTCGAAAGGGAAATTCCGAGTAACCTCTATTTGCCTATTCGAACCATATCAAGAATAGAAAATATTATATAATTTAATTCATGCTTATGCTAGCAAGACGATGCCACAAATTCCAAAGTATTACTTTTTTTTCCCCTTTTTCAATATGCAGAGTTGATTTGTCTCTCTTGTTTGGGTAAAAAGTTTCAGAAAAAAACGAGATAATATTTATACTTTGTCGTCTGTCTATTGTGAATACTTCAAACTTTTTTGTTTTCAGAGATGAATTAAAAATTCATTTTGGATTTCATTAGTATCGATGAAATATATACGATTCCTATTTTCCGAATCTTCCAAAAGCTATAAGTGTGCCCTCTAACGGTAGAAAAGTCTGAAAATTGCGAACTTTTAAACGAATATCACGTGACACGAAGGTTGCCAGATCAATAATTTCTAAACAAATCTTTGCCAGATATTTTTTTGAATTCTGTAATCAACCATAATGTTCGCATATTTTTTGAGTGACTGTACGTAATGAATGATACGAATGAAACGGATGATTTCCGTCTCAGAAATTATTTATTCAAAAATTGAAAATGTAAGTAAACATAACTTTTCGCACATTTTGTAGTCATTTACACTTCATTTTCATTGTACTTTTAAAAGTGGCCTTGAGTACTCTAGTACTCCATCATTGTAGTGGGTCGGGTTGTTTTATCTCTGAGCGGCACTTTTTTGCACACCATGGGCTAAATGGCCAGCTCATAATATGGACCCGAAGGCTCAGAGAAGGTTGGGGGAGGAGACCCACTGGAACAGCTGTTGGGAGACCTATGGTAGCCTCCCGTCAAGGCCATCCAGAGTGTTCTTTAACGTGCTCAGGGTATGGCTCTCCCGAACACGCGGCCACGGCTTAACGTCCCATCCGACGGACGGCGGCCTTTCCAAGCCCATCTGTGTCCCCTACTGACTGTGGGCAGTGCGGGGAATTTTGCGGAGATAAATCTTAACCCTGACCCAGCTGGGACTCGAACATGGGAACTACAGATTACGAAGCCTGGCGCGCTACCGACTAAGCCACCCCTTCCCCCATTGTAGTGGAAATAATTCGTCTGCAAAATCAGTTGTTATCATATCAAAAAATAACGAGTTATGAAAAAGAATTTACATTTGAATACCGATTAATATGTCTAGATTATAAAAATAAATAAATGTTTTACCTCTGAGCGGCATTTTGTTGCACACACTATGCTAAATGGCCAGGTCACAAGGTCCCCGAAGGCTCACAGAAGTTGGGGAAGGGGAACATACTAGACAGTATTATGTGTGGAGACAAATGGTAGCCTCTCGTCAAAGCCATCTACTGTGTTCTTTAACGTGCACAAGGTATGGCTCTCCCGCACACGGGGGATCACGGCTTAAAGTCCCATTCGAAGGATGGTGGCCTTTCCAGATTCATTGGTGTCCCCTATTGACCTAGGTAAGGCAGGGATTTTTGCAGAGATAAATCTCAATGCAAACCCAGGCGAAGCTCGGACCAGGGAACTGCAGATTACGAGTCTGGCGCGCTACCGACTGAGCAACCCCCGCCCTTCACTGTAGTGACATTATACGTTTATTATATTATTTAATATACGTATAGTTAACAACTATATGTATAGTAACTATACAACGCTAAACGTTTGGCGAACAAATGCGCATTTATAAGGTTTTCCATCGATAATATGCTATTCTATTCATAAGATAGGCAACCGCATTGCTCCCAGAGATTTCGAACATTTACGGCGGGTTTAATGCCAATCCCGCAGCTAAAGCCCAGTCTAAACTGACACACAGCGATCTGTCAATACCCGAGGAATTGCAAGAACCGAAACGTCCACCACCAATGACGTCACTGCTGACGGTTGATGGACAACTGCATGATGAACACTGTGGATTCAGAAGTGGTAGGGGATGTTATTGATTAAATATTTTCACTTGGGCAGATTCTCGAGAAATGTTTAGAGTTTCAGAAACTTGTACTTGCTTGATTTATAGATTGCAAAAAGGCTTTCGACTCTGTTGATCGACATAATTTGTGGTTGATTGTTAGATCATATGGAATACCTCGTAAGTTAGTGTAATGAGAGCTCTCTATAATAACACTGAGACGTGTGTGAGAATTGGTACGTCTTGCAGCGATTGGTTAACATTGCTAGTGGAGTAAGACAAGTGTGTGTATTTTTGTCTTCTTTTCTCTTTAGTTTAGTTATTGTTTATGTAATGCGAAATTCTTTTCAAGGGAAATATTTTGGCCCTAAATGATCTAGAGCAGGCGTGTCCAACCCGCGGGTCGCGGCCCTAGATAGCTAGTAATGCGGCGCACAGAATCGCAAAGTTTACGTGTTTACGACATAAGCTTTCAACATGATTATGCGATTTTCAGCGAATTTTTAATATCCCACTAGTTTTATGTTGCCCTTTTTTTATTTCGTAATAGAAAGCATAAGGAAATAAAAGAAGCTTTATTATTCATTAACATTAACTATATTATATATTTTATATGCGGCCCAAAACAGTTCATCTTCACTCAGTGTGGCTCAGGGAAGTCAAATCTTCACTCAATGTGGCCCAGGGAAGTTAAAATGTTGGACACGCCTGATCTATAAATTTCAAAATTTCTGATTTAGATAATGCGGATGATTTGGCCCTGTTGTCTACTGATGTTGATGAGATGAATTCGTTCATTACGGCTGTTGATGAGACTGGTAATAGAGTAGGTTTGGTGATAAACAGAGAAAAACTAAAGTGATGAAAATTGGTGAGGCAGATGGTGCTGCAGTTGCTTTCAGTGGCTGTGCTATTGAGCAAGTGTCTCAATTTAATTATCTTGGGAGCTATGTAACAGATACTGCTAAGTAGAAAAATAGGGATTGCCGCTATGACTTTTAAGAATCTATGGAGAGTGTCGAAAAATAGGCATGTACATCTAAAAACTAAAATTAGTCTGTATAATAGTTTGGGTCTTTCTAAAGTTAGTTATGGTAGTGAAACATGGACCCTTTGTAACCAGAATAACAAGAAACGTGATGCCTTTGATTCTAGATACTTACGCAGTATCTTGGGCATTAGGTGGTTTGACTTTGTAAGTAATGATGAGGTTAGAAAAAGGAATCATCAACCTCTTTTGAGCAGCATATTGTGCCGAAAGAGACTGCCTGAGTTTGGCCATGTTGCCCGTATGCATAGCTGCAGATTGGCAAACCGGATTATGAACATTGCGCCTAAACGTTTCAGAAAAAGGGGGAGACCTAGGAAACGATGGGCAGAAAATGTCAAACAAGACCTTCTAGAATTTGCCTACATTAGAGTGGCCAAATACAACAGCTGTAGCTCAAAAGAGACACGTCTGGTTGGACCTCCGTGGCGGAATGATGACTTTGTATGTTTGTATATTATAGTTCTGCATGAGATTAACTGCGTCTAGAATTTTCAGAGCACTTTTTCCTTGAAAAGTGAAGGAATAGACTTATGGTGTATTTGTAGCCACTTGTCTAATATTAGCTGTGGTAGGTAAAAACTAATCTAGAATTTTTTTAAGTATGAAAATAAATATTAACGATAAATAAAAAACGAAAATAAGAAAATATTTTTTCGAAATATTTCTCAAAATAACCTAAAATTCAAATGCAAAAATAACTTTTTTTTATAAAAAGTCAATTCCTTGATAACTTACTTTTCTCTCTGTCATAAAGAGAACAGATGAAGACAACACGACGTATAAACTTGTAGGATCTGTATACTCTAGCATCTTAGACTATTGTTTCTTCTCATTTAGACAGCGGAAATTATCTCAGACTGCAGTTTAAACGTTCCAGTTCCAAATGCGTTGCGAGTTGAGATTTATTTCCGCCATCTCTCACGATGCCCTAGACAAGAAAGTGAACACTGATGAACTTGGAAAGACCGCCGGGTATTAGATGGTATGTTAAGCTCTTTCCCCGTGTGTTAGAAGATGTGGACTGGTCTGCCGCCGTGCGTTAAATGGGATGCAGTGTCTTGGGCATTAGGTGGTTCAATTTTGTAACTAATGATGAGGTTAGCCAAAGTAGTCGGCAACCTCCTTTATGCAGCATATTGTGAAGAGAGAGTCTGCGCTGTTTTGACCATGTTGCCCATATGCATAGCTGCAGATTGCCAAAGATCATTATGAACGGTGTACCTAAGGGTATCAGAAAAAGGGAGAGACGCAGGATGCGATGGGCAGACAATATCAAACAGGACTTTGCTAGAATTGACCTAGAGTGGCCAAATGCAGCAGCTGTAGCTCAAAAGAGACACGTCTGGAAGGAACAATTACACAGTTTGGTTGGACCTCCTAGTCTTTGGTTGCATAAAGATTTTGTATGTTTGTATATTATAGTTCTGCATGAGCAGAACTGTGTCTGGAATTTTTGGACTATACACAAAAACTTTAAAATTGAAAGACTGATGCTATATTTGTAATTACTTGTCTAATATGAATTGTGGTTGGTAAAAAAAATGATCTTGAAATTTTTAAGTATGTAAAGAAATGCTAACAATAAATAAAAAAACGAATATAAGAAAATATTTTTTCGAATTATTTCTCAAAATAACCTTAAATTTGAATGCAAAAATAACTTTTTTATGAAAAGTCAGTTCCTTGATAAAGATACTTTTCTCTCTGTCATAAACAGAACTTATGAAGACAACACGACGTACACATGTCTAGCATCTGTATATTCTAGCATCTTAGCATATTGTTTCTTCCCCTTTAAGCAGAGGAAATTGTCTCAGACGGCAGAGCGCCATGTTTGTAATCTGCACTTCTAACGTTCGAGTCCCAACTGCTCCTGAGTTGAGATTTATTTCCGCCATCTGACGATGACCTAGACAAGAAAGTGAATACTGATGGACTTGGAAAGGCCGCCGTGTATTAGATGGTATGTTAAGCTCTGCCTCCGTGTGTTAGAAGATGTGGCGAGCTCTGCCCCCATGCGTTAAATGGGACGTTAAGCTCTGCAACCGTGTATTAGATAAGATAATAAGCGCTGCCTCCATATTAGAAGATGTGGTGAGGTCTGCCCAATGCGTTAGATGAGAGGTTAAGATCTGCAACAGTGTATTAAATGAAATATTATGCTCCTCCTCCGTGTGTTAAAAGATGTGGTGAGGTCTTATCTGTCCAATTGATCAATAGACAAACACGCCACCGTGACTATAGAAATCAGAAAAAAATACCTATTTTAAACGTCTTGTTTTCTCTTATTTAAGTCGTCAATATTTATCTTTTTAACCAACGATATGTTTCAAAGTATTTTTGTTTCAAATTCACTTATGTTGCTAATCTAAATAAAAACCAATTTGCACCTTTAGATGTTCATTAATTTCAATTTCATAATTACACATTAATTTGCTTTTTATCATTGTTTCAAATTTCGTTTCAATTGAATATAAATAAGATATTCACAGTAAATCTGTGCGACGTTGGTAGAACTTCTCATATTTTAATTTTCCGAACTAATTATAAAATATGGTATAAAATGAGGAAAATCCAAAAGGATTTTTTTCTGTATTTCTGTCTCTAACAAATCAATTTCTAAAGGATTTCCTTTACAGGAGAGCTCGAACGGAACTTCATCCTCTGTAAATTGAAAACATAGAGAAGACTTTAAATTCTGGAATTTTTACTATCTTCTAGTTTGAGGCAGAATGTCACGAACAACACAGTTTAGGATCGTATCCCAATAAGAACTTAAACCACAGATCAAACGGACGCAAATAGAGGAGGAGCAGATATTTGGATCATTACTTCTTAGGCTTAGAGTGGCAACACTCTAACAACCGCAAATGACAGTCCTTAAATGGCTAGAGACGAAACTCGAAAAAATCCTATCGCTTCTGGTGAATATGGAGTGATCGTTTCTTTTTTTTTCCTCTAGAGAATAAAGTTTCCAATCTTCCGGCTTTTGCACCAATACTAGAAATTCGCAATAAAGGATGAATTTGAAAATTGAAATAGAATTATTACGATCTATAAAACACGAAGATATCTTTTTATTTTTCCCTTAAAAAGTTGCGCTATCTCACATCACTACTGCTAAGTGATCAAAGGTAGATTCCAATACGAACCACTTGAACTCTACTACCAATAGTAAATGTTTAGCATAAATACACCGCTTGCCAGATTCTTCTAAATCTTGCTCATTTTCCTATACCGTTAGAGGGCGCTATTAAACTAATTTTAAATTCGGATAATGCGAATTTTTTTCATTTTGTCAATATCTATCCAACCTAAAGAAATAAAAAGTGAAGACTGCAAACGGAACGGACTATACCCCAACCATGTACTTCAAGAAACACCTTCAATAACAAACTTTGTAGAAGAACCAGGCAGATAACCAGCAGTGAGCAAACGCAGCGATAGCCCAGTGTGTGTGTGACGTCAAAAACCATTTAGCGGGTTTGTTCGTTGTAGGAGGTATTGGCCAGGCTCGTAATCTGCAGTTCCCAGGTTCGAGTCCCAATTAGGTCAGCGTTGAGATTTATATCCGCAAAATTGCCCACGGTCAGTAGAGGACGCCGATGGGCTTAAAAAGGCTGCCGTCCGTGTGTGGGAGAGAGTCATACCCAATGCACGTTAAAGAACACACTGGATGGCTTTGACGGGAGGCTATCATCTGTCTCCTAACAGCTGTTCCAGTGGGTCCCCTCCCCCAACCTTCTCTGAACCTTCTGGGTCCTTGTGACCTGGCCATTTAACCCATTGTGTGCAAAAATACCGATCAGAGGTAAAACAACCCAACGTTAAAGAACACACTGGATGGCTTTGACGGGAGGCTATCATCTGTCTCCTAACAGCTGTTCCAGTGGGTCCCCTCCCCCAACCTTCTCTGAGCCTTCTGGGTCCTTGTGACCTGGTCATTTAGCCCATTGTGTGCAAAAAAGTGCCGATCAGAGGTAAAACAACCCAACGTTAAAGAACACACTGGATGGCTTTGACGGGAGGCTATCATCTGTCTCCTAACAGCTGTTCCAGTGGGTCCCCTCCCCCAACCTTCTCTGAGCCTTCTGGGTCCTTGTGACCTGGTCATTTAGCCCATTGTGTGCAAAAAAGTGCCGCTCAGAGGTAAAACATCCCAACGTTAAAGGACACGCTGGATGGCTTTGACGGGAAGCTACCATTTGTCTCCCAACAGCTGTTCCAGTGGGTCCCCTCCCCCAACCTTCTCTGAGTCTTCGGGGTCTACGTGACCTGGCCATTTAGCCCATTGTGTGCAAAAAAGTCCCGCTCAGAGGTAAAACAACCCAACCCTGTACTGGCATGAGTATGCGACAGCCGAGAGAACTATAGAAATGGTGGTGGTGGACGGGAGAGAGGGGAAGGATAGAACGGAAATAGAACTTCGTCAAGGTCAGTCATTTTTACTCCACACTTACTCAGTTACTTTGCATCAGATCGCACATTCTTACCTACAATGCCTAACAACTTTCGTTTTGAAAGAATTTAAAAACAGGAATAGCTTGAAGAGAATTAAATGCTTCTATTTAATTAAAAATTCATTTTTTTATGAGATCATATACTGTATTTCTAGTCACTCAGCGTGCCATTGAAAATCGTTCCACGTGCCACGCTAGGCACGGGTTGGTTGGGTTGTTTTACCTCTGAGCGGCACTTTTTTGCACACCATGGGCTAAATGGCCAGGTCACATGGACCCCGAAGGCTCAGAGAAAGTTGGGGGAGGGAACCCATTAGAAGAGCTGTTGGGAGACAGATGTTAGCCTCCCGTCAAGGCCATCCAGCGTGTTCTTTAACGTGCACAGGGTATGGCTCTCCCGCATACGGGGCCACGGCTTAACGTCCCATCCGACGGACGGCGGCCTTTCCAAGCCCATCGGTGTCCCCTACTGACCGTGGGCAGGGCGGGGAAATTTTGCGGAGATAAATCTCAACGCTGACCCAGCTGGGACTCGAACCTGGGAACTACAGATTACGAGCCTGGCGCGCTACCGACTCAGTCACCCCCTCCCCCATTATAGTGGAAATAACGCCTGTTCTGGTTGATAGTCAATTGCCTGATGAGCATTAAGGATTCAAAAGTGGTAAATGTGTAGATCATATATTTTCACTCAGGCAGATTCTTGAGGAATGTTTATAGTTTCAGAAACCTTTGGTTGCTAGCTTTGTTGATTTAAAAATGCTTTTGACTATGTTGATCGTCAAAATTTGTGGTTGATTGTGCGATCGTATGGCATACCAGACAAGTCAGTTAACGTAATTAACGGTCTCTCTAATAATAACACTGAGTCGTTTGTGAGAGTTGGTAAGGCTTGTAGCAATTGGTTTAGCATTGCTTCTGGTGTTCGACAAGGAGATTATGTCTCCTTTTCCATTTAGTTTTGTGATTGTTTTTGTTATGCGAAATTCACTGCAAGGGAACGATTTTGGCCTTAAGTGGTATGGAGATACGAAAGTTTCTGATTTCGATTATGCTGATGATTTAGCCCTTTTGGCAAATGATGTTGGTGTGACGAACTCTTTCATTCGAGCTCTTGATGAGACTGGTAGTAGAGTAGGTTTGGTTATACACTGAAATACCATTGAATTAGGGATAGCAACCTAGTAACGTGTTGGACCCCTGTGGCCCCGAAAACGGCCGCCACACAACGAGGCAAGGACTCCACAAGCTTGTGTAAATGTTCCACAGGTATGGCGACCCATGCATCCTCCAGAGCTGTCCACAATTCTCTCAAGGTCGTCGCTGATAGGACACGGGCCCGAACACTCTGCTCGACAGTATCCCAAAGATTTCCGATGGGATTTAAATATGGGTTTCTATGTGGACAATTCATTATTTCAAAGTCAGCAGAATGCTCCTGCAACCGTGCAGTAGTCAACATGAACCTGTGAGATGAACAGTTGTCTTGTTGGTAGACGTTATCTCCATTGGGATGCATGATGGCCATAAATGGGTGTAAATCGAGTGTCCCATCCATGGTCAGCCATGAGTTCTACGTACCGGGATGCATTGAGAGTTGTTGGTACACATACTAAAGGTCCCACAGACGTCCAAATGAATACACCCAGGCCATCACTGAGCCACCACCAACTTGTACTGTTCCGAATTGACATGCAGGATTCATGGTGTTGGCGCCATACTCTCAGTCTTCCATCGTCATGATGAAGTTTAAATTGGTATTCATCACTCCAGGCTATGTGTTGCCAATTTTTTGATGGTCCAGTTTCGATGTTCTTTAGCCCATGTAAGGTGTTGAGCCCGGTGTCGTGCCATTTGAAGTGGGTATCAGAATACTGTTGGGTCTCTCGTAGGTCGGTAGCTCCCGAAGCCGAGACGTTGAAGTGAGCGTTGCACCGTCCATGCACTGACTTCCCAGCTGCAACCCACTTTCAGATGGGAGGTGATTTTAGATAATGTTTGGCCCCTATTGGTCCGTACGATGCGGGTCAGACAGCGAAGCCCACGATCATTCAAGTCTGGTTGTCCTTTGCAGTTTGTCTGGGAGCTTGTTTTTTTGCCGGTACGAGAAAATCTAAGTTGGTTGACAATTCGGAGATCGAGTGTCTCATCCATCGGGCACCTAAGATCTGCCCTCTGTCAAATGCATCTAAATCCCACGCCTTTCCCATTACGCTTTTGACAACGAACGCTTGGGAAGCCAAAGCTAACAACTATATATGACCAGAGTTTCAGTCAGGCATGCGCGCAAAAAAAAGGACTTGTGGTACTGAATTTGGATAACGTCTCCTATCCCTAATTCAATGGCACTTCAGTGTAACAGAAAGAAAACTAAATTGATGAATAGTGGTCAGGCACCCTGTGGTTCAGTTAATCTGAATGGTTGCACTCTTGAGAAGGTGTCTCAGTTTGATTATCTTGGGAGCTATGTAATAGATATTGGTGATGTGCGGCATGAGATTAACAGATGAATACGGATTGCTGCCGGGAATTTCAAGAATCTATGGAGAGTGTGGAGAAATTGGCGTATATACCTAAAGACTAAAATTAGACTGTATAATAGTTTGGTTCTTTCTAGGGTTAGTTATCATTCTAGGGTTAGTGAAACGTGGACGCATTCTAGGGTTAGTGAAACTTGGACATCATTTCTAGGGTTAGTGAAACTTGGACGCTTTATAAACTAGATAACAGGAAACTAGATGCTTTTGATTCTAAATGCTTACGCAGTATCTTGGGCATTAGGTGGTTAAATTTTGTAATTAACGATGAGGTTTGGAAAAGGAGTCGACAACCACGTCATCTCCCGAACCTCTGTCCTCTGCTGGGAGTCTGAATGGGCACGTGTACCTCTGGCAACCTTCCAGGACCTCATTGCGTTCATGCCACACTGTCTCGCCGCATCTGGACCAAGGATAGGTATTCCCATTATTTGGTAGGTGGTCATATTATTGTGATACGACTGTGTATAGACATTTTCTGCCTTTCAGAAGCCCAAAACTAGTGATTTATTTATTTTCGAAGTTGACTAGTACTCGAGTATTTGTGATATTATTATTAATTTGCTTTTTCTTTTGTGCCGCTAACTGATTATAATTTTCTTCCCCCACATCTGAAATAAAATGTCATCTAATCCATTAGTCCAAAGGTTTTAAAATCATTCTGCTCAAAGGTCAATGTAAAGACTTCAGGACTTTCACTGAACCTTTATTTTGAATTGGAATTCGAGCAAACTCATCTTAATACGAATACAAAACCCTTAAAATAACCCATCTAACGCACGTGATCAGATTTCACCACATCTAACACACAGATACAGAGCTTAGTATCCCATTTAAAACACGGTGTGAGCTTAACGTCCCAGGTAAAATACAGAGGCAGAGCTGACAACATCTTCTAACTCAGGGCGCACAACTTAACGTCCCGCCTAATACACGGTTACAGAACTTAACGTCCCACCTAATACACTCTTACAGAACTTAACGTCCCATCTAACATATGGGGACAGACCTCACCACATCTTCTAACACAATGAATCAGAGCTTACTATTGCATCTAATACATGGTGTCAGAGCTTAACGACCCATCTAATGCATGGGGGCAGAGCTCACCACAACTTCTAACAAACGGAGGGAGAGCTAAACATCCCATCTAATACAGGGTTGCAAAGTTTGTCGTCCCATCTAAAGCACGGGGCAGACCTAACCACATCTTTTGAACACATGGAGACAGAACTTAATATCCCATCTAATACACGGTTGCAGAGGTTAACATCCCAGCTAACGAACGGGGCAGAACTTTTCGTCCCATCTAATGCACGGGGGCAGAGCTTATCATCCCATGAAACACACGGGATCAGCGCTCATCACATCTTCTAACACACTGAGACAGAGCTCAACAGCCAATCTAACCTGGGTTGCAGAGCATAACTACCCACCTAACACATGGGGGAAGAGTCCACCACATCTTGTAATACATGGAGGCAGAGGTTAACTTCTCATCTAATTCAGGGTTACAGAGTTTAACTTCCCATCTAACGCACGGGAGGCAGAGCCCATCACATCTTCACCACATCATTGCCAAACATGAAGGCAGATGTTAACTTACCATATAGTACAGTGTTGCAGAGATTAACGTCCGATCTAAAGCACGGAGTCAGAGCTCACCACATCTTGTAACCCATGGTGGCAGGGCTTAATATCCCATCTAATACAGGGTTGCAGAGGTTAACGTCCCATCTAGCGCACGTGGGCAGATCTCACATCTTCTAGCACACAGATAGTCCCATTTAAAACACGGTTGCTTAGCTTATTGTCCCATGTAACAGAAAGGGGCAGAGTTGGCAACATCTTCTAACTCATGGCGCATAGCTTAACATCCAATCTAACACATGGTTTGCAGAGTTTAACGTCCCATATAACACACGGGAGCAGACCTCACCACATCTTCTAACACACTGAGGCAGAGCTTACTATCACATGTAACATACAAGTGCAGATTTTAACATCCCATCTAGTGGAGCGGGGGTGGCTCAGTCGGTAGCGCGCCAGACTTGTAATCTGTAGATCCCAGGTTCGAGTTCCAGCTGTGTCAGCGTTGAGATTTATCTCCGCAAAATTCCGCGCCCTGCCCACGGTCAGTAGGGGACACCGATAGGCTTGGAAAGGCCGCCGTCCGCCGGATGGGACGTTAAGCCGTGTCCCTCTGTGCGGAAGAGCCATACCCTGTGCACTTTAAAGAACACGCTGGATGGCCTTGACGGGAGGCTACCATCTGTCTCCCAACAACTGTTCCAGTGGGTCCCCTCCCCCAACCTTCTCTGAGCCTTCGGGGTCCTTGTGACCTGGCCATTTAATCCATGGTGTGCAAAAAAGTGCCACTCAGAGGTAAAACAACCCAATCCATCCCATCTGAAGCAGGGGGGCAGAGTTCACCACATCTTCTAACACACGGAGGCAGAGCTTAACATCCCACTAAATTCTCGGTTTTAGAGCATAACATCCCACCTAATACTCGGTTGCAAAGCTTAATATCCCATCTAACACACGGTTGCAGAGCTTAACGTACCATCCAATGCATGGGGGCAGATCCCTCCACATCTTCAAACACACGGAGGCAGAGCTTAACATCCCATCTAACACACGGGTTGTTGAGCAACCCGTGTGTTAGATGGGATGAACGATTTAGATGGCTAGTTAGATGGCTAGTTTAACTACCTAGTTTAACGACCCACGTATCACAAGGGGGTAGAGCACCCTACGTATTTTAACACATGGAGGAAGAGCTTATTATCCTATTTAATACGTGGTTGAAGGGCTTAACGTTCCATCTAATGCATTGGGGCAGACCTCACCATATTTTCTAAACGTACGGAGGCAGAGCTTGCTATCCCATCACGGTTGCAGAACTTAAAGTCCCATGTAACCCATGGGGGCGGACCTCACGATTTATTCTAACAGAGGAGGCAGAGCTTTAGATCTCATCTAATACACTATTATAGAGCTTAACGTCCAGTGTAACACAAGGGGGCAGACCTCACCACATCTTCTAACACACGGAGGCGGAGCTTAATATCCCATTTAATACGTGGATGCAGTGCTTAACGTCTGATTTAAAGCACGGAGGCAGAGCTCACTACATCTTCTAACACACGGAAGAAGAGCTTAACATACAATCTAATACACGGCGGCCTTTCCAAAATCGTCAGGGTTCACTTTTTTGTCTAGGGTGTCGTGAGAGATGTCGGAAATAATTCTGAACTCAGGCGCAGTTGGGACTCGAGCGTTAGAACTGCAGATTATACACATGGCGCTCTGCCGTCTGAGACAATTTCCGCTGCCTAAAGAGGAAGAAACAATGGGCTAAGATGCTGAAATATACAGATCCTAGAATTGTGTACGTCGTGTTCTCTTCATCTGTTCTGTTTATGACAGAGAGAAAAGTAACTTTATCAAGGAATTGACTTTTCATTAAAAAGTTATTTTTGCATTCAAATTTTAGGTTAGTTTGAAGAATAATTCGAAAAAATATTTCCTTTTCTTGGTTTCTATTTATTGTTAAGATCTCTTTGTACACCTAAAATATTTCATGATCAGTTTTTACCTACCATAACTGATATTACACAAGTAATTACAAAATAAAACATCAGTGTTTCATTCGCTAGCCTAAACTGTTCTTCTTTGTGCTTCTAGACACAATTCTGCTCATGCAGAATTATAATATTCATACAAGCAAAATCCTTATAACAGCCATGTGTTACAGAAGCACAACCAGACTGTTATTTCCTCATCCAGACGGTTCTCTTTTCAGTACTGCTACTGTATTTGGCAACTTGAGGCCAATTCCAGCAAAGTCCTTTTTTGACATTGTCTGCCATCGCATCCTACGTCTCCCCCTTTTTCTGTTGGGTTGTTTTATCTCTGAGCGTCACTTTTTTGCACACCATAGGCTAAATATCCAGGTCACAAGGACCCCGAAGGCTCAGAGAAGGTTGGGGGAGGGGACCCACTCTAACAGCTGTTGGGAGACAGATGGTAGCCTCCCGTCAAGGCCATCCAGCGTGTTATTTAACGTGCACAGGGTATGGATCTCCCGCACACGGGGACACGGCTTAACGTCCTATCCGACCTTTCCAAGCCCATCGGTGTCCTTTCCAAGCCCATCGGTGTCCTCTACTGACCGTGGGCAGGGTGGGGAGTTTTGCGAAGATAAGTCTCAACGCTGACTGGGAACCTCGAACCTGGGAACTCGAACCAGGAAAGAGGTTGAAGGGTTCCAGGAACTCGAACTGGAACCCTTCAACCTCGAACCTGGGAACTGCAGATTACGAACCTGGCGCGCTACCGACTGAGCCCCCCCCGCCCCTTTTTCTGATACCCTTAGCTACACTGTTCATAATGATCTTTGCCAATCCGTAGCTATGCATACGGGTAACATGGCCAATCCAACGAAGTCTCTCTCTGCACAATTTGCTCAAAGGAGCTTGATAACTTTTTTTCTGACCTCATCATTACTTACAAAGTCAAACCACCTAATGCCCAAGATACTACGCAAGCATCTAGAATCAAAGGCATCAAGTTTCTTGTTATCTTGCTTACAAAGTGTCCACGTTTCGCTACCATAACTAACCTTAGAAAGAACCAAACCAGAGAGAAAACTAACTTTACCAAGGAACTGACTTTTCATTAAAAGGTTATTTTTGCATTCGAATTTTAGGTTATTTTGAGAAACAATTCGAATAAAAAATTCTGATTTTTTTTTTTATTGTTAGCATTTCTTTCCATACTTAAAAAAATATACGATCGGTTTTTACCTATCATAAATTATATTAGAGAAGTAATTGCAAAAAAAATCAGTTTTTTTCTAATTTTGTGCAAATCACTGAAATTCCAGGAACAGTTTTGTTCATGCAGAACTATTATGTAAACAATGTAAATAAAACCATAGAGACAAAACTTCTCTTAACTCTTAGGGGTTCATTTAATTTATGTTTATTAATTATTATAAAACACATTTTTTACACGTTTTTTCAATACGATTCTTTTTTTGCATTTATCTTCTTTTTGTTTGCGACATCTTATCCGTATTATGGTATGATATGCATGACTCATTATTCGCAACTGCATTCATTAATGATTTGGTTGGTTGGTTGTTTTACCTCTGAGAGGCACTTTTTTGCACACCATGGGCTAAATGGCCAGGTCACATGGACCCCGAAGGCTCAGAGATGGTTGGGGGAGGGGACCCACTGGAACAGCTGTTGGGAGACAGATGGTAGCCTCCCGTCAAGGCCATCCAGTGTGTTCTTTAACGTGCACACGGTATGGCTCTCCCGCATACGTGACTACGGCTTAACTTCCCATCCGAAGGAAGGCGGCCTTTCCAAACCCATCGGTGTCCCCTACTGACCGTGGGCAGGGCGGGGAATTTTGCGGAGATAAATCTCAACGCTGACCCAGCTGGGACTCGAACCTGGGAACTACAGATTACGAGCCTGGCGCGCTACCGACTGAGCCACCCCCGCCCCATTCATTAATGAACAGCTTGACATAAATATTTCTGTTTGAAACACTGATTTGTTAGCTCCCTCTCGCGGCTGGAAATACTTTTCCCAGCCCACTTTCCAAAACTTTCTACCGCACCCATAAAAGTAATACGGAGGCCATATAGCTTAATACGGCAATATGAAAAGCAATTTTTTAAAAACTGTGGTTATCAGCCACGCAAAGAATAAAAAATTAGAATTTTTCGGTCAAAAGAGAAATTCCGAGTAACCTCTATTTGCCAGTCCGAACCTCAACAGGAATAAAAAATATTCCATATTTTATTTTATACTTATGCGAGCAATACTATGGCATAAATTTGAAAGTATTACTTAAAGAATAAGAACTTTATCTAATGCGTAGAATAATCATAGGAATTTGGCACGATTTATTCCTTTTTTTAATATTCGGAGTTGATTTGTTTCTTATGTTTGTGTAGAAAATTTCAGAAACAAAGAGATAATGTTTTTCCCTTGTCGGGCTGTCTATCTGTAGACATTAAACTTTTCTGTTTTTAGAGATAAATTAAAAATTTATTTTGGGTTTCAATAGGTTTCGTTGAAATATTACGTTTCACATTTTTCGAATCTCCCAAAGAGCTCTAAGTGTGCCCTCTAACTTTAGAAAAGTTTGAAAATTGAGAACTTTTAAATGAATATTGCGAGGAATGTATTTATGCTAGAAACTTTGATGGTAAAATGTGAACGTCGTGAGGTTTGAAATTCCAACAAAATGTTTCCACCTTACATCAAGGTGGGTGGGAAACGCAACTGTTTTAAGAGATAATTAGAAAATTCTTTTTCAGTTGGATTAGCACTAATGAAATATTATGTATAATTCGCAGTTTTTCCAATCCTTTTGGTGGTTTTAATTTGCATTGTTGCAGGACACTGAATATGAAAACTGCAAAACTTTTAATGGATACTACAAATGATTGATTGATTTATGAAACTGATATTTCGATGGTAGAGTGTCAAGAGATATTCCATCAACAGCAACAATCTGCCCCCTTTTCTCAGAGAGGTGAAAGAAAGCAAGTTTTTTTAATTGAAGATTAAAAGACAAATTTTTACATTTTATAAGTACTAGCAAAATGGGGCGGGGGTGGCTCAGTCGGTAGCGCGCCAGGCTCGTAATCTGTAGTTCCCAGTTTCGAGTCCCAGCTGGGTCAGCGTTGATATTTATCTCCGAAAAATTTCCTCCCTGCCCACGGTCAGTAGGGGACACCGATGGGCTTGGAAAGCCCGCCGTCCGTCGGATGGGACGTTAAGCCGTGGCCCGGGTGCGGGAGAGTCATACCCTGTGCACATTAAAGAACACGCTGGATGGCCTTGACGGAGGCTACCATCTGTCTCCCAACAGCTGTTCCAGTGGGTCCCCTCCCCCAACCTTCTCTGAGCCTTCGGGGTCCATGTGACCTGGCCATTTAGCCCATGGTGTGCAAAAAAGTGCCGCTCAGAGGTAAAACATCCCAACCCAACTAGCAAAATACTACAGTTTACATTTTCTCTATCAACCATTAGTTAGATTTAAAAGCAAATTTAACAGTAAGTTATTTGCTTTACATCTGAGTAGCATTTTTTGCACACCATGGGCTAAATGTCCAGGTCACAAGGACCCCGAAAACTCATAGAAGGTTAGGGGAGGAGAACCACTGGAACGGCTGTTGGGAGACAGATGGTAGCCTCCCGTCAAGGTTATCCAGTATGTTCTTTAACGTGCACAGGGAATAGGTCTTCCGCATATGGGGCAACGGCTTAACCTCCCGTCCGACGGACGGCGGCCTTTCCAAGCTCATCGGTGTTCCCTACTGACCATGGGCAGAGTGTGGAGTTTTGCGGAGAAAAATCTCAACGCTGACTCAGCTGGGACTCGATCCTGGGAATTGTAGAGTACGACTTTGGCGCGTTACCGACTGAGCCACTACTGCCGCTGAAAGAGTAAATACACGAAAACTTGAACTCTCTTTAGAATTCTTCGATTCCCATATTCACCACAGGCAATATGCGTTCTTCCAATTACAATGTAAGTATCTGTTCAAATACGCTTGGTAGATGTGGCTTCTACAGACATACAGTCATCGTAGTAGATGAAATGCACATGGGCCCCACGAGCTTTACGGATGTCACCATTCAGTTGCAACTTCCTTTCCTTCATTAATGGAGTGAGGGTTACTCAGTTGGTAGCGCACCAGGATCGTAATTTGCAGTTACCAGGTTCGACTCTCATCTGGGTTAGCGTAGAGATTTTTCTCCGTAAAATTGCCCCACCATGCCCATGGTCAGTAGGGGACACCGATGGGCTTGGAAAGGCCGCCGTCCGTTGGATGAGATGTTATGGTGATTCCCCCTGTGCGGGGGAGCCATACTTTGTGGATGTTAAAGAACATGCTGGATGGCCTAGATCGAAGGCTACCATCGGTCTCCCAACAGTGTTCCAGTGTATCCGCTCCCCCAACCTTCTCTAAACCTTCGGGGTCCTTGTGACTTGGTCATTTATCCCATTGTGTGCAGACAAATTGCCGCTCAGATGTAAAACAACCCAACCTTCATTAATATTCAGATGAACATGTGTTATGATCCCTCCCCTTTCCGCTGGGGAAAGAGTCATTGCACCACATTCCGCTTGGGCAGGAATTATAAAACGTATAATTCTGATAATATCGAAACAAATTCTTTGAGTTTTGTTCTGGATTGGATCGGATTGTTTTGCCTCTGAGCGGCACTTTTTTGCACACAATGGGCTAAATGGCCAGGCCACAAGAACCCCGAAGGCTCAGAGAAGGTTGGGGTAGGGGACCCACTGAAACAGGCTGTTAGAAACGGATGGTCGCCTCCCGTTAAGGCCATCCATTGTGTTCTTTAGCGTGCACAGGGTATGGCTCTCCCGCACACGGGGCCACGGCTTAAAGTCCCATCCGACGGACGGTGGCCTTTCCAAGCCCATCGGTTTCCCCTACTGACCGTGGGCAGGGCGGGGAAATTTTGCGGAGATAAATCTCAACGCTGACCTAGCTGGGACTAGAACCTGGGAACTGCAGATTACGAGCGCGCTACCGACTGAGCCACCCCCGCCCCGTTTTGTTCTGGTAAATACAGAGTGTCCGAAACATAATGACGACGTTTTTAGAATCAATATGTACGAAAAAAATATATATATTCAAAGCAGGCGAACGCATCTAAGGAGTCAGCTCGTTGTTGCCAATGGAATCTTAACATTCTACCAACAAACTTTCAAATTTCTAACATAACCACATCATTCGCAATATTTTTGAAATTTTTCCACGTTAGAGGGCGCAATTATAACATTTAGGAAATTATACATTATAATATTTCATCAGTACCTATCAAGCACAAAAAATTTTTAATTTATCACTATAAATAAAAAAAAAATAAAAAAAATTTTGATGTCTTCTGACTGACAAATAGTCAACAAAGAAAAACTATTAACTCTTTTTTTAGTCAAGAAAAGCGAAATATAAAGCAATAGTTTAAGTGTAAACGTACCTCAAATAGGTTTGAACATAATGTCTACTGTTCGTGACCCTATATGTGTCCAATAGGTATTCCACTTCTTGACATATACGTTGCAGCATCTGTCTTGTTTCTTGCTCAGCCGCTTTGTCCTATTCTGACTTTCAAATGATTCAGGTCACGAATTTGTCCATATAAACACAACTCTTTTACGAAGTCCCACATAAAATACTCACGGCGGCGTCAAATCATGGTTCTTTGTTGGCCACAGAATTGGATGTTCCCTGCCAATTCATCTGTCAGGAAATATGTATGGCAAGAACTGGAGTACCGAATGAATATATGCAGGGTCATGAACAAAATGATTTCAGGTACGCTTTAGATTAAAATAATACTTTCTTGAATATGTATATTATTTTCCTATATACTGGTTCTCAAAACCAGACCAAGGGCTTAGCATGGGGGTGGGAGGGAGGCTCCCCACAAAGTAACTCGGAGTTGGAAAAATTCGAAGCGACTTCGTAAAATCTAGGTGAATTGTGAAAATTTGTAATTTTTTTTTTGGAAAATTAAGGAGAGTTGTCAAAATTGAGGTTACTTGGCAAATCTAAGGCAGTTTGGAAAATGGAGAGACGGCAAAATTTAGAGCAGTTGGCAAAATTCGAAACCACTTATGGTGAGTTGGAAATTCTTAGGGAGTTGGCAAAATTCGGAGTGACTTAGTAAAATAGGAACAACTTCGCAAAATATTGGGAAGTTCGCAAAATTCGGAGTGACGTGGTAAAATCTTGGAGAGTTGGCAAAATTCGGAGTGATTTGGCAAAATCGTAGGGAGTTGCCAAAATTCAGGAGGGATGTGAAAATTTGGATTTTTTTTTTCTGTAAAATTATGGCGAGTTAGCAAAATCTAGGAGAGTTGGCAAAACATAGGGAGTTGGCAAAAACTAGGGGCAGTTCGCAAAATTCGGAGTGACTTGGCAAAATCGTGGAGAGTAGACAAAATTCAGGTGAGATATAAAAATTGCAATCTTTTTTTCTGTAAAATTAAAAACTTATTTTTGCATTCGAATTTTAGGCTATTTTGAGAAATAATTCGAAGCAATAATTTTTTTATTTTCGTTTTTTATTTTTTGTTAACATTTCTTTCTATATTTCGAAAATTTTGAGATCAGTTTTTACCTACCATAACTGATATTAGACAGGTAATTACAAATAAACCATCAATCTTTCATAGAAAACACGTAATGAAATAATTCGGATATTTCCCGATACAGTTCTCCTCAGGCAGAACTATAATATTCATGCATACGAAATCCTTATGCAGCCAATGGCTACGCAGGTACAGTGAACGTTGAGCTCTATAATCGTGTACTAGATGGGATCTTAAGAACTGCATCCGTGTATTAGATCGGGTGTTAAGCTCTGCCTCCTCTGTTAGAATATAGCGAGAGGCCTGACCCCATGCGTTACATGGGACTTTAAATTCTGCAATCGTCTGTTAGATGGGATAGGAAGCTCTGCCTTCGCGTGTTTAGAAAATATGGTGAGGTCTACCCCCATGCATTAGATGGGACGTTAAGCAACCTAGATGGGAAATTAATATCTGCCTCCATGTGCTAGATGTGGTTGGACCTGCCTCTCGTCCGTTAGATGGAAACTTAAGCTCTGCAACTCAGGTGTTAGATTGGATATTAAGCACTGCCTCAGTGTATTAGAAGATGTGATGAGTGCTGATCCCGTGTGTTTCATGGGATGATAAGCTCTGCCCCCGTGCATGAGATAGGACAATAAGTTCTGCCCCGTTCGTTAGATGGGATGTTAACCTCTGCAACCGTGTATTAGATAGGATATTAAGTTCTACCTCCATGTTTTAGAAGGTGTGGTGAGGTCTGCCCCCCGTGCTTTCGATGGGACGTCAAACTTTGCAACCCTGTATTAGATGGGATTTTTAGCTCTCCCTCTATTTCTTAGAAGATGTGGTGAGCTCTGCCACCATGCATTAGATGGGTCGTTAAGCTCTGACACCATGTATTAGATACGATATTAAGCTCTGTCTCAGAGTGTTAGAAGATGTGGTGAGGTCTGCCGCCATGTGATAGATGGGACGATAAGTTCTGCAACAGTATATTAGATGGGACATTAAGTTGTACGCCGTGAGTTAGAAGATGTTGTCAGCTCTGCCTCTGTGTCTTACATGGGACTTTAAACTCACAACCGTGTTTTAAATGGGATACTAAGCTCTGTATCAATGTGTTAGGAAATGTGGTGAGATCGTATTAGATGCACGTGTTAGCAAGTGTATTAGATGGGACATTAAGCTCTGTAACCCTGTATTAGATGGGAAGTTAAGCTCTTCCTCCATGTGTTAGAAGATGTGGTGGGCTCTGACCAAATGTGTTAGATGGGAAGTTAAGCTCTGCAACCCGGGTTTCAGATTGGATATTAAGCTCTACCTCCGTGTGTTAGAAGATGTGGTGAGCGCTGACCCCTTGATAAGCTCTGTTCCAATGTTTCAGATGGGACGATACGTTCTGCCCCCATGTGTTAGATGGGACGTTAACTCCCCATCAACAGTGTCAATTTTCAACAATCTTCGATCAATATTTAAAGAGTCATTGAAGCGGGATCATTTAACCGCAGACGACTGAGTCGCATTGCCTCCAAATTGATGAAATCTTAAAAAATCGTCACACAAACTTCAGATATGTAATTTATGTTAATGAACAAATTGTTACAAGAGTTGTGTTTTATCTCTTGAAGTATTTTTCCACCAGTGTCAAAAATTTAAGATAAATGATTCAGCTTCCGTTCATTCTTAAAATGTTAAACTAATATTACGGGAAAAATGTTAAGATAGTTAACAGTAACATCTAGAATTTATCGCCAATAGCAATGTTTGCATAAAAGGTTTATTTTTAATGTTAGGGAGCTTTGAAAGTGGCTTTCCATTCACATAACATGAAAGTGTCCGGACACTTTTTCCAACACAGTGTATATATATATATACATATAAGATGTAAATTGCAATCTTTAATTAGAGCTAAGCACTTAAAAGCATGCAGTTGATGTCAAGACATTATTCAGAAAAAATGGCGCTAAATATGTGAAATGTTTTACTTGAAATTGTAAAAATAGGGAAAATTTTAAAAACAAAGTCTACATTTTTTTTTTGTTTTTTGATAACAACCGTCACTTTATTTGACTTTTAGGTTCATTCGAGATAACAAGAATTATTTCTCCTCTAGTAGATAATTCTATTGCAATCGGCAATTTTTATTTCACTAGAAATGTAAAATTTAACTTAGCATCAAAATTTAATTCAAACATTACATGATTTAATTTATTCAACATTACACCTTCTACAGTCGTTTATAAAGAGTACATCTTAACTACGAACTTTGGTGACTGGGCTTTGCTTTCGAATAAATGAGAAGATTATCTAAAACATTGAATAAGGCCACCAATGTTTATTACTGGAGTATGTCAATGGGTGAGAGTGGCTTATGGCACCCTTACTTCTTCTCTTTCTCGCCTAGCAAGCTAACAATCACAGATCCTAATCCTCATTGTAATTCGTAGTCGTCAGACATCCATCCGATGGCTCCTTCCAGCGTTGGGGGGCGGGCAGTCGGTAGCGCGCCATGCTCGTAATCTGCAGTTCCCAGGTTCGAGTCCCAGCTGGGTCAGCGTTGAGATTTATCTCCGCAAAACTCCCCTCCCTGCCCACGGTCAGTAGGGGACACAAATGGGCTTGGAAAGGCCGCCGTCCGTCTGATCGGACGTTAAGCCGTGGTCTCTTATGCGGGAGAGGCATACCCTGTGCACGTTAAAGAACACACTGGATGGCGTTAATGGGAGACTACCATCCATTTCTAACAGCCTGTTTCAGTGGTTCCCCTACCCCAAACCTGTCTGAGTCTTCCGGGTCCTTGTGACCTGGCCATTTAGCCCATGGTGCAAAAAAGTGCCGCTCAGAGGTAAAACATCCCAACCTCCTTCCAGCGGAAAAAACGATGGAATAAGTGAGATGACATCACGCCAGTATTTTCAGATAATTTTATCTGCTTATCCATAGATGGCAACACTAGCTAAATTACTTGCTGAGTCAGCAAATAGTTTTGTTACCTCTGAGAGGCGTTTCTTTTTTTTGCAAACAACGGGTTAAGGGAACAGGTCACAAGGACACCAAGGGCATCCATTTGCATCCAGCATGTTTTTAATTGCTTTAACGTTCCATGCTTCTCCAAGCCCATCGCTCTCCACTTTCTCATTGCGGTGGAACAATTGGGACTTGAACCTAGGAACTGAAGATTACCAGTTTGGCTCTATACAAACTGAACCAAGCTCTGCCGTTAGGGCAGCCCCAACTGCATAACCATTCCAAGCAGTCGCTTAAGGCAGTCAAATTTTAAGGGCTTTGTATTCGTATTTGGATGAGTTTGCCTGAATCCCAATTCAAAATAAAAATTCAGTGAAAGTCCTGAGGTCTTTACTTTTCAAGCAAAGTTATTTTAAAACCTTTGGACTAATGGTTTAGGTGACATTTTAATTCAGATGTAGGGGAAGAAAAAATATAATCAGTTAGCGCCACAAAAGAAAAAGCAAATCAATAATAATATCACAAATAGTCGAGTACAAATCAACTTTGAGTATAAATCAATCCCTAGGTTTGGGCCTCTGGAAGGCAGAAAATGTATATATATATATATCATGTACAAGTCGATATTGGAAAATATGCTTTCAGAGCATGGCACATACTGACCGATTTTTTTTTATAACGAAATGAATAAACTTCGCAAAACTGTTCGATCCAAACACTAGCTTTGGTAACATATGAAAGGAATATTAACATTCATTATAAAATAAAAGACACTGTTGATGACTTACCTTAATATTAAACGATTAAGCAACTGTCTGAAATTGTTTGAAAAAATTATTTTATTAGCAATAAAATGAAAAATGCAAAACATTTTGCTCCGTGTGTAGAAACGTGACTTGACCCGTATACTACGAGGTGAAAGCATATTTTTGATTTTTGAAATATTAAAATTTCTCGATTTATATTGGAGTAACTACAGTAATAATTCTTTCTGTGTTAGGGAATTACAGACATTTTTTTAATCACTGCAAAATATCTTGGGTTTGATCTGGACTTAGCAGAACATGATATTTTATGAGAAACCCGTTCGAGCTAGGAATATATATTTTTTTAAATACCCCCGTCAAATCCTGTATACATTACAACGAACATTCCATTTCAGAATTTTTTTTAACACAGAAATTAGTGCCTTTGGTGTTGCAATGTTTGCAAAGTGTAGACCAGTGTTTAGTAAGAGAAATGGATCAGAATTGGGAAACCTTCCTACAGCTGCAATTGCTCCCTCTAAAAAAGAAAAAGGTGGAGAAAGATCAAAATTCCAAATGAATATTACAAACGATGGATTTAATACAGAAATCTAAATTTTGGTCGTGAAATGTAAAGTGACGAAGTTTCGGTGGGCAAAACTGGGTTGACCCAGGGGGGGACCCATTAGACCCTGGAGGATTTTTTTTATTAAGACAAAAATTTTTGTTTGAAGAGATAAATGAAATATACTTTTTCTTTTCGATAGTATTGATGAGATATTATGAATTGCACTTTACCGAATCTCCCAAAAGCTAAATATGCGGCCTCTACCGGTGGAAAAATAGAAAAATGCAAAATTATAAACGAATATTTCAACGATGTAGTTATGTTAAGAAATTTGAATTTCAGTGGTGGAATGTAAAGGTCAAAAAGTTTTCTCAGGTATTAAAAGGTTTCCTGTTTTCTATATCTAAAGTTTTTGTTTTATCAGGAATTTTTTTTTGAGATAAATTAAAAATTGTTTTAAGGTTGGATAACTATTGATAAG
Source organism: Ryuthela nishihirai (assembly GCA_038380435.1). Classification (NCBI taxonomy): domain Eukaryota; kingdom Metazoa; phylum Arthropoda; class Arachnida; order Araneae; family Heptathelidae; genus Ryuthela; species Ryuthela nishihirai. The sequence continues at coordinate 3,020,837 of JAWZYU010000031.1, read as the reverse complement.
CAGCCATGGGCTACCAAGGTCCAACCAGACTGTGCAATTTCGTTCTACACAGCAAGTCTGTCCTGAGCTACATCTACTGCATCTGGCCACTGCACACCAATTCTATAAGGTCCTGTTTGACATTGTCTGCCCACCGCATCCTCTTTCTGAGGCCTTTAGGTACACTGTCCATAATCCTATTCGCCAAACTATAATTATTCATACGGGCAACATGGTTAAACCAGCGGAGTCTCTCTATGCACAATATGCTGCTTAAAGGAGGTTGCAAACTCCATTGCCTAACCTCATCATTAGTTAAAAAGTTGAACCACCTAATGCCCAAGATACTGCGTAAGCATCTGGAATCAAAAGCATCTAGTTTCCTGTTATCTTGTTTACAAAGCTTCCGTGTTTCACTACCATAAATAACCCTAGAAAGAACCAAACTATTATACAGTCTAATTTTAGTCTTTAGGTATATACGCCTCCACACTCTCCATAGATTCTTAAAATCCCCAGCAGCAATCCATATTCGTCTGTTAATCTCATGCCGCACATCACCAGAATCTGCTACGTCGCTCCCAAAATAATTAAACTGACACCTGCTCAAAACTGCAACCATTCAGATCAACTGAATCACAGCCTGCCTGACCAATTTTCATCACTATAGTTTTCGCTCTGTTTATAACCAAACCTACTCTACTACCAGTTTCATCAACAGCTCGAATGAAAGAGTTCATCTCATCAACATCATTTGCCAAAAGAGATAAATCATCAGCATAATCTAAATCATAAATTTTCGTATCTCCAGCCCATTTAAGGCCAAAATCTTTCCCTTGAAGTGAATTTTGCATAACATAATCAATAACCAAACTACAGAGAAAAGGAGACAAAATGCACCCTTGGCGAACACCAGAAGTAATGCTTAACAAATTGTTACAAGCCTTACCAAATCACACACACGACTCAGTGTTATTACAGAGAGCTTTCATTATGCTAACTAACTTGTCTGGTACACCATACGATCTCACAATCAACCACAAATTATGACGATCAACAGAGTCGAAAGCCTTTTTGAAATCAACAAAGCTAGCAACCAAAGGTTTCTGAAACTCTAAACATTTCTCAAGAATCTGCCTAAGTTAAAATATCTGATCCACACATCCCCTACCACTTCTGAATCCACATTGCTCATCACGCAATTGCCTGTCAATCAGATTCTTAATTCTATTAAGCACAATCATGGAAAGAACTTTACCTGGAACAGAGAGTAGGCTGATACCCCAACAGTTATCACAAGAACTGCGATCACCTTTTTTCAAAACAGAGACAACAATAGCTCTGGTAAAATCCTTAGGAACTATGCCTTTATCATAAAAGATATTCAAATTTTCAGTCATCCAAGTGGTAATCGAAACATTCCAGCTCTAAGCATTTCCGTAGTAATTTCATCTACCCCTGGGGATTTATGTACTTTAAGTTTAGAAACAGCCAAAATAACTTCAGATTGTGTTATAGGGCCAACATTAAAGCCACCAATGCATCTATCATCATTGCAAACAATGGGAATAGAACTAACCACATTGTTTAGAATATCACTGAAATGCTCAGCCCACCTAGCCGTGACAGAATCCTCCCCGTCTATAGCCTTACCTTGCTTATCCTTCAATCCTTGTATGCCTGTTCGTTTTCTACCACACAAAACATTGACTATCTGGTACAGCTCTCTGCTGTTGTGCTGTCTAACTGCTTCCTCGGCTTTTTCAGTCAAGCCATCAAGCCAAAGATTCTTATCAGTAGCTAACTGATCATTTGCACATTTATTAAGCTCTCTGCAATGCTTTCTATTAGGACTAGTAGGCTATTATTAAGGATAATCCTGCAGTTCTTTCTTTCTAAAATAAACTCAAGTGCCTTATCACTCAGATAATTCTGCCTCCTCTGCTCCTTTTTTCCTAAAAGAGAACTGTTAGTCTCCAAAAAAAAAAAGTGTTTAAAAGGGTCCCATTCTTCCTCAAGTTCAGTAGTATGCATACCATGACTGTCGTAATGACTAAGTAACCTATCATGGTAAGCTTTGGCTATAACTGGGTCTTTCAGAGCTTCAGTATTAAAAGCAAATTTTTTAACCCTTTTAACAAGATAATGGTCAGATCCAATTTCAGCTCCCCTATATGACCTGGTATTCCTAACAGAACTGGCCCATTTGCTGTTAATTAATATATAATCAATCATATTCTTATGCAGCCCATCGGGTGAAACCCATGTGTATTTATATATGTCGTGATGTTTGTAATAAGTGTTAGTTATTCTGAATCCATTGAGAGAATCCTGTAGGAGACGTTGCCCATTGCCATTGCAGCTACCAATACCAAAAGGGCCTATTACTCCTCCACAAAGGTCAGAGTCAATACCAACTTTGGCATTGAAGTCACCAAGAACAAGGGTAATATCTCCTTTCTTGACAGAATTCAAAATATCCTGAAGTTGTTCATAAAACCTATCCTTCTCATCCTCATCGGCATCCTCAGTGGGGGCATAACAGCAGATAACATCCAAGTCTTTAACGCTTGTCTGAAATTTTGCTGCAAGAAACCTTTCATTAATGCCTCATATCCTAGAAGAGCATCACTAGCGTGTCTGCTGAGAAGCAGATCCACGTCTTGATGATGCTTATTGTCGTCCCTCCCAGAAACGAGAAATTTAAGATTATTTTTAAGAATCTGACCTTTATCTGTCCATCTGGTCTTTTGCAAGCCGAGAATATCTAAATTAAAATGTTGGAATTCTTGTGTGAGGACTTCAAGAGAAAAAGCACTGTGCAGAGTTCTCACATTCCAACTACCTATGGAGAGAAAATGGTTAGTGGGATGTTTAAAGAAACTATGTTTATTGAGAGAGGGAATGCCGACAATATCAAACAGCCCCTTAATCACAGACATGGGGCAAAGACCCGTTCCCCCACCACTAAAAGCTGAAGCCATCTGCACTGGAAGAATTTTTCCAATGTAGAATTTGACGATGGCAATAGAAGCAAAGAGTTCAGGTGCCTGCGATGACCTCTGCTCAGTATTATCCACCAGCTGATAAACATACCCTGTGAATCTATTCATTTGGGGATGTCAACCCACAAACAAAGAGAAAACACAGCGGAAGATTTTCCCTCCACAGAAGCCCACCCGTGCAGCAAAATTAGGATGTATAATCAAGCTCAGAGCCTTAATTCAGTCCAGTAGGTTTATATGGTCAGCACCAGGACCTTGTGTGGTTGACCACTCCTCAGCAGGGTAGGAAAAAAAGAAAAGTAGCCACAGATGTCCAGATCATTAGGCCACACTAATCTGGCTGCCTTCCCCTTTTTTACATTACATATTTTATTTTTTTCATTTACACAAGAGAGTATCACTTTTGAAAGGTACTAACGGTCTGCACCACGAGAAGGCGGGGTCGGACATTAGGTGCTAGGCCTGGCCGGTTCTATGCATCATCACAGGAGATTGATGCGTAGCTCTCCTTCCAGTGACTACCTAACTACCATTTACAGACCTCTCTAACGGTGGAAAAATCGAAATTCGCAAAATTTCCAGGGGTGTGGATATTATTAATTTCAAAAATTTAATAATTTTAATTTTTAATTAATTAATAAGACCCATGGTAGAGAAAATTAAACTTTTTTTAAAGAGATAACTGTTTCTCAACAGTTGTTCCCAGTGGGAACCCACTGGAACGGTTGTTGGGAGACAGATGGTAGCCTCCCGTTGAGGTCATCCAGCGTGTTCTTTAAGTAAGTGACAGGGTTAGGTTGGATTGTTTTACCTCTGAGCAGCACTTTTTGCACACCATGGGCTAAATGGCCAGGTCACATGGACCCCGAAGGGTCAGAGAAGATTAGGGGAGGGGACCCACTGGAACAGCTGTTGGGAGACAGGTGGTAGTCTCCCGTCAAGGCCATCCAGCGTGTTCTTTAACGTGCACAAGGTATGGCTCTCCCGCACACAGGGCCACGGCTTAACGTGCCATCCGACGGACGGCGGCCTTTCCAAGCCCATCGGAGTCATAAGGGCACCGAACGCTCAGAGAAGGTTGGGAGGGAGGGACCCACTGGAACAGCTGTTGGGAGACAGATGGTAGCCTCCCGTCGTGGTCATCCGGCGTGTTCTTTAAGTAAATGACAGGGTTAGGGTGGTTTGTTTTACCACTGAGCAGCACTTTCTTCCACACCATGGGCTAAATGACCAGGTCATAAGGATCCCGAATGCTCAGAGAAGGTTGGGAGAGAAGGGACCCACTGGAACAGCTGTTGAGAGACAGACGGTAGCCTCCCTTCGAGATCATCCAGCGTGTTCTTTAAGTAAGTGACATGGTTAGGTTGGGTTGTTTTACCTCTGAGCAGCACTTTTTTGCACACCATGGGCTAAATGGCCAGGTCACAATGACCCCGAAGGTTAAGACAAGATTGGAGGAGGGGACCTCAACTTTAACACACGGAGGCAGAACTTACACAACATAGTTCTACACACACACTTTTCAAACACAGTTGCTGAGCTTAACGTCCCATATAAAACACGGGGCAGAGCTCACAACATGTAACACACGGTACAGATCTTAGCATCCCATCCTATAGAATGTTGAAATGCTTAACGTCCGATTTAAAACATCGGGGCAGAGTTCACCATATCTTCTGATACACGGCGACAGAGCTTAAAATTATATCCAACACACGGCTACAGATCTCGACATCTCATCTAACACATGGGGTAAGAGCCCAACTCATCTTCTGACTCACTGAAGCAGAGCTTAACGTCCCATCTAACGCCCGGGGGAAGAGTCCACATCATCTAACACACGAAGGCAGAGCTTCCCATTCCATCTAACAGACAATTGCAGAGCTTCCCATTCCATCTAACAGACAGAGCTAATCTAACAGAGCATCTAACAGAGCTTAATATACCATCTAATACACGACGGCCTTTACAAATTCATCAGTGTTAATTTTTTTTGTCTAAGGCATTATGGGAGTTGGCGGAAATAAATCTTAACTCAGGCGCAGTTGGAACTCGAACTTGAGAAATGCAAATTACACATGGCGCTCGGCCGTCTGACACAATTACCGCTACCTAAAGAGGAAGAAACAATGGGCTAAGATGCTAGAATATACAGATGCTACAAACGTGTAGGTCGTGTTTATGACAGAGAGAAAAGTAACTTTATCAAGGAATTGACTTTTCATTTAAAAGTTATTTTTGCATTCAAATTTTAGGTTAGTTTGAAGATAATTCGAAAAAATATTTTCTTTTCTTTGTTTTTTATTTATTGTTAAGATTTCTTTGTACACTTAAAATATTTCAAGATAAGTTTTTACCTACCACAACTGATATTACTCAAGTAATTACAAATAAAACATCAGTGTTTCATTCCCAGCTTTGAAATGGGTTCTCTAAACTTCCAGATACAGTTCTGCTCATGCAGAATTATAATATTCATGCATACAAAATCCTTAGAGCCATGTGCTACGGAAGCCCAACCAGACTGTGTAATTTTCCCATCCAGACGTGTCTCTTTTGAGCACAGCTACTGCATTTGGCAACTTTAGGCCAATTCCAGCAAAGTCCTTTTTTGACATTGCCTGCCCATTGCATCCTACGTCTCCCCCTTTATCTGTTGGGTTGTTTTACCTGTGAGCGGCACTTTTTTGCACATCATGGGCTAAATGGCGAGGTCACAAGGACCCCGAAGGCTCAGAGAAGGTTGGAGGAGGGGACCCACTGGAACAGCTGTTGGGAGACAGATGGTAGCATTCCGTCAAGGCCATCCAGCGTGTTATTTAACGTGCACAGGGTATGGATCTCCCGCACACGGGGACACGGCTTAACGTCCTATCCGACGGACGGCGACCTTTCCAAACCCATCGGTGTCCCCTACTGACCGTGGGCAGGGCGGGGAGTTTTGCGAAGATAAGTCTCAACGCTGACCCAGCTGGGACTCGAACCTGGGAACTGCAGATTACGAGCCTGGCGCGCTACCGACTGAACCCCCCCCCCAGCCCCTTTTTCTGATACCCTTAGGTACACTGTTCATAATGATCTTTGCCAATCTGTAGCTATGCATACGGGTAACATGGCCAATCCAACGAATTCTGTCTCTGCACAATATGCTCAAAGGAGCTTGATGACTTTTCTTCTAACCTCATCATTACTTACAAAGTCAAACCACCTAATGCCCAAGATACTGCGCAAGCATCTAGAATCAAAAGCATCAAGTTTCTTGTTATCTTGCTTACAAAGTGTCCACGTTTCGCTACCATAACTAACCTTAGAAAGAACCAAACCAGAGAGAAAAGTAACTTTACCAAGGAACTGACTTTTCATTAAAAGGTTATTTTTGCATTCAAATTTTAGGTTATTTTGAGAAATAATTCGAAAAACATTTTTCTTATTTTGTTTTTTTTTATTGTTAGCATTTCTTTCCACACTTAAAAAATTTTAAGATCAGTTTTTACCTACCATAAATTATATTAGAGAAGTAATTACAAAAGACATCAGTTTTTTTTTTAATTATATGCAAATCACTGAAATTCCAGGAACAGTTTTGTTCATGCAGAACTATTATGTAAACAATGTAAATAAAACCATAGAGGCAAAACTTCTCTTAACCCTTAGGGGTTCATTTAATTTATGTTTATTAATTATTATTATAAAACACATTTTTACACGTTTTTTCAATACGAAATTTTTTTTGCTTTTATCTTTTTTTTGTTTTCGACATCCTTTTCCGTATTATAGTATGATATGCATGACTGATTACTTGCAACTGCATTCATTAATGAACAGCTTGACATAAATATTTCTGTTTGAAACACTGATTTGTTAGCTCACTCTCGCGGCTGGAAATACTTTTCCCAGCCCACTTTCCAAAACTTTCTACCGCACCCATAAAAGTGATACGGAGGCCATATAGCAGTGTCTCGCAAACTTTTTACTCTGCGGCACACAGAATCTAATTTTTTTTCCGCTGCACACCTAAAAAAGAATAAAAGCAAACTCTATATAATCGTCATTATATTTGCGCTATGTTGACGTCATCAGCCTGGTTTTACTTGAAGATTTGTTCTCGTTCTTTAATTCATAACTCGGTGTTTGTTTTAAATATTTGTCCATTCTATGGCTTGAAATAATCAAAAATTAATACCAAAATTTGGAAAAAGCTTGATAAATACTTATAAGATCCCAGTTGATAAAATCTGAAAGATTTTTATTAAAGCACGTCGATAACACAAGTCAAGTCAAAATGAAATCTTTGGAATATCTAGTGTCAATTTGAAAATCTCTCGCGGCACACTTGGAATCTCTCGCGGCACACAGTTTGCGAGACACTGCCATATAGCTTAATACGGCAATATGAAAATCAATCTTTTAAAAACTGTGGTTATCAGCCACGTAAAGAATAAAAAATGAGAATTTATCGGTCAAAAGAGAAATTCCGAGTAACCTCTATTTGCCAGTCCGAACCTCAACGGGGCGGGGTTGACTCAGTCGGTAGCGCGCCAGGCTCGTAATCTGTAGTTCCCAGGCTCGAGTCCCAGCTGGGTCAGCGTTGAGATTTATCTCCGCAAAACTCCTCACCCTGCCCACGGTCAGTAGGGGACACCGATGGGCTTGGAAAGGCCGCCGTCCGTCGGATGGGACGTTAAGCCGTGGCCCCGTGTGCGGGAGAGCCATACCCTGTGCACGTTAAAGAACACACTGGATGGCCTTGACGGGAGGCTACCATCTGTCTCCCAACAGCTGTTCCAGTGGGTCCCCTCACCCAAACTTCTCTGAGCCTACGGGGTCCTTGTGACCTGGCCATTTAGCCCATTGTGTGCAAAAAAGTGCCGCTCAGAGGTAAAACAACCCAACCCAACCGAACCTCAACAGGAAAAAAAAATATTCCATAATTTATTTTATACCTATGCGAGCATTACGATGGCATAAATTCGAAAGTATTACTTAAAGAATAAGAACTTTCATCTAACGCGTAGAACATTCATAAGAATTTGGCACGATTTATTCCTTTTTTTAATATTCGGAGTTGATTTGTTTCTTATGTTTGTGTAAAAAATTTCAGAAACAAAGAGATAATGTTTTTCCCTTGTCGGGCTGTCTATCTGTAGACATTAAACTTTTCTGTTTTTAGAGATAAATTAAAAAAATCATTTTGGGTTTCAATAGGTATCGATGGCATATTAAATTAAAAAAAATAAATACCCCCTCAAGCAGCTGCTTGCCACAGAGGTCTGACAGGAGCGTGTCAGTTTATATGCCACAGTAGGAGATCTGAGAGGATGGCAGGACCTCAGCAGAAAAACGACACACACATCCATGCTCCAACCCAGGTCCCTTAGATCAGTAACCAAGCGTGCTAACCACTCGGCCACGGGACGGCGATTCCCATTTTCTGAATCTCCCAAAAAGCACTAAGTGTGCCCTCTAACTTTAGAAAAGTTTGAAAATTGAGAACTTTTAAATGAATATTGCGAGGAATGCATTTATGCTAGAAATTTTAATGGTAGAATGTGAAAGTCGTGAGGTTTGAAATTCCAGCAATAAGTTTTCACCTTACATCAAGGTGGGTGGGAAACGCAACTGTTTTAAGAGATAATTAGAATTTTTTTTTTTCAGTTGGATTAGCACTAATGAAATATTATGTATAATTCGAAATTTTTCCAATAATTTTGGTGGTTTTAATTTGCATTGTTGCAGGACACTGAATATGAAAACTGCAAAACTTTTAATGGATACTACAAAGGATTGATTTATTTATGAAACTGATATTTCGGTGGTAGAGTGTTAAGAGATATTCCAACAACAGCAACAATCTGCCCCCTTTTCTCAGAGAGATGAAAGAAAAGCAAGTTTTTTTAATTGAAGATTAAAAGACAAATTTTTTACATTTTATAAGTACTAGCAAAATGGGGCGGGGATGGCTCAGTCAGTAACGCGCCAGGCTCGTAATCTGTAGTTCCCAGGTTCGAGTCCCAGCTGGGTCAGCGTTGAGATTTATCTCCGAAAAATTCCCTCCCTGCCCACGGTCAGTAGGGGACACCGATGGGCTTGGAAAGGCCGCCGTCCGTCGGGTGGTACGTTAAGCCGTGGCCCCGTGTGCGGGAGAGCCATACCCTGTGCACGTTAAACAACACGCTGGATGGCCTTGACGGGAGACTACCATCTGTCTCCCAACAGCTGTTCCAGTGGGTCCCCTCCCCCAACATTCTCTGAGCCTTCGGGGTCCTTGTGACCTGGCCATTTAGCCCATGGTGTGCAAAAAAGTGCCGCTCAGAGGTAAAACATCCCAAACCAAATAGCAAAATACTACAGTTTACATTTTCTCTATCAACCATTAGTTAGATTTAAAAGCAAATTTAACAGTAAGTGATTTGCTTTACATCTGAGTAGCATTTTTTTGCACACCATGGGCTAAATGGCCAGGTCACAAGGACCCCGAAGACTCAGAGAAGATTAGGGGAGGAGAACCACTGGAACGGCTGTTGGGAGACAGATGGTAGCCTCCCGTCAAGGTCATCCAGTATGTTCTTTAACGTGCACAGGGAATAGGTCTTCCGCATACGGGGCGACGGCTTAACCTCCCGTTCGACGGACGGCGGCCTTTCCAAGCTCATCGGTGTTCCCTACTGACCATGGGCAGAGTGGGGAGTTTTGCGGAGAAAAATCTCAACCCTGACTCAGCTGGGACTCGATCCTGGGAACTGTAGAGTACGACTTTGGCGCGTTAACGACTGAGCCACCCCCGCCGCTGAAAGAGTAAGTACACGAAAACTTGAACTCTCTTTAGAATTCTTCGATTCCCATATTCACCACAGGCAATATGCGTTCTTCCAATTATAATGTAAGTATCTGTTCAAATACGCTTGGTAGATGTGGCTTCTACAGACATACAGTCATCGTAGTAGATGAAATGCACATGGGCCCCACGAGCTTTACGAATGTCACCATTCAGTTGCAACTTCCTTTCCTTCATTAATGGAGTGAGGGTTACTCAGTTGGTAGCGCACCAGGATCGTAATTTGCAGTTCCCAGGTTCGACTCTCATCTGGGTTAGCGTAGAGATTTTTCTCCGTAAAATTGCTCCACCATGCCCATGGTCAGTAGGGGACACCGATGGGCTTGGAAAGGCCGCCGTCCGTTGGATGAGATGTTATGGTGATTCCCCCTGTGCGGGGGAGCCATACTTTGTGGATGTTAAAGAACATGCTGAATGGCCTAGACCGAAGGCTACCATCAGTCTCCCAACAGTGTTCCAGTGTATCCGCTCCCCCAACCTTCTCTAACCTTTGGGGTCCTTGTGACTTGGTCATTTATCCCATTGTGTAGAGACAAATTGCCGCTCAGATGTAAAACAACCCAACCTTCATTAATATTCAGATGAACATGTGTTATGATCCCTCCCCTTTCCGCTGGGGGAAGAGTCATTGCACCACATTCCGCTTGGGCAGGAATTATAAAACGTATAATTCTGATAATATCGAAATAAATTCTTTGAGTTTTGATCTGGATTGGATTGGATTGTTTTACCTCTGAGCGGCACTTTTTTGCACACAATGGGCTAAATGGCCAGGCCACAAAGACCCCGAAGGCTCAGAGAAGGATGGGGTAGGGGACCCACTGAAACAGGCTGTTAGAAACGGATGGTCGCCTCCCGTTAAGGCCATCCAGTGTGTTCTTTAACGTGCACAGGGTATGGCTCTCCCGCACACGGGGCCACGGCTTAAAGTCCCATCCGACTGACGGTGGCCTTTCCAAGCCCATCGGTGTCCCCTACTGACCGTGGGCAGGGCGGGGAAATTTTGCGGAGATAAATCTCAACGCTGACCTAGCTGGGACTCGAACCTGAGAACTACAGATTACGAGCGCGCTACCGACTGAGCCACCCCCGCCCCGTTTTGTTCTGGTAAATACAGAGTGTCCGAAACATAATGACGACGTTTTAAGAATCAATATGTACGAAAATAATATATATATTCAAAGTAGGAGAACGCATCTAAGGAGTCAGCTCGTTGTTGCCAATGGAATCTTAACATTCTACCAACAAACTTTCAAATTTCTAACATAACCACATCATTCGCAATATTTTTGAAATTTTCAAATTTTTCCACCGTTAGAGGGCGCAATTATAACTTTTAGGAAATTATACATTATAATATTTCATCAGTACCTATCAAGCACAAAAAATTTTAAATTTATCACTATAAATAAAAAGTAAAAAAAATTTGATGTCTTCTGACTGACAAATAGTCAACAAAGATAAACTATTAACTATTTTTTTAGTCAAAAAAAGCGAAATATAAAGCAATAGTTTAAGTGTAAACGTACCTCAAATAGGTTTGAACATAATGTCTACTGTTCGTGACCCTATATGTGTCCAATAGGTATTCCACTTCTTGACATATACGTTGCAGCATCTCTCGTGTTTCTTGTTCAGCCGCTTTGTCCTATTCTGACTTTCAAATGATTCAGGTCACGAATTTGTCCATATAAACACAATTCTTTTACGAAGTCCCACATAAAATACTCACGGCGGCGTCAAATCATGGTTCTTTGTTGGCCACAGAATTGGATGTCCCCTGCCAATTCATCTGTCAGGAAATATGTATGGCAAGAACTGGAGTACGGAATGAATATATGCAGGGTCATGAACAAAACGATTTCAGGTACGCTTTAGATTAAAATAATACTTTCTTGAATATGTATATTATTTTCCTATATACTGGTTCTCAAAACCAGACCAAGGGCTTAGCATGGGGGTGGGAGGGAGGCTCCCCCCAAAGTAACTCGGAGTTGGAAAAATTCGAAGCGACTTCGTAAAATCTAGGTGAATTGTGAAAATTTGTAATTTTTTTTTTGGAAAATTAAGGAGAGTTGTCAAAATTGAGGTAACTTGGCAAATCTAAGGCAGTTTAGAAAATGGAGAGACGGCAAAATTTAGAGCAGTTGGCAAAATTCGAAGCCACTTATGGTGAGTTGGAAATTCTTACGGAGTTGGCAAAATTCGTAGTGACTTAGCAAAATCGGAACAACTCGCAAAATATTGGGAAGTTCGCAAAATTCGGAGTGACGTGGTAAAATCTTGGAGAGTTGGCAAAATTCGGAGTGATTTGGCAAAATCGTAGGGAGTTGCCAAAATTCAGGAGGGATGTGAAAATTTGGATTTTTTTTTCTGTAAAATTATGGCGAGTTAGCAAAATCTGGGAGAGTTGGCAAAACATAGGGAGTTGGCAAAAACTAGGGGCAGTTCGCAAAATTCGGAGTGACTTGGCAAAATCGTGGAGAGTAGACAAAATTCAGGTGAGATATAAAAATTGCAATCTTTTTTTCTGTAAAATTTAAAACTTATTTTTGCATTCGAATTTTAGGTTATTTTGAGAAATAATTCGAAGCAATAATTTTTTTTATTTTCGTTTTTTATTTTTTGTTAACATTTCTTTCTATATTTAGAAAATTTTGAGATCAGTTTTTACCTACCATAACTGATATTAGACAGGTAATTACAAATAAACCATCAATCTTTCATTAACAACACTTAATGGAATAATTCGGATATTTCCCGATACAGTTCTGCTCAGGCAGAACTATAATATTCATGCATACGAAATCCTTATGCAGCCAATGGCTACGCAGGTACACTGAACGTTGAGCTCTATAATCGTGTACTAGATGGGATCTTAAAAACTGCATCCGTGTATTAGATCGGGTGTTAAGCTCTGCCTCCTCTGTTAGAATATAGCGGGAGGCTTGACCCCATGCGTTACATGGGACTTTAAATTCTGCAAGCGTCTGTTAGATGGGATAGCAAGCTCTGCCTTCGCGTGTTTAGAAAATATGGTGAGGTCTACCCCCATGCATTAGATGGGACGTTAAGCAACCTATATGGGAAATTAACATCTGCCTCCATGTGCTAGATGTGGATGTCTCTGTCTCTCGTCCGTTAGGTGGGAAGTTAAGCTCTGCAACCTAGGTGTAAATTTGGATGATAAGCTCCGTCTCAGTGTGTTAAAAGATGTGATGAGTACTGATCCCGTGTGTTTCATGGGATGATAATCTCTGCCCCCATGCATGAGATGGGACGATACGTTCTGCCCCGTTCGTTAGATGGGATGTTATCCTCTGCAACCGTGTATTAGATAGGATATTAAGTTAAGCCACCATGTGTTAGAAGATGTGGTGAAGTCTGCCCCCCGTGCTTTAGATGGGACGTCAAACTTTGCAACCCTATATTAGATGGGATTTTTTAGCTCTCCGTCTATTTCTTAAAAGATGTGGTGTGCTCTGCCCCCATGCATTAGATGGGTCGTTAAGGTCTGACACCATGTATTAGATGCGATAGTAAGCTCTGTCTCAGAGTGTTAGAAGATGTGGTGAGGTCTGCCCACATGTGATAGATGGGACGTTAAGCTTTGCAACAGTGTATTAGATGGGACAATAAGTTGTACGCCGTGAATTAGAAGACGTTGTCAGCTCTGCCTCAGTGTCTTACATGGGACTTTAAGCTCACAACCGTGTTTTAAATGGGATACTAAGCTACGTATCAGTGTGTTAGAAAACGTGGTGAGATCGTATAAGATGCACGTGTTAGCAAGTGTATTAGATGGGACATTAAGCTCTGTAACCCTGTATTAGATTGGATGTTAAGCTCTACCTCCGTGTGTTAGAAGATGTGGTGAGCACTGACCCCTTGATAAGCTCTGTTCCAATGTTTCAGATGGGACGATACGTTCTGCCCCCATGTGTTAGATGGGACATTAACTCCCCATCAACAGTGTCAATTTTCAACAATCTTCGATCAATATTTAAAGAGTCATTGAAGCGGGATCATTTAACCGCAGACGACTGAGTCGCATTGCCTCCAAATTTATGAAATCTTAAAAAATCGTGATCCAAACTTCAGATATTAAATTTATTTTAGTGAACAAATTGTTACAAGAGTTGTGTTTTATCTCTTGAAGTATTTTTCCACCAGTGTCAAAAATTTAAGATAAATGATTCAGCTTCCGTTCATTCTTAAAATATTAAACTAATATTATGGGAAAAATGTTAAGATAGTTAACAGTAACATCTAGAATTTATCGCTAATTGCAATGTTTGCATAAAAGGTTTATTTTTAATGTTAGGGAGCTTTGAAAGTGGCTTTCCATTCACATAACATGGAAGTGTCCGGACACGTTTTTCAACATAGTGTATATATATATATAACATGTAAACTGAAAATCTTTAACTAATGCTGAGAACTTAAAAATAGACATTTGATGTCAGGACATTATTCAGAAAAAAATGGAGTTAAATATTTGAAATGTTCTGTTTAAATTGTAGAAAAAGAGAAAAAAACTAAAAAATTTTTTCTAGATTTGTTTTTTTTTTAGTTTTTTTCATAAAAACCGTCACTTTATTTGATTTCTATGATCATTTGAGATAACAAGAATTACTACTCCACTAGCTGGTAATTCTGTTGCATTCAGGAATTTTTACTTTATCAGAAATGTAAAATTTAATTCAGCATCAAAATTTCATTTAAACATTACTTGATATAATTTATTCAGCATTACACCTGCTACAATCGTTTATAAATAGTACATCTTAACTACGAACTTTGGAGACTGGGCTTTGCTTTCGAATAAATGAGATTATCTAAAACATTGAAAATAGCCACCAATGTTTATTACTGGAGTATGTGAATGGGAGAGAGTGGCTTATGGCATCCTTAATTCTTCTCTGTCTCACCTAGCAAGCTAACAATCACAGATCCTAATCCTAACTGTGATTCGAAGTCGTCAGACATCCATCCGATGGCTCCTTCCAGCGGGTGACCGGGGTGGTTCAGTCGGTAGCGCGCAGATTTATCTCCGCAAAACTCCCCGCTTTGCCCACGGTCAGTAGGCAACACCAATGGACTTGGAAAGGTCGCCATCTGTCGGAGGGAAGTTAACCGGTGGTTCCGGGTGAGCCATACCCTGTGCACGTTAAAGAACACGCTAGTTGGCCTTAACGGAAGGCTACCATCTATCTCCCAACAGCTGTTCCAATGGGTCTCCTCCCCCAACCTTCTCTGAGCCTTCGGGTTCTATGTGACCTGGCCATTCAGCCCATGGTGTGCAAAAAAGAGCTCAGAGGTAAAATAACCCGACCCTCCTTCCAGCGGAAAAAACGATGGAATAAGTGATATGACATCACGCCAGTATTTGAGACATTATTATTTTATCTGCTAATCCATAGATGGCAGCACTAGCTAAATTACTTGCTGAGTTAGCAAACAGTTTTTTTTTACCTGAGTAGCGTTTTTTTTTGCAAACAACGGGCTAAATGAAAAGGTAACAACGACACCAAGTGCATTCATTTGCATCCAGCATTTTTTTTATTGTTTTAACGTTCCATACTACGGAAGGCTGCTTCTCCAAGCACATCGCTCTCCACTTTCTCATTGCTGTGGAACAGTTGGGACTCGAACCTAGGAATTGCAGATTACCAGTTTGGCTCGATACAAACTGAACCAAGCCCTGCCGTTAGGGCAGCCCCAACTGCATAACCATTCCAAGCAGTCGCTTAAGACAACCAAATTTTAAGGGATTTGTATTCGTATTTGGATGAGTTTGCTCGAATCCCAATTCAAAATAAAAGTTCAGTGAAAGTTCTGAGGTCTTCATATTACTCTTTGAGCAGAATGATTTTAAAACCTTTGGACTAATGGATTAGATAACATTTTATTTCAGATGTGGGGGAAGAAAATTATAATCAGTTAGCGCCACAAAAGAAAGACAGATTAATAATAATATCACAAATACTCGAGTACTATTCGACTTCGAGTATAAGTCAATCCCTAGTTTCGGGCCTCGGAATGGAAGAAAATTTATATACACAGTCGTATCAGAATAATATGACCACCTACCTAATAATAGGAATAACTACCCTTGGCCCAGATGACAGTGCCGAGATGACGTGGCATGGACGCAATGAGGCCCTGGAAATTTGCCAGAAGCACATGCCAATTCGGACTCCAGCAGAGCACCGAGAAAACCTTGAAACATGTGTTTCCGTCAAACCTGGAAGGTTGCCAGAAGCACATGCCAATTCGGAATCCAGCAGAGCACGGAGGTTCCGGATATGACGTGGGTCTGGGTCCGTATGCCGAACCTGTCGTTCCAAATGGTCCCACAAGTGCTCTATGGGATTGAGGTCGGGCAATTTCTCCAGCCAAGGAAGAACGGAGACATCGCTGTCGTGTTCCTGGAACCAGTCACGCACCACCTTAGCGACATGGCAGGGTCATGGTCCTGTTGGTAGACACCATCACCACCAGGGTAAACGTTCAACATGGAGGGATGCATGTCGTCAGCGAGGATGCAAAGGTAGCCATTTGCTTCAGGGACCCATCCAGTGGTACCATCGGTCCCAGGTCATGGAAAACATCCCCCAGACATGCACACTGCCACAGCCGGCCAGTACGTGACCAACAAGGGTGTCCGGGTGTTGGTTCTCATGTGTCTAACGCTGTATCCGTCACCTTCCGTCACTTCTGTGGAGTAGAAACCTCGATTCGTCGTGGAAGGCAACATTTTTATACTCTTCCACTGTCCAATCACGGTAGTCCCGTGCAAACTGCAGGCATCATTGCCGATGGACCTTGGTTAACATGGGCACCTTTACTCAGCGTAGACTCCAGAAACCCATGCGTAACAGCGTTCACTCTATTGTTATCGGGGACACTTATCTGGGTCCCCAGCGTTCATTTGAGTGGTCAATTGCTGCGCTGTTGCGCGTCGATTGGCCTTTAACAATCGAATGAGGCGACATTCTCCTCTGGGGTCGATGTTCTTTGGGGCTCCACAGTTTGGGTCCACACAGTGTGCCAGTGGTCCATTCTTGGTATACCCTTACTACAGCACCTCGCGAACAGCCCACGGAATCTGCTGTCTCCGAGATGCTTCCACCCTTGGCACGGTAGCCGATGATCACTCCTTTATGAATGTCCGTCAAATCAATACCTCTGCCCATTGTGCTCACGTTACTCACTATGACTCATCTGTCGTGGCCGGCTGCTTATATCACCGTGTGGTCGACCTTGTCATATGCACTCTGTGACATGTCTGATCGGGAATACTGTGATTCCAAGAGTGGTCATATTATTCTGATATCATTATGTATTTTCTGAAGTGTCCAAAATGGGAATGTGGTCATGAGTTGTTATTTGGACTGAACTAGACTGTTTTCCACATGCTCGGGTGGTGAGCAAAAGCGCTTTTAATCCTCTGCCGTCACTAGCCGCAGGATCTAGTTAGGGTTATGGAGAAGAGCGAGTAAACAATAAACTTCAGACTGAGTGTTGCTGGCAAACAGGAAAGAAGTTGTTAAGCGCATCAAAGGGGCATATCTCTTTCTCAAAAGGGACCCTAAATGAACAGGATTTGGTTAAGTGTGAACCAAGGTAGAGATCTGTGTGAAACAGGGTTTGGTTCTGTGTGAACCAGGGGTTCGTTTCTATGTTTGCCAGGGTTTGGTCCTGTGTGAATCAAGGAAGAATTCTGTGTGAACCCGGGGTTCGTTTCTATGTGAACCAGCATTTGGTTCGGTGTGAACCAAGGACGGTTCTGTGTGAACCAGAGTTTCTATGTGAACCACGGTTTGGTATTTTGTGAACCAGGTAGTTAGGCAAGGATTAAATATCCTCTCGCCGAGTTTTGCGGTTGGTAAAGAGATCTCTGTACATATTACAGGAATGCTTGCAGTAAAAAAAGCAGCATTCGGATTAAAGAAAGCTGGTTGGAGGAATATTTATTTATTAATTTATATGCAAAGCCATTTCATTGTGATCTTGAGCGCAGCTCAGACCCACGAAATCGAGTACATTCCTATATGTACATGTTGTATGCATGTAAATAGACTGTGTGGTCCTCCTCTGCTCTCGTACATTTGTTTATTTCATCTTTCTACACGACGTTTAGCATAGCACGTGTGAAGCACACCTAACCATGGGTGTAAAAACCCGAGAATATGTGGTCTCACCTAGGATAATGGGGAATACTAATTAAGTGAACTAATTAAACCCCCTCTATGAAGTGGCTGGGAAGAGTACGTCTCTCCTTACCTTAGGTCCACGATAGGGTCCTTGTAACCTAGCGATTTAACCCATTGTGCTAAAAAAATACATCTCAAAGATAAAACCACCCAATCATAACGTGATGCGAATTGATGCATTTTCAGTCTTCACATTCTGCATTTCATCGGCTTTCGTGGTTAAGTGTAATAGGCCACGATTGGACAAGAAACTCTTTGAGGGATACTTGCCGTTCCATTTATGTGAAACATTGTAGAGTAAGATTTGATTAATTCTGAAATTTATCATCGACAGATTTCTCCATAAAACTGAAGTAGTTACTTAGTTCTGAATATAATTCGCGATATATTCGACAGACATAGCTATCCAGGACAGGGAAAAATACTTCCCTGGATTTCCAGTATGTCCTCGACAGGGCCGGATTAGTGTAATGACCACACCTGCCACGGCCCGGGACAGTATCTTTAAGAATGGACTCACTTTTAAGGAGAGGGTTCTTTTTTAGGAGGATTGGGTTGCTTTACCTCTGAGCGGCACTTTTTTGCACACCGTGGGCTAAATGGCCAGGTCACAAGGACTCCAAAGTCTCAGAGGAGGTTGGGGAAGGGGACCCACTGAAACAGCTGTTGGGAGACAGATGGTAGCCTCCTGTTAAGGCCATCCAGCGTGATCTTTACCGTGCACAGGGTATGGCTCTCCCGCACACAGGGACACGGCTAAACGTCACATCCGACGGGCGGCGACCTTTCCAAGCCGATCGTGTTCCCTACTGATCGTCGAGAGGACGGGGAGTTTTGCGCAGATAAACCTCCACGCTGACCCAGCTAGGACTCGAACTTGGGAACTGCAGAATACCAGCCTGGCGCGCTAAAGACTGAGCCTGTGGTTGCTAGCTTTACAGATTTTAAAAAGTTTGTTGACTCTGCGGATCGATTAATTTTTGGTTGATTTTAGGTTATATGGGATAAGTTAGTGTAATGAGAGCTCTCTATAATAACACTGAATCGAGTCAGAGAGTTGGTACGTCTTGCAGCGATTGGTTTAGCATTGCCAGTGGAGTTAGACAAAGGTGCATTTAGTCTCCTTTTCTCTTTAGTTATTGATTATGTAATGCGAAATTCTTTCCAAGGGAAAGAATTTCGCCTTAAATTGTCTAGAGATTTCAAAATTTATGATTTAGATTATGCAGATGATTTGGCCCTGTTGGCTACTGATGTTGATGAGATGAATTCGTTCATTAGGGCTGTTGATGAAGTGGGAGGCGTTGGATGCGATAGACAGACAATGTCAAACAGGACGATAATAGAATTGGTCTAGACTGGCCAAATGCAGCAGATGTAGCTCGAAAGAGACATGTCTGAATGGGAAAATTACACAGTGTGGTTGGATAACCGTAGCCCTTGGCTGCATCAAAATTTTAAATGTAAAGTTCTGCAGGAGCAGAGCTGCGTCTGGAAAATTAAGGATTGTTCAAGACGTACCAACAAAGAAAGACTGATGGTTTATTTGCAATTACTTGTCTAATATCACTTTTGGTAGGTAAAAACTGCTCTTGAAACTTTTTAAGTGTAGAAAGAAATATTAACAATAAATAAAAAAAACGAAAATAAAAAATTAATTTTTCGAATTATTTCTCAAAATAACCTAAATTTGAATGCAAAAATAACTTTTTAATGAAAAGTCAATTCCTCGATAAACTTACTTTTCTCTCTATCATAAACAGAAATTATGAAGACAACACGACGTACCCACGTGTGGATCTGTATATTCCAGCAACTTAGCCCATTGTTTCTTTCTCTTTAGGCAGCGGAAATTGTCTCAGACGTCAGAGCGCCATGTTTGTAATCTGCAGTTCTAACGTTCGAATCCCAACTGTGTATGATTTGAAATTTATTTCCGACATCTCTGACAACGCCCTAGACAAGAAAGTGAACACTGATGGACTTGGAAAGGCCGCCGTGTATTAGATGGGATATTAAGCTCTGCTCCGTGTGTTACAAGATGTGGCGATGTCTGCCTCCGTGTGTTACAAGATGTGGCGAGGTCTGCCCCCATGCGTTAAACGGGACGTTAAGCTCTGCAACCGTGTTTAAGATGAGATATTAAGCTCTGCCTGCGTCTTAGAAGATGTGGTGAGGTCTGCCCTAATGCGTTAGATGCGACGTTAAGCTCTACAACCAGTGTGTTAGATGTGATGTTAAGCTCTGCCTCCATTGTTAGAAGATGTGGAGGGATCTGTCCCCATGCATTGGATGGTACGTCAACCTCTGCAACCGTGTGTTAGATGGGATGTACAACCTGCGCCTCCCAATGCGAGTCCCAACTGCGCCTGAGTTGAGATTTATTTCCGCCATCTCTCACGACGCACTCGACAAGAAAGTAAACACTGATTAACTTGGAAAGGCCTCCGCGTAATACACGGTATGTTAAGCTCTGCGTCAGTTTGTCAGAAAATGTGGTCAGCTCTGAAGTGCGTTAAATCAGACGTTAAGCTTATCAAGGAATTGATTTCTCATTAAAAACTTACTTTTGCATTCGAATTTTAGGTTATTTTGAGAAATAATTGGCAAATATTTTTTTTTTCATTTTTCATTTATTGTTAACATTTCTTTCTATATTTAGGAAATTTTTAGATCAGTTTTTACCTACCATAACTGATATTAGACAGGTAATTACAAATACACCATCAATCTTTCATTAACGATATGAAAAGCAAAATTTTGGATACTTCCCGATACAGTTCTGCGCAGACAGAACTATAATATTCATACAAACGAAATCCTTATGCAGCCAATGAATACGCATGTACACTGGACGTTAAGCTCTATAATCGTGTACTAGATGGGATCTTAAGAACTGCATCCGTGTATTAGATCGGGTGTTAGGCTCTGCCTCCTCTGTTAAAATATACCGGGAGGCCTGTCCCCATGCGTTACATGGGACTTTAACTTCTGCAACCGTCTGTTAGATGGGATAGCAAGCTCTGCCTCCGTGTGTTTAGAAAATATGGTGAGGTCTGCTCCCCATGCATTAGATGGGACGTTACGTTCTGCAACCATGTATTAAATGGGATAATAAGCTCTTTCTCCGTGTGTTGGAAGATGTAGTGTGCTCTACCCCCTTGCGTTACATGGATCGTTAAGCTCAGCAACCGTGTATTAGATTGGATGTTAAGTTATGCCTCCGTGTGTTAGAAGATGTGGTGAACTCTGCCCACCTGCTTCAGATGGGATATTAACATCTGCACCTGTGTGTTTCATGCGATAGTAAGCTCTGCCTTAGTGTGTTAGATGTGGTGAGGTCGGCTCCCGTGTGTTATATGGGACTTTAAGCTCTGCAACCATGTGTTAGATTGGATGTTAAGCTATGCGCCGTGTGTTAGAAGATGTTGTCAGCTCTGCCTCTTTGTATTACATGGGACGTTAAGCTCAGCAACCGTGTTTTAATTGGGATACTAAGCTCTGTATCTGTGTGTTAGAAGATGTGGGCTTAACTGCCCACCTGACGTTAACCTCTGCAACCGCTGGACATTAAGCCCTGCCACCATGAGTTATAAGATGTGGTGAGCTCTGACTTCGTGATTCAGATGGGAAGTTAAATTCTGCAACCCTGTATTAGGTAGTAAGTTAATATCTGACTTCATGTGTTAGAAGATATGGTGGGCTCTGCCTCCCGTGCGTTAGATGGGAACTTGAACTCTGCAACCGTGAATTAGGTGAAAAGTTAACCTCTGCCCCCGTGTGTTAGGTGGGAAGTTAAGCTCTGCAACGCAGGTTTTAGATTGGATGTTAAGCTCTACCTCAATGTGTTTGAAGATGTGGAGGGCTCTGATCCAGTGTGTTTCATGGGATTATATGTTCTGCTCCGTTCGTTAGATGGGATATTAAGTTCTACCTCCATGTGTTAGAAGATGTGGTGAGATCAGACATCCATCCGATGGCTCCTTGCAGCGGCGGGCGGCGGTGGTGATTGGAGTGGCTCAGTCGATAGCGCGCCAGGCTCGTAATCTGCAGTTCCCAGGTTCGAGTTCCAGCTCGGTCAGCGTTGAGATTTATCTCTGCAAATATTCCGCACCCTACCGAAGGTCAGTAGACAGAAATGGACATGGAAAGGCCGCTGTCCGACGGTAGGACGTTAAGCTGTGGTCCCGTGTGCTCTATACCCTGTGCACGTTAAAGAACACGCTGGATGGCCTTAACGGGAGGCTACCATCTGGCTCCCAACAGCTGTTCCAGTGGGTCCCCTCCCCTAACCTTCTCTGTGCCTTCGGGGTTCTTGTGACCTGGCCATTTAACCCATGGTGTGCAAAAAACTGCCGCTCAGAGATAAAACAACCCAATCCAAGGGAGCTACGAACTGCAAATTTTGCATGAACGTTTATTTCACTCAGTGGGAGAACGTAGGATATGTGCGAAACCCTGGTGGCAACCGAAATTGGGTGGGAATGGGGAATTTAAACTTCTCAAAATCCCCACAGACTTAACATCAACGGTTGAAAGTTATTCAAAATATCTGTTGCTTCCAATAAATTTGAAAAAAGGAAAGAATAAAACTAATATCTTTTTGATTATATGTGATAAAGTCATTTTTCAGCTTGTTGGGTCAAGAGCACTAACATCCGTGAATATTGAAGTCATTCGAATTAAGCACGAGCTAATTAAACACGAGATTCTTTGTTGAAGTAAAAGCTTCAAAAACTAAACAATCGTATCAGAAATTAAATTCATTAATTTATTTTGAAAAATTATGTAAAATTTAATAAACGTATACCTCATACGTTAATTAATAAACGTTATAATATGTTAAGTAATAAATAATGATTTCCAATAACAATAATAAATTTTTCGTAGTCCTTAAACACTTTGTGGGCAACTTAAATCATATCTTTATTTTTCTATAAAGTTAAATATTCTTGTCACACTATATCGGATTAACTCTGGTGGGTACAAAATGATTTGAAAAGTTTGATTATTTGAACGAGGCAATTTCGTTTTTTTGGTTAACTTCTGACTTGGGGAGGGGTATACGGTACTTCAAAATATGCCCATTTCTTTCTTTCCCTAAAAGAGAGGGATAAAAATTAAACCAGAGAATATTTGCTCCTTTTTTTTACCTATCTTTGTAATGATTATCTCACTCGTCACTGGCCATTTTGTTCATTTGTTTCTCGGTTTGCTATTATGTTTATGAAAACAGTAGTTTTACCATATCTCCCTCCGTTGGGTTTGGAATGTGCGCAGTCCGCCAGGTTCGAGTCCCAACTGGGTCAGCGTTGAGATTTATCTCCGAAAAACTCGCCGCCCGTCCCAGGACAGTACAAGACACCAGTGAACTTGGAAGGGCCGCCGTGGTTAATCGTGGTTCCTGATGTGAAACAACCATACCCTGTGAACGTTAAAGAACACGATGGATGGCCTTGATGGTATTTATTAAACCATCTCTCTCCGAAATAGTATTCCGATGGATCATCCCCTCCGCCAACCTCCTCTGAGCCATCGGGATTTTGTGACCAGGCCATTTAGACCACTGTGTGCAAAAAAGACGATATAAGATAGCATTGATATTAGATATTGTTCTAAACATTATATTTCAGTATTGTCATGTGCATTACGTTTCGATATTGATATAAGCATCACGTTTCAGTATTGTTATAAGCATTGTGTTTCATAATGTTACAACATCTTTTTAAACTTCTTTTCAGTATGTTACAACTTCATTTTTAAATTTAGTGCATTTGTCCTCTTGTGATTTGTACAAAAATTATATACGGAATATAAAGTAACGAGTGGGATTTTTTTACTCTGAGTGGCACGTTTTTGCAGCCGCCCTGCCCACGGTCAGTAGGGGACACCGATGGGCTTGGAAAGGCCGCCGCCCAGGGGATGGGACGTTAAGCCGTGGCTCCGTGTACGGGAGAGCCATACCCTGTGCCCGTTAAATAACACGCTGGAAAGCCTTCACGCGAGGCTACAGTCTCCCAACAGCTGTTCCAATGGGTTCCCTCCCCCAACCTTCTCTGAGCCTTCGGGGTCCTTGTGAACTGGCCATTTAGCCAATTGTGTACAAAAAAGTGCCGCTCAGAGGTAAAACAACCCAGCGTTTTTGCAGACAATGGACTAAGTTGCCAGATCACAGGAACCCCCAAAGGTTAAGAGATTTTTGGCTCTATAGTTTTATTTACATTGTGGGCCGTAAAGGGTAGCTAAGCATAAAGAGAAAAAATAGCTGTGTACCAATCCCCAGCGATGATGCACAGAACCGGCCACCTCTAGCGTCTAATGTCCGATCCTGTCTTTTCGTGGTGCAGGCCTTTAGTACCTTTCAAAAGAGATATTCTCTTTTGGAAGGGAACGGAAGTGGTGGGCTGTCAGTTCAGTATAGCCTACTGATCTGGTCATCTATGGCAACTTTTTTTTTACAACTCTGCTGAGGAGTAGTCAACTTCACAGTGTCCTGGTGCTGACCATTTATACCTACTAGACTGGACTTGATTATCGATTGAAGCTTGATTATGGATTCTGGACTTGCTGCAGTGGTGGGCTTCTGTTGAGGGAGAATCTGCCCCTGTGTTTTCTGTTTACTTCTGGGTTGCCAGCCCTAAGTGAACAGAGGCATGGGATACCTTATATCAGCTGGTGGATAATCCTGATCAGAGGCCATCGCAAGTACCTGAACCTCACCTAGCTAGTTCGGTATAGTCAATCCTAAGTAATGTATCTCAGACAGAACATTTGGCTCTTGAAAAAGTCCACTTGAAAAGGTGGTGTCTGAAGTTCCTACCAGCATCGGTGACTTCAGCATTTAGCGGAGGAGGAACATGTCTTTGTCCCATGCCTGCGATCTGGGGGCTGTTTCGTATTGTTGGCCGTACCTGTCTCAATAAACCTAGTTTCTTTAAAAATCCTACTGATCATTTTCTCTCTGCAGGAACATGGAACGTGAGGACATTAAATAGAGATTATTCTCTTGATGACGTCACGCATTAATTCCAGCGCTGTAACCTAGATATTTTAGGCTTCAAAGAAACCAGAACGACAGGAAAAGATGTGATACTTAAAATAACATTAAATTGCTCTTAATAGGCACGGATGATGGAAAACATCTCCAAGATCTGTATTTGCTTCTCAGCAGACAAGCCATTGATGCTCATCTACGATACAAATGCATTAATGAAAGATTTCTTACAGCAAAATTTAAAACAAAAATTAAAAACTTCAATGTCATCTGCTATTACGTCCTCACAGAGGACTCATGAAAACGAAAAGGATACGTTTTACAAACAGCTTCAGGATATTTTGAATTCTGTGAAGAAAGGAGATATTTCTCTTGTGCTAGGTGACTTGAAGGCTGAAGTTGGTACTGACTCTGACTTTTGGGCAGGAGTTTTAGGTACTTTTGGCATTGGTAGTTCCAATGGCAACGGGTGACGTCTCCTACAGGTAAGTAAACTTTATGGTTTACAAATTACTAACACATACTACAAACATCGGGACATTTATAAATAAATGTGGGTTTCACCTGATGGATTGCACAGGAATATGATAGATTATATTCTAAATAACAGCAAACGGCCTAGTTCAGTTAGGAATACCAGATCATACAGGGGAGCCGAAATTGGGTCTTACCATTGCCTGGTCAAGAGTGTCTTGTAGCTGAAGCTTAAGAAATGTTGCGCTAAGGTTAAGAAAATTACCTTCAACACTGAAGGTCTGAAAGATCAAGATATAGCCAAAGCATACCGTGATAGGCTACTTAGTCATTATGAAAATCGTGGTTTGCTTACTGTTGAAGTTGAGAAAGAATGGGATCAGGTTAAACAAGCTTTTCTTGAAACCAACAGTATTCTTTTGGGTAAAAGGGAACAGAGGAAACAAAATTATTTGAGTGATAAGGCTATGTAACTTATTTCTGAAAGTAGGAAGTGCAGAATTAATATGAATCAACACCCTACTAGTCCTAAAAGAAGGCATTACAAAGAGCTTAATAAATATGTAAAGGATCAGTTTACAGTGGCTTGGAAGCTTGGCTGAATATGCAGAAGACGCAGTTACACAGCACAACAGCATGGGAACCAAAACACTAACTAACTTATCAGGTTCCAGATTATTAATATTTTATGTGGGAAGGAACCGATGATTTTATGTGGGGGATTGAGGAAAACTGGGAACTGGGATTGAGGAACAGGGATTGAGGGAAAAATAAGGCAAGGCGGTTGAAGTGAGGATTTTGTGATGGCTAGGTCGGCTGAGCATTTCAGAGAATTTCTAAATAATATGATTATTTCTACTCCCATTGTTTCTAATGACAATAAATTCATTTCTGGCTGTAATGATGGCTCTATATCACATTCCGAAGTTGCGTTAGCTATCTCTAAATTAAAACTGCATAAATCCCCAGGGGTGTACGAAATCACCACTGAAATGCTTAGAGCTGGGATCATTTGTGTTGTCACATGGCTGACTGAAATTTTGAATATTGTTTATGATAAATGTGTTGTTCCTAAGGATTTTACTAGAGCTATCATTGTCCGAATGTTTTTAAAAAGGTTATCGCAGTTCTTGTGATAATTATAGGGGAATTAGTTTATTTTCTGTTCCAAGTAAAGTTCTTTGCATGATTATATTTAAAAGAATTAAGAATTGGTTGATGGACAACTGCGTGATGAACAGTATGGATTCAGATGTGCTACGGGATGTATTGATCAAATATTTTCACTTAAGCAGATTCTTGAGAAATGTTTACAGTTTCAGAAACCTGTGGTTGCCAAACGAACGCACTCTCTTTCTGCACAATACGCTGCTCAAAAGAGGTTGAAGACTCCTTCTTCCAAACTCATCATTATTTACAAAGTCAAAACAACTAATGCCCAAAATACTGCGTAGGAATCTAGATTTTATAGATTTTAAAATGGCTTTTGACTCTGTTAACCGACATAATTTGGGGTTGATTGTTAGACCATATGGAATACCTGATAAGTTAGTAAGTGTAATGAGAGCTCTCTATAATAACAGTGAGTCGTGTGTGAGAGTTGGTACGTCTTGCAGCGATTGGTTTAGCATTGTCAGTGGAGGGTGCATTCTGTCTCCTTTTCTCTTTAGTTTAGTTATTGCTTATGTAATGCGAAATTCTTTTCAAGAGAAATATTTTGGTCTTAAATAGTCTAGTGATTTCAAAATTTCTGATTTAGATTATGCAGATATTTTGGCCTTATTGACTACTGATGTTGATGAGAGGAATTCGTTCATTAGGGTTGTTGATGAGACTGTTAATAGAGTAGGTTTTGTGATAAACAGAGAAAACACTAAAGTGATGAAAATTGGTCAGGCAGATGGTGCTTCAGTTGCTTTCAATGGCTGTGCTGTTGAACAAATGTCTCAGTTTAATTATCTTGGGAGCTATGTAACAGATACTGGTGATGTGTGGCATGAGATAAATAGAGGAACAGGGATTGCTCTATGGATTGATCTGAGAGTATGGAAATAATAGGCGTATACACCTAAAGACTAAAATTAGGCTGTATTATAGTTTGGTTCTTTCTAAGGTTAGTAATGGTAGCGAAACGTAGACCCTATGTAAGCAGGATAACAAGAAACTTCATGCCTTCGATACTAGATGCTTACGCAGTATCTTGGGCATTAGTTGTTTTGACTTTGTAAATAATGATGAGAACCTCATCATTATTTAAGAAGAAGGAGTTATAAACCTCCTTTGAGCAGCATATTGTGCAGAGAGAGATTGCGTTGGTTTGGCCATGTTGCCCCTATGCATAGCTGCAGATTGCCAGAGATCGTTTTGAACATTGTACTTATTGGTATCAGAAAAAAGGGGGAGACGTTGGATGCGATAGGCAGACAATGTCAAACAGGGTGATGATAGAATCGGCCTAGAATGGCCAAATGCAGCAGATGTAGCTCAAAAGAGACGCATCTGGATGGGAAAATTACAGTCTGATTGGACTTACGTAGCCCTTGGTGCATAAGGATTTCGTATGTATGAATTTTATAGTTCTGCATGAGGAGAACTCTATCGGGAAATACCAAAGGAATTTATATTAGCAACTGAAAATAAAAGATTGATGATTAATTTGTAATTACTTGTCTAATATCAGTTATGGTAGGTAAAAACTAACCTCAAAATTTTTTAAGTATAGAAAGAAATTTTGACAATAAATAAAAAAATGAAAATAAAAAAATATTTCTTCGAATTATTTCTCAAAATAACCTAAAATTCGAATACAAAAATAACTTTTTAATGAAAAGTCAATTCCTTGATAAAGTTCCTTTTCTGTCTTCAATAGACAGAACTGATGAAGACAACACGACGAACACACGTGTAGGATCTGTATCTTCCAGCATCTTCGCCCATCGTTTCTTCTTCTTTAGGGGAGCGGAAATTGTCTCAGACGTCAAAGTGCTATGTTTGTAATCTGCAGTTTTAACGTTCGAGTCCCAACTGCGCCTGAGTTGAGATTTATTTCCGCCATCTCTCACGACGCCCTCGACAAGAAAGTAAACACTGATTAACTTGGAAAGGCCGCCGCGTATTAGACGGTATGTTAAGCTCTGCCTCAGTGTGTTAGAAGATGTGGTGAGCTCTGACTCCGTGCGTTAAATCAGACGTTAAAATTATCAAGAAATTTACTTTTCATTAAAAAGTTATTTTTGCATTCGAATTATAGTTATTTTGAGAAATAATTCGAAAAAATATTTTTTTATTTTCATTTTTTATTTATTGTTAACATTGCGAATAACATTGCGAATAGCAATGTTTGCGTAAAAGGTTTATTTTTAGTGTTAGGGAGCTTTGAAAGTGGCTTCGCATTCACATAACATGGAAGTGTCCGGACACTTTTTTCAACATAGTGTATATATATATATAAGATGTAAACTGAAAATCTTTAACTAATGCTGAGCACTTAAAAATAGACATTTGATGTCAGGACATTACTCAGAAAAAAATGGAGCTAAATATTTGAAATGTTCTGCTTAAAATTGTAGAAAGAGGGAAAAAACTAAAAAAAATTTTCTAGATTTAATTTTTTGGGGTTTTTTCTATAACAACCGGCACTTTATTTGATTTCTATGATCATTTGAGATAACAAGAATTACTACTCCATTAGTTGGTAATTCTGTTGCAATCAGGAATGTTTACTTAACCAGAAATGAAAAATTTAATTCAGCATCAAAATTTAATTTAAACATTACATGATTTAATTTATTCAGCATTACACCTGCTACAGTCGTTCATAAAGAGTAAATCTTGACCACGAACTTTGGAGACAGGGCTTTGCTTTCGAATAAATGAGATTATCTAAAACATTGAACACAGTCACCAATCTTTATTACTGGAGTATGTCAATGGGACAGAGTGGCTTATGGCAGTCTTAATTCTTCTCTGTCTTACCTAGCAAGCTAACAATCACAGATCCTAATCCTAATTGTGATTCGAAGTCGTCAGACATCCATCCGATGGCTCCTTCCAGCGAGGGGCCGGGGTGGTTCAGTCGGTAGCGCGCAGATTTATCTCCGCAAAATGGGGAATGCCGACGTCCGTCAGAAGGGAAGTTAACCCGTGGTTCCGTGTGCGGATGAGCCATACCCTGTGCACGTTAAAGAACACGCAAGGTGGCCGTTACGGGAGGCTACCATCTGTCTCCCAACAGCTGTTCCAGTGGGTCTCCTCCCCAACCTTCTCTAAGCCTTCGGGGCCCTTGTGACCTGGCCATATAGCCCATGGTGTGCAAAAAGAAGGTTAGCTGCTCAGAGGTTTAGCTGCTAATCCATAGATGGCAGCACTAGCTGAATTATTTGCTAAGACAGCAAACCGTTTTGTTACCTCTGAGCACCGATTTTGCGCAAACAACGGGCTAAATGAACAGGTCACAAGGACACCAAGGGCATCCATTTGCATCCAGCATGTTTTTATTGTTTTAACGTTCCATTGGACGGATAGCGGCTTTTCTAAGCCCATCGCTCTCTCTTTCTCTTTGCGGTGGAACAGTTGGGACTCGAACCTAGGAACCGCAGATTACCAGTTTGGCTAGATTTTTAACTACACCATTACTGTAGATATATATCCACAGAATCGATTGTTCTCCTACCAATACATAGAGGTTTATGAATAAAAAAAAATAACCATAATTTTCAAGATTAATTATAATGCCTAATTCGTAACAAAGATTAAACATTACATTAATGTCATTACGGTTTTAGTTCATTCGCAAATCTTGAAGGTTTCGTTCTTAATAAATATCGTTCCATTGATCTTGATTAGATTGGAAAATAAAACACAAATTTCCAATACAATTCGCAGTCGCAACTTTGTTGACAATATGAGAATGCCAAATGAGGGTTGATGTATCATCACGAATCACTTAGATCAGGAGCGACTCTAGAGAATATTTTCATAATCAGGAACGACTCCCTGCAGCAGTTCTAGACTTAAATGGAAGACACTCAGGCACGACCCTAGGATTTAGTTTCGGAAGGGGAGGGGGATAGAACTTAGTTTGTAGAGCATGGAGCCAGAGTTTGGTTTTGGGGAAGGGGAAGTCTGATATTACGACTTCAGTACGATTTCCCAATAACTAAATTATTCTATCAGACAGAAAAGGTTAAATTGATATTCTGTATGGAACAAACTTTTACATAGTTTTTTAAATCTATTCGGATTGCATGACATATACTCTAAAACAGAAATAAACTTATGCAAAGAAAACTGTTTCGGATTTCAAAGCAGGGATGCCAATTTGAGATTTCGTGTAAGACGACCAGATTTTCGAAGGCTCATGCATCATTCATCACACTAAGCAATATTTCGTGATAAATGTAAATCAGTTTTACTCCTTTAGCATTGAGAAATCGAATTACAAATGACAAATCTTTGGTAAATGATTGCAAGGTGCCATCATGTTTAATACTTATTACGAATAAGTTCGGAAGATAGAGCCACATGTGCATGCGTTGATACCTAAATACTTAAATGTATAACCCGAACCAGGATTGTTAATATTTTTTCACCTCTTACATATTTCTTGACGGTATTTGCGTTTCAATGACCTGTTTTGGTAATTTAGTCATAACTGAAACTTGATATTGATATGGTGATATTTATATGATTTATATTAAAACTCTAACTTCATACATAGTTAAAAAGAAACGCAATTATATTTTGAGAGGTACATAAAATTTTTTATTTCGCTCCATAGATAGCAATACAATAAAATATTCCTATTGGCATTCTACGAATGAACAGATTGTTTCAATATTTATTTTTAATGACGTTAAATTAGGAAAACAAGAAACATTGTTTTTTTTTTTTTGACTCTCTGAAAACGATCATTCAATATTCCTCACTAGTGACTGGAGTTTCTAGGTTGTGTTTCAAGATGGAACGTAAAAGTTTCCATTTTCATATTCGATTTCAGTAATATTTCCAGAAGTTATACAAAAAAAACCTACTTCCGATAAATAATGCCTTTTTTCTGGAAAAACGAAATCGGAAAATGTAGTAAAATATCCCAGGTTTAGATTTCTGAAAACGTCACAGTTTTGATCAAAGCAAACCTGGTAATTCTAAATCTAAAAACAACTTTGAAATACGCTCTGGACAAAGAGCAGCATATTTTCGGGTTGATTCAAAAATATAATCGTTATTGATGGATTAATTTATGTGTTTGAGAAATATATGACATTTCTGTAGATGTTCGTATATTTTTCCTTGAAATTTGTTGGGTGGGAAGAAATCATCAGCATTCGCTTTATATACTAATTCGAGATCACCGAATTTTAAGATAGCTAAGATAATAAGAAATTTTTACTGATGAAAAAACACATGATAGACAAAACACCAAATCCAGGAGTAGAACTTCTACTCCCGGACCCCGAAATTCGCAGTGTCACTGGAAGCAAACGCGATGCCCCTGAAATAACACGTCGCTAACTTATGATAGCTGATAGCTGAAACATAACATTCAATGTGCCAGGATCAAATGACCCCATAACCATTTTCATCTGATGATCGCCGATAAGGCCATGAGTCAAAGACGGTACAAAATGTAGTACACCAAGCTATGGTAAAACCCCGAAGGGCTATGAAGGAACACGTAGGACAGGAGCAGAAAACAAGAACTAAACCAAAAAGTTATCCATATCGTAGATAAGGGTCTTGCTTTTTTGATCCTGCTCTGAGGATCGAACAAATAATGCAATAAAGAAGAAATCAAATCATGTGGGTTTGAGTCAACACCATCAAAGAAAACCTTCGAGGTGTTCTTTATAATTATTCAACTCCAAGATTGTGATGAATTCTTCTGTTGGTGACGAACCAGGGAGCATTCGTAACCTGTCGTAGCACTTTGTTTTGATATCGTTGTAAACAACGGATATTTGTCTTGCTCGTATTCGCCCAGACAGGGGCAGCATAAGTCAATACTGGACGTAGCACAGAAAAGTACAGAAGTAATTTGTGATCAATAGAAAGGATCGAATTTCGACCGAACAAGGGTCCAAGTTGGCATCGGATGATGTTAGCTTTGTGATTGATGTACTTAATGTGGTCGTTCCACTTCAATTTTTGATGTAAAATCAGCCCTAAATACTTTGTAGTCTTTTGCCAAGGAATAGGGTTATTAAATATATATATAAACTGCTGTCACAAGAAACTTTCTTCAATGAAAATAGTAGCGCTGAACTTTTGTCAACGTTTATTTTCATCTTCCATTTATCTTACCATTTTTCAGCCAAGTCTAGACTTTTCTGCAGCCTGTCTATAGCTATCGAAGACTTCAGAGATGGAGAAAGTATAACTATGTCGTCCGCGTACATAGCATAAAACAAACGTTCATGCAAGGGGAAATAATGCATGTAGGTAGAGAACAGAACAGGGCCAAGACGGGAACCCTGTGGGACCCCTGCCTGTATATTCTGGACTGCAGATAGACTCTCATTGACACATACTTGAAAAGTACGGTGATGTAAATAAGGTTCGATAAAAATAATCATCCCCGATGGGGCATTTGCCCTGACGAGCTTAGAAATCAGCCCATCAACCCAAACCTTGTCAAAGGCCTTGGCCACATTGAGGAAGGCAGCAGCTACGAATTCGTTCTTGTTTAAGGATTCCTTTAGTTTACCAACGACTCGTAAAGGCTGGTGATCCAGTGACATCTTTTTCCGGAAAGCAAATTGTATATCCAGAATCACCTGATGCTCAGAGACGAATGCGTGTATTCGATTCAACATTATTCGTTCCAACAGCTTACTGAGACAAGACAACAGGCTAATCGAACGGTAGCTACTGGAAACTTGCGATTTTTTCCTGGCTTAAGGATCATCTTGATCTTTGCTCGTTTCCATACCTCAGAAAAAACTACATGTCGTGTAACGACATTAAATATAGAACACAAAATTTCAATTGCATTTACGGGTAAATTCCTGATCATGGCATTTGCAACCATATCCAAACCATAAGCCTTATTTCGCCTTAGTTTCCCGATTGCTGCCTTAATCTCCTTAGGGGTAGTGAAAGGTGTCAGACTTGTCGGACGCTGATAGAAATGATGTAATTCATCTTGTATTTCTCGTTGAGTAATTTCCTCTGACAAGTCAGAATTTTCCTGGAACTGGGTGACCAATGTTAAGGCAAAAGCTTCAGCTTTCTCAACATCACTATATACCACCCCTTTTTCATCTTGTATAGACGGGTGGTTATTTTTAGGATTTTTTAGCCTCTTTGTAAAGTTCCAAATAGAGTTATCATAAACAGAGAGGTTTTCGATCTTATTTTTCCAAGAGGTTGCCCTGAATTCTGCGATATCTGCTCGAACTCTGTTCTTGAGGGCATAGTACATATTTTTATCTGCAGGATACCGAAAACTTTGCCACCGATGTCTGTCTTGGTTTTTGGCCTTGACAAGTTCAAGTAAGTGGGAAGGTAACTTAAAATAAACAGGAAACTTTTTCCTCGTATAACTAGCCTCCCTCTTACATGTATGAAGAATAGTAATAAAATTTTCAATGTCAGCCTCAATATTATGGTAATGCGGAGAATTGCATTTACCTTTGAGAGAAGCGTGAACAAGTTCTTTGTAAACATCCCAATTTGTTGAAACGGAAACAGGAGGAGTTGTCACATTTGATATGGAGAGCTGAAGAGAGATTGGTGTGTGATCCGAGTTTAGCGATTGTATAGTATCAAAGCTGAAGGCCGGAAAAAAGTGTCCCAGCAGGACTATATCAAGCACATCTGGCATGTATTTCGGGTTGTACGGAAAATAAGTGGGACTGGAAGGTGTATCCACAATGATCCCCTTACTAGTATTATATTCAAGCAGGGTGTGACCATTTAAGTTACACCTTCGAGAATTCCAAGCAGTACGTTTCGAGTTTAGATCACCAGCAAGAATTGTGGGACAGTCGGTTTTAAAGATCCAATCCAGGTCCACAGAACGCAAAATAACATTTGGAGGCTTATAACCAGAAATGATGTTTAGTTTTCCAATACCAGTCCGGGGAATAGAGATGGCAGTTACTTCAATGGAAGCCACTTCAGGAACCAGATAATGAATGTGTGGAATACAGATCTTAACAAAAATGGCTGTCCCACCACCTCCATTATGTATTCGGTCGGTTCGATAAACTTTGTAATTTGCGACATTGAGCGTATCACTAGCCCTTAAGTGTGTCTCGCTCAGTAAAGCCATATCCACATTAAACTGCAGAAGAAAGTTCAGAAACTCGAAAAGGACTCTTTTAAGGCCGTGGCAATTCCACGCAATAAACTGAAGCTGGTCATGGTAATAAGGTGAATCATCCATCGGGGTTCAGAGCGTTGAGCAGAAGATCAAAAGCTCGGACCCCGACAGCAATTTTGGCCATTAGGCTTTTAGCACTTTGATACTCTGTAAATAAAGATTTAATGGTGGGCAGAATAGCACCAAGATTTAACTGTTTGACAAAGGAAAAAATGTCTTTGATACCATTAATCAGAATTGAGTCCAACTATTTTTTATCCCTCTTAGAGGATGTTTGTACTTTAGGTTTTGGCTGAACAGGAGTAGAAGTACGTTCATATGGAGCTGGTGAAGGAACAGCAGTGGACTGTCCAATCCTAGTTGTAGATGAAGAAGCAACTGTAGCAGCATACGAAAGAGAAGTAGATGTTTTAGCAACAAACGGGGGAGTCACTTTTCCCTTTCCCAGAGGTACAAACGGGGGAGTCACTTTTCCCTTTCCCAGAGGTACAAACTTAGATTGTCTATGAGATGGAGGCATAGTGTTGGTAGAACCAAGTTTAGGATAGAAAGCACATCCCTCATAATTAGCTGTATGTGACAGCCCACAATTTACGCAAGTTGGGGGGGGGCATCAGTCTTCCTTCTGGAATCCACTCTGCGCATGACCAAATGATTGGCAGCGGTGACATTGAGTGGGTGCAGGTCCTTTTCTATAATTTTCAACCTTAATTCATAGGTAAAAAAGACTAGTAATGTTGAAAATGTTCTTATTTGCAGCATTCTTCGAAAGTTCTACAAGGAAAACGGGAATTGGTTTCCTATCTGCACCGTGTTTCAGTTGTGAAATTTTAAGGGTGTTCAAACCTATTCCAAGTAGCTCAGTCCTAAGCTCGTCGCAGGTAACATCCGGAGATAAGTTTTTAAGAACTACTTTTAGATTATTTTCAGCTTTAAACTGATATGTATGAAATTCAAGGTGAGACTCTTCAAACAATCTGACGAAGGCGCGAAAATCCTGAGTGCACTTCGTTTGTACACGAATGGCGTCTCCATTTGATTTGACAGTGAAAGCCTCCACCGCCAAAACATCAAGCTCTCGTTGTAATAGGGTCTAGTTTTTTGGACTTCTCAAAAGAATTGGGGGAATCTGTTCCGTTTGGTCCAAGTCATTGAGGACGGATCCAACCGACAAGACCTATCAGAGGTAGAGGCAGCCATAACATCCTTTGATCCATCAGCTTGGTCAGAGTTCAGGGCTAAAACCGAGAATTTATTTTTAAGTGTGATAGTATCATGGGTAGGAGAAAGGGTACGTTTATGTCCTTTCTTAACGGGTTTAAAATTTGTTGTGTCCATACTATCCACTGTATCAGCAGTTTTAACAACAGAAACAAAATTTCCGGTATTCTTAGAAGTGCTAGCAACTTGCTGGTTTGACGTTGTGAATTTGAATTCACAATTATGTTCCATAATTTCCTCTTCAATATAATATTTTTGTAGATGGACGTCTTTAAGGTGGCATACGTTTCAGGGTTAAGACCATGAATCTGAGTCATATTTGGCATATGATGTAAAATGTAGTTTACCTCCTCCAATTTATCAAGTTTGTGCGTCAAACATTTACACGTTGAAGCAACATCCGTTTTGGCCTCTCGTTGAGTCGGATGAGAGTTATCTCCAGTTTCGACACAATGATCAAAGTTTTCCCCTGGGGACCGGTGATATGCCATCCAACAACTGCAGAGGAGATACCTCTTTGCAGGGTAAATGCCCTTCAGTAACAGAAGGACTACAGATTTAACAGACATCGTCGTCCGATATCCAGTGCAGTGCAGGTCTAGCTGAGTCTGTCAGCAAAATCTCCCGAGAATCCGCTACTGCATCCATATTAGAACTTCCGATATGTCATCGAATTCTTAGACGAAAGAAATAATAAATAAACACTGACCTGAAGTGCAAAAGAAACGAAGCCCAAGCTTTGGGCGAGAAGAAATTAAATACTTCCTAGAGCCGCGACAAATATCACAGAGCACACTCCCTATGGAAATCGGCGAAACAGTCCTTCGCGAACTCCGCTCCTATCCTAGATAAAGTCAAGAATTGTTTGCACAAGAGCAGCGGTCGACACAATCCTCAGCACTCCGTCTTTTTCAGTAGCGCTTAAAAACTTGTTCACTGCTAAAGCAACGAGCACACCTCCTCCTCCTCTAACTCAAAAATCTTCACACATTGAAAGCTCAAGTCGTGTGTGACAGTTGGTACGTCTTGCATCGATTGGTTCAACATTGCTAGTGGAATTAGAAAAGGGTGCATTTTGTCTACTTTTATCTTTAGTGTAGTTATTGATTATGTAATGCGAAATTCTTTGCAAGGGAAATATTTTGGCCTCAAATGGTCTAGAGATTTCAAAATTTCTGATTTAGATTATGCAGATGATTTGGCCCTGTTGGCTACTGATGTTGATGAGATGAATTCGTTCATTAGGGCTGTTGATGAGACTGGTAATAGAGTAGGTTTCGTTATAAACAGAGAAAAAAACTAAAGTGATGAAAATTGGTCTGGCAGATGGTGCTTCAGTTGCTTTGAATGGCGTTGCTATTGAGCGAGTATCTCAGTTTAATTATCTTGGGAACTATGTAACAGATACTGCTGATTTGCGGCATGAGATAAATAGAAGAAGAGGGATGGCAGCTGGGACTTTTCAGAATCTATGGAGAGTATGGAATAATACGCGTATACACCTAAAGACTAATATTAGGCTGTATAATAGTTTGGTTCTAAGGTTAATTATGATAGAGAAACATGGACCTTTTGTAAGCAGGATAACAAGAAACTTGATGCCATTGATTCTAGATGCTTACGCAGTTTCTTGGACATTAGGTGGTTTGACTTTGTAAGTAATGATGAGGCTAGAAGAAGGAGTCATCAACCTCTTTTGAGCAGCATATTATACACAGAGAGACTGCGTTGGTCTGGCCATGTTGCCCGTATGCATAGCTTCAGAATGGTAAAAAGGATTATGAACAGTGTACCTAAGGGTATCAGAAAAAGGGGGAGACGTAGGATGCGATGGGCAGACAATGTCAAACAGGACCTTGCTAGAATTGACCTAAAGTGGCCAAATGCAGCAGATGTAGCTCAAAAGAGACGCATCTGGATGGGAAAATTACAGTCTGATTGGACTTACGTACCCCTTGCAAAGAAGGTCTAACGAGAAGAAGGCTAGCTTTACACAAGCGTAAGTGGCGCCGTTCTGCGGAATTTTACCGAAGCTGAACATGACAAGTAGATGTGCAGCCACAAAAACAACTTTAACGGGCAATCTGCGCATGCGCAGTGTAATCATTTTAGCTCACTGCAGCTATGGTTTGTCTTACTATTGGTGTATATGTTGCGATTTAACCAGTGTTTCCAAATGTCTAACAGCCATGGCTGTTTGGCACAGTGGTAGCTGACCCTGAAGTTATTCAATGATTGTTTTATCCCGCTCAGAAGTACATTTTACGATACCTGGAAAAGCCGCTGTATGTTTATTTTGAGTAATCTTGCAGAATTTTTAAAATTAACATGTAAATTAATACATTTAATCATGTTGCGAATACATATAAGTCAATGTACATTGCAGGTTTGTGTTCCCTGGAGCATATCGATGTACATTGTCTTCTGCACTTTGGTCTAACAGCGTAATTATTTTTTTATGGTTGATACAAGAAGTGCCTGCTGCCATCTGTTGAACGTTTATACAAGTAAAAACTCTATATGATATTTATTTAAAATATCAGCAATTGTATAATATATAGAATATAGATCATGTTATCGTATAAAATACAGATCATGTTATCGTGCATTGACACATAAATCTCAATTTATTATAATATACTAAATGCTGTAGGTTGTTCAAAATATAAAAATTTTGTTCTTTAGCATAGCTATTACCAGTTTTACAAATTTACATTTTATTAAAGAAAATGATTTCATTACTTCTTGATATTTTGCCTCTAAACGAAAAGCAAATTATGATTGTACCTCATGAAGAAAATTAACGTTTTTCAGAGTCAAACGCTATGTAAAATTAATCACGTGGTGCAAGCAATTGAAAACGTTGCTCGGCGGTGATAAAATAATGCAGGATAGGTGATTGCCATGGATGGATGGGATTGATCTCCATGGATGAATTTGCCATGTTTAGAGGGCGCTGCAATCGAAAAGTTTACATTACGTCTATGGAAGCTATCTCTCTTCTCCCTTAGACACTCCTTGGCTGCATAAAGATTTCGTATGTATCAATTTTATAGTTCTGCATGATCCGGAAGTAGCTGACTTTTCGTAAAAACATAGCAATGAAAAAATTGATGGTTAATTTGTAATTACTTATCTAATATCAGTTATGGTAGTTAATCTCAAAATTTTTTAAGTATAGAAAGAAATGTTAACAATAAATAAAAAAAGGAAAATATAAAATATTTCTTCGAATTATTTCTCAAAATAACTTAAAATTCGAATGCAAAAATAAGTTTTTAATCAAAAGTCAATTCCTTGATAAAGTTACTTTTCTGTCTTCAATAAACGGAACTGATGAAGACAACACGACGTACACACGTGTAGGATAGGTATATTCCAGCATCTTCGCCCATTGTTTCTTCTTCTTTCATCATCATCATTATCTTCAAGCAGCCATGGGCTACGGAGGTCCAACCAGACCGTGCAATTTAGTTCTCCAAGCAAGTCTATCCTGAGCTACATCTACTGCATCTGGCCACTGCACACCAATTCTAACAAGGTCCTGTTTGACATTGTCTGCCCACCGCATCCTAGGTCTCCCCTTCTTTCTGAGCCTTTAGGCACACTGTTCATAACCCTATTCGCCAATCTATAATTATCCATACGGGCAACATGGCCAAACCAACGGATGGCCACAATATGTTGCTTAAAGGAGGTTTCAAACTACTCTGCCTAACCTCATCATTAGTTACAAAGTTGAACCACCTAATGCCCAAGATACTGCGTAAGTATCTGGAATCAAAAGCATCTAGTTTCCTGTCATCTTGTTTACAAAGTTTCCGTGTTTCACTACCATAAATAACACTAGAAAGAACCAAACTATTATACAGTCTAATTTTAGTCTTTAGGTGTATACGCCTCCACACTCTCCATAGATTCTTAAAATCCCCAGCAGCAATCCATATTCGTCTGTAAATCTCATGCCGCACATCACCATTATCTGTTACATAGCTCCCAAGGTAATTAAACTGTGACACCTGCTCAAGACTGCAACCATTCAGATTAACTGAATCACACCCTGCCTGACCAATTTTCATCACTTTAGTTTTCTCTCTGTTTATAACCAAACCTACTCTACTACCAGTCTCATCAACAGCTCGAATGAAAGAGTTCATCTCATCAACATCATTTGCCAAAAGGGCTGAATCAGTGATTCCCAACCTTTTCTGGACCATCGCCCCCTTTAGAAGAGAACAAAAATATCAACGCCCCCCTAGTACATAATAGTTAATTTTATATGAAATATTAAAATATTGTTGCATATTATCTGCACGTAATTTATCTGTTTATTTATCTATTAAAAATCATAAAGCAGAAATTAATAAAACGACAACCAAATGTACAATAAAATTGTTTATTAAAATTTTAAAAATTAACACAGAATCAATAAGAAATAAAAAATAATGAGATAAACACAAAATTAATAATAAATAAAACAAATTAATGAGAGGGCTGAGGCTGGTGAAGTGTTAACAGTTTGTTAATGTCGGGTCCCAATTTCGTTAACATCAATCGCAGATCTCCACGTTCAGTGATGTGTAGTCTGTTCCTCTTCTTTGACAGTAAATTAGCTACTGCACTGAATTCAAGCTCAGCCATATAGGACGAAGGAAATGCGATTAAAACTTCTGTACTATTGCCCACAATCCAGGGTAGAGAACTGGTATTGATTTTTGAAGCCAGAACTCTTGGTATCCATATTTGAATTTTATTTTGAGTCCTTTGTTAGTCGTGAGTTCTAAGAGTTCCTCTTCCAAATTTCATGATTCTTTAGTATCTGTGTTTGCGAAAGGATCTAAAACCCAACTCGGTATATTCATGTTTAAAATATCTTGGAAACGCTCCGTAAAATCAACATGAAAAACTTCCAAGTGTTGGCAGTAAGTAAGTAAATCTTCCGGTTTTGCACAGACTGCTGATAATGTGGGAAAGTGGTTGTATTCACCTCTACCTAGATTTCGTTTGAATAGAAGACGTTTTCCCGCAAAAGCAGCTATGACGTTTTTTGTTTTAATTAAATTCAACTCATCACCTTGCAATTGTAAATTAACTTGATTAAATATTTTAAACAGGTCGGTCAAATAAGCGATGTCATGTTTTGACGTAATCAGGTTTTCGCGCAATTTTTCGTCTCTGTCTTCAAGAAAGTCCAGTACTGAGTCAAATAGATTGAAAACACGATTCAGACAAACACCTTTAGAGAGCCAACGTACTTCTGTGTGCAGCAGCAAGCGATTGTAATCTTCATCATTTTCATTACAAAGCTTACCAAATAATCGGTCATTCAATGAATTGCTTCTAATCTAATTGATTGTTTTAATAACGTAATGGAGCGACGTATGCAGACGTTCATTCAAATATTTTGCAACCAAATGCTGACGATGAATAATACAATGTAGAGCGAGTACATTTGGTACTGCTTGTTTCAAATGCGCTATGAAACCCTTATGACTCCCTGTCATTGCTGGAGCACCATCAGTAGCAGCAGACAAAATATTGCAAATAGGAATTTCTTTCTCTTGAAAAAACTTTTGCATGGTATTAAATATAGATTCTCCCTTTGTATCAGATTCCAAATTTTTAGCAAATAATAACTCTTCATGAATTGTTTCTTCTTTTATAAATCGTACGTATGATAAGAGTAGAGCTTCGTTATTTGGTAGAGTTGATTCATCGAGTTGAATGGAAAATTTGCAAGTCTTTAATCATATAACGATATTTCAACGTCTTTTGCCATTTCATATATTCTTCTTTGCACTGAATTATTATTAGAATTTTTTTGATGATATCTGACGGTGTCTTATGATGAAGAACAGTTTTTAATATCTCTTTGACTGCCGGCAAAATTAATTCCTCGCCAATTGTGTGTGGTTTTCCTGCTTTTGCGATTAACACTGAAACGTTACATGAGGTTCGTAGTCCATCATCATCTTGTTTAGAAGACGACGCAAAAAGGTTTGACATAGTTGGCTGTTTTAAATATTGCTTTTCCAGTTCTTGAAAATAGGATAAAACTTTATTCTTCTTATCAGCATGCATTTTATTTAAATGCTCTTGTAGCCTAGAAGGTTTCATAGCTTCATTTGAAAAACTTTTCGGCAAATTAAACACATAGGTAATGATTGGTTTGTAGGAGAGTACGTAAATCCATATTTCAAATACTCAATAGTGTATTGCCGGTATTTCCTTTTAGATGTAGATTCAGACATTTTCAAATACAAATTAACTTCTCAACAGATTTAATAAATAGTTATAAAAATAATGTTTATAATGACTTCTAACACTTATCACTCACGACTATTTATCACGGCGAAGCACATAAAAATAATAAAACATTCATAGAGCTATCGCTTTTATAGATTTGATTTTGTGCACGCATTAACTTGTATGTTTGCGATGCCGGCGCACTTGCTCCGTAAACAAGTCATTTCAATCTCCCATATTCTTGTCGAAACATGTTAAATTGCATGAACCGCGTGTTTGCCTACCAACTTGCAAGGACTTGTCACCGTCAATCTATTCTAAACTAAAACAAATTAGGTATAGGTATACCTAATGCTAATTTAAAAATGCTTATTAACGCGATAACAATAAGATAATTTACATAGCTAGATAAAATATTTATTCATGAAAACAGGTATTTTCAAAGTATATTTCAAAGTAAGTACGGACACACATGTCCAACATAATAAGCCTGATATAGTAGTGCATGTTAAGGTATTGAATGAGATTACAATTATTGAAGTAGGAATAACATCTCAGGATAACCTGCAGACAGTAGAGGTTGAAAAGAAGAGGAAGTATGATCTGATGGCTAATGAGTTGAGCCTAATTCACAAGTGTAATGTTAATATTATACCTTTTGTTCTGACGTGGGATGGTATTGTAACTGCGTACCATAAAGCATACTCAAAGCGACTTGGACTGGGAAAACATATTGAAGCTTATATCCAATCTGTGATTTTGAAGAGAACTTTTGAGAGCATCTCAGTCGACTTCAGTCGTACCAGTTGGGTTGGGTTGGGTTGTTTTACCTCTGAGCGGCACTTTTTTGCACACCATGGGCTAAATGGTCAGGTCACATGGAACCCGAAGGCTCAGAGAAGGTTGGGGGAGGGGACCCACTGGAACAGCTGTTGGGAGACAGATGGTAGCCTCCCGTCAAGGCCATCCAGCGTGTTCTTTAACGTGCACAGGGTATGGCTCTCCCGCACACGGGGCCACGGCTTAACGTCGCATCTGACGGACGGCGGCCTTTGCAAGCCCATCGGTATCCCCTACTGACCGTGGGCAGGGCGGGGAATTTTGCGGAGATAAATCTCAACGCTGACCCAGCTGGGACTCGAACCTGGGAACTACAGATTACGAGCCTGGCGCGCTACCGACTAAGCCACCCCCGCCCCAGAATCGTACCAGTACGCTAGTAGGCGGAAGCAGGGAACTTATTCTCCAAGCTGCAGTTGAAAAGCTGTACATGACGGATGAGGTAGTGTATGACCAGAATCACCAAGAAAACATCACAGAATAGAAGAGATAAAAAGGTTGTCGCAGAAAATTTCATTAAATTTATTTATTTATTTATTTGACCGCCCCTCTTGACTGCCTCAACGCCCCCCATTTGCCTCTGGATCCGCTACCGCCACCATGGAAGGTTCCAGCGCCCACTGGAGGGCGGTATCGCCCCCGTTGGGAATCTATGGGCTAAATCATCAGCATAATCTAAATAGAAATTTTCGTATCTCCAGTCCATTTAAGGCCAAAATATTTCCCTTGAAGTCAATTTCGCATAACATAATCAGTAACCAAGTTAAAGAGAAAAGGAGACAAAATGCACCCTTGTCGAACACCAGAAGTTATGCTAATCCATTTGCTACAAGCCTTACCAACTCTCACACACGGTGTTATTATAGAGAGCTTTCATTATGTTAACTAACTTGTCAGGTATACCATATGATCTCAAAATCAACCAGAAATTATGACGATCAACAGAGTCGAAAGCCTTTTTGAAATCAACAAAGCTAGCAACCAAAGGTTTCTGAAACTCT
Organism: Ryuthela nishihirai; assembly: GCA_038380435.1. NCBI lineage: Eukaryota > Metazoa > Arthropoda > Arachnida > Araneae > Heptathelidae > Ryuthela > Ryuthela nishihirai. The sequence goes on along the minus strand of JAWZYU010000031.1, from coordinate 2,976,698 downwards.
AAACATTTCTCAAGAATCTGCCTAAGTGAAAATATCTGATCCACACATCCCCTACCACTTCTGAATCCACATTGCTCATCACGCAATTGACTGTCAACCAGATTCTTAATTCTATTAAGCACTATCATGGAAAGAACTTTCCCTGGGACAGAGAGTAGGCTGGTACCCATATAGTTAACACAAGAACTGCGATCACCTTTTTTGAAAATAGGGATAACAATAGCTCTGGTAAAATCCTTAGGAACCATGCCTTTTTCATAAAAGATATTCAGATTTTTAGTCATCCAAGTGGTAACCGAAACATTCCCTGCTCTAAGCATTTCTGTAGTAATTTCATCTTCCCCTGGGGATTTATGAAGTTTAAGTTTAGAAATAGCCAAAATAACTTCAGAATGTGTTATAGGGCCAACATTAAAGCCACAAATGCATCTATCATGATTACAAACAATGGGAGTAAAACTAACCACATTGTTTAGAACATCACTTAAATGCTCAGCCCACCTAGCCATGACAGAATCCTCACCTTCTATAACCTTACCTTGTTTATCCTTCAATCCTTATATACCTGTTCGTTCTCTACCACACAAAACATTAACTATCTGGTACAGCTCTCTGCTGTTGTGCTGTCTATCTGCTTCCTCGGCTTTGTCAGCTAAACCATCAAATCAAAGATTCTTATCAGAAGCTAACTGATATATTACACGTTTATTAAGTTCTCTGTAATGCTTTCTATTAGGACTAGTAGGGTATTGATTAAGAACATTCCTGCAATTCTTTCTTTTCGAAGTAAGCTCAAGTGCCTTATCACTCAGATAACTGTGCTTCTTCTGCAACATTTTTCCTAAAAGAGTATTGTTAGTGTCCAAAAAAGCCTGTTTAAAATGATCCCATTCTTCCTCAACTTCAGTAGTAAGCATACCATGACTGTCATAATGATTACGTAACCTATAATGGTAAGCTTTGGCTATAACTGGGTCTTTCAGAGCTTCAGTATTAAGAGCAAATTTTTTAATCCTAGCACAACACTTTTTAAGTTTAAGTTGCAAGACACGTTTAACAAGATAATGGTCAGATCCAATTTCAGCTCCCCTATATGACCTGGTATTCCTAACAGAACTAGCCCATTTGCTGTTAATTAATATATAATCAATCATATTCTTATGCAGCCCATCGGGTGAAACCCATGTGTACTTATGTATTTCGTGGTGTTTGTAATAAGTGTTAGTTATTCTGAATCCATTGAGTTTCCTTACCTATAGGAGACGTTGCCCATTGCCATTGCAGCTACCAATACCAAAAGGGCCTATTACTCCTCCCCAAAGGTCAGAGTCAATACCAACTTTGGCATTGAAGTCACCAAGAACAAGGGTAATATCTCCTTTCTTGACAGAATTCAAAATATCCTGAAGTTGTTCATAAAATCTATCCTTCTCATCCTCATCAGCATCCTCAGTGGTGGCATAACATCAGATAACATTTAAGTCTTTAACGCTTGTCTGAAATTTTGCTGCAAGAAACCTTTCATTAATGCACTCATATCCTAGAAGATCATCACTAGCGTGTCTGCTGAGAAGCAGACCCACGCCTTGGTGATGCTTATTGTCGTCCCTCCCTGAAAAGAGAAATTTAAGATTATTTTTAAGAATCTGACCTTTATCTGTCCATCTGGTCTCTTGCAAGCCGAGAATATCTAAATTATAATGATGGAATTCTTGTGTGAGGACATCAAGAGAAAAAGCTCTGTGAAGAGTCCTCACATTCCAACTACCTACGGAGAGAAAATGGTTAGTGGGATGTTTAAAGAAACTATGTTTATTGAGAGAGGGAATGCCGACATATCAAACAGCCCCCTAATCGCAGACATGGGGCAAAGACCCGTTCCCCCATCACTAAAAGCTGAAGCCATCTACACTGGAAGACTTCCTCCAATGTAGAATTTGATGATGCCAATAGAAGCAAAGAGTTCAGGTGCCTGCGATAACCTCTGCTCAGGATTATCCACCAGCTGATAAACATATCCTGTGAATCTATTCACTTGGGGCTGTCAACCCAAAAACAAACAGAAAACACAGCGGAAGATTTTCCCTCCACAGAAGCCCACCAGTGCAGCAAAATCAGGATCCATAATCAAGCTCAGAGCCATATATCTGTCCAGTCCAGTGGGTTTATATGGTCTGCACCAATTTGTCTCAGGCGTCAAAGTGCTATGTTTGTAATCTGCAGTTTTAACGTTCGAGTCCCAACTGCGCCTGAGTTGAGATTTATTTCCGCCATCTCTCACGACGCCCTCGACAAGAAAATAAACACTGATTAACTTGGAAAGGCCGCAGCGTATTAGACGGAATGTTAAGCTCTGCCTCAGTGTGTTAGAAAATGTGGTAAGCTCTGACGTGCGTTAAATCAGACGTTAAGCTTATCAAGGAATTAATTTTTCATTAAAACTTATTTTTGCATTCGAAGTTTAGGTTATTTTGAGAAATAATTCGAAAAAATATTTTTTTATTTTCGTTTTTTATTTATTGTTAACATTTGATTCTAAACATAGAAAATTTTGAGATCCGTTTTTACCTACCATAACTGATATTAGACAAGTAATTACAAATAATCCATCAATCTTCCATTAACAACTTACACAAATTAATTGGATACTTCCCGATACAGTTCTGCTCATGCAGAACTATAATAGAATATACATACGAAATTCTTATGCAGCCAATGGCTACGTAAGTACACTGGACGTTAATAATATAATCGTGTACTAGATGGGATGTTAAGAACTGCAACCGTGTATTAGATCGGGTGTTAAGCTCTGCCTCCTCTGTTAGAATATACCGGGAGGTCTTCCCGCATGCGTTACATGGGACTTTAAATTCTGCAAGCGTCTGTTAGATGGGATAGCAAGCTCAGCCTTCGTGTGTTTAGAAAATATGGTGAGGTCTACCCCCATGCATTAGATGGGACGTTACGCAACCTACATGGGAAATTAACATCTGCCTCCATGTGCTAGATGTGGATGTCTCTGTCTCTCGTCCGATAGGTGGGAAGTTAAGCTCTGCAACCCAGGTGCAAATTGGATATTAAGCTCTGCCTCAGTGTGTTAGAAGATGTGATGAGTGCTGATCCCGTGTGTTTCATGGAATGATAAGCTCTGCCCCCGTGCATGAGATGGGACGATAAGTTCTGCCCCCGTGCATGAGATGGGACGATAAGTTCTGCCCCGTTTCTTTAGATGGGATGTTAAATTCTGAAACCGTGTATTAGGTAGGATATTAAGTTAAGCCTCCATGTGTTAGAAGATGTGGTGAGGTCTGCCCCCCGTGTTTTAGATTGGAGTTAAATTTTGCAACCCTGTATTAGATGGGATTTTTAGCTCTCCCTTCGTTTCTTAGAAGATGTGGTGAGCTCTGCCCCCATGCATTAGATGGGAGGATAAGCTCTGACACCATGTATTAGATGCGATAGTAAACTCTGTCTCACTGTGTTAGAAGATGTGGTGAGGTCTGCCCCCATGTGATAGATGGGACGTTGAGCTCTGCAACAGTGTATTAGATGGGACATTAAGTTGTACGCCGTGAGTTAGAAGATGTTGTCAGCTCTGCCTCTGTGTCTTACATGGGACTTTAAGATCACAACCCTGTTTTAAATGGAATACAAAGCTCTGTATCAGTGTGTTAGAAAATGTGGTGAGATCGTATTAGATGAACGTGTTAGCACGTGTATTAGATGGGACATTAAGCTCTGTAACCCTGTATTAGATGGGAAGTTAAGCTCTTCCTCCTTGTGTTAGAAGATGTGGTGGGCTCTGACGAAATGTGTTAGATGGGAACTTAAGCTCTGCAACCCGGGTTTCAGATTGGATGTTAAGCTCTACCTCCGTGTGTTAGAAGATGTGGTGGGCTCTGACGAAATGTGTTTCATGGGATGATAAGCTCTGTCCAATGTTTCAGATGGGACGATACGTGCTGCCACCATGTGTTAGGGTTGGGTTGGGTTGTTTTACCTCTGAGCGGCACTTTTTTGCACACCATGGGCTAAATGACCAGGTCACATGGACCCCGAAGGCTCAGAGAATGTTGGGGGAGGGACTCGAACAGCTGTTGGGAGACAGATGGTAGCCTCAAGTCAAGGCCATCCAGCGTGTTCTTTAACGTGCACAGGGTATGGCTCTCCTGCACACGGGGTCACGGCTTAAAGTCCCCATCGACGGACGGCAGCCTTTCCAAGCCCATCGGTGTCCCCTACTGACCGTAGGGGGGAGGGGAATTTTGCGGAGATAAATCTCAATGCTGACCCAGCTGGGACTCTAACCTGGGAACTACAGATTACGAGCCTGGCGCGCTACCGACTGAGCCCCCCCCCCATGTGTTAGATGGGACGTTAACTCCCCATCAACAATGTCAATTTTCAACAATCTTCAATCAATAATTAAACAATCATTGAAGCGGGATCATTTAACCGCAGACGACAGAGTCGCATTGCCTCCAATTTGATGAAATCTTATAATATTGATATTACGGGAAATATGTTAAGAGAGTTAAGAGTGACATCTAGAATTTATCGACAATAACAGTTTTTGCGTAAAAGGTTTATTTTTAGTGTTAGGGAGCTTTGAAAGTGGCTTTCCATTCACATAACATGAAAGTGTCCGGACACTTTTTTCAACATAGTGTATATATATATAAGATGTAAACTGAAAATCATTAACTAATGATGAGCACTTAAAAATAGACATTTGATGTCAGGACATTATTCAGAAAAATAATGGAGCTAAATATTTGAAACTTTCTGCTTAAAATTGTAGAAAGAGGGAAAAAACTAAAAAAAAAAATTTCTAGATTTAATTTTTGGGTTTTTTTTTTCATAACAACCGACCCTTTATTTGATTTATATGAATATTTGAGATAACAAGAATTAATACTGTACTAGTTGGTTATTCTTTTGCAATGGGGAATTTTTACTTCACCATAAATATAAAATTTAATTCAGCATTAAAATTCCATTTAAACATTACATGATTTAATTTATTCAGCATTACACCTGCTACAGTCGTTCATAAAGAGTACATCTTGACTACGAACTTTGGAGACTGGGCTTTGCTTTCGGATAAATGAGATTATCTAAAACATTGAACATAGCCACCAATGTTTATTACTGGAGTATGTCAATGGGAGAGAGTGGCTTATGGCATCCTTAATTCTTCTCTGTCTCACCTAGCAAGCTAACAATCACAGATCCTAATCCTAATTGTGATTCGAAGTCGTCAGACATCCATCCGATGACTCCTTCCAGCGGGGGGCCGGGGTGGTTCACCTCTGGTTAATACGGGGTGGGGAGTGGGTCCCGAAGGACCCAATCCCCATGGGGAAAGCACGTGCTCCGTCTCACGACACTACACGTGCATAGCAACTAGAGGCTTGGAAATAGAAGATGAAGTTTGTCTCAGAGGAGACCAGTCAGGACATGGAGTATGGGTGGCGTTAAAGGGGGTGCTGAGTGCAGCCCGGGAAGAAGGTTGGAAAATAAGTCAAAGAGAGACAGCAGCCACGGACCTCAAAGGAGAGAGTCCCGAAGCCGGCAGACAAGCCAGCCTATGTCCTTCAAGTGTGCCCTGACACGGGCACTCTCAATGGACACAGAGACCAGTTCGCCTGCTACCTCATTGATCGCTTGGGAGTCCCTGAGTTCGTTAGCGAACCCTTCAGTGATCGGACATCTGAGGATATAGTGCCCGACATCTGCATCTGGAGCCCCACAGCCGCAGTAACTGTGGGCAGAGATTTTGAAACGCTCCAGGTATTTGGGGAAGCTCCCATGTCAGTCGATAGCGCGCAGATTTATCTCCGCAAAACTCCCCGCCTTGCCAAAGGTCAGTAGGCAACACCGATGGCCTTGGAAAGGCCGGCGTCCGTGGGATGAGAAGTTAACCCCTGGTTCCGTGTGCGGGTGAGCCATACACTGTGCCCGTTAAAGAACACGCTAGATGGCATTAACGGGAGGCTACCATCTGTCTCTCAACAGCTGTTCCAGTGGGTCTCCTCCCCCAACCTTCTCTGAGCCTTCGGATTCCATGTGACCTGGCCATTCAGCCCATGATGTCCAAAAAAGTGCCGCTCAGAGGTAAAACAACCCGACCCTCCTTCCAGCGGAAAAAACGATGGAATAAGTCATATGACATCACGCCAGTATTTTGAGACATTATTATTTTATCTGGTAATCCATAGATAGCAGCACTAGCTAAATTACTTGCTGAGTTAGCAAACAGTTTTGTTACCTCTGAGCAGCGTTTTTTTTTTTTTTTTGCAAACAACGGGCTAAATGAACAGGTAACAAGGACACCAAGTGCATCCATTTGCATCCAGCATTTTTTTTATTGTTTTAACGTTCCATACTACGGAAGGCGGCTTCTCCAAGTCCTTCGCTCTCCACTTTCTCATTGCTGTGGAACAGTTGGGACTCGAACCTAGGAACTGCAGATTACCAATTTGGCTCGATACAAACTGAACCAAGTCCTGCCGTTAGGACAGCCCCAACTGCTTAACAATTCCAAGCAGTCGCTTTAGGTAGCCAAATTTTAAGGGCATTGTATTCGTATTTCGATGAGTTTGATCGAATCCCAATTCAAAATAAAAGTTCAGTGAAAGTCCTGAGATCTACACATTGCTCTTTGAGCAGAATGATTTTAAAACCTTTGGACTAAGGGATTAGATGACATTTTATTTCACATGTGGGGGAAGAAAATTATAATCAGTTAGCGCCAGAAAAGAAAAACAAATTAATAATAATATCACAAATACTCGAGTACTATTCGACTTCGAGTATAAGTCAATCCCTAGTTTTGGGCCTCAGGAATAGTTTGGAGTCAATCAATAGTTTGGAGCAATGGAAGAAAATGTATATACATAATCGTATCAGAATAATATGACCACCTACCTAATAATAGGAATAACTGCCCTTGGCCCAGATGACAGTGGCGAGATGACGTGGCATGGACGCAATGAGGCCCTGGAAGGTTGCCAGAAGCACACATGCCCATTCGGTCTCCAGCAGAGCACGGAGGTTCTCCGTGCTCTGCTGTAGTTCCGGAGATGATAGCACGGAGTTCCGGAGATGATGGCTCCGTGGTCTGCTGGCACGAAGTTCCGGAAATGACGTGGTTGTGGGTCCGCATGCCGAACCTGCCGTTCCAAATGGTCCCACAAGTGCTCTATGGGATTGAGGTCGGGCAATTTCACCAGCCAAGGGAGAACGGAGACATCGCTGTCGTGTTCCTGGAACCAGTCACGCACCACCTAAGCGACATGGCAGGGTCATGGTCCTGTTGGTAGACACCATCACCACCAGGGTAAACGTTCAACATGAAGGGATGCAAAACGTCAGCGAGGATGCACAGGTAACCCTTGGCTTCAGGGACCCATCCAGTGGTACCATCGATCCCAGGTCATACCAGGAAAACATCACCCAGACATGCACACTGCCACAGCCAGCCTGTACTTTACCAAAACGTGTGTCCGGGTGTTGGTTCTCATGTGTCTAACGCTGTATCCGCCACCTTCCGTCACTTCTGTGGAGTAGAAACCTCAATTCGTCGGAGAAGGAAACATTTTTCCACTCTTTCACTGTCCAATCACGGTAGTCCCGTGCAAACTGCCAGTTGACCAGTTGATCATTGCCGATGGACCTTGGTTAACATGGGCAACTTTACTCAGCGTAGACTCCAGAAACTCATGCGTAACAGCGTTCACTCTACTGTCATCGGGGACACTTATCTGCTTCCCCAGCGTTCATTTGAGTGATCAATTGCTGCGCTGTTGAGCGTCGATTGGCCTTTAACAATCGAATGAGGCGCCATTTTCCTCTGGGGTCGATGTCCTTTGGGGATCCACAGTTTGGGGCCACACAGTGTGCCAGTGGTCCATTCTTGGTATACCCTTATTACAGCACCTCGCGAACATCCGACGGAAACTGCTGTCTCCGAGATGCTTCCACCCTTGGCACGGTAGCCGATGATCACTCCTTTATGAACGTCCATCAAATCAATACCTCTGCCCATTGTGCACACGTTACACACTATGACTCATCTGTCCTGCCCGTCTGCTTATATCACCGTGTGGTCGACCTTATCATATGCACTCTGTGACATGTCTGGGAGGGTATACTGTGATTCCGTGGGTGTTCATATTATTCTGATACGACTGTTTATTTTCTGAAGAGTCCGAAATGAGTTGTTATTTGGACTGAACTAGACTGTTTTCCACATGCTCGAGAGGTGAGCGAAAGCGCTTTTAATCCTCTGCCGTCACTAGCCGGAGGATCTAGTGAGGGTCATGGTGAGAAGAGAGTAAACAATAAACTTCAGACTGAGTGTTGCTGGCAAACAGGAAAGAAGTTTGTTAAGCGCATCAAAGGGGCCTAGCTCTATCTCAAAAGGGACCCTAAATGAACAGGGTTTGGTTCAGTGTGAACCAAGGTAGAGTTCTGTGTGAACCAGGGGTTCGTTTCTATGTTTGCCAGGGTTTGGTTCTTTGTGAACCAGGTAGTTAGGCAAGGATTAAATATCCTCTCGCCGAGTTTTGCGGTTGGTAAAGAGATCTCGGTACATATTTCCAGATCATCACATGAATGCTTGCAGTAAAAAAAGCAGCATTCGGATTAAAGAAAGCTGGTTGGAGGAATATTTATTTATTAATTTATCTGCAAAGCCATTTCATTCTGATCTTGAGCGCAGCTCAGGCCCACGAAATCGAATACATTCCTATACGTTCATGTTGTATGCATGTAAATAGACTGTGTCGTCCATCCTCTGCTCTGGTTCATTTGTTTATTTCATCTTTCTACACGACGTTTAGCACAGCACGTCTGAAGCACATCTAAGCATGGGTGTAAAAACCCGAGAATCTGTGGTCTCACCTAGGATAATGGCTAATATTAATTAAGTGGACTAATTAAACCCCCTCTATGAAGTGGCTCGGAAGAGTACGTCTCTCCTTACCTCATGTCCACGACAGGGTCCTTGTAACCTAGCTATTTTACCCATTGTGCTAAAATATACATCTCAAACATAAAACCACCCAATCATAACGTGACGCGAATTGATGCATTTCCAGTCATCACATTCTGCATTTCATTGCCTTTCGTGGTTAAGTGTAATAAGCCACGATTGCACAAGAAACTCTTTGAGGGATACTCGCCGTTCCATTTATGTGAAACATTGTATAGTATGGTTTGATTCATTCTGAAATTTATCTTCGAAACATTTCTCCATAAAACTTAAGAAGTTACTTAGTTCTGAATATAATTCGCGATATATTCGACAGACATACTACTCAGGAATGGGAAAATCCTTCCCTGGATTTCTGGTATGGCCTCGAAAGGGCCGGATTAGTGTAATGACCACACCTGCCACGGCCCGGGACAGTATCTTTAAGAATGGACGCACTTTTAAGGACGGGTTCTTCTACAGGAGGGTTGGGTTGTTTTATCTCGGAGTGACACTTTTTTGCACACCGTGGTCTACATGGCTAGGTCACAAGTATCCCGAAGGCTCAGAGAAGATTGGGGAACGAGACCCACTGGAACAGCTTTTCTGTGACAGATGGTAACCTCCCTTCAAGGCCATCCAGCGTGATCTTAAACGTGCACTGGGTATTGCTCTCGTTTTACGCAAATAAACCTCCACGCTGACCCAGCTGGCAGTCGAACTTGGGAACTGCAGGATACGAGCCTGGCGTGCTAACGACTGATCCTGTAAATACTAGCTTTATAGATTTCAAAAAGTCTTTTGACTCTGCGGATCGACATAATTTGTGGTTGATTGTGATATCATATGGAATACCTGATAAATTAGTGTAATGAGAGCTCTATATAATAACACTGAATCGAGTGAGAGTGTTGGTACGTCTTGCAGCGATTGGTTTAGCATTGCCAGTGGAGTTAGACAAGGGTGCATTTTGTCTCATTTTCTCTTTAGTTTAGTTATTGATTATGTAATGCGAAATTCTTTGCAAGGGAAAGATTTTCGCCTTAAATTGTCTAGAGATTTCAAAATTTCTGATTTAGATTATGCAGATGATTTGGCCCAGTTGGCTACTGATGTTGATGAGATGAATTCGTTCATTAGCGCTGTTGATGAGACTGGTAATAGAGTATTTTTGGTGATAGACAGGAAACTAATGTGATGAAAATTGGTCAGGCAGATGGTGCTTCAGTTGCTTTCAATGGCTGCCCTCTTGATCAAGCGTGTCACTTTAATTATCAGAATAGGGATTGCTGCTGGGACTTTTAAGAATCTATGGAGACTATGGAATAATAGGCGTACAGGCATAAAGACTAAACTTAGGGTGTATAGTAGTTTGGTTCTTTGTAAGGTTAGTTTTGGTAGCGAAATATGGACCCTTTATAAGCAGGATAACAAGAAAATTGATGCTTTTGATTCCAGATGTTTACGCAATATCTTGGTCATTAGGAGGTTTTACTTTGTAACTAATAATGAGGTTAGGCAAAGGAGTCGGCAACCTCCTTTGAGCAGCATATTCTGCAGAGAGAGACTGAGTTTTGTTTGGCCATGTTACCCGTATGCATAGCTGCAGATTTCCAAAGATCGTTTTGAACAGTGTACCTAAGGGTATCAGAAAAAGGGGGAGACGTAGGATGCGATGGGCAGACAATGTCAATCAGGACCTCGCTAGACTTGGCCTAGAGTGGCCAAATGCAGCAGATGTAGTTCAAAAGAGACACGTCTGGATGGGAAAATTACATAGTCTCGTTGGACATCCGTAGCCCTTGGCTACATTTAGATTTTGAATATAAAGTTCTACAGGAGCGAGCAGAATTGTGCCTGGAAGTTTAAGGCTTGTTCAAGTTAACAACGATGAAAGATTTATGGTTTATTTGTAAGTACTTGTCTAATATCAATTTTGGCTGGTAAAAACTGATCTTGAAATTTTTTAAGTATAGAGAGAAATATTAACAATAAATAAAAAATCGAAAATAAAAAAATATTTTCTCGAAATATTTCTCAAAATAACCTAAATTTGAATGAAAAAATAACTTTTTAATGAAAAGTAAGATAAACTTACTTTTCTCTCTCTCATAAACAAAAATTATTAAGACAACAAGACGTACCCACGTGTGGATCTGCATATTCCAGCATCTTAGCCTATTGTTTCTTTCTCTTTAGGCAGCGGAAATTGTCTCAGACGGCAGAGCCATGTTTGTAATCTGCAGTTCTAACTTTCGAATCCCAACTGCGCATGATTTGAGATTTATTTCCGACATTTCTGACGACGCCCTAGACAAGAATGTGTACACTGATGGACTTGGAAAGGCCGCCGTGTATTAGATGGGATATTAAGCTCTGCCTACGTGGGTTACAAGATGTGGCGAGGTCTGCCCCCATGCGTTAGATGGGACGTTAAGATCTGCAACCGTGTGTTAGATGGGATGTTAAGCTCTGCCTACAATGTTAGAAGATGTGGAGGGTTCTGCCCCCATGCATTGGATGGTACGTCAAGCTCTGCAACCGTGTGTTAGTTGTGATGTTAAACTCTGCCTCCATTGTTAGATGTGGAGGGTTCTGACCCCATGCATTGGATGGTACGTCAAGCTCTGCAACCGTATGTTAGATGTGATGTTAAGCTCTGCCTCCATTGTTAGAAGATGTGGAAGGTTCTGCCCCCATGCATTGGATGGTACGTCAAGTTCTGCATCCGTGTGTTAGATGGGATGTTAAGCTCTGCCTCCGTGCATTGGATGCCCCCGTGTGTTAGGTGGGAAGTTAAGCTCTGCAACGCAGGTATTAGATTGGATGTTAAGCTCTATCTCAGTGCCCCCATACGTTACATGAGACTTTAACTTCTGCAACCGTCTGTTAGATGGAATAGCAAGCTGATTGCTGATTGGATGTTGATCGATGCGCCGTGAGTTAGAAGATGTTGTCAGCTCTGACTCTTTGTGTTACATGGGACGTTAAGCTCAGGAACCGTGTTTTAATTGGGATACTAAGCTCTGTATCTGTGTGTTAGAAGATGTGGTGATAACTGCCCACGTGACGTTAAACTCTGCAACCGTGTATTTGATGGGATATTAAGCCCTGCCACCATGAGTTATAAGATGTGGTAAGCTCTGACTTCGTGATTCAGATGGGAAGTTAAATTCTGCAACCCTGTATTAGGTAGTAAGTTAACATCTGACTTCATGTGTTAGAAGATATCGTGGGCTCTGCCTCCCGTGCGTTAGATGGGAAGTTAAACACTGCAACCGTGAATTAGATGAAAAGTTAACCTCTGCCCCCGTGTGTTAGGTGGGAAGTTAAGCTCTGCAACGCAGGTATTAGATAGGATGTTAAGCTCTGCTTCAGTGTGTTTGAAGATGTGGAGGGCTCAGATCCAGTGTGTTTCATGGGATTATATGTTCTGCCCCGTTCGTTAGATGGGATATTAAGTTCTGCCTCCAAGTGCTAGTAGATGTGGTGAGGTCAGATATCCATCCGATGGCTCCTTGCAGCGGTGGGCGGGGGTGATAGTGGGAGTGGCTCAGTCGATAGCGCACCAGGCTCGAAATCTGGAGTTCCCAGGTTCGAGTCCCAGCTCGGTCAGCGTTGAGATTTATCTCTGCAAATATTCCTCACCCTACCCGCGGTCAGTAGACACCGATGGACATGGAAAGGCCGCTGTCCGACGGATAGTCGGACAGCGGCCTTTCCATGTCCATCGGTGATTGAGTTTTGAGTTTTGAGCAATGTCCCGTGTGCCCTATACCTATAGCCAAACAAAACTCAGTCACCGGCCTTGCTGTCCGACGGATAGGACGTTAAGCTGTTGTCCCGTGTGCCCTATACCAAACAAAACTCAGTCACAGGCCTTGCTGTCCGACGGATAGGACGTTAAGCTGTTGTCCCGTGTGCCCTATACCCTGTGCACGTTAAAACACAGGCCGGATGGCCTTAACGGGAGGTTACCATCTGTTTCCCAACAGCTGTTCCAGTTGGTCCCCTCCCCCAACCTTCTCTGAGCGGCACTTTATAGAAATAGAAATATATGATTCAAGTTGCCGAGAAAGTGTTTCGTTATAATATGTTACCTTCGTAATATGTTACCTTCACGATGTTCCTTCGTGGTCCTTGTGACCTGGCCATTTAACCCATGGTGTGCAAAAAAGTGCCGCTCAGAGATAAAACAACCCAATCCAAAGGAGCTAGATGCTGCAAACTTTGCATGAACGTTTATTTCACTCAGTGGGAAAACGTAGGCTAAGTGCGAAACCCTGGTGGCAACCAAAATTGAGTGAGGATGGGGAGTTTAAACTTCTCAAATTCTCCACAGACTTAACATCAACTGTTGAAAGTTATTCAAAATATCTGTTGCTTCCAATAAATTTCAAAGAAGGAATGCATAAAACTAATATCTTTTTGATTATGATGTGATAAAGTCATTTTTCATTTTGTTGGGTCACGAGCACTAACATCCGTGTATATTGAAGTTTTTCGAATTAAGCACGAGCTAATTAAACACGAGATTCTTTGTTGAAGTAAAAGTTTCAAAAACTAAACATTCGTATCGGAAATTAAATTCATTAATTTATTTTGAAAAAATATTAAAATTTAATAAACGTATACCTCATACGTTAATTAATAAACGTTATAATATGTTAAGTAATAAATAATGAACAATAATAAATTTTTCGTAATACCTAAACACTTTCTCGGCAACTTGAATCATATATTTCTTTTTCTATAAAGTTAAATATACTTGTCACACTGTATCGGATTAACTCTGGTGGGTACAAAATGATTTTAAAAGTTTGATTATTTGGACGAGGCAATTTCATTTTTTGGTTAACTTCTGACTTGGGGAGGGGTATACGGTATTTCAAAATATGCCCATTTCTTTCTTTTCCTAAAAGAGAGGGATGAAAATTAAACCAGAGAATATTTGCCTCTTTTTTTTTACCTATCTTTGTAATGATTATCTCACTCGTCATTGGCATATTTTGTTCATTTGTTTCTCGGCTTGCTATTATGTTTATGAAAACAGTAGTTTTACCATATCTCCCTCCGTTGGGTTTGGAATGTGCGCAGTCCGCCAGGTTCGAGTCCCAACTATGTCAGCTTTGAGATTTATCTCCGAAAAACTCGTCGCCAGTCCCAGGACAGTACCAGACACCAGTGGACTTGGAAAGGCCGCCGTAGTAAAGTTGTGGTTCCTGATGTGGAACAACCATACCCTGTGAACGTTAAAGAACACGATGGATGGCCTTGATGGGAGGCTACCATCTCTCTCCGAAATGGTTTTCCGATGGATCCCCTCCTCCAACCTCCTCTGAGCCATCGGGATTTTGTGACCAGGCCATTTAGACCACTGTGTGCAAAAAAGACGATATAAGATAGAATTCATATTAGATATTGTTATAAACATTATATTTCAGTATTGTCATGTGCATTACGTTTCGATATTGATATAAGCATCACGTTTCAGTATTGTTACAAGCATTGTGTTTCATAATGTTAGAACTTCTTTTTAAACTTGTTTTCATCATGTTACAACTTCTCTTTAAATTTCTTTTCAGTATCATACAACTTCTTTTTTAAATTTAGTGCATTTGTCCTCTTGTGATTTGTACAAAAATTATATCCGGAATATAAAGTAACGGGTGGGATTTTTTACTTCTGAGTGGCACGTTTTTGCAGCCGCCCTGCCCACAGTCAGTAGAGGACACCGATGGGCTTGGAAAGGCCGCAGCCCATGGGATGGGACGTTAAGCCGTGGCTCCGTGTACGGGAGAGCCATACCCTGTGCACGTTAAATAACACGCTGGATAGCCTTGGCCGGAGTTTACCATCTGTCTCCCAACAGCTGTTCCAGTGGATCCCCTCCCCCAACCTTCTCTGAGCCTTCGGGGTCCTTGTGACCTGGCCATTTAGCCCATTGTGTATAAAAAAGTGCCTCTCAGAGGTAAAACAACCCAGCGTTTTTGCAGACAATGGACTAAGTTGCCAGATCACAGGAACCCCCAAAGGTTAAGTGAAATTTGGCTCTATAGTTTTATTTACATTGTGATCCGTAAATGGTAGCTAAGCATAAAGTGAAAGAATAGCTGTGTACCAATTCCCAGCGATGATGCACAGAACCGGCCAGGTCTAGCGTCTAATGTCCGATCCTGTCTTTTCGTGGTGCAGGGAAAAGGGAAAGGAAGTGGTGGGCTACCAATTCAGTATGGAATACTGATCTGGTCATCTATGGCCACTTTTTTTTTTCAACCCTGCTGAGGAGTAGTCAACTTCACAGGGTCCTGGTGCTCACCATTTATACCTACTAGACTGGACTTGTTTATGGATTTAAGCTTGATTCTGGATTCTGGACTTGCTGCAGTGGTGGGCTTCTGTTGAGGGAGAATCTGCCCCTGTGTTTTCTGCTTGCTTCTAGGTTGCCAGCCCTAAGTCAACAGAGGCATGGGATATCTTACATCAGCTGGTGGATAATCCTGATCGGAGGCCATCGCAAGTACCTGAACCTCCCCTAGTTAGTTCGGCATCGTCAATCCTAAGTAATGTATCTCAAACAGGCCATTTGGCTCTTGAAAAAGTCCACTTGAAAAGGTGGTGTCTGAAGTTCCTACCAGCATCGTTGATTTCAGCCTTTAGCGGAGGAGGAACAGGTCTTTGTCCCATGCCTGCGATCTGGGGGCTGTTTCATATTGTTGGCCCTACCTGTCTCAATAAACCTAGTTTCTTTAAAAAACCTACTGATCATTTTCTCTCTGCAGGAACATGGAACGTGAGGACATGAAATAGAGATTATTCTCTTGATGACCTCACGCATTAATTCCAGCGCTATAACCTAGATAATCTAGGCTTGAAAGAGACCAGATCGACAGGGAAAAATGTGATACTTAAAATAACATTAAATTTCTCTTTTGAGGCAAGGATGATGGAAAGCATCTCCAAGATCAATATTTGCTTCTCAGCAGACACGCCGTTGATGCTCTTCTACGATACAAATGCATTAATGAAAGATTTCTTACAGCAAAATTTTAAACAAAAATTAAAACTTCAATGTCATCTTTTATTACGTCCTCACAAAGGACTCATGAAAACGAAAAGAATACGTTTTTCAAACAGCTTCAGGATATTTTGAATCCTGTGAAGAAAGGAGATATTTCTCTTGTGCTAGGTGACTTCAAGGCTAAAGTTGGTACTGACTCTGACTTTTGGGCAGGAGTTTTAGGTACTTTTGTCATTTTTAGTTCCAATAGCAATGGGGGACGTCTCCTACAGGTAAATAAACTTAATGGTTTACAAATAACTAACGCATAATACAAAATTCGGGACATTTATAAATAAATGTGGGATTAGCCTGATGGATTGCACAGGAATATGATAGATTATATTTTAATTAACAACAAACGGGCTAGTTCAGTTAGGAATACCAGATCATACAGGGGAGCCGAAATTGGGTCTTACCATTGCCTGGTCAAGAGTGTCTTGTAGCTGAAGCTTAAGAAATGTTGCGCTAAGGTTAAGAAAATTACCTTCAACACTGAAGGTCTGAAAGATCAAGATATAGCCAAAGCATACCATGATAAGCTACTTAGTCATTATGAAAATCGTGGTTTGCTTACTGCTGAAGTTGGGAAAGATTGGGATCAGGTTAAAAAAGCTTTTCTTGAAACCAACAGTTTTCTTTTGGGTAAAAGGGAACAGAGGAAACAAAATTATTTCAGTTAAAAGGCTATTTAACTTATTTCTGAAAGTAGGAAGTGCAGAATTAATATGAATCAACACCCTACCAGTCCTAAAAGATGGCATTACAAAGAGCTTAATAAACATGTAAAAATCAGTTTACAGCTAAGAATATTTGGCTTGGAAGCTTGGCTGACAAAGCAGAGGAAGCTGTTAGATAACACAACAGCATGGGAGCCAAAACACTAACTAACGTATCAGGTACCAGATTATTAATATTTTATGTGGGAAGGAACAGATAGGTACACAGGATTGAGTGATAAATATTTCAAGGCGGTTGAAGGTGAGGATTTTGTGATGGCTAAGTGGGCTGAGCATTTCAGAGAAATTTATAAATAATGTGATTGTTTCTACTCCCACTCTCCGAAGGGAACCACCTTGTCGTGGTGGGGGGGGCTTGCGTGCCTTAATGAAGTCGAGGGCTATGCCGACCAGAGTTACTCATGTCGGACAGGCCGAGATGGAAAGGCCAGACTAAGAGTTCCCAAGTAAGGACTGAGATGACTAGAAGTGAGTGAGTAGAGATGGAGGATGGAGGAGAGGAAAGGTGGGACCCCACAGAAGAACACCAAGGCGTGTGGTGGTCGGTTGGCAAGGCCAACAATGTTTGTGACTTGAGCACAGCTGGAGGTGGGCTGTAAAAGAGAACAAGAGGATTGAAGAGAAGTGGTATGGAGTGAAGTTAACCAATGAGTGATGGAACAGTGCAGAGGGCAGCACATATGATTGGGTGCATGATTGGAATGGTGATGTGAAATTATGTTGATGAGACGGACGAAAAAGTTGAGAAAAATTTTAATTACTGTAGTCAAGGTTCTCAGAATGACTGCAGTAACAGTTTAGGAAATGGAAAGTGTGGATGGTGAACACACTATAAAGGTAAAGGCGTACAGACGCCTGTGGCTATGGGGAAAGCCGATATTACAGGTCTGTTGTTAAAGGGGAGAGGTGGTCTGTGTCGAATGGCACAGGTTCCTCTCCAACCCGTTTTTATTTTCTTTTTAGGTTCACTGGTCTCAAAATCATATCATTCGTAGAGATTAGGCTGAGGTCGTTTCATTAACACGGGGGAGAATGGGAGTCCTGGTCCTTTGGACAGGGGACTCCCGTCCTCCCCCATTTTTACTCCTCTGATTTTTCCAATTCCGGGTGGAGGTTAGGATGGACTCTACCCGGAATGCGCGCCTCAAGACGTCCCTGGGGTGCGGGCCTACTTCCTACTTGGACTCAAGGGAGGAGACTGGCCGAGATTGTTCAAATTGAACAATTTATCTAATAGGGAAATGGTGGCCAGTGCTTAGGTTTGGATTGAGCCCTGATGGGCGAGGTGGGGAGATTGTATCATGGTCGCCACACCTATGAGTGGCCCACCTGTTTACCGTGGGTGGAGACCCGTAACGTGGAAAGGAGGGTCCTGGCAGTTGAGGGACAGGCAAGCTGGTATCCCAATACACTGTCCTTGGCCTCTGCTTCAATAAAACGGGAGGTCTGAGCTGGCACTCTCGGATCAATCGGTACGTGAGGCATCCCCTGTCCCGCCCCTTGACCGGGGTGGGTCAGGGGCGGTTGCGGTGTCAACCGGGTTAAGGTGATTCTTGACGATAGGGGCTGGGTCCGGACCGGGACCCGGACTAGTACCGGGCCTCGGCCCGGATCATGCTCTGGCCCGAGGGGAGATCCGAAGTCTGGGTATAACCTGGGCGCATCTCTGAGGTACCTCGAGCGACGAATTTAACTCTGAGGCCTTTCCTTGTACGACTCCGTTGTGGGTGGAGACCGTCTGGGTTGAAAATTTTTAAACCCACCATGAAGTCTAAAAGGCAATGATGGTGACAGGAGATAGTGAGAAGAGGACGGGTAAACAAGACAGCAAGCCCAAGGAGGCTGCTGATCTTGAGGTTGTGGTGGAGGAAGTCCCGGAGACTCCCCCTCCCACCACAAACAGTATTAAAGAAGAAGAAGGGCCTCCAAAGGATGGAGAGGACCCAAGTCACGGCGGGGATGAAGGGTGCTTAGCCAAGGAGGTAGCCCCGGATGGTCAGAAAGAGCCCAGCAGTAAGGAGAAGGGCTCAGGAAGGCTGGCAAATGCGGCTGGCCTTCTGGAGGAGCTTGCGGTGGAGATGTTCCGCCAAAGAGCTGATAGTGAGTTAAGGGACGCAGTTATGGGTGTAGCTCGTAAGCTACACGCCATAGCCATAGTCTGCAAGCAAGAACTGCAACCATGAGAGGACAAATCTTAGAGCGGGCTGCACGTCCACCAGAGAGGAAGGAGAGGCCACCAACCTACGCAAAGGCTGTTGGTGGGCAGGGACAGGGAAAGGGCGGTTCGGTGGTAGCTAAAAAGCCCACTCCCCCTGAAAAAAGGCAGAGACATACCCTGCTGATCTTTTCTAAAGATAAAGAAAAGTCAGCTTTAGAGGTGAGGGATAGTCTCAAAGGAAATATTAACCCCACAGACCTAAACCTGGGGGTCATGACCGTTAAGCCGATGAGGGCTAACGGAGTCATTGTGGAGTGCAGCTCACAGAGTGACCGGGCTAACCTAAAAAGTGCAATTGAAAGCCACGAGTCACTCAAGGGAATTTTAGAGGCTAAATCGGCCGTAAGGCTGAAGCCTAAAATCATGGTTTGCAGCGTGGATAAGGACATCCCTCGCGAGGACCTCCAGAGGGTCATACGCAGCCAGAATAGGCTGAATGATGAAGAAGGAGACTTAACACCAATGTTCTCGATGAAAGCCCGAGTGGACAATACGGTCCACTGGGTTTTAGAGGCTAGTAGTGCCTCTCATAGAAAGTTACTAGAGGTAGGTAAGATTAACGTAGGCTGGTCACGGTGCTACGTAAAAGATTATGTTAGAGTCCTGTGGTGCTACAAATGCTATGCATTTGGGCATAAGCAGAGCGAGTGTGAGCTAAAGACACAACGGTGTTCACAGTGTGCGGGTAAGCACTCATACAAGGAGTGCACGAAGCCCAAACCGAAGTGCATCGTATGCAATAAGGCAAATAAGGAGCACGGTGCCAAATATGATATTGGCCATAGTGCGATGGATGTGAAATGTCCGTCGTACTGTCGTGAAATTAAGTTGTTGCGTAGAGGCACCGACTATGGGAAGTAGGTTTCCTGGTGGTCCGTGGGCAAGTCTGAAATTTCTCCAGGTTAATTTAAACGGGGCAAGGGCTGCTATGGCCCAACTCAGCCAGGAGATAAAGGAAGAAGGAGTCGACATTGCTCTTGTGCAGGAGCCTTACTGCACAGAGAATGTCATTAAGGGGCTCCCTCTGACCAGTAGGCTATTTTGTATAAAAGGTACCAAGCCTAAGGCTGGAGTTGTCGTTCTGAACCCCAAGGTGAATGCCATTCTGGCATATCACACTGATACTATTGTAGTAGTGGAGATCGGCTATGGACGATTATTAGTACACGCCATCTCCATCTACTCTCCTCCAAATAACAACATTGAGGACTTATTAACCGAGTTGCAAAACGTCCTAACTCGTATTAATTCTAAGAGCATTATAATAGGCGGGGACTTCAATGCGAAGCATCCCTTGTGGGGTTCAAACCGACAAGATGTCAGAGGTGATATGACTCTGGACTTTATCAACTCTGCTGATCTATTATTACTAAATGATATAGATACGCCAGCTACTTTTAACGGCCCAAGAGGTCGCAGCTGGATAGACTTGACCCTAGTTACACCTAGGTTGAATCCTATGATCCGGAATTGGTGTGTCAGCGATAAGGTCAGTAACAGCGACCACAACTATATAGTGTTCCAGGTGGGTGGAACAACATCTCCCCCACAATATGCACGACGGTTTGCGGTGGGTAGAGCTCCTGACTGGTGCAAGCTCTTACACTGTGTGTCACCGGAACTGGCGAAGATCGGCCAGAGTGTCTGCAATATTGGAGATTGCGAATCACTAAATAACATCATTAGTGAGGTGACGAGGACTTTAAGTGCTGGTTGCGAGGCAACCTTCGGGTACAAGATGCAGCCCAGAGCAGGAAGAAAATCAGTGCCCTGGTGGACACCCGAGCTCAGCATTACAAGGAAAAGGGTGAGAGCTCTTAGAAGGAGATTTCAAAGATGCAGGACTGGGGAGAGAAGTACCAGAGAGGAGGGAGCAGGCAAAATATAAGCTCGCAATACGTCAGGCGCAGCTGACCTCCTGGCAGAAATTCTGCAGTGATGTCTCTGCACAAAACCCCTTTACTTTACAGTATAAGCTAGCCACGGAAAGGGATTTTAAGCCCCTGGATATTGCATATGTTCGCAAGGAAGATGGATCCAAGACTTCTTCCTTTAGCGAAACTATCCAGGTGCTCTTGGACAATTTGTTTCCCACTGACGACGGGAGTTCTGATGATGCAGAACATCGGCTCCTAAGGGAAAATTGCAGGATTTCGCCGGACACGCCGGATGACGTTCCGTTTACGGAAGAGGAGGTGAGAGAGGTAATCGGAGAAATGGCCCGGGGCAAGGCCCCGGGTAACGATGGTCTGACAGTGGAGATTGTTTCTCAGGTGTTTAATGAAGATAAAGACCTGTTCACCCAGCTCTTCAACAAATGTTTGAATCTGGGAGCCTTCCCAACTGCCTGGAAACAGGCAGACCTTGTCCTCTTAAACAAGGCAGGTAGGGATCCGGCTGACGCAAGATCATACAGACCGATATGTCTGCTGCCGGTGTTGGGAAAGGTGCTGGATAAACTCCTGACCAACAGGATGTACCACCACTGCCACAAGAACGGATTCCTGAATCCCAAGCAATTTGGGTTCAGGACGGACCAGTCCACCACCGCTGCTATCAAACAGGTGGTGGACATCGCTCAGGTAAATAAAGTGCACAAGTTGCACACCTCTCTCATTGCTTTGGATGTGACAGTCGCGTTTGACAATGTCTGGTGGCCTGCAATTCTGACAAAATTGAAATAGTGTTCCTGCCCTAGGAACATCTTCACGCTTGTGGCCAATTACCTCCAAGAGAGGGTGGTCACATATTCGCATGCTAGCGGAACAACCTCACGAAACTTGGAAAGAGGCTGCCCACAAGGGTCGTGCAGTGGACCATTCCTCTGGAACTTAGTCGCTGATACTGCTCTGGAGTTGACTATGCCCGAGGGAGTCTGGCTCCAGGCTTACGCGAATGACTTGCTGCTTGTCATATCAGCGTCCTCACGAGCAAATCTTGAGGTCGCTGGCAATGCAGCAATTAAAACACTAAGATGGTTGGTGTCATCGCAACAAGCTTGGGTTCAGCGTTGCGAAGACAACTTCAATGACGATTGCTAAAGAGGGCGTCCTCAAGAAGAGGTATCCCATTTTTAAATTAAAAGGCGAAAACATCCGCCACATGACGACTTTAAAATACTTAGGGATCACTCTGGATGAGAGGATGAGCTGGATCCCACACCTGCAGGACTTGAAAGCTAAATGCACCAACGTTATGTGCAAACTGGGGCGTATGGCTCGCGTCTCATGGGGACTCAGAAGCGAGGTCCTCAAAGAAATTTATCTAAGGGGAACGGAGAGGATCCTGACATATGGTGCGGGTGCCTGGTGGCGCCCGACGAACCACGCCATAATGTGCAGAAAGCTGCTCGCCGCCCAAAGACCGGCTTTACTGCGAATCACCAGGGCTTATAGGACAACATCTACGGATGCCCTCCTGGTGCTCGCAGGGATCCCTCCGCTATTTTTGACGGTCGGTAAAGAAGCGACCATATTCAGAGTCACGCAGGCTAAGGAGAAAGCAACATTCCTCGGAGTCCAGTATGACCCTGAGGAATATGAGACAAATACCGCTAAGTGGGATCTACATCCCACAAGGAGACTATGTGTGCCCTGGTCCAGGGAGTTACCATCAGGTACAGATATTGAAATATACACCGACGGTTCCAAGAGCGAGGAGGGTGTGGGTATAGCCTTCACTGTCTTCAATCAAGGGGCCAAAGTGTATGATTTTCAGAGGAAGGTTTCAAATAATGGCTCAGCCTTCCAAGCAGAGCTGCTTGCTATCAGAGAGGCCCTTCACTGGGCCCTCAATGACGGCGGTCTGGACAACGACATAAGGCTGTACACGGACAGCCAGGCAGCTCTGCATGCACTTGAAGATGCGGCCAACAGGCATCAGGTAGTGAATGAGATCAAGTGCATCCTGGGTAATCAAAGCATGCCCAAGGTATCCTTCTCCTGGATCAGGGCACATGTAGGACATGAAGGAAATGAGCGGGCCGACCAACTGGCCCGTTCCGCAGGTAATAATACTCAACCTGTGATAGCGGTAAAGACTTCAAAAACTACCCTGAAGTCTATAATTGGCCAAGGTACCATTCAGGAGTGGCAGAGGCTCTGGGATACGACTGAGAATGGTCTCCAAACAAAGACATTCTTGAAAAGGGTCAGTCTATCCCTGATGTCCTCTGACCACTACTTGACACATGTCCTAACAGGACATGGGAGTTTCCCCAAATACCTGGAGAGGTGTAAAATCTCTACCCACAGTTACTGCGGCTGTGGGGCTCCAGACGCAGATGTCGGGCACTATAACCTCAGGTGCCCGTTCACAGAAGGGTTCGCTAACGAACTCAGGGACTCCCAAGCGATCAATGAGGTAGCAGGCGAACTGGTCTCATTGTCCATTGAGAGTGCCCGTGTCAGGGAACACTTGAGGGACATAGGCTGGCTTGTCTGCCAGCTCCAGGACTCTCAACTTTGAGCCCCGTGGCTGCTGTCTCTCTTGAACTTATTTTCCTACCTTCTTCCCGGGCTGCACTCAGCACCCCCTTTCACACCACCCATACTCCATGTCCCTACTGGTCTCCCCTGAGACAAACTTCACCTTCTTTTTTCCAAGCCTCTAGTTGCTATGCACGTGTAGTGTCCTGAGACAGAGCACGTGCTTTCCCCATGGGGAGTGGGTCCTTCGGGACCCACCCCCCACTCCCCAATGTCAAACAGGACCCCATGGGTGTACGAAATCACCACTGAAATCTCTCCAGGGGTGTACGAAATCACCACTGAAATGCTTAGAGCTGGGATCATTTGTGTTGTCACATGGCTGACTGACTTTAAGAATCTATGAAGAGTGTGGAGAAATAGGCGTATACACCTAAAAACTAAAATTAGACTGTATAATAGTTTGGTTCTTTCTAGGGTTAGTTATGGTAGTGAAACTTGGACACTTTGTAAACAAGATAACAGGAAACTAGATGCCTTTGATTCCAAATGCTTACGCAGTATCTTGGGCATTAGGTGGTTCAACTTTGTAACTAATGATACATTAGGTTAGGCAAAGGAGTTTGCAACCTCCTTTAAGCAGCATATTGTGCAGAGAGAGACTCCGTTGGTTTGGCCATGTTGCCCGTATGAATAATTATAGATTGGCGAATAGGGTTATGAACAGTGCGCCTAAAGGCCTCAGAAAGAAGGGGAGACCTAGGATGCGGTGGGCAGACAATGTCAAATAGGACCTTGTTAGAATTGGTGTGCAGTGGCCAGATGCAGTAGATGTAGCTCAGGATAGACTTGCTTGGAGAACTAAATTGCACGGTCTGGTCGGACCTCCGTAGCCCTTGGCTGCTTGAGGATGATGATGAGGATGATGAGATGATGCTACAGTTGCTTTCAATGGCTGTGCTATTGAACAAGTGTCTCACCTTTACTCTCTTCGGATCTATGCAACAGATACTAGTAATGTGCGACATCAGATAAACAGAAGAATAGGGATGGCCGCTGGGACTTTTAAGAATCTATGGAGAGTATGGAATAATATTCGTATACACCTAAAGAATAATTTTAGGCTGTATACTAATTTGGTTTTTTCTAAGGTTAGTTATGGTAGCGAAATATTGACCCTTTGTAAGCAGGATAACAAGAAACTTGATGCCATTGATTCTAGATGCTTGCGCAGTTTCTTGGACATTAGGTGGTTTGACTTTGTAAGTAATGATGAGGCTAGAAGAAGGAGTCATCAACCTCTTTTGAGCAGCACATTGTACACAGAGAGACTGCGTTGGTCTGGCCATGTTGCCCGTATGCATAGCTGCAGATTGCCAAAAATCATTATGAACAGTTTACCTAAGGGTATCAGAAAACTTGGGAGACATAGGATGCGATGGGCAGACAATGTCAAACAGGACCTTGCTAGAACTGGCCTACAGTGGCCAAATGCAGCAGATGTAACTCAAAAGAGACTCGTCTGGAAGAGAAAACTGCAGTTTGATTGGACTTACGTAGCCCTTGCAAAGAAGGTCTAAGGAGAAGAAGGCTAGTTTTGCACAGGCGTAAGTGGCGCCGTTCTGCGGAATTTTACCGAAGCTGAACATGGCAAATTGATGTGCAGGCACAAAAACAACTGTAACGGGCAATCTGCGCATGCGCAGTGTAATCATTTTAGCTCACTGCAGCTATGGTTTGTCTTACTATTGGTGTATATGTTGCGATTTAACCAGTGTTTCCAAATGTCTAACAGCCATGGCTGTTTGGCACAGTGGTAGCTGACCCTGAAGTTATTCAATGATTGTTTTATACCGCTCAGAAGTACATTTTATGATACCTGGAAAAGACGTTGTATGTTTATTTTGTGTAATTTTGCAGAATTTTTAAAATTAATAGGTAAATTAATACATTTAATCATCTTGCGAATACATATAAGTCAATGTACATTGCAGGTTTGTGTTACCTGGAACATTTCGATGTACATTGTCTTGTGCACTTTGCTCTAACAGTGTAATTCTTTTTTATGGTTGATACGTGAAGTGCCTGCTGCCATCTGTTGAACGTTTATACAAGTAAAACACTCCATGTGATATTTATTTAAAATATCAGCAATTGTATAAAATATAATTATGTAGACCATGTTGTCGTGCATTGACACATATATCTCAATTTATTATAATATACTTAATGCTGTAGGTTGTTCAAAATATTAACATTTTGTTCTTTAGCATAGTTGCTATCAGTTTTACAAAATAAATTTTGTTAAAGAAAATTATTTCATTATTTCTTGATATTTTCTCTCTAAACGAAAAGAAAATTATGATTGTACCTCATGAAGAAAATGAACATTTTTCAGGGTCAAAGTGTATGTAACATTAATTACGTGGTGCCAGCAATGGAAAACTTTGCTCGGCGGTGATAAAATAATGGAGGGAACTCGCTCCTCTCCCTGGATAGGTGATTGCCATGTTTAGAGGGCGTTGCAATCGAAAAGTTTACATTACGTCTATGGAAGCTAGCTCTCTTCTCCCTTAGACACTACTTGGCTGCATAAGGATTTCGTATGTATGAATTTTACTGTATCGGGAAGCAGCTGAAATTTTTCTCAAAGACATATCAAAGATTGAAGGTTTATTTGAAATTACTTATCTAATATCAGATATGGTAGTTAAAAACTAATCACAAAATTTTTTAAGTATAGAAAGAAATGTTAACAATAAATTAAAAAACGAAAATAAAAAAATATTTTTTCGAATTATTTCTCAAAATGACCTAAAATTCGAATGCAAAAATAACTTTTGAATGAAAAGTCAATTACTTGATAAAGTTCCTTTTCTGTCTTCAATAAACAGAACTGATGAAGACAACACGACGTACACACGTGTAGGATCTGTATCTTCCAGCATCTTCGCCCATCGTTTCTTCTTCTTTAGGGGAGCGGATATTGTCTCAGATGTCAAAGTGCTATGTTTGTAATCTGCAGTTTTAACGTTCGAGTCCCAACTGCGCCTGAGTTGAGATTTATTTCCTCCATCTCTCACGACGCCCTCGACAAGAAAGTAAACACTGATTAACTTGGAAAGGCCGCCGCGTATTAGACGGTATGTTAAGCTCTGCCTCAGTGTGTTAGAAGATGTGGTGAGCTCTGACTCCGTGCGTTAAATTAGACGTTAAAATTATCAAGAAATTGACTATTCATTAAAAACTTATTTTTGCATTCGAATTTTAGGTTATTTTGAGAAATAATTCGAACAAATATTTTTTTTATTTTTGTTTTTTTTTATTGTTAACATTACTTTCTATAAAAACAAAATTTTGAGATCAGTTTTTACCTACCACAACTGATATTAGACAAGTAATTACAAATTACCCATCAATCTTCCATTGACGAAGCCTAATTAAAATATGGATATTTCTCGATACAGTTCTGCTCATGCAGAACTATAATATGAATATATACATACGAAATCCTTATGCAGCCAATGGCTACGCAAGTACACTGGACGTTAAGCTCTATAATCGTGTACTAGATGGGATCTTAAGAACTGCAACCGTGTATTAGATCGGGTGTTAAGCTCTGCCTCCTCTGTTAGAATATACCTGGAGGCCTGCCCCCATGCGTTACATGGGACTTTAAATTCTGCAAGCGTCTGTTAGATGGGATAACAAGCTCTGCCTTCGTGTGTTTAGAAAATATGGTGAGGTCTACCCCCATGCATTAGATGGGACGTTAAGCAACCTATATGGGAAATTAAAATCTGCCTCCATGTGCTAGATGTGGATGGCTCTGCCTCTCGTCCGTTACGTTGGAAGTTAAACTCTGCAACCTAGGTGTAAATTTGGATGATAAGCTCTGTCTCAGTGTGTTAGAAGATGTGATGAGTGCTGATCCCGTGTGTTTCATGGGATGATAATCTCTGCCCCCGTGCATGAGATGGGAGGATAAGTTCTTCCCCGTTCGTTAGATGGGATGTTATCCGCTACAACCGTGTATTAGATAGGATATTAAGTTAAGCCTCCATGTGTTAGAAGATGTGATGAGGTCTGCCCCCCGTCCTTTAGATGGGACCTAAACTCTGCAACCCTGTATTAGAAGGGATTTTTTAGCTTGCCCTCTATTTCTTAGAAGATGTGGTGAGGTCTGCCCCCATGCATTAGATGGGTCGTTAAGCTCTGACACCATGTATTAGATGCGATAGTAAGCTCTGTCTCAGAGTGTTAGACGATGTGGTGAGGTCTGCCCCCATGTGATAGATGGGACGTTAAGCTCTGCAACAGTGTATTAGATGGGACATTAAGTTGTACACCGTGAGTTAGAAGATGTTGTCAGCTCTGCCTCTGTGTCTTACATGGGACTTTAAGCTCACAACCGTGATTTAAATGGGATATTAAGCTACGTATCAGTGTGTTAGAAAATGTGGTGAGATCGTATAAGATGCACGTGTTAGCATGTGTATTAGATGAGACATTAAGCTCTGTAACCCTGTATTAGATGGGAAGTTAAGCTCTTCCTCCATGTGTTAGAAGATGTGGTGGGCACTGACCAAGTGTGTGAGACAGGAAGTTCAGCTCTGCAACCCGGGTTTTAGATTGAATGTTAAGCTCTGCCTCCGTGTGTCAGAAGATGTGGTGAGCGCTGACCCCTTGTGTTTCATGGGATGATAAGCTCTGTCCCAATGTTTCAGATTAGACTATACGTTCTGCCCCCATGTGTTAGATGGGACGTTAACTCTCCATCAGCAGTGTCAATTTTCAACAATTTTCGATCAATAGTTAAAGAGTCATTGAAGCGGGATCATTTAACTGCAGACGACAGAGTCGCATTTCTCCGAATTGATGAAATCTTAAAAAATCGTCATACAAACTTTAGATATTTAATTTATGTTAGTGAACAAATTGTTACAAGAGTTGTGTTTTATCTCTTAAAGTATTTTTTCACAAGTGTCAAAAATTTAAGATAAATGATTCAGCTTCCATTCATTCTTAAAATATTAAACTAATATCACGGGAAATATGTTAAGAGAGTTAACAGTGACATCTAGAATTTATCGCCAATAACAGTTTTTGCGTAAAAGGTTTATTTTTAGTGTTAGGGAGCTTCGAAAGTGGCTTCCCATTCACATAACGTGGAAGTGTCCGGACACTTTTTTCAACATAGTGTATAAACATATATATATAAGACGTAAACTGAAAATCTTTAACTAATGCTGAGCACTTAAAAATAGACATTTGATGTCAGGACATTATTCAGAAAAAAATGGAGCTAAATATTTGAAATGTTCTGCTTAAAATTTGTAGAAAGAAGGAAAAAACTGAAAACATTTTCTAGATTTATTTTTTTTGAGGGTTTTTTTGATAAGAACCGTCATTTTATTTGATTTCCATGATTATTTGAGATAACAAGAATTACTACTCTACTGGTTGGTAATTCTGTTGGAATCAGCAATTTTTACTTCACCATAAATGTAAAATTTAATTCAGTATCAAAATTTAATTTAAACATTACATGATTTAATTTATTCAGCATTACACCTGCTACAGTCGTTCATAAAGAGTACATCTTGACTACGAACTTTGGAGACTGGGCTTTGCTTTCGAATAAATGAGATTATCTAAAACATTGAACATAGCCACCAATGTTTATTACTGGAGTATGTCAATGGGAGAGAGTGGCTTATGGCATCCTTAATTCTTCTCTGTCTCACCTAGCAAGCTAACAATCACAGATCCTAATCCTAATTGTGATTCGAAGTCGTCAGACATCCATCCGATGACTCCTTCCAGCGGGGGGCCGGGGTGGTTCAGTCGGTAGCGCGCAGATTTATCTCCGCTAAACTCCCGCCTTGCCAACGGTCAGTAGGCAACACCGATGGGCTTGGAAAGGCCGCCGTCCGTCGGATTCGAAGTTAACCCGTGGTTCCGTGTGCGGATGAGTCATAATCTGAGCACGTTAAGAACACGCTAGATATCCTTAACGGGAGGCTATCATTTGTCTCCCAGCACCTGTTCCAGTGGGTCTCCTCACCCAACCTTCTCTGAACCTTCGGATTTCATGTGACCTGGCCATTCAGCCCATGGTGTGCAAAAAAAGTGCCGCTCAGAGGTAAAACAACACGACCCTCCTTCCACCGGAAAAAACCATGGAATAAGTGATATGACATCACGCCAGTATTTGGAGACATTATTATTTTATCTGCTAATCCATAGATGGCAGCACTAGCTAAATTACTTGCTGAGTTAGCAAACAGTTTTGTTTCCTCTGAGCAGCATTTCTTTTTTTGCAAACAACGGGCTAAATGAACAGGTCACAAGGACACCAAGTTCATCCATTTGCATCCAGCATTTTTTTTTATTGTTTTAACGTTCCATACTACTGAAGGTTCTCCACTTTCTCATTGCTATGGAACGGTTGGGACTCGAACCTAGGAAATGCAGATTACCAATTTGGCTCGATACAAACTGAACCAAGCCCTGCCGTTAGGGCAGCTCCAATGCATAACCATTCCAAGCAGTCGCTTAAGGCAGCCAAATTTTAAGGGCTTTGTATTCGTATTTGCATGAGTTTGCTCGATTCCCAATTCAAAATAAAAGTTCAGTGAAAGTCCTGAGGTCTGCATATTACTCTTTGAGCAGAATGATTTTAAAACCTTTGGACTAATGGATTAGATGACATTTTATTTCAGGTGTGGGGGAAGAAAATTATAATCAGTTAGCGCCACAAAAGAAAAACAATTAATAATAATATCACAAATACTCGAGTACTATTCGAGTATAAGTCAATTTTTAGTTTTGGGCCTCGGAAAGGAAGAAAATGTATATACACAGTCGTAATAGAATAATATGACCACCTACCTAATAATAGGAACCCTTGGCCCAGATCACGTGGCATGGACGCAATGAGGCCCTGGAAGGTTGCCAGAAGCAGACATGCCCATTCAGACTCCAGCAGAGCACGTAGGTAATACTCGAGTAATATTCGACTTCGAGTATAAGTCAATCCCCTAGTTTTGGGACTCGGAAAGGAAGAAAATCTATATGCACAGTCTTATCAGAATAATATGACCACCTACCTAATAATAGGAAAAACTACCCTTGGCCCAGATGACAGTGGCGAGATGACGTGGCATGGACGTAATGAGGCCCTGGAAGGTTGCCAGAAGCACACATGCCCATTCGGACTCCAGCAGAGCAATTAAAGAAAACTGGTTGGAGGAATATTTATTTATTAATTTATCTGCAAAGCCATTTCATTCTGATCTTGAGCGCAGCTTAGGCCAACGGAATCGAGCACATTCTTATACGTACATGTTGTATGCATGAAATTAGATTGTGTCGTCCGTCCTCTGCACTGGTTCATTTGTTTATTTCATCTTTCTACACGACGTTTAGCACAGCCCGTCTGAAGCACACCTAAGCATGGGTGTAAAAACCCGTGAATGTGTGGTCTCACCTAGGATAATGGCGAATACTGATTAAGTGAACTAATTAAACCCCCTCTATGAACTGGCTGGGAAGAATTGGTCTCTCCTTACATCAGGTCCACGACAGGGTCCTTCTAACCTAGCTATTTAACCCATTGTGCTAAAAAAATACATCTCAAAAAACGTGACGCGAATTGACGCATTTCCAGTCATCACATTCTGCATTTCATTGGCTTTCGCGGTAAAGTGTAAGAGGCCACGATTGGACAAGAAATTCTTTGAGGGATACTCGCCGTTCCATTTATGTGAAACATTGTATAGTAAAGTTTGATTCATTCTGAAATTTATCTTCGACACATTTCTCCATAAATCTTAAGAAGTTACATAGTTCTGAATATAATTCGCGATAAATTCGACAGACATACTACTCAGGAATGGGAAAATCCTTCCCTGGATTTCTGGTATGGCCTCGACAGGGCCCGGTTAGTGTAATGACCACAACTGCCACGGCCCAGGACAGTATCTTTCAGAATGGATCACTCTTAAGGAGGGGTCCTTTTACAGGAGGGTTGGGTTGTTTTACCTATGAGTGACACTTTTTTGCACACCTTGGGCTAAATGTCTAGGTCACAAGGATCCCGAAGGCTCAGAGAAGATTAGGGGAGCAGACCCATTGGAACAGCTTTTGGGTGACAGATGGTAACTACCTTCAAGGCCATCCAGCGTGATCTTAAACGTGCACTGGGTATGGCTCTTCAGCACACAGCGACACGGCTAAACGTCACATCCGATGGACTCCGGCCTTTCTAAGCCGATCGTGTTCCCTACTGACCGTGGAGAAGGTGGGGAGTTTTGTGCAGATAAACCTCCACGATGACCCAGCTGGAACTCGAACTTGGGAACTGCAGAATACGAGCCTGGCGCGCTAATGACTGATCCTGTGATTGCTACCATTGTAGATTTCAAAAAGTCTTTTGACTCTGCGGATCGACATAACTTGTGGTGGATTGTTATTTCATATGGAATACCTGATAAGTTAGTGTAATGAGAGCTCTCTATAATAACACTGAGTCGAGTGAGAGAGTTGGTACTCTTGCAGGGATTGGTTAATATCGCCAGTGGAGTTAGACAAGGGTGCATTTTGTCTCCTTTTCTCTTTAGTTTAGTTATTGATTATGTAATGCGAAATTCTTTGCAAGGGAAAATTTTCGCCTTAAATGGTTTAGAGATTTCAAAATTTCTGATTTAGATTATGCAGATGATTTGGCCCTGTTGGCTACTGATGTTGATGAGATGAAATCACTCATTAGGGCTGTTGATGCGACTGGTAATAGAGTATTTTTGGTGATAGACAGGAAACTAATGTGATGAAAATTGGTCAGGCAGATGGTGCTTCAGTTGCTTTCAATGGCTGCATTCTTGATCAAGCGTCTCACTTTAATTATCAGAGTAGGAATTGCTGCTTGGACTTAAAATGAAGATTTTGAATGAAGATTTTGAATGAATTTACAATGAAAGATTTCGAATGAATTTACAATGAAAGATTTCGAATGAATTTACATGAAGATTTTGAATGTAAAGTTCTGCAGGAGCAGAACTCTGTCTGGAAGTTTGAAGAGTGAGCAATATATTCACCGAAAAAGAAACACTGATGGTTTATTTGTAATTTCTTGTCTAATATCAGTTTTGGTTGGTAAAAACTGATCTCGAAATTTTTTAAGTAGAGAAAGAAATATTAACAATAAATAAAAAATCGAAAATAAAAAAATATTTTCTTGAATTATTTCTCAAAATAACCTAAATTTGAATGCAAAAATAACTTTTTAATGAAAAATCAATTCCTCGATAAACTTATTTTTCTCTCTATAATTGACAGAAATTATGAAGACAACACGATGTACCCACGTGTGGATCTGTATATTCCAGCATCTTAGCCCATTGTTTCTTTCTCTATAGGCAGCAGAAATTGTCTCAGACGGCAGAGCGCCATGTTTGTAATCTGTAGTTCTAACGTTCGAATCTCAACTGCGCATGATTTGAGATTTATTTCCGACATCTCTGACGACGCCCTAGACAAGAATGTGTACACTGATGGATTTGGAAAGGCCGCCGTGTATTAGATCAGATATTAAGCTCTGCCTCCGTGTGTTAGAAGACGTGGTGAGGTCTGTCCCAATGCGCTAAACGGAACGTTAAGCTCTGCAACCGTGTTTTAGATAGGATATTAAGCTCTACCTCCGTCTTAGAAGATGTGGTGAGGTCTGCCCCCATGCGTTAAACGGGACGTTAAGCTCTGCAAACGTGTTTTAGATGGGATATTAAGCTCTGCCTCCGTGTGTTACAAGTTGTGGCGAGGTCTGCCTCCATATATTACAAGATGTGGCGAGGTCTGCCCCCATGCGTTAAACGGGACGTTAAACTCTGCAAAGGTGTTTTAGATGGGATATTAAGCTCTGCCTCCGTGTGTTACAAGATGTGGCGAGGTCTGCCTCCGTGTGTTACAAGATGTGGTGAAGTCTGCCCCAATGCGTTATATTGGACGTTAAGCTCTACAACCAGAATGTTAAATGTGATGTTAAGCTCTGCCTCCATTGTTAGGAGATGTAGAGGGCTCGGCCCCCATGCATTGGATGGTACGTCAATCTCTGCAACCGTGTGTTAGATGTGATGTGAAGCTCTGCCTCCATTGTTAGATGTGGAGGGTTCTGCCCCCAGGTATTGGATGCTACGTCAAGCTCTGCAACCGTGTGTTAGATGGGATGTTAAGCCCTGCCTCCATTGTTAGAAGATGTGGAGGGCTCTGTCTCCTTGCATTGGATGGTACGTCAAGCTCTGCATCGTGTGTTAGATGTGATATTAAGCTCTGCCTCCATTGTTAGATGTGGAGGGTTCTACCCCCAGGCATTGGATGGTACGTCGAGCTCTGCAACCGTGTGTTAGATGTGATGTTAAGCTCTGCCTCCATTGTTAGAAGATGTGGAGGGATCTGCCTCCATGCATTGGATGGTACGTCAAGCTCTGCAACCGTGTGTTAGATGTGATGTTAAGCTCTGCCTCCATTATTAGATGTGGAGGGTTCTGCCCCCAGGCATTGGATGGTACGTCAAGCTCTGCAACCGTGTGCTATTTGTGATGTTAAGCTCTGCCTCCATTGTTAGAAGATGTCGAGGGCTCTGCCGCCATGCATTGGATACTACGTCAAGCTCTGCAACCGTGTGTTAGATGTGATGTTAAGCTCTGCCTCCATTGTTAGATGTGGAGGGTTCTGCCCCCATGCATTGGATGGTACGTCAAGCTCTGCAACCGTGTGTTAGATGGGATGTTAAGCTGTGCCTCCATTGTTAGAAGATGTGGAGGGCTCTGCCTCCATGCATTGGATGGTACGTCAAGCTCTGCAATCGTATGTTAGATGTGATGTTAAGCTCTGCCTCCATTCTTAGAAGATGTGGAGGGCTCTGCCGCCATGCATTGGATGGTACGTCAAGCTCTGCAACCGTGTTTTAGATGGGATGTTAAGCTCTGCCTCCATTGTTAGAAGATGTGGAGGGCTCTGCCTCCATGCATCGGATGGTACGTCAAGCTCTGCAACCGTGTGTTAGATGTGATGTTAAGCTCTGCCCCCATTGTTATATGTGGAGGGTTCTGCCACCAGGCATTGGATGGTACGTCAAGCTCTGCAACCGTGTGCTATTTGTGATGTTAAGCTCTGCCTCCATTGTTAGAAGATGTGGAGGGCTCTGCCTCCATTGTTAGAAGATGTGGAGGGCTCTGCCTCCATGCATTGGATACTACGTCAAGCTCTGCAACCGTGTGTTAGATGTGATGTTAATCTCTGCCTCCTTGTTAGATGTGGAGGGTTGTGTCCCCATGCATTGGATGGTACGTCAAGCTCTGCAACCGTGTGTTAGATGGTATGTTAAGCTGTGCCTCCATTGTTACAAGATGTGGAGGGCTCTGGCTCCATGCATTGGATGGTACGTCAAGCTCTGCAATCGTATGTTAGATGTGATGTTAAGCTCTGTCTCCATTATTAGAAGATGTGGAGGGCTCTGCCTCCATGCATTGGATGGTACGTCAAGCTCTGCAATCGTATGTTAGATGTGATGTTAAGCTCTGCCTCCATTGTTAGAAGATGTGGAGGGCTCTGCCTCCATGCATTGGATGGTACGTCAAGCTCTGGAATCGTATGTTAGATGTGATGTTAAGCTCTGCGTCCATTGTTAGAAGATGTGGAGGGCTCTGCCTCCATGCATTGGATGGTACGTCAAGCTCTGCAACCGTGTGTCAGATGGGATGGTAAGCTCTGCCTCCATGCATTGGATGCTACGTCAAGCTCTGCAACCGTGTGTTAGATGGGATGTTAAGCTCTGCCTCCGTGTGTTGGAAGATGTGATGAGGTCTGCCCCCATGCGTTACATAGGACTTTAACTTCTGCAACCGTCTGTTAGATGGGATAGCAAGTTCTGCCTCTGTGTGTTTAGAAACTATGGTAAGGTCTGCCCCCCCATGCATTAGATGGGACGTTAAGTTCTGTAACCATGTATTAAAAGGGATAATAAGCTCTTCCTCCGTGTGTTAAAAGATGTAGGGTGCTCTTCCCTCTGGCGTTACATGAATCGTTAAGCTCAGCAACCGTGTGTTAGATTAGATGTTACGTTATGCCTCCGTGTGTTTGAAGATGTGGTGGGCTCTGTCCCCATGCGTTAGAATGGACATTAATGTCGGAAACCCGTCTGTTAGATGGGATGTTTAGCTCTGCCTCTATGTGTTAGAGGATGTGGTGAACTCTGCCCACCTGCTTCAGATGGGATGTTAAGATCTCCACCTGTGTGTTACATGCGATAGTAAGCTCTGCCATAGTGTGTTAGATGTGGTGAGTTCTGCTCCCTTGTATTATATGGGACGTTAACCTCTGCAACCGTGTGTTAGACTGGATGTTAAGCTATGCGCCGTGAGTTAGAAGATGTTGTCAGCTCTGCCTCTTTGTGTTACATGGGACGTTAAGCTCAGCAACAGTGTTTTAATTGGGATACTAAGCTCTGTATCTGTGTGTTAGAAGATGTGGTGATATCTGCCCAGGTGACGTTAACCTCTGCAACCGTGTATTAGATGGGATATTAAGCTCTGCCACCATGAGTTATAAGATATGGTGAGCTCTGAATTCGTGATTAAGATGGGAAGTTAAACTCTGCAACCCTGTATTAGATAGTAAGTTAACATCTGCCTTCATGTGTTAGAAGATATGGTGGGCTCTGCCTCCCTGCGGTAGATGGGAAGTTAAACTCTGCAACCCTGAATTAGATGAAAAGTTAATTTATGCCCCCGTGTGTTAGGTGGCAAGTTAAGCTCTGCAACGCAGGTATTAGATTGGATGTTAAGCTCTACCTCAATGTGTTTGAAGATGTGGAGGGCTATGATCCAATGGGTTTCATGGGATTATATGTTCTGCCCCGTTGGTCAGATGGGATATTAAGTTCTGCCTCCATGTGTTAGAAGATGTGGTGAGGTCAGACATCCATCCGATGGCTCCTTGCAGCGGTGGGCGGGGGTGGTAGTGGGGGTGGCTCAGTCGATAGCGCGCCAGGCTCGTAATCTGCCATTCCCAGGTTCGAGTCCCAGCTCGGTCAGCGTTGTGATTTATCTCTGCAAATATTCCGCAGCCTACCCATGGTCAGTAGACACCGATGGACTTGGAAAGGCAGCTGTCCGACAGATAGGACGTTAAGCTGTGTTCCCTTGTGCCCTGTACTCTGCACACGTTAAAGAACACGCCGGATGGCTTTAACGGGAGTCTACCATCAGTCTCCCAACAGCTGTTCCAGTGGGTCCCCTCCCCAACCTTCTCTAAGCCTTCGGGTTCCTTGTGACCTGGCCATTTAGCTCATGGTGTGCGAAAAAGTACCGCTCAGAGGTTTATCTACTAATCCATAGATGGCAGCACTAGCTGAATTATTTGCTAAGTCAGCAAAGAGTTTTGTTACCTCTGAGCAGCGTTTTTGTGCAAAAAACGGGCTAAATGAACAGGTCACGAGGATACCAAGGGCATCCATTTGCATCCAGCATGTTTTTCATTGTTTTAACGTTCCATTGGACGAATGGCGGCTTCTCTAAGCCCATCGCTCTCTCTTTCTCTTTGCGGTGGAACAGTTGGGACTCGAACCTAGGAACCGCAGATTACCAGTTTGGATAGATACAAACTGAACCAAGACCTGTCGTTAGGGCAGCCCCAACTGGATAACCATTCCAAGCAGTCGCTTAAGGTAGCCAAATTTTAAGGGTTTTGTAGTCGTATTTCAATGAGTTTGCTAGAATCCCAATTCAAAGTAAAAGTTCAGTGAAAGTCCTGAGGTCTTCACATTACTCTTTGAGCAGAATGATTTTAAAACCTTTGGACTAATGGATCAGATGACATTTTATTTCAGATGTGGGGGAAGAAAATTATAATCAGTTAGCGCCACAAAAGAAAAACAAATTAATAATAATATCACAAATACTCGACTACTATTCGAGTATAAATCAATTTCTAGTTTTGGGCCTCGGGAAAGCAGAAAATGTATCTTCCCAGTCATAGCAGAATAATATGACCACCTACCTAAAAATGGGTATAACCACCCTTGGCCCAGATGACAGCGGCGAGACGGAGTGGCATGGATGCAATGAAGCCCTGGAAGGTTGCCAGAGGCACACGTGCCCATTCGGACTCTAGCAGAGCACGGAGGTTCCGGATATGACGTGATTGTGGGTCCGCATGCCGAATATGTCGATCCAAATGGTCACCCAAGGGCACTGTTGGATTTAGGTCGGGCGATTTCGCCGGCCTAAAGAGACGCAGACAACGCAGTCGTATTCCTAGAACCAGTCACGCACCACCTTAGCGACATGGCAGGGTGCATTGTCCTGTTGGTAGACACCATCACCACCAGGATAAACGTTCAACATGAAGGGATGCATGTCGTTTGATCTAATTCTAATTGAAGGATGTATTGAATATCCAAATGTGTCTAAGCTTTATTAGAACTGAATTGTGAAACTTAATCTGAAGAACCTTAACTAAAAAACTATCAGTTTAAGGTATAAAATTAGCTAGACCTAACTAACCTTCCCCTCAAAGGCTACATCGGGGTTTTCTCCCGATCTCGCATACGGCTACTGCGAAATTTAAGTAAAATAATAGCTAATCAAGTTTACTAAAATAATCCAGGAGCGAAGCAAAAGTACGTCTTCACTCTTCAAGGTCTGAGCTCCCATTCTTCTGAGAGCCATAATCTGAAGCAGCATTCGTAGATCGTAGATCGTATAATCATATTCGATGTACTGGGTAATCACTTTACCCCTAAGCAACTCCATCATAAAGATATGACCATTTGGCATGAGTAAGATCAAAATATATAAGTAAAACACCCTTAGGTGGGTCCCTTAAGGCAAACATAAGAAGAAAAGCTAAAAAGTAGCAGTATAATTGTATAACAAACCTAAACCGGGTAGTCTCCTCAGCCAACGCTACAGTTTTAGTCCTCTTGTACTTGTTCAAAACAGTATGATTGTAAAGAATCAGAGAGGAAATTATTAGAAAAGAAATTATTCCTCAAAAAATCTTTTTCAGGTGCGTTTTATATGTCATTTGTCTGTTGGTGAAAAACCAGGGGGAATCGACCGCAGTTCTCAAAATCTTATTCTGTAAGACCTGAATCTTACGACTATTGGTGGGTGTAATATTCGTCCATATGGGTGACGCATAGAGAATCATCGGTCTGATGATCATATCATAGAGCAAAAGCTTATGATCAATCATTAAAATGGAATTTCTCCTAAGGAGTGGGCCTAGCTGGCCCCTCAATCATTTGAATTTGGAGATTATATTATTTATGTGATAGTCCCACTTTAACCTCTTTTGTATAACAACCCCAAGATGTTTGACTGAATCACTCCAATCAATGGGAATATCTTGTAAATGGAGGCAAGTGGTATTCATAATATGCTTTCCAGTTAAAAAAGATGGCAGAACTCTTGTCAGAGTTAATCTCTATCTTCCACTTTTTGTACCATGTGCACAGCTCGGTCAAGCTATGTTGCAGCCTCTTCACAACGATATCAGGACCGAGGGAGGGAGATAGTAAGGCAAGGTCATCTGCGTAAAGTGCAAGATAAATACGATCAAAGGAAGGTAAATCGTATAAGTATAAAGAGAAGAGTGTAGGACCCAAAAGGGAGCCCTGAGGCACACCTGCAGAGATGAGTCTTCTTGTAGACATGGCAGATTTAATTTGGACTTGAAATGTCCTATTGCAGAGATTTGATTGGATCAAACAGATAAGTCCAGATGGCACATCGGCTTGTATAAGCTTGTGAAAAAGGCCGTCCAACCACACGCGTTCAAAGGCTTTGGCCACGTCCAAGGAAGACAGCTTCAACGCACTCTTTTTTGTTAACGGATTCGACGACTTTCTCCACCATTTTAAGGATCTGGTGTCCGGTGTAAATGAATATATAACGGATGATTTAATTTTAAAGTTATTTCCAAAATAAATTAATTGGTGGTATTTTTGCTCTATTAAATACTGCTATTTAGTATATTTTTGGTTGTTCACTTTACGTATATATGAAGCTTTTAAAGGTTCAAGCACACCTTTTTACTACACCATTATTGTAGATATATCCACAGAATCGATTGTTCTCCTACCAATACATGGAGGTTTATGAAGAAAAAAAATAACCATAATTTTCAACATTGATTATAATGCCTAATTCGTAACAAAGATTAAACGTTACATTAATGACATTACGGTTTTAGTTTATTCGCAAATCTTGAAGGTTTCGTTCTTAATAAATATCGTTCCATTGATCTTAATTAGATTGGAAAATAAAACACACTTTTCCAATACAATTCGCAGTCGCAACTTTGTTGACAATATGAGAATGCCAAATGAGGTTTGATGTATCGTCACGAATTACTTAGATCAGGAGCGACTCTAGAGAATATTTTCATAATCAGGAACGACTCCCTGCAGCAGTTCTAGACTTAAATGAAAGATACTCAGGCACGACCCTAGGATTTAGTTTCGGAAGGGGAGGGGGATAGAACTTAGTTTATAGAGGAATGGGCCAGATTTTGGTTTTGGGGAAGGGGAAGTCTGATATTACGACTTCAGTACGATTTCCCAATAACTAAATTATTCTATCAGACAGAAAAGGTTAAATTGATATTCTATATGGAACAAACTTTTACATAGTTTTTTAAATCTATTCGGATTGCATGACATATACTCTAAAACAGAAATAAACTTATGCAAAGAAAACTGTTTTGTATTTCAAAGCAGGGATACCAATTTGAGATTTCGTGTAAGGCGACCAGATTTTCGAAGGCTTATGCATCATTCATCACACTAAGCAATATTTCGTGATAAATGTAAATCAGTTTTACTCCTTTAGCATTGAGAAATCGATTTGCAAATGACAAATCTTTGATAAATGATTGCAAGGTGCCATCATGTTTAATACTTATTACAAATAAGTTCGGGAGATAGAGCCACATGTGCATTCGTTGTTACCTAAATACTCAAATGTACAACCCGAAACAGGATTATTAATATTTTTCCGCTTCTTGCATATTTCTTGACGGTACTGGCGTTTCAATGACCTGTTTTGGTAATTTAGTCATAACTGAAACTTGATATTAATGTGGTGATATTTATGTGATTTATATTAAAACTGTAACTTCATACGTAGTTAAAAAGAAACGCAATTATGTTTTGAAAGGTAGATAAAATTTTTATTTCGCTCCATAGATAGCACTACAATAAAATATTCCTATTGGCATACTACGAATGAACAGATTGTTTCAATATTTCTTTTTAATGATGTTAATTTAAGAAAACAAGAAGAAATACTTTTTTTGACTCTGTAAACGATCATTCAATATTCCTCACATGTGACTGGAGTTTCTAGATTGTTTTTCAAAATGGAACTAAAAGTTTCCATTTTCATATTCGATTTCAAAAAGGTTTCCAGGAGTTATACAAAAAACCTACTTCCGATAAATAATGCCTTTTTTCTGAAAAAAATGAAATCGGAAAATATAGTAAAATATCCCAGGTTTAGATTTCTGAAAACGTCACAGTTTTTATCAAAGCAAACCTGGTAATTCTAAATCTAAAAGCAACTTTGAAATAGGCCCTGGACAAACAGCTGTTTATTTTCGGTTGGAATCAGAGAGATAATCTTTATTGTTGGATCAGTTTATATGGTTTAGAAATCTATGAAGTTTGTTAAATATATAAACTTTTCCTTCAAATTTATTGGTTGGGAAAAAATCATCAGCATTCGCTTTATATACTAATTCG
Source organism: Ryuthela nishihirai (assembly GCA_038380435.1). NCBI lineage: Eukaryota > Metazoa > Arthropoda > Arachnida > Araneae > Heptathelidae > Ryuthela > Ryuthela nishihirai. Next base: position 2,935,473 of record JAWZYU010000031.1, on the reverse strand, counting down.
ATATCACCGAATTTTAAGATTGCTAAGATAATAAGAAATTTTTACTGATGAAAAAACCCATGATAGACAAAACACCAATTCCAGGAGTAGAACTTCTACTCCCGGACACCGAAATTCGCAGTGTTTCTGGAAGCAAACGCGATACCCCTGAAATAACACGTCACTAACTTATGATAGCTGATAGCTGAAACATAACATTGAATGTGTCAGGATCAAATGACCCCATAACCATTTTCATCTGATGATCGCCGATAAGGCCATGAGTCAAAGACAGTACAACATGTAGTACACCAAGCTATGGTGAAACCCCGAAGGGCTATGAAAAGAACATGTAGGAACAGGAGCAGAAAACAAGAACTAAACCAAAAAGGTATCCCTATCGTAGATCAGGGGTCTTGCTCTTTTGATCCTGTTCTGAGGATCGAACAAATAATGCAATAAAGAAGAAATCAAATCATGTGGGTTTGAGTCAACACCATCAAAGAAAACCTTCGAGGTGTTCTTAATAAAGTTATATATGTGTTCAACTCCAAGATCATGATGAATTCTGCTGTTGGTGACGAACCAGGGAGCATTCGTAACCTGTCTTAGCACTTTGTTTTGATATCGTTGTAAACAACGGATATTTGTCTTGGTCGTATTCGCCCATACAGGGGCAGCATAAGTCAATATTGGACGTAGTACAGAAAAGTACAGAAGTAATTTGTGATCTATAGAAAGGATCGAATTTCGACCCAACAAGGATCCAAGTTGGCATCGGATGATGTTAGCTTTATGAATGATGTGTTTAATGTAGTCGTTCCACTTCAATTTTTGATGTAAAATCAGCCATAAATACTTTGTAGTCTTTTGCCAAAGAATAGGGTTATTAAATATATATAAACTGCTGTCACAAGAAACTTTCTTCAATGAAAATAGAAGCGCTGAACTTTTGTCAACCTTTATTTTGATCTTCCATTTATCGTAGCATTTTTCAGCCAGAGACGAACCTTTCTGCAGCCTGTCTATAGTTATCGAAGACCTCAGAGATGGAGAAAGAATAGCTATGTCGTCCGCGTTCATAGCATAAAACAAACGTTCATGCAAGGGGAAATCATGCATGTAGATAGAGAACAGAACAGGGCCAAGAACGGGAACCCTGTGGGACCCCTGCCTGTATATTCTGGACTGCAGATAGATTCTCATTGCCACATACTTGAAAAGTACGGTAATGTAAATAGGATTCGATAAAAAGAATCATCCCTGATAGGGCCTTTGTCCTGATGAGCTTAGAAATCAGCCCATCAACCTAACCTTGTCGAAGGCCTTGGCCACATCGAGGAAGTCAGCAGCAATGAATTCCTTCTTGTTTAACAACAAGAAGTTCTTTACTTTACCAACGACTCCTAAAGGCTGGTGATTCGTTGACATCTTTTTCCGAAATGCAAATTGTATATCCGGAATCACCTGATTCTCAGAGACGAATGCGTGTATTCGATTCAACATTATTCGTTCCAACAGCTTACTGAGACAAGACAACAGGCTAATCGGATGGTAGCTACTTGGAAACTTGTGATTTTTCCCTGGGTTAGGGATCATCTTGATCTTTGCTCGTTTCCATACCTCGGGAAAAACTCCATGTCGTATAACGACATTAAATATAGAACACAAAAATACAATTGCATTTACGGGTAAATTCCTGATCATGGCATTTGTAACCAGATCCAAACCATAAGTCTTATTTCGTCTTAGCTTCCCGATTGCTGCCTTAATCTCCTTAGGGGTAGTGAAAGGTGTCAGACTTGTCGGACGCAGATAGAAATGATGTAATTCATCTTGTATTTCTCGTTGAGTAATTTCATCTGACAAGTCAGAATTTTCCTGGAATTGGGTGACCAATGTTGAGGTAAAAGCTTCAGCTTTCTCAACATCACTATATACCACCCCTTTTTCACCCTGTATAGGCGGGAGTTTATTTTTAGGATTTTTTAGCCACTTTGCAAAGTTCCAAATAGAGTTATCACAAACAGAGAAGTTTTCGATCTTATTTTTCCAAGAGGTTGCCCTGAATTCTGCGATATCTGCTCGAACTCTGTTTTTGAGGACATAGTACAAATTTTTATCTGCAGGATACCGAAAATTTTGCCACTGATGACTGTCTTGGTTTTTGGTCTTGACAGGTTCAAGTAAGTGGGAAGGTAACTTAAAATAAACAGGAAACTTTTTCCTCGTATAACTAGCCTCCCTCTAACATGTATGAAGAATAGTAGTAAAATTTTCAATGTCAGCCTCAATGTTGTGGAAATGCGGAGAATTGTATTTACCTTTGAGAGAAGCGTGAACAAGTTCTTTGTAAACATCCCAATTTGTTGAAACAGAAACAGGAGGAGTTGTCACATTTGATATGGAGAACTGAAGAGAGATTGGTATGTGATCCGAGTTTAGCGATTGTATAGTATCAAGACTGTAGGCCTGAAAAAAGTGTCCCAGCAGGACTATATCAAGCACATCTGTCATGTATTTCGGGTTGTACGGAAAATAAGTGGGACTGGAAGGTGTATCCACAATGATCCCCTTACTAGTAGAATATTCAAGCAGGGTGTGACCATTTAAGTTACACCTTCGAGAATGGAATTAAGGTCACCAGCTAGAATTGTGGGACAGTCGGTTTTAAAGATCCAATCCAGATCCACAGAACGCAAAAAAATATTTGGAGGTTTATATCCAGAAATGATGTTTAGTTTCCCAATACTAGTCTGGGGAATAGAGATGGCAGTTACTTCAATGGAAGCCACTTCAGGAAGCAGATAATGGAAGTGTGGAATACAGCTCTTAACAAAAATGGCTGTCCCACCACCTCCATTATGTATTCGGTCGGTTCGACAAGCTTTGTAATTTGCTACATCGAGCGTATCAATAGCCCTTAAGTGTGTCTCGCTCAGTAAAGCCACATCCACATTAAACTGCAGAAGAAAGTTCAGAAACTCGAAAAGGTCTCTTTTAAGGCCGTTTCAATTCCACGCAATAATCTTAAGCTGGTCATGGTAATAAGGTGAATCACCCATCGGGGTTCAGAGCGTTGAGCAGAAAATCAAAAGCTCGGACCCCGACAGCAATTTTGACCATCAGGCTTTTAGCACTTCGATACTCTGTAAATAAAAATTCAATGGTGGTCAGAATAGCAGCAAGATTTAACTCTTTGACAAAGGAAAAAAAACATTTTTCATATCATTAATCAGAATTCAGTCCAACACTTTTTTTTATCCCTCTTAGAGGATGTTTGTACTTTAAGTTTCTGCTGAACAGGAGTAGAAGTACGTTCATATGGAGCTGGTGAAGGAACAGCAGTAAACTGTCCAATCCTAGTTGTAGATGAAGAAGCAACTGTAGCAGCATACGAAAGAGAAGTAGATGTTTTGGCAACAAACGGGGAGTCACTTTTCCCTTTCCCAGAGGTACAGACTTAGATTGTCTATGAGATTGAGGCATAGTGTTGGTAGAACCAAGTTTAGGATAGAAAGCACATCCCTTATAATTAGCTGTATGTGACGGCCCACAATTTACGCAAGTTGGAGGGGTCCATCAGTCTTCCTTCTGGAACAAGTATTTGTGAAATGATCCCCTGCGCATTTCACGCAACGGGGCCTGTTATGGCATCCACTCTGCGCATGACCAAATGATTGGCAGCGGTGACATTGAGTGGGTGCAGGTCCTTTTCTATAATTTTCAACCTTAATTCGTAGGTGAAAAAGACTAGTAATGTTGAAAATGTTCTTATTTGCAGCATTCTTCGAAAGTTCTACAAGGAAAACGGGAATTGGTTTCCTATCTGCACTGTGTTTCAGTTGTGAAATTTTAAGGGTGTTCGAACCTATTCCAAGTAGCTCAGTCCTAAGCTCGTCGCAGGTAACATCCGGAGATAAATTTTTAAGAACTACTTTTAGATTATTTTCAGCTTTAAGCTGATATGTATGAAATTCAAGGTGAAACCCTTCAAACAATCTGACGAAGGCGCGAAAATCCTGAGTGCACTTCGTTTGTACACGAATGGCGTCTCCATTTGATTTGACAGTGAAAGCCTCCACAGCCAAAACAGCAAGCTCTCGTTGTAATAGGGTTCAGTTTTTGGAATTTTCAAAATAATAGGGGGAATCTGTTCCGTTTAGCACAAGTCATAGAGGACGGATCCAACCGACAAGACCTATCAGAAGTAGAGGCAGCCTTAACATCCTTTGATCCATCAGCTTGGTCAGAGTTCAGGGCTAAAACCGAGAATTTATTTTTAAGTGGGATAGTATCATGGGTAGGAGAAAGGGGACGTTTATGTCCTCTCTTAACGGGTTTAAAATTTGTTGTGTCCATACTATCCACTGTATCAGCAGTTTTAACAACAGAAACAAAATTTCCGGTATTGTTGGAAGTTGTAGCAACTTGCTGGTTTGACGTTGTGAATTTGAATTCACAATTATGTTCCATAATTTCCTTTTCAATATAATATTTTTGTAAGATGGCCGTCTTTAAGGTGGAATAAGTTTCAGGGTTAAGACGATGAATCTGAGTCATATTTGGCATATGATGTAAAATGTAGTTTACCTCCTCCAATTTATCAAGTTTGTGCTTCAAACATTTACACGTTGAAGCAACATCCGTTTTGGCCTCTCGTTGAGGCGGATGATAGTTATCTCCAGTTTCGACACAATGATCAAAGTTCTCCCCTGCGACCGGTGACATCCCATCCAACAACTGTGGAGGAGATACCTCTTTGCAGGGTAAATGCCCTTCAATAACAGAAGGACTACAAATTTCCCAGACATCGTCGTCCGATATCCAGTGCAGTGCAGGCCCAGCCGAATATGTCAACAAAATCTCCCGAGAGTACTGCATCCATATTAGAACTTCCGATACGTCATCGAATTCTTAGACGAAAGAAAGAATAAATAAGCACTGACCTGAAGTGCAGAAGAAACGAAGCCCAAGCTTTGGGCGAGAAAAAATTAAATACTTCCTAGAGCCGCGACAAATATCACAGCGCACACTCCCTATGGAAATCGACGAAACAGTCATTCGCGAGCTCCGCTCCTATCCTAGATAAAGTCAAGAATTGTTTGCACAAGAGCAGCGGTCGACACAATCCTCAGCACTCCGTCTTTTTCAGTAGCGCTTAAAAACTTGTTCACTGCTAAAGCAACGAGCACACCTCCTCCTCCTCTAACTCAAAAATCTTCACACATTGAAAGCCCGAGTCGTGTGTGACAGTTGGTACGTCTTGCATCGATTGTTTTAACATTGCTATTGGAATTAGACAAGGGTGCATTTTGTCTACTTTAATCTTTAGTTTAGTTATTGATTATGTAATGCGAAATTCTTTGCAAGGGAAATATTTTGGCCCCAAATGGTCTAGAGATTTCAAAATTTCTGATTTAGATTATGCAGATGATTTGGCCCTGTTGGCTATTGATGTTGATGAGAAGAATTCGTTCATTAGGGCTGTTGATGAGACTCGTAATAGAGTAGGTTTCTTTATAAACAGAGAAAAAACTAAAGTGATGAAAATTGGTAAGGCAGATGGTGCTGCAGTTGCTTTGAATGGCTGTGCTATTGAGCGAGTATCTCAGTTTAATTTTCTTGGGAACTATGTAAAAGATACTGCTGATTTGCGGCATGAGATGAATAGAAAAAGAGGGATGGCAGCTGGGACTTTTAAGAATCTATGGAGTGTATGGAATAATAGGCGTATACACCTAAAGACTAATATTAGGCTGTATAATAGTTTGGTTCTAAGGTTAATTATGATAGAGAAACATGGACATTTTGTAAGCAGGATAACAAGAAACTTTATGCCATTGATTCTAGATGCTTACGCAGTTTCTTGGACATTAGGTGGTTTGACTTTGTAAGTAATGTTGAGGCTAGAAGAAGGAGTCATCAACCTCTTTTGAGCAGCATATTATACACAGAGAGACTGCGTTGGTCTGGCCATGTTGCCCGTATGCATAGCTTCAGAATGGTAAAAAGAATTACGAACAGTGTACCTAAGGGTATCAGAAAAAGGGGGAGACGTAGGATGCGATGGGCAGACAATGTCAAAGAGGACCTTGCTAGAATTGGCCTAGAGTGGCCAAATGCAGCAGATGTAGCTCAAAAGAGACGCATCTGGATGGGAAAATTACAGTCTGATTGGACTTACGTAGCCCTTGCAAAGAAGGTCTAAGGAGAAGAAGGCTAGCTTTGCACTTCTTGCACGGTCTGGTTCCGCAGAACGACGGTAAAATTCCACAGAACGGCGCCACTTACGCTTGTAAGTGGCGCCGTTCTGCGGAATTTTACCGAAGCTGACATGGCAAATTGATGTGCAGGCACAAAAACAACTGTAACGGGCAATCTGCGCATGCGCAGTGTAATCATTTTAGTTCACTGCAGCTATGGTTTGTCTTACTATTGGTGTATGTGTTGCGATTTAACCAATGTTTCAAACTGTCTAACAGCCATGGCTGTTTGGCACAGTGGTAGCTGACCCGGAAGTTATTCAATGATTGTTTTATCCCGCTCAGAAGTACATTTTACGATACCTGGAAAAGCCGCTGTATGTTTATTTTGAGTAATTTTGCAGAATTTTTAAAATTAACATGTAAATTAATACATTTAATCATCTTGCGAATACATATAAGTCAATGTACATTGCAGGTTTGTGTTCCCTCGAGCATATTGATGTACATTGTCTTCTGCACTTTGCTCTAACAGCGTAATTATTTTTTTATGGTTGATACAAGAAGTGCCTGCTGCCATCTGTTGAACGTTTTTACAAGTAAAAATTCTATATGATATTTATTGAAAATATCAGCAATTGTATAAAATATAATTATATAGCTCATGTTATCGTGCATTGACACATAAATCTTAATTTATTGTAATATACTAAATGCTGTAGGTTGTTCAAAATAAAAATTTTGTTCTTTAGCATAGCTACTACGAGTTTTACAAAATTAGATTTTATTAAAGAAAATGATTTCATTACTTCTTGATATTTTCTCTCTAAACGAAAAGAATATTATGAGTGTTCCTCATGAAGAAATTGAACAATTTTTAGAGTCAAACTGTATGTAAAATTAATTACGTGGGGTAATCAATTGAAAGTTTTGCTCGGCGGTGATAAAATAATGCAGGGAACTCGCTCGTCTCCCTGGATAGGTGATTACCATGGATGGATGGCCGTCCGTCGGATGGGACGTTAAGCCGTGGCCCCGTGTGCGGGAGAGCCATACCCTGTGCACGTTAAAGAACACGCTGGATGGCCTTGACGGGGGGCTACCATCTGTCTCCCAACAGCTGTTCCAGTGGGTCCCCTCCCCCAACCTTCTCTGAGCCTTCGGGGTCCATGTGACCTGGCCAATTAGCCCATGGTGTGCAAAAAGTGCCGCTCAGAGGTAAAACAACCCAACCCATGGATGAATGGGATTGATCTCCATGGATGGATTTGCCATGTTTAGAGGGCGCTGCAATCCAAAAGTTTACATTACGTCTATGGAAGCTAGCTCCCTTCTCCCTTAGACACTCCTTGGCTGCATAAGGATTTCGTATGTATGAATTTTATAGTTCTGCATGAGCAGAACTGTATCGGGAAATAGCTGAGATTTTACATTGCATTCTGTCAATAAAAGACTGATGGTTTATTTGTAATTACTTGTCTAATATCAGTTATGGCACTTAAAAATTAATCTCAAAATTTTTTAAGTACAGAAAGAAATGTTAACAATAAATAAAAAAACGAAAATAAAAAAATATTTCTTCGAATTATTTCTCAGAAAAACTTAAAATTCCAATGCAAAAATAAGTTTTTAATCAAAAGTCAATTCCTTGATAAAGTTACTTTTCTGTCTTCAATAAACAGAACTGATGAAGACAACACGACGTACACACGTGTACGATCTGTATATTCCAGCATCTTCGCCCATTGTTTCTTCTTCTTTCATCATCATCATCATCTTCAAGCAGCCATGGGCTACGGAGGTGCAACCAGACCGTGCAATTTAGTTCTCCAAGCAAGTCTATCCTGAGCTACATCTACTGCATCTGGCCACTGCACACCAATTCTAACAAGGTCCTCTTTGACATTGTCTGCCCACCGCATCCTAGGTCTCCCCTTCTTTCTGAGCCTTTAGGCACACTGTTCATAACCCTATTCGCCAATCTATAATTATCCATACGGTCAACATGGCCAAACCAACGGAGTCTCTCTCTTCACAATATGCTGCTTAAAGGAGGATGCAAACTCCTCTGCCTAACCTCATCATTAGTTACAAAGTTGGACCACCTAATGCCCAAGATACTGCGTAAGCATCTGGAATCAAAAGCATCTAGTTTCCTGTTATCGTGTTTACAAAGTGTCCAGGTTTCACTATCATAACTAACCCTAGAAAGAACCAAACTATTATAGACTCTAATTTTAGTCTTTAGGTGTATACACCTATTTCTCCACACTCTCCAAAGAGTCTTAAAAGTCCCGACAGCAATCCCTATTCGTCTGTTAATCTCATGCCGCACATCACCATTATCTGTTACATAGCTCCCAAGATAATAAAACTGTGACACCAGCTCAAGACTGCAACCATTCAGATTAACTTAATCACAGCCTGCCTGACCAATTTTCATCACTTTTGTTTTCTCTCTGTTTATAACCAAACCTACTCTACTACCAGTCTCAACAACAGCTCGAATGAAAGAGTTCATCTCATCAACATCATTTGCCAAAAGGGCTAAATCAGTGATTCCCAACCTTTTCTGGACCATCGCCCCCTTTAGAAGAGAGCAAAAATTTCAACTCCCCCCCCCCCTAGTCCATAATAGTTAATTTTATATGAAATATTAAAATATTGTTGCATAGTATCTGTACCTAATTTGTCTGTTTATTTATCTATTAAAAATCATGAAGCAGAAATTAATAAAACGACAACCAAATGTACAATAAAATTGTTTATTAAAATTTTGAAAATAAACACAGAATCAATAAGAAATAAAAAATAATGAGATAAACACAAAATTAATAACAAATAAAACATATCAATGAGATGGTTGAGGCTGGTGGAGTGTTAACAATTTGTTAATGTCGGGTTCCAATTTCGTTAACATCAATCGCCACGATCAGTGATGTGTAGTGTGTTCCTCTTCTTTGACAGTAAATTAGCTACTGCACTGATTCCACGCTCAGCCATATAGGACGAAGGAAATGCGATTAAAATCTTCTGTACTATTGCCCACAATCCAGGGTAGAGAACTGGTATTGATTTTTAAAGCCGGAACACTTGGTATCCATGTTTGATTTTTACTTTGAGTTCTTTGTTAGTCGTGAGTTCTAAGAGTTCCTCTTCCAAATTTGATGATTCTTCATTATCTGTGTTTGCGAAAGGATCTAAAACCCAACTCGGTATATTCATGTTTAAAATATCTTGGAAACGCTCCGTAAAATCAACATGAAGAACTTCCAAGTGTTGGCAGTAAGTAAGTAAATCTTCCGGTTTTGCAGAGACTGCTGATAATGTGGGAAAGTGGTTGTATTCACCTCTACCTAGATTTCGTTTCAATAGAAGACGTTTTCTCGCAAAAGCAGCTATGACGTTTTTTGTTTTAATTAAATTCAACTCATCACCTTGCAATTGTAAATTAACTTGATTAAATATTTTAAACAGGTCTGTCAAATAAGCGATGTCATGTTTTGACGTAATCAGGTTTTCGCGCAATTTTTCGTCTCTGTCTTCAAGAAAGTCCAGTACTGAGTCAAATAGATTGAAAAAACGATTCAGACAAACACCTTCAGAGAGCCAATGTACTTCTGTGTGCAGCAGCAAGCGATTGTAATATTCATCATTTTCATTACAAAGCTTACCAAATAATCGGTCATTCAATGAATAGCTTCTAATCTTATTGATTGCTTTAATAACGTAATGGAGCGACGTATGCAGACGTTCATTCAAATTTTTGCAACCAAATGCTGACGATGAATAATACAATGTACAGCGAGTACATTTCGTACTGCTTGTTTGAAATGCGCTATGAAACCCTTATGACGCCCTGTCATTGCTGGAGCACCATCAGTAGCAGCAGACAAAATATTGCAAATAGGAATTTCTTTCTCTTGAAAAAACTTTTGCATGGTATTAAATATAGATTCTCCCTTTGTATCAGATTCCAAAATTTTAGCAAATAATAACTGTTCATGAATTTTTTTCTTCTTTTATAAATCGTACGTGTGATAAGAGTAGAGCTTCGTTATTTGGTAGAGTTGATTCATTGAGTTGAATGGAAAATTTGCAAGTCTTTAAGTAATCACATAATGATATTTCAACGTCTTTTGCCATTTCATTAATTCTTCTTTGCACTGAATTATTATTAGAATTTTTTTGATGATATCTGACGGTGACTTATGATGAAGAACAGTTTTTAATATCTCTTTGACTGCCGCAAAATTAATTCCTCGCCAATTGTGTGTGGTTTTCCTGCTTTTGCGATTAACAATGAAACGTTATATGAGGCTCGTAGTCCATCATCATCTTGTTTAGAAGACGACGCAAAAAGGTTTGACATAGTTGGCTGTTTTAAATTTTGCTTTTCCAGTTCTTGAAAATAGGATAAATCTTTATTCTTCTTATCAGCATGCATTTTATTTAAATGCTTGTAGCCTAGAAGGTTTCATAGCTTAATTTGAAAAACCTTTTCGGCAAATTAAACACATAGGTAATGATTGGTTTGTAGGAGAGTACGTAAATCCATATTTCAAATACTCAATACTGTACTGCCGGCATTTCCTTTTAGATGTAGATTCAGACATTTTCAAATACAAATTAACTTCTCAACAGAGATATAGATAGTTATAAAATAATGTTTATAATGACTTCTAACACGTATCACTCACGACTATTTATCACGGCGAAGCACATAAAAATAATAAAACATTCCTAGAGCTATCGCTTTTATAGATTTGATTTTGTGCACGCATTAACTTGTATGTTTGCGATGCCGGCGCACTTGCTCCGTAAACAAGTCATTTCAAGCTCCCATATTCTTATCGAAACATGTTAAATTGCATGAACCGCGTGTTTGCCTACCAACTTGCAAGGACTTGTCACCGTCAATCTATTCTAAACTAAAACAAATTAGGTATAGGTATACCTAATGCTAATTTAAAAATGCTTATTAACGCGATAACAATAAGATAATTTACATAGCTAGATAAAATATTTATTCATGAAAACAGGTATTTTCAAAGTATTTTATTATATTAAAAAATAGTTATAAAAAGAATATTAAATATAATAAATATTTAATATAATATTTAATTTAATATAATAATAATGTTTGCCTATCAGGACGGACACACATGTCCAACATATAAGCCTGATATAGTAGTGCATGTTAAGGTATTGAATGAGATTACAATTATTGAAGTAGGAATAACATATCAGGATAACCTGCAGACAGTAGAGGTTGAAAAGAAGAGGAAGTATGATCTGCTGGCTAATGAGTTGAGCCTAATTCACAAGTGTACTGTTAATATTTTACCTTATATTCTGACGTGGGATGTTATTGTAACTGCGTACCATAAAGCAAACTCAAAGCGACTTGGATTGGGAAAACATATTGAAGCTTATATCCAATCTGTGATCTTGAAGAAAACTTTTGAGAGCATCTCAGTCGACTTCAGACGTACCAGTACGATAGTAGGCGGTAGCAGGGAACTTATTCTCCAAGCTGCAGTTGAAAAGCTGTACATGACGGAGGAGGTAGTGGATGACCAGAATCACCAGGAAGACACCACAGAATAGGAGAGATAAAAAGGTTGTCACAAAAAATTCCATTAAATTTATTTATTTATTTGACCGCCCCTCTTGACTGGCTCAACGCCCCCCAATTGCCTCTGGATCCGCTACCGCCACCGTGGAAGTTTCCAGGGCCCACCGGGGGGCGGTATCGCCCCCGTTGTGAATCTATGGGCTAAATCATCAGCATAATCTAAATAGAAATTTTCGTATATCCAGTCCATTTAAGGCCAAAATATTTCCCTTGAAGTGAATTTCGCATAACATAATCAGTAACCAAGCTAAAGAGAAAAGGAGACAAAATGCACCCTTGTCGAACACCAGAAGTTATGCTAAACCATTTGCTACAAGCCTTACCAACTCTCACAGACGGTGTTATTATACAAAGCTTTCATTATGTTAACTATCTTGTCAGGTATACCATATGATCTCAAAATCAACCACAAATTATGACGATCAACAGAGTCGAAAGCCTTTTTGAAATCAACAAAGCTGGCAACCAAAGGTTTCTGAAACTCTAAACATTTCTCAAGAATCTGCCTAAGTGAAAATATCTGATCCACACATCACCTACCACTTCTGAATCCACATTGCTCATCACGCAATTGACTGTCAACCAGATTCTTAATTCTATTAAGCACAATCATGGAAAGAACTTTACCTGGAACAGAGAGCAGGCTGATATCTCTATAGTTATCACAAGAACTGCGAACACCTTTTTTGAAAATAGGGATAATAATAGCTCTGGTAAAATCTTTAGGAACCATGCCTTTATCATAAAAGTTATTCAAAATTTCAGTCATCCAAGTGGTAACCGAAACATTCCCAACTCTGAGCATGTCTGTAGTAATTTCATCTACACCTGGGGATTTATGAAGTTTAAGTTTAGAGATAGCCAAAATAACTTCGGATTGTGTTATAGGGCCAACATTAAAGCTGCCAATGCATCTATCATCATTACAAACAATGGGAGTAGAATTAACCACATTGTTTAGAACATCACTGAAATGCTCAGCCCACCTAGCCATGACAGAATTCTCACCTTCTATAACCTTAAAATGTTTATCCTGCAATCCTTGTATGTCTGTCCGTTTTCTACCACATAAAACGTTAACTATCTGGTACAGCTCTCTGCTGTTGTGCTGTCTAACTGCTTCCTCGGCTTTGTCAGCTAAACCATCAAGCCAAAGATTTTTATCAGCAGCTAACTGAAATGCTTTCTATTAGGACTAGTAGGGTATTGATTAAGGACATTCCTGCAGTTCTTTCTTTCCGAAGTAAGCTCAAGTGCCTTATCACTCAGATAACTCTGCTTCTTCTGCTCCTTTTTTCCTAAAAGAGTACTGTTAGTGTCCAAAAAAGCCTGTTTAAAATGATCCCATTCTTCCTCAACTTCAGTAATAAGCATACCATGACTGTCATAATGACTAAGTAACCTATAATGGTAAGCTTTGGCTATAACTGGGTCTTTCAGAGCTTCAGTATTAAAAGCAAATATTTTAATCCTAGCACAACACTTTTTAAGTTTAAGTTGCAAGACACTTTTAACAAGATAATGGTCAGATCCAATTTCAGCTCCCCTATATGACCTGGTATTCCTAACAGAACTAGCCCATTTGCTGTTAATTAATATATAATCAATCATATTCTTATGCTGCCCATCGGGTGAAACCCATGTGTACTTATGTATGTCGTGGTGTTTGTAATAAGTGTTAGTTATTCTGAATCCATTGAGTTTACTTACCTGTAGGAGACGTTGCACATTGCCATTGCAGCTACCAATACCAAAAGGGCAAATTACTCCTCCCCAAAGGTCAGAGTCAATACCAACTTTGGCATTGAAGTCACCAAGAACAAGGGTAATATCTCCTTTCTTAACAGAATTCAAAATATCCTGAAGTTGTTCATAAAACCTATCCTTCTCATCCTCATCGGCATCCTCAGTGGGGGCATAACAGCAGATAACATTCAGGTCTTTAACGCTTGTCTGAAATTTTGCTGCAAGAAACCTTTCATTAATGCCCTCATAGCCTAGAAGAGCATCACTAGCGTGTCTGCTGAGAAGCAGACCCACCCCTTGGTGATGCTTATTGTAGTCCCTCCCTGAAAAGAGAAATTTCAGATTATTTTTAAGAATCTGACCTTTATCTGTCCATCTGGTCTCTTGCAAGCCGAGAATATCTAAATTATAATGGTGGAATTCTTGTGTGAGGACATCAAGAGAAAAAGTTCTGTGCAGAGTCCTCACATTCCAATACCTATGGATAGAAAATGGTTAGTGGGATGTTTAAAGAAACTATGTTTATTTAGATAGGGAATGCCGACAATATCAAACAGCCCCCTAATTGCAGACATGGGACAAAGACCCGTTCCCCCACCACTAAAGGCTGAAGCCATCTACACTGGAAGACTTCCTCCAATGTAGAATTTGACGATGCCAATAGAAGCAAAGAGTTCAGGTGCCTGCGATGACCTCTGCTCAGGATTATCCACCAGCTAATAAACATATCCTGTGAATCTATTCACTTGTGGCTGTCAACCCACAAACAAACAGAAAACACAGCGGAAGATTTTCCCTCCACAGAAGCCCACTAGTGCAGCAAAATCATGATCCATAATCAAGCTGAGAGCCATATATCTGTCCAGTCCAGTGGGTTTATATGGTCAGCACCAATTTGTCTTAGACGTCAAAGTGCTATGTTTGTAATCTACAGTTTTAACGTTCGAGTCCCAACTGCGCCTGAGTTGAAATTTATTTCCGCCATCTCTCACGACGCCCTCGACAAGGAAGTAAACACTGATTAACTTGGAAACGCCTCAGCGTATTAGACGGTATGTTAAGGTCTGCCTCACAGTGTTAGAAAAAGTGGTAAGCTCTGACGTGCGTTAAATCAGACGTTAAGCTTATCAAGGAATTGATTTTTCATTAAAAACTATTTTTGCATTCGAATTTTAGGTTTTTTTGAGAAATAATTCGAAAAGATATTTTTTTTTATTTTCGTTTTATATTTATTGTTAACATTTCTTTCTAAACGTAGAAAATTTTGAGATCAGTTTTTACCTACCATAACTGATATTAGACAAGTAATTACAAATCACCCATCAATCTTCCATTGACAACATAGAAAAAATAAATGATACTTCCCGATACAGTTCTGTTCATGCAGAACTATAATATGAATATACATACGAAATCCTTATGCAGCCAATCTAATACACGGTTGCATTCTTAAGAACTACAATCGTGTATTAGATCGGGTGTTAAGCTCTCCTCCTCTGTTAGAATATACCGGGAGGCCTTCCCGCATGCGTTACATGGGACTTTAAATTCTGCAAGCGTCTGTTAGATGGGATAGCAAGCTCTGCCTTCCTGTGAATATATGGTGAGGTCTACCCCCATGCATTAGATGGGACGTTAAGCAACAAAGATGAGAAATTAACATCTGCCTCCATGTGCTAGATGTGGTTGGCTCTGCCTCTCGTCCGTTATGTGGGAAGTTAAGCTCTGCAACCCAGGTGTAAATTGGATGTTAAGCTCTGCCTCAGTGTGCTAGAAGATGTGATGAGTGCTGATCCCGTGTTTTTCATGGGATGATAAGCTCTGCCCCCGTGCATGAGATGGGACGATAAGTTCTGCCCCGTTTGTTAGATGGGATGTTAACCTCTGAAACCGTGTATTAGATAGGATATTAAGTTAAGCCTCCATGTGTTAGAGATGTGGTGAGCACTGCCCCCCGTGCTTTAGATGGGAGTGAAACTTAGCAACCCTGTATTAGATGGGATTTTTTAGCTCTCCCTCTATTTCTTAGAAGATGTGGTGAGCTCTGCCCCCATGCATTAGATGGGTCGCTAAGCTCTAACACAATGTATTAGATGCGATAGCAAGCTCTGTCTCAGAGTGTTAGAAGATGTGGTGAGGTCTGCCCCGATGTGATAGATGGGACGTTAAGCTCTGCAACAGAATATTAGAGTTAACATTAAGTTGTACGCACGTGAATTAGAAGATGTTGTCAGCACTGCCTCTGTGTCTTACATGGAACTTTAAGCTCACAACTGTGTTTTAAATGGGATACTAAGCTCTGTATCAGTGTGTTAGAAAATGTGGTGAGATCGTATTAGATGTAGGTGTTAGCACGTGTATTAGATGGGACATTAAGCTCTGTAACCCTGTATTAGATGGGACATTAAGCTCTGTAACCCTGTATTAGATGGGAAATTAAGCTCTTCCTCCATGTGTTAGAAGATGTGGTGGGCTCTGACGAAATGTGTTAGATGGGAACTTAAGCTCTGCAACCCGGGTTTCAGATTGGATGTTAAGCTCTACCTCCGTGTGTTAGAAGATGTGGTGAGCGCTGACCCCTTGTGTTTCATGGGATGATAAGCTCTGTCCCAATGTTTCAGATGGGACGATACGTTCTGCCCCCATGTGTTAGGGTTGGGTTGGGTTGTTTTACCTCTGAGCGGAACTTTTTTGCACACCATGGGCTAAATGACCAGATCACATGGACCCCGAAGGCTCAGAGAATGTTGGGGGAGGGACTCGAACAGCTGTTGGGAGACAGATGGTAGCCTCCCGTCAAGGCCATCCAGCGTGTTCTTTAACGTGCACAGGGTATGACTCTCCCGCACGCGGGACCACGGCTTAAAGACCCATCCGACGGACGGCAGCCTTTTCAAGCCCTCTGTGTCCCCTACTGACCGTGCGCAGGGCGGGGAATTTTGCGGAGATAAATCTCAACGTTGACCCAGCTGGGACTCTAACCTGGGAACTACAGATTACGAGCCTGGCGCGCTACCGACTGAGCCCCCCCCCCATGTGTTAGATGGGACGTTAATTCCCCGTCAACAGTGTCAATTTTCAACAATCTTCAATCAATATTTAAAGAATCATTGAAGCGGCATCATTTAACCGCAGACGACAGAGTCGCATTGCCTCCAAATTGATGAAATCTTATAATATTAATATTACGGGAAATATGTTAAGAGAGTTAACAGTGACACCTAGAATTTATCGCCAATAACAGTTTTTGCGTAAAAGGTTTATTTTTAGTGTTAGCGAGCTTTGAAAGAGGCTTTCCATTCACATAACATGGAAGTGTCTGGACACTTTTTTCAACATAGTGTATATATATATATAAGATGTATATTACAATCTTTAATTAGAGCTAAGCACTTAAAAGCATGCAGTTGATGTCAAGACATTATTCAGAGAAAAAATGGAGCTAAATGTTTGAAATGTTCTGCTTAAAATTGTAGAAAGAGAGAAAGAACTAAAAAAAAATTTTCTAGATTTAATTTTTTGGGTGGGTTTTTTTTCATAACAACTGGCACTTTATTTGATTCATATGATTATATGAGATAACAAGAATTACTACTCTACAAGTTGGTAATTCTGTTGCAATCAGCAGTTTTCACTTCACCAGAAATGTAAAATTTAATTCAGCATCAAAATTTAATTTAAACATTACATGATTTAATTTATTCAGCATTACACCTGCTACAGTCGTTCATAAAGAGTACATCTTAACTACGAACTTTCGAGACTGGGCTTTGCTTTCGAATAAATGAGAT
Organism: Ryuthela nishihirai; assembly: GCA_038380435.1. Lineage (NCBI taxonomy): Eukaryota > Metazoa > Arthropoda > Arachnida > Araneae > Heptathelidae > Ryuthela > Ryuthela nishihirai. Next base: position 2,918,113 of record JAWZYU010000031.1, on the reverse strand, counting down.
TATCAAAACATTGAACATAGCCACCAATGTTTATTACTGGAGTATGTCAATGGGAGAGAGTGGCTTATGGCATCCTTAATTCTTCTCTGTCTCACCTAGCAAGCTAACAATCACAGATCCTAATCCGAAGTCGTCAGACATCCATCCGATGGCTCGTTCCAGCGGGGGGCCGGGGTGGTTCAGTCGGTAGCGCGCAGATTTATCTCCGCAAAACTGCCCGCGTTGCCAATGGTCAGTAGATAACACCCATGGGCTTGGAAAGGCCGCCGTCCGTCGGATGGGATGTTAACCCGTGGTTCCATGTGCGGGTGAGCCATACCCTGTGCACGTTAAAGAACACACTGGATGGCCTTGACGGGAGGCTACCATGTGTCTCTCAACAGCTGTTCCTGTGGGTCTCTCCCCCAACCTTCTCTCAGCCTTCGGGTTCCATGTGACCTGGCCATTCAGCCCATGGTGTGCAAAAAAGTGCCGCTCAGAGGTAAAACAACCCGACCCTCCTTCCACCGGAAAAAACGATGCAATAAGTGATATGACATCACGCCAGTATTTGGAGACATTATTATTTTATCTGCTAATCCATAGATGGCAGCACTAGCTAAATTAATTGCTGAGTTAACAAACAGTTTTGTTACCTCTGAGCAGCGTTTTTTTTTTGCAAACAACGGGCGAAATCAACAGGTCACAAGGACACCAAGTGCATCCATTTACATCCAGCATTTTTTTTATTGTTTTAACGTTCCATACTACGGAAGGCGGCTTCTCCAAGCCATCGCTCTCCACTTTCTGATTGCTGTGGAACAGTTGGGACTCGAAACTAGGAACTGCAGATTACCAGTTTGGCTCGATACAAGCTGAACCAAGCCCTGCCGTTAGGGCAACCCCAATGCATAACCATTCCAGGCAGTCGCTTAAGACAGCCAAATTTTAAGGGCTTTGTATTCGTATTTCTATGAGTTTGCTCGAATTCCAATTCAAAATAAAATTTCAGTGAAAGTCCTAAGGTCTTCACATTGCTCTTTGAGCAGAATGATTTTAAAACCTTTGGACAAATGGATTAGATGACATTTTATTTCAGGTGTGGGGGAAGAAAATTATAATTAGTTAGCGCCACAAAAGGAAGACAGATTAATAACAATATCAGAAATACTCGAGTACTATTCGACTTCGAGTATAAGTCAATCCCCTAGTTTTGGGCCTCGGAAAGGAAGAAAATCTATATACACAGTCGTATCAGAATAATATGATCACCTACCTAATAATAGGAATAACTACCCTTGGCCCAGATGACAGCGGCGAGATGACGTGGATTCGATGCAATGAGGCCCTGGAAGGTTGCCAGAAGCATATATGCACATTCGGACTCCAGCAGAGCACGGAGGTTCTCCGTGCTCTGCTGTAGTTCCGGAGATGATGGCTCCGTGCTCTGCTGGCACGAAGTTCCGGAGATGATGTGGTTGTGGGTCCGCATGCCGAACCTGTCGTTCCAAATGGTCCCACAAGTGCCCTATAGGTTTGAGGTCGGGCAATTTCGCCAGCCAAGGGAGAACGGAGACATCGCTGTCGTGTTCCTGGAACCAGTCACGCACTACCTTAGCGACATGGTAGGGCGCATTCTCCAGTTGGTACACACCATCGCCGCATGAGTAAACGTTCAACATGATGGGATGCATGTCGTCAGCGAGGGTGCACAGGTAGCCATTGGCTTCAGGGATCCATCCAGTGGTACCATTGGTCCCAGGTCATACCAGGAAAACATCCACCAGACATGCACACTGCCTTCCTGTACTTGACCAACAAGTGTGTCCGGGTGTTGGTTCTCATGTGTCTAACGCTGTATCCGCCACCTTCCGTCATTTCTGTGGAGTAGAAACCTCGATTCGTCGTGGAAGGCAACATTTTTCCACTCTTCCACTCTCCATCACGGTAGTCCCGTGCAACTGCAGGCATCATTGCCGATGGACCATGGTTAACATGAACACCTTTACTCAACGTAGACTCCAGAAACCCATGCGTAACAGCGTTCACTCTACTGTTACCAGCGTTCATTTGAGTGGTCAATTGCTGCGCTGTTGCCCGTCGATTGGCCTTTAACAATCGAATGAGGCGACATTCTCCTCTGGGGTCGAAGTCCTTTGGGTTCCACAGTTTGGGGCCACACATTGTGCCAGTGGTCCATTCTTGGTATACCATTATTACAACATCTCGCGAACAGCCCACGGAAACTGCTGTCTCCGAGATGCTTCCACCCTTCGCACGGTAGCCGATGATCACTCCTTTATGAACGTCCATCAAATCAATACCTCTGCCCATTGTGCACACGTTACACACTATGACTCATCTGTCCTGGCCGGCTGCTTATATCACCGTGTGGTCGACCTTGTCATAGCATTCTGTGACATGTCTGGGCGGGTACACTGTGATTCCGTGGGTGTTCATATTATTCTGATACGATTGTTTATTTCCTGAAGTGTCCGAAATGAGTTGTTATTTGGACTGAAGTAGACTGTTTTCCACATGCTCGAGTGGTGAGCGAAAGCGCTTTTAATCCTCTGCCGTCCCTAGCAGGAGGATCTAGTGAGGGTTATGGAGAGGAGCGAGTAAACAATAATTTCAGACTGAGTGTTGCTGGCAAACAGGAAAGAAGTTGTTAAGCGCATCAAAGGGGCGTAGCTCTTTCTCAAAAGGGACCCTAAATGAACAGGATTTTGTTCAGTGTGAACCAAGGTAGAGTTCTATGTGAACCTGGGTATGGTTCTGTGTGAACCAGGGGTTCGTTTCTATGTTTGCCAGGTTTTGGTTCTGTGTGAACAAAGCTAAGATTCTGTGTGAACCAGGAGTTCGTTTCTATGTGAACCAGGGTTTGGTTCTGTGTGAACCAGGAGGCAGTTATTTGTGAACCAAGGTTCGGTACTCTGAGAACCAGGAGGCGGTTCTGTGTGAACCAGGTAGTTAGGCAAGGATTAAATATCGTCTCGCCGAGTTTTACGGTTGGTAAAGAGATCTCTGTACATATTTCCATATCATCACATGAATGCTTGCAGTAAAAAAAGCAGCATTCGGATTAAAGAAAGCTGGTTCGAGGAATATTTATTTATTAATTTATCTTCAAAGCCATTTCATTCTGATCTTGAGCGCAGATCAGGCCCACAGGATCGAGTACATTCCTATACGTACATGTTGTATGCATGTAAATATACTGTGTCGTCCGTCCTCTGCTCTGGTTCATTTGTTTATTTCATCTTTCTACATGACGTTTAGCACAACACGTCTGAAGCAAACCTAAGGATGGGTGTAAAAACCCGAGAATCTGTGGTCTCACCTAGGATAATGGCGAATACTAAATAAGTGAACTAATTAAACCCCCTGTATGAAGTGGCTCGGAAGAGTACGTCTCTCCTTACCTCATGTCCACGACAGGGTCCTTGTAACCTAGCTATTTTACCCATTGTGCTAAAACATACTTCTCAAAGATAAAACCACCCAATCATAACGTGATGCGAATTGAGGCGTTTCCAGTCATCACATTCTGCATTTCATTGGCTTTCGTGGTTAAGTGTAATAGGCGACGATTGGACAAAAAATTCTTTGAGGGATACTCGCCGTTCCATTTATGTGAAACATCATATAGTGAGGTTTGTTTCATTCTGAAATTTATCTTTGACACATTTCTCCATAAAACGTAAGAAGTTACTTAGTTCTGAATATAATTCGCGATATATTCGACAGACATACTACCCAGGAATGGGAAAATCCTTCCCTGGATATCCGGTATGGCCTCGACAGGGCCGGATTAGTGTAATGACCACACCTGCCACTGCCCGGGACAATATCTTTAAGAATGGACTCACTTTTTAGGAGGGGTTCGTTTTTAGGAGGGTTGGGTTGTTTTATCTATGTGCGACACTTTTTTGCACACCGTGGGCTAAATGGCTAGGTCACAAGGATCCCGATGGCTCAGAGAAGATTTGGGGAGGAGACCCACTGGAACAGTTTTTGGGTGACAGATGGTAACCTCCCTTCAAGGCCATCCAGCGTGATCTTAAACGTGCACTGGGTATTGCTCTCCAGCACACAGGGACACGGCTAAACGTCACATCCGTCGGACTCCGGCATTTTTAAGCCCATTGTGTTCCCTACTGACCGTGTAGAAGGCGGGGAGTTTTGCACAGATAAACCTCCACGCTGACCCAGCTGGGACTCGAACTTGGGAACTGCAGAATACGAGCCTGGCGCGCTAACGACTGATCCTGTGATTGCTAGCTTTATAATTTTTCAAACACGCTGTTGACTCTGCGGATGAATTAATTTGTGGTTGATTTTTAGATCATATGGGTTAAGGGATCTCTATAATAACACTGAGTCGAGTGAGAAAAGTTGGTACGTCTTGCATCGATTGGTTTAACATTGCTAGTGGAATTAGACAAGGGTGCATTTTGTCTACTTTTCTCTTTAGTTTTGTTATTGATTACGTAATGCGAAATTCTTTGCAAGGGAAAGATTATCCCAATAAATGATCTAGAGATTTCAAAATTTCTGATTTAGATTATGCAGATGATTTGGCCCTGTTGGCTACTGATGTTGATGAGATGAATTCGTTCATTAGGGCTGTTGATGAGACTGGTAATAGAGTATTTTTGGTGATAGACAGGAAACTAATGTGATGAAAATTGGTCAGGCAGATGGTGCTTCAGTTGCTTTCAATGGCTGCACTCTTGATCAAGCGTGTCACTTTAATTATCAGAATAGGAATTGCTGCTGGGACTTTTAAGAATCTATCGAGAGTATGAAAAAAATAGGCGTATACACCTAAAGACTAAAATTAGGCTTTATAATAGTTTGGTTCTTTCTAAGGTTTGTTATGCTAGCGAAATATGGACCCTTTGTAAACAGGATAACAAGAAACTTGATGCTTTCGATTCTAGATGCTTACGCAGTATCTTGGTCATTAGGTGGTTTGACTTTGCAACTAATGATGAGGTTAGGCAAAGGAGTCGGCAACCTCTTTTGAGCAGCATATTGTGCAGAGAGAGACTGCGTTGGTTTGGCCATGTTGCCCGTATGCATAGCTGCAGATTTACAAAGATAGTTTTGAACAATGTACCTAAGGGTATCAGAAAAAAGGAAGACGTAGGATGCGATGTGCAGACAATGTCAAACAGGACCTTGCTAGAATTGGCCTAGAGTGGCCAAATGCAGCAGATGTAGCTCAAAAGAGACACGTCTGGATGGGAAAATTACATGGTCTCGTTGGACATCCGTAGCCCGTGGTTACATGAAGATTTTGAATGTAAAGTTCTGCAGGAGTAGAACTGTGTCTGGAAGTTTAAGGATTGCGAATAAAGTAATAACAATGAAAGTCTGATGGTTTATTTGTAATTACTTGTCTAATATCAGTTTTGGTTGGTAAAAACTGATCTTGAAATTTTTTAAGAATAGAGAGAAATATTAACAATAAATAAAAAATCGAAAATAAAAAAATATTATTTCGAATTATTTCTCAAAATAACCTAAATTTGAATGCAAAAATAACTTTTTAGTGAAAAATCAATTCCTCGATAAACTTATTTTTCTCTCTATCATAAACAGAAATTATGAAGACAACACGACGTACCCACGTGTGGATCTGTATATTCCAGCATCTTAGCAAATTGTTTCTTTCTCTTTAGGCAGCGGATATTGTCTCAGACGGCAGAGCGCCATGTTTGTAATCTGCAGTTCTAACGAATCCCAACTGCGCATGATTCGAGATTTATTTCCGACATCTCTGACGACGCCCTAGACAAGAATGTGTACACTGATGGACTTGGAAAGGCCGCCGTGTATTAGATGGGATATTAAGCTGTGCCTCCGTGTGTTACAAGATGTGGCGAGGTCTGCCCCCATGCGTTAAACAGGACGTTAAGCTCTGCAAACGTGTTTAACATGAGATATTAAGCTCTGCCTCCGTCTTAGAAGATGTGGTGAGGTCTGCCACCATGCATTGGATGGTACGTCAATCTCTGCAATCGTGTGATATAAGTGATATTAACCTCTGCCTCCATTGTTAGATGTGGAGGGTTCTGCCCCCATGCATTTGATGGTACGTCAAGCTCTGCAACCGTGTGTTAGATGGGATGTTAAGCTGTGCCTCCATTGTTAGAAGGATCATTTAACCGCAGACGAAAGAGTCACATTGTCTCCAAATTGACTCTGTCTCCATGCATTGCTCTGTCTCCATGCATTTGATGGTACGTCAAGCTCTGCAACCGTGTGTTAGATGCGATATTTAGCTCTGCCTCCATTCTTAGAAGATGTGGAGGGCTCTGTCTCCATGCATTGGATGGTACGTCAATCTCTGCAACCGTGTATTAGATGTGATATTAAGCTCTGCCTCCATTGTTAGAAGATGTGGAGGGTTCTGCCTCCATGCATTGGATGGTACGTCAAGCTCTGCAACCGTGTGTTAGATGGGATGTTAAGCTCTGCCTCCATTGTTAGAAGATGTGGAGGGTTCTGCCTCCATGGTACGTCAAGCTCTGCAACCGTGTGTTAGATGGGATGTTAAGCTCTGCCTCCATTGTTAGAAGATGTGGAGGGTTCTGCCCCCATGCATTGGATGTTACGTCAAGCTCTGCAACCGTGTGTTAGATGGGATGTTAAGCTCTGCCTCCGTGTGTTGGAAGATGAGGTGAGGCCTGCCCCCCATGCGTTACGTGGGACTTTAACTTCTGTAACCTTATGTTAGACGGGATAGCAAGCTCTTCCTTCGAGTGTTTAGAAAATATGGTGAGGTCTGCCCCCCATGCATTAGATGGGACTTTAAGTTCTGAAAAATGTATTAAATAGGATAATAAGCTCTTTCTCCGTGTGTTAGAAGATGTAGTGTGCTCTATCCCCTTGCGTTACATGGATCGTTAAGCTCAGCAACCGTGTGTTAGATTGGATGTTAAGGTATGCCGCCGTGTGTTAGAAGATGTGGTGGACTCTGTTCCCATGCGTTAAGAATGGACATTAATATCGGAAACCCGTCTGTTAGATGGGATGTTTAGCTCTACCTCTATGTGTTAGAAGATGTGGTGAACTCTGCCCACCTGCTTCAGATGGGATGTTAAGATCTCCACCTGTGTGTTACATGCGATAGTAAGCTCTGCCTTAGTGTGTTAGATGTGGTGAGGTCTGTTCCCGTGTATTATATGGGACGTTAAGCTCTGCAACCATGTGTTACATGGGACGTTAAGCTCAGCAACCTTGTTTTAATTGGGATACTAAGCTCTGTATCTGTGTCTTAGAAGATGTGGTGATATCTGCCCACGTGCCGTTAACCTCTGCAACCGTGTATTAGATGCGACATTAAGCCCTGCAACCATGAGTTTTAAGATGTGGTGAGCTCTGACTTCGTGATTCAGATGGGAAATTAAACTCTGCAGCCCATGGCTGCTTGAGGATGATGATGATGATGATGATGAACCCTGTATTAGTTAGTAAGTTAACATCTGACTTCATGTGTTAGAAGATATCGTGGGCTCTGCCTCCCGTGCGTTATATGGGAAGTTAAACTCTGCAACCGTGAATTAGATGAAAAGTTAACCTCTGCCCCCGTGTGTTAGGTGGGAAGTTAAGCTCTGCAACGCAGGTATTAGATTGGATATTAAGCTCTGCAATGCAGGTATTAGATTGGATGTAAAACTCTACCTCAATGTGTTTGAAGATGTGGAGGGCTCTGATCCAGTGTGTTTCATGGGATTATATGTTCTGCCCCGTTCGTTAGATGGGATATTAAGTTCTGCCTCCATGTGTTAGAAGATGTGGTGAGGTCAGACATCCATCCTATGGCTCCTTGCAGCGGTGGGCGGCGGTGGTGATGGGAGTGGCTCAGTCGATAGCGCGCCAGGCTCGTAATCTGCAGTTCCCAGGTTCGAGTCCCAGCTCGGTCAGCGTTGAGATTTATCTCTGCAAATATTCCGCACCCTTCCCACGGTCAGTAGACACCGATGAACATGGAAAGGCCGCTGTCCGAAGGATAGGACGTTAAGCTGTGGTCCCGTGTGCCCTATACCCTGTGCACATTAAAGAAAACGCTGGATGGTCTTAACGGTAGGCTACCATCTGTCTCCTAACAGCTGTTCTAGTATGTCCCCTCCCCCAACCTTCTCTGTTCCTTCGGAGTCCTTATGACCTGGCCATTAAACCCATGGTGCGCAAAAAAGTGCCGCTCAGAGATAAAAAAAACCCGATCCAAAGGAGCTAGATGCTGCAAACTTTGCATGAACATTTATTTCACTCAGTGGGAGAATGTAGGTTAAGTGCGAAACCCTGGTGGCAACCAAAATTGAGTGAGGATGGGGAGTTTAAACTTCTCAAATTCCCCACAGACTTAACATCAACGGTTAAAAGTTATTCAAAATATCTGTTGCCAGCAATAAATTTGAACGAAGGAATGCATAAAACTAATATCGTTTTGATTATGATGTGATAAAGTCATTTTTCAGTTTGTTGGGTCAAGAGCACTAACATCCGTGAATATTGAAGTTATTCGAATTAAGCACGAGCTAATTAAACACGAGATTCTTTGTTGAAGTAAAAGTTTCAAAAACTAAACATTCTTATCGGAAATTAAATTCATTAATTTATTTTGAAAAAATATTAAAATTTAATAAACGTATACCTCATACGTTAATTAATAAACGTTATAATATGTTAAGTAATAAATAATGTTTTCCAATAACAATAATAAATTTTTCGTAGTCCTTAAACACTTTGTGGGCAACTTAAATCATATCTTTATTTTTCTATAAAGTTAAATATTCTTGTCACACTGTATCCGAGGAACTCTGGTCGGTACAAAATGATTTGAAAAGTTTGATTGTTTGAACGAGGCAATTTCGATTTTTGGTTAACTTCTGACTTGGGGAGGGGTATACGGTACTTCAAAATATGCCCATTTCTTTCTTTCCGTAAAAGAGAGGGATGAATATTAAACCAGAGAACACTTTCTTCTTTTTTTACGTATCTTTGTAATGTTTTGTTCACTCCTCATTGGCATATTTTGTTCATTTGTTTCTCGGTTTGCTATTATGTTTATGAAAACAGTAGTTTTACCATATCTCCCTCCGTTGGGTTTGGAATGTGCACAGTCCGCCAGGTTCGAGTCCCAACTGGGTCAACGTTGAGATTTATCTCCGAAAAACTCGCCGCCCGTCCCAGGACAGTACCAGACACCACTGGACTTGGAAGGGCCGCCGTGGTTAAGTCGTGGTTCCTGATGTGGAACAACCATACCCTGTGAACGTTAAAGAACACGATGGATGGCCTTGATGGGAGGCTACCATCTCTCTCCGAAATGGTAATCCGATGGATCCCCTCCGCCAACCTCCTCTGAGCCATCGGGATTTTGTGACCAGGCCATTTAGACCACTGTGTGCAAAAAAGATGATATAAGATAGAATTGATATTAGATATTGTTATAAACATTAAATTTCAGTATTGTCATGTGCATTACGTTTCGATATTGATATAAGCATTACGTGTCACTATTGTAATAAGCATCGTGTTTCATAATGTTAGAATTTCTTTTTAAACTTCTTTTCATCATGTTACAACTTCTCTTAAAATTTCTTTTCAGTATGTTACAACTTCTTTTTTAAATTTAGTGCATTTGTCCTCTTGTGATTTGTACAAAAATTATATCCGGAATATAAAGTAACGAGTGGAATTTTTTATTTCTGAGTGGCACGTTTCTGCAGCCGCCCTGCCCACAGTCAGTAGGGGACACCGATAGGCTTGGAAAGGCCGCCGCCCGTCGGACGGGACGTTAAGCCGTGGCCCCGTGTCCCGGAGAGCCACACCATGTGCACGTTAAATAACACGCTGGATAGCCTTGGCGGGAGGCTACCATCTGTCTCCCAACAGCTCTTCCAGTGGGTCTCCTCCCCCAACCTTCTCTGAGCCTTCGGGGTCCTTGTAACCTGGCCATTTAGCCCATTGTGTACAAAAAAGTGCCGCTCAGAGTTAAACAACTCAACGTTTTTGCATACAATGGACTAAGTTGCCAGATCACAGGAACCCCCAAAGGTTAAGAGAAATTTGGCTCTATAGTTTTTTTTACATTGTGGTCCGTAAATGGTAGCTAACATAAAGTGAAAAAATAGCTGTGTACCAATCCCCAGCGATGATGCACAGAACTGGCCACATCTAGCGTCTAATGTCCGATCCTGTCTTTCCGTGGTGCAGGCCTTTAGTACCTTTCAAAAGAGATATTCTCTTTTGGAAGGGAACGGAAGTGGTGGGCTGCCAGTATAGTACAGCCTACTGATCTGGTCATCTATGGCCACTTTTTCTTTTTTTTTTCAACCATGCTGAGGAGTAGTCAACTTCACAGGGTCCTGGTGCTGACCATTTATACCTACTAGACTGGACTTGTTTATGGATTTAGGCTTGATTATGGATTCGGACTTGCTGCAGTGGTGGGCTTCTGTTGAGGGAGAATCTGCCCCTGTGTTTTCTGCTTGCTTCTAGGTTGCCAGCCCTAAGTAAACAGAGGCATGGAATACCTTATATCAGCTGGTGGATAATCCCGATCGGAGGCCATCGCAAGTACCTGAACCTCACCTAGCTAGTTCGGCATCATCAATCCTAAGCAATGTATCTCAAACAGGCCATTTGGCTCTTGAAAACGTCCACTTGAAAAGGTGGTGTCTGAAGTTCCTACCAGCATCTGTGACTTCAGCCTTTAGCGGAGGAGGAACAGGTCTTTGTCCCATGCCTCCGATCTGGGGGCTGTTTCATATTGTTGGCCCTACCTGTCTCAATAAACTTAGTTTCTTTAAAAATCCTACTGATCATTTTCTCTCTGCAGGAACATGGAACGTGATAACATTAAATAGAGATTATTTTCTTGATGACCTCACGCATTAATTCCAGCACTATAACCTAGATCAGGCATCGGCAACCTATGACCCGCGGGTCACCAAGTGACCCACTTGAGTTCCGCAAATAAAGTATAATATATAAAAATAAATTATAAAACATAAACATGAAACAAACACTTTGAGAAAGTATAAATAATAAGATTAACATTTTGGTGTGATTACAAAGTTGCAGAAATGAACATAGGCGGAATACAGCGACATTGTCCGAACGAATCTCATCTGTTTTATTCACGTTAAAGACGAAGTAGATGTAAACAAGAGTAGATGTGTGATCAGGGCTCCTATTGGTCGGCTGGCTCTCTGAATGCGTGCCACCTGCAACCGACCAATAGGAGCCCTGCCCACCTGCTGATCACGCATCTACTCTTGTCTACGTTTACTTCGTCTTTAACGTGAATAAACAGTAGTTCAGAAGCGCGAGAACAGTTACCTAAGCGAAATAATTATTATTTTTATTACCATGGACAAACAAAAAGCAAAAAAGAGATTATTTCAAGATGTGTGGACTGAAAAGTATGGATGTATGGAAAATGGTGACAAATTGATGTGTACTTTATGTACAGATATAATTACCGCCAGGACCTTTTCTTCAAAATATAAAGATGTGAGTGAAATGCCAAATGATGGAAAATATGAATACATTGCTAAACGTGTATTAAATTATGGTAAAATAAATTTTTGAAGATATTTGTTATCAACCACAATTACGCTACATCTGCCAGCTTTATTGCAGCTCTTAGTATTGGCACCAATGGAAAACCGTTTACAGACGGCGAATTTTTTAAAAACGCATTCATAAATTTTTCCGAACATTTATTTAATGACTTCGCAAATAAAAAACAAATAATTGAGAGAATTAATGAAATGACATTGTCGGCCAGAAGCCGTCCCGTGGCCGAGTGGTTAGCACTCTTGGCTACTGATCTAAGGGACCTGGGTTCCAGCCCGGATTAGGCATGGATGTGTGTGTCGTTTTTCTGCTGAGGTCCTGCCATCCTCTCAGATCTCCTACTGTGGCATATAAACTGGCAGGCTCCTGTCAGACCTCTGTGGCAAGCAGCTGCTTGAGGGGGTATTATATTGTCGGCCAGAACAGTTCAGCATCGCATTGAAGATATGGCAAAAAACATTGACGCACAGGTCAAAAATGATTTGTTATCTAGTGACGTAATTAGCATTGCACTCGATGAAAGTTCAGATGTAAATAGTATGGCTAGGCTGGCAATTATTATTAGATTTGCATCAATAAATAGTTCGAACGTTAATGAAGAACTATGCGTTCTTGCTTCAATGAATGACATGATCAAAGGCATTGATATTTTCCGTCAAGTACAAGAGTTTACAAATTTCAAAAATGGGAAAATATTGGATTTAAAAAGTAAATTGTTTTCCATAAAAACTGATGGTGCTCCGGCTATGAGAGGAAAAATTGTTGGATTTGTGAAACTAATGGAAAATGAACTTGGCCGCCCACTTTTATCGTTCCATTGTATCATACATGAAGAAATTTTATTTGCAAAGGCATCTACGCAACAACTTAAGGATATAATGGAAAAGGTTGTTAAGATCGTAAACATAATAGTAGCACGATCTGCATTAACACACAGGCGCTTCAAAGCTTTTTTGGAGGAAATTGAATCGAAATACGGAGATTTACTGTTACATGCTGAAGTACGATGGTTAAGTCGAGGCAAAGTTCTTAATAGATTTGTAGAGTGCTTTGATGATATACAAATATTTCTTTACGAAATCGGTGAAAATGATCTCGAGCTCAATGATAAACAATGGTTTTTAAGACTTTTTGTTCTTAAGAGACATAATGAACCATTATAATGATTTCAACGTACGACTCCAAGGAAATAATCACACAATTTTGAAAATGTAAGAGGAATGGAAGAGTTTTTGTTCGAAATTAATATTATTTGAAACTTACATAAAAACTAAAATATTTCTTTTCTTTCCCTTACATAAGAAAGCTAACATGAGAAAGAAAATATCGATGAAAGCAATCTAACTATGTTCGAAAGATGAATTTTGAAGATTAAAAGTGAATTTGAAAGTAGATTTCAAATTTTTAAGAAGCACGGCGAAATGTTTACATTTATAATAAAGCACGAGAAATATGGGAAAATGTTTTAGATTTGCAGTATTTTGAATATTTTAAAATTGACAATTTAAGTTTAGAAATGATTGATTTTAAAAGTTCAACGTTGTGGACGGACAAATTCAAGACATTGCGGAAAGATTTAGAAAACACGGAAGATTATCAACTTCTCATGATATCATCGTGTTGGGCATCACTTCCTACGAAGTTTTCATCTTTGAAAAAAATTGGCTTTGCCATTTTGTCCGCGTTCGGTTCTACTTATAAATGTGAACAAATATTTTCACATATCAAATTTATTTTAAGTAAGAACAGGAGCAGATTAACTATCGAAAATTCAGACGCTTGTATTTGTCTTAAAGTGACTAAGTATAAACCAGACTTGACTAAATTGACGTCACAAATTCATCATCAGGGGAGCCATTGATAACGAAGAGAACGCTTATAAATAAAGTTCCTAAATTATTAACAAACTGAAACTTGACAATTATATTTGTTTCTATAATAATTAGAATTATAACTTTTTTTATGTTTTGAGTTTAAAAGCATATTGTAATAGTTTTCTCAATAAAATTTATCATATTATTCACTAACGGACTGTTTTAAAATGAAAATACCCATTGACCCGAACTGTCTTCTTAATAGTCACATTTTGGTTGATTTTGACCGGCAGCCAAAAAAGGTTGCCGACGTCTGATCTAGATATTCGAGGCTTGAAAGAGACCAGAAATACAGGAAAAGACGTAATACTTAAAATAACTCTAAATTTCTCTTTGGAGGCAGGGATGATGGAAAGCATCTCCAAGATCTATATTTGCTTCTCAGCAGCCACGCCAATGATGCTCTTCTACGATACAAATGCATTAATGAAAGATTTCTTACAGCAAAATTTAAAACAAAAATTAAAAACTTGAATATCATCTGTTATTACGTCCCCATAGAGAACTCATGAAAACAAAAAGGGTACGTTTTACAGACAGCTTCAGGATATTTTAAATTCTGTGAAGAAAGAAGATATTTCTCTTGTGCTAGGTGACTTCAAGGCTAACGTTGGTACTGACTCTGACTTTTGGGCAGGAGTTTTAGATACTTTTGGCGTTGGTTCCAATGTCAATGGGCGACGTCTCCTACAGGTAAGTAAACTTAATGGATTACAAATAACTAACACATACTACAAACATCGGGACATTTATAAATAAATGTGGGTTTCACCTGATGGATTGCACAGGAATATGATAGATTATATTTTAATTAACAACAAACGGGCTAGTTCAGTTAGGAATACCAGATCATACAGGATAGCCGAAATTGGGTCTGACCATTACCTGGTCAAGAGTGTCTTGTAGCTGAAGCTTAAGAAATGTTGACCTAAGGTTAAGAAAATTACCTTCAACACTGAAGGTCTGAAAGATCAAGATATAGCCAAAGCATACCGTGATAGGCTACTTAGTCATTATGAAAATCGTGATTTGCTTACTGTTGAAGTTGAGAAAGAATGGGATCAGGTTAAACAAGCTTTTCTTGAAACCAACAGTAATCCTTTGGGTAAAAGGGAACAGAGGAAACAAAATTATTTCAGTGATAAGGCTATTTAACTTATTTCTGAAAGTAGGAAGTGCAGAATTAATATGAATCAACACCCTACTAGTCCTAAAAGAAGGCATTACAAAGAGCTTAATAAACATGTAAAAGACCAGTTTACAGTGGCTTGGAAGCTTCGCTGAATAAGCAGAAGAAGCAGTTAGACAGCACAACAGCATGGGAACCAAAACACTAACTAACTTAACACGTACCAGATTATTAATATTTTATGTGGTAAGGAAGAGATAGGTACACAGGAATTGAGTGATAAATATGTCAAGGCGGTTGAAGTTGAAGATTCTGTGATGGCTAAGTAGGCTGAGCATTTCAGACAAGTTCTAAATAATATGGTTAGTTCTACTCCCACTGTTTCTAATGACAATAGATGCATTTCTGACTTCAATGATGGTTATATATCACATTCCGAAGTTCCGTTAGCTATCTCTAAATTAAAACTTCATAAATCCCCAGGGGTGTACGAAATCACCACTGAAATGCTTAGAGCTGGGATCATATGTGTTGTGACATGGCTGACAGAAATTTTGAATACGTTTTATGATAAAGGTGTTGTTCCTAAGGATTTCACCAGAGCTATCATTGTCCGAATGTTTTTAAAAAGGTTATCACAGTTCTTGTGATAATTATAGGGGAATTAGTTTACTTTCTGTTCCAGGTAAAGTTCTTTGCATTATTATTAATAGAATTAAGAATTTGGTTAATGGACAACTGCGTGATGAACAGTATGGATTCAGATGTGGTACGGTACGTATTGATCAAATATTTTCACTTAAGCAGATTCTTGAGAAATGTTTAGAGTTTCAGAAACCTGTGGTTGCCAAACCAACGCATTCTCTCTCTGCACAATATGCTGCTCAAAGGAGGTTGATGATTCCTTCTTCCGACCTCATCATTATTTACTAAGTCAAAACAACTAATGGCCAAGATGCTGCGTAAACATCTAGATTTTTATAGATTTTAAAATGGTTTTTGACTCTGTTGACCGACATAATTTGAGGTTGATTGTTAGATCATATGGAACACCTGATAAGTTAATTAGTGTAATGAGAGCTCTCTAGAATAACACTGAGTCGTATGTTAAAGTTGGTACGTCTTGCAGCGATTGGTTTAGCATTGTCAGTGGAGGGTGCATTCTGTCTCATTTTCTCTTAATTTAGTTATTGCTTATGTAATGCGAAATTCTATTCAAGGGAAATGTTTTGGTCTTAAATAGTCTAGTGATTTCAACATTTCTGATTTAGATTATGCAGATATTTTGGCCCTGTTGGCTATTGATGTTGATGAGATGAATTCGTTCATTAGGGGCTGTTGATGAGACTGTTAATAGAGTAGGTTTGGTGACAAACAGAGAAAAAAACTAAAGTGATGAAAATTGGTCAGGCAGATGGTGCTTCAGTTGCTTTCAATGTCTGTGCTATTCAAGAAGTGTCTCACTTTAATTCTCTTGGGATCTATGCAACAGATACTAGTGATGTGCGACATCAGATAAATAGAAGAATAGGGATGGCCGCTGGGACTTTTAAGAATCTATGGAGAGCATGGAATAATAGGCGTATACACCTAAAGACTAAAATTGGACTGTATAATAGTTTGATTCCTTCTAAGGTTAGTTATGGTAGCGAAACATCGATCTTTTGTAAGCAGGATAACAAGAAACTTGATGCCTTTGATTCCAGATGCTTTCGCAGTATCTTGGTCATTAGGTGGTTTGACTTTGTAACTAATGATGAGGTTAGGCAAAGGAGTAGGCAACCTCCTTTAAGCAGCAAATTGTGTTAAATTACTGTTTAAGCAGCAATTGTGGGGAGAGAGACTCCGTTCGTTTGCCCATGTTAGCCGTATGCATAGATGCAGATTGCCAAAGATCATTATGAACAGTGTACCTAAAGGGTATCAGAAAATTGGGAAGACGTAGGATGCGATGGGCAGACAATGTCAAACAGGACCTTGCTAGAATTAGCCTAGAGTGGCCAATTGCAGGAAATGTAGCTCAAAAGAGACGCGTCTGGATGGGAAAATTACAGTCTTATTGGACTTACGTAGCCCTTGCAAAGAAGGTCTAAAGAGAAGAAGGCTAGCTGTGCACAAGCGTAAGTGGCGCAGTTCTGCGGAATTTTACCGAAGCTGAACATGGCAAATTAATGTGCAGGCACAAGAACAACTGTAACGGGCAATCTGCGCATGCGCAGTGTAATCATTTTAGCTCGCTGCAGCTATGGTTTGTCTTAACATTGGTATATATATTTTGCGATTTAACCAGTGTTTCCAAATGTCTGACAGCCATGGCTGTTTGGCACAGTGGCAGCTGATCCTAAAGTTATTCAATGAGTGTTTTATCCCTTTTAGGAATACATTTTATGATAACTGGAAAAGCCGTTGTAAGTTTATTTTGAGTAATTTTGCAGAATTTTTAAAATTAATATGTAAATTAATACATTTAATCATTTTGCAAATACATATAAGTCAATGTACATTACAGGTTTGTGTTTCCTGGAGCATATCGATGTACATTGTCTTCTGAACTTTGCTCTAACAGTGTAATACTTTTTTTATGGTTGATACGGGAAGTGCCTGGTGCCATCTGTTGAACGTTTATACAAGTAAAACACTCGATGTGATATTTATTTAAAATATCAGCAATTGTATAAAATATAATTATATAGATCATGTTATCGTGCATTGACACGTAAATCTCAATTTACTGTAATGTACTAAATGCTGTAGGTTGTTCAAAATATTAAAATTTTGTTCTTTAGCATAGCTGCTACCAGTTTTACAAAATTAGATTTTATTAAAGAAAATGATTTCATTACTTTTTGGTATTTTCTCCCTAAACGAAAAGCAAATTATGAGTGTACCTCATGAAGAAAATAAACATTTTTCAGAGTCAAAGTGTATGTAAAATTAATCACGTGGTGCCAGCAATTGAAAACTTTGCTCGGCGGTGATAAAATAATGCAGGGAACTCGCTTCCCTCCCTGGGTTAGGTTGTTTTACCTCTGAGCGGCACTTTTTTGCACACCATGGGCTAAATGGCCAGGTCACATGGACCCCGAAGGCTCAGAGAAGGTTGGGGAAGGGGACCCACTGGAACAGCTGTTAGGAAACAGATGGTAGCCTCCCGTCAAGGCCATCCAGCGTGTTCTTTAACGTGCACAGGGTATGGCTCTCCCATACACGGGGCCACGGCTTAACGTCCCATCCGACGGACGTCGGCCTTTCCAAGCCCATCGGTGTCCCCTACTTTCTCTCCCTGGATAGGTGGCTACAGTGTAATGCACGAATTTGCCATGCTTAGAGGGAGCTGCAATCGAAAAGTTTACATTACGTCTATGGAAGCTAGCTCTCTTCTCCCTTAGACCCTCCTTGGCTGCAAAAGGATTTCGTATGAATGAATTTTATGCTTCTGCATGAGCAGAACTGTATCGCGAAATAGCTGATATTCATGAATGTTAACGAAAATTTGATGCTCTATTTGTAATTACTTGACTAATATCAGTTGTGGTAGTTAAAAACTAATCACAAAATTTTTTAAGTATAGAAAGAAATGTTAACAATAAACAAAAAAAATTTTCGAATTATTTCTCAAAATAACCTAAAATTCGAATGCAAAAATAACTTTTTAATGAAAAGTCAATTCCTTGATAAAGTTACTTTTCTGTCTTCAATAAACAGAACTGATGAAGACAACACGACGTACACACGTGTAGGATCTGAATATTCCAGCATCTTCGCCCATCGTTTCTTTTTCTTTAGGGGAGTGGAAATTGTCTCAGATGTCAAAGTGCTATGTTTGTAATCTGCAATTTTAACGTTAGAGTACCAACTGCGCCTGAGTTGAGATTTATTTCCGCCATCTTTCACGACGCCCTCGATAAGAAAGTAAACACTGATTAACTCGGAAAGGCCGCGGCGTATTACACGGTATGTTAAGCTCTGCCTCACTGTGTTAGAAAATGTGGTGAGCTCTAAAGTGCGTTAAATTAGACGTTAAGCTTATCAAGGAATTGATTTTTTAATTGAAAACTTATTTTGCATTCGAATTTTAGGTTATTTTGAGAAATAATTCGAAAAACTATTTCTTTATTTTCGTTTTTTATTTATTGTCAACATTTTTTTCTACACTTAGAAAATTTTGATATCAGTTTTTACCTACCATAACTGATATTAGACAAGTAATTACAAATAACCCGTCAATCTCATTCTCCGTATATTAGATCAAAATTTGAATACTTCCCGATAAAGTTCTGCTCAGGCAGAATTATTATATTCATACATACGAAATACTTATGCAGCCAATGGCTATGCAAGTACACTAGACGTTAAGCTCTGTAATCGTGTACTAGTTGGGATCTTAAGAATTGCAACCGTGTATTAGATCCGGTGTTAAGCTCTGCCTCCTCTCTTAGAATATACGGGAGGCCTGCCCCCATGCGTTACATGGGACTTTAAATTCTGCAAGCGTCTGTTAGATGGGGTAGCAAGCTCTGCCTTCGTGTGTTTAGAAAATATGGTGAGGACTACCCCCATGCTTTAGATGGAACGTTAAGCAACCTACATTGGAAATTAACATCTGCCTCCATGTGCTAGATGTGGATGGCTCTGCCTCTCGTGCGTTAGGTGGGAAGTTAAGCTCCGCAACTCAGATGTAAATTGAATGTTAAGCTCTGCCTCAGTGTGTTAGAAGATGTGATGAGTGCTGATCCCGTGTGTTTCATGGGATGATAATCTCTGCCCCCGTGTATGAGATGGGACGATAAGTTCTGCCCCGTTCGTTAGATGGGATGTTAACCTCTGCAACCGTGTATTAGATAGGATATTAAGTTAAGCCTCCATGTGTTAGAAGATGTAGTGAAGTCTGCCCCCCGTGCTTTGGATGGGAGTTAAACTCTGCAACCCTGTATTAGATGGGATTTTTTAGCTCTCCCTCCGTTTCTTAGAAGATGTGGTGAGCTCTGCCCCCATGCATTAAATGGGTCGTTAAGCTCTGACAACATGTATTAGATGCGATAGTAAGCTCTGTCTCAGAGTGTTAGAAGATATGGTGAGGTCTGCCCCCATGTGATAGATGGGACGTTAAGCTCTGCAACAGTGTATTAGATGGGACGTTAAGCTCTGCAACAGTGTATTAGATGGGACATTAAGTTGTACGCCGTGAGTTAGAAGATGTTGTCAGCTCTGCCTCTGTGTCTTACATGGAAATTTAATCTCACAACCGTGTTTTAAATGGGATACTAAGCGCTGTATCAGTGTGTTAGAAAATGTGGTGAGATCGTATTAGATACATTGTTAGCATGTGTATTAGATGAGACATTAAGCTCTGTAACTCTGTATTAGATGGGAAGTTAAGCTCTTCCTCCATGTGTTAGAGGATGTGGTGGGCTCTGACCAACTGTGTGAGACGAGAAGTTCTGCTCTGCAACACGGGTTTCAGATTGGATGTTAAGCTCTGCCTCCGTGTGTCAGAAGATGTGGTGAGCGCTGACCCATTGTGTTTCATGGGATGACAAGCTCTGTCCCAATGTTTTAGATGGGACGATACGTTCTGCCCCCATGTGTTAGATGGGACGTTAACTCTCCATCAGATATTTAATTTATGTTAGTGAACAAATTGTTACAACAGTTGTGTTTTATCTCTTGAATTATTTTTTCACAAGTGTCAAAAATTTAAGATAAATGACTCACCTTCCATTCATTCTTAACGTATTAAACTAATATTATACGAAATATGTTAAGAGAGTTAACAGTGACATCTAGAATTTATCGCCAATAACAGTTTTTGCGTAAAAGATATATTTTTAGCGTTAAGGAGCTTTGAAAGTGGCTTCCCATTCACATAACACGGAAGTGTCCGGACACTTTTTTCAACATAGTGTATATATATATATAAGAAGTAAACTGAAATCTTTAACTAATGCTGAGCACTTAAAAATAGACGTTTGATGTCAGGACATTATTCAGAAAAAAATGGAGCTAAATATTTGAAATGTTCTGCTTAAAATTGTAGAAAGAGGGAAAAATTAAAACAAAATTTTCTAGATTTAATTTTTTGGGGTTTCTATGATTATTTGAGATAACAAGAATTACTACTCTACTAGTTGCTAATTCAGATGCACTCAGCAGTTTTTACTTCACCAGAAATGTAAAATTTAATTCAGCATCAAAATTTCATTTAAACATTACATGATTTAATTTATTCAGCATTACACCTGCTACAGTCGTTCAAAAAGAGCGCATCTTGACTACGAACTTTGGAGACTGGGCTTTGCTTTCGAATAAATGAGATTATCTAAAACATTGAACATAGTCACCAATATTTATTACTGTAATATGGCAATGGTTGAGCGTGGCTAATGGCATCCTTAATTCTTCTCTGTCTCACCTAGCAAGCTAACAATCACAGATCCTAATCCTAATTGTGATTCGAAGTCGTCAGACATCCATCCGATGGCTTCTTCCAGCGGAGGGGCGGGGAGGTTCAGTCGGTAGCGCGCAGATTTATCTCCGCAAAACTCCCCGCCTTGCCAACGGTCAGTAGGCAACACCGATGGGCTTGGAAAGGCCACCGTCCGTCAGATGGGAAGTTAACCCGTGGTTCCGTGTGCGGGTGAACCATACCCTGTGCACGTTAAAGAACATGCTAGATGGCCTTAACAGGAGGCTACCATCTGTCTCTCAACAGCTGTTCCAGTGGGTCTCCTCCCCCAACCTTCTCTGAGCCTTCGGATTCCATGTGACCTGGCCATTCAGCCTATGATGTCCAAAAAAGTGTCGCTCAGACGTAAAACAACCCGACCCTCCTTCCAGCGGAAAAAACGATGGAATAAGTGATATGACATCACGCCAGTATTTTGAGACATTATTATTTTATTTGCTAATTCATAGATGGCAGCACTAGCTAAATTACTTGCTGAGTTAGCAAACAGTTTTGTTACCTCTGAACAGCGTTTTTTTTTTTGCAAACAACGGGCTAAATAAACAGGTCACAAGGACACCAAGTGCATCCATTTGCATTCAGCATTTTTTTATTGTTTTAACGTTCCATACTACGGAAGGCGGCTTCTCCAAGTCCTTCGCTCTCCACTTTCTCATTGGTGTGGAACAGTTAGGACTCGAACCTAGGAACTGCAGATTACCAATTTTGCTCGATGTAAACTGAACCAAGCTCTGCCGTTAGGGCAGCCCTAATGCATAACCATTCCAGGCAGTCGCTTAAGACAGCCAAATTTTAAATGCTTTGTATTCGTATTTGCATGAGTTTGCTAAAATCCCAATTCAAAATAAAAGTTCAGTGAAAGTCCTGAGGTCTTCATATTGCTCTTTGAGCAGAATGATTTTAAAACCTTTGGACTAATGGATTAGATGACATTTTATTTCAGATGTGGGGGAAGAAAATTATAATCAGTTAGCGCCACAAAAGAAAAATAAATTTAAAATAATATCACAAATACTCGAGTACTATTCGACTTCGAGTATAAGTCAATCCCTAGTTTTGGGCCTTGGAAAGGAAGAAAATGTATATACACAGTCGTATCAGAATAATATGACCACCTACCTAATAATAGGAATAACTACCCTTGGCTCAGATGACAGCGGCGAGATGACGTGGCATGGACGCAATGAGGCCCTGGAAAGTTGCCAGAAGCCAACATGCCCACTCGGAGTCCAGCAGAGCACGGATGTTCCGGAGATGAGGAGGTTGTGGGTCCGCACGCGGAACCTGTTGTTCCAAATGGTTCCACAAGTGCTCTATGGGATTGAGGTCGGGCAATTTCGCCAGCCAAAGGAGAACTGAGACATCGTTATCGTGTTCGTGGAACCAGTCAGGCACCACCTTAGCGACATGGCAGGGCGCATTCTCCTGTTGGTAGACACCATCACCACAAGAGTAAACGTTCAACATGAAGGGATGTATGTCGTCAGCGAGGATGCACAGGTAGCCATTGGCGTTCAGGGACCCATCCAGTGGTACCATCGATCCCAGGTCATACCAGGAAAACATCCACCAGACATGCACACTGCCTTCCTGTACTTGACCAACAAGTGTGTCCGGGTGTTGGTTCTCATGTGTCTAACGCTGTATCCACCACCTTCCGTCATTTCTGTGGAGTAGAAACCTCGATTCGTCGTGGAAGGCAACATTTTTCCACTTTTCCACTGTACAATCACGGTAGTCCCGTGCAAACTGCAGGCATCATTGCCGATGGACCTTGATTAACATGAACACCTTTACTCAGCGTAGACTCCAGAAACCCATGCGTAACAGCGTTCACTCTACTGTTATCGGGGACACTTATCTGGGTCCCCAGCGTTCATTTGAGTGGTCAATTGCTGCGCTGTTGCGCGTCGATTGCCCTTTAACAATCGAATGAAGCGCCATTCTCCTCTGGGGTCGATGTTCTTTGGGGCTCCACAGTTTTGGGCAACACAGTGTGCCAGTGGTCCATTCTTGGTATACCCTTATTACAGCACCTCGCGAACAGCCCACGGAATCTGCTGTCTCCGAGATGCTTCCACCCTTGGCACGGTAGCCGATAATCATTCCTTTATGAACGTCCGTCAAATCAATACCTCTGTCCATTGTGCTCACGTAACACATTATGACCCATCTGTCCTGGCCGGCTGCTTATATCCCCGTGTGGTCGACCTTGTCATATGCACTCTGTGACATGTCTGGGCGGATACACTGTGATTCCGTGGGTGTTCAGATTATTCTGATACGACTGTTTATTTTCTGAAGTGTCCAAAATGGGACTGTGGCTCATGAGTTGTCATTTGGACTGAACTAGACTGTTTTCCACATGCTCTAGAGGTGAGCGAAAGCGCTTTTAATACTCTGCCGTCACTAGCCGGAGGATCTAGTGAGGATCATGGTGAGAAGCGAATAAACAATAAACTTCAGACTGAGTGTTGCTCGCAAACAGAAAAGAAGTTTGTTAAGCCCATCAAAGGGGCGTAGCTCTTTCTCAAAAGGGACCTTAAATTAACAGGGTTTGATTCAGTGTGAACCAAGGTAGAGTTCTGTGTGAACCAGAGTTTCGTTCTGTGTGAACCAGGGGTTCGTTTCTATGTTTGCCAAGGTTTGGTTCTGTGTGAACCACGAAAAGATTCTGTGTGAACCAGAAGTTCGTTTCTATGTGAACCAGGGTTTTGTTCTGTGGGAACCAGGAGGCGGTTTTGTGTGAACCAAGGTTCGGTACTCTGAGAACCAGGAGGCGGTTCTGTGTGAACTAGGTAGTTAGGCAAGGATTAAGTATCCTCTCGCCGAGTTTTGCGGTTGGTAAAGAGATCTCTGTACATATTACATGAACGCTTGCAGTAAAAAAAGCAGCATTCGGAATAAAGAAAGCTGGTTGGAGGAATATTTATTTATTAATTTATATGCAAAGCCATTTCATTCTGATCTTGAACGCAGCTCAGGCCCACGAAATCGAGTGCATTCCTATACGTACATGTTGTATGCATGTAAAGAGACTGTGTCGTCCGTCCTCTGCTCTGGTTCATTTGTTTATTTCACCTTTCTACACGACGTTTAGCACAGCACGTCTGAAGCACACCTAAGCATGGGTGTAAAAACCCGAGAATCTGTGGTCTCACCTAGGATAATGGCTAATATTAATTAAGTGAACTAATTAAACCCCCTCTATGAAGTGGCTGGGAAGAGTACGTCTCTCCTTACCTCAGGTCCACAACAGGGTCCTTGTAACCTAGCTATTTAACCCATTGTGCAAAAAAAAAACATCTGAAAGAACGTGACGCGAATTGATGCATTTCCAGTCATCACATTCTGCATTTCATTGGCTTTCGTGGTTAAGTGTAATAGGCCACGATTGGACAAGAAACTCTTTGAGGTATACTCGCCGTTCCATTTATGTGACATTGTATAGTAAGGTGGCCTCGACAGGGCCGGATTAGTGTAATGAACACACCTGCCATGGCCCGGGACAGTATCTTTAAGAATGGACTCACTTTTAAGGAGGGGTTCTTTGTTAGGAGGGTTGGGTTGTTTTACCTCTGAGCGGCACTTTTTTGCCCACCGTGGGCTAAATGGCCAGATCACAATGACTCCAAAGGCTCAGAGAAGGTTGGGGGAGGGGACCCACTGAAACAGTTGATGGAAGACAGATGGTAGCCTCCCGTTTAGGCCATCCAGCGTGATCTTTAGCCTGCACAGGGTATCGCTCTCCCGCACACAGCGACACGTCTAAAAGTCACATCCGACGGACGCCGACCTTTCCAAGCCGATCGTGTTCCCTACTGATCGTCGAAGAGGGCGGGGAGTTTTGCGCAGATAAACCTCCACGCTGACCCAGCTAGGACTCGAACTTGGGAACTGCAGAATACCAGCCTGGCGCGCTAAAGACTGAGCCTGTGGTTGCTAGCTTTACAGATTTTAAAAAGGTTGTTGAATCTGCGGATCGATTAATTTTTGGTTGATTTTAGGCTATATGGGATAAGTTAGTGTAATGAGAGCTCTCTATAATAACACTGAATCGAGTGAGAGAGTTGGTACGTCATGCAGCGATTGGTTTAGCATTGCCAGTGGAGTTAGACAAGGGTGCATTTAGTCTCCTTTTCTCTTTAGTTTAGTTATTGATTATGTAATGCGAAATTCTTTGCAAGGGAAAGATTTTCCCAATAAATGATCTAGATATTTCAAAATTTGTGATTTAGATTATGCAGATGATTTGGTCATGTTGGCTACTGATGTTGATGAGATGAAATCATTCATTAGGGCTGTTGATGAGACTGGTAATAGAGTATTTTTGGTGATAGACAGGAAACTAATGTGATGAAAATTGGTCAGGCAGATGGTGCTTCAGTTGCTTTCAATGGCTGCACTCTTGATCAAGCGTCTCACTTTAATTATCAGAATAGGAATTGCTGCTGGGACTTTTAAGGATCTATGGAGAGTATGGAATAATAGGCGTACAGACCTAAAGAGTAAAATTAGGCTGTATAATAGTTTGGTTCTTTCTAAGGTTTGTTATGGTAGCAAAACATGGACCTTTTGTAAGCAGGATAACAAGGAACGTGATGCCTGTGATTCCAGATGTTTACGCAATATCTTCTTCATTAGGTGGGTTGACTTTGCATGAACATTTATTTCACTCAGTGGGAGAACGTACGCTAAGTGCCAAACCCTGGTGGCAACCAAAATTGAGTGAGGATCGGGAGTTTAAACTTCTCAAATTCCCCACAGACTTAACATCAACGGTTAAAAGTTATTCAAAATATCTGTTGCCACCAATAAATTTGAACGAAGGAATGCATAAAACTAATATCTTTTTGATTATGATGTGATAAAGTCATTTTTCATTTTGTTGGGTCACGAGCACTAACATCCGTGTATATTGTAGTTATTCGAATTAAGCACGAGCTAATTAAACACGAGATTCTTTGTTGAAGTAAAAGCTTCAAAAACTAAACATTCGTATCGGAAATTAAATTCATTAATTTATTTTGAAAAAAATATGTAAAATTTAATAAACGTATACTTCGTACGTTAATTAATAAACGTTATAATATGTTAAGTAATAAATAATGTTTTCGAATAACACTAATAAATTTTTCGTAATACCTAAACACTTTCTGGGCAACTTGAATCATATCTTTATTTTTCTATAAAGTTAAATATTCTTGTCACACTGCATCCGAGGAACTCTGGTGGGTACAAAATGATTTGAAAAGTTTGATTGTTTGAACGAGGCAATTTCGTTTTTTGGTTAACTTCTGACTTGGGGAGGGGTATACGGTACTTCAAAATATGCCCATTTCTTTCTTTCCCTAAAAGAGAGGGATGAATATTAAACCAGAGAACACTTTCGTCTTTTTTTTACCTATCTTTTTAATTTCTTGTTCACTCCTCATTGGCATATTTTGTTCATTTGTTTCTCGGTTTGCTATTGTGTTTATGAAAACAGTAGTTTTACCGTATCTCCCTCCGTTGGGTTTGGAATGTTCACAGTCCGCCAGGTTCGAGTCCCAACTGGGTCAGCGTTGAGATTTATCTCCGAAAAACTCGCCGCCAGTCCCAGGACAGTACCAGACACCACTGGACTTGGAACAGCCGCCGTGGTTAATCGTGGTTCCTCATGTGGGACAACCATACCCTGTGAACGTTAAGGAACACGATGGATGGCCTTGATGGGAGGCTCCCATCTCTCTCCGAAATGGTATTCCGATGGATCCCCTCCGCCAACCTCCTCTAAGCCATCGGTATTTTGTCACCAGGCCATTTAGACCACTGTGTGCAAAAAAGATGATATAAGATAGAATTGATATTAGATATTGTTATAAACATTATATTTCAGTATTGTCATGTGCATTACGTTTCGATATTGATATAAGCATCACGTTTCAGTATTGTTATAAGCATTGTGTTTCATAATGTTACAATTTCTTTTTAAACTTCTTTTCATCATGTTACAACTTCTCTTTAAATTTCTTTTCAGTATGTTACAACTTCTTTTTTAAATTTAGTGCATTTGTCCTCTTGTGAATTGTACAAAAATCATATCCGGAATATAAAGTAACGGGTGGGATTTTTTACTTCTGAGTGGCACGTTTTTGCAGCCGCCCTGCCCACGGTCAGTAGAGGACACCGATGGGCTTGGAAAGGCCGCCGCCCATGGGATGGGACGTTAAGCCCTGGCTCCGTGTACGGGAGAGCCATACCCTGTGCACGTTAAATAACACGCTGGATAGCCTTGGCCGGAGTCTACCATCTGTCTCCCAACAGCTGTTCAAGTGGATCCCCTCCCCCAACCTTCTCTGAGACTTCTGGGTCCTTGTGACCTGGCCATTTAGCCCATTGTGTACAAAAAAGTGCCGCTCAGAGGTAAAACAACTCAGCGTTTTTGCAGACAATGGACTAAGTTGCCAGATCACAGGAACCCCCAAAGTTTAAGAGAAATTTGGCTCTATAGTTTTATTTACATTGTGGTCCATAAATGGTAGCTAGGCATAAAGTGAAAGAATAGCTGTGTACCAATTCCCAGCGATGATGCACAGAACCGGCCAGGTCTGGCGTCTAATGTCTGATCCTGTCTTTTCGTGGTGCAGGCCTTTAGTACCTTTCAAAAGAGATATTCTCTTTTGGAAGGGAAAGGAAGTGGTGGGCTGCCAATTCAGTATGGCCTACTGATCTGGTCATCTATGGCCACTTTTGTTTTCAACCCTTCTGAGGAGTAGTGAACTTCATAGGGTCCTAGTGCTGACCATTTATACCTACTAGACTGGACTTGTTTATGGATTTAAGCTTGATTATGGATTCTGGACTTGCTGCAGTGGTGGGCTTCTGTTGAGGGAGAATCTGCCCCTGTGTTTTCTGCTTGCTTCTAGGTTGCCAGCCCTAAGTGAACAGAGGCATGGGATACCTTATATAAGCTGGTGGATAATCCTGATCGCAGGCCATCGCAAGTACCTGAACCTCCCCTAGTTAGTTCGGCATCGTCAAACTTAAGTAATGTATCTCAAACAGGCCATTTGGCTCTTGAAAAAGTCCACTTGAAAAGGTGGTGTCTGAAGTTCCTACCAGCATCGGTGACTTCAGCATTTAGCGGAAGAGGAACAGGTCTTTGTCCCATGCCTGCGATCTGGGGGCTGTTTCATATTGTTGGCCCTACCTGTCTCAATAAACCTAGTTTCTTTAAAAATCCTACTGATCATTTTCTCTCTGCAGGAACATGGAACGTTAGGACATTAAATAGAGATTATTCTCTTGATGACGTCACGCATTAATTCCAGCGCTATAACCTAGATATTCTAGGCTTGAAAGAGACCAGAACGACAGGAAAAGATGTGATACTTAAAATAACTTTAAATTTCTCTTTTGAGGCAGGGATGATGGAAAGCATCTCCAAAATCTACATTTGCTTCTCAACAGACACGCCATTGATACTCATCTACGATACAAATGCATTAATGAAAGATTTCTTACAGCAAAATTTAAAACAAAAATTAAAAACTTGAATGTCATCTGTTATTACGTCCCCACAGAAGACTCATGAAAACAAAAAGGATACGTTTTACAGAGAGCTTCAGGATATTTTGAATTCTGTGAAGGAAGGAGATAATTCTCTTGTGCTAGGTGACTTCAAGGCTAAAATTGGTACTGACTCTGACCTTTGGGCAGGAGTTTTAGGTACTTTTGGCATTGGTAATTCCAATGGCAATGGAGGATGTCTCCTACAGATAAGTAAACATAATGGTTTGAAAATAACTAACACATATTCCAAAATTCGGGACATTTAAAAATAAATGTGGGCTTAACCTGATGGATTGCACAGGAATATGATAGATTATATTCTAAATAACAGCAAACGGCCTAGTTCAGTTACGAACACCAGATCATACAGGAGAGCCGAAATTGGGTCTGACCATTACCTGGTCAAGAGTGTCTTGTAGCTGAAGCTTAAGAAATGTTGCGCTAAGGTTAAGAAAATTACATTCAACACTGAAGGTCTGAAAGATCAAGATATAGCCAGAGCATACCGTGATAGCCTACTTAGTCGTTATGAAAATCGTGGTTTGCTTACTGCTGAAGTTGAGAAAGAATGGGATCAGGTTAAACAAGCTTTTCTTGAAACCAACAGTATTCTTTTGGGTAAAAGGGAGCAGAGGAAACAAAATTATTTCAGTGATAAGGCTATTTAACTTGTTTCTGAAAGTAGGAAGTGCAGAATTAATATGAATCAACACCCTACTAGTCCTAAAAGAAGGCATTACAAAGAGCTTAATAAACATGTAAAAGATCAGTTTACAGTGGCTTGGAGGCTTGGCTGAAAAAGCAGAAGTATTTGTTAGACATCACAACAGCATGGGAACCAAAACACTAACTAACTTATCAGGTACCAGATTATTAATGTTTTATGTGGGAAGGAACAGATAGGTACACTGGGATTGAGGGAAAAATAAGTCAAGGCGGTTGAAGGTAAGGATTTTGTGATGGCTAAGTAGGCTGAGCATTTCAGACAAGTTCTAAATAGTATGGTTAGTTCTACTCCCATTGTTTCTAATGACAATAGATGCATTTATGGCTTCAATGATGGCTCTATATCACATTCCGAAGTTGCGTTAGCTATCTCTGAATTAAAACTGCATAAATCACCAGAGGTGTACGAAATCACCACTGAAATGCTTAGAGCTGGGATCATTTGTGTTGTCACATGGCTGACTGAAATTTTGAATACTTTTTATGATAAAGGTTTTGTTCCTAAGGATTTTATTAGAGCTATCATTGTCCGAATGTTTTTAGAAAGGTGATCGCAGTTCTTGTGATAATTATAGGGGAATTAGTTTACTTTCTGTTCCAGGTAAAGATCTTTGCATGATTATACTTAATAGAATTTGGTTGATTGACAACTGCGTGATGAACAGTGTTGATTCAGAAGTGGTAGGGGATATATTGATCAAATATTTTCACTTAGGCAAATTATTGAGAAATGTTTAGAGTTTCAGAAACCAATGTTTGCCAAACCAACGCATTCTCTCTCTCTGCACAATATGCTGCTCAAAGGAGGTTGATGACTATTTCTTCCAACCTCATCATTATTTACAAAGTCAAAACAAGTAATGCCCAAGATACTGCGTAAGCATCTAGATCTCTTTGGATTTTAAAATGGCTTTTGACTCTGTTGACCGATATAATTTGTGGTTGATTGTTGGACCATATGGAATACCTGATAAGTTAGTTAGTGTAATGAGAGCTCTGAGTCGTATGTTAGAGTTGGTACGTCTTGCAGCGATTGGTTTAGCATTGTCAGTGGAGGGTGCATTCTGTCTCTTTTTCTCTTTAATTTAGTTATTGCTTATGTAATGCGAAATTCTTTTCAAGGGAAATATTTTGGTCTTAAATAGTCTAGTGATTTCAACATTTTTGATTTAGATTATGCAGATATTTTGCTCCTGTTGGTTATTGATGTTGATGAGATGAATTCGTTCATTAGGGGCTGTTGATGAGACTGTTAATAGAGTAGGTTTGGTGATAAACAGAGAAAAAACTAAAGTGATGAAAATTGGTCAGGTAGATGATGCTTCAGTTGCTTTCAATGGCTGTGCTATTCAGGAAGTG
This sequence comes from Ryuthela nishihirai, assembly GCA_038380435.1. NCBI lineage: Eukaryota > Metazoa > Arthropoda > Arachnida > Araneae > Heptathelidae > Ryuthela > Ryuthela nishihirai. Next base: position 2,887,425 of record JAWZYU010000031.1, on the reverse strand, counting down.
TCTCACTTTAATTCTCTTGCGATCTATGCAACAGATAATACTGATGTGCGACATCAGATGAATAGAAGAATAGGGATGGTCTCTGGGGCTTTTAAGAATCTATGGAGAGTATGGAATAACAGGCGTATACACCTAAACACTAAAAGTAGACTGTACAATAGTTTGGTTATTTCTAAGTTTAGTTATGGTAGCGAAACATGGACCTTTTGTAAGCAGAATAACAAGAAACTTGATACCTTTGATTCCAGATGTTTTCGCAATATCTTGGTCATATAGTGGTTTGACTTTGTAACTAATGATGAGGCTAAAAGAAGGAGTCATCAACCTCTTTTGAGCAGAATATTATGCAGAGAGAGACTGAGTTGGTTTGGCCATGTTACCCGTATGCATAGCTTCAGATTGCCAAATATCATTATTAACAGTGTATCTAAATAATATCAGAAAATTGGGTAGACCTAGGATGCGATGGGCAGACAATGTCAAACAGGACCTTCCCAGAATTGGCCTAGAGTGGCGAAATGCAGCAGATGTAGCTCAAAACAGACGCGTCTGGATTTGAAAATTACAGTCTGATTGGTCTTACGTAGCCCTTGCAAAGAAGATCTAAGGAGAAGAAGGCTAGCTTTGCACAAGCGTAAGTTTCTGCGGAATTTTACCGAAGCTGAACATGGCAAATTAATGTGCAGGCACAAGAACAACTGTAACGGGCAATCTGCGCATGCGAGTGTAATCATTTTAGCTCACTGCAGCTATGGTTTGTCTTACTATTGGTGTATGTGTTCCGATTTAACCAGTGTTTCCAAATGTCTAACAGCCATGGCTGTTTGGCCCAGTGGTAGCTGACCCTGAAGTTATTCAATGATTGTTTTATCCCGCTCAGGAGTACATTTTACGATACCTGGAAAAGCCGCTGTATGTTTATTTTGAGTAATTTTGCAGAATTTTTAAAATTAACATGTAAATTAATACATTTAATCATCTTGCGAATACATATAAATCAATGTACATTGCAGGTTTGTGTTCCCTCGAGCATATCGATGTACATTGTCTTCTGCACTTTGCTCTAACAGCGTAATTCTTTTTTTATGGTTGATAAAAGAAGTGCCTGCTGCCATCTTTTGAACGTTTATACAAGTAAAAACTCTATATGATATTTATTTAAAATATCAGCAATTGTATAAAATATAATTATATATATCATGTTATCGTGCATTGACACATAAATCTCAATATATTATAATATACTAAATGCTGTAGGTTGTTCAAAATATTAAAATTTTGTTCTTTAGCATAGCTGCTACCAGTTTTTCAAAATTATTTTTTATTAAAGAAAATGATTTCATTACTTCTTCATGTTTTCTCTCTAAACGAAAAGAAATTATGAGTGCACCTCATGAAATAAATGAATATTTTTCAGAGTCAAAGCAAAGATTGTATAAGAGAGAAGAGAGCTAGCTTCTATAGACGTAATGTAAACTTTTCGATTGCAGCGCCCTCTAAATATGGCAAATTCGTGCATTGCGGTGTAGCCACCTATACAGGGAGAGGAGCGAGTTCCCTGCATTATTTTATCACCGCCCAGCAAAGTTTTCAATTGCTTGCACCACGTGATAAATTTTACATACCCTTTGACTCTGAAAAATGTTTATTTTCTTCATGAGGTACACTCATAATTTTCTTATCGTTTAGAGAGAAAATACCAAGAAGTAATGAAATCATTTTCTTTAATAAAATCTAATTTTTTAAAACTGGTAGTAGCTATGCTAAAAAACAAAATTTTAATATTTTGAACAATCTACAGCATTTAGTACATTATAGTAAATTGAGATTTACGTGTCAATGCACGATAACATGATCTATATAATTATATTTTATACAATTGCTGATATTTTAAATAAATATCACATCGAGTGTTTTACTTGTATAAACGTTCAATAGATGGCAGCAGGCACTTCCAGTATCAACCATAAAAAAGAATTACACTGTTAGAGCAAAGTGCAGAAGACAATGTACATCGATATGCTCCAGGGAACACAAACTTGCAATGTACATTGACTTATATGTATTCGCAAGATGATTAAATGTATTAATTTACATATTAATTTTAAAAATTCTGCAAAATTACTCAAAATAAACATATAAAGGCTTTTCCAGGTATCGTAAAATGTACTCCTGAGCGGTATAAAACACTCATTGAATAACTTTAGGGTAAGCTAAAACTTTGCCAAACAGCCATGGCTATTAGACATTTGGAAACACTGGTTAAATCGCCATATATATATACCAATAGTAAGACAAACCATAGCTGCAGTGAGCTAAAATGATTACACTGCACATGTGCAGATTGCCGTTACAGTTGTTTTTGTGCCTGCACATCAATTTGCCATGTTCAGCTTCGGTAAAATTCCGCAGAACCGCACCACTTACGCTTGTGCAAAGCTAGCCTTCTTCTCCTTAGACCTCCTTTGGTCAAAGTGTGCGCAAAATTAATTACGTGGTACAAGCAATTGGAAACTTTGTTCGGCGGTGACAAAAAAAATGCAGGGAACTCGCTCCTCTCCCTGGATAGGTGATTGCCACGGATGGATGGGATTGATCTCCCTGGATGGATTTGCCATGTTTAGACGGCACTGCAATCCAAAAGTTTACATTACGTCTATGGAAGCTAGCTATCTTCTCCCTTAGACACTCCTTGGTCCTTGGCTGCATAAGGATTTCATATGTATGAATTTTACAGTTCTCACAGAACTGTGTCGGGACGTAGCGAAGATACTTCGCAGAATGAAGCGAATGAAAGATTGATGGTTTATTTGTAACTACTTGTCTAATATCAGTTATGATAGTTAAAAACTAATCTCAAAACTTTTTAACTATAGAAAGAAATGTTAACAATAAATAAATAAAAGAAAATAAAAAAATATTTTTTCGAATAATATCTCAAAATAATCTAATATTCGAATGCAAAATAACTTTTGAATGAAAAGTCAATTCCTTGATAAAGTTACTTTTCTGTCTTCAATAAACAGAACTGATGAAGACAACACGACGTACACACGTGTAGGATCTGTATCTTCCAGCATCTTCGCCCATTTTTTCTTCTTCTTTAGGGCAGTGGAAATTGTCTCAGACATCAAAGTGCTATGTTTGTAATCTGCAGTTTTAACGTTCGAGTCCCAACTGCGCCTGAGTTGAGATTTATTTCCGCCATCGTTCACGACGCCCTCGACAAGAAAGTAAACACTGATTAACTTGGAAAGGCCGCCGCGTATTAGACGGTATGTTAAGTTCTGCCTCAGTGTGTTGGAAAATGTGGTGAGCTCTGACGTGCGTTAAATCAGAGGTTAAGCTTATCAAGGAATTGATTTTTCATTAAAAACCTATTTTTGCATTCGAATTTTAGGTTATTTTGAGAAATAATTCGAAAAATAATTTTTTTTATTTTCGTTTTCTATTTATTGTTAACATTTCTTTCTATACTTAGAAAATTTTGAGATCAGTATTTACCTACCATAGCTGATATTAGACAAGTAATTACAAATTAATCATCAATGTTTGATTGACAGTACTTAGATAAACCTTTCGACACTTCGCGATACAGTTCTGCTCATGCAGAACTATAATATTCATACATACGAAACACTTATGCAGCCAATGGCTACGCAAGTACACTGGACGTTAAGCTCTATAATCGAGTACTAGATGAGATCTTAAGAACTGCAACCGTGTATTAGATCGGGTGTTCAGCTCTGCCTCCTCTGTTAGAATATACCGGGAGGCCTGCTCCCATGCGTTACATGGGACTTTAAATTCTGCAAGCGTCTGTTAGATGGGATAGCAAGCTCTGCCTTCGTGTGTTTAGAAAATATGGTGAGGTCTACCCCCATGCTTTAGATGGATCGTTAAGCTCTGACACCATGTATTAGATGCGATAGTAAGCTGTGTCTCAGAGTGTTAGAAGATGTGGTGAGGTCTGCCCCCATGTGATAGATGGGACGTTAAGCTCTGCAACAGAGTATTAGAGTTAACATTAAGTTGTACGCCGTGAGTTAGAAGATGTTGTCAGCTCTGCTGTGTCTTACATGTGACTTTAAGCTCACAACCATATTTTAAATGGGATACTAAGCTCTGTATCAGTGTGATAGAAAATATGGTAAGAACTTATTAGATGCACGTGTTAGCACGTGTATTAGATGGGACATTAAGCTCTGTAACCCTGTATTAGATGGGAAGTTAAGCTCTTCCTCCATTTGTTAGAAGATGTGGTGGGCTCTGACCAAATGTGTTAGATGGGAACTTAAGCTCTGCAACCCGGGCTTCGGATTGGATATTCAGCTTTACCTCCGTGTGTTAGAAGTTGTGGTGAGCGCTGACCCCTTGTGTTTCATGGGCTGATAAGCTCTGTCCCAATGTTTCAGATGGGACGATAAGTCCTGCCTCTATGTGTTAGATGGGACGTTAACTCCCCATCAACAGTGTCAATTTTCAACAATCTTCGATCAATATTTAAAGAATCATTGAAGCGGGATCATTTAACCGCAGACGACAGTGTCGCATTGCCTCCAAATTGATGAAATCTTAAAAAATTGTCATCAAACTTCAGATATTTAATTTATGTTAGTGAACAAATTGTTACAAGAGTTGTGTTTTATCTCTTAAAATATTTTTTCACAAGTGTCAAAAATTTAAGATAAATGATTCACCTTCCATTCATTCTTAAAATATTAAACTAATATCACGGGAAATATGTTAAGAGAGTTAACAGTGACATCTAGAATTTATCGCCAATAACAGTTTTTGCGTAAAAGGTTTATTTTTAGTGTTAGGGAGCTTTGAAAGTGGCTTCCCATTCACATAACATGGAAGTGTCCGGACACTTTTTTCAACATAGTGTATATATATATATAAGATGTAAACAAAAAATCTTTAACTTATGCTGAGCACTGAAAATAGACAGTTGATGTCAGGACATTATTCAGAAAAAAATGGAGCTAAATATGTGAAATCTTCTGCTTAAAATTGTAGAAAGAGGGAAAAAACTAAAAAAAAATTTCTAGATTTATTTTTCTGGGGCTTTTTTCATACGAACCGTCACTTTTTTGATTTCTATGATCATTTGAGATAAGAAGAATTACTACTCCACTAGTTGCTAATTCAGTTGCAATCAGGAATTTTTACTTCACCATAAATGTAAAATTTAATTCAGCATCAAAATTTCATTTAAACATTACATGATTTAATTTATTCAGCATTACACCTGCTACAGTCGTTCATAAAGAGTACATCTTAACTACGAACTTTCGAGACTGCGCTTTGCTTTCGAATAAATGAGATTATCAAAACATTGAACATAGCCACCAATGTTTATTACTGGAGTATGTCAATGGGAGAGAGTGGCTTATGGCACCCTTAATTCTTCTCTGTCTCACCTAGCAAACTAACAATCACACATCCTAATCCTAATTGTGATTCGAAGTCGTCAGACATCCATCCGATGGCTCCTTCCATCGAGGGGCCGGGGTGGTTCAGTCGGTAGCGCGCAGATTTATCTCCGCAAAACTCCCCGCCTTGCCAACGGTCAGTAGGCAACACCGATGGGCTTAGAAAGGCCGTCGTCCGTCAGAAGGGAAGTTAACCCGTGGTTCCGTGTGCGGGTAAGCCATACCCAGTGCACGTTAAAGAACACGCTAGATCGCCTTAACGGGAGGCTACCATCTGTCTCGCAACAGCTGTTACAGTGGGTTCCCTCCCCCAACCTTCTCTGAGCCTTCAGGTTCCATGTGACCCGGCCATTCAGCCCATGGTGTGCAAAAAATTGCCATTCAGAGGTAAAACAACCCGACCCTCCTTCCAGCGGAAAAAACGATGGAATAAGTGATATGACATCACGCCAGTATTTGGAGACATTATTAATTTATCTGCCAATCCATAGATGGCAGCACTAGCTAAATTACTTGCTGAGTTAGCAAACAGTTTTGTTACCTCTGAGCAGCGTTTTTTTTTTTGCAAACAACGGGCTAAATAAACAGGTCACAAGGACACCAAGTGCATCCATTTGCATTCAGCATTTTTTTATTGTTTTAACGTTCCATACTACGGAAGGCGGCTTCTCCAAGTCCTTCGCTCTCCACTTTCTCATTGGTGTGGAACAGTTGGGACTCGAAACTAGGAACTGCAGATTACCAATTTTGCTCGATGAAAACTGAACCAAGCTCTGCCGTTAGGGCAGCCCCAATGCATAACCATTCCAGGCAGTCGCTTAAGACAGCCAAATTTTAAGGGCTTTGTATTCGTATTTGCATGAGTTTGCTAAAATCCCAATTCAAAATCAGTTAGCGCCACAAAAGAAAGACAGATTAATAATAATATCACAAATACTCGAGTACTACTCGACTTCGAGTATATGTTAATCCCCTAGTTTTGGGACTCGGAATGGAACAAAATCTATATACACAGTCGTATCAGAATAATATGACCACCTACCTAATAATAGGAATAACTACCCTTGGCCCAGATGACAGCGGCGAGATAACGAGGCATGGACGCAATGAGGCCTTGGAAGGTTGCCAGAAGCACACATGCCTATTCGGACTCCAGCATAGCACGGATTTTCCGGAGATGACGTGGTTGTGGGTCCGCATGACCAACCTGTCGTTCCAAATGGTCCCACAAGTGCTCTATGGGATTGAGGTCAGGCAATTTCGAAAGCCAAGGGAGAACGGAGACATCGCTGTCGTGTTCCTGGAACCAGTCACGCACTACCTTAGCGACATGGTAGGGCGCATTCTCCAGTTGGTACACACCATCGCCGCATGGGTAAACGTTCAACATGATGGGATGCATGTCGTCAGCGAGGGTGCACAGGTAGCCATTGGCTTCAGGGATCCATCCAGTGGTACCATTGGTCCCAGGTCATACCAGGAAAACATCCACCAGACATGCACACTGCCTTCCTGTACTTGACCAACAAGTGTGTCCGGGTGTTGGTTCTCATGTGTCTAACGCTGTATCCGCCACCTTCCGTCATTTCTGTGGAGTAGAAACCTCGATTCGTCGTGGAAGGCAATATTTTTCCACTCTTCCACTCTCCAATCACGGTAGTCCCGTGCAACTGCAGGCATCATTGCCGATGGACCATGGTTAACATGGGCACCTTTACTCAGCGTAGACTCCAGAAACCCATGCGTAACAGCGTTCACTCTACTGTTATGGGGACACTTATCTGGGTCCCCAGCGCTCATTTGAGTGGTCAATTGCTGCGCTGTTGCGCGTCGATTGGCCTCTAACAATCGAATGAGGCGCCATTCTCCTCTGGGGTCGATGTCCTTTGGGGCTGCACAGTTTGGGGCCACACAATGTGCCAGTGGTCCATTCTTGGTACACCCTTATTACAGCACCTCGAGAACAGCCCACGGAATCTGCTGTCTCCGAGATGCTTCCTCCCTTGGCGCGGTAGCCGATGATCATTCCTTTATGAACGTCCGTCAAATCAATACCTCTGCCCATTGTGCTCACGTTACTCACTATGACTCATCTATCTTGTCCCCTCTGCTTATATCACCGTGTGGTCGACCTTCTCATATGCACTCTCTGACATGTCTGGGCGGGTACACTGTGATTCCGTGGGTGTTCATATTATTCTGATACCACTGTTTATTTTCTGAAGTGTCCGAAATGGGAATGTTGCTCATGAGTTGTTATTTGGACTGAAATAGATTGATTTCCACATTCTCAAGAGGTGAGTGAAAGCGCTTTTAATCCTCTGCCGTCACTAGCCGGAGGATCTAGTGAGGGTTATGGAGAGAAGAGAGTAACCAATAAGCTTCAGACTGAGTGTTGTTGGCAAACAGGAAAGAAGTTGTTAAGCGCATCAAAGGGACGTAGCGCTTTCTTAAAAATTGACCCTAAATGAACAGGGTTTGGTTCAGTGTGAACCAAGGTAGAGTTCTGTGTGAACCAGGGTATGGTTTCTATGTTTGCCAGGGTTTTGTTCTCTGTGAACCACGGTAAGATTCTGTGTGAACCAAGAGTTCGTTTCTATGTGAACCAGGGTTTTGTTCTGTGGGAACCAGGAGGCGGTTTTGTGTGAACCAAGGTTCCGTACTCTGAGAACCAGGAGGCGATTCTGTGTGAACCAGGTAATTTGACAAGGATTAAATATTCTCTCACCAAGTTTTGCGGTTGGTAAAGAGATCTGTGTACATATTTCCAGATCATCACGTGAATGCTTGCAGTAAAAAAGCAGCATTCGGAGTAAACATCTGATTGGAGGAATATTTATTAATTAATTTATCTGCAAAGCCATTTCCTTCTGATCTTGAGCGCAGCTCAGGCCCACGTAATCGAGCACATTCCTATACGTACATGTTGTATGCATATAAATATACTGGGTCGTCCGTCCTCTGCTCTGGTTCATTTGTTTATTTCATCTTTCTACACGACGTTTAACACAGCACGTCTGAAGTACACCTAAGCATGGGTGTAAAAACCCGTGAATGTGTGGTCTCACCTAGGATAATGGCGAATACTGATTAAGTGAACTAATTAAACCCCCTCTATGAAGTGGCTGGGAAGAGTACCTCTCTCCTTACCTCAGGGCCACGACAGGGTCCTTCTAACCTAGCTATTTAACCCATTGTGCTAAAAAAATACATCTCAAAGAACGTGACGCGAATTGATGCATTTCCAGTCATCACATTCTGCATTTCATTGGCTTTCGTGGTTAAGTGTAATAGGCCACGATTGGACAAGAAACTCTTTGAGGGATACTCGCCATTCCATTTATGTGGAACATTGTAGAGTAAAGTTTGATTCATTCTGAAATTTATCTTCGACACATTTCTCCATAAAACTTAAGAAGTTACCTAGTTCTGAATATAAATCGCGATAAATTCGACACACATACTACCCAGGAATGGGAAAATCCTTCCCTGGATTTCCGGTATGGCCTCGACAGGGCCCGGTTGGTGTAATAACCACACCTTCCACGGCCCGGGACAGTATCTTTAAGAATGTACTCACTCTTAAGGAGGGGTCCTTTTACAGGAGGGTTGGGTTGTTTTACCTCTGGGTGACACATTTTTGCACACCGTGGGCTAAATGGCTAGGTCACAAGGATCCCGAAGGCTCAGAGAAGATTAGGGGAGGAGACCCATTGTAACAGCTTTTGGGTGACAGATGGTAACTCCCTTCAAGGCCATCCAGCCTGATCTTAAATGTGCACTGGGTATGGCTCTCCAGCACACACCGACACGGCTAAACGTCACATCCGACGGACTGCGGCCTTCCTAAGCCGATCGTGTTCCCTACTGACCATGGAGAAGGCGGGGAGTTTTGCGCAGATAAACCTCCACGCTGACCCAGCTGGAACTCGATCTTGGGAACTGCAGAATACGAGCCTGGCGCGCTATCGACTGATCCTGTGATTGCAAGCTTTCTAGATTTCAAAAAGACTTTTGACCCTGCGGATCGAAAAAATTTGTGGTTGATTGTTAGATCATATGGAATACCTGATAAATTAGTGTAATGAGAGCTCTCTATAATAACACTGAGTCGAGTGAGAGAGTTGGAACGTCTTGCAGCGATTGGTTTAATATTGCCAGTGGAGTTAGACAAGGGTGCATTTTGTCTCCTTTTCTCTTCAGTTTAGTTATTGATTATGTAATGCGAAATTCTTTGCAAGGGAAACATTTTCGCCTTAAATGGTCTAGAGATTTCAACATTTCTGATTTAGATTATGAAGATGATTTGGCCCTGTTGGCTACTGATGTTGATGAGATGAATTCGTTCATTAGGGCTGTTGATGAGACTGGTAATAGAGTATTTTTGGTGATAGACAGGAAACTAATGTGATGAAAATTGGTCAGGCAGATGGTGCTTCAGTTGCTTTCAATGGCTGCACTCTTGATCAAGCGTCTCACTTTAATTATCAGAATAGGAATTGCTGCTGGGACTTTTAAGAATCTATGGAGAGTATTGAATAATAAGCGTACAGGCATAAAGACTAAAATTAGGCTGTATAATAGTTTGGTTCTTTCTAAGGTTAGTTATGGTAGCGAAACATGGACCTTTTTTAAGCAGAATAACTAGGAACTTGATGCCTTTGATTCCAGATGTTTACGCAATATCTTGGTCATTAGGTGGTTTGACTTTGTAACTAATGATGAGGTTAGGGAAAGGAGTCGGCAAACTCCTTTGAGCAGCATATTGTGCAGAGAGAGACTGCGTTGGTTTGGCCATGTTGCCCGTATGCATAGCTGCAGATTTCGAAAGATCGTTTTGAACAGTGTACCTAAGGGTACTTGTTTGGAAATTAAAAATCTAGAGTAATGACAATCTATAAAAAGAAAGCATTCCTCTAGTGTTTCCTTCAGCATGTACCATCTGCTTCGCGAATCCGAGGGTGGGGACCCCCTTCCTCGCTCAGCTCGTCACTGCATTGCATTCTCTAAACTTCAACTGTTTCAAAACGTAAAGTATAGAACGATACGTCTTTCCACGGTTATTTCATGCTATACAAACAAACGTCAAGACATTCAATCAACACATTACAGAAGTAAGGAAGATTGAAAAAGAAAGGGAGAAAAGATAGGAAAGTGAAAGAAACCAGTCATAAACTCATTCACCCATTACGAGAGAAAACATATTATACACTGCAAAAATAACGTAAGCATTCAACGTAAGAACCAAGCGCTCCTAGTCAGCGAAGAAACAAAATCCGGGTCAGCCCGATAGAGGGCGCCCATTGTTCCTTCCCTGTGCCGGAATGAAAGGCAGCAGAGATCAGCAGTCGATCAAACGACAGAGGCCGGCTCCCGGCGCAGATCCAAGCCGATCATTGGCTTAGCGCTCCGAGAATCGGTAGTTTGACTTTGTAACTAATGATGAGGTTAGGCAAAGGAGTCGGCAAACTCCTTTGAGCAGCATATTGTGCAGAGAGAGACCCCGCCGACCCCCCGACCGCGCTTCGACAGCTTGGCGTGGCTTGGCGTCTGTGACGTCAAGCCGCCTCGACGCGTCGAGTCAACGGAATGCTGTACCAAGCCGACTTTAAACCAATAAAAAAAATTTTTCATAATACATAAAAATACACAAAAAATATGTACAGGGACTATGATAAAATGTAAACATATTATGGGTTAAACGGGGCGCGCAGGCCACCGGAAACATTAATTAAAAAATCTCAAAATCGGGCTACCAAGCGAAAGTATCATCGCTGAGCCGACCTTTAAACTAATAAAAAAAATTTTTTTCTATGAAACATGGGAAAAAACAAAAAGCGTCTGCTGAGACAAAAGGAAATAACTAATAAAGGATGGTAAATTCCGGGCACACAGGCCGCGGAAAGAACAATTAATTAACTCATAAAAAGAGGAAATCCCTCCACTGTTTCCAGTAGAGAAGATTTTTTTTGAAACCTCTGTCAATGTTTTTACGAACAATAATTTTCAATTACTTTACTAGCTGTACTGGGTCCACAAAAGTCCTTGTGGTAAAGCCGATAACATCGGCATTTCCACAAGAAACCTTTAACAGTAAAAAAAATTACATTATATGTATATTTGTTTCGTGGAGGAAAATCTTCGTGAAAGAGAACCTGCCGTGGTGTGCAACTCAGGATTTTCATCCATTTACATATCTCCTTAGCACGCTTGGCTACTGATCTAAGGGACCTGGGTTCGAGCCCCGGAATTAGGCATGGATGGATGTGTGTGTCGTTTTTCTGCTGAGGTCCTGCCATCCTCTCAGATCTCCTACTGTGGCATATAAACTGACAGGCTCCTGTCAGACCTCTGTGGCAAGCAGCTGCTTGAGGGGGTATTTATTTTATTTTATTTTATTCCAAACCGCTGTCGCAAAAGGACAGTGAAACATAATATGATTAATGTCTTCGATCCTGCCACAAAAATCGCATTTGTCGGACACATTTTTCATTCTGCTCTGCAGAAGCTTACGGGTCGGAAGGACATCGTGAGCAGCAAACCACGTGATGTCCCTGTACTCAGAAATAGTTCCACAATGATAAATGTTGTCCCAGGCTGTTTTCCAGTCGTGAAAAGGGTCACGATAGGCCACGGGAGCCACCCAGGGAGGCAGAAAGATCATATACAAATCCCGAAGCCGCATTTCGCGAACCGAAATGTCGTTACTCTGCCGCTCCGAGTATTTGTATAAGTCCGCCAAGTCCCTATATCGATAGGACAGTTTAACAGACTTTGGTCAGCGATATTCTACGTCCTGGCTAGCCAGTTGGCAGAATTTCCAGCCCAAATAATTACTGAAAGCGATACCCGGATGTTCCACACAATTGACCTTATTTATTGCCTCTCGCAGGTAAACTGCCTTTTGCCACGAAACAGGATGTTTTAAATTTAAACCACCTTCATCGCAGGGGCGATGAAGGTGGTTTAAATTTAAGGGTATCAGAAAAAGGGGGAGACGTAGGATGCGATGGGCAGACAATGTCAATCAGGACCTCGCTAGACTTGGCCTAGAGGGGCCAAATGCAGCAGATGTAGCTCAAAAGAGACACGTCTGGATGGGAAAATTACATGGTCTCGGACATCCATAGCCCTTGGTTACATGAAGATTTTGAATGTAAAGTTCTGCAGCAGCAGAACTGTGTCTGGAAATTTGAACAGTGAGCAAGATGCATCAGAAATGAAAGACTGATGGTTTATTTGTAATTCCTTGTCTAATATCAGTTTTGGTTGGTAAAAACTGATCTTGAAATTTTTTAAGTATAGAAAAAAGTATTAAAAATAAATAAAAAATCGAAAATAAAAAAATGTTTTCTCGAATTATTTCTCAAAATAACCTAAATTTGAATGCAAAAATAACTTTTTAATGAAAAATCAATTCCTCGATAAACTTATTTTTCTCTCTATCATAAACAGAAATTATGAAGACAACACGACGTACCCACGTGTGGATCTGTATATTCCAGCATCTTAGCCCATTGTTTCTTTCTCTTTACGCAACGGAAATTGTCTCAGACGGCAGAGCGCCATGTTTGTAATCTGCAGTACTAACGTTCGAATCCCAACTACGCATGTTTGCGATTTATTTCAGACATCTCTGACGACGCCCTAGACAAGAATGTTTACACTGATGGACTTGGAAAGGCCGCCGTGTATTAGATGGGATATTAAGCTCTGCCTCCGTGTGTTAGAAGATGTGGTGAGGTCTGTCCCAATGCGCTAAACGGAACGTTAAGCTCTGCAACCGTGTTTTAGATAGGATATTAAGCTCTACCTCCGTCTTAGAAGATGTGGTGAGGTCTGCCCCAATGCGTTAGATGGGACGTTAAGCTCTCCAACCAGTGTGTTAGATGTGATGTTAAGCTCTGCCTCCATTGTTAGAAGATGTGGAGGGCTCTGCCGCCATGCATTGGATTGTACGTCAAGCTCTCTAACCGTGTGTTAGATGTGATGTTAAGCTCTGCCTCCATTGTTAGATGTGGAGGGTTCTGTCCCCATGCATTGGATGGTACGTCAAGTTCTTCATCCGTGTGTTAGATGGGATGTTAAGCTCTGCCTCCGTGCATTGGATGCCCCCGTGTGTTAGGTGGGAAGTTAAGCTCTGCAAATCAGGTATTAGATTGGATGTTAAGCTCTATCTCAGTGCCCCCATGCGTTACATGAGACTTTAACTTCTGCAACCGTCTGTTAGATGGGATAGCAAGCTGATTGCTGATTGGATGTTAATCTATGCGCCCTGAATTAGAAGATGTTGTCAGCTCTGACTCTTTGTGTTACATGGGACGTTAAGCTCAGGAACCGTGTTTTAATTGGGATACTAAGCTCTGTATCTGTGTGTTAGAAGATGTGGTGATATCTGCCCACGTGATGTTAACCTCTGCAACAGTGTATTAGATGGGATATTAAGCCCTGCCACCATGAGTTATAAGATGTGGTGAGCTCTGACTTCATGATTCAGATGGGAAGTTAAATTCTGCAACCCTGTATTAGGTAGTAAGTTAACATCTGACTTCATGTGTTAGAAGATATCGTGGGCTCTGCCTCCCGTGCATTAGATGGGAAGTTAAACTCTACAACCGTGAATTAGATGAAAAGTTAACCTCTGCCCCCGTGTGTTAGGTGGGAAGTTAAGCTCTGCAACGCAGGTATTAGATTGGATGTTAAGCTCTGCTTCAGTGTGTTTGAAGATGTGGAGGGCTCAGATCCAGTGTGTTTCATGGGATTATATGTTCTGCCCCGTTCGTTAGATGGGATATTAAGTTCTGCCTCCAAGTGCTAGAAGATGTGGTGAGGTCAGATATCCATCCGATGGCTCCTTGCAGCGGTGGGCGGCGGTGGTGATGGGAGTGGCTCAGTCGATAGCGCGCCAGGCTCCTAATCTAATGAAAGAATAATCTAATCCTAATCTAATCCTATAAAAATAGTCCTAATCTAATGAATAAAATCTAATCCTATGAAAATATGTCTAATGAATAAATCTAATTCTATAAAAATAGTCCTAATCTAATGAATAATAATCCTAATCTAATGAAATAAATAATCTAATCCTATAAAATCCTCCTAATCTAATCTAATAAAGGTTCGAGTCCCAGCTCGGTCAGCGTTGAGATTTATCTCTGCAAATATTCCGCACCCTACCCACGGTCAGTAGACACCGATGGACATGGAAAGGCCGCTGTCCGACGGATAGTAGGTTAAGCTGTTGTCCCGTGTGCCCTATACCCTGTGCACGTTAAAACACAGGCCGGATGGCCTTAACGGGAGGCTACCATCTGTTTCCCAACAGCTGTTCCAGTTGGTCCCCTCCCCCAACCTTCTCTGTTCCTTCGTGGTCCTTGTGACCTGGCCATTTAACCCATGGTGTGCAAAAAAGTGCCGCTCAGAGATAAAACAACCCAATCCAAAGGAGCTAGATGCTGCAAACTTTGCATGAACGTTTATTTCACTCAGTGGGAGAACGTACGCTAAGTGCGAAACCCTGGAGGCAACCGAAAATGGGTGGGGATGGGGAGTTTAAACTTCTCAAATTCCCCACAGACTTAACATCAACTGTTGAAAGTTATTCAAATTATCTGTTGCTTTAAATAAATTTGAAAGAAGGAATGCATAAAACTGATATCTTTTTGATTATGATGTCATAAAGTCATTTTTCATTTTGTTGGGTCACGAGCACTAACATCCGTGTATATTGAAGTTATTCGAATTAAGCACGAGCTAATTAAACACGAGATTCTTTGTTGAAGTAAAAGCTTCAAAAACTAAACATTCGTATCGGAAATTAAATTCATTAATTTATTTTGAAAAAATATTAAAATTTAATAAACCTATACCTCATACGTTAATTAATAAACGTTATAATATGTTAAGTAATAAATAATGTTTTCCAATAACAATAATTAATTTTTCCTAATGCCTAAACACTTTCTGGGCAACTTGAATCATATATTTCTTTTTCTATAAAGTTAAATATTCTTGTCACACTGTATCGGATTAACTCTGGTGGGTACAAAATGATTTGAAAAGTTTGATTATTTGAACGAGGCAATTTCGTTTTTTGGTTAACTTCTGCCTTGGGGAGGGGTATACGGTACTTCAAAATATGACCATTTCTTTCTTTCCCTAAAAGAGAGGGATGAATATTAAACCAGAGAACACTTTCTTCTTTTTTTACCTATCTTTTTAATTTCTTGTTCACTCCTCATTGGCATATTTTGTTCATTTGTTTCTCGGTTTGCTATTATGTTTATGAAAACAGTACTTTTACCATATCTCCCTCCGTTGGGTTTCGAAATGTGCACAGTCCGCCAGGTTCGAGTCCCAACTGGGTCAGCGTTGAGATTTATCTCCGAAAAACTCGCCGCCAGTCCCAGGACAGTACCAGACACCACTGGACTTGGAAGGTCCGCCGTGGTTAAGTCGTGGTTCCTGATGTGGAACAACTATACCCTGTGAACGTTAAAGAACACGATGGATGGTCTTGATGGGAGGCTACCATCTCTCTCCGAAATGGTATTCCGATGGATCCCCTCCGCCAACCTCCTCTGAGCCATCGGGATTTTGTGACCAGGCCATTTAGACCACTGTGTGCAAAAAAGATGATATAAGATAGAACTCATATTAGATATTGTTATAAACATTATATTTCAGTATTGTCATGTGCATTACGTTTCGATATTGATATAAGCTTCACGTTTCACTATTGTAATAAGCATTATGTTTCTTAATGTTACAACATCTTTTTAAACTTCTTTCCATCATGTTACAACTTCTCTTAAAATTTCTTTTCAGTATGTTACAACTTCTTTTTTAAATTTAGTGCATTTGTCCTCTTGTGAATTGTACAAAAATTATATCCGGAATATAAAGTAACGGGTGGGATTTTTTACTTCTGAGTGGCACGTTTTTGCAGCCGCCCTGCCCAAGGTCAGTAGAGGACACCGATGGGCTTGGAAAGGCCGCCGCCCATGGGATGGGACGTTAAGCCCTGGCTCCGTGTACGGGAGAGCCATAATCTGTGCACGTTAAATAACACGCTGGATAGCATTGGCCGGAGTCTACCATCTGTCTCCCAACAGCTGTTCAAGTGGATCCCCTCCCCCAACCTTCTCTGAGACTTCTGGGTCCTTGTGACCTGGCCATTTAGCCCATTGTGTACAAAAAAGTGCCGCTCAGAGGTAAAACAACTCAGCGTTTTTGCAGACAATGGACTAAGTTGCCAGATCACAGGAACCCCCAAAGGTTAAGAGAAATTTGGCTCTATAGTTTTATTTACATTGTGGTCCATAAATGGTAGCTAGGCATAAAGTGAAAGAATAGCTGTGTACCAATTCCCAGCGATAATGCACAGAACCAGCCAGGTCTAGCGTCTAATGTCCGATCCTGTCTTTTCGTGGTGCAGGCCTTTAGTACCTTTCTAAAGAGATATTCTCTTTTGGAAGGAAACGGAAATGGGTGGTGGGCTGCCAGTTCGGTATAGCCTACTGATCTGGTCATCTATGACCACTTTTTCTTTCAACCCTGCTGAGGAGTAGTCAACTTCACAGGGTCCTGGTGCTGACCATTTATACCTACTAGACTGGACTTGTTTATGGATTTAAGCTTGATTATGGATTCTGGACTTGCTGCAGTGGTGGGCTTCTGTTGAGGGAGAATCTGCCCCTGTGTTTTCTGCTTGCTGCTAGGTTGCCAGCCCTAAGTGAACAGAGGCATGGGATACCTTATATAAGCTGGTGGATAATCCTGATCGCAGGCCATCGCAAGTACCTGAACCTCCCCTAGTTAGTTCGGCATCGTCAAACCTAAGTAATGTATCTCAAACAGGCCATTTGGCTCTTGAAAAAGTCCACTTGAAAAGGTGGTGTCTGAAGTTCCTACCAGCATCGGTGACTTCAGCCTTTAGCTTAGGAGGAACAGGTCTTTGTCCCATGCCTGTGATCTGGGGGCTGTTTCATATTGTTGGCCCTACCTGTCTCAATAAACCTAGTTTCTTTAAAAATCTTACTAATCATTTTCTCTCTGCAGGAACATGGAACGTTAGGACATTAAATCGAGATTATTCTCTTGATGACGTCACGCATTAATTCCAGCGCTATAACCTAGATATTCTAGGCTTGAAAGAGACCAGAACGACAGGAAAAGATGTGATACTTAAAATAACTTTAAATTTCTCTTTTGAGGCAGGGATGATGGAAAGCATCTCTAAGATCTATATTTGCTTCTCAGCAGACACGCCGTTGATGCTCTTCTAGATGCAAATGCATTAATGAAAGATTTCTTACAGCAAAATTTAAAACAAAAATTAAAAACTTTAATGTCATCTGTTATTACGTCCTCACAGAGGACTCATGAAAACGAAAAGGATACGTTTTTCAAACAGCTTCAGAATATTTTGAATTCTGTGAAGAAAGGAGATATTTCTCTTGTGCTAGGTGACTTCAAGGCTAACGTTTGTACTGATTCTGACCTTTGGGCAGGAGTTTTAGGTACTTTTGGCATTGGTAGTTCCAATGGCAATGTGGGACGTCTCCTACAGGTAAGTAAACTTTATGGTTTACAAATAACTAACACATACTACAAAATTCGGGACATTTATAAATAAATGTGGGATTCACCTGATGGATTGCACAGGAATATGATAGATTATATTTTAATTAACAACAAAGGGGTAGTTCAGTTAGGAATACCAGATCATACAGGGGAGCCGAAATTGGGTCTGACCATTACCTGGTCAAGAGTGTCTTGTAGCTGAAGCTTAACAAATGTTGCGCTAAGGTTAAGAAAATTACCTTCAACACTGAAGGTCTGAAAGATCAAGATATAGCCAAAGCATACCATAATAGCTACTTAGTCATTATGAAAATCGTGGTTTGCTTACTGCTGAAGTTGTGAAAGATTGGGATCAGGTTAAAAAATCCTTTCTTGAAACCAACAGTATTCTTTTGGATAAAAGGGAACAGAGGAAACAAAATTATTTCAGTGATAAGGCTATTTAACTTATTTCTGAAAGTAGGAAGTGCAGAATTAATATGAATCAACACCCTATTAGTCCTAAAAGAAGGCATTACAAAGAGCTTAATAAACGTGTAAAAGATCAGTTTACAGCTAAGAATCTTTGGCTTGGAAGCTTGGCTGACAAAGCAGAGGAAGCAGTTAGGCAACACAACAGCATGGGAACCAAAACACTAACTAACTTATCAGGTACCAGATTATTAATGTTTTATGTGGGAAGGAACAGATAGGTACACAGGATTGAGGGATAAATATTTCAAGGCTGTTGAAGGTGAGGATTTTGTGATGGCTAAGTGGGCTGAGCATTTCAGAGAAGTTATAAATAATGTGATTGTTTCTACTCTCACTGTTTATAATGACACACACACCCCACCCCCAATAGGAGACCACCTTGACGTGGTGGTGGTGGTTGGGGGGGGGGGGGGCTTCGGGCCCAGCAACCCAGTCGAAGGCTGTGCCTGCCGGATTGAGTCCCCTGTTGGGCATAGCCAAGACCAACCGAGGTCGAGGATGCCGCCGACCGGTTGGACGGTGACGGTGTCTTAGACCTCACCTATCAGGTGCTCTGGGTGAGCAGTTCGAGGGCTCGGCAGAACGAATTTGGTCCCCTAGTAGGCCTGAGCCTTCACCAAAGTCTGGGCCTAACTAAGAGTCTCTACCCCGTGAGCCGAGCGAACTTGGATCTATATATCCTTCTTCATGGCTAACTGGGGAATATATTAAATTTAGGTTTCTTCCGGTGGTTAGCTTTCCTTTTTGTACGACTGCTGCCATGTGAGGTCGGGGTTAAGGAGCGTCTATATGGCGCATTCTTGTCTCCGGCTCTAGATAGGCACGGCTTTTCATAACTGGTAGTGTCGTAAGGCGGAATCGGGAATTGCAGTGGATGCATAAGATCGCAACAAAAGAGTGGTGTTTCTAATGACAATAGATGCATTTCTGGCTTCAATGATGGCTCTATATCACATTCCGAAGTTGCGTTAGCTATCTCTAAATTAAAACTGCATAATCCCCCAGGGATGTACGAAATCACCACTGAAATGCTTAGAGCTGGAATCATTTGTGTTGTCACATGGCTGACTGAAATTTTGAATACTTTTTATGATAAAGGTGTTGTTCCTAAGGATTTTACTAGAACTATCGTTATCCGAATGTTTTTAAAAAGGTGATCGGAGTTCTTGTGAAAATTATAGGGGAATTAGTTTACTTTCTGTTCCAGGTAATGTTCTTTGCATGATTATACTTAATAGAATTAAAAATTGGTTGATGGACAACTGCGTGATGAACAGTATGGATTCAGATGTGGTACGGTATGTATTGATCAAATATTTTCACTTAAGCAGATTCTTGAGAAATGTTTAGAGTTTCAGAAACCTGTGGTTGCGAAACCAACGCATTCTCTCTCTGCACAATATGCTGCTCAAAGGAGGTTGATGACTCCTTCTTCCAACCTCATCATTATTTACAAAGTCAAAACAACTAATGCCAAGATACTGCGTAAGCATCTAGATCTTTTTAGATTTTAAAATGGCTTTTGACTCTGTTGAGCGGCATAATTTGGGGTTGATTATTAGATCATATGGAATACCTGATAAGTTAGTTAGTGTAATGAGAGCTCTCTAGAATAACACTGAGTCGTATGTTAGAGTTGGTATATCTTGCAGCGATTGGTTTAGCATTGTCAGTGGAGGGTGCATTCTGTCTCCTTTTCTCTTTAGTTTAGTTATTGCTTATGTAATGCAAAATTCTTTTCAAGGGAAATATTTTGGTCTTAAATAGTCTAGTGATTTTAAAATTTCTGATTTAGATTATGCATATATTTTGTCTCTATTGGCTATTGATGTTGATGAGATGAATTCGTTCATTAGGGGCTGTTGATGAGACTCTTAATACAGTGGGTTTGGTGATAAACAGAGAAAAAAACTAAAGTGATGAAAATTGGTGAGGCAGATAGTGCTTCAGTTGCTTTCAATGGCTGCGCTATTGAGCAAGTGTCTCACTTTCACCCTCTTCGGATCTATGCAACAGATACTAGTGATGTGCGACATCAGATAAATAGAAGAATAGGGATGGCCGCTGGGACTTTTAACAATCTATGGAGAGTATGGAATAATAGACGTATACACCTAAAGAATAATAATAGGCTGTATAATAGTTTGGTTCCTTCTAAGGTTAGTTATGATAGCGAAATATTAACCCTTTGTAAGCAGGATAACAACAAACTTGATGCCATTGATTCTAGATGCTTGCGCAGTTTCTTGGACATTAGGTGGTTTGACTTTGTAAGTAATGATGAGGCTAGAAGAAGGAGTCATCAACATATTTTGAGCAGCATATTGCACACAGAGAGACTGCGTTGGTCTGGCCATGTTGCCCGTATGCATAGCTGCAGATTGCCAAAAATAATTATGAACAGTTTACCTAAGGGTATCAGAAGACTTGGGAGACATAGGATGCGATGGACAGACAATGTCAAACGGGACTATAATTGGCCTACAGTAGCCAAATGCAGCAGATGTAACTCAAAAGAGACGCGTCTGGAAGAGAAAATTGCAGTTTGATTGGACTTAGTAGCCCTTGCAAAGAAGGTCTAAGGAGAAGAAGATTAGCTTTGTACCACCGTAAGTGGCGCCGTTCTGCGGAATATTACCGAAGCTGAAGATGGCAAATTGATGTGCAGGCGCAAACACAACTGTAACGGGCAATACTGCGCATGCGCAGTGTAATCATTTTAGCTCACTACAGCTGTGGTTTGTCTTAATATTGGTTTATATATATGGCGATTTAACCAGTGTTTCCAAATGTCTAACAGCCATGGCTGTTTGGCACAGTGGTAGCTGATCCTAAAGTTATTCAATGAGTGTTTTATCCCGTTTAGGAGTACATTTTATGATACCTGGAAAAGCCGTTGTATGTTTATTTTGTGTAATTTTGCAGAATTTTTAAAATTAATATATAAATTAATACATTTAATCATCTTGCGAATACATATAAGTCAATGTACATTGCAGGTTTGTGTTACCTGGAACATATCGATGTACATTGTCTTCTGCACTTTGCTCTAACAGTGTAATTCTTTTTTATGGTTGATACGGGAAGTGCCTGCTGCCATCTATTGAACGTTTATACAAGTAAAAACTCTATATGATATTTATTTAAAATATCAGCAATTGTATAAAATATAATTATATAGATCATGTTATCGTGCATTGACACATATATCTCAATTTATTATAATATACTTAATGCTGTAGGTTGTTCAAAATATTAACATTTTGTTCTTTAGCATAGCTGCTACCAGTTTTACAAAATAAATTTTGTTAAAAAAAATTATTTCATTATTTCTTGATATTTCCTCTCTAAACGAAAAGCAAATTATGATTGTACCTCATGAAGAAAATGAACATTTTTCAGAGTCAAAGTGTATGTAAAATTAATTACGTGGTGCCAGCAATTGAAAACTTTGCTCGGCGGTGATAAAATAATGGAGGGAACTCGCTCCTTTCCCTGGATAGGTGATTGCCACGTTTAGAGGGCGCTGCAATCGAAAAGTTTATATTACGTCTATGGAAGCTAGCTCTCTTCTCCCTTAGACACTCCTTGGCTGCATAAGGATTTCGTACGTATGACTTTTACTGTATCGGTATGCAGCTGAAATTTTTCGCAACAAACTGTCAATGAAAGGTTGAAGGTTTATTTGTAATTTCTTGTCTAATATCAGATATGGTAGTTAAAAACTAATCACAAAATATTTTAAGTATAGAAAGAAATGTTAACAATAAATGAAAAAACGAAAATAAAAAAATATTTTTTCGAATTATTTCTCAAAATAACCTAAAATTCGAATGCAAAAATAACTTTTTAATGAAAATTCAATTCCTTGATAAAGTTTCTTTTCTCTCTATCATAAACAGAACAGATGAAGACAAGACGACGTACACACGTGAAGGATCTGCATATTCCAGCATCTTCGCCCATCGTTTCTTCTTCTTTAGGGGAGTGGAAATTGTCTCAGATGTCAAAGTGCTATGTTTGTAATCTGCAGTTTTAACGTTCGAGTCCCAACTGCGCCTGAGTTGAGATTTATTTCCGCCATCTCTCAATATGCCCTCGACAAGAAAGTAAACACTGATTAACTTGGAAAGGATGCCGCGTATTAGACAGTATGTTAAGCTCTGCCTCAGTGTGTTAGAAGATGTGGTGAGCTCTGACTCCGTGCGTTAAATCAGACGTTAAAATTATCAAGAAATTGACTATTCATTAAAAACTTATTTTTGCATTCGAATTTTAGGTTATTTTGCGAAATAATTCGAAAAAATATTTTTTTATTTTTCTTTTTTATTTATTGTTAACATTTCTTTCTATACATACAAAATTTTGAGATCAGTTTTTACCTACCACAACTGATATTAGACAAGTAATTACAAATTACCCATCAATCTTCCATTGACAAAATCAAGATATGATATTTCCCGATACAGTTCTGCTCATGCAGAACTATAATATGAATATATACATACGAATTCCTTATGCAGCCAATGGCTACGCAAGTACACTAGAAGTTAAGCTCTATAATCGTGTACTAGTTGGGATCTTAAGAATTGCAACCGTGTATTAGATCCGGTGTTAAGCTCTGCCTCCTCTCTTAGAATATACCGGGAGGCCTGCACCCATGCGTTACATGGGACTTTAAATTCTTCAAGCGTCTGTTAGATGGGATAGCAAGCTCTGCCTTCGTGTGTTTAGAAAATATGGTGAGGTCTACCCCCATGCATTAGATGGGACGTTAAGCAACCTACATGGGAAATTAACATCTGCCTCCATCAGCTAGATGTGGATGGCTCTGCCTCTCGTCCGTTAGGTGGGAAGTTAAGCTCTGCAACCTAGGTGTAAATTTGGATGTTAAGCTCTGCCTTAGTGTGTTAGAAGATGTGATGAGTGCTGATCCCGTGTGTTTCATGGGATGATAAGCTCTGCCCCAGTGCATGAGATGGGACGATAAGTTCTGCCCCGTTCGTTAGATGGGATGTTATCCGCTGCAACCGTGTATTAGATAGGATAATAAGTTAAGGGTTGGGTTGGGTTGTTTTACCTCTGAGCGGCACTTTTTTGCACACCATGGGCTAAATGGCCAGGTCACATGAACCCCGAAGGCTCAGAGAAGGTTGGGGGAGGGGACCCACTGGAACAGCTGTTGGAAGACAGATGGTAGCCTCCCGTCAAGGCCATCCAGCGTGTTCTTTAACGTGCACAGGGTATGGCTCTCCCGCACACGGGGCCACGTCCTAACGTCCCATCCGACGGACGGCGGCCTTCCCAAGCCCATCGATGTCCCCTACTGACCGTGGGCAGGGTGAGGAATTTTGCGGAGATAAATCTCAACGCTGACCCAGCTGGGACTTGAACCTGGGAACTACAGATTACGAGCCTGGCGCGCTACCGACTAAGCCACCCCCGCCCCCTATTAAATTAAGCCTCCATGTGTTAGAAGATGTGGTGAGGTCTGCCCCCCGTTCTTTAGATGGGAGTTAAACCCTGCAACCCTGTATTAGATGGGATTTTTTTATCTCTCCCTCTATTTCTTAGAAGATGTGGTGAGCTCTGCCCCCATGCATTAAGATGGGTCGTTAAGCTCTGACACCATGTATTAGATGCGATAGTAAGCTCTGTCTCAGAGTTTAGAAGATGTGGTGAGGTCTGCCCCCATGTGATAGATGGGACGTTAAGCTCTGCAACAGTGTATTAGATGGGACATTAAGTTCTACGCCGTGAGTTAGAAGATGTTGTCAGCTCTGCCTCTGTGTCTTACATGGGACTTTAAACTCACAACCGTGTTTTAAATGGGATACTAAGCTACGTATTAGTGTGTTAGAAAATGTGGTGATATCGTATAAGATGCATGTGTTAGCATGTGTATTAGATAAGACATTAAGCTCTGTAACCCTGTATTAGATGGGAAGTTAAGCTCTTCCTCCATGTGTTAGAAGATGTGGTGGGCTCTGACCAAGTGTGTGAGACGAGAAGTTCAGCTCTGCAACCCGGGTTTTAGATTAGATGTTAAGCTCTGCCTCCGTGTGTCAGAAGATGTGGTGACCCCTTGTGTTAAATGGGATGATAAGCTCTGTCCCAATGTTTGAGATGGGACGATACGTTCTGCCCCCATGTGTTAGATGGGACGTTAACTCCCCATCAACAATGTCAATTTTCAACAATCTTCAATCAATATTTAAAGAATCATTGAAGCGGGATCATTTAACCGCAGACGACAGAGTCGCATTGCCTCCAAATTGATGAAATCTTAAAAAATCGTCATACAAACTTCTGATATTTAATTTATGTTAGCGAACAAATTGTTACAAGAGTTGTGTTTTATCTCTTAAAGTATTTTTTCACAAGTGTCAAAAATTTAAGATAAATGATTCAGCTTCCATTCATTCTTAAAATATTAAACTAATATCACGGGAAATATGTTAAGAGAGTTAACAATGACATCTAGAATTTATCGCCAATAACAGTTTTTGCGTAAAAGGTTTATTTTTAGTGTTAGGGAGCTTTGAAAGTGGCTTCCCATTCACATAACATGGACGTGTCCGAACACTTTTTCCAACATAGTGTGTATATATATATATAAGATGTAAACGGAAAACCTTTAACTAATGCTGAGCACTTAAAAATAGCCATTTGATGTCAGGACATTATGCAGAAAAAAATGGAGCTAAATGTTCTGCTTAAAATTGTAGAAAGAGGGAAAAAAACTAAAAAAAAATTATCTAGATTTAATTTTTTGGGTTTTTTTTTTCATAGAAACCGGCACTTTATTTGATTTCCATGATTATTTGAGATAACAAGAATTACTAGTCTACTACTTGGTAATTCTGTTGCAATCAGCAATTTTTACTTTACCATAAATGTAAAATTTAATTCAGCATCGAAATTTAATTTAACATTACATGATTTAATTTATTCCGCATTACACCTGCTACAGTCGTTTATAAAGAGTACATCTTGACTACGAACTTTGGAGACTGGGCTTTGCTTTCGAATAGATGAGATTATCTGAAACATTGAACATAGTCACCAATGTTTATTACTGGAGTATGTCAATGGGAGAGAGTGGCTTATGGCATCCTTAATTCTTCTCTGTCTCACCTAGCAAGCTAACAATCACAGATCCTAATCCTAATTGTGATTCGAAGTCGTCAGACATCCATCCGATGGCTCCTTCCAGCGGGGGGCCGGGGTGGTTCAGTCGGTAGCGCGCAGATTTATCTCCGCTAAACTCCCGCCTTGCCAACGGTCAGTAGGCAACACCGATGGACTTGGAAAGGCCGTCGTCCATCAGAAGGGAAGTTAACCCGTGGTTCCGTGTGCGGATGAGTCATACTCTGAACACGTTAAGAACACGCTAGATGGCCTTAACGGGAGGCTATCATCTGTCTCCCAACAGCTGTTACAGTGGGTCTCCTCCCCCAACCTTCTCTGAGCCTTCGTGTTCCATGTGATCTGGCCATTCAGCCCGTGGTGTGCAAAAAAAGTGTCGCTCAGAGGTAAAACAACTCGACCCTCCTTCCAGCGGAAAAAAGGATGGAATAAGTAATATAACATCACGCCAATATTTTAAGACATTATTATTTTATCTGCTAATTCATAGATGGCAGCACTAGCTAAATTACTTCCAGAGTTAGCAAACAGTTTTGTTATCTGTGAGCAGCGTTTTTTTTTTTGCAAACAACAGGCTAAATGAACAGGTCACAAGGACACCAAGTGCATCCATTTGCATCCAGCATTTTTTTATTGTTTTAACGTTCCATACTACGGAAGGCGGCTTCTCCAAGCCCATCGCTTTCCACTTTCTCATTGCTGTGGAACAGTTGGGACTCGAACCTAGGAAATGCAGATTACCAGTTTGGCTCGATACAAACTGAACCAAGCACTGCCGTTAGGGCAGCCCCAACTGCATAACCATTCCAAGCAGTCGCTTAAGGTAGCCAAATTTTAAGGGCTTTGTATTCGTATTTGCATGAGTTTGCTCGAATCCCAATTCAAAATAAAAGTTCAGTGAAAGTCCTGAGGTCTTCACATTGCTCTTTGAGCAGAATGATTTTAAAACCTTTGGACTAAGGGATTAGATGACATTTTATTTCAGATGTGGGGGAAGAAAATTATAATCAGTTAGCGCCACAAAAGAGAAACCAATTAATAATAATATCACAAATACTCGAGTACTATTCGCCTTCGAGTATAAGTCAATCCCTAGTTTTGGGCCTCGGAAAGAAAGAAAATGTATATACACAGTCGTATCAGAATAATATGACCACCTACCTAATAATAGAAATAGCTATCCTTGGCCCTGATGACAGCGGCGAGATGACGTGGCATGGACGCAATGAGGCCCTGGAAAGTTGCCAGAAGCACACATGCCCATTCGGACTCCAGCAGAGCACGGAGGTTCCGGAGATGACGTGGTTGTGGGTCCGCATGCCGAACCTGTCGTTCCAAATGGTCCCACAAGTGCTCTATGGGATTGAGGTCGGGCATTTCGCCAGCCAAGGGAGAACAGAGACATCGCTGTCGTGTTCCTGGAACCAGTAACGCACCACCTTTGCGACATGGCAGGGTCGTTCAACAAGAAGGGATGCATGACGTCAGCGAGGATGCACAGGTAGCCATTGGCTTCAGTGACCCATCCAGTGATACCATCGATCCCAGGTCATACCAGGAAAACATCCCCCAACATGCACACTGCCTACAGCCGGCCTGTACTTGACCAACGGGTGTTGGTTCTCATGTGTCTAACGCTGTATCCGCCACCTTCCGTCACTTCCGTCACTTCTGTGGAGTAGAAACCTCGATTCGTCGGAGAAGGAAACATTTTCCCACTCTTCCACTGTCAAATCACGGTAGTCCCGTGCAAACTGCAGGCATCGTTGCCGATGGACATTGGTTAACATGGGCACCTTTACTCAGCGTCGACTCCAGAAACCCATGCGTAATAACGTTCATTCTACTGTTTTCGGGGACACTTATCTGGGTCCCCAGCTCTCATTTGAGTGGTCAATTGCTGCGCTGTTGCGCGTCGATTGGTCTTTAACAATCGAATGAGGCGACATTCTCCTCTGGGGTCGATGTCCTTTGGAGCTCCACAGTTTGGGGTCACACAATGTGCCAGTGGTCCATTTTTGGTATCCTTTACTACAGCACCTCGTGAAAAGCTCACGAAATCTACTGTTTCCGAGATGCTTCCACCCTTGGCACGGTAGCTAATGATCATTATGAACGTCAATCAAATCAATACCTCTGCCCATTGTGCTCACGTTACTCACTATGACTCATCTGTCCTGGCCTGCTGCTTATATCACCGTGTGGTCGATCTTGTCATATGCACTCTGTGACATGTCTGGGCGGGTACACTGTGATTCCGTGGGTGTTCATATTATTCTGATACGACTGTTTATTTTGTGAAATGTCCGAAATGGGAATGTGGCTCATGAGTTGTTATTTGGACTGAACTAGACTGTTTTCCACATGCTCGAGTGGTGAGCGAAAGCGCTGTTAATCCTATGCCGTCACTAGCCAGAGGATGTAGTGAGGGTCATGGAGAGGAGAGAGTAAGCAATAAGCTTCAGACTGAGTGTTGCTGGCAAACAGGAAGGCAGTTTATTAAGCGCATCAAAGGGGCGTAGCTCTTTCTCAAAAGGGACCCTAAATGAACAGGGTTTGGTTCTGTGTGAACCAAGGTAGAGTTCTGTGCGAACAAGGGTTTGGTTCTGTGTGAACCAGGAGGCGGTTTTGTGTGAACCAAGGTTTGGTACTCTTAGAACCAGGAGGCGGTTCTGTGTGAACCAGGTAGTTAGGCAAGGATTAAATATCCTCTCGCCGAGTTTTGCGGTTGGTAAAGAGATCTTTGTACATATTTCCAAAACATCACATGAATGCTTGCAGTAAAAAAGCAGCATTCGGATTAAAGAAAGCTGGTTGGAGGAATATTTATTTATTAATTTATCTGCAAAGCCATTTCCTTCTGATCTTGAGCGCAGCTCAGGCCCACGAAATCGAATACATTCCTATACGTACATGTTGTATGCATGTAAATATACTGTGTCGTCCGTCCTCTGCTCTGGTACATTTGTTTATTTCATCTTTCTACACGACGTTTAGCACAACACGTCTGAAGCACACCTAAGCATGGCTGTAAAAATCCGTGAATCTGTGGTCTCACCTAGAATAATGGTGAATATTAATTAAGTGGACTAATTAACAATGTGCTAAAAAATTCCTCTCAAAGATAAAACCAACCAATCATTACGTGATGCGAATTGCTGCATTTCCAATCATCACATCCTGCATTTCATTGACTTTCGTGGTTAAGTGTAATAGGCCACGATTGGACAAGAAACTCTTTGAGGGATACTCGCCGTTCCATTTATGTGAAACATTGTAGAGTAAGGTTTGATCCATTCTGAAATGTATCTTCGACACATTTCTCCATAAAACTGAAGCAGTTACGTAGTTCTGAATATAATTCGCGATGTATTCGACAGACATAGCTAACCAGGATTGGGAAAAAATCCGTCCCTGGATTTCCAGTATGTCCTCGACAGGGCCGGATTAGCGTAATGGCCAGTGACAAAATCTTTAAGGAGGAACTCACTTCTAAGGAAGTACTCACGTTTAATAATGGACTCACTTTTAAGGAGGGGTTCTTTTTTAGGAGCCGTCCCATGGCCGAGTGGTTAGCGCGCTTGGCTACTGATCTAAGGGACCTGGGTTCGAGCCCCGGATAAGGCATGGTTGTATGTGTTGTTTTTCTGCTGAGGTCCTGCCATCCTCTCAGACCTTCTACTATGGCATATAAACTGACAGGCTCCTGTCAGACCTCTGTGGCAAGCAGCTGCTTGAGGGGGTATTTTTTTTTTTTTCTTTTTTAGGACGGTTGGGTTGTTTTACCTGTGAGCGGCACATTTTTGCATACCGTACGCTAAATGGCCAGGTCACAAGGACCCCGAAGGCTCAGAGAAAGTTGGGGTAGGGGATCCACTGGAACAGCTGTTGGAAGACAGATGGTAGCCTCCCATCAAGGCCATCCAGTGTGATCTTTAAAGTGCACAGAGTATGGCCCTCCCGCACACGGAACACGGATTAACGTCACATCCCACGGGACGGCAGCCTTTCTAAGCCCATGTGTTCCCTACTGACAGTGGGCAGGGCGGGGAGTTTTGCGGAGATAAATCTCCACGTTGACCAAGCTGGGACTCGAACCTGGGAACTGCAGAATACGAGCCAGGCGCGCTAACGACTGAGCCTGTGGTTGTTAGCTTCATAGATTTTAAAAAGGCTTTTGACTCTGTTGATCGATATAATTTGTGGTTGATTGTTAGATCATATGGAATTCTTGATACGTTAGTGTAATGAAAGCTCTCTATAATAACATTGAGTCGTGTGTGAGAGTTGGTACGTCTTGCAGCGATTGGTTAACATTACTAGTGGAGTAAGACAAGGGTGCATTTTGTCTCCATTTTGCTTTAGTTTAGTTAATGTTTATGTAATGCGAAATTCTTTGCAAGGGAAATGTTTTGGCCCTAAATGGTCTAGAGGAGGCGCGTCCAACCTTTTGATTTCCCTGGGCCACATTGACTGAAGATGAATTGTTTTGGGCCGCATATAAAATATATAATATAGTTAACGTATATCAATAATAATACTTCATTTATTTTGTTACGTTTTTTATTGTAAAATTAAAAAAGGGCAACATGAAACTAGTGGGATATCAAAAACTCGCTGAAAATTACATAATCATGTTGAAAGCTTATGTCGTAAATACTTAAACTAAGATTTTGTGGGCCGCATTATTAGCTGTCCAGGGACGCGGGTTGGACACGCCGCGTCTATAGATTTCAAAATTTCTGATTTAGATTATGCAGATGATTCGGCCCTGTTGGCTACTGATGTTGATGAGATGAATTCGTTCATTAAGGCTGTTGATGAGACTGGTAATAGAGTATGTTTGGTGATAGACAGAAAACTAATGTGATGAAAATTGGTCAGGCAGATGGTGCTTCAGTTGCTTTCAATGGCTGCGCTATTGAGCAAGTGTCTCACTTTCACTCTCTTGGGATCTATGCAACAGATACTAGTGATGTGCGACATCAGATTGTATGTATGCCTATTCACCTAAAGACTAAAATTAGGCTGTATAATAGTTTGGTTCTTTCTAAGGTAAGTAATGGTAGCGAAACATGGACCCTTTGTAAACAAGATAACAAGAAACTTGATGCCTTTGATTCCAGATGTAGTATCTTGGTCATTATGTGGTTTGACTTTGTAACTAATGATAAGGTTAGGCAAAGGAGTCGGCAACCTCCTTTAAGCAGCATATTGTGGAGAGAGAGACTCCGTTCGTTTGGCCATGTTGCCCATATGCATAGCTGCAGATTGCCAAAAATCATTATGAACAGTTTACCTAAGGGTATCAGAAAACGGGGGAGACGTAAGATGCGATGGGCAGACAATGTCAAACAGGACCTTACTAGAATTGTCCTAGAGTGGCCAAATGCAGCAGATGTAGCTCAAAAGAGACGCGTCTGGATGGATATCCGTAGCCCTTGGCTACATGAGGATTTTGAATGTATAGTTCTGCTGATGCAGAACTGTGTCCGGAAGTTTAATAAGCTTTAGATATCCCTTTAGAATGAAAGACTGATGGTTTATTTGTAATTACTTGTCTAATATCAGTTTTGGTAGGTAAACGGTGATCTTGAAATTTTTCAAGTATAGATAGAAATGTTAACAATAAATAAAAAACGAAAAGAAGAAAATACATTTTCCAATTATTTCTCAAAATAATGTAAAATTTAAATGCAAAAATTAAATATTTAATTAAAAGTCAATTCCTTGAAAAAGTTGCTTTCCTCTCTGTCATAAACAGAATAGATGAAGACAACAGGACGTACACATAAGTATGATCTGTATATTCCAGCATCTTACCCCATTGTTTCTTTCCCTTTAGGCAGCGTAAATTGTCTCAGACGGCGGAGCGCCATGTTTGTAATCTGCATTTTTAACGTTCGAGTCCCAACTGCGCCTGAGTTGAGATTTATTCCGCCATCTCTCACGATGCCCTAGACAAGAAAGTGAACACTGATGAACTTGGAAAGATCGCCGTGTATTTCATGGTATGTTTAACTCAGCCTCCGTGTGTTAGAAGATGTAGTGAGGTCTGCCCACTTGTATTACATTGGACGTTAAGCTCTGCAACCGTGTATTATATGTGATATGAATCCCTGCCTCAGTGTTAGAAGATGTGGTGGGCTCTGCTCCAATGCGTTAGAATGGACATTAAGCTCTGAAACAAATGTGTTAGATGGGATGTTAAGCTCTGCCTCCGTGTGAGAAGATGTGGTGGGCTCTGCTCCCATGCTTTAGAATGGACATTAAGCTCTGAAACCCGTGTGTTAGATGGGATGTTAAGCTCTGCCTCCGTGTGAGAAGATGTGGTGGGCTCTGCTCCCATGCGTTGGAATGGACATTAAGCTCTGAAACCCGTGTGTTAGATGGGATGTTAAGCTCTGCCTCCGTGTGAGAAGATGTGGTGGGCTCTGCTCCATGCGTTAGAATGGACATTAAGCTCTGAAACCCGTGTGTTAGATGGGATGTTAAGCTCTGCCTCCGTGTGAGAAGATGTGCTGGGCTCTGCTCCCATGCGTTGGAATGGACATTAAGCTCTGAAACCCGTGTGTTAGATGGGATGTTAAGCTCTGCCTCCGTGTGAGAAGATGTGCTGGGCTCTGCTCCCATGCGTTGGAATGGACATTAAGCTCTGAAACCCGTGTGTTAGATGGGATGTTAAGCTCTGCCTCCGTGTGAGAAGATGTGGTGGGCTCTGCACCCATGCGTTGGAATGGATATTAAGCTCTGAAACCCGTGTGTTAGATGGGATGTTAAGCTCTGCCTCCGTGTGAGAAGATGTGGTGGGCTCTGCTCCCATGCGTTAGAATGGACATTAAGCTCTGAAACCCGTGTGTTAGATGGGATGTTAAGCTCTGCCTCCGTGTGAGAAGATGTGGTGGGCTCTGCTCCCATGCGTTAGAATGGACATTAAGCTCTGAAACCCGTGTGTTAGATGGGATGTTAAGCTCTGCCTCCGTGTGAGAAGATGTGGTGGGCTCTGCTCCCATGCGTTGGAATGGACATTAAGCTCTGAAACCCGTGTGTTAGATGGGATGTTAAGCTCTGCCTCCGTGTGAGAAGATGTGGTGGGCTCTGCTCCCATGCGTTGGAATCAACATTAAGCTCTGAAACCCGTGTTAGATGGGATGTTAAGCTCTGCCTCCGTGTGAGAAGATGTGGTGGGCTCTGCTCCCATGCGTTAGAATGGACATTAAGCTCTGAAACCCGTGTGTTAGATGGGATGTTAAGCTCTGCCTCCGTGTGAGAAGATGTGGTGGGCTCTGCTCCCATGCGTTGGAATGGACATTAAGCTCTGCAACCCGTGTGTTAGATGGGATGTTAAGCTCTGCCTCCGTGTGAGAAGATGTGGTGGGCTCTGCTCCCATGCGTTAGAATGGACATTAAGCTCTGAAACCCGTGTGTTAGATGGGATTTTAAGCTCTGCCTCCGTGTGAGAAGATGTGGTGGGCTCTGCTCCCATGCGTTGGAATGGACATTAAGCTCTGAAATCCGTGTGTTAGATGGGATGTTAAGCTCTGCCTAGGTTGTGAGAAGATGTGGTGGGCTCTTCTCCCATGTGTTGGAATGGACATTAAGCTCTGCAACCCGTGTGTTAGATGGGATGTTAAGCTCTGCCTCCGTGTAAGATGTGGTGGGCTCTGCTCCCATGCGTTAGAATGGACATTAAGCTCTGAAACCCGTGTGTTAGATGGGATGTTAAGCTCTGCCTCCGTGTGAGAAGATGTGGTGGGCTCTGCTCCCATGCGTTGGAATGGACATTAAGCTCTGAAACCCGTGTGTTAGATGGGATGTTAAGCTCTGCCTAGGTTGTGAGAAGATGTGGTGGGCTCTGCTCCCATGTGTTGGAATGGACATTAAGCTCTGAACCCGTGTGTTAGATGGGATGTTAAGCTCTGCCTCCGTGTGAGAAGATGTGGTGGGCTCTGCTCCCATGCGTTAGAATGGACATTAAGCTCTGAAACCCGTGTGTTAGATGGGATGTTAAGCTCTGCTTCTCTGTGCTAGAAGATGTGGCCGGATCTGCCGCCGTGCGTTGGATGGTACGTTAATGTTTGAAACCGAGTATTAGATGGGATGTATAATTTACATTTTACAAATCCTTAGGTAGTTTCAATTTATATTGTTAGCGATCACTGAATATGGAAAGGATGGAAATTTTAATAAATGTTGGAAGTTATTTGTTTATAGTAGAAGTTTAAAATTTCGGTGTTAAAATATCGAGAGATTTCCACTGATAGCAGCAATCTGCCCTCTTTTCTCAGAAGGACATGAGAAAAGCAACTTTTTTAAATTCAACAAATAGGAGACAAATACTTTTAAGTTGTAAAATTACTGCTACAAAAAAAAAGTAAAATTACTGTGTAGAGCACACGAAGGTTGCCAGATCTCTAATTTCTAAAATAAAAGTTGCCAGATATTTTTTCTGAATACTGTAATCAACCATAGTGTTCGGATATTTTTTTTGAGCGACTGTAGATGTACCTAATAAGCTGGCATCTCAGTGTATATAGACGATTGTGGGAAACTGACCGTCAGCTGATTGACAGGGGGCACGTTATTTCTATGATGTAGAAATAATAGAGTTCGAAAATTTGCACCTAGAATAATCCGTGTCGCAGTCGTTTTGTGGAAAAATCCAAAATTAGACCTCCGTCGTCTCCTTCAAGGTGAAATGGAGAGATCAAGTAGAGGTCAAATCATGATCTTCAAGTGCAGCCGCTCAAAAAAGTATCCGAACACTATGGTTGATTACAGAATTCAGGAAAAATATCTGGCAACGATTTTTTTAGAAATTTGTGATCTGGCAACCTTCTTGTACAGAATTGAGAAAAAATATCTGGCGACGATTTTTTAGAAATTAGTGAGCTGGCCACCTTCGTGTACAGAATTCAGAAAAAATATCTGGCACAATTTTTTTTTAGAAATTAGTGATCTGGCAACCTTCGTGTACAGAATTCAGGAAAAATATCTGGCAACGATTTTCTTTAGAAATTAGTGATCTGGCAACCCTCGTGTACAGAATTCAGAAAAAATATCTGACAACGATTTGTTTTAGAAATTAGTGAGCTGGCAACCTTCGTGTACAGAATTCAGAAAAAATATCTGGCGACGATTTTTTTTTAGAAATTAGTGATTTGGCAACCTTCGTCTACAGAATTCAGTAAAAATATCTGGCGACGATTTTATTTAGAAATTAGTGATCTGGCAACCTTTGTGTACAGCATTCAAGAAAAATCTGGCAACGTTTTTTTTCTTTTTTTGTTTTTTTTTTTAGAAATAGTGATCTGGCAACTTTCGTGTAAAGAAATCAGTAACATATCTGGCGACGATTTTTTTTAGAAATTACTGATCTGGCAGCTTTGTGTACAGAATTCAATAAAAATCTGGCAAAGTTTTTTTTTTTTTTTTTAGAAATTAATGAACTGGCAACCTTCATATACTGTACACGAAGTTTCCCAGACACTAATTTCTAAAAGAATTGTTGCCAGATATTTTTTCTCAATTCTGTAATTAATCGTAGTGTTCGGATACTTTTATGAGCGACTGTACTAGAAATATGAAAATAGAGTCTGCGTGTGTTTCTTGTGGTAGATATCGGAAGCTTTATGAAATTTCCGATCCGGAGGTCGTTCGAAGTCAAAGGTCAAATTCAAATCTCTATGTGCTAGATAGCTTAAAATTGATTCCTGGGAGTATTTTGAGTCGTAGATCTCAGAAATATGGCGAAATTTTGAATGCGATGGGTCCTTCGATGTCAAAGGTCAAATTCGATATACCGATGATAGGGAACTAAAAACTGGTGAATGTTGCTATATACTGAGTACTAAAAGCAATTCCAGATTCGTTAACATTCAATGTCAAAAAGAGGTCGGGGTGACGGCCTATTGCACAGATTGATTTCTAGTACATATTGTTATAGGCATATTGTTATAGGTCCCGCCTCATTTGATTCCAATGAGGGGAAAAACTATCTACGGTTCAACTTCCTTTCATTCCTCGTAATCTTTCAACACAAGATTCCGGAGAGATCGCCACCTTTTCCGACTTCCGGTCTGTCGCTGCCATTGTCTACCACAGATATCAGTTATCGCCCTGCGATCTTTCCCTACAAAGAATTGGTGCCAAGCCTAAAAAATAAGGAAACTTTTACATGTATTTTAGTCTGTCTGAGTGTTGAGAGACATATTCACAAAAACGAGCCTCTGCATTAATGATGCTCACAACAACAGGTAAGATTACTTATTTTGCATTAGGTTAAAAACAAGATCGTTTTAAATATTACATAACGTATATTAAAATGTGATGAAGCTTACGTTTGATATGTCTTACCTTTCAGCATCATGTTCTGATGTATCTCCGCAAAACCCCCGCCATGCCCACGGGCAGTAGGGGACACCGATGGGCTTGGAAAGGCTGCCGTCCGTCGAATGGGACGTAAAGCAGTGGCCCCGTGTGCGGTAGAGTCATACCCTGTGCACGTTAAAGAACACGCTGGAAAGCCTTGACGGGAGGCTGCCATCTGTCTCCCAACAACTGTTTCAGTGGGTCCCCTATCCCAACCTTTTCTGAGTCTTCGGGGTCCTTGTGACATGGCCATTTAGGCCATTGTGTGCCAAAAAGTGCCGCTCAGAGGTAAAATAGCCCAACCCAACCCATGTTTTGATGCCTGAGTGCTCAATGGTCAGCTCTAGCATCCCAAGCATCGTAACATACTTTTTAAAGAAAATACTATGTTACGAGAATCCATATAAGAATAATGTAGATTCTCTTTGAAGATGATTTATGCTTTCCGTGAAAATATCTGATTGTAATAGTATTTGATCTAAAATCC
The DNA here is from genome assembly GCA_038380435.1 of Ryuthela nishihirai. Lineage (NCBI taxonomy): Eukaryota > Metazoa > Arthropoda > Arachnida > Araneae > Heptathelidae > Ryuthela > Ryuthela nishihirai. The sequence continues at coordinate 2,850,921 of JAWZYU010000031.1, read as the reverse complement.
AATCTAAAAAATAAAGGGGGGGAGGGCTCTACATTTTTTTCTTTATTTGACCCTAAACATTTTCTGCTCAATCGTGCCCGAAAAAAGTGTAGGGAGGGGGAGAGGGAGGGCGTCAGGAAAATGTTTCTCTTGTAGTATAACATTTTATTTCCTATTTTAAAGGTCTTTACCTAATATTTTGAAAAATTCATGAAAAATACATAAGTTTAATGATTTTTCAACTCTGTTTTCTTAACTAGAATGGGGCGGGGGTGGCTCAGTCGGTAGCGCGCCAGGCTCGTAATCTGTAGTTCCCAGGTTCGAGTCCCAGCTTGGTAAGCGTTGAGATTTATCTCCGTAAAATTCCCCGCCATGCCCACGGTCAGTAGGGGACACCGATGGGCTTGGAAAGGCCGCCGTCCGTCGGATGGGACGTTAAGCCGTGGCCCCGTGTGCGGGAGAGCCATACCCAGTGCACGTTAAAGCACACGCTGGATGGCCTTGAGGGAGGCTACCATCTGTCTCCCAACAGCTGTTCCAGTGGATCCCCTCCCCCAACCTTCTCTAAGCCTTCGGGGTCCATGTGACCTGGCCATTTAGCCCATGGTGTGCAAAAAAGTGCCGCTCAGAGGTAAAACAACCCAACCCAACAACCCAGTGGGTCCCCTTCCCCAACCTTCTCTGAGCCTTCGGGGTCCATGTGACCTGGCCATTTAGCCCATGGTGTGCAAAAAAGTGCCGCTCAGAGGTAAAACAACCCAACGTTAAAGAACACACTGGATGGCCTTGATGGGAGGCTACCATCTGTCTCCCAACAGCTGTTCCAGTGGGTCCCCTCCCCCAACCTTCTCTGAGCCTTCGGGGTCCATGTGACCTGGCCATTTAGCCCATGGTGTGCAAAAAAGTGCCGCTCAGAAATAAAACAACCCAACCCAACTTAACTAGAATTATTAAACGGAGGAAGGGTTGCCGCCCCCCCCCCCCTTGCCCCTCTCCCCCCTAGTTACAGTTTGGTCTGATTTATAATATTGTCGTCATAAATGATACTGATTCAGAGACAAATAAAGTAATAAATACCTCGTCAAACAGCTGCTTGCCTCAGAGGTCTGTCAGTTTATATGCCATAAGAAGAAAGTCTGTGAGGATGGCAGGTCCTCAGCAGAAAAACTACACGAACATCCATGCCTTACGCGGGGCTTGAGCCCAGGTCCCTTAGGTCAATAGCCAAGCGCGCTAACCACTCGGCCACGGGACATTCAGAGACAGACCCGGATCCAAAAGAAGGCCTGTGTGGATCATCTGATTTCTTCTAATTATCTCTTTTCCCTTGGCGAGACAAGATAACTGAAAAAAAAACTTGAAGGGATAAAGATTTGATCTCGCCGGAGAAATGTAAATGGGAGAGACTGGATTTCTATGTAGTATAATATTTTATTTGTTTATTTATTCGTTTTAGAGATCTTTAGAAAACTATTTAAAAATGCGAGAAAGAACACTGAAACGTACTGTCAAAGCCATTATAGCTCTCAGGTACATTTGGTCACGGCCATACGGCGGCCTTCCCAAAGCCAATGATGTCCTCTTTCACACCAAGACCACGGCCATACGGCGGCCTTCCCAAAGCCAATGATGTCCTCTTTCTCACCAAGGCCACGGCCATACGGCGGCCTTCCCAAAAGCCAATGATGTCCTCTTTCACACCAAGGCCACGGCCATACGGCGGCCTTCCGAAACCAATGATGTCCTCTTTCTCACCAAGGCCACGGCCATACGGCGGCCTTCCCAAAGCCAATGATGTCCTCTTTCTCACCAAGGCCACGGCCATACGGCGGCCTTCCCAAAGCCAATGATGTCTTCTTTCTCACCAAGGCCACGCCCATACGGCGGCCTTCCCAAAGCCAATGATGTCCTCTTTCTCACCAAGACCACGGCCATACGGCGGCCTTCCCAAAGCCAATGATGCCCTCTTTCTCACCAAGGCCACGGCCATACGGCGGCCTTCCCAAAGCCAATGATGTCCTCTTTCTCACCAAGGCCACGGCCATACGGCGGCCTTCCCAAAGCCAATGATGTCCTCTTTCTCACCAAGGCCACGGCCATACGGCGGCCTTCCCAAAGCCAATGATGTCCTCTTTCTCACCAAGGCCACGGCCATACGGCGGCCTTCCCAAAGCCAATGATGTCCTCTTTCTCACCAAGGCCACGGCCATACGGCGGCCTTCCCAAAGCCAATGATGTCCTCTTTCTCACCAAGGCCACGGCCATACGGCGGCCTTCCCAAAGCCAATGATGTCCTCTTTCTCACCAAGGCCACGGCCATACGGCGGCCTTCCCAAAGCCAATGATGTCCTCTTTCTCACCAAGGCCACGGCCATACGGCGGCCTTCCCAAAGCCAATGATGTCCTCTTTCTCACCAAGGCCACGGCCATACGGCGGCCTTCCCAAAGCCAATGATGTCCTCTTTCTCACCAAGGCCACGGCCATACGGCGGCCTTCCCAAAGCCAATGATGTCCTCTTTCTCACCAAGGCCACGGCCATACGGCGGCCTTCCCAAAGCCAATGATGTCCTCTTTCTCACCAAGGCCACGGCCATACGGCGGCCTTCCCAAAGCCAATGATGTCCTCTTTCTCACCAAGGCCACGGCCATACGGCGGCCTTCCCAAAGCCAATGATGTCCTCTTTCTCACCAAGGCCACGGCCATACGGCGGCCTTCCCAAAGCCAATGATGTCCTCTTTCTCACCAAGGCCACGGCCATACGGCGGCCTTCCCAAAGCCAATGATGTCCTCTTTCTCACCAAGGCCACGGCCATACGGCGGCCTTCCCAAAGCCAATGATGTCCTCTTTCTCACCAAGGCCACGGCCATACGGCGGCCTTCCCAAAGCCAATGATGTCCTCTTTCTCACCAAGGCCACGGCCATACGGCGGCCTTCCCAAAGCCAATGATGTCCTCTTTCTCACCAAGGCCACGGCCATACGGCGGCCTTCCCAAAGCCAATGATGTCCTCTTTCTCACCAAGGCCACGGTCATACGGCGGCCTTCCCAAAGCCAATGATGTCCTCTTTCTCACCAAGGCCACGGCCATACGGCGGCCTTCCCAAAGCCAATGATGTCCTCTTTCTCACCAAGGCCACGGCCATACGGCGGCCTTCCCAAAGCCAATGATGTCCTCTTTCTCACCAAGGCCACGGTCATACGGCGGCGTTTCCAAAGCCAATGATGTCCTCTTTCTTACCAAGGTCACGGCCATACGGCGGCCTTCCCAAAGCCAATGATGTCCTCTTTCTCACCAAGGCCACGGCCATACGGCGGCCTTCCGAGACCAATGATGTCCTCTTTCTCACCAAGGCCACGGCCATACGGCGGCCTTCCCAAAGCCAATGATGTCCTCTTTCTCACCAAGGCCACGGCTATACGGCGGCTTTCCCAAAGCCAATGATGTCCTCTTTCTCACCAAGGCCACGGTCATACGGCGGCCTTCCCAAAGCCAATGATGTCCTCTTTCTCACCAGGCCACGGCCATACGGCGGCCTTCCCAAAGCCAATGATGTCCTCTTTCTCACCAAGGCCACGGCCATACGGCGGCCTTCCCAAAGCCAATGATGTCCTCTTTCTCACCAAGGCCACGGCTATACGGCGGCCTTCCCAAAGCCAATGATGTCCTCTTTCTTACCAAGGCCACGGCCATACGGCGGCCTTCCCAAAGCCAATGATGTCCTCTTTCACACCAAGGCCACGGCCATACGGCGGCCTTCCGAAACCAATGATGTCCTCTTTCTCACCAAGGCCACGGCCATACGGCGGCCTTCCCAAAGCCAATGATGTCCTCTTTCTCACCAAGGCCACGGCCATACGGCGGCCTTCCGAAACCAATGATGTTCTCTTTCTCACCAAGGCCACGGCCATACGGCGGCCTTCCCAAAGCCAATGATGTCCTCTTTCTCACCAGGCCACGGCCATACGGCGGCCTTCCCAAAGCCAATGATGTCTTCTTTCTCACCAAGGCCACGGCCATACGGCGGCCTTCCCAAAGCCAATGATGTCCTCTTTCTCACCAAGGCCACGGCCATACGGCGGCCTTCCCAAAGCCAATGATGTCCTCTTTCTCACCAAGGCCACGGAAATACGGCGGCCTTCCCAAAGCCAATGATGTCCTCTTTCTCACCAAGGCCACGGCCATACGGCGGCCTTCCCAAAGCCAATGATGTCCTCTTTCACACCAAGGCCACGGTGGGATTTAGTGCAGACGTACAGATCTTAATGATGGCACAGTTGGGGATCGAACGTGGAAACTAGAGATTACGCCTCTGGAACCTGCTGATTGAGGCTCTCCCCCCCCTCCACCCCTCTATAAGAAGAAATAAGCTTTCAAAATGTCGAGTAACTCTTCTGTTAAGGCCACGGCTATACGGCGGCCTTCCGAAATTATTTGTCTTTCAGAGTGGATCGCTCTCTCCAAAAGAGGCGGCCTTTTCATCAGTTATCTTGTCTCGCCAAGGGAAAAATGATAATTAGGAGAAGAAATCAGATGACAGCAGACAGATGGATGCATCCTGTCAACACCATCCAGACGTTTTTCTATGTCCACAAAGAATAACTTTTGAAGCCTATAGGCGGGGGTGACTCAGTCGGTAGCGCGCCTGGCTCGTAATCTGTAGTTCCCAGGTTCGAGTCCCAGCTGGGGCAGCGTTGAGATTTATCTCCGCAAAATTCCCCGCCCTGCCCACGGTCAGTAGGGGACACCGATGGGCTTGGAAAGGCCGCCGTCCGTCCGTCGGATGGGACGTTAAGCCGTGGCCCGTGTGCGGGAGAGCCATACCCTGTGCACGTTAAAGAACACGCTGGATGGCCTTGACGGGAGGCTACCATCTGTCTCCCAACAGCTGTTCCAGTGGGTCCCCTCCCCCAACCTTCTCTGAGCCTTCGGGGTCCATGTGACCTGGCCATTTAGCCCATGGTGTGCAAAAAAGTGCCTCTCAGAAGTAAAACAACCCAATCCAAGTCTATATATATACTCCCTTTATCCAGAGGGCTTGGTAGGTGTTAGGGCTGAAGCTTCCAACGTAGCTTAAGTTAGGATTCTAACCAGGGAACATCAGATTGCAACTCTGGACTCCAGTTTAGTACTGAGCCAACTCCTGACACTGAAATGAACAATGTTCGTTCCCAACATTTTTCGCATAACACCTTTTTTTTTTCTGAACATGGAAATTAAACGTTTCATGCAGAGCTAAATCTTATGGAGGTGAGCTAAATCTTATGGGGGGGGGGGGGCTAATATATCTAATATATCTAATAAAGCTTGTTCACAGTTACTTATTTATTTTAAAAGTTCGGGAATCGCTGCTTAGTAATGAATTTCCATTTCTTACAGCTATTTTATTGTGGCTAAATCTGTTAGCAGTCTTCGAGAGCTGTGAAGCAGAATGCGAGACGGAAATCGTATCCTGCCCTTGCGGAAGGAGCAGCACAAACGTCGAAATTAGTTTGTACGAATTTATTTACCTAAATCATAATTTTATCTTCATTACTACCATCTTTCTCCCTATTTATCTAATGTATATGTTATCGTTAAAGTATGAAATCCGTTATTTCATAGAATACCTAGTTTTTCATGAAATAACTGATCAAGTCAGTTAAAGCGTAAAACTCACTCGTATTCTATGGTTTAACTAGTTATTTCATAGAATAACGATCTACACCCCGTTAAAGTGTAAAATAACCGAGTAAATAAATTTTAAATTCAAAAGGTTGTAAAGTGAGAACCACTGGTCAGAAATAGCACACCATTTTTAACCCACTATAAAGTGTTATATAACAATAATGATATCAACTTTTATGTTTCGTTTAAGAATATGGAAAGTATTGCTTTCATTTACACGCAATATTTTTGTAATTAACGATAATTTGCTGAACTTAATATATAGAGATTACTGTAGCCGAATATTTTTTGCGTCAGACTCTCAGAACATCAACGAGAAGTGATCAAAAACATCAAAAACTGCATTCTATCCTGAAATGTAACCAAAAGTCACCAAAAACAAAAAAAAAGAATATTTCTAGTGTCCGAGAGTAGAGTTGAAACCAGGGTCATCCCTCTGTCAACATGAATCAGTCGACCGAATTATAAAAAACGCCCCCAAAATGAGCAGGCCAAGTGAGAACGAATCATTTTAGAGCTTCATTCTCAAGAATGAATCACTTTACTGATTCGTTCTCACTTGGCCTCCGCTCATCCGGGGCGTTTTTTATAATGCGGACGAGTGAATCACGTGACACGAAGATTCATATTCAAGAGATTCACTGCTTTACGGATTCGTTCTTAATTAGCCTTCGCACATTAGGGCAATTCCAAATGCCATTTTAGTAATCCCTGTTGTAACAAATGATTTCATTGTGTCTTTATATAAATAACATTTTGTATGCTGTATAATTCAGTCAGATTGTTTAGTTTACACTTTAACTGTCTATCATTAGTTATTTCATAGAATAACTAGTTAAAGTGTGGAATTATTAATTTATTACACGCTTTAACTGACTTGATTCTATGAAATAACTGAATTATACCCTTTAACGGTAACATGTGGCAAAGATCTGAAAATTTGCACTTTAAGAGAAAATCTGGGCAATGTTGCCAACTTAGCTTTTCCAAGCTAGATCTACATAGCTTAGAAAATTTTTCAATTTAATTATGACTTGAAATTTTGTATATTTTAGAATAAAAAAATTGGCTTTTTTCGTTTTATTTTTATATTTTTATATCACTTTTTCAATGAATTAAATTTTGTTTAAATTAAATTTTTAAGCCCATTCTAATAGTTACTACCCACCTTATGTCTCTAATTACATGCGGGTTGTTTGTGGGTTGTTTTACCTCTGAGCGGCACTTTTTTGCACACCATGGGCTAAATGGCCAGGTCACAAGGACCCCGAAAGCTCAGAGAAGGTTGGGGGAGGGGACCCACTGGAACAGCTGTTGGGAGACAGATGGTAGCCTCCCGTCAAGGCCGTCCAGCGTGTTCTTTAACGTGCAAAGGGTATGGCTCTCCCGCACACGGGGCCACGGCTTAACGTCCCATCCGACGGACGGACGGCGGCCTTTCCAAGCCCATCGGTGTCCCCTACTGACCGTGGGCAGGGCGGGGAATCTTGCAGAGATAAATCTCAACGCTGACCCAGCTGGGACTCGAACCTGGGAACTACAGATACGAGCCTGGCGCGCTACCGACTGAGCCACCCCCGCCCCTCTCTAATTACATGCAATGTTTGATTCTGATGAAATACCGAAGGTCCCCGTTACCCGAGTACCCCTTTCCCCGCGTATACGGGGACACATTATTGAGGAACTCTACGTAAAAATTTCTCGCACTTCCGAGGATCACATGACGACGACAACGTCATTTCCGAAGTAAAGATTTTAAAAAAGACCTTCCGAAGAAAAGACTTTAAAGAAAAGGTTTAACAAACGCCTTCACCAATGAAGCTGTGCATTATTTAAAGGACCAAGATCCTCTCCATCATTGTTCTGCCAAGATGTGATGCCAAGCTACAAGATGTTTTGTCATGCTGCAAAGCAATTCTACAAGTAACTAGAAAGAGGCACATCGTTTCTGGCGCAAAGGATGAGAATCTCGTTTTCAAAGTAAAATAAATTTTTCCTTTACCTACTGTTTCATTCCTTAAAAATTTTAATTTGAGCAAGCGGATGATGGAGAAAATGCAAATTGTATTTCATTAGTAATTATGCAGCACAAAAGTATTCGTCTTTTAATTCTAAATTCTAAAACTTGCATTTTCCGCACCTCTCTCAGAAAAACTGGGTACATTATTGATGTCAGTGGAATATTTCTTAAAAATTACCACTAATTTTTCAAATTCATATTTTATATATTAATGATTTGTAAAAGTTGATAATAGATCTGCCGTTTCATCATTTAAATTAACTGTAAATATATATTAAAACTACTAGCTTTTTGGAAAATGCGAATTATATTTCATTAGAGCCAATCAAATTAAGAAGGAGTTTTCTAATTATCATTTTTACGTTTCCAATGGAAACTTCATGACGTTCGCATTGCACCACCAAAATTTCTATTTCTATCATTTATACATAGTTGCAATATTCGTTTGAAATTTGGGGCTGGGGTGGCTCAGTCGGTAGCGCGCCAGGCTCGTAATCTGTAGTTCCCAGGTTCGAGTCCCATCTGGGTCAGCGTTGAGATTTATCTCCGCAAAATTCCCCGCCCTGCCCACGGTCAGTAGGGGACACCGACGGGCTTGGAAAGGCCGTCATCCGTCGGATGGAACATTAAGCCGTGGCCCCGTGTGCGGAAGAGCCATACCCTGTGCACGTTAAAGAACACGCTGGATGGCCTTGACGGGAGGCTACCATTTGTCTCTTAATAGCTGTTGCAGTGGGTCCCCTCCCACAACCTTCTCTGAGCCTTCGGGGTCCTTGTGACCTGGCCGTTTAGCACATGGCGTGCAAAAAAGTGCCGCTCAGAGGTAAAACAACCCAACGTTTGGAATTTTCGAACTTTTCACCGTTAGAGGGCTCAATTATAGTGATAAAAAATACCGAAAGTGTGAATCATAATATTTTTATCAATTCCTATCTAACATTAAAAAGATTTTTTTCAATTATCCCTAAATACAAATAATTAACTGCTAAACTAAAAAATTATCTTTTAACAGCCACCCCTGGATCTAAGAGGTCAATTCATTGTTGTCAATAGAAACATCAAGGCGTTCATATTCCACTCCCGAAATTTAAAATTTCTAGCTTAAATACGTCGTTTTAAACATTTGTTTGAAATTTTGGAATTTGACATTTTTTTACTGTTAGAGATTGCAATTATAGTTTTCGGAAGATTTGAAAAATGTGAACAATAATATTTTATCAATTCCTGTTAACCCAAAAAGAATTTTTGATTTATATCTAAAAACAAACATTTGTCTGCTAAAACTAAAAAAGTGTGTTTTTCACCCCCTCTCGGTCTAAGAGGTCCATTCATTGTTGACAATGAACACTTCGTGACATTCACATTCCATCACCAAAACTTCAAATTTGTAATAAATATATATCGTTGAAATTTCAGAATTTTCAAATTTTTCCACCGCTACAGGGCATAATTATAGCTTTAGAGAGATTCGGAAAGTGCATATCGTAATATTTCATCATTATCATCACCATCCTCAAGCAGCCATGGGCTACGGAGGTCCAACCAGACCGTGCAATTTAATTTTCCAAGCATATCTGTCCTGAGCTACATCTGCTGCATCCGGCCACTGCACACCAATTCTAACAAGGTCCTGTTTGACATTGTCTGCCCACCGCATCCTAGGCCTCCCCCTCTTTCTGAGGCCTCTAGGCACACTGTTCATAACCCTATTCGCCAATCTATAATTATCCATACGGCAACATGGCCAAACCAACGGAGTCTCTCTCTGCACAACATGCTGCTTAAAGGAGGTTGCAGACTCCTTTGCCCTAACCCCATCATTTTAATTTATTTCTGTAAACAAAAGCTTTCGATGTCTACAGATGGGCGAAACTAATATCTCGTTTTCTTCGAAAACGAGGTAAAAATGCAAGGCTAGAGTACAAAGAACTATGGACTCATTCTTTGAAAAGCACAAACTTATCACGGAAGTATCTGAACCTTCAGAAGGTAGGGGTCGTATTTCTTTTTTAAGGTTCTTCTATCTTTCACCTGACATTCCGAGGAGGGGATCAGAAGATGGCAGTAGATGATCCCCTTCCCCACTAATGGTCCTGCTTCTCCAGTCATCACCTAATTCTCTTCCAACATCAATATACATCCCCCAATCAAACCCAAACCTCTATTTTTGAGTTGGGTTGGGTTGTTTTACCTCTGAGCGGCACTTTTTTGCACACCATGGGCTAAATGGCCTGGTCACATGGACCCCGAAGGCTCAGAGAAGGTTGGGGGAGGGGACCCACTGGAACAGCTGTTGGGAGACAGATGGTAGCCTCCCGTCAAGACCATCCAGCGTGTTCTTTAACGTGCACAGGGTATGGCTCTCCCGCACACGGGGCCACGGCTTAACGTCCCATCCGACGGACGGCGGCCTTTCCAAGCCCGTCGGTGTCCCCTACTGACCGTGGGCAGGGCGGGGAATTTTGCAGAGATAAATCTCAACGCTAGCCCAGCTGGGACTCTAACCTGGGAACTACAGATTACGAGCCTAGGGCACTACCGACTGAGCCACCCCCGCCCCCTCTATTTTTGAAAGGAATAAAAAATCACTGCTCTGCTACAACAATTAATTAAAACAAACTGTTCATGTCTAATTAATCTTTCTTTGTACAACAAATACTATACAATTCATGCGCATACAAACACACAGAGAAATTTATCGTAAAATTAGCGTGTTATTTTTAAGACATATACACCTAAGAGCCAAAATATTATGACCAGCACGTCTTTATGCAAATGGAAGTAACTGCAGGTAAATGCTGGCGCGTGTGAAGGTCATGAAACGGTATAAATAACACCTGATACTGAGCTCTGTTAATCAGTGTTATTCTTGTTCTTCAGATTGGAAAGGCAGGGGACCTAAGTGAGTTTGACAAAGGTCAAATTGTAATGGCCAGACACAACTGGGTGGTAGCATTTCCGAAACGGCAAGGCTTGTGCAATGCTCACGGTCAGCCGTGGTTAGCACCTTCAAAAAGTGGTCCCAGGGAGGAAAATCCACGAACCGCCAGCAAGGTGTAGGCCGACTACGACTCATCAATGCTAGAGGTGAGCGAAGGCTATCCCGTATGGTACGAGCCAACAGAAGGGATACTGTGGCGCAACTCGCCCGTAATTTGAATGCTGGTGATGGGGAGTAATGTGTCACAACACAAAGTACATCGAACCCTGCTGAAAATGGAACTGCGTAGCTACAGGCCGCTCCGAGTGCACATGCTACCCTCGGTTCACTGTCGAAAGCTTCTACAATGGGCACGCGAGAATCAAAACTGAACCTTGAGTGATTGGAAGAAGGTCGTCTGGTCCTATGAATCTCGTTTCCTGTTTCATCATGTGGACGGCCGGTACGTGTGCGTCGTTTACCTGGGGAAGTGTTGGCACCATGATGCACCGTGAGACGAAAACAAGATGGTGGAGGAAGTGTAATGCTTTGGGCAATGTTCTGCTGGGAAACCCTGTGCTCAGTAATTCATGTGAAGGAAAGTATGACGTCTACCACCTACCGAAACATCATTGCAGACCATTCCTTTCATGTTCCTCTAGTAGTGCCTTCTTTCAATAAGATAATGCGCCATGCCACATTGCCCGGATTGTTCGAGAATGGTTCGCGGAACATGAGGAAGACTTCCAGGTATTGCTCTGGCCTCCAAATTCCCCAGACATTAACGTCTGGGGAATTTGGAGCCTGGCGCGCTACCTACTGAGCACATCGTCCCTAACTTGCTGGATCATCAATGTCAATATATTCAGGGATGGCGAGGAATTCGAAAAATTTCATCATCATCATCACCATCCTCAAGCAGACATGGGCTAAACAATCACTCGATCATCTGTGGTTTGCGTTGGAACAGCATATCCGATCTGCGGAGGCTCAAGAACATAGCTTACAAGAATTAAGGGATCTGCTGGTAACGTACAGTCGCTCAAAAAAGTATCCGAACACTATGGTTGATTACAGAATTCACAAATATTATCTGGCAACGATTTTTTAGAAATTAGTGATCTGGCAACCTTCGTGTCACGTGAAACGAAGGTTGCCAGATCACTAATTTCTAAAAAATCGTTGCCAGATAATTTTTGTGAACTCTGTAATCAACCATAGTGTTCGGATACTTTTTTGAGCGACTGTACCAGACACCACAAGACACCTTTAGAAATCTTATAGCATCAATGCCTCGCCGAGTAAGAGCTGTTTTGGCGGCACGTGGAGGACCAACATCGTATTAGGCAGGTGATCATAATGTTTTGGTTCTTCAGTGTAGAACGATAACTTATAATATGCTATAGGCCAGAGTAATTTCTCAAACGAATGTGTAATCAGATGATCTTATCCTTATTAACCCTTATTTACATATATTTTATATTCCCTGCCTAAAGGGGATTCGCTTTAAGTGGAATTTTTCTGACCCCTATTAACCACTGATAACGGGAGATTCCTGTACTGCATCTGATCCCATGAGCTGTTAACACTTCTAAAAACGGCAGGGCTTGGGTTGGGTTGTTTTATCTCTGAGCAGCACTTTTTTGCACACCATGGGCTAAATGGCCAGGTCACATGGACCCGTAAGACTCAGAGAAGGTTGGGGGAGGGACCCACTGGAACAGCTGTTGGGAGACAGATGGTAGTCTCCCGTCAAGGCCATCCAACGTGTTCTTTAACGTTGGGTTGTTTTACCTCTGAGCGGCACTTTTCTGCACACCATGGGCTAAATGGTCAGGTCATATGGACCCGTAAGTCTCAGAGAAGGTTGGGGGAGGGGACCCACTGGAACAGCTGTTGGGAAACAGATGGTAGCCTCCCGTCAAGGCCATCCAGCGTGTTCTTTAACGTTGGGTTGTTTTACCTCTGAGCGGCACTTTTTTGCACGCCATGTGCTAAATGGTCAGGTTATATGGACCCGTAAGGCTCAGAGAAGGTTGGGGGAGGGGACCCACTGGAACAGCCGTTGGGAGACAGATGGTAGCCTCCCATCGAGGCCATCCAGCGTGTTCTTTAACGTGCACAGGGTATGGCTCTCCCGCAGACGGGGCCACGGCTTAACGTCACATCCGAAGGACGGCGGCCTTTCGAAGCCCATCGGTGTCCCCTACTGCCCGTAGACAGGGCGGAGAGTTTTGCGGAGATAAGTCTCAACGCTGGTCAAGATCAGATACGAACCTGGGAACTGCAGATTACGAGTCTGGCGCTACCTAAAAAATGGGCCGGGTTGGCTGAGCCACCCCCGCCCCTTTTTTGGTCGAACCGTTCAATAATAAATGGCCTTTCCAAGCACATTGTCCTTTCCAAGCTGAATGAAATAAAATACGCCCTTTCCAAGCACATCGGTATCCCCAACTGACTGTGGGCAGGGCGGGGATTCTTCTGTCTGACTATTTCTTTAAATAAGTGTATTTGACTATTAAAGGCTTCTAAATATTAAGACTAATTTTTTGCAGTTTTTTTCCTTATTCCTTTTCTGCTCTTAGATCATTTTTGCAATAGGGAGGAAAAGGAATCGTATTCAAAATAATTTAATTGAAACTCTGTCGGCTTTTTTATGCAAATTCCGCTTCCACCCTTCTGAAAACAACTGAAGCAATATTTTATGAAGAAAGTTGTAAAAATAATTCACTCCAAAATGTCGAATTATGCATTACGAAATCCGAAATATATGTCAGATATTTATTACGTACGTTTTCCAAAAAAGTAAAAATTTCTTATGATGGTGCAAATTAAATTAAACAAAAGAGTCCTCGAGACATTTCTTGAGAGGGAGGGGAGCGAGATTTTCCGGTACACCACTACAAATTGGGGCGGGGGTGGCTCAGTCGGTAGCACGCCAGGCTCGTAATCTGCAGTTCCCAGGTTCGAGTCCCAGCTGGGTCAGCGTTCAGATTTATCTCCGCAAAACTCCCTGCCCACGGTCAGTAGGGGACACCGATGGGCTTGGAAAGGCCGCCGTCCGTTGGATGGGACGTTAAGCCGTGGCTCCGTGTGCGGGAGAGCCATACCCAGTGCCCTTTAAAGAACTCGTTGGATGGCCTTGATGGGAGGCTACCATCTAACTCCCAACAGCTGTTCCAGTGGATCCCCCTCCCCCAACTTTCTCTGAGCCTACGGGGTCCTTGTGACGTGGCCATTTAGCCCACGGTGTGCAAAAAAGTGCCGCTCAGAGGTAAAACAACCAAAACAACTATTTGAGAAGCAAGAAAATTACTTCAGTTTTGTAATTTTTATCAGTACCATACTTTGAGAAAAGACCAGGATTTTTGCCACCTGTGCCAAGTCATAAGTTAAATATGGAATTTAAAAAAAACAACTAATCAACCAAAATATATCATGTTATACACCCAATTAAACCAGCGGAGAATGTATTGTACACTTCGAAATCTAGATAATTTATGTTTTGTGGGCTATACGTTTATGCGATTTTTTATGATGCCTATCTTGCTTTTTAAAATTGTGCTTGACGCATGTTCTTTAACATCGCAACATCATGGCATCAATATCATGAGATCATGTCATGATGTTGTTTAGCATTTCACAACAGTGCCATCAAGTTTCTTCATCGAGAAGTTACCCTTCATTTTCTATTATTGTGAACTGGGTCTCTAATAACACTAAATTCGACTAATTCTTAATTGATTTTGTGCCACACTTTTATATACAAGAAGATTGATCTACACTGTATACAATTTTATGCCAGTGTTTAAAAGTGCTTTTTAATCATTTATTCTTCTGCATTTAGTTTGTTGTTAAATTGAAACTTTATATCCACTTCCCTCAATCATGCGCAATTTTGCTGAAACCGAAAAATAATTTTGAAAATTAAATACTAATATGTTTTTAGTCTGAAACATGTACAGATGCTGGTAGGGAATATTGGAACAGATTTTTCCTTTTTTTCCACCATTAGCTTGACTGACTTTTTTTTATGTAGTGTTCTGCCAGTGACTTGGCATGTGGGTTGTTGTTGTTGTTTTACCTCTGAGCGGCACTTTTTTGCACACCATGGGCTAAATGGCCAGGTCACATGGACCCCGAAGGCTCAGAGAAGGTTGGGGGAGGGGACCCACTGGAACAGCTGTTGGGAGACAGATGGTAATCTCCCGTCAAGGCCATCCAGCGTGTTCTTTAACGTGAACAGGGTATGGCTCTCCCGCACACCGGGCCACGGCTTAACGCCCCATCCGACGGACGGCGGTCTTTCCAAGCCCATCGGTGTCCCCTACTGACCGTGGGCAGGGCGGGGAATTTTGCGGAGATAAATCTCAACACTGACCCAGCTGGGACTCGAACCTGGGAACTACAGATTACGAGCCTGGCGCGCTACCTACTGAACCACCCCCGCCCCCTTTGGCAGGTGAATTCACTATATGATGTGAAGATCTTGTGTTTGGCATACATTCAAAATTATCCTGTGAATGGGGGGGGCGGGTTCCCTGAGAGAAAAATTCTAACTTAAAAAAATGTGTTTTGCATATTTTTTTTTTTCATTAAAAAAATTCCCTAACAGGTACATTGAAAAAATGTCAATCTTGAACATTTTTTATACTTAAGCATGCATCTATTTTCCTAGTGAATGAAGTTCACTAGAAAACTAGTGTTAAATTGTTCTGATTCACAGAGTAAAATCATGGCTAAAGTTTGCCACACTGCCTTTGATTTCAGATGCACAGACAACTTTATATTACAATATTTAGCAAACACTAAGGTAAGTTTTAATTTGTAGCACAGCCGTGAGGATTGGAGAATTTGTAGAACAGGTTTTAATTGCAACACTGCTGTGAGAATTCTGTTCTAAAATGGTGGTCCAATCAAAGGTCTCAACATTTGTAGGAAATTATATGTAATATTATATATCAAATTAAATGGAATTTACTCACGAATTTTATGAAAATTACCTAACCAAAGTTTAAAGTTATAAGTCCTAGTGCAGATCTGATAGAATTCATCGCCATCCCTGAAGATATTGACATTGATGATCCAGCAAGTTAGGGGCGGTGTGGCTCAGTCGGTAGCGCGCCAGGCTCGTAATTTGCAATTCCCAAGTTCGAATCCCAGCTGGATTAGCGTTGAGATTTATCTCCGCAAAACTCACGGTCAGCAGGGGACACCGATGGGCTTGGATAAGGCCGCCGTCCGTCGGATGGGATGTTAAGCCGTGGTTCAATGTGCGGCAGAGTCATACCCTGTGCACGTTAAAGAACACACTGCATCATGTGACCTGGCCATTTAGCCCATGGTGTGCAAAAACGTGCTGCTCAGT
The DNA here is from genome assembly GCA_038380435.1 of Ryuthela nishihirai. Taxonomy (NCBI): domain Eukaryota; kingdom Metazoa; phylum Arthropoda; class Arachnida; order Araneae; family Heptathelidae; genus Ryuthela; species Ryuthela nishihirai. Next base: position 2,834,967 of record JAWZYU010000031.1, on the reverse strand, counting down.
TAAAGTACATCAAACTTAAAAATAACTTGTAACAAATCGTCTCCCTAGCGCAAAAAGACAGGTTAAAAGCATGAAATATGTTTTTTTTAATGATACTCTTGTTTTTTATTTCGATTTCATTTTCTCTCTTGTTGCTTTTGTTTTTTAAGTTCACCTCAAAAAGCGTTGCATTTGATGTCTCATTCCTACAACAGGAATTGCGAAAAAGGAGATTACGAAAAGAGGAGACGACTACTTCTACGAAGCGGAGATCTATGCACCAGATTTGAAAACTGTGAAACTTGCAAGAATGGATTCGAGTATTGCCTGACTTGCCCTGTTGGAAGAATGGGTTATTTTTGCGATGAAGGTACGAAACGTTTGTGATCATTGACCATATTTTCAGGGAGACACAAAGTATCCTGTAAACATGAGACTCATCAATAGTCAGCTAAGAAAACATTAATATCCTCCGTGAGTGGGAATTAAACCTGCGTCTGCTGATAATTAAATGGTTGGAGTACCTGACGTATATATACGTCAGGTACTCCAACCATTTAATTATCAGCAGACGCAGGTTTAGAAGCATATATACGTCAGGTACTCCAACCATTTAATTATCAGCAGACGCAGGTTTAGAAGCATATATACGTCAGGTACTCCAACCATTTAATTATCAGCAGACGCAGGTTTAGAAGCATATATACGTCAGGTACTCCAACCATTTAATTATCAGCAGACGCAGGTTTAGAAGCATATATACGTCAGGTACTCCAACCATTTAATTATCAGCAGACGCAGGTTTAGAAGCATATATACGTCAGGTACTCCAACCATTTAATTATCAGCAGACGCAGGTTTAGAAGCATATATACGTCAGGTACTCCAACCATTTAATTATCAGCAGACGCAGGTTTAGAAGCATATATACGTCAGGTACTCCAACCATTTAATTATCAGCAGACGCAGGTTTAGAAGCATATATACGTCAGGTACTCCAACCATTTAATTATCAGCAGACGCAGGTTTAGAAGCATATATACGTCAGGTACTCCAACCATTTAATTATCAGCAGACGCAGGTTTAGAAGCATATATACGTCAGGTACTCTAACTATTTAACTATCAGCAGCTAACTCTTTCTCAGCTAATTAAGTTGGGTTGTTTTACCTCTGAGCGACACTTTTTTGCACACCATGGGCTAAATGGCCAGGTCACAAGGACCCCGAAGGCTCGAGAAAGTTGGAGGAGGGGACCCACTGGAACAGCTGTTGGGAGACAGATGGTAGCCTCCCGTCAAGGCCATCCAGCGTGTTCTTTAACGTGCACAGGGTATGTCTCTCCCGCACACGGGGCCACGGTTTAACGTCACTTCCGACGGAGGTGACCTTATTGAAGTCCATCGGTGTTCCCTACTGACCGTGGGCAGGGCAGGGAGTTCTGCGGAGATAAGTCTCAACGTTGACCAGGCTGGGACTCGAACCTGGGAACTGCAGATTACGAGCCTGGCGCGCTACCGACTGAGTCACTCCCGCCCCCAGCTAATTAAGACTATAAATCTTCTTTTTTTTTCGCTCGTACCGCCATCTACGTTGAAAACAGTCAACTAACTTGTATCAAGGATATGATAAATGAAGTCTTTCACGCTCTCGACGCTACATTAACCTTTCAATAGTAGAATATCGCAGGAGATATGCTGTTCTGTGAATTGTCAGCAAAAAAAAAATATGGTTTTCACCCTGAGTGGGATTCGAACCAATGTCTCCCGAATACATGTCAGGTGCTATAACCAATAAATTATGGGGAATGAGGGTTGCCTGTTAGATGAATCTGTAGTCAATGATAATAAAGTTGGGTTGTTTTACCTCTGAGCGGCACTTTTTGCATACAATGGACTAAATGGCCAGGTCACAAGGACCCCGAAGGATCAGACAAGGTTGAGGGATGGGACTCACTGTGGGGAGACAGATGGTAGCCTTCCGTCAAGCCATCCAGCAAGTTCTTTAACGTGCACAGGGTATGGCTCTCCCTTACATGGCCGCCACTCTTAACGTGCACAGGGTATGGCTCTCCCTTACATGGCCGCCACTCTTAACGTGCACAGGGTATGGCTCTCCCTTACATGGCCGCCACTCTTAACGTGCACAGGGTATGGCTCTCCCTTACATGGCCGCCACTCTTAACGTCCCATCCGACGGACGGCGGTCTTCCAAGCCCATCGGTGTCACCTACTGACGAGGGTAAAGGCTTTTTTGCGGAAATAAATCTCAACGCTGGCCCAGCTGGGACAGGAACCTGGAACTCCAGATTACGAGCCTCGTGTGCTACAGATTCAGCCTCCCTCGTGCCAAAAGTTGAAGTGCAATGCCCTTAAAATATCTAAGATACAATTGTTATTATACATATTTTCACACTTAATTAATATCTACATCCTTACACTTAACAAAAACTTCGGGAACTGCTTCACTGAAAGCCACCATGGAAACAGATGTAATTTTGGCCGTCGGATGGCGCTGATTACCGCTAGTATCGTAATTTCCCATTAATGAAATGTGATAGAGAATTTTTGAAATTTAAAGTGGGTAGAAAAGCACATACGATACGAAAAATACTATCCGAAACACATTAAGCTAAACTTTAATTTCAAGATAAACTTTGATTTCAAGATAAAACTCAAAATTCTCCGCCCTGCCCACTGTCAGTAGGGGACACCGATGGGCTTGGAAAGGCCGCTGTCCGTCGGATGGGACGTTAAGCCGTGGTCCTGTGTGTGAGAGAGCCATACCCTGTGCACGTTAAAGAACACGCTGGATGGCGTTGACGGTAGGCTACCATCTGTCTCCCAACAGCTGTTCCAGTAGGTCCCCCCTGGGGCGGGAGTGGCTCAGTCGGTAGCGCGCCAGGCTCGTAATCTGTAGTTCCCAGGGTCGAGTCCCAGTTGGGTCAGCGTTGAGATTTATCTCCGCAAAATTCCCCGCCCTGCCCACGGTCAGTAGGGGACACCGATGGGCTTGGAAAGGCCGCCGTCCGTCGGATGGGACGTTAAGCCGTTGGCCCCGTGTGTGGGAGAGCAATACCCTGTGCACGTTAAAGAACACGCTGGATGGCCTTGACGGGAGGCTACCATCTGTCTCCCAACAGCTGTTCTAGTGGGTCCCCCCTGGGGCGGGAGTGGCTCAGTCAGTAGCGCGCCAGGCTCGTAATCTGTAGTTCCCAGGTTCGAGTCCCAGCTGGGTCAGCGTTGAGATTTATCTCCGCAAAATTCCCCGCCCTGCCCACGGTCAGTAGGGGATACCGATGGGCTTGGAAAGGCCGCCGTCCGTCGGATGGGACGTTAAGCCGGGTACCCCGTGTGCGGGAGAGCCATACCCTGTGCACGTTAAAGAACACGCTGGATGGCCTTGACGGGAGGCTACCATCTGTCTCCCAACAGCTGTTCCAGTGGGTCCCCTTCCCCAACCTTCTCTGAGCCTTCGGGGTCCATGTCACCTGGCCATTTAGCCCATGGTGTGCAAAAAAGTGCCGCTCAGAGGTAAAACAACCCAACCCAACTCAAGATAAAACAGTTATCTATGCATATGTATGTGCAGTTTACTGGCTACGTTCTAGAAACTCGGATGCCATGTCATCAAGATCACTTACTGAACTGAAAATGATTCCTCTAACAGAATAACACGATCACAAATTCAACTGCCTACTAGTTTAATGGACGCAATGAAACCGGCTTGCAGCGCATGTCATAACATGAATGTAGCAATGCGTGAAAGACGATGCCAACCTGCGTCAGTCATTCAGGTGAACTAACACGCGCATTAAAATTTGCCACACCATGTTCAATTCGAAATTTATGCCGGTTGCATGAGAATTCGGATGCTTGAGTTGAATCCTTTTTGTAGAGCAGTACCTTTTTTAAAAACTTCTTTTTTTTTTCGTGTTTTACAGTTTTTAAGACGCTGTTACATAATTCCCTTAAGAGGGAACGGAGAGAAAAATAATTCGTAGGCTTTACAACTAGGTACAGTCGCTCAAAAAAAGTATCCGAACACCGTGGTTGATTACAGAATTCGGAAAAAATATCTGGCAAAGAATTTTTTTAGAAATTAGTGATCTGGCAACCTTCGTGTCACGTGATTACAGAATTCAGGAAAAATATCTGGAGCGTGTACAGCAACTGTACACGCTCCAGTTACCGTTCACAGCAAACTGGAGCGTGTGCAGTTACTGCACACGCTCCAGTTTGCTGTGAACGGTAACTGCACACGCTCAATATTTCCGTGAGTGAGCCCACACGATCTAGTATCAAAATAATATGACCACCTACAGTCGCTCAAAAAAGTATCCGAACACTATGCTTGATTACAGAATTCAGAAAAAATTATCTGGCAACGATTTTTTCAAAAATTAGTGATAATTAATACCTATTATTAATACCAAAAAAATTGCTAAATTATCTGTAAAATCAAACAAAAAATAGATGTTTTAACGGATCTGCATTTCTGTTTACCTCTGAACGGCACTTTTTGTTGCACGCCGTGAGGTAAATGGCCAAGTCACAAGAACCCCTTGGGCTCAGAAGGTTGAAGGAAGGGGATCCACCGGGCAGCTCGTAAAAGACAGATGGTACTGTCGCTCAAAAAAGTATCCGAACACTACGGTTGATTACAATATTCAGAAAAAAATATCTGGCAACGATTTTTTAGAAATTAGTGATCTGGCAACCTTCGTGTCATGTGACACGAAGGTTACCAGATCCCTAATTTCTAAAAAACGTTGCCAGATAATTTTTGTGAATTCTGTAATCAACCATAGTGTTCGGATACTTTTTTTAATATATATAATGCGTATGAATATATAATGCAATGAATATGGAGCGTGTGCAGTTACCGTTCACAGCAAACTGGAGCGTGTGCAGTAACTGCACACGCTCCAGTTTGCTGTGAACGGTAACTGGAGCGTGTACAGTTGCTGTACACGCTCCAGATGTTTTTCCTGAATTCTGTAATCACGTGACACGAAGGTTGCCAAATCACTGATTTCTAAAAAAATCATTGCCAGATATTTTTTCTGAATTCTGTAATCAACCATAGTGTTCGGATACTTTTTTGAGCGACTGTAGGTGGTCATATTATTTTGATACTAGATCGTGTGATGATGTTTTTTGAGCTACTGTAATCTCTTGTCAAGGCCATCCAGCATGTTCTGCAAGTGCACAGGGCATGGCTCTCCCGCACATTGCTTAATATCTTATCTGACGGACGGTGGCCTTTGCAAGGAACCTATCCTGTCCGCTTTCTGAACAAGGGGTCAGAGTAGGGGTTTAGCGAAGATAAATCACAAAAACCTGCGGACTGAAGATTATGATCCTGATGAGCTACCGACTAAGCCAACCCTACTTCTGACCTGCTGATGACCCCTATTCCTACGTTTTGCAGTGATCCTCATTGTCTTATTGATACAGACCAGAGACTGGTTGGAGTTAAGAAAGGAAATTAGTTTGACCAAGTGATAAGACTGAACAGAACACAGTCAAATTTGGTCTTTTACTTTTTCCTCTTTCTAAAATTATTCACTGCACAGAGTACAAAATATGCTTTTTCTACACCACTTCAGTGGCATATTTGAAACATTCTTGCAAACTTTTGTAATCATCAGATTTAGATTTTTTTTTCTCTTTTCTAGTTACTAAATTTTTTAAACGAGGCGCCTGATTGGCTCCTGGGACTGTTTCGTTTCTTACTTATTTTCCCCCCTTACTGGGGCGGGGGTGGCTCAGTCGGTAGCGCGTCAGGCTCGTAATCTGTAGTTCCCAGGTTCGAGTCCCAGCTGGGTCAGCGTTGAGATTTACCTCCGCAAAATTTCCCCATCTTGCCCACGGTCAGTAGGGGACACCGATGGGCTTGAAAAGACCGCCGTCCGTCGGATGGGACGTTAAGCCGTGGCCCCGTGTGCGGGAGAGCCATACCCTGTGCACGTTAAAGAACACGCTGGATGGCCTTAATGGGAGGCTACCATCTGTCTCCCAACAGCTGTTCCAGTGGGTCCCCTCCCCCAACCTTCTCTGAGCCTTCCTTGTGGCCTGGCCATTTAGCCCACGGTGTGCAAAAAAGTGCTGCTCAGAAGTAAAACAACCCAACCCAAACCCCCTTACTTCTTTTTCCTTTCCCTAAAAAAAAAGGGTTTCACCTTGAGCGGGACTAGAATTCAGTCTTCTAAAAACTTATCAGTTGTTCTAACCATTATACTATCGACGACTGATTCGTTATTCAATTTATTGTGCCTCTTAATTACCTGAATTCATAACGCTATTACGGGAATAACTATCCCATTTTCTTACCTAATTTGACAAATCATTTATTTGTGGTAATGTAGAATAAACCCCCATTTTCTTATCTAATTTGACAAATCATTTATTTGTGGTAATGTAGAATAAACCCCCATTTTCTTATCTAATTTGACAAATCATTTATTTGTGCTAATGTAGAATAAACCCCCATTTTCTTATCTAATTTGACAAATCATTTATTTGTGCTAATGTAGAATAAACCCCCATTTTCTTATCTAATTTGACAAATCATTTATTTGTGCTAATGTAGAATAAACCCCCATTTTCTTATCTAATTTGACAAATCATTTATTTGTGGTAATGTAGAATAAACCCCCATTTTCTTATCTAATTTGACAAATCATTTATTTGTGGTAATGTAGAATAAACCCCGATTTTCTTATCTAATTTGACAAATCATTTATTTGTGGTAATGTAGAATAAACCCCCATTTTCTTATCTAATTTGACAAATCATTTATTTGTGGTAATGTAGAATAAACCCCGATTTTCTTATCTAATTTGACAAATCATTTATTTGTGGTAATGTAGAATAAACCCCGATTTTCTTATCTAATTTGACAAATCATTTATTTGTGGTAATGTAGAATAAACCCCGATTTTCTTATCTAATTTGACAAATCATTTATTTGTGGTAATGTAGAATAAACCCCGATTTTCTTATCTAATTTGACAAATCATTTATTTGTGGTAATGTAGAATAAACCCCCATTTTCTTATCTAATTTGACAAATCATTTATTTGTGGTAATGTAGAATAAACCCCGATTTTCTTATCTAATTTGACAAATCATTTATTTGTGGTAATGTAGAATAAACCCCCATTTTCTTATCTAATTTGACAAATCATTTATTTGTGGTAATGTAGAATAAACCCCCATTTTCTTATCTAATTTGACAAATCATTTATTTGTGCTAATGTAGAATAAACCCCCATTTTCTTATCTAATTTGACAAATCATTTATTTGTGGTAATGTAGAATAAACCCCCATTTTCTTATCTAATTTGACAAATCATTTATTTGTGGTAATGTAGAATAAACCCCCATTTTCTTATCTAATTTTACAAATCATTTATTTGTGGTAATGTAGAATAAACCCCGATTTTCTTATCTAATTTGACAAATCATTTATTTGTGGTAATGTAGAATAAACCCCCATTTTCTTATCTAATTTGACAAATCATTTATTTGTGGTAATGTAGAATAAACCCCGATTTTCTTATCTAATTTGACAAATCATTTATTTGTGGAAATGTAGAATAAACCCCCATTTTCTTATCTAATTTGACAAATCATTTATTTGTGGTAATGTAGAATAAACCCCCATTTTCTTATCTAATTTGACAAATCATTTATTTGTGGTAATGTAGAATAAACCCCCATTTTCTTATCTAATTTGACAAATCATTTATTTCTGGTAATGTAGAATAAACCCCCATTTTCTTATCTAATTTGACAAATCATTTATTTGTGGTAATGTAGAATAAACCCCCATTTTCTTATCTAATTTGACAAATCATTTATTTGTGGTAATGTAGAATAAACCCCCATTTTCTTATCTAATTTGACAAATCATTTATTTGTGGTAATGTAGAATAAACCCCCATTTTCTTATCTAATTTGACAAATCATTTATTTGTGGTAATGTAGAATAAACCCCCATTTTCTTATCTAATTTGACAAATCATTTATTTGTGGTAATGTAGAATAAACCCCCATTTTCTTATCTAATTTGACAAATCATTTATTTGTGGTAATGTAGAATAAACCCCCATTTTCTTATCTAATTTGACAAATCATTTATTTGTGGTAATGTAGAATAAACCCCCATTTTCTTATCTAATTTGACAAAACATTTATTTGTGGTAATGTAGAATAAACCCCCATTTTCTTATCTAATTTGACAAATCATTTATTTGTGGTAATGTAGAATAAACCCCCATTTTCTTATCTAATTTGACAAATCATTTATTTGTGGTAATGTAGAATAAACCCCCATTTTCTTATCTAATTTGACAAATCATTTATTTGTGGTAATGTAGAATAAACCCCCATTTTCTTATCTAATTTGACAAATCATTTATTTGTGGTAATGTAGAATAAACCCCCATTTTCTTATCTAATTTGGCAAAACATTTATTTGTGGTAATGTAGAATAAACCCCCATTTTCTTATCTAATTTGACAAATCATTTATTTGTGGTAATGTAGAATAAACCCCCATTTTCTTATCTAATTTGACAAATCATTTATTTGTGGTAATGTAGAAAATGTTGGTCGTTTCCCGATCACAGATGGCGACAGGAGCAAAATAATCAATAATATTTATAATCACAAATATGAAAAACAAACTAGCCACTGATAACTTTATGATATAAATTTATGATTGACTATATACTTATGATTGTCTTTATGATATAAATTTATGATTGACTATATACTTTATTAGTGGTTAGAATACCTGACGTGTTTTCAGGAGATGTTGGTTCGAGTTCCACTCAGAACGAAACTCACTTTACTCAGCAAAATATTCTTGAATTCAATATTTAAAGATGTGGGGGGCTGGCTCAGTTGGTAGCGTACCAGGTTCGTAATCTTCAGTTCCTAGGTTCGAGTCCCACCTATCCAAGCGTTGGGATTTATCTCCGCTATCTGCATTTCTGTTTTACCTCTGAACGGTAGTGGCCACATGCAGTAGATGTAGCTCAGGACACACTTGCTTGGAGAACTAAATTGCACGGTCTGGTTGGACCACCGTAGCCCATGGCTGCTTGAGGAGGAGGAGGAGGATGAAATCCGCTCCTTGCCCTTGGTCAGTACGAGATACCGATGGGTTTGAAAAGGCTCTCGTCCATTCACCACATGTGACATAAAGATGTGGCCACGTGTGCGAAATATATACTCTGTGCGCGTTAAAGAACACGCTGGATGGTCTTTAAAGGAGGCTTCCATTTGTCTCCTAACAGTTTTATAGAGGTCCCCTCCTCCAACCTGCACCAGGCTCGTAATCTGTAGTTCCGAGGTTCGAGTCCCAGCTGAGTCAGCGTTGAGATTTATCTCCGCAAAAATTCCCCGCCCTGCCCACGGTCAGTAGGAGACACCGACGGGCTTGGAAAAATCGCCGTCCGTCGGATGGTACATTAAGCCGTGGCCCCGTGTGCGGGAGAGCCATACCCTGTGCACGTTAAAGAACACGCTGGTTGGCCTTGACGGGAGGCTACCATCTGTCTCCCAACAGCTGTTCCAGTGGGTCCCCTCCCCCAACCTTCTCTGAACCTTCGAGGTCCATGTGACCTGGCCATTTAGCCCATGGTGTACAAAAAAGTGCCGCTCAGAGGTAAAACAACCCAACTCCTCCAACCTTCTCTGAGCCCTCGTGGTCCTTGTGACCTGGAAATTTAGCCCATTGTACGCAAAACAAGTGCTGCTCAGAGGTAAAACTCCCAATCCTTGTTTAACAGGAAATCTGTGCCTTTAATTTGGATGGAATCTCTTTTCCCTAATTAAGTGAATTGAACTTGAAAAAAACATAATTAAAATGCTGTTAGACTGAAAACAACTTTTTCTCATTTACAGAGCAGCAATGCCCAAAGTTACGAAGTCCTAAAGATGGATCTGTGAAATGTACCTACGATAATGTCAAAGAGTAAGTTCAGTTGCTAAAATCTGTATTAATGTTCTACTCTTAAAAGAAGACTCTGTCTCTATATATATCGCAGCAAAAAACATATTTTTGCACATTCTAAGACAAGGATTCTTAACCTGGCTCCACACACACACACACACACACACGGGGTGGCTCAGTCAGCAGCGCGTCAGGCTCGTAACCTGTACTTCCCAGGTTCGAGTCCCAGCTAGGTCAGCTTTGAGATTTATCTCCGTAAAATTCCCCGCCCTGCCAACGGTCTGTAGGGGACACCGATGGGCTTGGAAAGGCCGCCGTCCGTCGGATGGGACGTTAAGCCGTGGCCCCGTGTGCGGAAGAAACATACGCTGTGCACGTTAAAGAACACACTGGATGGCCTTGACGGGAGGCTACCATCTGTCTCCCAACAGCTGTTCCAGTGGGTCCCCTCCCCCAACCTTCTCTGAGCCTTCGGGGTCCATGTGACCTGGCCATTTAGCCCATGATGTGCAAAAAAGTGCCGCTCAGAGGTAAAACATCCCAACGTTAAAGAACACGCTGGATGGCCTTGACGGGAGGCTACCATCTGTCTCCTAACAGCTGTTCCAGTGAGTCCCCTCCCCCAACCTTCTCTGAGCCTTCGGGGTCCATGTGACCTGGCCATTTAGCCCATGGTGTGCAAAAAAGTGCCGCTCAGAGGTAAAACATCCCAACGTTAAAGAACACATTGGATATCCTTGACGGGAGGCTACCATCTGTCTCCCAACAGCTGTTCCAGTGAGTCCCCTCCCCCAACCTTCTCTGAGCCTTCGGGGTCCATGTGACCTAGCCATTTAGCCCATGGTGTGCAAAAAAGTGCCGCTCAGAGGTAAAACAACCCAACGTTAAAGAACACGCTGGATGGCCTTGACGGGAGACTACCATCTGTCTCCCAACAGCTGTTCCAGTAGGTCCCCTCCCCAACCTTCTCTGCGCCTTCGGGGTCCATGTGACCTGGCCATTTAGCCCATGGTGTGCAAAAAAGTGCCGCTCAGAGGTAAAACAACCCAACTTTCCATCAAGGGAGGAAGACTGTCTCAGTGATACGTGCCATTCTCGTTACCAGATGTTCCCAGGCTCGAGTCCTAAAATCTGGCAACTTCCATTCTGCCCTCAGTTAGTAGGGGACATCAATTGAGTTTGAAAGGCGACCGTCCATCGGATGGGAGGTAAAGCCGTGGTTCCGTGTGAGAGAGAGCCATACCCTGTGTACGTTAAAGAACACATTGGATGGCCTTGACCATCTGTCTCCTAACAGTTGTCCAGTGGGTCCCCAATCTTCAATGAGCTTTCGGGGTCCTTGTAACCTGCCATTTAGCTAAATTATGTGCAAAAAATAAATAATGCTAAGAGGTAAAATAATCCAAATCTACATTCTAGACATTAATTTTTATGTTTCTAGCAATCAAAGATCAAGGTTTGACCTCTATTTAACCTCTTCAAAGGTCACGAAGGAGGTCATATTTCGGATTTTTCCCGAGATTTACGACCCGGATTTCCCTAGGTGTAAATTTTCAGAGCTTTGCTATTTCTTATTAATCAGTCAATCACTCATAATCGTCTATATACATTATGTTGAAAAAAGTGTCTGGACACTTTCATGTGATGTGAAAGGAAAGCCACTTTCAAATCTCCCTAACATTGAAAATAAATCTTTTACGCAAAATCTGTTATTGGCACTAAATTGTAGATGTCACTCAAATCTCTCTAACTATATTTCCCGCAATATTCGTTTAATATTTAAAGAATGAATGGAAGCTGAATCATTTATCTTCAACTTTTGACACTTGTGAAAAAATACTTCAATAGATAAAACAGAACTCTTGTAACAATTTGTTCACTAACATAAATTAAATATCTGAAGTTTGTATGAAAATTTTTTAAGATTTCATCAATTTGGAGGCAATGTGGCAGTGTCGTCTGCTGTTAAATAGTTCAGCTTCGATGACTGTTTAAATATTGATCGAAGATTGTTGAAAATTGACACTGCCACATTGCCTCCAAATTGACGAAATCTTAAAGAATCGTCATACAAACTTCAGATATTTAATTTATGTTAGTGAACAAATTGTTACAAGAGTTGTGTTTTATCTACTGAAGTATTTTTTTCACAAGTGTCAAAAATTGAAGATAAATGCTTCAGCTTCCATTCATTCGTGTAGCATGGGCAGTGGAGAACCCCCATGCTGCACGAACACGTGCAGCACAAAACCGTTTTGCTGTAAATATTTGGTCCGGCATTGTCGGGGATCACTTAATAGGCCCATACCTCATGCCTGTTCGTCTGGACGGAAGGAGTTACCGGATATTTCTGGAGGACGTATTGCCAGAACTTTTGGATGAACAACAGGTCCCTCAGTAGCTGCGCCGTGCAATGTGGTTCCAGCACGATGGGGCCCCCCGCCCATTTCAGCCTTGAAGTTCGCCAATACTTAAACGTTACATTTAGACGACATTGGATCGGGCTGGGTGGTCCCGTTCATTGGCCTGCAAGATCTCCGGACCTATCATGCATTGATTACTTCTTCTGGGGTTACGTCAAAGGACTGGTGTTCGACATCCCCGTTGAAAGTGCCGAGGACCTTGTCGCATGCATCTCCGTAGCTGCCTCGGAAGTCCGAGACACGTCAGGAATCTTTAAGAATGTACGTGATTCCATGCGCCGACGACGTCAGGCCTGTGCTACAGCTCGTGGTCGCAACTTCTAACACCTTCTGTGACCTCTGTGCATTTCGCAAATGTACCTATTGTGTTTAATAAAAAGCATTTTGTTCACTTACGTGCTGAATTTTCATTCGCGTCCTCTCTGTACACTGGCACATGTTGATGCCGTTACCGACCCTGCATTGCTATATGATTCCGATTCGTCTTTGTGCAACCTACCCCTCCCAGAAGTTTGTACACGCTTAACTGAATCACCCTGTATATAAGATGTAAACTGAAATTTTTTAATTACAGCTTAGCACTTGAAAACAGGCAGTTGATGTCAGGCCATTATTCAGAAAAAAATGGACGAAATGATTTGAAATGTTCTGCTTGAAATTCTGAAAAGAGGGAAAATTTAAAAAAAAAAATTCTACATTTAATTTTTTTTTGTTTTTTCATAAAAATCGGCACTTTATTTGATTTCTAGGTTCATTCGAGATAACAAGAATTACTTCTCCACTAGTAGATAATTCTCTTGTAATCAGCAATTTTTATTTCAGTAGAAATGTAAAATTTATTCTAGCATCAAAATTTAATTCAAACATTACACGATTTAATTTATTCAGCATTACACCTGCTACAGTCGTTTATAAAGAGTACATCTTAACTACGAACTTTGGTGACTGTGCTTTGCTTTCGAATAAATGAGATTATCAAAACATTGAACATAGATACCAATGTTTATTACTGGAGTATGTCAATGGGAGAGAGTGGCTTATGGCAGTCTTAATTCTTCTCTTTCTCGTCTAGCAAGCTAACAATTACTGATCCTAATCCTAATTGTGATTCGAAGTCATCACACATCCGTTCGATGGTTCCTTCCAGTGGGGGTAGGGGGAGTGGCTCAGTCGGTAGCGCTCCAGGCTCGTAATCTGCAGTTCCCAGGTTCGAGTCCCAGCTGGGTTAGCGTTGAGATTTATCTCCGCAAAATTCCCCGCCTTTGCCTACGGTCAGTAGGGGACACCGATGGGCTTGGAAAGGCCGCCTCCGTCGGATGGGACGTTAAGCCGTGGTTCTGTGTGCGGCAGAGCTATACCCTGTGCACGTTAAAGAACACGCTGGATGGCATTGACGGGAAGCTACCATCTGACTCCCAACAGCTATTCCAGTGGGTCCCCTCCCACAACCTTCTCTGAGCCTTCGGGATCCATGTGACCTGTCCAATCAGCCCACGGTGTGCAAAAAAGTGCCGCTCAGCGGTAAAACAACCCTCCTTCCAGCGAAGAAAAGATCGAATAAGTGATATGACATCACGCCAGAATTTTCAGATAAATTATTTTATCTGCTAATCCATAGATGGCAGCACTAGCTAAACTACTTGCTGAGTCAGCAAACAGTTTTGTTTCCTCTGAGCGGCGCTTTTTAGGCAAATAACGGGCTAAATGAAGAGGTCACAAGTATTACAAGGGCTCAAGTCCCAAGGACACCTAGGCCATCAATTTGCATTCATCGTGTGTTTTATTGTTTTAAAGTTCCATACGACGGATGGCGGCTTCTCCAAACCCATCGCTCTCCACTTTCTCATTACGGTGGAACAGTTGGGTCTCGAACCTTGATTTTTCTCCATAGGTAGTTGGAAAGTGAGGACTCTGCACAGAGCTTTTTCTCTTGATGTCCTCACACATGAATTCCACCATTATAATTTAGATATTCCCGGCTTGCAAGAGACCAGATGGACAGATAAAGGTCAGATTCTTAAAAATAATCTGAAATTTCTCTTTTCAGGGAGGGACGACAATAAGCATCACCAAGGCGTGGGTCTGCTTCTCAGCAGACACGCTAGTGATGCTCTTCTAGGATATGAGTGCATTAATGAAAGGTTTCTTACAGCAAAATTTCAGGCAAGCGTTAAAGCCTTGAATGTTATCTGCTGTTATGCCTACACTGAGGATGCCGATGAGGATGAGAAGGATAGGTTTTATGGACAACTTCAGGATATTTTGAATTCTGTCAAGAAAGGAGACACTAGTTCTAGGTGACGCAATGCCAAAGTTGGCACTGACTCTGACATTTGGGGAGGGGTGATAGGGCTTTTGATATTGGTAGCTGCAATGGCAATGGGCAACGTCTCCTACAGGTAAGTAAATTCAATGGATTCAGAATAACTAACACATATTACAAGCACCGCGACATACATAAGTACACATGGGTTTCACCCGATGGGCTGCATAAGAATATGATTGATTATATATTAATTAACAGCAAATGGGCTAGTTCTGTTAGGAATACCAGGTCATATAGGGGAGCTGAAATTGGATCTGACCTTGTTAAAAGTGTCTTGCAACTAAAACTTAAAAAGTGTTGTGCTGGGTTAAAAAATTTATTTTTAATACTGAAGCTCTGAAGACCCTGTTAGACCCAAAGCTTACCATGATAGGTTACTTAGTTATTATGACAGTCATGGTTTGCTTAATACTGAAGTTGAGGAAGAATGGGGCCATTTTAAACAGGCTTTTTTGGAAACTAACAGTACTCTTTTAGAAAAAAAGGAGCAGAGGAGACAGAATTATTTAGGTGATAAGGCACTTGAACTTATTTCAGAAAGAAGGAACTGCAGGAATGTCCTTAATCAGTACCTACTAGTCCTAATAGAAAGGATTACAGAGAGCTTAATAAACGAGTAAAGGATCAGTTAGCTACTGATAAGAATCTTTGACTTGATAGTTTGGCTGACAAAGCCGAGGAAGCAGTTAGACAGCACAACAGCAGAGAGCTGTACCAGATAGTTAATGTTTTGTGTGGTAGGAAACGGACAGGCATACAAGGATTGAAGGATAAGCAAGGTAAGGTTATAGACGGGGAGGATTCTGTCACGGCTAGGTGGGCTGAGCATTTCAGTGATATTCTAAACAATGTGGTTAGTTCTATTCCCATTGTTTGCAATGATGATAGATGCATTGGTGTCTTTAATGTTGGCCCTATAACACAATCTGAAGTTAGTTTGGCTGTTTCTAAACTTAAACTACATAAATCCCCAGGGATAGATGAAATTACTACGGAAATGCTTAGAGCTGGGAATGTTTCAATTACCACTTGGATGACTGAAATTTCGAATATCTTTTATGATAAAGGCATGGTTCCTAAGGATTTTCCCAGAGCAATTATTATCCCTATTTTCAAAAACGGTGATCGCAGTTCTTTTGATAACTATAGGGGTATCAGCCTACTCTCTGTTCCAGGTAAAGTTCTTTCCATGATTGTGCTTAATAGAATTAAGAATCTGGTTGACAGTCAATTGCGTGATGAGCAATGTGGATTCAGAAGTGGTAGGGGATGTGTGGATCAGATATTTTCACTTAGGCAGATTCTTGAGAAATGTTTAGAGTTTCAGAAACCTTTGGTTGCTAGCTTTGTTGATTTCAAAAAGGCTTTCGACTCTGTTGATCGTCATAATTTGTGGTTGATTGTGAGATCGTATGGGTATACCAGACAAGTTAGTTAGCATTATGAAAGCTCTCTGTAATAACACTGAGTCGCGCGTGTGATTTGGTAAAGCTTGTAACAATTTGTTAAGTATTACTTCTGGTGTTCGACAAGGGTACATTTTGTCTCCTTTTCTCTGTAGTTTGGTTATTGATTATGCTATGCAAAATTCACTTCAAAGGAAAGATTTTGGCCTTAAATGGGCTGGAGATATGAAAATTTATGATTTAGATTATGCTGATGATTTAGCTCTTTTGGCAAATGATGTTGATGAGATGAACTCTTTCATTCGAGCTGTTGATGAACTGGTTGGTTATAAACAGAGCGAAAACTAAAGTGATGAAAATTGGTCAGGCAGGCTGTGATTCAGTTAATATGAATGGTTGCAGTTTTGAGCAGGTGTCACAGTTTAATTATTTTGGGAGCGACGTAGCAGATTCTGGCGATGTGCGGCATGAGATTAACAGACGAATAGGGATTGCTGCTGGGGATTTTAAGAATCTATGGAGAGTGTGGAGAAATAGGCGTATACACCTAAAGACTAAAATTAGACTGTATAATAGTTTGGTTCTTTCTAGGGTTAGTTATGGTAGTGAAACATGGACACTTTGTAAACCAGATAACAGGAAACTTGATGCTTTTGATTCCAGATACTTACGCAGTATCTTGGGCATTAGGTGGTTTAACCTTGTAACTAATGATGAGGTTAGGCAAAGGAGTCTGCAACCTCCTTTAAGCAGCATATTGTGCAGAGAGAGACTCCGCTGGTTTGGCCATGTTGCCCGTATGGATAATTATAGATTGGCGAATAGGGTTATGAACAGTGTGCCTAAAGGCCTCAGAAGGAGGGGGAGACCTAGGATGCGGTGGGCAGACAATGTCAAACAGGACCTTATTAGAATTGGTGTGCAGTGGCCAGATGCAGTAGATGTAGCTCAGGACAGACTTGCTTGTGGAACGAATTTGCACAGTCTGGTTGGACCTCGGTAGCCCATGGCTGCTTATCAATAGTTATCCAACCTTAAAACAATTTTTAATTTTTCTCCAAAAAAAAAATTCCTGATAAAACAAAAACTTTAGATATAGAAAACAGGAAACCTTTTAATACCTGAGAAAACTTTTTGACCTTTACATTCCACCACCGAAATTTAAATTTCTTAACCTAACTACATCGTTGAAATATTCGTTTAAAATTTTGCATTTTTCTATTTTTCCACCGGTAGAGGCCGCATATTTAGCTTTTGGGAGATTCGGTAAAGTGCAATTCATAATATCTCATCAATACTATCGAAAAGAAAAAGAATATTTCATTTATCTCTTCAAACAAAAATTTTTGTCTTAATAAAAAAAATCCCCCCCTGGGTCTAATGGGTCAACCCAGTTTTGCCCACAGAAACTTCGTCACTTTACATTTCACGACCAAAATTTAGAATTTCTGTATTAAATCCATCGTTTGCAATATTCATTTGGAATTTTGATCTTTTTCCACCTTTTTCTTTTTTAGAGGGAGTAATTGCAGCTGTAGGAAGGTTTCCCAATTCTGGTCCATTCCTCCTACTAAACACTGGTCTACACTTTGCAAACATTGCAAGACCAAAGGCACTAATTCCTGTGTTAAAAAAATTCTAAAATGGAATGTACGTTGTAATGTATACAGGATTTGACGGGGGTATTTAAAAATATATATATATTCGTAGCTCGAACGTGTTTTATCATAAAATATCGTGTTCTGCTAAGTCCAGGTCGAACCCAAGATATTTTGCAGTGATTAAAAAAATGTCTGTAATTCCCTAACACAGAAAGAATTATTACTGTAGATACTCCAATATAAATCGAGAAATTTTAATATTTCAAAAATCAAAAATATGCTTTCACCTCGTAGTATACGGGTCAAGTCACGTTTCTACACACGGAGCAAAATGTTTTGCACTTTTCATTTTATTGTTAATAAAATAATTTTTTAAACAATTTCAGACAGTTGCTTAATCATTTAATATTAAGGTAAGTCATCAACAGTGTCTTTTATTTTATAATGAATGTTAACATCCCTTTCATATGTTACCAAAACTGGTTTTTTGACCGGACAGTTTTGCGAAGTTTATCCATTTCGTTATAAAAAAAATCGGTCAGTATGTGCCATGCTCTGAAAGCAGATTTTCCAATATCGACTTGTACATGATATATATATATACATTTTCTGCCTTCCAGAGGCCCAAACCTAGGGATTGCTTTATACTCAGAGTTGATTTGTACTCGACTATTTGTGATATTATTTGTGATATTATTATTGATTTGCTTTTTCTTTTGTGGCGCTAACTGATTATATTTTTCTTCCCCTACATCTGAATTAAAATGTCACCTAAACCATTAGTCCAAAGGTTTCAAAATAACTTTGCTTGAAAAGTAAAGACCTCAGGACTTTCACTGAATTTTTATTTTGAATTGGGATTCAGGCAAACTCATCGAAATACGAATACAAAGCCCTTAAAATTTGACTGCCTTAAGCGGCTACTTGGAATGGTTATGCAGTTGGGGCTGCCCTAACGGCAGGGCTTCGTTCAGTTTGTTTCGTGTCAAACTGGTAATCTACAGTTCCTAGGTTCGAGTCCCAATTGTTCCACCGCAATGAGAAAGTGGAGAGCGATGGGCTTGGAGAAGCCGCCTTCCGTAGTATGGAAGGTTAAAACAATTAAAAACATGCTGGATGCAAATGTACTCACAAGCAATTATAACACCCGGGTTGCAGAACTTAACTTCCCATCTAAGGCACGGGGCGGGAGCTCACCACATCTTTTAACACATAGAGGAAGAGCTTAACTTCCCATCTAAAGCACGGGGCGAGAGCTCACCACATCTTTTAACACATAGAGGAAGCGCTTAACTTCCCATCTAAGGCACGGAGCGAGAGCTCACCGCATCTTTTAACACATAGGGAAGAGCTTAACTTCTCATCTAAGGCACGGGGCGAGAGCTCACCACATTTTTTAACACATAGAGGAAGAGCTTAACTTCCCATCTAAGGCACGGGGCGAGAGCCCACCACATCTTCTAACACATGTAGGCAGAGGTTAACTTCCCATCTAACACAGGGTTGCAGAGTTTAACATCCCATCTGAAACATGGGGTCAGAGCTCACCACATCTTTTAACCCATGGTGGCAGAGTTCACCACATCTTTTAACCCATGGTGGCAGAGATTAATGTCCCATCTAATACACGGTTGCAGAGGTTAACGTCCCATCTAGCACACATGGGCAGATATCACCAGATCTTCTAACCCACAGATACAGAGCCTATTATCCCATTTGAAACACGGTTGCTGAGCTTAATGTCCCATGTAACACGAAGGGGCAGAGCTGACAACATCTAATAACTCACGGCGCATAGCTTAATATTCAATCTAACACATGGGTGCAGAGCTTAACGTCCCATTTAACACACGGGAGCAGACCTCACCACATCTAACACACTAAGGCAGAGCTTACTACCGCATGTAACACACAGGTACAGATCTTATCCCATCTGAAGCAGTGGGGCAGAGTTCATCACATCTTCTAACACATGGAAGCAGAGCTTAACTCCCATCTAATACTCGGTTGCAAAGCTTAACGTACCAAGCACCGCACGGGGGTAGATCCGGCCACCTCTTCTATCACATAGAGGCAGAGTTTAACATCCTACTAACACACGGGTTTCAGAACTTAATGTCCATTTTAACGGATGGGGGAAGAGCCCACCACATCTTTTAACACACGGAGGCAGAGCTTAACATCCCATCTAACACACCAGTTGCTGAGCTTAACGACCCATGTAACGCAATGGGGTAAGAGAACACTACATCTTCTAGCACACGGGGGAAGAGTTTAGTATCCCATTTAATACATGGTTGCAGAGCTTAACGTCCCATCTAATGCATTGGGGCAGACCTCACCATATTTTCTAAACACACGGAAGCAGAACTTGCTATCCCATCTAATAGACAGTTCCAGAACTTAAAATCCCATGCAACGCATGGGGGCAGACCTCGTAATGTATTCTAATAGAGGAAGCAGAGCTTAACCTCCGATCAAATATACGGTTGCAGAGCTTTAGATCCCATCTAATTAGACGGTAGTAGAGCTTAACGTCCCATGTAACACAAGGGAGCAGAGCTCACAACAACTTCTAACTCACGGAGAGAGAGCTTAATATCCCATCTAACACACTAGTTGCAGAGCTTAACTTACCATACAATACATGTGGGCAGAGCCCTATATATCTTCTGACAACGGAGGCAGAGCTTAACATCTCATCTAACACACTGGTTGCAGAGCTAAACGTCCCATCTAACACATTGGGGCAGACCTCACCACATCTTCTAACAAGCAGAGCCCTCCACATCTTTTAAACACACGGAAAGAGAGCTTAACATCTCATCTAACACACTGGTTGCAGAGTTTAAAATTCCTTGTAACACATGAGCATACCTCACCACATCTTCTAACACGGAGGCAGAGATTAATATATCATCTAACACACTGGTTGCAGAGCTTAACGTCCCATTTAACGCATAGGGGCAGACCTCGCAACATACTCTAACACATGGAGGCAGAGCTTAATACCCATCTAATACACAGTTGCAGAGCTTAACTTCTGATTTAACGAACGTAGATAGAGCTTACCGTATCTTCTAACACACGGAGGAAGAGCTTAACGTACCATCAAATCCAAGTTCATCTTTCCAAGTTCATCAGTGTTCACTTTCTTGTCTAGGGTATCGTGAGAGATGTCGGAAATAAATCTCAACTCAGGCGCAGTTGGGACTCGAGCGTTAGAACTGCAGATTACAAACATGGCGCTCTGCCGTCTGAGACAATTTACTCTGCCTAAAGAGGAAGAAACAATAGGCTGAGATGCTGGAATATACAGATGCTACACGTGTGTACATCCTATTGTCTTCATCAGTTCTGTTTATGACAGAGATAAAAGTAACTTTATCAAGGAATTGACTTTTCATTAAAGAGTTATTTTTGCATTCAAATTTTTGGTTATTTTCTGAAATAATTCGAAAAAATACTTTCTTATTTTTGTTTTTTATTTATTGTTAACATGGCCGAGTGGTTAGTGTTCTTGGCTACTGATCTAAGGGATCTGGGTTCGAGCCTCGGGTAAAGCATGGCTGTTTGTGTCGTTTTTCTGCTAAGGGCCTGCCATCCTCTCAGACCTTTCTGCTATGGCATGTAAACTGACAGGCCCCTGTGGTAATCAGCTGCTTGAGGGGGTATTTCTTTTTTTTTATTATTCTTCCTACGCTTTAAAAAAATTCGAGATGAGTTTTTACCTACCACAACTGATATTAGACAAGTAATTAGAATAAAGCATCGTTTATTAATGCACTCTGAAATTCAAAATGTAGTCCCCAAGTTCTAGAATTAGGTCTGCTCACGCAGAACTATAATATACAAACATACAAAATCCTTATGCAACCGATGGCTACGTAAGTCCAACCAGACTGTGTAATTTTCCCATCCAGACGTGTCTCTTTTGAGCTATTGCTGCTGCATTTTGCCACTCTAGGGAAATTCTAGCAAGGTCATGTTTGACATCATTGTCTGCCCAATGGCATCCTAGGTCTCCCCTTTTTTCTGATACTCTTAGGCACATTGTTCATATTCCTCTTTGCCAATCTGCAGCTACGCATACGGGTAACATGGTTAAACCAACACAGTCTCTCTCTGCTCAAAGGAGGTTGATGACTCCTTCTTCTAATCTCATCATTTTTTACAAAGTCAAACCACCTAATACCCATACCGATATACCAAGATACTGCGTAACTATCTACAAATAAAGGCATCAAGTTTCTTGTTATCCTGCTTAAAAAGGGTCCATGTTTCGCTACCATAACTAACCTTAGAAAGCACCAAATTATTATACAGCCTAATTTTAGTCTTTAGGTGTATTCGCCTATTTTTCCATACTCTCCATAGATTCTTAAAACTTCCAACGGCAATCCCAATTCTTCTATTTATTTTATGCCGCATATCAGCAGTATCTGTTACACATCTCCCAAGATAATTAAACTGAGACACTTGCTCAAAATCACAGCCATTGAAAGCAACTGAAGCCCCATCTGTTCGACCATTTTTCATCACTGTTGTTTTTTCTCTGTTTATCACCAAACCTACTCTATTACCAGTCTCATCAATTACCAGAGTTTATCTGATCAACATCAGTAGCCAACAGGGCCAAATCATCTGCATAATCTAAATCAGAAATTTCGAAATCTCTAGACCATTTAGGGTCAAAATATTTGCCTCGCAAAAAATTTCGCATTAGATAAAAAATAACTAAAGAGAAAAGGAGACAAAATGCACCCTTGTCTAACTCACTAGCAATGCTAAACCAATCGCTGCAAGACGAACCAACTCTCATACACAACAGAGTGCTATTAGAGCTGGCTCTCATTATACACTAATTATCAGGTATTCCATATGATCTAACAATCACCCAAAAATTATGTCGATCAACAGAATCAAAAGCCCTTTTGGAATCTATAAAGTTATATAAAAATCAGGTTTCTGAAACTCTAAACATTTCTCAAGAATCTGACTAAGTGAAAATATTTCATCAATACATCCCCTACCATTTCTGAATCCACACTGTTCATAACGCAGTTGTCCATCAACCAAATTCTTAATTCTATTAAGGTATAATCATGCAAAGAACTTTACCTGGAACAGAAAGTAAACTGTTCCCCTATAATTATCACATGACTGCGACAATGATAGCTCTAGTAAAATCCTTAGGAACAACACCTTTATCATAAAAAATATTCAAAATATCAGTCAGCCATGTGACAACACAAATGTCCTCTGCTCTAAGCATTTCAGTGGTGATTTCGTCCACTCTTGGGGATTCATGCAGATTTAATTTAGAGATAGACAATGCGACTTCAGAATGTGACATAGGATCATCATAGAAGCCAGTAATGCATCTATCGTCGTTAGAAACAATGGGAGTAGAAATAACCACATTATTTAGAACATCTCTGAAATGCTCAGCCCACCTGGGGCGAGGGTGGCTCAGTCGGTAGCGCGCCAGACTCGTAATCTGTAGTTCCCAGGTTCGAGTCCCAGCTGGGTCAGCGTTGAGACTTATCTACGCAAAATTCCCCGCCCTGCCCACGGTCAGTAGGGGACACCGATGGGCTTGGAAAGGCCGCCGTCCGTCGGATGGGACGTTAAGCCGTGGCCCCGTGTGCGGGAGAGCCATACCCTGTGCACGTTAAAGAACACGCTGGATGGCCTTGACGGGAGGCTACCATCTGTCTCCCAACAGCTGTTCCAGTGGGTCCCCTCCCCCAACCTTCTCTGAGCCTTCGGGGTCCATGTGACCTGGCCATTTAGCCCATGGTGTGCAAAACAGTGCCGCTCAGAGGTAAAACAACCCAACCCAACTCAGCCCACCTCGCCATCACAGAATCCCCACCTTCAACCACCTTGCCATTTTTATCCTTCAATCCCTGTGTACCTGTGCGTTTCTTTCCACATAAAACATTAACAGTCTGGTACAACCCCCTGCTGTTGTGTTGTCTAACTGCTTCCTCTGCTTTGTCAGCCAAGCTATCAAGCAAAAGAATCTTATCAGTTGTTAACTGATCATTTTATTTACATGTTTATTAAGCTCGTTGTAATGCCTTCTGTTAGGACCAGTAGGGTGCTGATTCATATTAAACCTGCACTTCCTTCTTTCAGAAATAAGTTCCATAGTCTTATCACTCAAATAATTTTGTTTCCTGTTCCCTTTTACCCAAAAGACTACTTTGGTTTCAAGAAAAGCTTGTTTAATTGATCCCATTCTTTCTGAACTTCAGCAGCAAGTAAACCACGATTGTCGTAATGACTAAGTATGTCGTAATGACTATCATGGTATGCTTTGGCTATATCTGGATCTTCCAGACCTTCAGTGTTGAAGGTAATTTTTTTAACCTTAGCACAACATTTCTTAAGCTTCAGCTGCAAGACACTTTTGACAAGGTAATGGTTAGACCCAATTTCGGCTCCGCTGTATGATCTGGTATTCCTAACTGAACTAGCTCATTTGCTGTTAATTAAAATATAATCTATCATATTCCTGTGCAACCCATTAGGTGAAACCCATGTATATATATAAATGTCCCGATGTTTGTAGAATGTGTTAGCTATTCGTAAACCATTAAGTTTATTTACCTGTAAGAGACATCCACCATTGCCATTGGAACTACCAATGCTAAAGGGACCAAACATTCCTGCCATAAGGTCAGAGTCAGCACCTACTTTAGCATTGAAGTTACCTAGGACAAGAGAAATATCTCCTTTCTTCACAGAATTCAAAATATCCTGTAGCTTGCTGTAAAGCGTATCTTTCTCGTTCTCATCAGAGTCCTCTGTGGGGGCATAATAACAGATGACATTCAAGTCTTTAATGCTTGTCTGAAAATTCTCTCTGAGAAATCTTTCATTAATGCCCTCATATCCTAGAAGAGCATCACTAGCATGTCTGCTCAGAAGAAGACCCACGCCTTGGTGTTGCTTTCCATTCTCCCTCCCGGTAAAGAGAAATTTAAAGTTATTTTTAAGTATCTCACATTTACCTATCCATCTGGTCTCTTGCAAGCCTAGAATATCTAGGTTATAGCGCTGGAATTCCTGCGTGAGGACATCAAGGGAATAATCTCGATGTAATGTCCTCACGTTCCATGTTCCTGCAGAGAGAAAATTATTAGTAGGATTGTTAAAGAAACTTGGTTTATTGAGACAGGTAAGGCCAAAAATATCAAACAGCCCTCTGATCGCAGGCATGGGGCAATGATCTTTTACTCCTCCGCTAAAGACTGAAGTCACCGATGCTGGAGGAACTTCAGGCACCACCTTTTCAAGTGGACTTTTTCAAGAGCCATATGGCCTGCCTGAGACATATTACTCCAGTTTAGATTGACGATGCCCAACTTGCTAAGTGAGGTTCAAGTACCTGCGATGGCATTTTATCAGAATTATTCACCAGTTGATATAAAGTATCCCATGCCTCTGTTCACTTAGGGCTGACAACCCAGAAGCAAACAGAAGACAAAGCGGCAGATTGTCCCTTAATAAAGACCCACCAGTACAGCAAGTCCAGGATTCATAATCAAGTTCAAATCCATAAACAAGTCCAGTCTAGTAAGTATAAATGGTCAGTACCAGGACCCTATGAAGTTGACCACTACTCAGCAGGGTTGGAAAAAAAAAGAAGAAAAGGTGGCCATAGATGACCAGATCAGTAGGCCATACTGAACTGGCAGCCCTCCCCTTCCGTTCCCTTCCAAAAGAGAATATCTCTTTTGAAAGGTACTAACGGCCTGCACCACGAGAAGGCGGGGTCAGACACTAGACTTGGCCGGTTCTGTGCATCATCACTGGGGATTGGTACACAGCTCTCTTCCCAGTTTATGCTTAGCTACTATTTACAGACCACAATGTAAATAAAACTCTAGAGCCAAATTTCTCTTAACCCTTGGGGATTTCTGGGATCTTGGCACTTAGTCCATTGTCTGTAAAAAAGTGCCTCTCGAATTAAAAATCCCACACGTTACTCTTTATTCCGGGTATATTTTTTGTACAAATCCCAAGAGGATAAATGCACTAAATTTAAAAAAGAACTTGTAATATGCTGAAAAGGAATTTAAAGAGAAGCTGTAACTAAAGCTAACTTAACACAATGCTTATAACAATACTGAGACTTGATGCTTATAACAATACCGAAACGTAATGCACATGACAATACTGAAATAAAATGTTTACAACAATATCTAATATCAATTCTATCTTATATCATCTTTTTTGCACACAGAAGCCCAAATGGCTTGGTAACAAAATCCCGATGGCTCAGAGGAAGTTGTCGGAGGGGATCCATCGGAATACCTATTGGGAGAGAGATGGTGTATTAACGTATACCATTGTTAATATGGATATACCTAAATGGTATATCTTCATGTGTTCTGTTTATGTCAGAAAAAAAAGTAACTTTATGAAGAAATTTACTTTTCATTAAAAAGTTATTTTGGGATTTGAATTTTAGGTTATTTTGAGAAATGATTCGAAAAAATATTCCACCGGAATACATCGGAATACCAGTTGGGATAGAGAGGTTAGCCTCCTATCAAGGCCATTCATCGTGTTCTTTAACGTGTACAGAGTATGGCTATTCCAAATCAGGAACTAGGGCTTAACGTCCTATTCGACGGACGGCGCCCTTTCCGAGTCTACTGGTGTCCGTTACTGACCCTGGGTCGGGCGGGAAGTCTTTCGGAGATAAATCTCAACGCTGACCCAGCTGGGACTCGAACTTGGCAGACTGTGCACTATCCAAACCCAACGGAGGGAGATATGGTAAAACTACTGTTTTGATAAAACATTAAAGCAAACCGAGAAACAAATCAAAAAACTGGCCAATGACGAGTGAAAAAAGCAATACAAAGATAGGTAAAAAAATGAAGTAAATATTCTCTAGTTTATTTTTTATCCCTCTCTTCTAGGGAAGGAAAGAAATCGGCATATTTCAAAGTACCATATATCCCTCCCCAAGTAAGAAATTTCTAAACCAAAAAATGAAATTGCCCAGCTCAGATAATCAAACTTTTCAAATCATTTTGTACCCACCAGAGTTCCTCGGATACAGTGTGAATTTATCTTTATAGAAAAAGAAATATATGATTTGAGTTTCCCACGAAATGTTTAGGTACTACAAAAAATTTATTATTGTTATTGGACAACATTATTTATTACTTAACATATTATAAAGTTTATTAATTAACGTATGAGGTATACGTTTATTAAATTTTACATTTTTTTTTCAAAATAAATTATTGAATTTAATATCCGATATGAATTTTTAGTTTTTGAAGCTTTTATTTCAACAAAGAATCTCGTGTTCCGCTCGAACTTAATTCGAATGACTTCAATATACACGGATGTTAGTGCTCTTGACACAACAAACTGAAAAATGACTTTATCACGCATAATCAAAAAGATATTAGTCTTATGTATTCCCTCTTCCAAATTTATTGGTGGCAACAGTTATTTTGAATAACTTTCAACCGTTGATGTTAAGTCTTTGAAGATTTTGAGAAGTTTAAACTCCCCATTCCCACCCAATTTCGGTTGCCACCAGGGTTTCACACATGGCCTACGTTCTCTCACTGAGTGAAATAAATGTTCATGCAAAGTTCGAAGCATCTAGCTTTTCTGGAGGCCGAGTGAATAGGCAGACAGACAATACAACTTTCTTCTTTATCTATTAGATAAATTTTTGGATGTATTCAGTTCTTTCCTAATAGCACTCTTTATAACAGCTTCCAAAATGTAATGTTTCGATTCAGCTTTCTGAATAAAACATTTAGTTTGTGGTTATTTACTTTTTCTATTTATTTTATTAGAGGTCCATTTTCACATGCTACCAATACTTTTATTTATTCTATTAATATCTTAGAGTCCAGACATACGTAAATTTGTGACGTGTTTGTTCAGTAGAATCGCGTTTTATACGACACTGCGACTTTTGGGGTCGAAGTTCTGCTCCCGGAATGGGTGTTTCGTCTTTCATGTGTTGTGATTTTTCGTCAGGAAAGAATTCTTATTAATCTATCTTAAAATTCGGTGTTATCGCATTAGTACATAAAGCGAATGCTGATGATTATTCCCACCCAATTAATTTGAAAGAAAAATATACAAACTTCTACAAAAATGCCATATATTTCTAAAACACATAAATTAATCAATCAATAACTATTATGTTTCTGATTCAACCCGAAAATAAACTGCTCTTTGTACAGGGCCTATTTCAAATTTGTTTTTAGATTAGAGTTAACAGGGGTTTTTTTTGGATAAAAATTGTGACGTTTTCAGAATTCTAAAACTGGGATATTTTACTACATTTTTCGATTTCATTTTCCTAGAAAAAAGGCATTATTTATCGGAAGTAGGTTTTATGTATAACTCCTGGAAATATTTTCGAAATCGAATATGAAAATGGAAACATTTACATTCTATCTTGAAAAATAGCCTAGAAACTCAAGTCACTTTGTGAGGAATATTGAATGATCGTTTTCAAAGAGTCAGAATAAAAACAACAAAAAAATAGTTTTTTTGTTGTTTTCCCAATTTATCGTCATTAGAAATGAATATTGAAACAATCTGTTGATTCGTAATATGCCAATAGGAATATTTTATTGCATTACTGTCTATGGTGCCAAATAAAAATTTTGATTTACCTCTCAAAACACAATTGCATTTCTTTCAAACTAGGGATGAAGTTACAGTTCTAAAATAAATCATATAAATATCACCCCTTAAATAAGTTTCTTTTATGAATAAATTACCAACACAGGTCATTCAAACGAAAATTCCGTCAAGAAATATGTAAGAAGCGAAAAAATATTAACTATCCTGCTTAGGGTTATTTATTTAAGCATTTAGATAACAACGAATGCACATGTGGCTCTGTCTCCCGAAATTATTCGTAATAAGTATTAAACATGATGGCACCATCTAATCATTTACCAAAGATATGTCATTTGCAATTCGATTTCTCAATGCTAAAAGAGTAGAATTGTTTGAAATCTATCACGAAATATTGCTCAGTACGATGAATGATACCTAAGCCTTCGGAAACCTGTCGTCTTGCACGAAATCTCAAACTTGTCAGCCTGCTTTGAAATCTAAAACAATTTTATTTGTATAAGTTTGTTTTTGTCCCATAGTATATGTCCTACAATACGAATAGATTTAAAATACTATGTAAAAGTTTATTCCATATAGAATAACAATTAAACCTATTTTGTCTGATAGAATAATTTAGTTATTGGGAAATCGTATTCAATTCGTAATATCAGATTCCCCCTTCCCCCGAAACAAAATTCTCCCCCCCCCCTCCTGCTCCCGAAACTAAACTCTACCTCCCTCCTATTCCGAAACTAAATCCTATGTTTGTGCCTGGGTATCTTCCATTTAAGTCGACAGCTTCTCCAAGGAGTTGTTCCTGATTATGAAAATATTCTATAGTAGGGGTTCTCAACGTGGGGTACGCATACTCCGGGGGGTACAGTCGCTCAAAAAAGTATCCGAACACTGTAAGTGATTACAGAATTCAGAAAAAATATGTGGCAACGATTTTTTAGAAATTAGTGATCTGACAACCTTCGTGTCACGTGACACTAAGGTTGCCATATCACTATTTTTAAAAAAAATCGTTGCCAGATATTTTTACTGAATTCTGTAATCACCCACAGTGTTCGGATACTTTTTTGAGCGACTGTACGTCAAGCATAAAATGTTGAGCACCACTGTTATATAGAGTCGCTCCTGATCGAAGTGATTCGTGACCATACACCAACCCTCATTTAACCTTCCATTTGGCATTCTCATATTCTCAACAAAGTTGCGATAGCAAATTGTTTTGAAAGCTTGTATTTTATTTTCCAGTCTAATCAAGTTCAGTGGAACGATATTTATTAAGAATGAAACCTTCCTGATTTGCGAATAAACTAAAACATTCGACATTAATGCAAAGTTTAATCATTGTCATACATTAGGCATTATAATTAATCTTGGAAATTATGTATCTTCATGTATCATAAACCTTCATGTATCGTAATGACAACGTAAACTACATGTACTTAAATGTATCGTAGTAATAGCTGACTATCATTAAAGAAATCGAAGAACCCATCAGAGTTCTTAATATAATTGGAACGGTTATAGACAAAAACAAAATAACCAACAGAATCAACAACAGATTCCAAAAAAGCAGACATTTTATCCATGTTTTATCTAAATCTTTGATATTTCTAATTCTTAGTAACCATGACCTAATTCTTAGTAACCTCTTTCCTGAAAAAAATATTCCCGTCTTTTGTCCATAAGTATTTATAGCCGCTCCTCAGCAGAATCGTGTAGTTTCAAAAAAAAAAGTTTTTTATTTATTGAGTAGATGTTATATTAAGAAAAATAAATATTAGTATTTATTTATTTATTTATTTATTAGTTACCTCTATTATATATTTAATTATTAACATATTTTTTAATCATTGAGAAAATGAAACGTCCGTGAAGCATATTTTCAAAATACACCAATGTCCAGGCACGGAACTACTCATAAGTAATAGAAGAGGCTTTACATTTTTTTCTGAGGAGCTTTGCAATTTGTAAAAAGAGAGGGTTAATCACGGAATATTTATAAAAAAATAGGAACATGAAATGGCAGAATTAGCATTTTGTTTGAGATAGCATTGGAAATGAGAAAGGAATCCTTGTAAACAAGCAAAAATTTTAAGTTATAAACTTTTAAAATGTGCCCCCCCCCCCCTCTGGTTATGGCCGTGCTTTGCCTTGTTGTGCTTTCTCCTTTCTCAAGGAAGTGTTCCAGAATTCCCTATTTCAGTTTCCTTAAACCGCCACATTTATTAAAATGTCTCAATTTTTTTACCAATGGAAATCTGTTAATTCTAACAAAACCCAAATTTCACCTACATTTAGGCTAGTTTACCTCTGAGCAGAGATTTCTTGCAGAAAATCAGTTACTTGGCCAGATCACAAAGAGTACAAGGGTTCGAAGATCTTGAGAAGGGAATCCACTGAATGGCGTTAAGACGGATTTCTCTCATCAAAGCCCTCCAGCATGTTCAGCAATGTGAAAAGGTTAAAACTCTCCTCTACCCGGAAACACGGCTTAATGTCTTATTCGAAGGAGAAGTGGTAAGTCATGGTCCCATGTGTTTGATAGTCATTACCCTGGATGAGGGAAGGTATCCAATTGGGCATCTGAGTTTGAGAAAAAACACTCAATGCACATTCATTTAGGTTTTCTAAGGGAAACAGTTTTCTTTTAGCATGTTCTATGCCACTTCAACATAATTTCTATTATTTAAATATGAAATATATTTTTATCGACTGAAATTCGACAATATTTCCTGTCAAACAAAACCTACAAAATACTGTCCATAGATATTAACCATTATTTTCTCGACCATTTCTCTTTTTCAATGAACATTTTAAATGAATATCTGGCGACCCTTAAACCCTTTGCAGTCAAAATTAGTTTTTGGAATTCAAATAGTCTGGTCCGGATGAATTTTGCAGAAAAATCCATTTAGGCTCAAAGATGAATACTAAACAATTTTAAAGTTCTCATTTTAAAGTTTATAGAAAAACACCGTTTATTATAAACTTCCAAATAAATATTTTATAGTTTAAAATTCTTCAGGGTGTGGTATTTCTTGACGCAGCTTCCCACATGAAGCCTCGATTTGCAGTCACAGGTTTCAGATATGAAACTTGTTTCTCTTCTTCCGCCAGACACATTTCGTTGAAACACAAAATACAGTCCTTGTGTTTCCCTTCCGGGTGTTGTACAATGATATGCAGCTTCCCATTTAGTCTCTGCTCCTTGCGCGAAGTGGAAGATCGTCCTTCTTCATTGCGGCTACGCCTTTACAGAAATTGCCAACGAGATCCAACACCAGCTGTCTTCTGTACTTTACATGACTGAAGGGTTTTGTCTCATTCTTCTTGCAGCATTCTAGGTAGAGAATATATCCATTTATAACCGAAACCACCATACCTCAGTTTTCGACACCATTTTAGAGTCTTCCAAAGGAAGCAATAGGATTTTGGGTTGTTGGGTTGTTTTACCTCTGAGCAACACTTTTTTGCACACCATGGGCTAAATGGCCAGGTCACATGGACCCCGAAGGCTCAAAGAAGGTTGGGGGAGGGGACCCACTGGATCAGCTGTTGGGAGATACATGATAGCCTCCCGTCAAGCCATCTAGCGTGTTCTTTAACGTGCACAGGGTATGGCTCTTCCGCACGCAGAGCCACGGCTTAACGTCCCATCCGAAGGACGACGGCCGTTCCAATCCCATCGACGTCCCCTACTGACCGTGGCAGGACGGGGGAATTTTGCTGAGATCAATCTCAACGCTGACTCAGCTGGCACTCGAATCTGAGAACTACAGATTACGAGCCTGGCGCGCTACCAACTGAGCCACTCCCGCCACAGGAAGCAGTAGGAAGCGATGTACTGGTCATCAGTGTCAACCCCCACCCTTGATCTTCGTATAGTTGATGATGATACTTGGCTTCTCAACTACTTGTGGCTCATCGATTCCTTTTACTCTTCTTCTGATAGTCTTGGATGAGAATGTGCTCCATTTGCTGAGCATTATCACCATATGTTTGTCTCTTAAAGCCAGGAAGAGAATATCAATTCGAAAAACAATCTTTTCCGCTTTCTTCAGCTTGGTCTTTTTGAAAAACAAAGGAACATCTCTCCTTTTGGTATACATTGTACCAGTTTCTTGGCTTGGAGTTACGTAACTGGGATGTCAGGGCTAGAATTATAAGGAGGATGTTCCAGGCATTCCCAACTCTTCTTATTCTCCTATTGTTTCCAACTCCTCTATTTTTGATGAGTACCAATACTATTGTTGCTTGGTCAGTTATGAGATCAGACGATGTGCAACAGACCTGTTTCACTTTAGCAAGTGACTAATACTGGTAGTGTATGACTGATCTGTTACTGTGCGACATGTGATTAACAGAAAAATAGTCAACGATTCTTAGATATTTAACCTTTCCAGCGCCCAGTCTGAAACACTGGTTTACATCCAGAGGCCAAGCTATTTTTACTGCTTTCCTTATTGATTTTAGCTATTCATTGGTTGGTTTGTCAAAACAGTTGTTCCAGCATGTTTTCTCGATGGATATAGAATATTGGAAGTACTGGGTATATATATATATATATAAATGCAGGAAATCGAACCGTAAAACATATCCTCTTTTAAGGTATGCAAATAAAAACTCCATTCAAGATTAAAAGCTTGACGCTCAAGTAAAATATGTTTAATGGTGTATGAAGTTAATGATATTAATGGTGTACACGTTTGATATAGAGGTGACATAAAACTTGGGTGCAGAAACAAAAGTATAGTTAAAATGCAAAAGATGGAAGCACCTGGAGTTTCTTTGATAGTAGCAGCAGTGCAAACGAGCCTTGCCACGAGATCCATGTCAGATTCCACAGGCGATTCATACACGGTAGCTTTGAGCCCCCCCCCCCCCCCCAACACACACACACACACAAAGAAATCAACGCTCGTTAAATCAGGTGAGTGTGGGGGCCAGGCAACTGTTCCAGCACGCCCAATCCACCGTTGCCCAAAAGACATGTTCAAAGGGGCCCGAACACACCTTCCATAATGGGGAGGCGCCCCATCATGTTGAACCAACATGTTGCGTCTCACATTTGCTGGAACAAGGGCACGTAAGCCTGGTAGAACCTGTTCCAGAAAGATCAGATACTTCGCGGAGGTCATGCGGGATGGTAAAAGTTATGGCCCGACTAAACAGTCGTCGACCAAACCTGCCCACACATTTACTGCGAAACAATGTTGTGCCGCATGGGTGTGCACACTATGCGGCTTCTGGTGAGCCCACAAATGCGCATTGTACTGATTGAATAAGCTTTCCCGAGTGAAACTGGCCTCATCAGTAAACAAAACATAAGCTGGAAAATTCACATCTTGGGCACTTTCTCGGAGATATCACTGCGCAAAACGCACACGTGCAGGATGATCTGTGGGGAGAAGTAACTGAACCCTTTGGAGATGAAAGGGGTGTAAGGACTCACCGTGCAAAACACGCTGTACACTGCAATGAGACACTCCTAAAGACAGAGGCAACGGCACGTGTGCTTGGTACTAGGATTAGTCTCCACGGCATCCAACACACTTTCTTCCATGGCGGGAGTACGCGTCGATCGCGGCCTGTCCTCACTTCTGCTACCTCTTAATGACCCATAATCGCAAAAATTTTTATGCGCACGCGCAAACAAACGGTGGCCCGATACATGTCTGTGTGGGAAGCGTTCTTGATATATTCGTTGAGCTGCTCGCCCATTGCCCTCAGCTATTCCATACACTAAGTACACGTCTGCCAGCTCCCTGTTCGAATACCTTTGCATGCTCTTCATCAGCCGACACCGCTCGAATGAGGAAATCCGAAATTTCCCCTCTAGCGCACTGATGAACAGCGCCGCCTATTGACTTGCGGTGACGTTTCAGGTTATGGGTTCCTATGCAATTCTCATTCCTTTAGATGTTATCTACCTCCCCTAAAAGTTTGTACCTATATTTTTGAGACACCCTGTATAATAAAAATGCAGGAAATCAAACGGTAAAATATCCAGTAAAAAGGTGTAATATACATATCCTACTGGAAGGTACGCAAAATAAAAACTCCGTTCAAGATTAAAAACAGGACAATCAAGCAATATATGTTTAATGGTGTCATACTTAGGACCCGAAGTAACAAAATAACCGGAAACAATTACCTCCTAGCGAAAACATGACGGTTTTAAATTTATTTCACACTTTTGATACATTAGAGACATGTAATTTAAAACTTATAATAACAAAAAGAATAAAGGTTTTTCCAAAGTAAATAGACAATTTTTAAAGTGTAAAATAAAAACTCCACAGGATCCAAAGCGCATTTGTGGAGATATTAACCCGTTAATAATATGACTCAAAAAGAATATTTAGACACTATAATCATGCAAGGCGTAATCACGGTAACAAATTTTCTACATTTTGCTCGAATATCCATTTCAAAATTAATTTTTTAAAAAGATAACGATATCTTTCGTTCTTTATGTCTTATTGTTACTGTTATGTTTCTTTCATTCTTATGTTATTTATGTTATGAGATTTGACAATGATCTCAAAACGTGTTGATTATGGTGTTGCTAAACCTGATCTTTCTTTCCCCACTGTCACTTTGGGTAATAGAGGGCTCTACATTTTGAAAGACTAATTGCTCTTTCCGCCAGAATCATTACTCACACACCAATGGAAACTTTTTCCCTTTAGACTAATGCGCACAGATTAACACAAATCTCTTTCTCCTTCACACTCGTTTTCCAAACTCCAAATGCGTTCTCTTATTTCTTTTTAAGTTCATTGTGCTCGAACTCATAAGTGACATAATTCATACTACGTGCTATATCTCGAATGCCACGTCATACGATGGTCTCGGGCGGGGGGGGGGGGGGTGGGGGGGGGTGGCTCAGTCGGTAGTGCGCCAAGCTCGTAATCAGTAGTTCCCAGGTTCGAGTCCCAGCTGGGTCAGCGTTGAGATTTATCTCCGCAAAATTCCCCGCCCTGCCCACGGTCAGTAGGGGACACCGATGGGCTTGGAAAGGCCGCCGTCCGTCGGATGGGACGTTAAGCCGTGGCCCCGTGTGCGGGAGAGCCATACCCTGTGCACGTTAAAGAACTCGCTGGATGGCCTTGACAGGAGGCTACCATCTGTCTCCCAACAGCTGTTCCAGTGGGTCCCCTCCACCAACCTTCTCTGAGCCTTCGGGGTCCATGTGACCTGGTCATTTAGCCCATTGTGTGCAAAAAAGTGCCGCTCAGAGGTAAAACAACCCAACCACTTCAATGTGGAGAACATATCACCGCGCAAAATAAATACCCCCTCAAGCAGCTGCTTGCCACAGAGGTCTAACAGTTTATATGCCATAGTAGAAGGTCTGTGAGGACCTCAGCAGAATAATGATGCATACATCCATGCAGAACCCTGGTCCCGTAGATCAGTAGCCAAGCGCGCTAACCACTCGGCCAACTAAATTGTCTTATTTTACAGTCGTTAAAACTTTTCTACTACTTTTTTCGTAATTACTTTGTACTCAATAAGTTTTTTTATCACTTCCGCATACACACACACCAATGGAAACTTTTTTCCTTTAGACTAATGCGCACAGATTAACACAAATCTCTTTCTCCTTCACACTCGTTTTCCAAACTCCAAATGCGTTCTCTTATTTCTTTTTAAGTTCATTGTGCTCGAACTAATAAGTGAAATAATTCACACTACGTGCTATATCTCGAATGCCACGTAATACGATGGTCTCAGGCGGGGGCTCAGTCGGCAGTGCGCCAAGCTCGTAATCTGTAGTTCTTAGGTTCGAGTCCCAGCTGGGTCAGCGTTGAGATTTATTTCCGCAAAATTCCCCGCCCTGCCCACGGTCAGTAGGGGACACCGATGGGCTTCGAAAGGCCGCCGTACGTCGGATGGGACGTTAAGCCGTGGTCCCGTGTGCGGGAGAGCCATACCCTGTGCATGTTAAAGAACACGCTGGATGGCCTTGACAGGAGGCTACCATCTGTCTCCCAACAGCTGTTCCAGTGGGTCCCCTCCCCCAAACTTCTCTGAGCCTTCGGGGTCCATGTGACTTGGCCATTTAGCCCATCATCATCATCATCCTCAATAAGCCATTGGCTACGGAGGTCCAACCAGACCGTGCAATTTAGTTCTCCAAGCAAGTCTGTCCTGAGCTACATTTGCTGCATCCGGCCACTGCACACTAATTCTAACAAGGTCCTGTTTGACATTGTCTGCCCACCGCATCCTAGGTCTCCCCTTCTTTCTGAGGCCTTTAGGCACACTGTTCATAACCCTATTCGCCAATCTATAATTATTCATACGGGCAACATGGTGTGCAAAAAAGTACCTCTCAGAGGTAAAACCATGGTCTCGTTTTCATTGTTCCAGGTGTATACTCCGTTTCAACAGAAAGAAGTGTATTTTTTTGCATTAAGAATTCACTCTCTTTTTCTCTTTGTACAGAGAATGCACTGCAAGTTGCGCTCCAGGTTTCGAATTTCCTGACAGGAAAAGCGAGATAACTTTGCGATGTAACAACTCTTCGTGGGCATGGTCACCGAATTCCTCTTTTCCATCATGTTTAGGTAAGTATGGCTATTGGTACGTAAAATGTATTACTGGAGGAAAAGTGCTGGGCAGGCCGGTAGGGAGACAGGCTCAAAATTATCAGCTCCCAGATTCGAGTCCCACTTGGAATTGATTATGAATCCCCTTTGAATAGGGGCGGGGGTGGCTCAGTCGATAGCGCGCCAAGCTCGTAATCTGTAGTTCCCAGGTTCGAGTCCCAGCTGGGTCAGCGTTGAGATTTATCTCCGCAAAATTCCCCGCCCTGCCCACGGTCAGTAGGGGACACCGATGGGCTTGGAAAGGCCGCCGTCTTTCGGATGGGACGATAAGCCGTGTCCCCGTGTGTGGGAGAGCCATACCCTGTGCACGTTAAAGAACACGCTGGATGGCCTTGACGGGAGGCTACCATCTGTCTCCCAACACCTGTTCCAGTGGGTCCCCTCCCACAACCTTCTCTGAGCCTTCGGGGTCCATGTAACCTGGCCATTTATCCCATGGTGTGCAAAAAAGTGCCGCTCAGAGGTAAAACAACCCAACCCAACCCCTTTGAGTATAATCTCTTCTAATCCCAAACCTGCCCTTCGTCAGAAAGAAGATACTGATGGGCTTGGAAAGGGCGCCGTCTGTCGGTTGGGACATTAAGCCATTGGCTCTGTATGCGAGAGAGAGCCCATACTCTGTGCACATTAAAGAACAGGCTGGATGGCCTTGAAAGGAGGCTGCCATCTTTCTCCTCATAGCTGTTCAATGGGTTCCCTTC
Source organism: Ryuthela nishihirai (assembly GCA_038380435.1). NCBI lineage: Eukaryota > Metazoa > Arthropoda > Arachnida > Araneae > Heptathelidae > Ryuthela > Ryuthela nishihirai. The sequence goes on along the minus strand of JAWZYU010000031.1, from coordinate 2,797,306 downwards.
CCCCAACCTTCTCTGAGCCTTCGGGGTCTTAGTGAGCTGGCCATTTAGCCCATTATGTACAAAAAGTATGTTTCAGAGGTAAAACAACCCAACATATATGCTTTAGAATAATGTTTCACAACCTTTTTCTCCTGGCGATACACTTCTGAAATAGTATATTTACGTGACACACCTGTAACAGGAGCGGGGGTGGCTCAGTCGGTAGCGCGCCAGGCTCGTAATCTGTAGTTCCCAGGTTCGAGTCCCAGCTGGGTCAGCGTTGAGATTTATCTCCGCAAAATTCCCCCACCTGCCCACGGTCAGTAGGGGACACCGATGGGCTTGGAAAGGCCGCCGTCCGTCGGATGGGACGTTAAGCCGTGGCCCCGTGTGCGGGAGAACCATACCCTGTGCACGTTAAAGGACACTATGGGTGGCCTTGACGGGAGGCTACCATCAACTGTTCAACCTCCCAACAGCTGTTCCAGTGGGTCCCCTTCCCCAGCCTTCTCTGAGCCTTCGGGGTCTATGTGACCTGGCCATTTAGCCCATTGTGTGCAAAAAGGTGCCGCTCAGAAGTAAACCAACCCAACCCAATTTACGTCTCATCCAACTGATGCCGGCCTTGCCAAGTTTACCGGTGTTCCCTTTTTGATAGAAAGCAGAGAGGAGGGGAGTTTAGCGGAGGTAAGTCCTAATGCTGCCATACTTGGGAATCAAACTAGGAACTGCAGATTACGAGCCTGACACGCTACCAACTAAGCAAAACCCCTGCTCCACCGGTTGAGAGCCACTGCTATAGGATGTAGTGGACATTTTGCACTGCTATAATTTTCAGTTGCATAATTGTAGCAGTGCAAAAAGTCCACTACTTATTACCAGAGGTCCCTTCTATTTACTAGACTACTCATTCCCCCCTTGATCTGGCCTTTTCAGTTAGTCGTTTTCAGTCAAAAGTTAGAGGGTTGGGTTGCTTTACCTCTGAGCGGCACTTTTTTGCACACCATGGGCTAAATGGCCAGGTCACATGGACCCCGAAGGCTCAGAGAATGTTGAGGGAGGGGACCCACTGGATCAGCTGTTGGGAGATAGATGGTAGCCTCCCGTCAAGGCCATCCAGCGTCTTCTTTAAAGTGCACAGGGTATGGCTCTCCCGCACACGGGGCCACGGCTTAACGTCCCATCCGACGGACGGCGGCCTTTCCAAGCCCATCGGTGTCCCCTACTGACCGTGGGCAGGTGGGGGAATTTTGCGGAGATAAATCTGAACGCTGACCCAGCTGGGACTCGAACCTGGGAACTACAGATTACGAGCCTGGCGCGCTACCGGCTGAGCCACCCCCGCCCCCAAAAGTTCGCGAGTTTTCAGTCAAAAAGTCCACTAGCTATTACTAGAGGCCCCTTCATATTACTAGACTACCGCTTCTCCTTGATCTGGCCTTTTCAATTTCATATGGTCAGATCAAGGGGGAAGGGAATCATGGCTCCCCCTTTGAGAATGTTAGGAAGTAGGCTCGGATCTAGAAAAAAAAAGAGCGGGAAGAGCGAGGGACGCAACAGAGCCTGAAAAAAATAAAAGGCAGATCCATGAGATTGGATTTCCTGTACAGTATAACATTTACAGTTAACAGTTACAGTACAGTCGCTCAAAAAAGTATCCGAACACTGTGGGTGATTACAGAATTCAGAAAAAATATCTGGCAACAATTTTTTTTAGAAAATAGTGATATGGCAACCTTCGTGTCATGTTGCCATATCACTATTTTCTAAAAAAAATCGTTGCCAGATATTTTTTCTGAATTCTGCAATCACCCACAGTGTTCGGATACTTTTTTGAGCGACTGTACAGTTTAACGTTTTAGAGATTTTAAAATCTTTCTTAAAAAATGCGTGAATTATTCATAAGTTTAAGCAATTGTCCTTACCTTACTTGCATCTGCTTTACCCTTACTAGCATTCTCAAAAGCTGGGGGTTTGCCCTCTTTTTCCCTCCCCTCGATCCGACCCTGTTAGCAAAGTTAATGGATGAAAAATTCCCCGCTCTGCCCACGTCAGTAGGGGACACCGATGGGCTTGGAAAGGCCGCCGTCCGTCGGATGGGACGTTAAGCCGTGGCCCCGTGTGTGGGAGAGCCATACCCTGTGCACGTTAAAGAACACGCTGGATGACCTTGACCAGAGGCTACCATCTGTCTCCCAACAGCTGTTCCAGTGGGTCCCCTCCCCCAACCTTCTCTGAGCCTTCGGGGTCCATGTGACCTGGCCATTTAGCCCATGTTGTGCAAAAAAGTGCAGCTCAGAGGTAAAACAACCTAACCCAAATGGATGAAAATAAACGATTAAACACGTGCATATTTCATGCTTTCTACAAGAGATTTTTTAAATACGTGTGAAATGGAGTAGAAATGTTACACTGTAATGGAAATCTAGTCTCTCGCCCCCCCCCCTCCCCTCCTTTTTTCCTACTCGATTTCGTCACTTCCCCCCCTCCCCCTACCCTTTACTTTTTTCCAAGATCCGGGCCTGCATCTGAATATTTGTCTGTTCCCAAATTTCAGATCGAAAAGCGATATTTGTTCTGACATGCTCATTAAACAGCGAAATTTGTGTCTTTGTATGAGTTAGATTGGATTGGGTTGTTTTACCTCTGAGCGGCACTTTTTTGCACACCATGGGCTAAATGGCCAGGCCACAAGGACACCGAAGGCTCAGAGAAGGTTGGGGAAGGGGACCCACTGGAACAGCTGTTGGGAGACAGATGGTAAGCCTCCCGTCAAGGCCATTCAGCGTGTTCTTTAACGTGCACAGTTTATGGCTCTCCCGCACACGGGGCCACGGCTTAACGTCCCACCCGACGAACGGCGGCCTTTTCAAGTCCATCGGTGTCCCCTACTGACCGTGGGCAGGGCGGCGAAATTTTGCGGAGACCTTTATATGAGTAGACTCCTCTATGTATTTCTTATAATGCATCTATGTTTAAAATATGCATATTGTTTTCTTCATAATTTGATTAACATCTGCTCTCAATGAAATATATCCATATATTAAGATTTTTAGCAGCATATCTTTAAAGCAAGTACATCGAACCAACGGTTCATTAAAACGAAAAATTAACATATTGAATCCGGCTCATTTCGCCCATTTTTTGACCGAACACTTTTAGGCGCGAAACCAAACGATTTTGTCAATTCGTACTCCTCATTTATTTTTAAAAAGGGAACCAGGTAGTTCCCTACACAATAGACAGATATAACTTAGAAGCTGTACTTAGTATATACCATTGAGAAAGCGATATTGCATGTTACAAATAAAATCTATACTGGAATTAATGACAAAAATAAAAATTTACCATTCTTAGGTATAAGAAAAGCTTTGACTCTTGATTTTATTGATCAGGCAATTTTGTTGAAAAAACTATAATACTAGAATAAAAGGAATCTCTCATACTTGGTATAAAAGTTATTTGTCAAATAGAAAATAGCAATTATTTAGTGTAAAAAAAAGTTCCTCAGAGATCTGTTCTAGGACCCATTTTATTTTTTGTTTGCTTGAATGATTTTTTCAGTTTAAATTTCGAAGTTTCATTGACTTCTTTTGAAGATGATGCGACAATAGTTTATAATGTTGATAGTTTAAATCAATTAAGAAATTAAATTGAATGTGAATTACTGACTATTGATTTATGGTTCACAATAAACAAATACATTTTTAAATATGGAAAAAACTAAGTTTATATATTTTGAATTATTAGAGACTGAATTTTTTGTATTAAGTACAGTCACTCAATAAAATATCCGACACTATGATTGATTACTGAATTCAGAAAAATATCTGGCAACGATTATTTTATAAATTAATGATCTGGCAACCTTTACACGAAGGTTGCCAGCTCACTAATTTCTAAAAAAATCTTTGCCAGATATTTTTTCTGAATTCTGTAATCAATCTTAGTGTTCGAATATTTTTTGAGCGACTGTAAGGTGGTCATATTATTTTGATACTAGATCGTGTGGGCTCACTCACGGAAATATTGAGCGCGTGCAGTTACCGTTCACAGCAAACTGGAGCGTGTGTAGCAACTGCACACGCTCCAGTTTGCTGTGAACGGTATCAGAAAACGGTACCAAAACGTTAACTGTGCCAGACAGTGTGTGGTAGAAAACGGACAGGTATACAGCGATTGAAGGATAAACAAGGTAAGGTTGTAGAAGGTTAGAATTCTCTCATGGCTAGGTGGGCTGAGCATTTGAGCGATATTCCAAACAATGTGGTAAATTTACTCCCATTGTTTGAAATGATGCATTAATGGTTTTAATGTTGGCCCTATATCACAGTCTGAAGTTATTTTGGCTATTTCTAAACTTACACTACACAAAACCCCAGGGGTAGATGAAATTACTACGGAAATGCTTAGAACTGGGAATGTTTCGGTTACCAAATGGCTGACTGAAATTTTGAATATCTTTTATGATAAAGGCATGGTTCCTAAGAATTTTACCAGAGCTATTGTTATCCCTATTTTAAGAAAAGGTGATCGCAGTTCTTGTGATAACTATAGGGGTATCAGCCTACTCTCTGTTCCAGGTAAAGTTCTTTCCATGATTGTGCTTAATAGAATTAAGAATCTGGTTGACAGTCAATTGCGTGATGAGCAATGTGGATTCAGAAGTGGTAGGGGATGTGTGGATTAGATATTTTCACTTAGGCAGATTCTTGAGAAATGATTAGAGTTGTAGAAACCTTTGGTTGCTAGCTTTGTTGATTTCAAAAAGACTTTCGACTCTGTTGATCGTCATAATTTACAGTTGATTGTAAGATCATATGGTATACCAGACAAGTTAGTTAACGAAAGCCCTCTATAAAAACACTGAGTCGTGTGTGAGAGTTGGTAAGGCTTGTAGCAATTGGTTTAGCATTACTTCTGGTGTTCGACAAGGGTACATTTTGTCTCCTTTTCTCTTTAGCTTGGTTGCTGATTATTTTATGCGAAATTAACTTCAAAGGAAAGATTTTGGCCTTAAATGGACTGGAGATACGAAAATTTCTGATTTAAATTATGCCTATGATTTAGCCCTTTTGGCAAATGATGTTGATGAGATGAACTCTTTCATTCGAGTTGTTGATGAGACTGGTAGTAGAGTAGGTGTGGTTATAAACAGAGAGAAAACTAAAGTGATGAAAATTGGTCAGGCAAGCTGTCATTCAGTTAATCTGAATGGTTGCAGTCTTGAGCAGGTGTCACAGTTTAATTATCTTGGGAGCTATGTAACAGATAACGGTGATATGCGGCATGAGATTAACAGACGAATAGGGATTGCTGCCGGGTCTTTTAAGAACCTATGGAGAGTGTGGAGAAATAGGCGTATACACCTAAAGACTAAAATTAGACTGTATAATAGTTTGGTTTTTTCTAGGGTTAGTTATGGTAGTGAAACTTGGACGCTGTGTAAACAAGATAAAAAGAAACTAGATGCTTTTGATTCTAGATGCTTGCGCAGTACCTTAGGCATTGAATTGGGTTGTTTTACTCCTGTGCAGCCCTTTTTTGCACACCACGGGCTAAATGGCCAGGTCACAAGGACCCCGAAGACTCAGAGAAGGTTGGGAGACGGGACCCACTGGAATAGCTGTTGGGAGACAGATGGTAGTCTCCCGTCAAGGCCATCCAGCGTGTTCTTTAACGTGCACAGGGTATGGCTCTCCCTCACACGGAGTCGTGACTTAACATGCCATGCGACGGAAGGTGACCTTTTCAAGTCCATTGTTGTCTCCTATCGAGCGTGTGCATTTCGAGGAGTTTTAAGGAGATAAATCTCAACGCTGGCTAGTGATAGGGGATCATGCTAATTCTTACTATGATGTGCAATGGCAGAGCTCTAAAAATTTGCACCTGGAGATAATCGGGTCGATAGATCGGTCGAATAATCGATAATCGGGTCGAAGATCTCTGGAAAATTCCAAAATTTGATCTGCGACCTGTCTTTCAAGGTCAAGTGGTCAAGCAGAGTTTGATCCTTGATCTACGAGTCATGGAAACTTGAAAATTGTTGTATAGAGGAGATAGATTATTTAAAATCGAGACTTAGATTTGATTGAGATCTTTAATTTATCCTTACACATATTTTAAATAAAAAATCTTATTAAAGACGTTATTGAGCTCTAAATATCATTTTTCTCTTAAGGTAGAACTGTTCCCATTTTTCTGTACAGTACAGTCGCTCAAAAAAATATCCGAACACTATGATTGATTACAGAATTAAGAAAAAATATCTGACAACGATTTTTTTAGAAATTAATGATCTGGCAAAATTCGTGTCACGTGACACGAAGGTTGCCAGATCACTAATTTCTAAAAAAAACTCGTTGCCAGATATTTTTTCTTAATTCTATAATCAACCATAGTGTTCGGATATTTTTTGAGCGACTGTACCTGTATTAATCCTTGTAGAAGAACGATCTTTCAGTATTATTTTTTTAATTTCTCTGTGTTAATAAGCTTTCTTTATTGTCTTTTCCCCTTTAAGCCCAGAGTAAATGCAACCTCGAAATTGAAGGCAAGTGATCCTATAACTGCAGCTCTACCAACAAATACGTCTATTGTGACATTAGATGTTCAGATCATCAACCAATCAGCAAGCGAGTTTATTGTTTTTCTGGACGATATTAGAACCCTCATCTTCCGTATTGTGCCAAGAGGAAAGACAAATTATTTTTATATTAGATGTCGTGGAATCTTTTTAAAAAACAATTATCAGTTTGCATATGTTTTAAATTGTTGTATGAAAGAAGATTGTCTTTGTATTCTGTTGTGGCATTGTTTTGAAAGGACTGGAATGGTAAAAAAACTTAGTGACTAAAGGTTAAAATTAAAATAAATTCGAAATGTATAATACAAAGTAAGAATGGAACAAAAATTAATTGCTTACTTTGTTTGTCGACAAATATTTTATATTGCTTCCGAGGTTCGATTTCAACACCGGTATCGATTTCATGCTGAAGATTTTCTAACTCAGCTTCTACTAGGGAGGAGATGTTTCAGTACCACCTGAGTTGAGATTTGTCTCCGCCAAAATCTCAACCTGCCCTCGGTCAGAAATCGGACACCAATGAGCTTGGAAAGGCCACCATCCGTCAGATGGGGCATTACGCCATGGCCCCATGGGTAGGAGAGTCATACCCTGTGCACGTTAAAGAACGCGCTAGATGGCCTTTACGAGAGGCCCCCATCTGTCTCCTAAAAACTGCCCAGTAATTCTTCTCCTCCTTTCCGAAGGCGGAGGGGAATTACGCTCAGTCGGTAGCGAGCCAGTCTCGTAATCTGTAGTTCTAAGATTCCAGGCCCCCCTGGGCCAGTGTTGCGATTTATCTCCACTAAACCCTCGCCCTGTCCTCGATGAGAAATAGAACACCGATGGGTTAGGAAATGCTGCCGTCTGTCTGATAGGACGCTAAGTCGTTAACCTTTGCTCAGGGAAAAGGTGTACTGTGTCCACGTTAAAAAACACGCTGGATGACATTGATTGGAGGTTTCTATCTTTCTCCTAACAGTTTTTCATTAAGTCCCCTTTCTTCAACATTCTCCGATCCTATGGGGTCGTCATGACCTGACCATTTAGCCCATTGACAACAACCCACAGAACAAAATAATCTTATCGGATAAAACTATTTTGATCAAAAAGTAATATACGTTAATTTGTAGTAAATGCACTGATGGGCATCATCCTGCAGGTTACGGAGGCTGGCATGTTATCGACTGAACCTACTTTCCCACTTAAAGGCTATATATGAATTTTTTGTGCTGTAATAATGATACGATGTGTATGTGGATTAGATACATGAGATATCATGATGGTACGGTGACACAGTGTGTAATTGTGGTGTTGTGAGGATACAGTGTATGTGGTTCTGTGCATGTGATGGGGTTCTGTTATGATAAGAATATGGTGTGATAAACAATACACTGTGTTTGGGTGTAAGTATACACTATAAGTATGTAATGTGATAAAGATACGGTTTGTTGGAGGACACGATGCGTGAATGTACTCTGGTGAAATGTGGCTTTTTGGGACATGGTTTGTATATTTGTGGTGTGGTAAAGATGTGGTTGTTGGGGACAATAGGGTGTATTTGTGGTGTGGTAAAGATGTAGTTTGTTGGAACATGGTGTTTGTGGTGTTGCACAGATATGATTTTTTTGGGCACATAGTGGATGTATTTGTGTTGTGTTAAGGATGCATCACGTTTTTTTGTTTTAATAAAGATATGGCGTGAATGTGTGGTGAGTTACGAAGGCGATGTGTATAGTATAACGAGGATAAGATATGTGTTTTGGTGGGGGGAATATGATAATTTTGAGAATTAGCAAGAAATGCGTTATCGAAAATGAAGCGCACATATACTTCTTATTCAAGTGTTGTGGTAAAACTGATCCACATAACTTCAGCTTTGTGAAGTAAGAATATTTAATAACGTGTATTAAGGAAACATATTTTTACGCCATTTTTTCCTTTCCATTTTCTGTTAGAAATAAGTAGCCCTCTGTCAATGTGCGAATGCCAAAATGGAGGAATTTGCGATCCTTTATCATCTGGATGCAAGTGCCCTTTCAACTACGAAGGAAAGATGTGCGAGAAAAAAATAAGTAAGTGCAGTAAAAATCCGGACAAAAGTTAAGTCACAATACTATAATTATGTTAATGAGAGGCTAACGTCTAAGCTCTATAACTCCTAAAATAAGCTTTTTATGTTTTCCTTTTTTTTATTTGAAAAATGTGATAGCAGAGAAAGATTTTAATCAAATGTATCAATATATCTTAATTTTTAGCAATATTCGATCGGTATTTAATGAGTCAAAATTATTCCTTCAATAATCGTTAATTTTGTATAATTTTTTTGGACTGGGTTGGGTTGTTTTACCTCTGAGCGGCACTTTTTTGCACACCATGGGCTAAATGGCCAGGTCACATGGACCCCGAAGGCTCAGAGATGGTTGGGGGAGGGGACCCACTGGAACAGCAGTTGGAAGACAGATGGTAGCCTCCCGTCAAGGTCATCCAGCGTGTTATTTAATGTGCACAGAGTATGGCTCTCCTGCACACAGACCCACGGCTTATCGTCCCATCCGAAAGAGGCGGCCTTTCCAAGCCCATCGGTGTCCCCCTACTGACCGTGGGCAGGGCGGAGAGTTTTGCGGAGATAAGAGTCAATGCTGACCCAGCTGGGACTCGAATCTGGGAACTGCAGATTACGAGCCTGGCGGGCTACCAACTATTTAGGAATGGCATTGCTACTGTTAAATATTCTACTTCCCATAACTCAGAAGTTGGGTGGACAACGATTGACCCCGATGGTGTCAGCAGTAGAGAGATTGATTAGAGTAAGGTAGCTCAGCTGTCAGAACACCTGATATTTCATCAGGAGATCAAGGGTTCAGATCCCACACGGCTTCGTGACAATGTTTGCTCTACACCTGTATTCATCCTGTTATTAAAACAGCTTAATAGTGATTAAATGCTTAGTAAATCAATCATGAGCTGTGGATTCATTTGTCTCAGCCCAGTACTAAGTGTGCCACTATACAGAGAACCCAATACTAAGTGTGCCACTATAAAGGAAACCCAGTACTAAGTGTGCCAATATAAAGAGAACACAGTACTAAGTGTGCCACTATAAAGAGAACCCAGTACTAAGTGTGCCACTATAAAGAGAACCCAATACTAAGTGTGCCACTATAAAGGGAACCCAGTACTAAGTGTGTCACTATAAAGAGAACCCAGTACTGTACCACTATAAACAGAACCCAGTACTAAGTGTGCTACTATAAAGAGAACCCATTACTAAGTGTGCCACTATAAAGAGAACCCAGTACTAAGTGTACAACTATAAAGAGAACCCAGTACTAAGTGTGCCACTATAAAGAGAACCCAGTACTGTACCACTATAAACAGAACCCAGTACTAAGTGTGCTGCTATAAAGAGAACCCAGTACTAAGTGTGCCACTATAAACAGAACCCAGTAGAGAGATTGATTAGAGGAAGGTAGCTCAGCTGTCAGAACACCTAACATTTCATCAGGAGATCATTGGTTCAGATCCCACACGGCTTCGTGACAATGTTTGCTCTACACCTGTATTCATCCTGTTATTAAAAGAGCTTAATAGTGATTAAATGCTTAGTAAATCAATCATGAGCTGTGGATTCATTTGTCTCAGCCCAGTACTAAGTGTGCCACTATAAAGAGAACCCAATACTAAGTGTGCCACTATAAAGGAAACCCAGTACTAAGTGTGCCACTATAAAGAGAACCCAGTACTAAGTGTGCCACTATAAAGAGAACCCAGTACTAAGTGTGCCACTATAAAGAGAACCCAATACTAAGTGTGCCACTATAAAGGGAACCCAGTACTAAGTGTGTCACTATAAAGAGAACCCAGTGCTAAGTGTGTCACTATAAAGAGAACCCAGTACTAAGTGTGCCACTATAAAGAGAACCCAGTACTAAGTATGCCACTATAAAGAGAACCCAGTACTAAGTGTGCCACTATAAAGAGAACCCAGTACTAAGTGTGCCACTGTAAAGAGAACCCAGTACTAAGTGTGTCACTTTTAAGAGAACCCAGTACTAAATATGCCACTATAAAGAGAACCCAGTACTAAGTGTGTCACTATAAAGAGAACCCAGTACTAAGTGTGTCAGTATAAAGAGAACCCAGTGCTAAGTGTGGGTCCCTGAGATCTTGTGTTGGCCCGTGATCCTCCTGAGATCATACCTTTTTGCAGGTCACTTCTCACCAAAAAACAATTGTTTCACCTGCGCCTGTGGCACTTCTACGTGATAGCCGAAATCGTACTTTTCTTCTCTATATACCTCACATCGCGGGTGACGTCGTCCCTGTGATCGGCGTACGGCGTATTGCGTGTACTCCAGTCGCCGTCGGTGTTTTCATTATTTTGATAAACCCTTGTAATTGAAACATGTTAAAAGATCGTAGTTGACTCTACTCGACTCAACTGTGATCTCTGATCTCTTAACCTGTTTTAATTAAATTTCAGAATCATTTTTATTCAGCCTGTTAAATATTGCAGCGTTCATAACTCTTTGAATAGTGAACAAATATTGTTTAAAATTGAGATTTAGAAAGATTTGATTGAGATCTTTAATTTAGACAAATTTTTCATTAAAAATCATATTGAAAATATTATTTTCTATTCAAATAACATGGAACTGTTTTCAATTTTCTGTCCAGAACCGCGGCGGGGGTTGCTCAGTCGATAGCGCGCCAGGCTCGTAATCTGTAGTTCCCAGGTTCGAGTCCCAGCTGGGTCAGCGTTGAGATTTATCTCCGCAATATTCCCCGCTCTGCCGACGGTCAGTAGGGGACACCGATGGGCTTGGAAAGGCCGCCGTCCGTCGGATGGGACGTTAAGCCGTGTGCGGGAGACCCATACCCTGTGCACGTTAAAGAACACGCTGAATGGCCTTGACGGGAGGCTACCATCTGTCTCCCAACAGCTGTTCCAGTGGGTCCCCTCCCTCAACCTTCTCTGAGCCTTCGGGGTCCATGTGACCTGGCCATTTAGCCCATGGTGTGCAAAAAAGTGCCGCTCAGAGGTAAAACAACCCAACCCAACCCTGGAGGTATGGCGTCACAGTTACCGCTGTCATGGCCTTGTCTTTTAGGTGGCCTTGGCCATACCCTGTGCACGTTAAAGAAAATGCTGGATGTCCTTGACAGGAGGCTACCATCTGTATCCAGTGGATCCCCTCCCTCCAATATCCTCTGAGCCTTCAAGGTCCTTGTGACCTGGCCATTTAGTCCATAGTGTGCAAGAAAGTGCCACTCACAGGTAAAACAACCCAAACGTAGATAAATGCTCATTAAATCATAATTGAAAAATTTTTACTCTTTTCATTTTGTGTTTCAGAATGTGGCCAGAGTACTCATGGAATAAAACGACTCATTAACGGAAACAAAACGGGAAAAGGGGAATATCCGTGGCACGTGGGTGTTGCAACGCCTGTCTCCAAAAGTTGGGGCATCACTTGCGGCGGAGTCCTCATCAGCGATACAGCTGTTCTGACGGCAGCACACTGCGTGAAGTCAGCGAAAGAGAGAGATGTTCTTCTGTTCCTGGGGAAACATCGCAGCAGCATCAAGCACGACAAAGATGAAAATGTGCAAGTGAAAATTGTAAGTACTTTTCTTAATTCTGGGGAACTGTTGCAGAGTACAGTCGCTCAAAAAATATCCGAACACTATGGTTGATTAGAGAATTCAGAAAAAATATCTGGCAACGATTTTTTTAGAAATTAGTGATCTGGCAACCTTTGTGTCACGTGATTACAGAAATCAGGAAAAATATCTGGAGCGTCTACAGCAACTGTACACGTTCCAGTTACCGTTCACAGCAAACTGGAGCGTGTGCAGTTACTGCATACGCTCCAGTTTGCTGTGAACGGTAACTGCACACGCTCAATATTTCCGTGAGTGAGCCCACACGACCTAGTATGAAAATAATATGACCGCCTACAGTCGCTCAAAAAAGTATCCGAACACCATGGTTGATTACAGAATTCAGAAAAAGTATCTGGCAACGATTTTTTTTAGGGATTAGTGATCTGGCAACCTTCGTGTCACGTGATTACAGAATTCAGGAAAAATGTCTGGAGCGTGTACAGCAACTGTACACGCTCTAGTTACCGTTCACAGCAAACTGAAGCGTGTGCAGTTACTGCACACGCTCCAGTTTGCTGTGAACGGTAACTGCACACGCTCAATATTTCCGTGAGTGAGCCCACACGATCTAGTATCAAAATAATATGACCACCTACAGTCGCTCAAAAAAGTATCCGAACACTATGGTTGATTACAGAATTCAGAAAAAATATCTGGCAACGATTTTCTTTTTGGAATTAGTGATCTGGCATCCTTCGTGTCACGTGACACGAAGTTCTCTAAGCCTTCGGGGTCCATGTGACCTGGCCATTTAGCCCATGGTGTGCAAAAAAGTGCCGCTCAGAGGTAAAACCCAAACCTAATAACTATATAGTGATTAACCTTTCCCTATGGCTGCTCAGAGTTCTTGAGGTTTCTATGACTTCACCATTTATCCATTTTGCAACCGAGCTCTGTTCTGAATTTGATCTATCTCGAACAACTGCACTCACACTAAAATGTACAGTCGCTCAAAAAAGTATCCGAACACTATGCTTGATAACAGAATTCAGAAAAAATATCTGGCAACGATTTTTTTAGAAATTAGTGATCTGGCAACCTTCGTGTCACGTGACACGAAGGTTGCCAGATCACTAATTTCTAAAAAAATCGTTGCCAGATATTTTTTCTGAATTCTGTTATCAAGCATAGTGGTCGGATACTTTTTTCAGCGACTGTAGGTGGTCATATTATTTTGATACTAGATCGTGTGGGCTCACTCACGGAAATATTGAGCGTGTACAGTTGCTGTACACGCTCCAGATATTTTTCCTGAATTCTGTAATCACGTGACACGAAGGTTGCCAGATCACTAATTTATAAAAAAATCGTTGCCAGATATTTTTTCTGAATTCTGTAATCAAGCATAGTGTTCGGATACTTTTTTCAGCGACTGTAGGTTGTCATATTATTTTGATACTAGATCGTGTGGGCTCACTCACGGAAATATTGAGCGTGTACAGTTGCTGTACACGCTCCAGATATTTTTCCTGAATTCTGTAATCACGTGACACGAAGGTTGCCAGATCACTAATTTATAAAAAAATCGTTGCCAGATATTTTTTCTGAATTCTGTAATCAACCATAGTGTTCGGATACTTTTTTGAGCGACTGTAAGTGGTCATATTATTTTGATACTAGATCGTGTGGGCTCACTCACGGAAATATTGAGCGTGTGCAGTTACCGTTCACAGCAAACTAGAGCGTGTGCAGTAACTGCACACGCTCTAGTTTGCTTCAGTTTGCTGTGAACGGTAACTGGAGCGTGTACAGTTGCTGTACACGCTCCAGATATTTTTTCTGAATTCTGTAATCAACCATAGTGTTCGGATATTTTTTGGAGCGACTGTACTGAGCAAATATTGGTTAAAATCGAGATTCAGACAGATTTCATTCAGATCTTTAATTTTTCATTATAAATCGTATTGAAGAATTTTTATATTGAACTCTGAATGTGATATTTTATTGAGAAAACATGGAACTGTTTCCATTTTTCTGTTCCCTGCCTGTGTATTAGATAGTTATTTAACTATTCTACTACATCTCTAATTTGTTTGATTTTTTTAGGTATACCAAGTGCTTATCCATCCTGACTATGATATCAAGGCTCCCTTGGATTCTGACATAGCAGTGCTCCGTTTTCGTCCTCCGCTCTCCATTTCTCACAGAATTCAGCCGATCTGCTTGCCCAATGCTGAAACAGCTAGAGAGAACCTCGTTCCTGAAAACAAAGGATTGGTAAATAAATGCAGCGTTTAATCAACTTCACTGAAAGTTTGCCTTTCTTTGCAGAAATTTGCGTGAATATAATTACACCATCCTATCAAATATTGGAAAATTTCAGCCAGAATCGTAATCTGTAGTTCCCAGGTTCGAGTCCCAGCTGGGTCAGCGTTGAGATTTATCTCCGTAAAATTCCCCGCCATGCCCACGGTCAGTAGGGGACACCGATGGGCTTGGAAAGGCCGCCGTCCGTCTGATGGGACGTTAAGCCGTGTGCGGGAGACCCATACCCTGTGCACGTTAAAGAACACGCTGGATGGCCTTGATGGGAGGCTACCATCTGTCTCCCAACAGCTGTTCCAGTGGGTCCCCTCCCCCAACCTTCTCTGAGCCTTCGGGGTCCATGTGACCTGGCCATTTAGCCCATGGTGTGCAAAAAAGTGCCGCTCAGAGGTAAAACAACCCAAAATTAGAAAATTTCCATGTTATCGTAATGGGAATATAACTTCGAATATCTAACTTCTAATATATTCATTTAAAGGAAAAAGGTAACTGTAGATAAATTGAAGATCATAATTAAAATAATTTATATATTGGATTTTTAACTAAAAATATTGCTGAACTCTTAAAAATTTTTTAAATGTTGCCCCAGATCACAATCATATCTTTTTAAATCTCATTTAACGGACTATATGCAAAATTCCGTGCGCAACAAGCATTTCTAATGCGATTGTAGGTATGTAGTATCTTGTATCAAAATACAAATGAGCAACATTGTGTATTTTACCTACATCCATCTATAACAGGAGTGGGCAAATAGAGACCCGCGGGTAGGCCACATGCGGCCCGCTAAGAGTTCTGTGGCTCGCCAAGACAGTCAGAAAAATCCGCCTTGAACCGAGATTTCCTTCCCGTGCGCGACCGAAGATTCGTCTCGTATTTTCCACTAGGACGGCCACGTCAATACGCATGCGCAGTGTAGATACGAAAACAATTGTCCACCCTTGCCCTATAACATAAGGCCATTGGACCAAATTTATGACATCACTTAAGTAGTTCGACCATATAGACAATTCTTATATTTACGATTCTAATATTATTACTGGTAGACTCTTTTGCTAATATTTATACTAACGTTTATCTATAAATATATTTTATTCAGAAACAAAATTATTCCTATTATTATCAAATATCAAAATACTAATTAATACAAATGATTTTTTTCTAAATAAAGTATATTTATAGAAAAAACATTGGTATTAAATTATTACAGAGTCTACTAGTAATAATATTTGAATAAAAAATATAAGAAGTGTCTATATTAAGGACTAATTAACTGACGTCATAAATTCGGTCCTCTGGCTTTCTGTTATAGAGGTGTTGATGTTAGCATGAAAAAATTTTATGATAAAGATTGCATACTATATGTACAGTCGTTCAAAAAAATATCCGAACGCTCTGGTTGATTACAGAATTCAGAAAAAATATCTGGCAGCGATTTTTTTTAGGAATTAGTGACCTGGCAACCTTCGTGTCACGTGACACGAAGGTTGCCAGATCCCTAATTTCTAAAAAAAATCGTTGCCAGATATTTTTTCTGAATTCTGTAATCAACCATGGTGTTCGGATACTTTTTTGAGCGACTGTAGGTGGTCATATTATTTTGATACTAGATCGTGTGGGCTCACTCACGGAAATATTGAGCGTGTGCAGTTACCGTTCACAGCAAACTGGAGCGTGTGCAGTAACTGCATACGCTCCAGTTTGCTGTGAACGGTAACTGGAGCGTGTACAGTTGCTGTACACGCTCCAGACATTTTTCCTGAATTCTGTAATCACGTGACACGAAGGTTGCCAGATCACTATTCCTAAAAAAAATCGTTGCCAGATATTTTTTCTGAATTCTGTAATCAACCAGAGCGTTCGGATATTTTTTTGAGCGACTCTATATTTGTATGGTAGTGGATATTGGTCATTCATTACTTTATTAAAATTTGAGTATATCTTTTGATGTAAACATGATAGACACACAGTATTGGTATTTATGAAATTAGCACATCAATATTCATTAGAATCTGTTACTTTTATTCCGGATGTATGGAAAAAAAAGATTTTTTTTGTTGGCTAAGGTAACTAGTCATTTATGAACCATCAGACTGATTTCTTTCGCTCGCAACCAGACACTAGGCCTGAAAGCATTTGCAAAACATTGACGGTTATTAAATAACCAATATACGCGGATTCTCATCACGTTTTGAGGATAAACCTTTTCGCTATCAGCGCAGGGCTCTAATAGTATCCACCACGATAATAATATCCAAATGCTCTATTTGTGTTTGAAATAAACAGAAACGTGATTTCTTTACCTTGTCTGTGATCTACATTTCATTTTATCCCAAGACACAAATTTCCACAGTTTTAGCCGATGTCGATAAATGTTAGATCGAATTCTGACCCTTATTTGACCCATGATGCCAAGTTCAATTTGAATGCAACCTCTTCCGTGTCCTTCAAATATTCTAGAAACCTCTTTCCATCGCTATTTACAAGATCAGGACTATAAATAATTCTCAGGCACTATTTTTCATATTAGATTTAAATTTCACCGCTATTTAACCTCGATCACCGTGTCATATATATCATCAGGCTTAACGTCCCATCCGACGGACGGCGGCCATTCCAAGCCCATCGGTGTCCCCTACTGACTGTGGACAGGGCGGGGAATTTTGCGGAGATAAATCTCAACGATGACCCAGCTGGAACTCGAACCTGGGAACTACAGATTACGAGCCTGGCGCGCTACCGACTGAGCCACCCCTGCCCATAGTGTGCAAAAAAAGTGCCGCTCAGAGGTAAAACAACCCAACTCAAATCAAATTTCGGTATCAAAATTAAATTTTTAAGATATATTAAACGATCCTGGTGTACTCATATTTCGGAATGTGTTTTGCAATTAAAAAAACTAAATTGTTTTCGCAGGTCACAGGATGGGGAATGAGAGAAAAGAGGATGCCTTCTGATGTCCTTATGAAAGTCGAACTCCCTGTGGTGTCATCCCAACTGTGCGAAGAAACGTACAAGAAGAAAAGAATGAACATCGAAATCACCGACAACATGATCTGTGCTGGTTACGAAAACGGACATGGAGATTCCTGCCTCGGGGATAGCGGAGGACCGCTGATGTTTGCCACCAAACCGAACCGAATCTATGTAGTGGAAGGACTGGTTAGTTTCGGATCTAAGATGGGATGCGGTCTCAAGAAACAATATTCGGTTTATACCAAAGTGAGCAACTTCATAAAGTGGATTAAAGAAAATATTTAAGGAGTTTTTATTTAACAAAATGAAACGACTCATGTCGTTTAACTATCGGTTGTAAATGTCTCATATAAAAATTTGGATGTTACTGAAGTACTAATAAATATTAGTTGAAAAAACAATGAAGCAGTAACAGAATTTTTTTTCATTCAGTACAAGCAACATCGGGGCCCAAGGCAGGGTTAACAATTCTCTCTCCTCAGCCAAATCTAAAAACCAGCAAATAACTTCCCCCGTTGATAGGTGATGAGTTATTTAATGGATACCAAGAGCAAATTTGGTGAATAAACAATTAGCCGAAACAATAATAAAAACTGAGTTTTAATATTTTTTTTATAAAGAGAGAAAAAGATTTAATCGATTTATTAAACATAATATTTTTCTCTATTTTTCATATTATTATTTATTTTGATTTTCTTAATTTATATCTACCATTTCCCTAAAAAATAGCAAAAACTAAGCCAATGTTTTTACATGTTAAAAATATCAATTAAATTATAAGAAATTTCCGATGTTTCTAAGCTACGTTTGTATCTAACGTAGCTCTAACAGGACAATAAATAATATTAGTTATCGTATAATAAGAGAGATTCATGCAAGGACGGAGAGGGACTTCTAAGCTTTACATATCTTTACAATTGTAATTCTTTCAACTCTCTGCTTCTTTTATTCGGAACTTTCTCTCTTTTATTGGAATCGTTTTGAAGAATTCTAAAGATTTCTATTCTTAAAAGTGAGTCTATCCTTAAAAGTGAGTCCCGTTTTAAAAATGTCTTTCTTAAAAATTAGTACTTCTTTAAAAGCGAGTTGTCCTAAAAGTTAGTCTTCTTTAAAAGTGAGTTTTGTTTTAAAAGTGTCTCTCTCTTAAAATGAGTATCTCTTAAAAATGAGTTCCTCATTAAAAGTGAGTGCCTCTTTAAAAGTTAGTACCTCTTATAAAATTAGTCACTCTTTAAAAGTGAGTCCATTCTTAATTACACGTGAGTCCCTCTTAAAAATGAGTCCCACCTTAAAAGTGAGTCCACCCTTAAATGTGATTGCTTGCTTAGAAGTGAGTCCCTACTTAAAGATGTGATCCCCAGCCATGACAGCGGTGGCCATTACGTTAATCCGGCCCTGTCGAGGCTATACCGGAAATCCAGGGAAGGATTTTCCCAGTCCTGGATAGCTATGTCTGTCGAATATATCACGAATTATATTCAGAACTAACTAACTGCTTCAGTATTATGGAGAAATGTATCGAAGATAAATTTCAGAATGAATCAAACTTTACTATACAATGTTTCACATAAATGGAACGGCGAGTATCCCTCAAAGAGTTTCTTGTCCAATCAATCCACGAAAGTCAATGAAAGGCAGAATGTGATGACTGAAAATGCATCAATTCGCGTGACGTTCTTTGAGATGTATTTTTTTAGAACAATGGGTTCAATAGCTAGGTTACAACGACCCTGTCGTGGACCTGAGGTAAGGAGAGAAGTACTCTTCCGATCCACTTCATAGAGGGGGTTTAATTAGTTCACTTAATTAGTATTCGCCATTACCCCAGATGAGACCACAGATTCGCGGGTTTTTACACCCATGCTTAGGTGTGCTTCAGAGGTGCTGTGCTAAACGTCGTCTAGAAAGATGAAATAAACAAATGCACCAGAGTAGAGGACGGACTACAGTCTATTTACATGCATACAACATGTACGTATAGGAATGTGCTCGATTCCGTGGGCCTGAGCTGCGCTCAAGATCAGAATGAAATGGCTTTACTGATATATTAATAATAAATATTCCTCCAATCAGATCTTTAATCCGAATGCTGCTTTGCTACTACAAGCATTCATGTGATGAGGTGGAAATATATACAGAGATCTCTTTATCAACCGCAAAACTCGGTGAGAGAATATTTAATCCTTGCTATGTGAAGTAATTATTATGTGAGAGAATATTTAATCCTTGCCTAACTACCTGGTTCACAAAGAACCAAACCCTGGTTCACATAGAAACGAACCCCTGGTTCATACAGAGCCGAACCCCTGGTTCACACAGAACCGTACCTTGGTTCACACCGAACCAAATCCTGGTCCTTTAGGGTCCCTTTTGAGAAAGAGCTACATCCCTTTGACCGGCTTAACAAACTACTTTCCTGTTTGCCAGCAACACTCAGTCTGTAGTTTATTGTTTACTCGCTCCTCACCATGACCCCCATGACCGACCCTTTCTAGTGATGGCAGAGGATTAAAAGCGCTTTCGCTCGCCTCACGAGTATGTGGAAAACAGTCTAGCTCAGTCCCAATGCAACACATTTCCATTTCGGACACTTAATACAGTACACTTAACATAGATTATAAACGATAAAAATAAAATACAATTCTAAAATAAATTAGAGGGACATGACAGATCCCGAGAGCTTAGAGAAAGTTGGGGGAAGGGGATTCACGGCAGCTGTAAAGAGACAGATGGAACCTTCCCATTAAGGCTCTACAGTGTGTTCTTTAACGTGCACAGGGTATGGCTGCCTCGCACACGGATCCACGTGTTACGCACACCCCTGAGTTGGAGGTGTAATAACGCGTAGATAATTTCAATGCGTTGTATTCCCACAGATGCTCAATGGGATTCGAATCCAGAGAGTGAGAGGGACATTGGAGGGTTCACTGGAATGCTCCTCCAACCAGCCCCTCACCAAATGGGAGTGATGAGATGGAGCACAGTCTTTGTTGAAAGAAGGCGTCCTGCTGTTGGACATGGATAGCCATGAACAGGTGTTGGTGGTCGCTGAGTACTTCAGCACAGCCCTGTGTGGTGATGGTGACCTCAATAGGTACAAGAGATCGCGAGGTGGCCCAAGTAAACACACCCCAAATCATTACACCGCCATCACCAGCTTGCAACACCCCAACTTACAGATTGGGTTGGGTTGTTTTACTTCTGAGCGGCACTTTTTTGCACACCATGGGCTAAATGGCCAGGTCACAAGGACCCCAAAGGCTCAGAGAAGGTTGGGGGAGGGGAACACGGGAACAGCTGTTGGGAGACAGATGATATCCTTCCGTCAAGGCCATCAAGCGTGTCCTTTAACGTTGGGTTATTTTACTTCTGAGCGGCACTTTTTTGCACACCATGAGCTAAATGGCCAGGTCACAAGGACCCCGAAGGCTCAGAGAAGGTTGGGAGAGAGGACCCACTGGAACAGCTGTTGGGAGACAGGTGGTAGCTTCCCGTCAAGGCCGTGCAGCGTGTTCTTTAACGTGCACATGGTATTGCTCTCTTGAACACGGACCACGGCTTAACGTCGCGTCCGACGGATTCCCCCCTATTCGACGGATCCCCCCCCCTATTCGACGTTATGATACAGGAGAGGTGGAGATCATCTGCGTTGTGCCCCCCTATTCGACGTTATGATATAGGAGAGGTGGAGATCATCTACGTTGTGGCCCCTCCTATTCGACGTTATGATACAGGAGAGGTGGAGATCATCTGCGTTGTGGCCCCTCCTATTCGACGTTATGATACAGGAGAGGTGGAGATCACCTCAAATATCAGTGGCCCAGTTGTGGCCCCCATTTTTCCAACTGGCCGCAGGTGTTTTGAAGTAGTCCTGGTATGTACAGTCGCTCAAAAAAGTGTCCGAACACTCTGGTTGATTACAGAATTCAGAAAAAATATCTGGCAACGATATTTTAAGAAATTAATGATCTGGCAACCTTCATGTAACGTGATTACAGAATTCAGGAAAAATATCTGGAGCGTGTACAGCAACTGTACAGCTCCAGTTACCGTTCACGGCACACTGGAGCGTGTGCAGTTACTGCACACGCTCCAGTTTGCTGTGAACGGTAACTGCACACGCTCAATATTTCCGTGAGTGAGCCCACACGATCTAGTATCAAAATAATATGACCACCTATAGTCGCTCAAAAAAGTGTCCGAACACTCTGGTTGATTGCAGAATTCAGAAAACATATCTGGCAACGATATTTTTAAAAATTAGTGATCTGTTTTTTTTGACGAATTTTTTTAGAAATTATTGATCTGGCACCCTTCGTGTCACGTGACACGAAGGGTGCCAGATCAATAATTTCTAAAAAAATTCGTTGCCAGATATTTTTTCTGAATTCTGTAATCAACCATAGTGTTCGGATACATTTTTGAGCGACTGTACATGTTTCATCTGTTTTGTAACATATAGTTAAAGTCGTAGTGATTACTTTATTTTCCAAATAAATAAATATTATATATACATAATATTATATATACACATAATATATATATAAATATTATATATACATAAAATTATCCTTCATTATCTTAATTTTCTGTATGTAATGCGAATGTTACTATGGTTGATTTTAATAAATACTTTTATAATTTCAAGCTTCAATGTGTTTTATTTACAACAACATCTTTGTTTACTATGTTGTAGGACGTAGGTAGAAATAAGATACATAAAAGAACGCAAATATGTCACTGCATCTTTCTGTTTGTTCGCTTAAAGAAGGAAGATTTCCAGGGGGGCTCTGAATAATTTGTTTTTTCCTGAAATGGAGTCGGTAGGAAAAATAAGTTTGGGAACCTCTGATCTAACCAGAGTTTTAATTAACTGATAGCTCTTTATGACATTTTGTTTATAGCTCAAAACCACTTCAGAAGAGAGAGTTTTAATTTTAAACCATTTTGATATTTGTGTTTTGTAAATGCAAAAACTGTTTTCATATTCAGTGTGTGTAGATTAGTAGCCCTTCACTATTAAGAATTTTTCAAATAATGTATTGAAAAACAAAATAAACAAGAAAAGATATATCTAAAGAAACAAAGCTGCCAAGAATTTATTTAATTTCAACATTTATATGTGTAAAGTTAAACAAAATTTAGGTAAATTCACAAAAAAATATATATATACACACACTATACAGTATAAAAATATTATTTCTTTCCACACATCATAGCTCCTGGAAATACCTGGGGGTAAAAACAGCTGCACTTAAAATTGCCACTCAACTTTAAATAGAATCGTAGTGCCGCAAAGACAACAGCAGTTAAAACACATAATGAAATGAAAACTGAGTAAGTTAGATCTGAAAATAATCATCGTTAGTTATAGATGGAGATTACGTAGCAGGATTTCATAAAATAGTTAACATATTGTAAACAATACATTACAGATGATTTCAGTTTTCGTCCTTTTAAAAGAAAAGGAGAACAGAGACTCCAAAAATCGCATTCCGTTGTGATCAAGATTTAATTATGGTTCTTGTGCAGAAGACGTTGCAGAACATGTTTATCCTTATTAACGAGTGGCTGGAATTGTCTCTAAAATCTATTAAAAATGTTCCTTAACCCCAAGGAAGGAATCTCAAACTATTTTCCAAATAAACACATAAAATTATCTTTCGTTATCTTAATTTTCTGTGTGTAATGCGAAGATGTAGGGGCCAAATATTTTAATTCTCAATATATGGCGGCCCTCATTTTATTATAAGCAATAAATAATTTTTATATTGTTGTTTTAGTATTTCAATATTGCATACTTTTTTCTTACCGAAACATAAGCCTAAATTTCATTTGTAGTGGCTTTATCTTCGGAAGAAAGTGATCCTATTCTTCATATTCAGATTGTTGCAATCGAACGAAACTAGCAAGCCACAGCTAGATGATATGATTATGATAAAAAGTATTGCTTTGGGGCCGCAGAAAATAAGGGGGCTTGAGGGCCCTTGTTTGAAACTCTTGTTTTAGTAGTTACTTAGGTCATTCTGAAGCAAAAACAAGAGTGACTTCTCTTCAAAATATTAAAAGAAAAAACATTTTTTTAGAGGAAAAGCATCTTTACTTCTTGCCCTTAAATTTATCTCCCAATCATTAATTCTTGTGAGGCCGCATCGTGACAACAATTAAAGGAGACCATGAACTCTTTTAACAACTATTATAAAAGGCCACGACTCATAATTGTTTAAAGGGCTGCAACTCATTTAACTACTATTCAAAGGCTCACGCTCTTAAAAAGAATACGGTCCAATAAATAACCATGAAAGGGCCACAATGAGTTTTGCTAACTGTTAAAAGGATTGCCATCAGTTGCCTTGAATTAGTGACTTTACCTAAACGATCGTTAGAATGTTCTTCGGGAACTCCTGAAACTCTCAAAAGAAAAAAAAGTTCCAGAACTTTCCTTTTTTTTTTTCTGAATGAAAAAACGTTAAATTTCAAACGCCATTCTTTTCGGGGGGAGAGAATAATAAGAAGCTGAAAGCGAAAATATTTTAATGATGAAATTATTATTAATCAAATTAAAACCATGAGTTTCAGCCAAGTTTCAAGCAGTTCCAATGTAACAGTGCTACCAAAAATTTGCTTGTGTACTTTGTATAAATTACACAAGGAAGACTGCTGCAGTAACTAACATTGTACGGTAGCTAACATCAGCCACTACTAGTCAAGAACACAGCAGTTAACTCTCCGATTGTGCAGTGATGCTGCAACATCGATGCTGAAGCTACACCACCATTACTCGTACCAGTCAACCTACACGATAGTTAACTTCCTGATCATTATGCAATGATGCTGCAGCTAACATCAGCCATTACTAGTCAAGAAAACAAGTTAACTCTCCAATAGTGAACTGATGCTGCGACTAACACCAGCCATTACTAGCCAACCACATGTTTAGTACTTCTCCAATCGTGCAGTGATGCTGCAGCTAATATCAGCCAAACTCTCCAATCATGCAATGATTCTGCAACTAACACCAGACATGCAAAAACTGTTATCGATCATACTGTGCTAACATCAGCCATTACTAGTCAAGAAGGGTTGGGTTGTTTTACCTCTGAGCGGCACTTTTTTGCACACCATGGGCTAAATGGCCAGGTCACATGGACCCCGAAGGCTCAGAGAAGGTTGGGGGAGGGGACCCACTGGATCAGCTGTTGGGAGACAGATGGTAGCCTCCCGTCAAGGCCATTCAGCGTGTTCTTTAACGTGCACAGGGTATGGCTCTCCCGCACACGGGGCCACGGCTTAACGTCCCACCCGACGGACGGCGGCCTTTCCAAGCCCATCGGTGTCCCCTACTGACCGTGGGCAAGGCGCGGAATTTTGCGGAGATAAATCTCAACGCTGACCCAGCTGGGACTCGAACCTGGGAACTACAGATTACGAGCCTGGCGCGCTACCGACTGAGCCACCCCCGCCCGATCAAGATGGCATTACTAGTCAAGAACACAGCAATTAACCCTCCGATCTTGTAGTTATAATGAAGCTAGCGCAAGTCATTACTAGTCAAGGACAAAGCAATTAATTCTCAGGTCGAGCATTTATGGTGGATAGAACTCTACATCTAACGAATAATATGACCAATCTCGTCACTTAAGTGAACCCAGTTAGAGTGAATTCTACAGCTGCATCACCTTTCATGTAAGAGATAATCCAGACTCTTAATTGGCACATTACTTAATGCATAAAGATGAAGTATTACCAAGTTACTTGCAATAACAAAATAACGTTTTCTATCTTTGGGAAGGTGAAATAGAAGTAGAAATAGTTAAAAACGTTTCTTTATGTTTAAGTGTTTTCCGCAAAAAACGTAGTGTAACCTTATTTTTTTTATCCAAATTTAAAATTTATACAGCACGGGGATATTTTCCAGCAAAATTTCTTTTGGTTTCCATCCGTATTAATCATCAATAGTGATCCGTTAACCCTCATTAACTTTCAGTAGTGATTCGTTAACCCTCATTAACTTTCAGTAGTGATCCGTTAACTCTCATTAATCACCAGTAGTGATCCGTTAACCCTCATTAGCTTTCAGTAGTGATCCGTTAACTCTCATTAATCATCAGTAGTGATCCGTTAACCATCATTAACTTTCAGTGGTGATCCGTTAACTCTCATTAATCATCAGTAGTGATCCGTTAACTCTCATTAATCATCAGTAGTGATAGCCATTAACCCTCATGTCACATCTTTAGAAAAAATGAAACACCCTCTCTGCTAATTCCTGAAACAGTTCCTGGACTGATAAAGCTCTAAATAAGATTTTTCGAATTTCAAATCCAAAATCATTCAGTATACAGTTTTAAAAACAATGAAATATCACCTTAATACAAACAACTGTAGTAAAAACTCTCTCTTAGTAAATGAGATTGCTCGGTTTGCGATTTCACTAGTCCCGATTGTTTTTCGTGGGGGGACTATTCATACGTAATCCGAGAATATGACACGTTGCTCCAGCAGCTGACAAGGCCGATGAGTGCAAAGATCACCGTTGTCCAAATAAGAGAATCTGGCTGCCTCTAAAGTGGCCAGCATCGTGTTCATCGACACGACTTGGTTTCCATTCTGAGATCTGCGATGAAAATCTTCATCTTCTTCTTCTTCCTCATCATCTTCTGCTGATGCCTCCTGAAACCTTCTGATCCGCTCTGCAAGTGGTCCTCCGTAAACCACAGGCGAGGACTGATTTCGCTTCGACGATTCTTCCGCTAACTCTCCCTCGCCGGAATCTCCCTGGCTGGAATCCACAAATGGCGGTTCCTGAAGATGAGCCGTGAATGGGGATTCAGAGCCGATGCAAGGATGGAGAATAAATTCACGTTTGCAATGAACTAATCCGACATTCAGAGTCACCTTCTCACCCTCTGTTTCTGTCTCGGTGTTTGGAAATGGACTCAACGACGATAAATCTGCACCAGATGAAGGTTCCAAGTCTGTTGCATCTTGCGATTGATGTAAATCAGCATCTTCCTCTTCTTCTGAATATGAGTATCCGTGAATATCTTCTCTTTCTCTCTGCTGGTCGTTGCTATTGAATTTCCTGTGATCGATTACACTTCGGAAGATCAGATGAGGCTCTAACGTTTCGTTCGTTGCCATGTCCTGGCCATCACGAGAGACCGATCGCTTGGGGAGACTGCCGTGGAATTCGAAATCGTCGATTGCGTCTGTAGTGATGGAACCACCATCGTCGGAGCAACTGAGGAAGATCTTACTGTCGGAAGAGCGGAGGCTTGTGCTGTAGCTGCTGCCCAGACTGGCGTAGATGTGTTGGTCGGGAAAAGGCGTGTTCCACTTAGTTATGGAGTCGGTGTCTGATGGGGTCTTGCAAGTTCTTAAGTTTTTCTCTGGTTGCAGAGCCTGCAGGCTAGGCAACATGTGAGGAGCCCATCGCAGTCGCTGGGGCATGGGGAAAGGCTGCATGGGACGGCGGACTTCTCCAGAGTACATCATCAGAGAAGGCAAAATCCCTGATTTTGGGCAGTTGAGGTCTCCCACTTGCATACGAAATCCACCGTGATCTGCAAGAAAGTAAAGTTAGTAACAAGAAATACAGAATTATATCATTTAAATCTAGCACGACAATTCTCTCTGCAATTCGCTACCTAAATAAGGAGTCAAAAGTCACCATATTTGGAGAAAAGGTGTCAGAGTCAGTAGCGCACCAGGCTCGTATTCTGAAGTTTCTAGGTTCGAGTTCCACCTGTATCTGCGTCGAGATTTATGTATCTCCACATAACTTTTGCCTTAGGTCAGAAAGGGCACGCCAATGGGTTTGGAGAGGCATTCGCACGTGGGATGGGATATTAAGTTAATGACATCCCTTGCTGAAGGTTCGTAAACTGTAGTTCCCAGGTTCGACTCTCTGCTGAGTCAGCGTTGAGATTTATCTTCCTCAAAATTCCCCGCCCTGCCCACGGTCAATAGGGGACACCGATGGGCTTGGAAAGGCCGCCGTCCGTCGGATGGGCCGTTAAGATGTGGCCTCGTGTGCGGGAGAGCCATACCCTGTGCATGTTAAATAATACGCTGGATGGCCTTGACGGGAGGCTACCATCTGTCTCCCAACAGCTGTTCCAGTGGGTCTCCTCCCCCAACCTTCTCTGAGCCTTCGGGGCCCATGTGACCTGGCCATTTAGCCCATGGTGTGCAAAAAAGTGCCGCTCAGAGGTAAAACAACCCAACCCAACTCGGAAAAAAATCCAAGATTTGACCTGCGAAGTGTCCTTCAGGGTCAAACAGAGGTCATATAGAGATTGAACTTTGATCGACAAGTACTTGAAACGTGAAACAGAAACGGTGTCCGGGGGTGTTTCGGGCATTTCATATTGTTATGTATTAAACAGATGAAAACTGAGCGTCAAATTAAAAAAAATAGTATTTAACTATTATAATTCTAAAATAATGCAATTTATTAGAAAAGTGTGAATAAAAACATTTATATAAACTCAGCTAATATAAATCTATATCAGTATGAAAATTAATCTTCGAAAGAATTTAACACTTTCTTACTATTCTGACTATCTACACACAAAGCATAGTATAAGGCTTTTACATCAGTTGGGTTGGGTTGTTTTACCTCTGAGCGGCACTTTTTTGCACACCATGGGCTAAATGGCCAGGTCACATGGACCCCGAAGGCTCAGAAAAGGTTGGGGGAGGGGACCCACTGGAACAGCTGTTAGGAGACAGATGGTAGCCTCCCGTCAAGGCCATCCAGCGTGTTCTTTAACGTGCACAGGGTATGGCTCTCCCGCACACGGGGCCACGGCTTAACGTCCCATCCGACGGACGGTGGCCTTTCCAAGCCCATCGGTGTCCCCTACTGACCGTGGGCAGGGCGGAGAATTTTGCGGACATAAATCTCAACGCTGACCCAGCTGGGACTCGAACCTGGGAACTACAGATTACGAGCCTGGCGCGCTACCGACTGAGCCACCCCCGCCCCAATTTTTTCCCGAGATCTACGACCTGGATTAACCCTAGGTGCAAATTGTCAGTGCTCCACCATTTCTGCTTCATAGTTAAAATTAGCGTGATCCCCTTTCGGATATCAATCAATCACTCACAATCCTGGGATGGGGTTCGCTCAGTCGATAGCGTGCCACCCCCGCCCCAGGATTGTAATCTCCAGTTCCCAGGTTCGAGTCGCAGCTCGGTCAGGGTTGAGATTTATCTCCGCAAAATTCCGCGTCCTGACCACGGCCAGTAAGGGACACCGATAGGCTTGAGAAGGCCGTCGTCAGTTGGATGGGACGTTAAGCCTTGGCAACGTGTGAGGGAGAGCCATACCCTGTGCACATTAAAGAACACGCTGGATGGCCTTGACAGGAGGCTACCATCTATCTCTCAACAGCTGTCCCAGTGGGTCTCCTCCCCCAACTTTCTCTGAGCATTTGGGGTCCATGTGACCTGGCCATTTAGCCTATGGTGTATAAAAAAAGGTCTGTAAAAAAATGGCCTGTAAATGGTAGCTAGGTAGTCATTGGAAGGAGAGCTATGCACCAATCCCCTGTGATGATGCATATAACCGGCCAGGCCTAGCACCTAATGTCCGACCCCGCCTTCTCGTGGTGCAGACCGTTAGTACCTTTCAAAAGAGATACTCTCTTGTGGAAGTGAACGAAAAAGGAGGGCTGCCAGATTAGTGTGGCCTACTGATCTGGACAACTATGACTACTTTTCTTTCTTTCCTACCCTGCTGAGGAGTGTTCAACCACATAGGGTCCTGGTGCTGATCATGTATACCAAACTGAACGGAATTATGGACCTGAGCTTGATTATTGATCCTGATTTTGCTGCACTGGTAGGCTTCTGTGGAGGGAAAATCTTCCACTGTGTTTTCTGTTTGTTTCTGGGTTGACAGCCCCAAGTGAATAGATTCAGAGGATATGTTTATCAGCTGGTGGATAATCCTGAGCAGAGGTCATCGCAGGCACCTGAACTCTTTGCTTCTATTGGCATCGTCAAATTCTACATTGGAGGAAGTCTTCCAGTGTAGATGGCTTCAGCCTTTAGTGGTGGGGGAACGGGTCTTTGCCCCATGTCTGCGATTAGGGAGCCGTTTGATATTGTCGGCATTCCCTCTCTCAATAAACATAGTTCTTTTAAACATCATACTAACCATTTTCTCTCCATGGGTAGTTGGAATGTGAGGACTCTGCACAGAGCTTTTTCTCTTGATGTCCTCACACAAGAATTCCACCATTATAATTTAGATATTCTCTGTTTGCAAGAGACCAGATGGACAGATAAAGGTCAGATTCTTAAAAATAATCTTAAATTTCTCTTTTCAGGGAGGAATAAGCATCACCAAGGCGTGGGTCCGCTTCTCAGCAGACACGCTAGTGATACTCTTCTAGGATATGAGTGCATTAATGAAAGGTTTCTTACAGCAAAATTTCAGACAAGCGTTAAAGACTTGAATGTTATATGCTGTTATGCTCCCACTGAGGATGCCGATGAAATGAGGATAGGTTTTACAGACAACTTCAGGATATTTTGAATTCTGTCAAGAGATATTACCCGTGTTCTAGGTGACTTCAATGCCAACGTTGGTATTGATTTTTAATAGGCCCTTTTGGTATTGGTAGATGAACTGGCAATGGGTAACGTCTCTTACAGGTAAATAAACTCAATGGATTCAGAATAACTAACACATATTACAAACACCGCGACATACATAAGTACACATGGGTTTCACCTGATGGGCTGCACAAGAATATGATTGATTATATATTAATTAACAGCAAATGGGCTAGTTCTGTTAGGAATACCAGGTCATATAGGGGAGCTGAAATTGGATCAAACCTTGTTAAAAGGTCTTGCAACTTAAACTTAAAAAGTGTTGTGCTAGGGTTAAAAAATTTACTTTTAATACTGAAGCTCTGAAAGACCCAGTTATAGCCAAAGCTTACCATGATATGTTACTTAGTCATTATGACAGTCATGGTATGCTTACTACTAAAGTTGAGGAAGAATGGGACCGTTTTAAACAGGCTTTTTCGACACTAACAGCACTAACTAGCAGAAGAGGCAGAATTATCTGAGTGATAAGGCACTTGAGCTTATTTCGGAAAGAAAGAACTGCAGGAATGTCCTTAATCAATACCCTACGAGTCCAAATAGAAAACATAACAGAGTACTTAATAAACGTGTAAAAGACCAGTTCGCTGCTGGTAAGAATCTTTGGCTTGATGGCTTGGCTGACAAAGCCGAGGAAGCAGTTAGACAGCACAACAGCAGAGAGCTGTACCAGATAGTTAATGTTTTGTGTGGTAGAAAACGGACAGGCATACAAGGATTGAAGGATAAACAAGGTAAGGTTATAGAAGGTGAGGATTCTGTCATGGCTAGGTGGGCTGAGCATTTCAGTGATGTTCTAAACAATGTGGTTAGTTCTACTCCCATTGTTTGCAATGATGATAGATGCATTGGTGGCTTTAATGTTGGCCCTATAACACAATCTGAAGTTATTTTTGCTGTTTCTATACTTAAACTTCACAAATCCCCAGGGGTAGATGAAATTACTACGGAAATACTTAGAGCTGGGAATGTTTCGGTTACCACTTGGATGACTGAAATTCTGAATATCGTTTATGATAAAGGCATGATTCCTAAGAATTTTATCAGAGCTATTGTTATCCCTATTTTCAAAAAAGGTGATCGCAGTTCTTGTGATAACTATAGGGGTATCAGCCTACTCTCTGTTCCAGGTAAAGTTCTTTCCATGATTGTGCTTAACAGAATTAAGAATCTGGTTGACAGACAATGCGTGATGAACAGTGTGGATTCAGAAGTGGTAGGGGATGTGTGGATCAGATATTTTCACTCAGGCAAATTCTTGAGAAATGTTTAAAGTTTCAGAAACCTTTGTTTGCTAGCTTTGTTGATTTCAAAATGGCTTTCGACACTGTTGATCGTCATAATTTGTGGTTGATTGTGAGATAATGTGGTATACCAGACAAGTT
Organism: Ryuthela nishihirai; assembly: GCA_038380435.1. NCBI lineage: Eukaryota > Metazoa > Arthropoda > Arachnida > Araneae > Heptathelidae > Ryuthela > Ryuthela nishihirai. The sequence continues at coordinate 2,765,836 of JAWZYU010000031.1, read as the reverse complement.
AGTTAACATAATGAAAGCTCTCTATAATAACACTGAGTCATGTGTGAGAGTTGGTAAGTCCTGTAGCAATTGGTTTAGCATTACTTCTGGTGTTCGACAAGGGTGCATTTTGTCTCCTTTTCTCTTTAGCTTGGTTATTGATTATGTTATGCAAAATTCACTTTAAGGGAAAGATTTTGGCCTTAAATGGTCTGGAGATACGAAAATTTCTGATTTAGATTATGCTGATGATTTAGCCCTTTTGGCAAATGATGTTGATCAGATGAACTCTTTTATTCGAGCTGTTGATGAAACTGGTAGTAGAGTAGGTTTGGTTATAAACAGAGACAAAACTAAAGTGATGAAAATTGGTCAGGCAGGCTGTGATTCAGTTAATCTGAATGGTTGCAGTCTTGAGCAGGTGTCACAGTTTAATTACCTTGGGAGCTATATAACAGATAATGGTGATGTGTGGCATGAGATTAACAGAAGAATAGGGATTGCTGCCGGGACTTTTAAGAATCTATGGAGATTGTGGAGAAATAGGTGTATACACCTAAAGACTAAAATTAGACTGTATAATAGTTTGGTTCTTTCTATGGTTAGTTATGGTAGTGAAACTTGGACGCTGTGTAAACAACAGGAACTAGATGTTTTGATTCTAGATGCTTACGCAGTATCTTGGGTATTAGGTTGTTTAACCTTGTAACTAATGATGAGGTTAGGCAAAGGAGTTTGCAACCTCCTTTAAGCAGCATATTGTGCAGAGAGAGACTCCGTTGGTTTGGCCATGTTGCCATATGAATAATTATAGATTGGCGAATAGGGTTATGAACAGTGTGCCTAAAGGCCTCAGAAAAAAGGGGAGACCTAGGATGCGGTGGGCAGACAATGTCAAACAGGACTTTATTAAAATTGGTGTGCAGTGGCCAGATGCAGTAGATATAGTTCAGGAGAGACTTGCTTGGAGAACGAAATTGTACGGTCTGGTTGGACCTCCGTAGCCCATGGCTGCTTGATGATGATGATGATGATGATGATGATGATGATGATGATGATGATGATGATGATGATGATGATGATGATGATGATGATGATGATGTGCAAAATAGTGCTGCTCAGACGTAAAACAACCCAACCCTTTTAAAACAAGCATCCCATATTCGTCAGAGTCAATACGTTATTCGTCTGGCTTTCTCTACATTCTGCACCACGCGAATTAAAAACGAGGTTTCCCCATCCCTCATTCACTTCCCAGTCGGCATTTCTTACATCTCAAAAAAAGTTTGATAAAAATTTATTTTAGGGATATAGATATGTGACTGAAAATTTATTATCTCAATCACATCTCGATTTTCAATAACATTCGTTGATCATTTAAAGAGTCATAAAATCATCTATCAAGAACTTACTCATTCGGCAAAAAAACTTATTTTATTATCAATTAATCAATATTATTTCAGCCAAAAGTCATTATTTGCATTCCCCAAAAAAAGCATCATCGGTGATCTCACTTTTCCTTATTCCCACCATGATAAAGAATCTATACATTCCAGCCATATGCGCAAACAGACCTTGCACGTTCACGGACAATAATTAGACCATGATAGATACGAACACGATTTCATGCCTCATGTGCCCGAAAATCTGCTGAACATATTGAATGAACAGAATAATTTAATTTCACGTTACCACAATGGCATCACCTGAGGGGCATTCGTTACAAAAGAGTCCTCACTAGTAAAAGTTTTAAAATAGACTCTCCACTTGGTTATTTAAGCAGGAAGTCGTCGTGGATCAACAATCTTCGGTAGACATTGGCACTGAATATAAAAACATCACATCCACATCATGTGTGGCTATCTTCTGATTTTAATCTCTTCCCTAAGTACCGACTGAGTTGAAGACAGTAATTGTTTGCCTGTGTGATAAGAGCTCAGCGATGGCGACATTCAAAGACCCTTTGTTTGAAAACCTAATTTTGATTAATCTGCTTTGTTTTGGTTTGACAAGCTTTATTTGAAGTGTAGTTAGGCTCTATTGATTGTCGAGGAAGCTTGTTGCTTGAAGAGTAGGAATTCGTCATTCACAGACAGCATCCTGATACGTTTATTGGTCTTAGTAGAGAGCTAGTTCCTTCTGAATTGCTATTGCTCAGATTGTCTTAACATTCATCTGCACTTTCTTGCAGTGTAATGATGTGATCACGAAGGTTACGAAATGATAATGATGGTAATGAATGGCAAACGTGTACCACGAAGCACCGCGTAAAGTAAGAGAGAAAAAAATCATTTCTTTGCCCCCAATAAATTCCTAGGTGAGCCTGGTGAGTATTAACTAAGCAAGGAGAAAGTCCGTGTTTGCTTGTTCTATGTTTGTCCAGAAAAGTCTTTAGAACAGATGCATCAATAAATATTTAGACTCTTTAATCGGGATGACCAAAAGATTCTTTAAATGGTGTTTTGGGTTGTTTTACCTTTGAGCGGCACTTTTTTGCACACCATGGGCTAAATGGCCAGGTCACATAGACCCCGAAGGCTCAGAGAAGGTTGGGGGAGGGGACCCACTGGAACAGCTGATACGAGACAGATGGTAGCCTCCCGTCAAGGCCATCTAGACTGTTATTTAACGTGCACAAGGTATGGCTTCCCGCACACGGGGCCACGGCTTAACGCCCCATCCGACGGACGGCGGTCTTTCCAAGCCCCATCAGTGTCCCCTACTGACCGTGGGCAGGGCGGGGAATTTTGTGGAGATAAATCTCAACGCTGACCCAGCTGGGACTCGAGCCTGGCGCGCTACCGACTGAGCCACCCCCGCCCATTTTAAATAGGGTGGTGACCGTAGCAAAGTTTCTGTACCCAATGGAAAGTTATGCCAGCAATACTTGACTAGTTATGCCACCGACTATGGAACTCAGTGACCCAATGTTTCAGCGACTCTGGGACTTGGTAATTTCTATGTGTCAGTGACTCCAGGAGTCGGAGGCTCGCTTTATCAGTGACTCTAGTAGTCAGTGCTTTTGTTTATGAGTGACTCTGGTGGTCAATATTTTGGTTTATCAGTGACTCTGAGCTTGGTGGCTCAGGCGACTTGACTCTGGGACTTCATGGCTCGGTTGTATGATTGTCATGCAACCGAGCCATGAATACAACCATCCTTGCCAATTGTCATAAACTGATGCCAATTGTCATACTTGTCCAATTGTCATACAACCGATCCTTGCTTCATGACTCTGGGAGTCATGGCTCAGTGTAGCGATCTCCAGGACTAAGTGGTTTGGTGACTCCGGGACTCAATTACGAAACATATCAGCAGGGCCGGACTTACGCGTAAGCTAACTAAGCTACATCTTAGGGCTTCACGATTATAAGGGACCTCCAAAATTTAAGTTTGAAGTTTATTGTCATGAACTTCTTTTTCATTTTCAAATTAATCTATTGTGCGAACACTGTTCACTCTCAGTTTCACACAGTCATTATTGTATACCAATGCTAATATAATTTTTTCACCAGATCAGTTTCATATTTCTATTTAATGTTCCCTCCAATCAGAATAATAAATATGTAACTTATTTCGACTGTCGAAATTTTTGTATCTCAAACTTATTGTAGCTCAGGGAATCAGAAGAACAAAGTCCGGCCCTGCATGTCAATGACTCTGGGACTTGGTGGCTCAATATATCAGTAACTCTCTGGAACTTTGTGGCTCAGTGTACCAGTGACTATGTGACTCTGGGACTTACTGTGTCAGTAACTATGAGACTAAGTATGTTGGTAACTCTGGGACTTAATGACTTGGTGACTCGATATATCAGTAACTCCAAGAATGGGTAGCTCTGGGACTTGGTGGCTGAGAACCAGTGATTATGTGATTCTGCGACTTGGTGGCTGAGAACCAGTGACTATGTGACTCTGCGACTTACTGTGTCAGTGACTATGAGACTAAGTATGTTGGTAATTCTGGGACTTAATGACTTGGTGATTCGATATATCAGTAACTCCAAGAGTAGGTGGCTCTGGGACTTGGTGGCTGAGAACCAGTGACTATGTGACTCTGCGACTTACTGTGTCAGTGACTATGAGACTAAGTATGTTGGTAACTCTGGGACTTAATGACTTGGTGATTCGATATATCAGTAACTCCAAGAGTAGGTGGCTCTAGGACTTGGTGGCTGAGAACCAGTGACTCTGTGACTCTGCGACTTCTGTGTCAGTGACTATGAGACTAAGTGTGTTGGTAACTCTGGGACTTAATGACTTGGTGATTCGATATATCAGTAACTCCAAGAGTGGGTAGCTCTGGGACTTGGTGGCTGAGAACCAGTGACTATGTGACTCTGTAACTTACTGTGTCAGTGACAATGAGACTAAGTATGTTGGTAACTCTGGGACTTAATGACTTGGTGACTCGATATATCAGTAACTCCAAGAGTGGGTAGCTCTGGGACTTGGTGGCTGAGAACCAGTGACTATGTGACTCTGCGACTTACTGTGTCAGTGACTATGAGACTAAGTATGTTGGTAACTCTGGGACTTAATGACTTGGTGATTCGATATATCAGTAACTCCAAGAGTGGGTGGCTCTGGGACTTGGTGGCTGAGAATCAGTGACTATGTGATTCTGCGACTTACTGTGTCAGTGACTATGAGACTAAGTATGTTGGTAACTCTGGGACTTAATGACTTGGTGACTCGATATATCAGTAACTCCAAGAGTGGGTAGCTCTGGGACTTGGTGGCTGAGAACCAGTGACTATGTGACTCTGTGACTTACTGTGTCAGTGACAATGAGACTAAGTATGTTGGTAACTCTGGGACTTAATAACATCGTGTGTCTTTGTTTTCGAGACTGTAGGTTACTCGATGTGTCAGTGATTCAATGTATCTATTACTATGGGATTCAGTGACTCGATGTGGCGGTGACTCTGGGAGTAGGTTCATATGTGACTTTTGGACACAATGATTTAAGGTGCTAGAATTTTAAGGTTTCTTTGAATTAATGATTTGGTGATTCCTCAGTGACTCAATGTGTTGGTGGCTCTGGTACTCTGTGCGTCTGGGACACGATGACTCGATTTGCTGGTGATTTTTGGTTCCTATAAATTAACATTTTGATGACTCCTTGACTTAATGACTCGACTGGTTGGTTAAAACTGCTATTACCACTCAGTAGTGGATCGTAACGAATCAAAAAAAAACCCTATGACACGTGAAGTGTGATAGAGTATTAAAAGACATATTTTCTTTCCCCTCTCCCAAATAAAGAGCAAATTTGTAAATGATTCTTCTGCTATATCTTCTCAACACAAAAGGCGAATATAACAAGTCAAAAGTAGGAGCCTGTGAGGTGAAGATTGTCATACCTCAATATACACACTCTCCTTTCAGGGCAGTGGTGGCTCAGTCGGTAGCGCGCCAGGCTCGTAATCTGTAGTTCTCAGGTTCGGGTCCCAGCTGGGTCAGCGTTGAGACTTATCTCCTCAAAACTCCCCTCCCTGCCCACATCAGTAGGTCACGGTCAGTAGGGGACACCGATGGGCTTGGAATGGCCGCCGTCCGTCTGATGAGACGTTAAGCCGAGGTTCTTTGTATGGGAGAGCCATACCCCGTGCAGGTTGAAGAACACGCTGCATGGCCTTGACGGGAGGCTACCATGTCTTCGAACAGCTGTACCACTGGGTTCCATCTTCCAACCTTCTCTGAGCCTTCGGGATCCATGTGACCTGGCCATTTAGCCCATGGTGTGCAAAAAAGTGCCGCTCAGAGGTAAAAGAACCCAACACAACACCCTTCCGCTCACAAATGATCAGAAAGAGTTACATATCAAAGGGAAGCTTCTGACGCAAAGAGTAACTTAGGGAATATAACAACGTCCTTCCGCTCACAAATGATCAGAAAGAGTTACATATCAAAGGGAAGCTTCTGACGCAAAGAGTAACTTAGGGAATATAACAACGTCCTTCTCTTAGGCAGAGAGAATCTTAACGATTTGGTTAGGTTGGGTTGTTTTACCTATGAGCGGCACATTTTTGGCATACCATGGGCTAAATGGGCAGATCAGAAGGGCTCCAAGGTTGGGGTAAGGAGATCCACGGACAGATTAGCATCTGTCAGTGGATCTCCTTACCCCAGATGATTGGAGATGACCCCAGATGATCAGGAGATGATTAATCATCATTTGACTCCCGTTACAGCCATCCAGCGTATTCTTTAACGTGCACAGAGACACAGATCTCTCGCACACGGGGATATGGCTCCTCACACACTGAGCCATGGCTTACAGTCCCATCTGATGGACGCCTTTCAATCCCACCGGTGTTTCCCTATAGCAGGGCGGGGGGGGGGGGGCGTTTAGGGAGATTAAACGCTGGCTCAAGTGGGATTGGAACCTCGGAACTGAAGATTATGATGCTGTCGCGAACCCACTGAGTCACCCCAGTCCCAAATTTGATTTTCTGTTATATTTATAATTATTTTCTCTTATATTATAAAAATTTCCTTGTTTGTTATAAGCATATATTATTTAAATGATTTTTACGTGGGATTCTTTTCCACCTGCTGTGCCATGCGCCCTGGGAGATAACCTGCATTGTCCGACCCTTGGGCCGGCCCTGGTTCTCTTGCTGATTGAAAAAGAAAATGCTAGTGCCATATCTTTCTTTGAAGATAACATGTTACGAACAGCTAACATCTACAGGAAAAAAATTTGTATATATTTATAGGGAAAATGGAGCTGGAAGAAGAATTTCGATATATGTAAATATTCTCTGCTTGGTAATGGTAAAATATATAATTATATGTTAAAGAATAATATATTGGTTAAATGCAAGTTAATACATATAAAATATTCATTTCTCAAATCGCAATTTTCCAAATTTTTGCAGTCCAAAAATTTTATGTTGTCCTGATCTCCCTGGCTCTGGGTTGGGTTGGGTTGTTTTACCTCTGAGCGGCACTTTTTTGCACACAATGGGCTAAATGGCCAGGTCACATGGACCCCGAAGGCTCAGAGAAGGTTGGGGGAGGGGACCCACTGGAATAGCTGTTGGGAGGCAGATGGTAGCCTCCCGTCAAGGCCATTCAGCGTGTTCTTTAACGTGCACAGGATATGGCTCTCCCGCACATGGGGCCGCGGCTTAACGTCCCATCCGACGGACGACGGCCTTCTCAACGACGCGCTACCGACTGAGCCCCCCCCCCCCCCGCCCCCCCCTGGCTCTGAGTCTGTTCCATATCTGTAGAACAGTTTTGCAAAAATCTTTTTGTTAACTGGCAGAATAGAAAAATATTATATTTGTTGTGGACCAATAATTTGGTGGAGTAGAAGAGGGTGGGGAGATGTGAAAGAATCAGAAAGTTTTATTTTATTATATCTTCCATGCCATGTATCTAATATAGATATTTGCGAGTGATTTACTTTAATGCTATGATGCAGAAATATTATAGCTCTGAAAATTTGAATTTAGGGTTGGGTTGAACTAGAGTTGAGTGGCACTTTTTTTGCACACAATGGACTAAATGGTTAGGCCACATGGAGCACGAGGTCTCAGCGAAATATGCGAGAGAGATCTCACTGGCCAGTTGTTACGAAACAGATGGTAGTCTCCCGTCAAGGCATCCAGCGTGTTCTTTAACGTGCACAGAGTATGACTCTTACACACTGAATCACGGCTTAGCGTCCCATCCGACGGAAGACATCCTTTTCAATCCCATCGGTGTCCTCTACTGCACGTGGATAAGGTGGGGAATTCTAGAAGATAAATCTGAAAACTGGCCCAGTTGGGACTCGAACTTGGCGCACCACCGGCTGAGTCAACCCCGCTCTCTACATCTAGGGTTAATCCGGGTCATAGACCTCGGAAGAAATTTGAAAGCTGACCTCCAACATGTCCTTTAGTTCAAATAGATGTTTTATATTATTTTATTGTAAAACCAGAGTAAAAAAATAGTTTTTTATTTTTATAATTTTCACATGCCCGGTTAAAATTGTTTGAAGCGCAAGAGTTTGTGCACTCCTGCTGTAGAGGGTTAATCGCCAAATTTCTCCAAAGGATGGATTCATGAATGAGTGAATTGGGTTAATTTCAACTATGATACAGATGGATAGAGCGCTCTAAAAAGTGAGGTCGCAGATCTCAGAAAAATTGTGAATTTTCAGTTGCAACTTCACGTTCAAAATGGTGCACAAGTCAGATTTCGACCTAACCACGATTTGTGTGTGCTAGAAATGTGAAAAATAGTGTCTCCGTTGATTATAAAAAATTCCGTTGATTATGCTGGTGTTCAAGGTTCATGATTACGCTGACTACGAACCTGGCACACCACAGACTGGGGGCGGGGGTGGCTCAGTCGGTAGCGCGCCAGGCTCGTAATCTGTAGTTCCCAGGTTCGAGTCCCAGCTGGGTCAGCGTTGAGATTTATCTCCGCAAAATTCCGCGCCTTGCCCACGGTCAGTAGGGGACACCGATGGGCTTGGAAAAGCCGCCGTCCGTCGGATGGGACGTTAAGCCGTGGGCCCGTATACGAGAGAGACATACCCTGTGCACGTTAAAGAACACGCTGGATGGCCTTGACGGGAGGTTACCATCTATCTCCCAACAGCTGTTCCAGTGGGTCCCCTCCCCAAACCTTCTCTGAGCCTTCGGGGTCCGTGTGACCTGGCCATTTAGCCCATGGTGTGCAAAAAAGTGCCGCTCAGAGGTAAAACAACCCAACCCAACCACCGACTGAGTCACCCCCGCCTTGTGCATTTTTGGTTAATCCGGGTCATTGACCTCGGAAGAAATCTGAAAGCTGACCTCCGACATGTCCTTTAAGGTCAAATAGATGTTTTATACATTGCTTTTAGTAGTTGATTCGACATGGTGTTCAAGGTGAAATAGAGGTCAAAATTCGTTTTAACCATGATCTGTGTGTGTTCGAACTGTAGAAATTGGTCTACGGAGAGAAAAATATATAATGCATATGTCAGAAAAACTTACGGAATATGGCGATTTCATTTCGATATGATTTCCAACTAAAACTGTGCGATCAAAATGAGAAGAAAACCAGAGATGCTTTAGGCAGCGTTTGATTTCTTATAAAAAATAAAAAAAACTCAAGCAGCTGCTTGCCACAGAGGTCTGACAGGAGCTGTCTGTTTATATGCCAAAGCAGAAGGTCTGAGAGGATGGCAGGACTTCAGCAGAAAAACGACACATACATCCATGCCTTACCCGGAGCTCGAACCCAGGTCCCGTAGATCAGTAGCCAAGCGCGCTAACCACTCGGCCACGGGACGACTAGAAAACTCGATATAAATAACTAGGACTAGGGTAGAATTTGGGTTGAGGGAAGGATACAGCTCCCCCGACCCTTTAAGAATGCTAATGACGGTAATAGAGGCAAAATATAATTAAGAATAATGCATTTGTCAAGAAATGTTTTAATTACCTCTAAAACGGTGAGGAAAATGTTGTAGTGCAATGGAATTTCAGTCTGTTCCTTATTCCCTTTACTTCTTTCTAAGTTGGGTTGGGTTGTTTTACCTCTGAGCGGCACTTTTTTGCACACCATGGGCTAAATGGCCAGGTCACATGGACCCAGAAGGCTCAGAGAAGGTTGGGGGAGGGGACCCACTGGAACAGCTGTTGGGAGACAGATGGTAACCTCCCGTCAAGGCCATCCAGCGTGTTCTTTAACGTGCACAGGGTATGGCTCTCCCGCACACGGGGCCACGGCTTAACGTCCTATCCGACGGACGGCGGCCTTTCCAAGCCCATCGGTGTCCCCTACTGACCATGGGCAGGGCGGGGAATTTTGTGGAGATAAATCTCAACGCTGACCCAGCTGGGACTCGAACCTGGGAACTACAGATTACGAGCCTGGCGCGCTACCAACTGAGCCACCACCGCCCCTCTTTCTAAGTCTGGGACTCACTACGACTATTTCTATGGTAGGTTTAAAAAATAATAATTTATCCTATTGTCTCATTACAATGTTCCGAAACGATTGTCAGTGGTCCCACAAAGTTTCATAGCTGGCCTACAGTATATATCAGTGCTGTTCAAGTTCTCTAAGACCGCGGACCATTTTTTCTTTCGCCAACTTTCGCGGGCCATTTTTTTTTCGCCAAAATTCGGTGGGCCAAAAAAAAAGAATAGGATAGGATAAGTATTTGAAAAGTCAGTTCATGTCACCTCAGAATAATTATTTTATTTATACGAAAAATAATAAGTAATAATAAACCAATATAAATTTTCTAAACCTTATCAAATATTTAATAAATTTAATGGAAGCATTGTGGCCGTAGTTGTTGGGCAATAAGAATAGAATGAGTAAGTTGAAATAATGCAATAATAATTGCAAATAGAATGAGTAAGATGAAGATTGCATATCAAGTGAAGTAATATAAGTGGACAAAAAATTATAAAGTGGATTACAGATATTTATTTAAAATTTCAAGTAAAAACTTGATTTTTTTCGCGGGCCACAAAAATCTTTATTCGGGCCGCTAGTTGGACAGCACTGGACTATATACAATACAACAGTTTCACTACTTATTTGAATCTATTAATTCCTAAAAAGGAAGTTAAAATATATATATGTGTAAAATGATGGAAAAATTATCTGTTTAGAGAGTTTATGAAACCAGAAATCTAATACATGTGGATTATATTTAACTTTCCTTTTATCATACATGTCTTTTTGAAACAATCAAATAATTAACAACTGTAATATTTTAAACTAATTCGAGAGAAAAATATATAATGTTTGAGTTGGATTGTTTTACCTCTGAGTGGCACTTTTTTGCACACCATGGGCTAAATGGCCAGGTCACATGGACCCCGAGGGCTCAGAGAAGGTTGGGGAAGGGGACCCACTGGAACAGCTGTTGGGAGACAGATGGTAGCCTCCCGTCAAGGCCATCCAGCGTGTTTTTAACGTGCACAGGGTATGGCTCTCCCGCACACGGGGCCACGGCTTAACGTCCCATCAGACGGACGGCGGCCTTTCCAAGCCCATCGGTGTCCCCTACTGACCGTGGGCAGGGCGGGGGAATTTTTGAGGAGATAAATCTCAACGCTGACTCAGCTGGGACTCGAACCTGGGAACTACAGATTACGAGCCTGACGCTCTACCGACTGAGCCACCCCCGTCCCTGCTTGCCACAGAGGTCTGACAGGAACCTGTCAGTTTATATGCCATAGTAGAAGGATCTGAGAGGATGGCAGGACCTCAGCAGAAAAACGACACACACACCCATGCCTTAACCCGGGGCTCGAACCCAGGTCCCTTGGATCAGTAGCCAAGCGCGCTAACCACTCGGCCATGGGACGGCTTAAAATCATTTACACAATTTAAATAATTATTTTTAATTTTTCGTAATTTAAAAGAATTATCTTTCTTTAAACTGTTTTTTTTTCTCTTTTTTTTGTTTTAATCTTTAAAATATAATTAAAAGAAGTATTTTAATATAAATATTGAATTTATATAAATTTGAGATTTAAGTAATTAAATCTCTCTTGTTTCGATGATAAATCAGTACTTTCTATTTTAACCTTTTGCAATTTTTTCTATTTCTGATTGCATTTCTTTCGATCTTTCTGGTATTTGTAGTTCCGTGCAGTAATTGGTAAGTTTAAAATCGATTCATAAATTGATTTTTAAAATATTAAACCTGTTGTTCTGTTAACAGCATATGTTAACAGCATATTATGCAATTTTATTGTGGTCAACCTTAACTTGTTACAAATATGTTGAGTATGGATGTTCCATCTCAAAGCTCTCATCAAAATTAAAACAGAAATATTTTAACTTGTTATGTGTAGTCTTTCAGTTTTATAACAATTACACACATCTTCAATAATTGAGTTTGCTTTTTGTATGCAGTCCAATTTGCGAGTTTTAATAAAAAAATAATTTATTTCTATAACCCGGAGAATGAAATATCATCCATTTTGTCTTGTTTATATTTAAATACGTATATTTTATTGTGGTTCAGCTGGCGTAAAACATAATTAAATCCCTCTGTATTTCATTGTATATCACTTTAGTTTTTCTATTGTATTAATTGTAACTCTTATCAACTGTATACAACTAAATTGAACTATTGAAGTTAATGTTAGTTAAATCACTAATGTGCACAAGAAATAAAATCGGGCCTAGTATAGATCCTTGTGGAACTCCGTAATTGTTTACGCATTCGGAACTCTGAGTTTATTTTTTCAATAATATATATATTATTTTAATAATTCTTAAACCATCTTAATGAAATAACCCTTTTCCGATAATCTTTTAAGCTTTTTTCGTTATGAAATTGTGATCTATGATATAAAACTTTTTTTATAAATCTAAAACCATTGCCATTGCTTTATTACCTTTATTAAATTAAATAATACGAAAGATTAAATAACATTGCCTATCGAGATTCAAATAATCGCCAGCTGGGTCAGCGTTGAGATTTATCTCCGCAAAATTCCACGCCCTTCCCACGATCAGTAGGGGACACCGATGGGCTTGGAAAGGCCGCCGTCCGTCGGATGGGACGTTAACCCGTGGCCCCGTGTACGGGAGAGCCATACCCTGTGCACGTTAAAGAACACGGTGGATGGCCTTGACGGGAGGCTACCATCTGTCTTCCAACAGCTGTTCCAGTGGGTCCCCTCCCCCAACCTTCTCTGAGCCTTCGGGGTCCATGTGACCTGGCCATTTAGCCCATGGTGCGCAAAAAAGTGCCGCTCAGAGGTAAAACAACCCAACCCAACCCTTCAAATAATCGTCCGTTTTGAAGAATGTTAAAAGATTATTAACAGAATCAGAAAGATGAATTTTACCTGAGAGGTGTCGATATATGCGGCCAGGCTGTCGTAGCATATTTCTCAGTGCACTGCGATGAGGCAAATCAGTAAGAAGGAGCATCAGCGGAACTAGAGTACCTTGAGCTAAACGCAGCCAAATGGTGGTGTTGTCTAGCCAAGGGGACCAAAAAGTGGGCACAACTGTACCCATGATCGTCATTACCTTGAATGGGAAAAAAATAAATATAATGAGAACATTAAAATGAAAAAATATTGAAAGGGAATGCAAGAATTACATTAGGATTTAAACAGCAAAACTGCAACACAAAAATTACGTTGTGAATGTAATACCAAGTGTAAAAAAATATATACGGAACAAAACATTTGCGATAATTCATTAGTGAAATGTCACAGATGTCCTTAATACGGTACTCAAGAAAAAGATGACAAATAAAAAATTTAGCTTTTTTTTTCCACTGGGTAGGATTCGAACTCACATCTCTCACTAACGTCATGTTAGTGAGAGACATGGTCACTAATGTTACTCACTAACGTCTCTCACTAACGCCATGTTAGCGAGAGACATCGTCACTAATGTCACTCACTAACGTCTCTCACTAACGCCATGTTAGCGAGAGACATCGTCACTAATGTCACTCACTAACGCCATGTTAGCGAGAGACATGGTCACTAATGTCACTCACTAACGCCATGTTAGCGAGAGACATGGTCACTAATGTCACTCACTAACGCCATGTTAGCGAGAGACATGGTCACTAATGTCACTCACTAACGTCTCTCACTAACGCCATGTTAGCGAGAGACATGGTCACTAACGTCTCTCACTAACGCCAGGTTAGTGAGAGACATGGTCACTAACGTCTCTCACTAACGCCAGGTTAGTGAGAGACATGGTCACTAATGTCACTCACTAACGTCTCTCACTAACGCCATGTTAGCGAGAGACATGGTCTCTAATGTCACTCACTAACGTCTCTCACTAACGCCAGGTTAGCGAGAGACATGGTCTCTAATGTCACTCACTAACGTCTCTCACTAACGCCAGGTTAGCGAGAGACATGGTCTCTAATGTCACTCACTAATGTCTCTCACTAACGCCAGGTTAGCGAGAGACATGGTCTCTAATGTCACTCACTAATGTCTCTCACTAACGCCAGGTTAGCGAGAGACATGGTCACTAATGTCACTCACTAACGTCTCTCACTAACGCCAGGTTAGCGAGAGACATGGTCTCTAATGTCACTCACTAATGTCTCTCACTAACGCCAGGTTAGCGAGAGACATGGTCTCTAATGTCACTCACTAACGCCAGGTTAGCGAGAGACATGGTCTCTAATGTCACTCACTAACGCCAGGTTAGCGAGAGACATGGTCTCTAATGTCACTCACTAACGTCTCTCACTAACGCCAGGTTAGCGAGAGACATGGTCTCTAATGTCACTCACTAACGTCTCTCACTAACGCCAGGTTAGCGAGAGACATGGTCTCTAATGTCACTCACTAATGTCTCTCACTAACGCCAGGTTAGCGAGAGACATGGTCTCTAATGTCACTCACTAACGTCTCTCACTAACGCCAGGTTAGCGAGAGACATGGTCACTAATGTCACTCACTAACGTCTCTCACTAACGCCAGGTTAGTGAGAGACATGGTCTCTAATGTCACTCACTAATGTCTCTCACTAACGCCAGGTTAGCGAGAGACATGGTCTCTAATGTCACTCACTAACGTCTCTCACTAACGCCAGGTTAGCGAGAGACATGGTCACTAATGTCACTCACTAACGTCTCTCACTAACGCCATGTTAGCGAGAGACATGGTCTCTAATGTCACTCACTAATTCTCTCACTAACGCCAGGTTAGCGAGAGACATGGTCTCTAATGTCACTCACTAATGTCTCTCACTAACGCCAGGTTAGCGAGAGACATGGTCACTAATGTCACTCACTAACGTCTCTCACTAACGCCAGGTTAGCGAGAGACATGGTCTCTAATGTCACTCACTAATGTCTCTCACTAACGCCAGGTTAGCGAGAGACATGGTCTCTAATGTCACTCACTAACGCCAGGTTAGCGAGAGACATGGTCTCTAATGTCACTCACTAACGTCTCTCACTAACGCCAGGTTAGCGAGAGACATGGTCTCTAATGTCACTCACTAACGTCTCTCACTAACGCCAGGTTAGCGAGAGACATGGTCTCTAATGTCACTCACTAATGTCTCTCACTAACGCCAGGTTAGCGAGAGACATGGTCTCTAATGTCACTCACTAACGTCTCTCACTAACGCCAGGTTAGCGAGAGACATGGTCTCTAATGTCACTCACTAACGTCTCTCACTAACGCCAGGTTAGCGAGAGACATGGTCTCTAATGTCACTCACTAACGTCTCTCACTAACGCCAGGTTAGCGAGAGACATGGTCACTAATGTCACTCACTAACGTCTCTCACTAACGCCATGTTAGCGAGAGACATGGTCTCTAATGTCACTCACTAATGTCTCTCACTAACGCCAGGTTAGCGAGAGACATGGTCTCTAATGTCACTCACTAACGTCTCTCACTAACGCCAGGTTAGCGAGAGACATGGTCACTAATGTCACTCACTAACGTCTCTCTCTAACGCCATGTTAACGAGAGACGTGAGTTCGAATCCCACTCACCGCATCGTGATAACAACTACACCATCACCGCCTAACCTTTTGTTCAGCTAATGTGACATATAGACTTTCCCACAATTTTTTTTCAGATAACATTTGCGATATGTTTTCTGATAATAATGAAAAAAATTAAAGTTTTGGATTGTTTTATCTGTCAATGGAATTTTTGTTTCCACAGAATTATAGTCTGAATGAACGTCACAAGAATCTCAAGGGCTTCCAGAAGGTTGGGTGCGCTGGGTTACCTATGAGCGACACTTTTTTGCACACAATGGACTAAATGGCAAGGTCATAAGGACCCCCAGAGCTCAGAGAAGGTTTTGGGGAGGGGATCCACTGGACACCTGTTAGGAGACAGATAGAAACTCCCATCAGGGATATCCAGGGTGTTCTTTAACATCACATTATACGACTATCTCGCACACAGTGCCGTCCGTCAGGTGGTAAGTTTTCCAAGACCATCGGTGTCCCCTACTGGCCATTGGTAGGGCGTGGAGTTTTGCAGAGATAAACTCAATGAGACTCGAACCTGGGAACTGCAAATTGCGAATCTGGCGCACTACCGACTGACCAATCCCTGCCCAGATTGGGTAGAGAGGATTCCCTGAATACCTCTTAAGTGACTGGTGGTAGTCTTCGTCATGTAGTTCCCAGGTTCGAGTCCCAGCTGGGTCAGCGTTGAGATTTATCTCCGCAAAATTCCCCGCCTGCCCACGGTCAGTAGGGGACACCGATGGGCTTGGAAAGGCCTCCATCCGTCGGATGAGACGTTAAGCCGTGGCCCCGTGTGCGGGAGAGGCATACCCTGTGCACGTTAAAGAACACGCTGGATGGCTTTGACGAGAGGCTACCATCTGTCTCCCAACAGCTCTTCCAGTGGGTCCCCTCCCTCAACCTTCTGTGAGCCTTCGGGGTCCATGTGACCTGGCCATTTAGCCCATGGTGTGCAAAAAAAGTGCCGCTCAGAGGTAAAACAACCCAACCCAAGTGACCTGGCCATTTAGCCCATGGTGTGCAAAAAAGTGCCGCTCAGAGGTAAAACAACCCAACCCAAGTGACCTGGCCATTTAGCCCAGGTGTGCAAAAAAGTGCCGCTCAGAGGTAAAACAACCCAACCTTCGTCAAGGCCATTTGGTGTGTTCTTTAACGCGCACATGTACTATGGAAACATCCTAAATGCGGAACTATGGCTTAACGTCCCGTTGACAGACTTTCCAAGTCCATCAGTATCACCTGTCTCAACGAGGGAAAGGGAGGGCTTAGCAGAGGGTAATCTCAGTGCAGGAACAGTTGGGACTCGACCTGGGAACTGTATATTAGGAGCATGGCGCTCTAGTTACTGAATCAACCCCCATTCCAAAGTGTATACTAATCAAAAAGTTTTTCAGCAAATACAATGGGGGCGGTGGTAACTCAGTCGGTAGCGCGCCAGGCTCGTAATCTGTAGTTCCCAGGTTCGAGTCCCAGCTGGGTCAGCGTTGAGATTTATCTCCGCAAAATTTCCCGCCTTGTCCATGGTCAGTAGAGGACACCAATGAGACCGCCGTCCGTCGGATTAGACGTTAAGCCGTGTGTCCGTGTGCGGAAGTGCCATACCCTGTGCACGTTAAAGAACACGCTGGATGGCCTTGACGGCAGACTACCATCTGTCTCCCAACAGCTGTTCCACTGGGTCCACTCCCCCTAACCGTCTCTGAGCCTTTGGGGTCCTTGTGACCTGGCCATTTAGTCCATGGTGTGCCCTGCCCACGGTCAGTAGGGGACACCGATGGGCTTGGAAAGGCCGCCGTCCGTCGGATGGGACGTTAAGCCGTGGCCCCGTGTGTGGGAGAGAAATACCCTGTGCACGTTAAAGAACACGCTGGATGGCCTTGACGGGAGGCTACCATCTGTCTCCCAACAGCTGTTCCAGTGGGTCCCCTCCCCCAACCTTCTCTCAGCCTTCGGGGTCAACGCTGACCTGGCCATTTAGCCCATGGTGTGCAAAAAAGTGCCGCAACAACCCAACCCATGGTGTGCAAAAAAGTGCCACTCAGAGGTAAAACAACCTAAGCTACATATATGCCAAAAAAACTTCCATAATTCAAGTGCAATAAAGTCTCCAAATAGTTGATGAATAGGTAATAACTTAGAAATAGACTACTAGATCGATACAAAAAATATTTCTCCTTGTTTCTCTCAGGAAACAAGGAGCCGGAAAAGTACTGAAAAATCTGTCTTCTTCATACATTTCTTCCAGAGATATTTATCCATACAGTAACAAATAAATTTCTCCATAACACATAGCACTATCCTATTGACAAGTATATACAGAAACAATAAAGCAATTAAGGCACTTCTTTAAACAACAATTTTGCTGTTGCTTATGTCTTTTATCAGGTCGTATACTCTTTATGCAAAAGTGGAGTAACAACCTTCCCTTGACAAGTGCTGGCTCCTTATAAATGCAGATCAGACCCTGTTAAGCATAAAAAGGTCTAATATCTTTCTACATACAATCAGAAATAATGAGCATCCGAAGCACAATCTAGAAAGAATCATGTATAAGAAAAAAAAATGGAGAACAGAATAATTAGAGAGGGATTTTCTGAATGATTTCAAAACAACGGCTGGAAAAGAACAGAAATGTTTTAGTTAAAAATCCACGTTTTCTTAAGACGAGTAAAAACACATTTGAACTATTAACCTATATAATATGTCTAGAATAAAACTTCAGTCGCTAATCAGATTTGAATCGAAGTCAGACATACAGTTTGTCATGTGTTAACAAGAACAGGTCGATGGCTACTTTTGCCTCCAGGATGACTCTCTTTTCGCACAATGGAGTAAATAAGCAGCATCCGAAGGTGATGAGCATCACAAAACTTTATAGGATATGTTCCGCTAACACCTTTTCCTGCGGTACTATTCATCTGGCATTTGCATTTAACATTCAGTAGCAAAATTCATGCTAAGTGTGTTTAAGACAATGACTAGGGTCGGGGGTGGCTCAGTCGGTAGCGCGCCAGGCTCGTAATCTGTAGTTCCCAGGTTCGAGTCCCAACTGGGTCAGCGTTGCCACACAGCAGGGGACATCGATGGAATTGGAAAGGCACGCCGTCCGTCTAATGGGACGTTAAGCCGTGGTCCCGTGTGCGGGTAGAGCCATACCCTGTGCACGTTAAAGAATACGCTGGATGACCTTTACAGGAGGCTACCATCTGTCTCCCAACAGCTGTTCCAGTGGGTCCCCTCCTCCAACCCTCTCTGAGCCTGCGGGGTCCATGTGACCTGGCCATTTAACCCATTGTGTGCAAAAAAGTGCCGCTCAGAGGTAAAACAACACAATGACAAGCAAAGAGAGGAACTTAATGAACTATAGGGTTGGGTTGTTTTACCTCTGAGCGGCACTTTTTTTTTGCACACCATGGGCTAAATGGCCAGGTCATATGGACCCGACGGCTCAGAGAAGGTTGCGGGAGGAGACCCACTGGAACAGCTGTTGGGAAAGAGATGGTAGCCTCCCGTCAAGGCCATCCAGCGTGTTCTTTAACGTTCACAGGGTATGGCTCTCCCACACACGGGGCCACGGCTTAACGTCCCATCAGACGGACGGCGGCCTTTCCAAGCCCATCGGTGTCCCCTACTGACCGTGGGCAGGGCGGGGAATTTTGCGGAGATAAATCTCAACGCTGACCCAGCTGGGACTCGAACCTGGGAACTACAGATTATGAGCCTGGCACGCTACCGACTGAGCCACCCCCGCCCCAATGAACTATAGTGAATTCAGTTCTATAGTTATTTGTAAATATGAACATGTCATGAGTGCTTTTACAATATGAGCCTTCAAGACCTAATTTATTGCCCTATCAAAATATTAAGAGAATATCCCCGCCATATAACGAAATGCGAATCTAACGTTTAATGGCAAAATGTAATTGAAGATAAATTAAAGATTATAACGAAATCTATTGAAATCTCGACCTTCAAAATATTCGTTCGATATTCAAATATACTGCTCACAAAAATTAGGGGATATTTCAAAATGAATATGAAGCGATAATATATCCCCTAATTTTTTTGAGCAGTATATTTATTCCAGCTGGACTATTTCACAATAGTAATGTGTAATAATACTTTATCCAGAAATCAACTGAAACTGAAAAAATAAAAAATATTTTTTTAGTTAATTAAATAAAGCAAGTGTACCGTTTGAAAAGTGTGCAAAATGATTATTTCAATGTAAGATAATTATGAATGATTTTATAAAACAATTTATTATTGTTAAATATGGGGCGGGGGTGGCTCAGTCGGTAGCGCTCCAGGCTCGTAATCTGTAGTTCCCAGGTTCGAGTCCCAGCTGGGTCAGCGTTGAGATTTATCTCCGCAAAATTCCCCGCCCTGCCCACGGTCAGTAGGGGACACCGATGGCCTTAGAAAGGCCGCCGTCCGTCGGATGGGACGTTAAGCCGTGGCCCCGTGTGCGGGAGAGACATACCCTGTGAACGTTAAAGAACACGCTGGGGGGAGCCGCCCTTGACGGGAGGCTACCATCTGTCTCCCAACAGCTGTTCCAGTGGGTCCCTTCTCCCAACCTTCTCTGAGCCTTCGGGGTCCATGTGACCTGGCCATTTAGCCCACGATGTGCTAAAAAGTGCCGCTCAGAGGTAAAACAACCCAACCCAAGTTCCAGACAGGAGCAAAATTCGTAGCAAATTGTGATATTAAAATTTAACTACAACTGTTATGTATTTTAATTTTTCTAGCAAAATGTGATATAAATTCCCCAAATAAGAGTTATTCAGTGGCGTCTCGTCTTAGGGGCCGGCTCCACCAACATTTCTGTAATATATATAACTAAAACATTAAACTCCGAATAGGAATAAATAATAAAAAAATTTTACATGGATATTTGCCCTCTAAAATATCTTGACCGTTTTATTTCATTTCAATACGCATTTAGTGAAGTAATACACTCGAAACCATCTTGAGCACCTTAATTATCAAAACGAAATATTACGAGAAAGTTTTAAGTCACCCCCCACGTTAAATTCTCTGAACCTCTCCCCCGACCCTAAAAGTAAATTTTGCGGTACCTTCCTGACATAAGCCACAGTATATACACAGTCGTATCAGAATAATACATATTAATCATATTAATCTAATACGACTGTGTATGTAAAGCCAAAGTATATATATATATATTGAAATTTTATTACATCTACATATACGTATATGTTCTTTTTCAATCCAATCAATGTTCCCTTTTTCAGAGTGAACAGAACTGCTCTTATCTGTGAAAATCGCCGACGTTGCACCGCCCCTGTTTGGTTGGTTTCTCTGTATGCGCTTTTTGCTGGCCCCACCCATTTAGAAACTTAATGTGTCGCCACTGGAGTTAGTAATTATTAATTTGATTCAGTTTTAGGTCGCATTCGCTTTGTTGTTTATTAGGAGCAGAGGAAATACTTCTGCAGATTTTGTATCTTTGAACTTGAAACCCTTTATCACGGATTCGATTGGCCTACTTCTGATTCGAGAACAACGCTGAGAAACCTGTATTTAACCAAAGATCTGTTTGTCTGTCCTAGACATTCAATTGTTGGTTTAAAACACGGGTTCTCAACGTGGGGTACGCGGTAAAATATTTTGAGGTACAGTCGCTCAAAAAAGTATCCGAACACTACGGTTGATTACAGAATTCAGAAAAAATATCTGGCAAAGATTTTTTTAGAAATTAGTGATCTGGCAACCTTCGTGTACAGTACACGAAGGTTGCCAGATTATTAATTAGTAAAAAAATCGTTGCCAGATATTTTTTCTGAATTCTGTAATCATCCGTAGTGTTCGGATACTTTTTTGAGCGACTGTACGCCGCGAGAGCTCAAATGTCGCTAGATCTAGTTGGGTTTTTACCTCTGAGCGGGACCTTTTTGCACACCATGGGCTAAATGGCCAGGTCACATGGACCCCGAAGGCTCAGAGAAGGTTGGGGGGAGGGGACCCACTGGAACAGCTGTTAGGAGACAGATGGTAGCCTCCCGTCAAGGCCATCCAGAGTGTTCTTTAACGTGCACAGGGTATGGCTCTCCCGCACACGGGGCCACGGCTTAGCGTCCCATCCGACGGACGGCGGCCTTTCCAAGCCCATCGGTGTCCCCTAGTGACCGTGGGCAGGGCGGGGAATTTTGCGGAGATAAATCTCAACGCTGACCCAGCTGTGACTCGAACCTGGGAACTACAGATTAATAGCCTGGTGCGCTACTGACTGAGCCACCCCCGCCCCCAAATAGATGAGAAAATTTCTACGTTAATAAAATAGTCATCTGTGACAAGTTATATATATATTCTTCGCCTAAAATTATTTTCTTGCAATTGTAATGCATCTGTCTCGCGACATCGTATTGAAATGAAGCCTGTTTTGAATCGGCATCGAGATCTGACTTTTCTTAGACTGAATTTTTCAGACTAGTTAAAAACGTGCTTTATCTCATTTTTTAGCAACAAGTTTAACTTTTCCTCGAAATAATTTGTAATAATTTGGAGCTGCGAAGAAAATGAATGTGTGCAGTTAGTAGAAAAGATTTCGTTCCAACAAAGAATTATAAACTAAGTTATCAGCTTTTGTATATTTCTTGTATAATTAAATTTATCTAATATAATTATTCTTTGAATGATGGTAATAAAAAAGTTCATCGGAAATTGAAGTTGCTAGAACTTTCAAATATATATCTCTGGCTGTTATTTATGTCGGTGCTATGTAATAAAAATAATTCCATATTGAGAAAATATACAAATTTTATTTTTTTTTCTCTTTTTTTGCAATTTATCCTTTGAAGCTCTTTAAACTGAATATATTTTTATGTGCTGATACACATTGCTAAATAATCGTTAATAAAGTGAGAGCAGTTTTGCATAATTAACAGTTAATGCATAATTAACAGTTAAAACTGTCACATTAAACTTCAATGTAAAGGAAATATGGTTCTAAAATATGAAGAATTATTTACGTTTCCAATTTTTAATATATATAAATGAATATTCAAGCGTCCCGTGGCTGAGTGGTTAGCACGCTTGGTTACTGATCAGAGATTCTGATCTGAGGATTCGAACCCTGGGTAAGGCATGGATGTTCGTGTTGTTTTTCTGCTGAGGTCAAGCCATCCTCACAGATATTCTATTATGGCGTATAAGCTGACAAGTCTCCTGTCAGAACTCTGGAGCAAGCAGTTGCTTTAGATGGAATTAATTTTTTTTATTTATATAAATATTCACTCACTAAATCAAAATTTCTATTCTAAAATAAAAAAAAGCAAGTCATGTATTAATTTATTTTCACTCTTAAGAATGAAATAAATTATACAGTATATTTCATTCTTAACAGTGTGTGACTAATTTATTTTAGCTACTTTGAAAAGTTGAATTTCTCTATGATTGATTATCATAAGACATTATGCAAAATTTCATATTATTGTAAATTAAATTTTATATTGAAAACCTAATCTATACTAGTGTAGCAATAAACCTCAGTGTGATATTACAGTGAATCTTTCAGGTTCTTGTTGAGAAAAATTAAAACCAATTTTATATAAATCGTAAAATTTTCAGATTATTATTTTGGCAGTAACAATCCTCATTTCTTACTGGCAAAAGAAAATTTTTAATAACTTTAATTTGCTGATCCTAACATTCCTAATTCTTATATAGAAATAAAAAATGCACTGCATTGTAGATACTTTGAGAAGTTGATTCTCTTCATGATTAATTATCATATCACTTTTTATTATAAATATTTATAAATGAATCTATATATTAGAAACTATATATTTATAAATGGAACTTACATCAATAGATATTCTACTTTAATTTTGATGTATACAATGCATTGTATATTCCGTAGTAAGCAATACGATGATGCTTTTAATCTACTGTCATATTTTAATTTTACTTTTTAACTTAATTTTACTGTCATATTGAAATTTTAAATAACCTATACTAATGTAGCAGAAGCTCTCAGGGTGATACTATAGTTATCACGAATGGAAGAATGTCATTAAGATTTAGTATCTACCTTATTTGTTCCTAGGATCAAGTGCTGCACAAAATATTATTTCAGTAGTTAAGTCAGTATACTGAAATACTGAAATTATGCTACTTTCGCTAAATAACAGAAAAGAGGACCATTTGTGATCACGAAACAATCAAATTATGCAATCCTACTGTAATATTCCGTAAACATTAACAAAAAACATTAAACTTGAATGTAAAGGAAATATGGTTGTAAAATATTAAGAATTATTTACGTTTCCAATTTTTAATATATATAAATAAATATTCAGGCGTCCCGTGGCTGAGTGGTTAGCACGCTTGGTTACTGATCAGAGATTCTGAATGTTTTTGTTTTAAAACGTTGTGTTTTACAACGTTTGAGTGCAAATCAAATCCTACTGTCATATTCGGTAAAAAGATATTGAGTTGGCGAAGTTTTGATTTGTAGTCTCCTTGAATACTATCTTGTTTTAGCATTAAACGTTTGAGTGAAATTCCGAGATTTATGAGTCATTTTCAAATAATCACTGCTTACTTTCTGTTACTAATGCTTAAATATATCTTACTCTGAAAGTTACACTTAAACGATATATGATTGAGAAAAAGCTACATGTATTGTGATTACATTTAAACAGTAAAAATCCTGCAGTTTCAGTTTACAAACCAAAGAGCAGATTGAGTTATATTTTGTTTCAAATCTAAAGCCAATTCTAGATTTTTCCACTGACATTTCGATAATGGAATGCTGTTTTCTTTATTACATTCTTAAAGTGTTTATATTTCACAGGAAGATTACAAATAATATTAATAATATTATGTAATAACTAGTTGATTAATACCCAACTGATAAACCTTTCATTCTCGTTCATGTGTTCAGATAGGCATTACTATTTTTCAGAGAATTAACTTGAAAAAATGCAACGCATAATTTTAGAATAATTTGATTAAGCAGAATCTTCAGAAAATGCAATATAGCATATTTACAATTAGTATATATAGCAATCTTGGAATATTGTATTAAATGTCCACTGAGCAGTTCCCACAAACACATACAGTCCTCTTCTGAGAATATCATATTTATCATTGAGTGCGAAGTGTTGTTTGACATTATGTTTTCGATTATGAACAACTCACTATCTCTTTACATCAGTAGATATCCATCAGTAAATATTCTATTGTAATTTTGATGTGTACAATGCATTGTATATTCCGTAGTAAGCAATATAATTTGTTAAATTCTTTTATGATTCTTTATAATGATAAAAAAGGTCTTAATATTAATAGAGTTATATTAATAAAGATATAAATACCAATTTAACAAAATTGAAGTTTGCTCACTGTTAACCTTGCTTATAACGTTCTATATCAAATTACATTTTTTTTTCGGTAAGTATTTTTAATAATAAAAGTGTGAAAAGATATATATATATATCTTTTTTAATATTTTTTCCACATTGTTTAAACAATTTAAGCATAATTAAGAATGTAAGTAATTTTAGAAACATTTATTCCGAATAAAAAGATATCATATTTTACTAAAAATTTGTGCTTATCACGTGCTTTAACATTTGCACAAAATAATGCTCTTAAACTTCATTAAAAGTCAGTTTCAAAGATCTGTTTCTAATAATTTTTGGTAGAAAAGTGACCATAAAATCTACAGATTCAGTTACTTGCTAGAAATATTCCTATTGTATTCTTCTCTAATATTAATATCAAAGTGCAGATAATACTCAATAATAATAAAAACTGAAATAAGAGTAAAAAAAAATCTGTGCTGTGGACAGAACTAAGAAAAGAAATATCTTTGCCGAAGAGCGAGCTTAGAACTACCTATGGTGACGTCACGCCTTGGTCCGTTAGAGGAGGTGTTGGACCATCACACCAAATTTCTTACTGAGGGCTGAAGTTCCCGAGGAACCACGGGGAACTGATAATTTCTGTCACCCATGACGTCACACATCCGCCTCCCCGAAACTACCGTTATTACATAATATGATGATAATATATATATTTAATATGCCGAGTGGTTAGCACGCTTCGCTACTGATCTAAGGGACCAGGATTCGAGTCCCGGGTAAGGCATGGATGTATGTGCTATTTTTCTGCTGAGGTCCTGCCATCCTCACAGACCTTCTACTATGGCATATAAACTGACAGACTCTTGTCAGATCTTTGTGGCAAGCAGCTGCTTGAGGGGTATTTATTTTTTATTTTTTTATATTATTTTTATAATATTTTCCAAATATAGACATTTTAAATTAAATACCCTCTCAAGCAGGGTAAGGCATGGATGTATGTGATGTTTTTCTGCTGAGGTCCTGCCATCCTCACAGACCTTCTACTATGGCATATAAACTGACAGACTCTTGTCAGATCTTTGTGGCAAGCAGCTGCTTGAGGGGTATTTATTTTTTATTTTTTTATATTATTTTTATAATATTTTCCAAATATAGACATTTTAAATTAAATACCCTCTCAAGCAGGGTAAGGCATGGATGTATGTGATGTTTTTCTGCTGAGGTCCTGCCATCCTCACAGACCTTCTACTATGGCATATAAACTGACAGACTCTTGTCAGATCTTTGTGGCAAGCAGCTGCTTGAGGGGCATTTATTTTTATTTTTTTATATTATTTTTATAATATTTTCCAAATATAGACATTTTAAATTAAATACCCTCTCAAGCAGCTGCTTGCCACTGAGGTTTGCCAGCAGCCTGCCAGTTTAATACTGTGAAGATGTCGGGACCTCAGCAGAAAAACAACACAAACATTCATGGCTTACCAGGGACTCGAATCTGAGTCCCTTTCATCATTAGCCAAGAATGTTAACCACGTGGCCACAGGACTGCTGATAATAATAACTTTATTTCCATATTCATTTATAAAAGCTTTTCATCAAAAGATTTACAATCAATTTTTAAATGCAAATTAAAACAAGAAAATGAAATAAAGTAATTTTTTTCATCTACGAAATTTTACCAAAAGGTTTAAAAAACTCGCCCTGGCAATTAAAAAAGTTGGGTTGTTTTACCTCTGGGCGACACTTTTTTGCACACAATGAGCTAAATAGTCAGGTCACAAGGACTCCGTAGGCACAGAGAAAGTTGGAAGAGAGGACCCACTGAAACAGCTGTTGGGAGACAGATGGTAGCCTCCCGTCAAGGCCATCCAGCGTGTTGTTTAACGTGCACAGGGTATGACTCTCCCGCACACGGGTCCGCAAAAATTCCCCGCTCTGAACACGGTCAGTAGGGGACACCGATGGGCTTGGAAAGGCTGCCGTTCGTCGGATGGGACGTTAAGCCGTGGCCCCGTGTGCGGGAGAGCCATACCCTGTGCACGTTAAAGAACACGCTGGATGGCCTTGACGGGAGGCTACCATCTGTCTCCTAACAGCTGTTCCAGTGGGTCCCCTCCCCCAACCTTCTCTGAGCCTTCGGGGTCCATGTGACCTGGCCATTTAGCCCATGGTGTGCAAAAAAATGCCGCTCAGAGGTAAAACAATCCTATCCAAACCCGCACATGGGCCATGGCTTAACGTCCCATTAGACTGACGGCGGCCTTTCCAAGCCCATCGGTATCCCCTACTCGACACTGACGTAGCTGGGACTCGAACCTGGAACTGGCAGATTACGAGCCTGGCGCGCTACCGACTAAGCCATCCCCGCTCCTAAATAAACAAGTTACATAGAATAAAAAAAAAACTTTTTATATTTAAAATAATATTCCGAAAGGTTATGCAAGAGGGGTATTTGATGAAAAGTGATCTTTCTTTAAAAAAAAAAGGGGGGGGGGAGGGCGGGGGGGCTCAGTCGGTAGCGCGCCAGGCTCGTAATTTGTAGTTCCCAGGTTCGAGTCCCAGCTGGGTCAGCGTTGAGATTTATCTCCGCAAAATTCCCCGCCCTGCCCACGGTCAGTAGGGGACACCGATGGGCTTGGAAAGGCCGCCGTCCGTCGGATGGGACGTTAAGCCGTGGCACCGTGTGTGGGAGAGCCATATTCTGTGCACGTTAAAGAACACGCTGGATGGCCTTGACGGGAGGCTACCATCTGTCTCCCAACAGCTATTCCAGTGGTTCCAGTGGGTCCCCTCCCCCAACCTTCTCTGAGCCTTCGGGGTCCATGTGACCTGGCCATTTAGCCCATGGTGTGCAAAAAAGTGCCGCTCAGAGGTAAAACAACCCAACTCTTTAAAAAAAAGCACTGAAAAACCGATAATTAGCAAAAAAATATACGGTTAATCCTTTTCAAAGCTAGAACCTTTACGAAAATGAACCGGTTTTTACCTACGGAAATCTGGTCACTCTATACATAAGCAATTTCATTTTATTTTATGAATTCCTGAAAGAAAAGGGGCGGGGTGGCTCAGTCGGTAGCGCGCGAGGCTCGTAATCTGTAGTTCCCAGGTTCGAATTCCAGCTAGGTCCACGGTGAGATTTATCTCCGCAAAATTCCGCGCCCTGCCCATGGTCACTAGGGGACACCTACGTTGGAAAAACCGCCGTCCATCGGATGGGACGTTAAACCGTTGCCCCGTGTGCGGGAGAGCCATACCCTGTGCAGGTTAAAGAACACGCTGGATGACCTTCACGGGAGGCTGCCATCTGTCTCCCAATAGCTGTTCCAGTGGGTCCCCTCCCCCCAACCTTCTCTGAGTCTTCGGGGTCATTGTGACCTGGCCATTTAGTCCATTGTGTGCAAAAAAGTGCCGCTCAGAGGTAAAAACAACCCAACCCTTAAATCAAAAATAGACCCTATTTATACATCTGATGCCTCGATGTTTTCTTAAAGATGAATTATCTCCCCTCTATTATAATGAAAGATTCCATCCCCGTATCTTCCAAACCGAAACCTAGCAATCCTACCCCCATACTTATGCTAATGACACTAAAGGGAAATTGATCGTAAACTTTCCAAGTTCGTTCAGCCCCCTCTCCCAGCTACCCCCAAAGGAAAACAACTAGCACTTATTTTAACAACAAACACCCACAACCGGCCAACTTAAGTACATAGAATGCAAGAAGAAGATGTAGGAGTGTTCGTCATCTCATTAGCTTCCTCCTCAGTCGCCATCTTCAAGTGAGATCAGTTCCCCCTCCTCCCTTCACCGGCCCCGCAACCATCACGACTAGCCAATCGTGTCCATTTCGATTTGCAGTTGCATTCCTCTGCGCGCAAACGACGACCGCACATGTCATTTGGCGGTGGCCAGCTGATCGTGCCAGCAGACAGGAATGACCATCGAGTCGGCATCGTCGGCGGTGGAAGAGCATCGCGTGGAGACTTTTTCCCAATTCGGTCCTTCACCTTGCTGTTGGGTGAACGCTCTTGTTTCCGGCTGGCCGCAATGCCCCGAAGCTCTGAGCCGGGGTGGAGACACTAATCGCCCGGATCCTTCGCTCATGCTCACGCGCCAATCGCGCCTTCAAACCGAACTCCCTCCGTATCTGGCGTTCGTTTTGCCTCCGAGAGGCACTTTTTTTTTTCCACACAATGTGCTAATTGCACGGACATCGGCAGAATATTTCTAGGAAGGGGGAGGGGCAAAAAATATCAGAAAAGAGAACCTCTGAGCGGCACTTTTTTGCACACAATGGGCGAAATTGCCAGGTCACAAGGACCCCGAAGGCTCAGAGAAGGTTGGAGGAGACCCACTGGAACAACTGTTGGTAGACAGATGGTAGCCTCCCGTCTAGGCCATCCAACGTGTTCTTTAACGTGCACAGGTTGTGGCTCTCACGCACACGGGGACCACGGCTTAACGTCCCATCCGACGGACGGCGGACTTTCCAAACCCATCGGTGTCCCCTACTGTCCGTAGACAGGGCGGAGAGTTTTGCGGAGATAAGTCTCAACGCTGGTCCAGATGAGATTCGAACCTGGGAACTGCAGATTACGAGTCTGGCGCTACCTAAAAAAGGGGCGGGGTTGGCTGAGCCACCCCCGCCCCTCTTTTAGGTCGAACCGTTCAATAATAAGTGGAAAAATAAATAAAGGGGAGGGGAAAGCAAGTAACTCAATCGAGCGGGAAAACAGTAAAAGTAGTAGTCAAGAAACTGGATTGTTTTATTTGAAGTCTCCAGGGCTGTTTTTACTCCTCACACTCCCCTAGGAACACGAAGTAGCAATGCGCCTCTATATGTAGTCGTTTTTGAAATTTCGTATAAAACAATCTACTTTTTTTGCTGTGAAAGAAAGAAAGAATAATGACCCACCGGACAGCTGTTGGGAGACGGATGGTAGCCTTACGTCAAGGCCATCCAGCGTGTTCTTTAACGTGTGGGGCGGGGGTGGATCAGTCGGTAGCGCGTCAGGCTCGTAATCTGTAGTTCCCAGGTTCGAGTCCCAGCTGGGTCAGCGTTGAAATTTATCTCCGCAAAAAATTCCCCGCCCTGCCCACAGTCAATAGGGGACACCGATGGGCTTGGAAAGGCCGCCGTCCGTCGGATGGGGCGTTAAGCCGTGGTCCCGTGTGCGGGAGAGCCATACCCTGTGCACGTTAAAGAACACGCTGGATGGCCTTGACGAGAGGCTACCATCTGTCTCCCAACAGCTGTTCCAGTGGGTCCCCTCCCCCAACCTTCTCTGAGCCTTCGGGGTCCATGTGACCTGGCCATTTAGCCCATGGTGTGCAAAAAAGTGCCGCTCAGAGGTAAAACAACCCAACCCAATCTTTAACGTGCACAGGGTATGGCTCTCCCACATATGGGACTACGTTTTAACTCCCATGTGTGGGACGTTAAGAAAGGGGATACCGATGGACGTCGCCTTTCTAACCGAGGGATGAGTGGGAGACTGGCGGAGAAAAATCTCAATGCTGTCACAGTTGAACTTGCAATTGCTGACTCCCTATCTGAGCCAAGCCAAGCCACCAGTCTGAACAACTCCTTGCTTAGACATCGCTAACAGAAGTTGGCTTAGAGCAGTGTCTCGCAAACTTTTTTTTACTCTGCGGCACACTGAATCTAATTTTTTTTTCCGCGGCACACTGAATCTAATTTTTTTTCCCGCGGCACACTGAATCTAATTTTTTTTCCCGCGGCACACTGAATCTAATTTTTTTCCCCCACGGCACACTGAATCTAATTTTTTTCCGCGGCACACTGAATCTAATTTTTTTTCCCGCGGCACACTGAATCTAATTTTTTTCCCACGGCACACTGAATCTAATTTTTTTTCCCACGGCACACTGAATCTAATTTTTTTTTCCGCGGCACACTGAATCTAATTTTTTTTCCCGCGGCACACTGAATCTAATTTTTTTCCCCCACGGCACACTGAATCTAATTTTTTTCCGCGGCACACTGAATCTAATTTTTTTCCCCGCGGCACACTGAATCTAATTTTTTTCCCACGGCACACTGAATCTAATTTTTTTTCCCACGGCACACTGAATCTAATTTTTTTTTCCGCGGCACACTGAATCTAATTTTTTTTCCCGCGGCACACTGAATCTAATTTTATTTCCCACGGCACACCTAAAAATTACCTAAAATTTAATAAAAGAAAACTATATAATCGTCATTATATTTGCGTTTTGTTGAAGTCATCAGCTTGGTTTTACTTGAAGATTTGCTCTCGTTCTTTAATTCATAACTCGGTGTTTGTTTTAAATATTTGTCCATTCTATGACTTGAAATAATCGAAAATTAATACCAAAATTTGGAAAAAGCTTGATAAATACTTACAAGATCCCAGTTGATAAAATCTGAAAGATTTTTATTAAAGACGTGGATAACGCAAGTCAAGTCAAAATGAAATCTTTGGAGTATCTAGCGTCAATTTGAAAATCTCTCACGGCACACTTGGAATCTCTCGCGACACACTACTGTGCCGCGGCACACAGTTTGTGAGACACTGGCTTAGAGAGCACGATAGTCTACGATTGCAATTTAAGAGTAACTTCATTGGCAAAGAAAGGAGATTTTATTATAAACTTCTCCAATCTGTTTTTCTTCACATAGTCAATGAACTGTATAGAGATTCAAATGGATCTGAGTCACGCTTCTCATATTGACAAAATTTTTGTGACGCACCTGGCTAAATTTTTTTTGTAGGTTTAATAAAAAGGATAAGTTTTCAGCATTCTAAAGAAGTTTTCCCATTTCACAGTACATCGAGTTTTTCTTTTTTTTTCAGTGTTTATTTCAAAACCAGTTCTTCATGCTTTTCACTTTTCAATTTCAAACAGTTTATATGTTTAGGTACGATGGTTCTACCTCTGAGCGACACTTTTCTTTTGATACGATGAGCTAAATGTCCAGGTCACAAGGACCCCCAAGGGATCAGAGAAGGTTCAGAAAACGGGAACCCATTGGACAGCTGTTAGGAGATAGGGTTGGGTTGTTTTACCTCTGGGTGGCACTATTTTGCCCACCATGGGCTAAATGGCCAGGTCACAAGGACCCCGAAGGCTCAGAGAGGGTTGGGGGAGGAGAACCAGTGGAATAGTTGTTGGGAGACAAATGGTAGCCTCCTGTCAAGGCCATCCAGCGTGTTCTTTAACGTTAAATTGTTTTACCTCTGAGCGGCATAATTTTGCACACCATGGGCTAAATGGCCAGGTCACATGGACCCCGAATGCTCAGAGAAGGTTGGGGGAGGAGACCCAGTGGAATAGCTGTTGGGAGACAGATGGTAGCCTCCTGTCAAGGCCATCCAGCGTGTTCTTTAACGTGCACAGGTATGGCTCTCCCGCACAGGGGGTCACGGTTTAACGTCCCATCAGACGGACGGCTGCCTTTCCAAGCCCATCGGTGTCCCCTACTGACGAGGGTAGGGAGTTTTGCGGAGATAAATCTCAACGCTGTTAGGAGATAATTGGAAACCTTCCGTCAAGGCCATCCAGTGAGCTTTTAACGAGGACAGGTTATAGTTCCTCTGCACGTGGGCCCAAGGCTTATCAACGGATTCGACGAACGGTAGACTTTTCAAGCCCAGAGGTGTCCTGATTTTCACTGCGGACAAGGGGGTTAGCGGAGTTAAAAATTAACTTAGACCCAGTTGGGACTCGGAACTGGGACATCAGATTACAAGTCTGGCGCGCTACTGGATGAACCAACTCCAGATCATCATTCATGGGCAAAATAATTGTCAGCAATTAACATCTTGGCCAAATATTTTACTGTCGGTGGTGTCAAAATTTTGAAGCTTTAAATTTTTGTTGCGAAAACAACTCTACACTTTTTTGTTTATTGTATAATTTTAAAGCTTTAAAAAAGATTCAAAATGAAATATACTAATTCTTCAAAATAGTGAGTTGGGTTGTTTGGGTTGTTTTACCTCTGAGCGGCACTTTTTTGCACATGGGCTAAATGGCCAGGTCACATGGACCCCGAAGGCTCAGAGAAGGTTGGGGGAGCCACTGGAACACTGGGACCCACTGGAACAGCTGTTGGGAGACAGATGGTAGCCTCCCGTCAAGGCCATTCAGCGTGTTCTTTAACGTGCACAGGGTATGGCTCTCCCACACACGGTGCCACGGCTTAACGTTCCATCCGACGGACGGCGGCCTTTCCAAGCCCATCGGTGTCCCCTACTGACCGTGAACAGGGTGGGGAATTTTGCGGAGATAAATCTCAACGCTGACCCAGCTGGGACTCGAACCTGGGAACTACAGATTACGAGCCTGGCGCGCTACCGACTGAGCCGACTGAGCCACCACCGCCCCCAAAAGAGTGAGAAAAAACTCTATGCATTTCTTCATTTATTTATATTTTTTCCCAGAAGTATCAATTTTCGTAACATAGATATGGCTGTGCGATTTGTTTTTGGAATTTCTTAGATAAAACGTTTGGTTTAACAATGCACTTGTTATATTAATCAAATTCTTGCATGAACTG
This sequence comes from Ryuthela nishihirai, assembly GCA_038380435.1. Lineage (NCBI taxonomy): Eukaryota > Metazoa > Arthropoda > Arachnida > Araneae > Heptathelidae > Ryuthela > Ryuthela nishihirai. The sequence goes on along the minus strand of JAWZYU010000031.1, from coordinate 2,732,521 downwards.
CTCAGAATGTTTTCCATATCTACAAAAATTTCCTTGAAGTTCATCTTAATGAAATATTTCGTAATTTATGAAGAACTTTTTTTAGTTTCTACCGTAAACAGAATTTTTTTCTCCTATAAACCTTACAGCAAAAGAACATCTATACAGTGAAATTGTGTCGCAATTTTATAATAATTACGGACGAAATTTCAAAGAATATCAAATTCCCTACCTATTTAACTTTCTTCCTAGAGAAATAGTTAACTTAAAAAAAAATTGTGATGTTAAAGATAAATTATTACAGTGGTTGATGAAAAAGTCATGTATTCATTTGTAAACTTTCATCATTTTGCCGGTTTTCTTTCTCATTTATTCATTTTTTTTCTCTCCTTCATTTTTTTGTACTACTGAGGCAATCTAGATCATATCTGTAAAAACATATATGTACATTCCCGCTAATAAGCTTCGGCTTAGTGGGATTTTTTATGTAATATAATTATAGATAATACTTATTGAAAATAAATTTGAATTTGAATTTGAAAAAAAAATTCAACATGAATTCCAGTACATTTTTTGTAATGGAAACATATCTTTCAAAATACCATCTAATTGCACACAAAAGAATTTACATATCAACACCATCCGCAATTTACTGATTAATTCTTAGCGTGATAACAGATGGCAAATCATTCTCTCAAATCGTTATCTCATTACCATCAAGTTTAGAGCATCTCAGATTAACAGACCTTGACGTATTGTAATCCGTTTGCAGTTCTTTGTCGTGACGCCAACCGCAAAATTGTTACAAAACAAACATATATCGCAAACAGAAAGAATGCTATCGTGTTTGAATAACTGGTTCCACATCCACAACTGGAAATTCACGTTTCAAGGCCGACGAAGACATTGATCTAAACACTCTGATGAGGTCCCTCGCACTGGGCCTGACAGCCTCTTACAACAGGTTGGGTTGTTTTACCTCTGAGCGGAACTTTTTTGCACACCATGGGCTAAATGGCCAGGTCACATGGACCTCGAAGGCTCAGAGAAGGTTGGGGGAGGGGACCCACTGGAACAGCTGTTGGGAGACAGATGGTAGCCTCCCGTCAAGGCCATTCAGCGTGTTCTTTAACGTGCACAGGGTATGGCTCTCCCACACACCGAGCCACGGCTTAACTTCCCATCCGACGGACGGCGGCCTTTCCAAGCCCATCGGTGTCCCCTACTAACAGTGGGCAGGGCGGGGAGTTTCGCGGAGATAAATCTCAACGCTGACCAAGCTGGGACTCGAACCTGGGAACTACAGATTACGAGCATGGCGTGCTACCGACTGAGCACCCCCGCCCCTCTCTTACAACAGGAATTGAAATCAAAGAATTTTCCAGTTTTAAAGAAAAGGTGAAATTTTTCGAGGATTATTATTTTCTTTTTAAAGAGTATTCAGATTTTTAAGGGGACTGCCCAAATTTTGGAGGAAAATGCAGGAGGAAAATTTAAGCACGAGTGTTACTCAGAAAGTAATTCTCCAAATTGTTTTATCGTCGAATGGGACGTTAAGCCGTGGCCCCGTATGCAGGAAAGCCATACCCTGTGCACGTTAAAGAACACGCTGGATGGCCTTGATGGGAGGCTACCATCTGTCTCCCAACAGCTGTTCCAGTGGGTCCCCTCCCTCAACCTTCTCTGAGCCTTCGAGGTCTTTGTAACCTGGTCATTTAGCCCATTGTGTGCAAAAAAATGCTCCCCCAACCTTCTCTGAGCCTTCGGGGTCCTTGTAATCTGGCCATTTAGCCTATTGTGTGCAAAAAAAGTGCCGCTCAGAGGTAAAACAACCCAACGTTAAAGAACACGCTGGATGGCCTTGACGGGAGGCTACCATCTGTCTCCCAACAGCTGTTCCAGTGGGTCCCCTCCCCCAACCTTCTCTGAGCCTTCGGGATCTTTGTAACCTGGCCATTTAGCCCATTGCGTGAAAAAAGTGCAGCTCATAGGTAAAACAACCCAACGTTAAAGAACACGCTGGATGGCCTTGACCGGAGGCTACCATCTGTCTCCCAACAGCTGTTCCAGTAGGTCCCCTCCCCCAACCTTCTCTGAGCCTTCGGGGTCTTTGTAACCTGGCCATTTAGCCCATTGTGTGCAAAAAAGTGCCGCACAGAAGTAAAACAACCCAACATGTATAGCAGTGAATTGTTCCTAGATGATGTACATATCATACAAGTGTTCTGGAATAAATATTGATCTGTTAAAGATTCTGTGGTATTAGTCTCCGAATGACCTTCGTAAATGCAATAATTTACACTCTGACATGCTGATTTATAATCAGCGTTTCTCAAACTGTGGATCGCCATCCTGAGGAGACGTCGTAGCTCAATGCGGCTGAATGTCCAATGTATAAAAAAAAACTTCATTCATTGTAAAAACGAATAGTAAATATATATCATAAACAGTAACTAAATCCCAACACACAGGTCCCTTTTTCTGCTCTGATATGACTCTCCGACGAGAGAGAGCGACAATAACAACTTCTGTACTACGCGACACGAAAATGCTAACTGCAAGCCCTCCTTACTCTCATACTAAAGGGGTGGGGGTGGCTCAGTCGGTAGCGCGCCAGGCTCGTAATCTGTAGTTTCCAGGTTCGAGTCTCAGCTGGGTCAGCGTTGAGATTTATCTCCGCAAAATTCCCTACCCTGCTCACGGTCAGTAGGGGACACCGATGGGCTTGGAAAGGCCGCCATCCGTCAGATGGGACGTTAAGCCGTGGCCCCGTGTGCTGGAGAGCCATACCCTGTGCACGTTAAAGAACACGCTAAATGGCCTTGACGGGAAGCTACCATCTGTCTCCCAACAGCTGTTCCAGTGGGTCGCTTCCCCCAACCTTCTCTGAGCCTTCGGGGTCCATGTGACCTGGCCATTTAGCCCATGGTGTGCAAAAAAGTGCCGCTCAGAGGTAAAACAACCCAACCCATACTAAAGTATCCCTTACTCTGCGGTGTTCCCAGCTACCACAAATCCAGACACAGCTCACTGTTCCTCGGTACTTCAATCGGCTGTTCTCAGTAGCCTTAATTTACCAGAACTTTCTGGTGCTGCACCCTATACTGCTGCCTGGAGCATTCTCTTGTGAGAATATTCTTATCTCAATTCAAGTTACTTTCTTCAATGGTAAAGGAATGTATGGAACAAATTCCGCCATTGGTAGAAGGTGGGATGACAAATCCCCCAATGGCTAGCTGATGGGTGATAAATTTCATCAATGGTAAAAGGGGGCAAGGAATTGTTCCGTCAATAGTAAAGGGAATCGGAACACTTCTATCAACGGTTAAGGGGGTCGCGAACATTTTTATCAACGTTAGGGGGGGTCGCGAACATTTTTATCAACGTTAAGGGGGGTCGCGAACATTTTTATCAACGTTAAGGGGGGTCGCGAACATTTCTATCAACGGTTAACGGGGTCGCGAATATTTCTGTTAAAGGTTTAGGGGGTCGCGAACATTTCTATCAATGGTTAACGGGGTCGCGAATATTTCTGTTAAAGGTTTAGGGGGTCGCGAATATTTCTGTCAATGGTTCAGGGGGTCGAGGACATTTCTGTCAATGGTTAAGAGGTCGAGAACATTTCTGTCAACGGTTAAGGGGGTCGAGAACATTTCTGTCAACGGTTAAGGGGTCGAGAACATTTCTGTCGACGTTAAAGGGGTCGCGAACATTTCTGTCAACCGTTAAGGAGGTTGAGAACATTTCTGTCAACGGTTAAAGGGGTCGTGGACATTTCTGTCAACGGTTAAGGGGGTCGAGAACATTTCTGTCGACGTTAAAGGGGTCGCGAACATTTCTGTCGACGTTAAAGGGGTCGCGAACATTTCTGTCAACCGTTAAGGAGGTTGAGAACATTTCTGTCAACGGTTAAAGGGGTCGTGGACATTTCTGTCAACGGTTAAGGGGGTCAAGAACATTTCTGTCGACGTTAAAGGGGTCGCGAACATTTCTGTCAACCGTTAAGGAGGTCGAGAATACATTTCTGTCGACGTTAAAGGGGTCGCGAACATTTCTGTCAACCGTTAAGGAGGTTGAGAACATTTCTGTCAACGGTTAAAGGGGTCGTAGACATTTCTGTCAACGGTTAAGGGGGTCAAGAACATTTCTGTCGACGTTAAAGGGGTCGCGATCATTTCTGTCAACCGTTAAGGAGGTCGAGAATATTTCTGTCAACGGTTAAGGGATCGAAAACATTTCTGTCAACGGTTAAGAAGGTCGAGAACATTTCTGTCAACGGTTAAGGGGGTCGCGAACATTTCTATCAACGTTAAGGGGGTCGCGAACTTTTCTATCAACATTACGGGGGTCGCGAACATTTCTATCAACAGTTAAGGGGGTCGCGAACATTTCTATCAACAGTTAAGGGGGTCGCGAACATTTCTATCAACAGTTAAGGGGGTCGCGAACATTTCTATCAACAGTTAAGGGGGTCGCGAACATTTCTATCAACAGTTAAGGGGGTCGCGAATATTTCTGTCAATGGTTCAGGGGGTCGAGGACATTTCTGTCAACGTTTAAGGGGGTCGAGGACATTTCTGTTGACGTTAAAGGGGTCGCTAACATTTCTGTCAACCGTTAAGGAGGTCGACAACATTTCTGTCAACGGTTAAGGGGGTCGAGAACATTTCTGTCAACGTTAAAGGGGTCGCGAACATTTCTGTCAACGGTAAAGGGGGTCGCGACTGCAAAAAAGTTTGAGAACCCTTGATGATATCAATTGCTATTTCATTGATCATCAAATGGTTTATTACCAAACTGTTGAAGAGAATTCATGGACAATGCAATATGTTGAGGATAGAATTCAATTACTGAACGTGCCAGAGGTGTCAGGTGTAATAATGCAAGTTGTAAACATGCATTCCGTGAAACTCTAATACAGGAACAGACAATTCTCAGGTGCCCATAAACATTCGTGCCATTTTCGCGCAATCAATATTTTTCAAATTGTTTTCTAAAAGAAAATGCAGTTGGATGATTCATATAATGTCTTAAAGTTTCGTGCCCCTTATTAGTTGTTCTGTCTTTACCCATTTTGCTGAAGGAAGCTTTATTGCTGGTAGGTGAGGTGAATACCGGTGAGCATCACTAGAACTGATGTTATGCTCTGTCAAGTTGGTACGATCATAGTCGTTTGATGTATCATAGCTTAGATAGTAGGGGCGGGGGTGGTTCAGTCGGTAGCGCGCCAGTCTCGTAATCTGTAATTCCCAGGTTCGAGTCACAGCTGGGTCAGCGTTGAGATTTATCTCCGCAAAATTCCCCGCCCTGCCCACGGTCAGTAGGGGACACCGATGGGCTTGGAAAGGTCGCCGTCCGTCTGATGGGACGTTAAGCCGTGGCCCCGTGTGCGGGAGAGCCATACCCTGTGCACGTTAAAGAACACGCTGGATGGCCTTGACGGGAGGCTACCATCTGCCTCCTAACAGCTGTTCCAGTTGGTACCCTCCCCCAACCTTCTCTGAGCCTTCGGGGTCCTTGTGACCTGGCCATTTAGCCCACGGTGTGCAAAAAAGTGCCGCTCAGAGGTAAAACAACCCAACAACTTAGATAGTAGCACACGAGTTGATATTAACACATGCTTAGATACTGTTTAAGTAAACAAATGAAAGTTACGAATAATAGTTACCCTTCTAATCCGTAGACGGATAGCCATTACACTTAAACAGTATCTAATCTCTTGTTAATACCAAATTACGATGGAGTGGCTCAGTCAGTACCGCGCCAGGCTCGTAATCTGCAGTTCCCAGGTTCGAGTCCCAGCTGGGTCAGCATTGAGATTTATCTCCGCAAAATTTCCCACCCTGCCAACGGTCAGTAGGGGACACCGATGGGCTTGAGAAGGCCGCCGTCCGTCGGATGGAACGTTAAGCCGTGGCCCGTGTATTGGAGAACCACATCCTGTGCACCTTAAAGAACATGCTGGATGGCCTTGACGGGAGGCTACCATCTCTCTCCCAACAGCGGTTCCAGTGGATCCTCTCCCCCAACTTCTCTGAGCCTTCGGAGTCCTTGTGACCTGGGGCGGGGGTGGCTCAGTCGGTAGCGCGCCAGGCTCGTAATCTGTAGTTCCCAGGTTCGAGTCCCAGCTGGGTCAGCGTTGAGATTTATCTCCGCAAAATTCCCCGCCCTGCCCACGGTCAGTAGGGGACACCGATGGGCTTGGAAAGGCTGCCGTCCGTCGGATGGGACGTTAAGCCGTGGCCCCGTGTGCGGGAGAGCCATACCCTGTGCACGTTAAAGAACACGCTGGATGGCCTTGACGGGGACTACCATCTGTCTCCCAACAGCTGTTCCGGTGGGTCCCCTCCCCCAACCTTCTCTGAGCCTTCGGGGTCCACGTGATCTGGCCATTTAGCCCATGGTGTGTAAAGAAGTGCCGCTCAGAGGTAAACAACCCAACCCAACCCTTGTGACCTGGCCATTTAGCCCATTGTGTGCAAAAAAGTGCCGCTCAGAGGAAAAAAAACCCAACCAAATTATGCGCTCCTAACTTACTTTTGACTTATATTAGTCGATGGGCGACATGTGCATTTTCTTTTACACAACAATTAAAAATATATTAGCTACGCGAAAACGGCACAAACTTTTTTGGGACCTGATATTTTAACTAAAGGAGCATTTCACAAGCTTTGATAAGAATCATTGGCCATACCTAAGATATATAGACGATTGTGAGTAACTGAGCGACTGACTTAGTGATAAGGGATCGTACTAATTGTGATGCAGAAATAGTAAAACACTGAAAATTTGCACCGTGAGTACCCGGGTCTTAGTCCTCGGGAATATATCCAAAATTTTACCACCGATGTATCCTTTTATAAAATCAAATAAAGGTTAAAGTCAAGGCTCTATTGGGAGAATCCGAATAGGGTGTTGTTTGGGTTGTTTTACCTCTGAGCGGCACTTTTTTGCACACCATGGGCTAAATGGCCAGGCCACATGGACCCCGAAGGCTCAGAGAAGGTTGGGGGAGGGGACCCACTGGAACAGCTGTTGGGAGACAGATGGTAGCCTCCCGTCAAGGCCATCCAGCGTGTTCTTTAACGTGCACAGGGTATGGCTCTCCCGCACACGGGGCCACGGCTTAACGTCCCATCCGACGGACGGCGGCCTTTCCAAGCCCAGCGGTGTCCCCTACTGACCGTGGGCAGGGCGGGGAAATTTTGCGGAGATAAATCTCAACGCTGACCCAGCTGGGACTCGAACCTGGGAACTACAGATTTACGAGCCTGGCGCGCTACCGACTGAGCCACCCCCGCCCCCCGAATAGGGTGTATTCCTTCACCTGTCTTCCAATATGATGGACTTCAATTTGTTTGAGAGCGAACAAATTATCCTTGAGGATTGGATTGGATTGTTTTACCTCTGAGCGGCACTTTTTTGCACACCATGGGCTAAATGGCCAGGCCACAAGGACCCCGAAGGCTCAGAGAAGGTTGGGGGAGGGGACCCACTGGAACAGCTGTTGGGAGACAGATGGTAGCCTCCAGTCAAGGCCATCCAGCGTGTTCTTTAACGTGCACAGGGTATGGCTCTCCCGCACAAGGGACCACGGCTTAACGTCCCATCCGACGGACGGCGGCCTTTCCAAGCCCATCGGTATCCCTTACTGACCGTGGGCAGGGCGGGGAATTTTGCGGAGATAAATCTCAACGCTGACCCAGCTGGGACTCGAACCTGGGAACTACAGATTACGAGCCTGGCGCGCTACCGACTGAGCCCTTTTCCTTGAGGAAGCTGCTTGCCATAGAAAAGCGACACGAGCATTTGAGTTGGATTGTTTCACCTTTGAGATGCAGTTTGTTGCGCACAATGTGCTAAACGGCCAGGTCACAAGGACCCCACTAGCTCAGAAAAGGTTGGGGGAAGAGGGCCCATTGGACAACTGTTACTCAACCGATCGAAGACTCCCATCAAGACCATCCACTCTGTTCCTTAATGTGCCCAGCTACGGCTCTCCTAAAGACGGCTTAGCACTCCATCTGACGGACGGTGACATTTTGAAGACCATCGGTTTGGTGCGGGGGTGGCTCAGTCGATAGGGCGCCAGGCTCGTAATCTGTAGTTCCCAGGTTCGAGTCCCAGCTGGGCCAGCGTTGAGATTTATCTCCGCAAAATTCCCCACCCCGCCCACGGTCAGTAGGGGACACCGATGGGCTTGGAAAGGCCGCCATCCGTCGGAGGGACGTTAAGCCGTGGCCCCGTGTGCGGGAGAACCATACCCTGTGCACGTTAAAGAACACGCTGGATGGCCTTGACGGGAGGCTACCATCTGTCTCCCAACAGCTGTTCCAGTGGGTCCCCTCCCCCAACCTTATCTGAGCCTTCGGGGTCCATGTGACCTGGCCATTTAGCCCATGGTGTGCAAAGAAGTGCCGCTCAGAGGTAAAACAACCCAACCCAACCCATCGGTGTCCCCCTTTCTAACCGAGGGAAGACTGAGGGTTTAGCAGAGATAAACCTCAACGCTAGCACAAGTGAGGGTCGAGGCTAAGAACTGCATATTACGAGTTTGGCGCGCTACCGTCTACTCATCCAAAAAATAGGAGCTGTCCAGGTGACTTGATTCAACTGAAACTGACGGATCAGAGTACCCCCCCCAAAAAAAAAAAAAAAAAATTGGGGGGGGGGGGGGGGTGGAGTATCAGGTGACTATGCAACATTTACCCCTTCGTCTTAGAGGGGGCAGTTCTTTTTTTTTAAATGCGTAATAAGCACAAGTTAATAATATTTCGCCTCCATTTCCAAGTGGGGCGGGGGTGCTCAGTCGGTAGCGCGCCAGGCTCGTAATCTGTAGTTCCTAGGTTCGAGTCCCAGCTGGGTCAGCGTTGAGATTTATCTCCGCAAAATTCCCCGCTCTGCCCACGGTCAGTAGGGGACACCGATGGGCTTGGAAAGGCCGCCGTCCGTCGGATGGAACGTTAAGCCGTGGCCCCGTGTGCGGGAGAGCCATACCCTGTGCACGTTAAAGAACACGCTGGATGGCCTTGACGGGAGGTACCATCTGTCTCCCAACAGCTGTTCCAGTGGGTCCCCTCCCCCAACCTTCTCTGAGCCTTCGGGGTCCATGTGACCTGGCCATTTAGCCCATGGTGTGCAAAAAAGTGCCGCTCAGAGGTAAAACAACCCAACCCATTTCCAAGTCCTCCATTTCTCAAGGTCCCTACTTGAACCCTCCTAGATCCTACCCTGTTTACAAATATTCCACTTCATTTCCTGGTTGTTAATTTTCTCCAGGGAGAGAGGGTAATGTCTTCCTACCCCCCCCCCCCTCTTTCTCTCCCAGATTGTTAAAGAGAGTCAAAATATTGTTATTTCCATAGTATTGTAAACCTCAGGTTATAATGACCTTTCCCTTAAGCAAGCGAAACTGACAGAATTTAATCTTTGCTGCCTTACTTGATTATGATAATCAGTAAGACAGACGTGAGTCCATTATTTTTTTCATGACTCTGACGAGGTCTTTTGCGCCAAAAAAGAAACTAAAGTGACGAACGAATTCGTCAAAAAAATCTTCCTTTTAATTGCAAACCAGCTGCGCCACTTTTCATTTTCTGCTGTCAATATTTTTCCTTTGCTTTAACGAAAGCCCTCGTCCCTCTGTCAACACGACGAAATAGAAATGTCAGTTTAACAGCTCCAAGAAAAGTCCTTTGTTTGTAATTGCCACATTACACAATCAGTATGGCAAGCGAAAATAATCAGGCAATCTCAGACGCTGTTGTCAGGGCAACGAGGTGTGACGTCTGTTATCAGAGAATTCCGATTTGCGTAAGGTTATGCTTTTCCCACGATAAGAGCCTCAAAAGCGCTCGCACTTGCCGAATATTTTTTTAACCTGATCTCGAAAAGCGGCGAAGTATAAAAGACTCACTTGAACAAGTAAGTAAGGCAAGTGATTTCGTTGGCGATGATATAAAAGAGTAAGTTTTAATCAATCGTGAGAGCTTCTCATTAAAACTTCTCCCATCAGTTTTCATTAGAGCATAATGAGATTGGAAATGACGTCCCAGTTTGATGACTATCAGGGTTGGGTTGTTTTACCTCTGAGCGGCACTTTTTTGCACACCATGGGCTAAATGGCCAAGTCACATTGACCCCGAAGGCTCAGAGAAGGTTGGGAGAGGGGACCCACTGGAATAGCTGTATTGGAGACAGATGGTAGCCTCCCGTCTGGACTATCCAGCGTGTTCTTTAACGTGCACAGGCTCTCCCGCACACGGGGGCTTTAACGTGCATGGCTCTCCCGCACACGGGGCCACGGCTTAACGTCCCACCCGACGGACGGCGGCCTTTCCAAGCCCATCGGTGTTCCCTACTGACCGTGGGCAGGGCTGGGAATTTTGCGGAGATAAATCTCAACGCTGACCCAGCTGGGACTCGAACCTGGGAACTACAGATTACGAGCCTGGCGCGCTACCGACTGAGCCACCCCCGCCCCATGACTATCAGGTAATGAACATCACTTTGTTAGCTTTTCGTAACTTTAAAAGTAAGACAGAACGAAATTTAAAAGTTCTGTAACCGTATCATCACAATCTGAGATGTAAGATAAAAATCTGAATGGATACACGAAATGAGTACTCTCTTATCATCATTCCTTTTCTTATCATTATCAGTTCATTAAATCGTCCTTGATAATCAGTAGCGTAGAAATGCAATTCAGATGTGCCATTTCACGTTTCTTTTGGTGTACGTTTGAGCAGCCCAGTTGTAACGTAACATTGGACAAGTCACAAGAACCCAGGGCCGCCGAGAGAATTTATGGGCCCCTATGTAATATTATGCTCGCCCCCCCCCCCCTTGAAAACTTTTTATCTTTACAAATCATTAATAGCAATTATTCTGGACACAATGATAACATTCAGAGGAAAAAAAGCCTGTTGCGCAGTCAGGCATGTAAAAACATAGGCCTACATATTTTGTGTCACATAAAACTTTTTAGCATTTATTTTAGGGAATATATTTTGCAAAGCTCACAGCAAGATTTAGGATTTTTGAGTAAATTTAATATAGGCTACATAACATATCATGGAGAAAAACTATGCAATTCTGCGAGTCTTCATTTTTAATTGTCAGTACTGAAAAATAGGCAACAGTATTTGTTAAACTTCACATTAGCATAATAGCAGATTCAACACTAAATATAATATAACCCATTGTTCCCAAAGATTTGCAACTTCTAACTTATACAGTAGATCAATGTCAACAAACAACTCTCCTTGACTTCGTTGATGCAAAATCGTCAATTATGTCATCATAATTTAAAGACCTAGCAAGATCGCTCTCCAGACTAAGCAAACCAAGGTTACTCAGTCTTTCTTGACACATTGTTGCTCTGAATACATTTTTTATTTCCTTCATCTTGCTGTAGGATCTTTCAGCATCAGCAACTGTCACAGGAATTGTACAGAATATTCTAATGGCTATACAAATATTTGGAAATAAACTGTCCAGTTTCAATTCTCTCAGACGGTTTAAGAGCTCCAGTGGTTTCAATGGGCCTGTCCCTAAATTAGAAGAATGAATTGATTTTAGATATTTCAGCTCATCACTTATCTCTCTATAATGTCTTCATAATATTGTTCATGCAAAGTAACACCCATATTTTCAATGTCACGTTCTTCAATGTCTGGATATAGACATAAGCACTTAAATCTATCATTTAACTTTTTCGCCAAAGTGAAACGATTAGTAAGTCCACAAACAACAGAATCAATTACCCTATAAAACACATTTACTCTGAACTCCCATTCTTCATTAGTTTCCCCCTCATTCCCTCGAAATTCTGGAACATCTTCATTTATTTCGTCCAAGAAAGTTTTCCTTCTTTTCACTCTCGTCTTCGGAAGTTCTGTCTCTGCAGGAAGATCACTTGCTAATGAGGTGGCCACTACTTTTGCTTCATTTAATAAGTTCTCCCATTTATCACGGAGTTGTTTCAGTTCCTGGATCAGATCGCGAATATTATCAATCTCTACATCAAGAGTTGCATCACGAGCTTGTAGAACCTTGTTGCGAATGTCAATTACCGAGAGAATTTTGAACCAGATTGTTGCCATCAAAGTGAACTTAAATGATTCAAGGTATCGTTTTATTCCCATCAATTCCGTTTTACACTCAGCTGAGAGATTAAAATTTTTGCATTGATTTAATGCATGTTTGATGAGTGATAGGTGTTTGGAAAATGGTTTAACACTGTCAACACGAGCAGACCATCTTGTTTTTGATAGGCAATGCAAGGTACAACCTATTATATTCTCTAATATCTGCCATCTCTGAGGGCTCTTTAAAATGAAGTTATACACTTTTTGAACCATACCAAAAAACGTAATAGCATCTTCACAGCATTCAGCAGCGTTCACACCACACAAATTTAGACTATGTGCACTACAGTTAGAAAATATGGCAAATGGATTTAGCGCACTTATAATGGCTTGCGCGCCATTGTATGCACCAGCCATATTCGCTCCATTGTCATATCCCTGCCCCCTGCAATCTTTTAAAGGGATCTTATGCTTCTCTAACTCTTCAATGAGTACATTTGCAATTTCTTGTCCAGTTTTCTTATTGCACTTTACAAAACTTATGAACCTCTCCATTATTTTAAATGAAGAATCACCGTCTAGAACGTATCGTAAAATTAATGTCATTTGCTCATTATGAGATGTATCTGGAGTAGCATCAGCTAGTATTGAAAAATACTTTGATTTTTCTCTTTCTAAGAGTACAGCTTGAAGAACCTTGTTGCTGCAAGCCTTAATGAACTCGTTTTGAGAATCCGCTGAAAGGTAGTGAGCTCGAAGTCTCTTCCCTTCTTGTTGTGACTCTTGAACTTTAGTCACATGTTCTCTCAACCTCGGATCATATTGAGCGAGCAACTCAAAAATTCCAAGGAAGTTACCATTATCCGATGACCCTATTTTGCTGGAAGAACCTCTAAATGCGAGACCCCTCTCACCAAGAAATAATGTAACAGACAGAATCCTGTGAAATAAATCCCTCCAATATTTCACTTTAGAGGCAATTTCAGAGTTCATTTGAGAATAAATATCAGTTCCATGACGAAGTCTTCTTTCCAATCCTCTCCATTCAATATAGCATTTTTTGTGATTAGCACTCATTTCATGAACTGGCAATTTGTTATATAGTTTACGCCAAGAATAATCTTTTTTCCAGCCTTCATCACTAACTAAAACGGATTTGTGCGATTCAGGGTTGCGACCAAATAGTCTGCAAGGAAAACAGTATAACGACTGATTTGTTTCACTCCACACTAACCAGTCTCTAGGAACACATTCTCCATTCTTGAGTTTTGAAAATAAAACTGTTTTCGGAAAGGCTCTTGTTCCGCCACTTGGAAGGTTATTAGGCAACGAAGGGGGGACATTTTCGAACTATACCTTCAATTACACTTACACTTGGGCTGCCACTTTTTAATTTTCCAAGATCACACGATACTTGCCATGACTCAGAGTTCGTAACTGGAGCGGGAAAGTTCGCTTCATTTTCATAGTTTATAGAACGCGCATCATTTTCACTGCTGTTTGGTTGTTTCGTTTCAATACTGCTGTCGTCATAATTTAAAAAAAAAAATACCCAGAACCATAGTCATTCCCCTCTGAACTTGAAATTTCTTTATTTTTGAGAGCGAGAACAGACGAGCTTGAGATTGGGATTAGTTCATTTTTTGCACCTTCACTCTTCACATTCACTTTTACACCGACTTCAAACAAAGTTCTACTCCCTTTCTTAATAACTTCCAATTTTTTTATTTCTCTCCTTTTGCTTCTCAGCTCCTGACTTATGCTTATACTTGTCCATTGTTCAGTTAGACTATAGCACCAATGAATATATCATTTTACTAAACAAATGACAACGAAATGGTGAAACAAATGTGCCGACAAGAGACTTTTAAACGGTTATAATTTGTAACACTGACACACAGACCATAGACGATGTTACTGGAACTCGAAACATGAACAATGTAATATACCTGATCGCACGGGTTGGGTTTGGGAGAGTCCAACTGTTGCTACTGCTGCAGGGGTGGGGTGGTTAACAGGGAAAATACAAGCAAATGCTGTAAGTTAACGCTGACAAAAAAAGTTGTTAAGAAATGATTCGTTCAATTACTATTAATGAGATAATATGTCATAATCCAACTAGTGTTTCTTTTTAAAAGCATATTATAACAAATAATGTTCTTATGGAATTTTATAGGATCGATATATAGCCTAACTAAGAATAATTTTTGTAAGAAAAAGTAAAGAGTCACTTAATCTGACGGGCCTTATTGCTGACGGGCCCCTATGCATTAGTCCCCCCTTGCCCCTCCCCCTCCCCCTGTCGGCGGCCCTGCAAGAACCCCAAGGGTTGCTTGTGTTTCTTTCCTTGCTGGATGGCCACAGTAGCTGTCCAGTTGGGTTGGGTTGTTTTACCTCTGAGCTGCACTTTTTTGCACACCATGGGCTAAATGGCCAGGTCACATGGACCCCGAAGGCTCAGAGAAGGTTGGGGGAGGGGACCCACTGGAACAGCTGTTGGGAGACAGATGGTAACCTCCAGTCAAGGCCACCCAGCGTGTTCTTTAACGTGCACAGGGTATGGCTCTCCCACACACGGGGCCACGGCTTAACGTCCCATCCGACAGACGGCGGCCTTTCCAAGCCCATCGGTGTGCCCTACTGACCGTGGGTAGGACGGGGAATTTGCGGAGATAAATCTCAACGCTGACCCAGCTGGGACTCGAACCTGGGAACTACAGATTACGAGCCTGGCGCGCTACCGACTGAGCCACCCCTGTCCAGTTGGTCACCTACCTACAACCTTCTCTGACCCAAGGGGGCAGAGACACTCTTTTGACTCTCTTTAACAATCTGGGAGAGAAAGAGGTGGGGGGAGGGTTAGGAAGACGTTACCCCCCTCTCCCTGGAGAAAATTAACAACCAGGAAATGAAGTGAAATAATTGCAAATATTGTAGGGTCTAGGAAGGTCCAAAGAGGTTGGGTTGTTTTACCTCTGAGCGGCACTTTTTGCACACAATGGACTTAATGGCCAGGTCACATGGACCCCGAAGGTTCAGAGAAGGTTTGGGGAGGGGACCCACTGGAACAGTTGTTGGAAGACAGATGGTAGCCTCTCGTCAAGGCCATCCAGCGTGTTCTTTAACGTGCACAGGGTATGGCTTTCCCGCACACGGAGCCACGACTTAAAGTCCCATTCGACGGACGATGGCCTTTCCAAGCCCATCGGTGTCCCCTACTGACCGTGGGCAGGGCGGGGAATTTTGCGGAAATAAATCTGAACGCTGACCCAGCTGGGACTCGAACCTGGAAACTGCAGATTATGATCCTGGCGCGCTACCGACTGAGCCACTCTCGCCCCAGGGTCCAAAGAGAGACCTTGAGAATGCTAGTAAGGAAATGGAGGCCAAATATTATTAAACTTGTGCTCATTAAGCATTTTTTTTTTAATAATAAAAAAAGGAAGAAAACCCAACTTTCTCAACCAACTGGAAGCTGCTGAGGCCATCCAGCATGCTCTTCAACGTGCACGCGGTATTGGCTCTCTTCCACAAGAGCAATGACTTAATGTCCCATCTGACGGCGGCGGCCATTCCAAGGATCATCGTGTCCCCTTTTCTCAACGACGGCAGCCTTTCCAAGGACCATCAGTGTCCTCCTTTCTCAACGACGGCAGCCTTTAAAAGACCATCGGTGCCCCCCTTTCTCAAAGACGGCGGCCTTTCCAAGGACCATCGGTGTCCCCCCTTCTCAACGATGGCGGCATTTCAAAGGACCATCGGTGTCCCCCTTTCCCAATGACCGCGGCCTTTCCAAGGACCATCGGTGTCCCCTCCTTTCTCAACGACGGCGGCCTTTCCAAGGATCATCTGTGTCCCCCCCTTTCTCAACGTCGGCGGCCTTTCCAAGGACCATCGGTGTCCCCCCTTTCTCAACGACGGCGGCCTTTCCAAGGACCATCGGTGTCCCCCCCTTTCTCAACGACGGCGGCCTTTCCAAGGACCATCGGTGTCCCCCCTTTCTCAACGACGGCGGCCTTTCCAAGGACCATCGGTGTCCCCCCTTTCTCAACGACGGCGGCCTTTCCAAGGACCATCGGTGTCCCCCCTTTCTCAACGACGGCGGCCTTTCCAAGGACCATCGGTGTCCCCCCCTTTCTCAACGATGGCGGCCTTTCCAAGGACCATCGGTGTCCCCCCTTTCTCAACGACGGCAGGGTTGAGTTGAATATTTCCTCTGAACGGCACTTATTTGCACACAATGGGCTAAATTGCCAGGTCACACGGACCTCGAAAGCTCAGAAAATGTTGAGGGAAAGGACCCACTGAACAGCTGTTAGGAGACAGATGGTAGCCTCCCATTAAGGCCATCTAGTGTGTTCTTTAACGTGCATACGTAGTCACGGATTAACGTCCCATCTGACGGACAGCGGTCTTTCTAAGTCCATCGGTATCCCCTGCTGACCGAGGGCAAGGCGGGGGGTTTAGCGGAGATCAGGGCCAGATTTAGGGATGTAAGGAGCCATACCGCCCACCCTTTGAAAATATTAGTAAGGGTAAGAGAGGCAAAAAAAAATTAAACTTGTGCATATTTTATTCATTTTTCATGAAATTTTTTAAATACCTCTAAAACGTAGGAGGAAATGTTATACTCTAATGCAAATCGAGTCTCTGTAATTTTTTCCATATCCGGGCTTGCCGGAAATAAATCTCAAAGCTGGTTCAGTCGGGATTCGAACCTGGGAACTGCAGAATACAGCCTGGCCTACTTCCGAATGATCAATTCAGACTCAGGTTCAGTGAGATTTCAGAATTGAATTCAGATTGAATGAGCCTCAAAAATTTTGCATAAACGAATCAAAGTTCTTAGAGTTTACAGATTCAGGACGCACGCTGATAGAATTATCATTTTATCCAACCTAATCCTTCCTGAATAAAAAAATAATAAATACCCCCTCAAGCAGCTGCTTGCCACAGAGGTCTGACAGGAGCCTGTCAGTTTATATGCCAAAGTAGAAGATCTGAGAGGATGGCAGGACCTCAGCAGAAAAACAACACATACAACCATGCCTTATCCGGGGCTCGAACCCAGGTCCCTTAGATCAGTAGCCAAGCGCGCTAACCACTCGGCCATGGGACGGCTCTTCCTGAATAATGAATATTAATATTCTAGTTAAACTCACACCAAAAGTTTGGGAGCAGGGAGGGACTCACTTTGTAGAGCGCCAGGCTTGTAATCTGCAGTTTCCAGGTTCGAGATTTATCTCCGCAAAACTCCCTGCCCTTGGTTAGTAGAGGACACCGATGGGCTTGGAAAGGACACCTTCCATCGGATGGGACGTTAAGTTGTAACCCCTTGTGAGGGAACCCTTGTGAACCCTGTACATGCTAAAGAACAAGCTGAAAGGCCATGACGGAAGACTACCATCTGTCTCCCAAGAGCTGTCCAGTGGGTCCCCTCCCCTAACCTTCTCTCTGGGGACGGGGGTGGCTCAGTCGGTAGCGCGCCAGGCTCGTAATCTGTAGTTCCCAGGTTCGAGTCCCAGCTGGGTCAGCGTTGAGATTTATCTCCGCAAAATTCCCCGCCCTGCCCACGGTCAGTAGGGGACACCGATGGGCTTGGAAAGACCGCCGT
Source organism: Ryuthela nishihirai (assembly GCA_038380435.1). NCBI lineage: Eukaryota > Metazoa > Arthropoda > Arachnida > Araneae > Heptathelidae > Ryuthela > Ryuthela nishihirai. Next base: position 2,714,839 of record JAWZYU010000031.1, on the reverse strand, counting down.
CCGTCGGATGGGACGTGAAGCCGTGGCACCGTGTGCGAGAGAGCCATACCCTGTGCACGTTAAAGAACACGCTGGATGGCCTTGACGGGAGGCTACCATCTGTCTTCCAACAGCTGTTCCAGTGGATCCCCTCCACCAGCCTCTTCTCTGAGCCTTCGGGGTCCTTGTGACCTGGCCATTTAGCCCATGGTCTGCAAGAAAGTGCCGCTCACAGGTAAAACAACCAACCGTTACCTCGGAGTATTCCTTTTCACTTCCTAAACAACAGAAGATGATTCTTTGCTTCCCACTCTTATTCCTTTCTGCGTTACAACTACTCGTGCATGTGTTTATACGCATGCGTAGAGTCACTAAAGTGGAGATAATTCTGCACTCGTTTCGGAATCTCATCAAGCGCCTTGTAACAATGAATCTATCCACGGATTAGACGAAGTGACGTCACCAGGAGAGTTTTCGTGTCGAGGGTCAGGTTCCCACCCGACATGGCCGACACTTAAAGAGGGGACGATTTGGGCTTGATAACCTCCTCACCACAGATAAATAGGAGGATTAGCCGACGAACTTATGCAGTGCGTGCTGATCGTATCTTCCTCCGTATGTGGGTTGGCCGTGTTCCTAGTGCTCGTCAGCCGAATGCATCACGCACGCACAATGGTCTGAGCCATTAGTTCGTCGCGTGCAGCTCCGAGAGTCGGCCCTTGTGTGATGGAGGGAGGCTGATTGGATCCGTTGGGAACACCTCTCGATTCGATGAAAGGAGATTCAACAGCAGGAGTTGACTCCTTCCTTGATTGGAAAGGATTCTTCCTTTGGTTTGAATTGAATATTTTTATATAACATTTGAATTCTTTCTGGATGGAAAATATAATTACTTCTTTCCCTGCCAGAATAAATTCCTTATTTCTCGATGCGGACAAAATTCTGCACAAAAAAATAGATTCCTTCCTAAATTGAAACGAAAAAAAATCTCAGCTGCATAATTCATTCATCTTTAGTTTCATAACAGATTCTGTACAGAAACTGACTCTACTTGGAAACTCATTATTCTGCAACAGTTGAATCGTTTTTCGGGTGGAAATGAATTCTGTGCAGCAATTGTCTCTTCCGTTGGTTGAAAGGAATTCTGTGCAACAATTGTCTCTTTCCTGGTTCGAAAAGAATTCTGTAGAGCAACTGACTCTTGGGTCGAGAGGAATTCTGTGTAGCAATTGTCTCTCTCCTGGGTTGAAAGAAATTTTATGTAACAATTGTCTCTTTCCTGGTTCGAAAAGAATTCTGTGTATCAGTTGACTCTTTCTTGGGCGGAAAAGAATTATGTGTAGCAAATGACTCTTTCTTGGGTGGAAAAGAATTCTGTGTAACAATTGTCTCTTTCCTGGGTTGAAAGAAATTCTATGTAACGATTGTCTCTTTCCTGGTTCGAAAAGAATTCTGTGTATCAGTTGACTCTTTCTTGGGCGGAAAAGAATTCTGTGTTCACAGAAGCATTCTGTGTAGCAATTGATTCTTTCTTGGGCGGAAAAGAATTCTGTGTAGCAATTGATTCTTTCTTGGGCGAAAAAAAATTATGTATAGCAAATGACTCTTTCTTGGGTGGAAAAGAATTATGTATAGCAAATGACTCTTTCTTGGGTGGAAAAGAATTCTGTGTAACAATTGTCTCTTTCCTGGTTTGAAAAGAATTCTGTGTAGCAATTGTCTCTCTCCTGGGTTGAAAGAAATTCTATGTAACAATTGTCTCTTTCCTGGTTCGAAAAGAATTCTGTGTATCAGTTGACTCTTTCTTGGGCGGAAAAGAATTCTGTGTTCACAGAAGCATTCTGTGTAGCAATTGATTCTTTCTTGGGCAGAAAAGAATTCTGTGTAGCAATTGATTCTTTCTTGGGCGAAAAAAAATTATGTATAGCAAATGACTCTTTCTTGGGTGGAAAAGAATTATGTATAGCAAATGACTCTTTCTTGGGTGGAAAAGAATTCTGTGTAACAATTGTCTCTTTCCTGGTTTGAAAAGAATTCTGTGTAGCAATTGTCTCTCTCCTGGGTTGAAAGAAATTCTATGTAACAATTGTCTCTTTCCTGGTTCGAAAAGAATTCTGTGTATCAGTTGACTCTTTCTTGGGCGGAAAAGAATTCTGTGTTCACAGAAGCATTCTGTGTAGCAATTGATTCTTTCTTGGGCAGAAAAGAATTCTGTCTAGCAATTGATTCTTTCTTGGGCGAAAAAGAATTATGTATAGCAAATGACTCTTTCTTGGGTGGAAAAGAATTATGTATAGCAAATGACTCTTTCTTGGGTAGAAAAGAATTCTGTGTAACAATTGTCTCTTTCCTGGTTTGAAAAGAATTCTGTGTAGCAATTGTCTCTCTCCTGGGTTGAAAGAAATTCTATGTAACAATTGTCTCTTTCCTGGTTCGAAAAGAATTCTGTGCATCAGTTGACTCTTTCTTGGGCGGAAAAGAATTCTGTGTTCACAGAAGCATTCTGTGTAGCAATTGATTCTTTCTTGGGCAGAAAAGAATTTTTTGTAGCAATTGATTCTTTCTTGGGCGAAAGAGAAATATGTATAGCAAATGACTCTTTCTTGGGTGGAAAAGAATTATGTATAGCCAATGACTCTTTCTTGGGTGGAAAAGAATTCTGTGTAATAATTGTCTCTTTCCTGGTTTGAAAAGAATTCTGTGTAGCAATTGACTCTTTCTTGGGCAGAAAAGAATTCTGTGTAGCAATTACTCTTTCTTGGGCGGAAAAGAATTATGTATAACAAATGACTCTTTCTTGGGTGGAAAAGAATTCTGTGTAACAATTGTCTCTTTCCTGGTTCGAAAAGAATTCTGTGTAGCAATTGAGTCTTTCTTGGGCGGAAAAGAATTCTGTGTTCACAGAAGCATTCTGTGTAGCAACTGATTCTTTCTTGGGCGGAAAAGAATTCTGTGTTCACAGAAGCATTCTGTGTAGCAACTGATTCTTTCTTGGGCGGAAAAGAATTCTGTGTGAAATTGACTCTTTCTTGGGCGGAAAAGAATTCTGTGTAGCAATTGACTCCATCGTGAATTGAGAATAGATTCTCAACAGCAAATGACACTTTTCTGATTTGAGAATAACTTCTGTACAGCAAATATCTCTTTCCTAAGTTGAGAATGAATTTTGTTCCGTAATTTTTTTACTTCTTGTACTAAATGTTGAATCCTATGTTAAGATCCAATTATACTCTATAAAGATATTGACTCCATTCTCTGTTCAGAATTGATTCTGCACTTAATTCGGTGTTTTCTTTGTTGGAAATCATTTCTATTCAGCAATCAACTCATTTTCAGCCTAAAAATGAATGTATATGACAACTGCCATTTTTTTTAGTTCGAATGAATTCTGTACAGCAGTTCAGTTCTTCTTGGATTGAAACGAATTATGCTCCATAACCGAGTCCTTCCTGGCTCGGGGAGGGGATGGCTCAGTCAGTAGCGCGCAGCTCGTAATATCTGTAGTTCCTAGGTTCGAGTCCCAGTTGGGTCAGCGTTGAGATTTATCTCTGCAAAATTCTTCGCCCTGCCCGCGGTCAGTAAGGGACACCGATGGGCTTGGATAGGCCACCGGTCGTGTTAAGTCGTGACTCCGTGTGCGGGAGAGCCCATACCCTGTGCACGTTAGAAAACAGACTTGATGGCCTTGACGGGAGGCTACCATCTTTCTCCTAACAGCTGTTCCAGTGGGTCTCCTCCCCCAACTTTCTCTGAGACTTCGAGGTCCACGTGACCTGGCCATTTAGCCCATGGTGTGCAAAAAAAATGCCGCTCAGAGGTAAAACAACCCACCCTTCCTGGTTCGTAAGTCCTTCCTGTGCACATTAAAGATCACGCTGGACCTGTTGTTGGGTTGTTTTCAATCTGAGTAGCACTTCTTTGCACACAGTGGGCTAAATGGTCAAGTCACAAAAACCTCAAGGGCTCAGAGAAGGTTGGCGGAAGGGATCGACAATGGACAGCTATTAAGAGACAGATGGTAGTCTCCCACCAAGGTCATCGTAGTTTAATGTGCAGAGTGTATAGCTCTCTCTTGTACACGGAGCCACGGTGCTGTCTCCTTAATGACTGAGAGCAAGGAGTGGATTTAGTGGAGATAAATCTCAACGCTGGCACATTTGGTACTCGAACCTGGAGCACTACCAGCTTAGCCAACTTCTGCTGCGGCATCGACCGGAGACTTCCATCTGACTTTTAATAGCTGCCCATTGGGTCCCTTTCCCCTGGCCAACTTCTAGCCCTTCGTTTCCTTGTGATCTGGACATTCAGCCCATTATGTGCAAAAGGTTAAACTCAGAGGTGAAACAACTCTATTGAAATCTGCCTAGAGGAAACACTATGTACAGAGTTGGGTTGTTTTACCTCTGAGCGGCACTTTTTTTTGCACACCATGGGCTAAATGGCCAGGTCACATGGACCCCGAAGGCTCAGAAAAGGTTGGGGGAGGGGACCCACTGGAACAGCTGTTGGGAGACAGATGGTAACCTCCCGTCAAGGCCATCCAGCGTATTCTTTAACGTGCACAGGATATGGCTCTCCCGTACACTGGGCCACGGCTTAACGTCCCATCCGACGGACGGCGGCCTTTCCAAGCCCATCGGTGTCCCCTACTGACCGTGGGCAGGGCGGGGAATTTTGCGGAGATAAATCTCAACGTTGACACAGCTGGGACTCGAACCTGGGAACTACAGATTACGAGCCTGGCGCGCTACCGACTGAGCCACCCCCGCACCCACTATGTACAGAAATTTCTTTTCCTCGATCAGAAATGTAATTTCTGTAATGCAAATGATTCCTTCCAGGTTTCAGAATAAATACTGTGTAGCAATTCACTCCTTCCAGTGTTAAGATTAAATACACCCAATTCTGATTTTACACGGTAGATACGTTCCCGAAAAAACCGTGTGAAAAAAATACAGTGCTTATGAAAAAATAGAAGATTGGTTCCAGACGTGAAAACCCAGTACAAATAATAAGTTGTTTTCAAACAATTCATATCAAAATATTTAACTAAATCTTTATTTGATTTTTATTCATTTAAACACATTTTTTATCTTATAAATTTATAAAGATAATTATTTGTATGATATATATATATAAGTAAATTATCCTTCATAAAGAAAATGTGTCACTAATTCAAGAATACAAAAGTGCAAAAAAATATGATTTACATATGCTTGTTAATTAGATTTTATTCGTTGTCACTTTCTGACAATAGACGCATTCGTTTGTGTAAGACTGGAATTAAATCGCTTTCATCGCTTGAAACATTTTGGCCGAAGTGTTCATACTCCAATGGAGAAAAGCTCTCTGTGGCATGAGGAACCAAATTATCACTTGTTTTTCAGTGATACCGAAATTTAATTAGTTTTGAACTCGGTAATCAATCGTTGAGATCCTGCTTTGACTAGATCTTTGTATAATTCTTGATAATGCACCATACATGACTTCAATTCACGTTTAAACTACTCAGCTCGTTCGACAATGGGATCATGTGTAAGAAAATGACTTTCAAATTTACTAGCCATTTGAAGCCCTTCTTTAATTAAACCTGCAGTGAGTGGAACCTCTTCATCACCATCATTTTTTCTTTTTCCTCAGGAGTCTCAAGGACAACTTCTATTATTTCATCTTCGCTAAGAGCTTTGTCAATAAACAATTCATCAATATCTGCAAACGATAAATTATCGAATCCTTCTCTACCAACTGCATGTACTAAAGTGATGATATTAGGATATTCAGTAGTATTTGGGGGTACAGGATCTTTGCTTTTTACACATTCTGACCAAATAGCTTTCCAGCATGCGTTTAAAGTTGATGGTTTTAATTCTGATAACGTCAATTCAGCATGTCTAATACAATCTTAAATAGAAAATTTCTTCCACACACACACCAATAACTATTAGTGTTTATCCTTATCTAGTTTATCCATATCTAGTTTATCCAAAACGCATTGGAATGTTCGTCTTACGTAGTAAGTTTTAAATGTGGCAATTATACCCTGATCTAGTGGTTGTATTAAGGATGTCGTATTAGGCGGCAGAAAACAAAATTGTACATTTAAGTATTCCGAAACAAGATGGCCAGGCGCATTGTCTATAATCAACTGAACTTTAAATTCGAGATTTTTTTCCTTCAAATAGCGTTTAATTTCTGGAACAAAACATTTATGGAACCATTCATTAAAAATTTCTTTTGTAGCCCAGGCTTTTTCGTGTGCCATCCAATATGCTGGCAATTTATTCAAATCTGCACCTTTCATTGACCGTGGTCTTTAGGGATCGATTGATGAGCAGCGGTTTTAACATACGATCTCCTGAAGCATTGCTGCAAAATAGAAAGGTCACATGATCCTTAGCTTAAAGCCACCACCAAATGTTACAGGAGATCGTTATGATTTTGCTGCGTAGGTTCTACTCGGCATTTTTTTCCGAAAAAGACCAGTTTCATCTGCATTCCAAACTTGATCAGGAGTATCCACCATCTTCAATGATTTGGTCCAATTTTGGACAAAATTCTTTAGCAGCCGGCTCATCTGCAGATGCAACTTCACGTTTTATCTTTACATTATGAAACGCGTGTCTTTGAAGAAATCTGACAAGACAACCTATACTTCCAGAAATTCCATAATTTTTGTTTAACTGAGCTGATTTGATTGATTCTATTTCTTGTATCTGCTAAAATATTCGTAATGCCATCTGTTTGATCGTATTTCAGTCTAGAGGTATTCCTTCTTGCGAGTTATCTTCTATCCACATAACTAGTGCATCTTCACTTTTACAATATCTCTCGTGTACGATAACGACTTAGCGCTCAATTTTATTCCAGAAAGCACAGATTTTCATTTTGTTCCAGAAAGCATCTTCATTTTTCTTGATGGTTCTTACGGTAGTTTCGTTCAAACTAAAATATTTACCTATGGATGTTGAACCTTCTCCAGTTGCAAGACGATCTAAAATTTGGATCTTAGTATCCAAAGAGATAACCTTCCTTTTCTGCTTTTCTATAGCTGAATTATCCGACATCGTGGTAAGGCTTACGAAAAATATTTGAAATCTAGTTAATAAATCAGATGATGAAAAATTGTAAATTGCCTATCAGCAAAATTCCGTAAATTTATATTACGCACACAAAACTTCAAAAAACAAAAATTTTTCGATTTCTTCTATTAAACGTCTAAACACTTCTAACTTTAAACACGAAATGAGAGACCAAGAGAATGTATTAAAGGTGAAACTGATGGGAAATCCCGGAACTCAACGTTGCCACTTTTTTCCGAATGAAGAAGTTTTTGTACAATTTTTTCCATAAAATAGAGAATAAAATAGAGAAAACTTGTCGCGTAGTTATGTTAGTGTAGCTTTAATTTTGGGAATTTTAGTGCACAAAATGTGCATCTATAGTACATTTTGAAACTTAAAACTACTTCGAAAAATGTGACCATAAAAGCAGCAACTTTGTCATAAATATAAATTCTAGGGATTTTTTCTTGAATAGGAATATTTTTTCAGAATTAAATTCAAATGGAGATTTTTAAAAACGCGCCGTTTGAACCGTGTTAGATCAAAATAAATCGTGTAAAATAATCCGTGTAAAAACAGAATTGGATGTACTGTGTAGCAATTCACTCCTTCATGTGTTGAAACTGAATAAAAAATAAATAAATACCCCCTCAAGCAGCTGCTTGCCATAGAGGTCTGACAGGAGCCTGTCAGTTTATATGCCATAGTAGAAGGTCTGAGTTGGATTGGGTTGTTTTACCTCTGAGCGGCACTTTTTTGCACACCATGGGCTAAATGGCCAGGTCACATGGACCCCGAAGGCTCAGAGAAGGTTGGGGGAGGGGACCTACTGGAACAGCTGTTGGGAGACAGAGGGTAGCCTCCCGTCAAGGCCATCCAGTGTGTTCTTTAACGTGCACAGTGTATGGCTCTCCCGCACACGGGGCCACGGTTTAACGTCCCATCCGACGGACAGCGGCCTTTCCAAGCCCATCGGTGCCCCCTACTGACCGTGGGCAGGGCGGGGAATTTTTGCGGAGATAAATCTCAACGCTGACCCAGCTGGGACTCGAACCTGGGAACTACAGATTACGAGCCTGGCGCGCTACCGACTGAGCCACCCCCGCCCCAGAAGGTCTGAGAGGATGGCAGAACCTCAGCAGAAAAACGGCACATACATCCATGCCTTATACTCTGCAGTAATTCACTCCCTGAGGTGTAAACACTGAATATTGTGCAGCCTTGTTGTCTCTCTTAATATCAGGGTGAATTCCGTCCAGCATTTGTTCAGTATGATATTGAAACTGAACTGTTACCGCAACAAGACAAGAACTGAGTGGGACCACTCCACCAAATTGGGGACTGATCGCTGAAGTAGCCGCGGAATCACGGGGAAACTGACAATTTCGGCTAATGATGACGTCACATGTGTCCGCTCGTCCATTCGTCCGGCCGGAATTACGGCTGTTTATATAATATGATTTTACAGTTTTCTCAAGGACAGGAATTTGTATACACCTGTGATACAGAATAAAATCTCAATAGTAATAAATAAATAGCTGTCGGAATTACTGGATAGTCTAATTGTAGAATATTTTTACACAAATGCCAGCCTATTTTGCTTCCAAGCATTATTAACTGAGGAAGAGATATTATTAATAAGTTGAATGAGATAAGTTAATGAAGAAAAATAACAATTTACGACAGGAATACATTACACCAGTGATACCCAAACTCTTTGAGTCCAGCACCTTCTTCAAACTTTCTAAACGTGCAGTCGTTCAAAAACGTGTCCGAACACTAGGGTTGATTACAGAATTCATAAAAAATATCTGGAGCGTGTACAGCAGCTGTACACGCTCCAGTTACCGTTCACAGCAAACTGGAGCGTGTGCAGTTACTGCACACGCTCCAGTTTACTGTGAACGGTAACTGCACACGCTCCAATTTGCTGTGAACGGTAACTGCACACGCTCCAATTTGCTGTGAACGGTAACTGCACACGCTCAATATTTCCGTCAGTGAGCCCACACGATCCAGGTCTTTGTGAGCTCACACGATCCAATGTGCTGTGAACATTAATCGCAACCGCTCCAGTTTGTTGTGAACGGTAACTGCACACACTCCATATTCATTGCATTATATATTCATACGCATTATATATATTAAAAAAGTATCCGAACACTATGGTTGATTACAGAATTCATAAAAAATATCTGACAACGATTTTTTTTAGAAATTAGTGATCTGACAACCTTCGTGTCACATGACACGAAGGTTGTCACATGACACGAAGGCTGCCAGATCACTAATTTTCATAAAAAATAATATAAAATATATAAATTCATTAAAAGAATATAAATTCATAAAAAATATATATATTTATGAATTCTGTAATCAACCACAGTGTTCGGATACTTTTTTGAGCGACTGTACCTCCACCCCCTTTCAGGGAGCTTCCAATATTTTTTTCTTATAAAACTAGTTGAAATAATACATATTTATCGTGAAGGGTTGGGTTGTTTTACCTCTGAGCGGCACTTTTTTGCACACCATGGGCTAAATGGCCAGGTCACATGGACCCCGAAGGCTCAGAGAAGGTTGGGGGAGGGGACCCACTGGAACAGCTGTTGGGAGACAGATGGTAGCCTCCCGTCAAGGCCATCCAGCGTGTTCTTTAACGTGCACAGGGTATGGCTCTCCCGCACACGGGGCCACGGTTTAACGTCCCATCCGACGGACAGCGGCCTTTCCAAGCCCATCGGTGCCCCCTACTGACCGCGGGCAGGGCGGGGAATTTTTGCGGAGATAAATCTCAACGCTGACCCAGCTGGAACTCGAACCTGGGAACTACAGATTACGAGCCTGGCGCGCTACCGACTGAGCCACCCCCGCCCCATTTATCGTGAATATAAAATTTACGAGTATTTTGTATTGAATGATTTCTAATGTTGATATCTAAATCATGCTTATCTATGTTAATCTAAGAACTATTCAAGATTCTGTTACATTTACTTCCACCGGAAAACTGAAGAAAAAGAATCCCTGTCCTAAATTCCTTCCCCCCACATTGGGAACAACTGCATTACACCATTTATGGATCAAAAATGTGCAAAACTAGGCCCAACGACAAAGTCAATGAGAAGAGTCAGAAAATTCCAGGAGAGAAGATGGACTTCTCTGTTAAACAGAATGGAGGCCGATCAATAGATGGAATATAAGAGGAGAACCTAAGTGAAATCGGAAGTGGAATTCTGAGAGGAGTTCTGCAAGCCATGTTGGAAGCCTTTAAGACAAAAGAAAGAGGTCTTTATTGGCGGACTGGACACCAATGAAGGGAAGGAAGGTGGAAAGAGGATGAAGCCGCGAAACAGGAAGTTGAAATGTTTCTGAGAATATAATGAAGGTGAGGAATTTGGGTTGGGTTGTTTTACCTCTGAGCGGCACTTTTTTGCACACCATGGGCTAAACGGCCAGGTCACATGGACCCGAAGGCTCAGAGAAGGTTGGGGGAGGGGACCCACTGGAATAGCTGTTGGGAGACAGATGGTAGCCTCCCGTCGAGGCCATCCAGCGTGTTCTTTAACGTGCACAGGGTATGGCTCTCCCACACCTGGGGCCACGAGTTAACGTCCCATCCGACGGGCGGCGGCCTTTCCAAGCCCATCGGTGTCCCCTATTAACCGTGGGCAGGGCGGGGAATTTTGCGGAGATTAATCTCAACGCTGACCTAGCTGGGACTCGAACCTGGGAACTACAGAATGCGAGCCATGCGCGCTAGCGACAGCCACCCCCGCCCCTGAGGAGGTGAGGAAAAATTCTAGAGAAGATCCTCATTCAATAGCAGTTGCCGAAGAAAGAAATGTTAGAATCATCTATAGTTTTATTGTGATAATGAACTGGAATTATCAGGAGTTTGCAATCCACACTTTTCCTGCATTATCAAAACTGAAACGGAATACAAATCATTTCGGTTATCATAATACTTACTCAACAACAGGGAATAACCTTATAACTAATTAATGGAAAGCGAAATTGTTTTCGTTCCTCCTCTTCCTTACGAAATACAATAAACATTTCTCTAAATGGCATTTATTGGCAATCTCTTCTTGTGTAGCAGAGGCATGACCGCCCCCCGTGTAAAAGTCTGCACGAATCCCCACTGTCACGCGAAGTATGAGACAAGGGACAAAGCAAAGTACAACTTCCTAGTGGTCATGCCATATGACCATTAGGAGGACCTACGACTAGAAGACTCTCTCTTTACATGCAGAACAGATACAGAACATTGCAATTTAGGACATGTCTGGAATTGCAGTACAAGAAGTGAGTTCATTGTGTTCTCGTTGATTATTTCTGTCTGCAGAACAGCGTAGCTAGGCTGATGTAGAAATGCATCTAACTCTCGATTATTCTCTTTAATAGGAACCAGTGAGTGCACGGAAAATGGGAACGACATAATTTTAAACATTTCTCTTTTGTTTCTCTGCCATCGTTTTGGAGACTTTTATGTTAAAAATAAATTTTATTGAATGAGAATTTAAATGAGATTCAAATTATCTAATTGTCAGTATTTTTATGATAAGGCTTTATTCATCAGAGTGGAACCGAAGAACTTACATTTCTGATAGTCTTAAGAGTTGGGTTGGGTTGTTTTACCTCTGAGCGGCACTTTTTTTGCACAAATTATCATAGGCTAAATGGCCAGGTCACATGGACCCCGAAGGCTCAGAGAAGTTGGGGTAGGAGACCCACTGGAACAGCTATTGGGAGACAGATGGTAGCCTCCCGTTAAGGCCATCCAGCGTGTTCTTTAACGTGCACAGGGTATGGCTCTCCCGCACACAGAGCTACGGCTTAACGTCCCATCCGACGGACGGTGGTCTTTCCAAGCCCATCGGTGTCCCCTACTGACCGTGGGCAGGGCGGGGAGTTTTGCGGAGATAAGTCTCAATGCTGACCCAGCTGGGACTCGAACCTGGGAACTGCAGATTACGAGCCTGGCGCGCTACCGACTACTACGACGACCACCCCCGCCAAATATAGTCTTAAAAGATATTTAGTTTCAATAATCAGACACTGTGCTTTTTTTATACTTGACAAACCATTAATCAGGAGTAACTAATGCATTCGTGGAATTGGTTTTGCTCTATTTCTGAAATAAAATTTGTTTTGCGTGATTCCTAATTGCACAAGGCGGTCCCTTTGATGCAGTAGGTGAGGCATTATCTCAACGTTATCAATCATTATCAGAAGCTGTTACAGTTCCAAAGTACAGGCAATTATTAACAGATGAACTGATGAAAATTTTTCGATCATTTAAATGAAAAGTGGACAAGTAATAAAGTCTAAACCATTTACTGATCTGTTCAAATTCATCATGTACATTTGCACATTTATCTCCAACATCAAATTAACATCATGATATCATCTTTCCTAGAGCGACTTTAGCTCGTATGTAAGGACGTTTGTGACGATGTACAGTCGCTCAAAAAAGTATCCGAACACTATGGTTGATTACAGAATTCAGAAAAAATATCTGGCAATGATTTTTTTTAGAAATTAGTGATCTGGCAGCCTTCTTGTCACGTGATTACAGAATTCAGGAAAAATATCTGGAGCCTGTACAGCAACTGTACACGCTCCAGTTTGCTGTGAACGATAACTGCACACGCTCAATATTTCTGTGAGTGGGCCCACACGATCCATGTTTTTGTGAGCTCACACGATCCAATGTGCTGTGAACATTAACCGCAACCGCTCCAGTTTGCTGTGAACGGTAACTGCACACGCTCCATATTCATTGCATAATGTATTCATATGCATTTATATTTTAAAAAAAGTATCCGAACACTATGGTTGATTACAGAATTCAGAAAAAATATCTGGCAACGACTTTTTTAGAAATTAGTGATCTGGCAACCTTCGTGTCACGTGACACGAAGGTTGCCAGATTATTTAATTTGCGTTTTGATAATTAAATTATTGGTAATTTTGTAACCAAGTTAATAAAAATTCATCGGTTTAGTTTTATTGCTATTTGGATAAAGTTTGTTTTAGTTTAATCATTGTTTAATAATGTTATAATCTTTTCGTAAATGTTTAACCGCATCTTCTTCCGATTTGTTGGTATTAACTAAAGCTATCATCGGCATATAAAATCATGGTACTCTTTAGTTTTAATTTTGCAAAGTCGTTTATATATATCAAAATTAAAATAAATAAAATACAGATCCTAGGTTCGATTCTCACCTATTCCAGCGTTGAGATTTATCTCCGAAAAACACCCACCGTGCCCTCGTGAGAAAAATACGATAGCGATGGGCTTGGAAAAGCCGTCGTCCGTCTGATGAATGATTGTACTGTAAGCAATGATTCTCTGAGCGGAAGAGCCATACCCTGTGCACGTTAAAGTACACCCTGGATGGCCTTGATGGAAGACTACCATCTGTCTCCTAACTGCTCTTCAGTCGGTCTCCTCCCAGCATTCTGGGGGTGGGGGTGGCTCAGTCGGTAGCGCGTCAGGCTCGTAATCTGTAGTTCCCAGGTTCGAGTCCCAGCTGGGTCAGCGTTGAGATTTATCTCCGCAAAATTTCCCCGCCCTGCCCACGGTCAGTTGGGGACACCGATGGGCTTGAAAAGGCCGCCGTCCGTCGGATGGGACGTTAAGCCGTGTCTCTGTGTGCGGAAGAGCCATACCCTCTGCACTTTAAAGAACACGCTGGATGGCCTTGACGGGAGACTACCATCTGTCTCCCAACAGCTGTTCCAGTGGGTCCCCTCCCCCAACCTTCTCTGAGCCTTCGGGGTCCATGTGACCTGGTCATTTAGCTCATGGTGTGCAAAAAAGTGCCGCTCAGATGTAAAACAACAACCCAAGCCATACCCTGTGCACGTTAAAGAACACCCTGGATGGCCTTGATGCAAGACTACCATCTGTCTCCTAACTGCTGCTCAGTCGGTCTCCTCCCATCATTCTCTGAGACCTCAGGGTCCTTGTGACCTGGGCGCTTAGCCATTGTGTGCGAAAAAAAAGTGCCTCTCAGAAGTAAAACAACCCAACTGGGTTTTTTTTTACTTCTGAGCGAAAAATAACAATTTCAAAACCAGTTTACTATTCAACTAGAGCAACGGTATGAAGTCAACATTCGTAAAATTGGATGATTCTAAAGCCAGAACAATTCGAAAAAGAAAGAGTGTTGTTAACTTAGTTCTCTATGTCAGTCACGAACATTAGGCCTATACAGCGATAGATAAGAGAGATAGTGTACCAATAAAAGTTACAATGTTTCCAGTTCACAATACAGAAATATGTGGCACAACAGTTTTTAAAGTTGCCTTTGTAACTCATATGAGCATGACTTTGGAAGAACAATGAATACCACAGAGCACAGAATGGTAAGCACGTGATCGTGGATACACCCACATTCCTCGATTGTTCTTGCCGATTTACCATTCCTCTCACTCTAACTTTTGCCTTCAAAATGTAATAGATGCCTCATCCGAAAGTTACTTACATGTGACATTTATATTCCTAGTATCATGGTTTTCCAATTGTCTGATCAGCATTTCAGTAACTCTTTAAATATTGAGTTGGGTTGTATTACCTCTGAGCGGTGGGGCGGGGTGGCTCAGTCGGTAGCGCGCCAGGCTCGTAATCTGTAGTTCCCAGGTTCGAATCCCAGCTGGGTCAGCGTTGAGATTTATCTCCGCAAAATTCCCCGCCCTGCCCACGGTCAGTAGGGGACACCGATGGGCTTGGAAAGGCAGCCGTCCGTTGGATGGGACGTTAAGCCGTGGCCCCGTGTGCGGGAGAGCCATACCCTGTGCACGTTAAATAAACACGCTGGATGGCCTTGACGGGAGGCTACCATCTGTCTCCCAACAGCTGTTCCAGTAGGTCCCCTCCCCCAACCTTCTCTGAGCCTTCGGGGACCATGTGACCTGGCCATTTAGCCCATGGTGTGCAAAAAAGTACCGCTCAGAGGTAAAACAACCCAACCTCTGAGCGGCACTTTTTTTGCACACCATGGGCCTATACAGCGGCCACGGAATAGCTAGGTCACATGGACCCCGAAGGCTCAGGGAAAGTAGGGGGACCCACTGGAACAGATGTTGGGAGACAGATGGTAGCCTCCCGTCAAGGCCAACCAGCGTGTTCTTTAACGTGCACAGGGTATGGCTCTCCCGCACACGAGACCAGATCTTAACGTCCCATCCGACGGACGGCGGCCTTTCCAAGCCCTCGGTGTCCCCTACTGACCGCGGGAAAGGTGGGGAGTTTTGCGGGGATAAATCGCAACGCTGACCCAACTGAGACTCGAACCTGGGAACTGCAGATTATGAGCCTGGCGCGCTACCGACTGAACCACCTCCGCCCCCTTTAAATATTGAACGAATATTGCTGAAAATTGGGAATTAAATGGATTTAATTATACTCGTTATTTATCTTTCGTCACTGCTTTTCATAAAATACATATTTTAGAAGTTATAGAGTTTCCAGGTTAGATTCCCGTTGACAGAGGTGCAGAGGTGACTCAATGGCAGCGCACCAGGCTCGTAATCTGCAGTTCCCAGGTTCGAGTCCCACCTGGGCCAGCATTGAGATTTATCTCCGTAAAACTCCCTGCCCCGATCAGTATGGGACACCAGTGGGTTTGGAAAGGCCGTCGTCCGTCGGATGGGACGTTAAGCCGTGCTCCATGTGAGGGGGTGGGGTTGGGTTGTTTTATCTCTGAGCGGCACTTTTTTGCACACCATGGGCTAAATGGCCAGGTCACATGGACCCCGAAGGCTCAGAGAAGGTTGGGGGAGGGGACCCACTGGAACAGCTGTTGGAAGACAGATGGTAGCCTCTCGTCAAGGCCATCCAGCGTGTTCTTTAACGTGCACAGGGTATGGCTCTTTCACACACGGGACCACGGCTTAACGTCCCATCCGACGGACCCATCGGTGTCCCCTACTGACATTCCAAGCCCATCGGTGTCCCCTACTGACCGTGGGCAGGGCGGGGAAATTTTGCGGAGATAAATCTCAACGCTGACCCAGCTGGGACTCGAACCTGGGAACTACAGATTACGAGCCTGGCGCGCTACCGACTGAGCCACCCCCGCCCCAAATGTGAGGGACAACCATACCCACTGCCCCTTAAAGAACATTCTTGATGACGGAAGGTTACCATCTGTCTCCTAAAAGCTGCCCAGTAGGCCCTCTGCCCCCAACATTCTCTGGGCCCTAGGGGTCCTTGTGACCTGCCCATTTATTCCATTGTGCACAAAAAAAGTGCCGCTCCGAAGTAAAACAATCTAACCTGTTGACAACCCATGGACATTATCTGATATTTTGCTAGGGACAGTGTACACCAGAGAAAAATCATTATATGGAATGATCATATCAACTCTGCAATAGTAATTCGTCTTGAGAGGACTTTGTAAGTATTATGGTTCCGTTATTCCCTGATACATTAGGGGCGGGGGTGGCTCCGTCGGTGGCGCCAGGCTTGTAATCTGCAGTTCCCAGGTTCATGGGTTAGCGTTGAGATTTATCTCCGCTAAAACTCATCGCCCTGCCGTCGGTCAGTAGGAGACACCGATGGGACTAGGAAAGACCGCCGTCCGTCGGATGGGACGTTAGCCGTGGTTCCGTGTGCGTGAGAACCATACCCTCTGCACGTTAAAGAACACGCTGGATGGCCTTGACGGGAGGCTACCATCTTTCCCCCAACAGCTCCTTCTCCTCCCCCAACCTTCTCTGAGTCTTCGGGGTCCATGTGACCTGGCCATTAGCCCATAGTGTTCAAAAAAGTGCCGCTCAGAGGTAAAACAACCCAACACTGATACACAGTTTTAACAATACAAGGAAACAATTTGGTAAACATTTTGCATCGAATAGATTGTATACATAACTTCAGCAACGATAACGTCTATTCAGTGAGAGTTCAAACATGCAATGAACATGACTAAAACCTTAATTTGAATTGCAAAATTTCGTAGTATGGCATTGTGATCCATAAAACAAAATTATAAGATTATCGCGTCATTTTAATATATTTATTAGATGGAAGAGGAACTGCCAGATAAGATTTAATGAGTTCACGTCAGGATTCAACATCTCATAGCGACACCGGAAATGTCAGTGCAAAAATGAAAGCCAATACAAACGTGACAATAACAAATATGTCAGTCCGTTTCAATCCCTGCACATCACATAGATTCAGATATCGGTTGATCAGGACATTGCTGAAATCATCATGTCGATGACGTACCAGATAAGAACGTTACATCCGGGACATTGTGAAAATTTCGAGCTAGTGTTTCTTCAATAACAACATCAAATTAATCAACGTCGAAGAAGTGAGCGCTCCTTTCAAAGAGGAATCACGGAAGATAATAAAATCGAAGGATCTCTCCTATCTGTTCTTCATGCTTCGTGAGTTTTATTTGCTTTGCTTGGAAAGGGAAGTTAATGGAGAAAGCGAAACGCATCAAAGTGTAGTTCTTTTTTTCTATTCTCTTTCTTGTTAAGAGTTTCCACACAAGACGGGGCGGGGGTGGCTCAGTCGGTAGCGCGCCAGGCTCGTTATCTGTAGACCATTTTTGATTTGATTTTCAGAATCAGATAATACCCAAAAGGTTCGAGTCCCAACTTGGTCAGCGTTGAAATTTATCTCCGAAAAACTCCCCACCCTGCCCACGGTCAGTAGGGGACACCGATGGGCTTGGAAAGACCGCCGTTCGTCGGATGGGACATTAAGCCGTGGCCCGTATGCAGGAGAGCCATACCCTGTGTATGCTAAAGAACACGCTGGATGGCCTTGACGGGAGGTTAACATCTGTCTCCAATACAGCTATTCCAGTGGGTCCCCTCTCCCAACCTTCTCTGAGCCTTCGGGGTCCATGTGACCTGGCCATTTAGCACATGGTGTGCAAAAAAGTACCGCTCAGAGGTAAAACAACCCAAAGTTAAAGAACACGCTGGATGGCCTTGACGGAAGGCTACCATCTGTCTCCCAACAGCTATTCCAGTGGGTATCCTCCCCCAACCTTCTCTGAGCCTTCGGGGTCCATGTGACCTGGCCATTTAGCACATGGTATGCAAAAAAGTACCGCTCAGAGTTAAAACAACCCAACGTTAAAGAACACGCTGAATGGCCTTGACGGGAGGCTACCACCTGTCTCCCAACAGCTATTGCAGTGGGTATCCTCCCCCAACCTTCTCTGAGCCTTCGGGGTCCATGTGACCTGGCCACTTAGCCCATGGTGTGCAAAAAAATGCCGCTCAGAGGTAAAACAACCCAACCCATTAACCCACTCAAGACTATTGTTCTTGTTCTTCAGAACTGAAATCGGCGGAGGGGGAAATGCAGATTACGAGCCTGTCGAGTAATCTGCAGTAATCAGATTCGAATCCCGCCCTATGCCGATGTTGAGAACACCAGTTGCCTTGTAGAAACTGCCGTCCATAGGATGGAATATTAAGCCATGGTCCTGTGTATGGTATAACCATGCTATCTGCCCATTAAAGAACAAAGTAGATGGTCTTGACAGGAGGTTCCATCTATCTCCTAACAGTTGTCCAGTGGGTCGCCGATCCCTTGGAGGTCCTTGTGACCTGACCATTTAGCTCATTGTGTGCGATAAAAGGGTCCTCAAAGGTAAAACAACCCAACTTGCAATTTCACAAACGAAATGCTTTTGGTATTCTGCAGGAATGTTTGAATTATTCGTGGCCAGGTTGCGCATTAGTAGTCGCTGCAGGCCCGGATTTAAAGGGGGGGCCACCCTCCCCCCTCTTTCAGAATGCTAATAATGGCAAAAGAGGCAAAAAATTGTGAAACTGTATATATATTTCATGCACTTCTCAAGAATTTTTTTAAAGATCTGTAAAACGGAGGGGAATTGTTATCCTGCATTGGAATTCCCCTCTCCCATTCCACCCTCTTCGTGTCACGTGACACGAAGTTGCCAGATCACTAATTTCTAAAAAAATCGTTGCCAGATATTTTTTTCTGAATTCTGTGATGAACCATAGTGTTCGGATACTTTTTTGAGCGACTGTACCTAAGGGTATCAGAAAAAGAGAGAGAAGCAGGATGCGATGGGCAGACAATATCAAACAAGACTTTGCTAGAATTGACCTAGAGTGGCGAAATGCAGCAGCTGTAGCTCAAAAGAGACACGTCTGGAAGGAACAATTACTCAGTTTGGTTGGACCTCCTAGCCCGTGGTTGCATAACGATTTTGTATGTTTGTATATTATAGTTCTGCATGTTGGACCTCCTAGCCCGTGGTTGCATAACGATTTTGTATGTTTGTATATTATAGTTCTGCATGAGCTGAACTGTATCTGGAATTTTTGAACTTTATGTTTAAAGAGTGAAATTGAAAGACTGATGCATTATTTGTAATTACTTGTCTAATATGAATTGTAGTGGGTAAAAACACTGATCTTGAAATTTTTAAGTATGTAAAGAAATGCTAACAATAAATAAAAAAACGAAAATAAGAAAATATTTTTTCGAATATTTCTCAAAATAACCTTAAATTTGAATGCAAAAATAACTTTTAAATGAAAAGTCAATTCCTTGATAAAGTTACTTTTCTCTCTGTCATAAACAGAACTTATGAAGACAACAGGACGTACACACGTGTAGGATCTGTGTAATCCAGCATCTTAGCCCATTGTTTCTTCCTCTTTAGGCAGAGGAAATTGTCTCAGACCGCAGAGCGCCATGTTTGTAATCTGCAGTTCTAACGTTCGAGTCCCAACTGCGCCTGAGTTCAGATTTATTTCCGCCAACTCCAACGATGCCTTACACAAGAAAGTGAACACTGATGAACTTGGAAAGGCCGCCGTGTATTAGACAGTATATTAAGCTCTGCCTACGTGTGTTGGAAGATGTGGTGACCTCTGTCCCCGTGCGTTAGATGGGATTTTAAGCTCTGCAACTGTCTGTTAGATGGAATACCAAGCTCTGCCTCCGTTGTTAAAAGATGTGGTGAGGTCCGTCCCCATGCGTTAGATGGGACATTAAGCTTTGCAACCATGTATTAGATGGGATATTAAGCTATGCCTCCATGTGTTAGAAGATGTGGCGAGCTCTGCCCCCATGCGTTAAATGGGACGTTGAGCTCTGCAACCATGTATTAGATAAGATGTTAAACTCTGCCTCCATGTTAGAAGATGTGGTGAGTCTGCCCAATGCGTTAGATGTGAGGTTAAGCTTTGCAACCATGTATTAGATGGGATATTAAGCTCTGCCTCAGTATGTTAGAAGATGTGGTGAAGTCTGCCCCAATGCGTTAGATGGGACATTAAGCTCTGCATCCAGTGTGTTTGATGAGATGTTAAGCTCTGATGTTTCATCTGTTAATTTCATGCTGCACGTTACCAATATCTGTTACATAGTTCCAAGATTTTTAGACTGAGACACCTGCTCAAGAGTGGAACTATTCATATTAACTGAACCACATCCTGCCCGAACAATTTCTTCATTCTAGTTTTCTCTCTTTTATCACGAAACCTATTCTACTACCAGTCTCATCAACAGCTCTAATAAAAGAGTTCATCATATCATTATCATTTGCCAAAAGGGCTAAATCATCAGCATAAACTAAACCAGACAGTTTCAGATAACTCGATCATTTAAGCCCAAAATTTTTCCCTTGCAGTGAATTTCGCATAACATAATCAATAACCAAACAAAAGAGAAAATGAGATATATGCACCCTTGTCGAACACCAGACGTAATGCTAAACCAATTGTTACAAGCCTTACCAACTCACACACGACTCAGTGTTAATATAGAGAATTTTCATTATGTTAACTAACTTGTCTGGTATGTTATGCGATTTCACAATCAACCACAATTTATGACGATCCATAAAGTCAAAAGCCTCCTTGAAATCAATAAAGCTAGTAACCAAAGTTTTCTGAAAGTCTAAACATTTCTGAACAATCTGCCTAAGTGAAAATATCTGATCCACACATCCCCTACCACTTCTGAATCCACATTGCTCATCACGCAATTGACTGTCAACCAGATTCTTAATTCTATTAAGCACAATCATGGAAAGAACTTTACCTGGAACAGAGAGTAGGCTGATACCCCTATAGTTATCGCAAGATCTGCGATCACCTTTTTTGAAAATAGGGATAATAATAGCTCTGGTAAAATCCTTAGGAACCATGCCTTTATTATAAAAGATATTCAGAATTTTAGTCATCCAAGTGGTAACCGAAACATTCCCAGCTCTAAGCATTTCGGTAGTAATTTCATCTACCCCTGGGGATTTATGTAGTTTAAGTTTAAAAATAGCCAAAATAATTTCAGACTGTGTTATAGGGCCAACATTAAAGCCATCAATGCATCTATCATCATTGCAAACAATGGGAGTAGAACTAACTACATTGTTTAGAACATCACCGAAATGCTCAGCCCACCTAGCCATGACAGAATCCACACCTTCTATAACTTTACCTTGTTTATCCTTCAATCCTTGTATACCTGTCCGTTTTCTACCACACAAAACATTAACTATCTGGTACAGCTCTCTGCTGTTGTGCTGTCTAACTGCTTCCTCGGATTTGTCAGCCAAGCCATCAAGCCAAAGATTCTTATCAGCAGCGAACTGATCCTTTACGCGTTTATTAAGCTCTCTGTAATGCTTTCTATTAGGACTAGTAGAGTATTGATTAAGGACATTCCTGCAGTTCTTTCTTTCTGAAATAAGGTCAAGTGCCTTATCACTCAAATAATTCGGGGCGGGGGTGGCTCAGTCGGTAGCGCGCCAGGCTCGTAATCTGTAATTCCCAGGTTCGAGTCCCAGCTGGGTCAGCGTTGAGATTTATCTCCGCAAAATTCCCCGCCCTGCCCACGGTCAGCAGGGGACACCGATGGGCTTGGAAAGGCCGCCGTCCGTCGGATGTGACGTTAAGCCGTGGCCCCGTGTGTGTGAGAGCCATACCCTGTGCACGTTAAAGAACACGCTGGATGGCCTTGACGGGAGACCACCATCTGTCTCCCAACAGCTGTTCCAGTGGGTCCCCTCCCCAACGTTCTCTGAGCCTTCGGGGTCCATGTGACCTGCCCATTTAGCCCTTGGTGTGCAAAAAAGTGCCGCTCAGAGGTAAAACAACCCAACCCAACCCAACTCAAATAATTCTGTCTCCTCTGCTCCTTTTTTCCAAAAAAGCCTGTTTAAAACGGTTCCATTTTTCCTCAACTTCAGTAGAAAGCAAACCATGACTGTCGTAATGACTAAGTAACCTATCATGGTAAACTTTAGCTGGCGTTTCAGAGCTTCAGAAATAATGGTAATATTTTAAACCTTAGCACAACTCTTCTGAAGTTTGAGGTGCAAGACACTTGTAACAAGACAATGGGCAGATTCAATTACAGCTCCCCTATATGACCAGGTATTCCTAACAGAACAGTCCATATGATGTTAATAAATATATCAACTATCATATTCTTATGCAGCCCATCTGGTGAAACCCATGTGTACTTATGTACACGTGGTACTAATGTACACATCAGTATCAACTTTGGCATTGAAGTCACTTAGAATAAGGGTAATATCTCCTTTCTTGACAGAATTCAAAATATCCTGAAGTTGTCCGTAAAACCTATCCTTCTCATCCTCAACGGCATCCTCAGTGGGGGCATAACAGCAGATAACACTCAAGTTTTTAATGCTTGTCTGAAATTTGGCTGTAAGAAACCTTTCATTAATGCAGTCATATCCTAGAAGAGCATCACTTGCGTGTCTGCTGAGAAGCAGACCCACGCCTTGGTGATGCTTATTGTTGTCCCTCCCCGAAAAAAGAAATTTAAGATTATTTTTAAGAATCTGACCTTTATCTGTCCATCTGGTCTCTTGCAGGCTGAAAATATCTAAATTATAACGGTGTAATTCTTGCATGAGGACATCAAGAGAAAAATATCTGTGCAGGGTCCTCACATTCTAACTACCTATGGAGAGAAAATGATTAGTGGGATGTTTAAAGAAACTATGTTTATTGAGAGAGGGAATGCCGACAATATCAAACAGCCCCCTAATCGCAGACATGGGGCAAAGACCCGTTCCCCCACCACTAAAGGCTGAAGTCATCTACACTGGAAGACTTCCTCCAATGTAGAATTTGACGATGCCGATAGAAGCAAAGAGTTCAGATGCCTGCAATGACCTCAGATCAGGACTATTCCACCAGCTGATAAAACAAATCCTGTGAATCTATTCACTTGGGGCTGTCAACCCACAAACAAAAAGAAAACAGCGGAAGATTTTCGCTCCACAGTAACCCACCAGTACTGAAAATTCAGGATACATAAGTAGTATCGTCACAACCGACCGATTCCCCTTTGCACAGTGCTTTCCCCCCCTATGTCGCAATCGTCCACGTTGCTTCTTGACTTGGACCCCCTATGTCGCAATCGACCGGAAATTGACCTGTGCTGGGCCACGTTGCCTTCTGAACTTTGACCCCTCTGTTGCAATCAACAGGAAATTGACCCTGGCGTAGCAACTGTCGTGGTATTAATAATTCATAATTAATAATTCATAATTAATAATTCATAATTAAAAATTCCTCCCCCTTTTAACCCCTGGTGCTATCTAGTTTTTAACTCTAATTTTAAGTCCTCCTTCTCGAATAGTCTCGATTTTTCTTTATTTCAGACTTACCTTTTATTTTAAAACCTCGATTTTGCAAACCCCCCTGGTTGACCTATATTTTAAACCCTGCCTATATTTTAAACCCCCTCCTTCCCTCGGATTACAAGTCTCAGAATAATTCCGCAGAAAAGGATGACACAAGTCTCAATTGTAAAAATCAACTCTCAAAGTTGTATTCTTATTAATTAAAACCCTTTCTATTAAAAGTTACCTCTATTAAAAATCTTTTGGTGTTCATTTTGCCAGGACAAACGTAATACTACTGAAAAAATCCAGTTGTTTCAAAAAAGAGGCCTCTTTTTTGAAACAAGGATTTTTTCAGTAGTATTACGTTTTATCACGCTTCGTCCCCTTGCGCGAAACAACAGGATTTCGATCGCTTCAGGTCGTGTTTCAGCTGTTAGTATCCCTCCACTTCGTTCTTAACGCATCAGGATGTCGTATTATTCTAAGTTTGAAATATTCTCGGTTGAATGTCCTCTTCTGTATTAGCAGAACACACACACACACGTTTTGTTCGTTACGAGACATCTGACAGGAAACGTAACGTAAGACGTAACGTAAGACAGTCGTGTTCAAAAAATATTCGAACGTGCTGAAGAAAAATCCTTACATCTCCTGAAATATGAGTATTCAAGTTAAGATCTGTGATGAAATATTTTGCATAGCCACAAGTCTCGTTTTAAATTGTTAGCTTCTTCTGTAGCAAGCAAGTGTCCGTAAGACAATATGTTTATTCTTGCATGTGAAAAAACACACACATATGCACATAAAGATGAAACACATACAGACACTTTAACACACACACACACACGCACAGAGAGAGAAACAAACATGAAGACGTATAGACATACAGAGAAACGAATATGTGCACACAGACATCTTAACACATACGCCCGAAAACATATACATATAAACATATTAACATGCATCAACATACACACACTCACATACGCACACATGAAATATTTTGCATAACCACAAGTCTCGTTTTAAATTGTTAGCTTGTTCTGTAGCAAGCAAGTGTCCGTAAGACAATATGTTTATTCTTGCATGTGAACAAACACACACACACACATACGATAACATATACACATAAAGATGAAACACATACAGAGACTTTAACACACACACAGAGAGAGAGAGACAAACATGAAGACGTATACACATACAGAGAAACGACTGTGTGCACACAGACATCTTAACACATACGCACGAAAACATATACATATAAAGAAACATATTAACATACATGAACATACACACACTCACATTCGCACACATACACGATTCACTGAAACACACACACACCTAGAGAGAAACAAACATGCAGACACAGTTACATCTTGACATATATGCACACATCTACACGTACACACATTTCGTAGTAACATACATATTTACACATAGACACAAACACACACACACACACACACAGAGAGAGAAGCAAACATACAGACAGACATACGTACAAGACAGTGTGCTTTAGTGTAATGCGGTGCCCTGTGAACTAAAGAATCTTTCTCAAACCCAAACAGTATAACTTTCACGTACGTTCTGATATCAAAGATAATGTGCCTTCTTGCAGTGCAGCACCCCCATGGGCTAAAAATCTTTCTCAAACCCAATCGTAGCGTGTTTTTTCACAGATGTGTTCCATGGGCAGTGATCGTTATCTCTATAGATTTAAATGTGAAGCATAGAGTGCGTATCTCTTTGTATGAAATCGCTTATAATGAGAAAATATTTCCTTTAAAAGTGTGCTGGAGATATTTGGTGGTGATTCAACCATACATTTAAGGTATTTTAATGTTTTGAAAGCAATTCTGTCTTTCCCTATCCCTGTATTTATCTAATTTTTTACAGTTGTTTTTTCAGCTATTGGAACCTATTTTGAAGTTATTCTGTCATGCGTCCACTGCATTTGAAGATATTTTGTCGTTCATTCATCAAATAATTTTAGCTCTTGACAAGAAAATGGGGTGAAATACATGAATGTAATAAAAAAATTAATGTAATGATAGTGATTTTTCTAGATCCTAGTACAGTAATATTTCATGTGAGAGGATGTCGGGACCTTGGTAGGAAAACAACACAAACGTTCATGTCTTACTATGGATCTCAGACCTTGGCTTTGTTAGATCAGAAGTAACTAACCTGCTGTCTATGAGATAGATTAGAAATATTCTCATGCAGGAAAAATAACTAAACAAACATGAAATCCCGTGTTAGATTGTAGTGAAACACCCTATCTTTGTCGAAAAACTTGTGTTTGCAGCGAAAAATAGCCGTCTTCACCCACACTTATGCACTTATTCATGCGGTGTCCCGTGAACTAAAGAATCTTTCTCAAACCCAAACAGTATAACTTTCATGTAGGTTCTGATCTCAAAGATAATGTGCTTTCCTGCAGTGCATGGACTAAAAATCTTCCTCAAACCCTATCATAGCGTGTTTTTCACAGATGTGTTCCATGGGCAGTGATCGTTATCTCTATAGATTTAAATGTGAAGCATAGAGTGCGCATCTCATTTGTATGAAATCGCTTATAATGAGACAATATTTCCTTTGAAAGTTAGAAGATATTAGTATGAACTAAAAAAGTGGTGATGTATACACTATCTGATCATTAAAATCAAACTTTAGCAAGTTAATATATCATTCTCTAGCTAGCGAGTCCGAAATTAGTGTGTCTTTGCTTTAAAAATAAATACGCCTTCACGCAGCTAATTGTCGTAACAGTTACAGGATTTTTTCATACGACCCAGTAGAAGGGGGTGAGAGGATGTCGAGATCTTGGTAGGAAAACAACACAAACGTTCATGTCTTACTATGGATCTCAAACCTTGGCTTTGTTAGATCCGAAGTAACTAACCTGCTGTCTATGAGATAGATTAGAAATATTCTCTTGCAGGAAAAATAACTAAACACACATGAAATCCCGTGTTAGATTGTAGTGAAACACCCTATCTTTGTCGAAAAACTTGTGTTTGCAGCGAAAAATAGCCATTTTCACCCACACTTATGCGCTTATTCAAACGTACCGAGGGGGGGCAGAAACTCTGAAAAGAGATAGCGGCTTGGGATAACTGACGAGAGAGCTTACATTACGTTTTATTGGTGGTTGAAGTCAGAGAATGCAAAGTCGGGTCTAGCGGATCGATTCTGGGACTCAACTTTTCATGGAAGTACTGAAAATATTGTTGTTTTCTTATAAACACTGAGTTTTCAGATTTTAAATTTCCAAACTTCTGTGGTTCTTTGCTGATGTTTTCTATATGCAAAGTATTTTGTGATATTCGTCCATCCGTGTGTACGCAATGTAGTATAGAAATGTGTATTCTCATGCAGGAAAAATAACTAATAGTGAAAACAACTTGCGTTTGCAACGAAAAATAGCCAACTACACCCACACTTATGCGCTACGTACCAGAGAACTATGGAACCAGGAAATCTGAAAAGAGCGTGAGGTAGCAGTTTGGAATAACCGTCGAATAGTCGTTTTTTTTTTTCTATCTTTCAGTATTTGCGCTGTAATTTTCTGTTTTGAAGCGATTTTTTACAACCATCCCACTACATTTTTATACTTTCTCTCTCGTCACAGTATGTTTTACAGTTATTGTGCCTTCCACTTCCAAAGAATTGTGAAAATATTCACCTATCCACTGAAATGTGTGTGCATTTACAGATATTCCAACACTCTTTACATTTTAGTGATTCTCATTGAATTTACCAAGCATTTCGTTGTTTTTCTAATTTTCGTTTATGCATGTAATTTGATTTAACGACCTAGTCACATGGTATATCATGGGTAAAGTACTACCCATTTCATCTCTTTTCAGGTTTGTATGACAGTAAAGCAAACTTGCAATCAGTTTTTCATTCTAAATGCTTGTTGTCTGCATATCACCGAAATTCCTCCTCGTATGCCTTCCAAAAAGATACATTGTAGATTATCAACTCTAGTATTTGTCATCCTCAGGTATGAAGGCAGGAGCTGTGTAAACATAGCAGGGGTCAGTATCTGCCACCAAACACATCAGCTAAGAGGAGCACGTCAGTGTACGCGATATTGGCGTAGGTTTTTTTTTTTATGTCGAATGAATATTTTCATTACACGGGTATAGTCTTCTACCCGCTAGCGCTTCTCCGAGGAGCTAATGTGTGTCATCTCAATTTTAAGCGTTCTAATAAGATTATTTCATAACCTAAAGGACAGCCTTCTGCAAGGAATGTATTAATGGCATTCCCTATAATATGGAAAACAGCATTCTCCCTTTGAATTTCATAGAAACAAATTCTTAATGGAACAATAATGCTGCTTTTCATCGTCTGATAACAGTAGGAGATTTGCGTGCGCTTTAAATCTGAATGGTGTGATGTAGAGTGGGAACATCTCTTTCTCGTATCCAGACAGAAATGTTAATTTTTTCGAATTTAGATATTTGATTTATTGTTAAAGGGAAAATTAGACCTGATGTGTTTTCTTCTAAATGTATATAGTTGTTAAAGTGTTCAGTGTTTCCTATTGCAGGATACAAAGTGGCTAAAACAGACAAAACATTTTTTGTCGGAATTACATACATTAACAATAGCACGTTTTCATTAGTAATTCTTTTGGAGTAGGGATATAACTAGGTCCCGCAAGAGGCCAATGTTCATTTCACTATGGAGTACAGTATCCACTATGTGCTCCTTCAAATGAGGTCTTGATCTTCTTGCACATTGAATCCGATTCTCTGTTTAGGGATGATGTAGGAAGACTTGTGACACAGTTACTTCGGAAAAACGGGGTGCAGTGTTCGAAGGGGAGGCTTTTCGCCTGAAGCGCACTTGCACTGTAAGGTACCATTTAATAACTATTTTGAACTTTGTCCACTAAATTATTTTTCTGATCGTAATACATGCAATTGAATTTCGTTGAAACATATTTCTTCCCGACACTGTACCATAATTGTGTATTCTTATGGAAGTTGAGTGATTCAAGTCACTGGTTCATTTCTAACAATAGTTTTTCAAGTAAGCTGAAATCTGGAGATGTTTTAGCACGAAATCAGTTTGGGTTCTTCCCAGTATTTTCCCAGTGATACCCCATTATTTAATTAGTTTTTATTTTTAATGAAGGAAATCATTTTATCAGTAGCAAATATTGTCGAGCGGATAGCAGGGCCAGAGTTGAGATTTATCTCCGCAAAAATCCGCGCCCTGGCGATGACGCTTCAGCTATCGGCACTGAGGTAGCGCGTTCAAATACGGCGACGAAAGCCAATATTTTTTTTTTAAATACAGGAGACGTACTAAAAATAGTATGGACGTTGGATGACACCGATTAAATGCGCAAAAACTGATTTGGTTTAAAGAGAGGAGGGCTTAAAATGTAGGTGGATCAATAGGTTGGTCTATGAAGAGGGGAGGGCTTAAAATATGGGTTAAACAGGGGAAAAACAAGAAAATTCGAGAAAGGGACTTAAAATATAAGTCAACCAGGGGTTGTATGAAGAGGACTTAAAATATGGTCGGTTGCGACATAGGGTTCAAAGTCCAATCTGAGAAGGCAATGTGGATTCTAGGAAACATCTATTTTTAAACCTTATCAGTGTCAAATGCAGACACAGTGAAGCGCTGGACATTTGACCTTTTGACCTTCCAGCTGATAAAGGATTGCACCATATCGTGTGATGTGGCGAAAGTGCTGTTGCAACCCCCTAATAAACGATCTGAAGGATGTCAACAGGAAATGTACGATTTCCGATACACCGATAACGGACTTGGAAAACTTTTAGCCTGTTGAACGTCTATTGCAAGGTAGATCTTATATACAAGTCCTACGAATAATTTAAACCAAATTTTATTAATTTTTCTGTGGAACAGTTACTGTGTCATTCTTCTAGTAAAATACGTGAACCTTGGATCCGATGAGGCTTTTCCCCGAAATTAACGTGGAGGTACGCTAGCGATGGAATGATTTTTTTTTTCCCCGATTAAACTGATTTATTACGAGCGCTGAATGATTTTTAATAAAGGTAAGTGAGAGTTTTTATTTACTAGGGGATCGATTAACGGGGTTGGAAAAAATGAATCCCAAAGAATTGAAATTTTAATAAAAGGGAATCGTTTAGCATTCCTGGCAAAATGAATACCAAAAGATTTTTAATAGAGGTAACTTTTAATAGAAAGGGTTTTAATTAATAAGAATACAACTTTGAGAGTTGATTTTTACAATTGAGACTTGTGTCATCCTTTTCTGTGGAATTATTCTGAGACTTGTAATCCGAGGGAAGGAGGGGGTTTAAAATATAGGTAGGGTTTAAAATATAGGTCGACGAGGGGGGTCTTTTTGGAGGTGTTTTTACAATTGAGACTTGTATCATCCTTTTTTTGTGCAATTATTCTGAGGCTTGCATCAGCCGTTCCGAGGGAAGGAGAGGGGTTTAAAATATAGGCAGGGTTTAAAATATAGGGCAACCAGGGGGGTTTGCAAAATCGAGGTTTTAAAATAAAAGGTAAGTCTGAAATAAAGAAAAATCGAGACTATTCGAGAAGGAGGACTTAAAATTAGAATTAAAAACTAGATAGCACCAGGGGTTAAAAGGGGGAGGAATTTTAAATTATGAATTATTAATTATGAATTATTAATACCACGACAGTTGCTACGCCAGGGTCAATTTCCTGTTAATTGCAACAGAGGGGTCAAAGTTCAGAAGGCAACGTGGCCCAGCACAGGTCAATTTCCGGTCGATTGCGACATAGGGGGTCCAAGTCAAGAAGCAACGTGGACGATTGCGACATAGGGGGGGAAAGCACTGTGCAAAGGGGAATCGGTCGGTTGTGACGATACTACTTACATAATCAAGCTCAGAGCCTTATTCCAGTCCTCTTAGTGTACATGGTCAGCTCCAGGACCCTGTGTGGTTGATTACTTCTCATGAAGGTAGAAAAAAAAAGTAACGATAATTGCCCAGATCAGTAGACCACACTAATCTGGCAGCCTTCCTCTTCCGTTCACTTCCACAACAGATTATACGGCTGAAATAAAATTAGACAAAGCCTCATGTTATGGATTTCAAAGCAGGTAGACAGGTTTAAGATTTAGTACAGTCGCTCCAAAAAATATCCGAACACTATGGTTGATTACAGAATTCAGAAAAAAATATCTGGCAACGATTTTTTTTTAGAAATTAGTGATCTGGCAACCTTCGTGTCACGTGACATGAAGGTTGCCAGATCACTAATTCCTAAAAAAAAAATCGTTGCCAGATACTTTTTTTCTGAATTCTGTAATCAACCATAGTGTTCGGATACTTTTTGGAGCGACTGTAGGTGGTCATATTATTTTGATATTAGATCGTGTGGGCTCACTCACGGAAATATTGAGCGTGTGCAGTTACCGTTCACAGCAAACTGGAGCGTGTGCAGTAACTGCACACGCTCCAGTTTGCTGTGAAAGGTAACTGTAGCGTGTACAGCAACTGTACACGCTCCAGATATTTTTCCTGAATTCTGTAATCACGTGACACGAAGGTTGCCAGATCACTAATTCCTAAAAAAATCGTTGCCAGATATTTTTTCTGAATTCTGTAATCAACCATAGTGTTCGGATATTTTTTTGAGCGACTGTATAAGACGACAAGATTTCGGGCTAAAGAGGAGAGGGGTACGTAGGTACCAGAGGGGTCCGTTAAGCCTCTCCCCCCCCCCCCCCCTTGGAAACGTTCTAGTTTCGACTAGCACGATTTCGCCTTGCATGGATTTTTTTAAGAACATATCTATTGTGTTAGTCGGGGACTCTAAGTGTTCTTTTTTTTTTCAAAAACAAATATGTCACTTTTTCAATTTCTCACCTTTTCATGAAACCATTCATAAATCCCAATTCTGACACCCCAGAAATAAAATTTCCTTAAAGAATAATATTCATTAATAATCAATATTCACTTCCAAACTTCAAAGTAGAGGTGTATATGAAATATCGATGGCATCATTTGTGGGATAATCGTAGCACTTTTTCTGTACACAAAAAATTATTCTGAATACTAATTTTAGAGCAGGGTTTCCCAAACTATGAGTCGTGGTCCTCCAATGGGCTGCAAACGACTGAAATACTTCGCAGCACTTTACATTTCAACTTTGAATTTTCCTTCTCTGAGTTAAAGAATAAAGAATTATATTTTAAAATGTATCCATGTTATAAATGAATTATAATAAATGAGTAGTTAAGTATCTCGATTTAATGAAAGCATAAAAAAATCATTTTTTTATGAATGTTACAATTCATGTTATTTATATTTCACGGACCAATTCATTCATCATTGTGAATTCCACTTTAAAATTAAATCAAATTTGATTAGCTAACAAGTGTATTAATTTAAAATATAGGAATACTAAATATTCGCTTTCCCTAAGCTTCGGGCTAACCTCAGTTCTACCTAACATTCACATTTCAATCCAGGAGAAAATTCGGAACGCATCATTAGAATTAGCATTCTAGATTCTTTCAAGGATGTCTATTTGTTACGTAAGAGACGTCGAGTTGGGTTGTTTTTCCTCTCAGCGGCATTTTTTTGCATACCATGGTGTAAATGGCCAGGTCACATGGAACCCGAAGGCTCAGAGAAGGTTGGGGGAGGGGACCCACTGGAAGAGCTGTTGGGAGACAGATGGTAGCCTCCCGTCAAGGCCATCCAGCGTGTTCTTTAACGTGCACTGGGAATGGTTCTCCCGCACACGAGGGCCACGGTTTAACGTCCCATCCGACGGACGGCGGCCTTTCCAAGCATATCGTTGTCCCCTACTGATCGTGCTCAAGGCGGGGGATTTTTGCAGGCATAAATCTCAACGCTGACCCACCTGGGAACTACAAAATACGAGCCTGGCTCGCTACCGACTGAGCCCCCCCCCGCCCCTAAGAAACGTGGAGGGGGGGAAATATCCCTCTGCACGTAAACGTTTCGCGTAATCTTCAGACCAAAAATAATGCTAAATGTGGAAAAAAAAGGGAAACAAATGTCAAAAAGAAACGCTAATTCGAGTTGTGATTTCGTACGAACTGGAACAAAATCCCTCATTTCAGACAATAGCACCCCCCCCCCCCCCAAATAAAACAAACCACTTAGGAAGCAGAGAACTCCTGAAAGTAGAACAGAGGGACTTTCCGACAGAAAATACCTTTGTAAGTTGAGATGAAAGAGAAGCCTTTCAATGGCCACTCTGGCGGATTCTATCTTATCTCTCATCAACTCGTCCATTCCGTAAAAAGCTCGACTCGCAGCACGAAAGGCGTCTTTGAGGAAAGGGGTCATCAGCGCAGGAAGCAAATGACACGTTGTTATACAAGGAAAACGTGCAAATAAAAACAGGAACAAGACAGCTTCAATTGATGCTGAGGATGTTTCGCCTTTTGCCGAGAGCGTCTCATAAAAGAATGGCATTTGCGAAACAACAAGAAACAAAGTTCGCTGCAAAAGCGAAACAGAAAAACGAATCAAGGACGTGGAAATGCTTCACCAAACAGACGGTTAATATGAATCCATTCTTTCTGGAAACAAAAATAGTTTTCTAGCTTTTTTTTTGTATTGTATTTTCTCAACAGACGAATCATTTTTTCTTCAGTTATTTGGATTTTAAAACTGTTTTAATCATGTTTAATAAACGTCCGACTTTTTTACAATGCATCGTTTAAGAAAAGCATTATTCACATAATATAGTCAGATTTTTCAGAAAATAAATTCTTTCGTACATTGTACTAGTGGAATAAATCTAATTAACCAATATTTACTAAATAATAATAATATAACATCTCCTCCTGAGGCGGGGGTGGCTCAGTCGGTAGCGCGCCAGACTCGTAATCTGTAGTTCCCAGGTTCGAGTCCCAGCTGGGTCTGCGTTGAGATTTATCTCCGCAAAATTCCCCACCTTGCCCACGGTCAGTAGGGGACACCGATGGGCTTGGAAAGGCTGCCGTCCGTAGGATGGGACGTTAAGCCGTGGTCCCGTGTGCGGGAGAGACATACTCTGTGCACGTTAAAGAACACGCTGGGTGGCCTTGACTGGAGGCTACCATCTGTCTCCCAACAGCTGTTCCAGTGGGTCCCCTCCCCCAACCTTCTCTGAGCCTTCGGGGTCCATGTCACCTGGCCATTTAGCCCAAGGTGTGCAAGAAAGTGCCGCTCAGAGGTAAAACAACCCAACCCAACATCTCCTCCGAACTCCCCCTCCTTCCCATGGTCAGTAGGGGATACCTATGGGCTTGGAAAGGCCGTCGTCCATCGAATGGGACGTTAAGTCGTGACCCGTGTTCGGGAGAACCATACACTCTGCTCGTTAAAGAACAAGCTGGATTGCCTTGACGGGAAGTTATCATCTGTCTCTTAACAGCTTTCCAGTGGGTCCCCTTTCTCACAACATTCTCTGAGTCTTCGGAATCTTTGTGACCTGGCCATTCAGCCCATTGTGTGCAAAAAAAAAAAAGTGCCGCTCAGAGGTAAAATAACCCAACTACATTTCGGGATGGGTTGTTTTCCTCTGAATGGCACGTGTATGCACCTAATGAACTAAATACCAGGTCGCGAGGACCCTAAGGGCTCAGAGAGGGTTGGGGGAGGGAATCACTGGACAGATATTAGGAGATAGACGGTAACCTCCCGTCAAGGTCATTCTGGATGTTCTCTGAAGTGCACTTATTATTGGTCTCATGCATATGGGTTGCGTTATTTTACCTCTGAGCGGCAGTTTTTTGCACACCATGGGCTAAATGGACAGGTCACATGGACCCCGAAGGCTCAGAGAAAGATGGGAGGAGGGAACCCACTGGAACAGCTGTTGGGAGACAGATGGTAGCCTCCCGTCAAGGCCATCCAGCGTGTTCTTTAACGTGCACAGGGTATGGCTCTGACGCACACGGAGCCACGGCTTAACGTCCCATCCGACGGACGGCGGCCATTCCAAATCCATCGGTGTCCCCTACTGACCGTGGGCAGGGCGGGGAATTTTGCGGAGATAAATCTCAACGCTAACCCAGCTGGGACTCGAACCTGGGAAAGTTTGGTAAGGCAGTGCAAGTTCTGTTTAAAGTAACACTCATTATATTCAGTTATTACAGATCCCCATTTTTGAAAGCTTAGTGAAATTATAAGTTAGATCAACACCGGATGTAGGGAAAAGGAGGGACAAAAGTGGTTACTCCTGCCGCCCCCCCCCCCTCAACTCCACAATCCCCAACAGACAACAAAGTGAGCACAGAGACGAGGAAGGGTAAGACGAGTGGACTGAACCTGAACTGACCAGAATTCTATCCAAATATTTTATTTGTCAGAAAATATTTTTGCTCAATAGTGACCCCCCAGCACGCACACGCTTCGGAATTTTAATACCCGTAAGAAGTTGAAAAAAATTGTAAACTACAGAAACAAGAGTTGTTGTTGTTGTTTTACCTCTGAGCCGCACTTTTTTGCACACCATGGGCTAAATGACCAGGTCACATGGACCCCGAAGGCTCAGAGAAGGTTGAGGGAAGGGACCCACTGGAACAGCTATTGGGAGAGAGATGGTAGCCTCCCGTCAAGGCCATTCAGCGTGTTCTTTAACGTGCACAGAGTATGTCTCTCCCGCACACAAGGCCACAGCTTAACATCCCATCCGACGGACGGCGGCCTTTTCAAGCCCATCGGTGTCCCCTACTGACCGTGGGCAGGGCGGGAAATTTTGCGGAGATAAATCTCAACGCTGACCCAACTGGGACCTACAGATTACGAGCCTGGCGCGCTACCGACTGAGCCATCCCCGCCCACAGAAACAGGAGAAAAAACATAAATTTCACTATTGAGCAAAAATATTTTCTGATAAATAAAATATTTGGATAGAATTCTGGTCAGTTCAGGTTCAGTCCACTCGTCTTACCCTTCCTCGTCTCTGTGCTCACTCTGTTCTCCACCATCGAAGTTGCTGAAATAGAACTTTGGGCAACTACTTCAGAAACTTCTGTTTTTTTAAAATTTGCATTCTCGCAACAGCTGGCACTAAGGTGAACGCGGAACCTCACGCATCGTTGCCTAGCAACAAGGGCAACAAAGCAGTCATCACGTGATCTTTTGCTCTCACGCAAGGTCACCTTATCGGCATAATTTCGTTCTCAGCTAATCAATCTCCAATTTTGTTCGTTCATTTCTTTGATTCTATGGGGAATCGTTCGTTCTCACAGGCATCAAGACGAATTCCTCAAGCGTTTCTCGGCAATCAATCGCAAATCAGAATTTGGGTTGTTTTACTTCTGTGGGGCACTCTTTTGCACGAAATGGACTAAATGACCAGGTTACAAGGACCCCGAGGGCTTAAAGAGCTTTCTCGGCAATCAATCAGAAATCAGAATTTGGGTTGTTTTACCTCTGAGGGGCACTTTTTTTTTGCAGGAAATGGACTAAATGACCAGGTCAGAAGGACCCCGAGGGCTTAAAGAGCGTTTCTCGGCAATCAATCAGAAATCAGAATTTGGGTTGTTTTACCTCTGAGGGGCATTTTTTTTGCACGAAATGGACTAAATGACCAGGTCACAAGGACCCCGAGGGCTTAAAGAGAGTTTCTCGGCAATCAATCAGAAATCAGAATTTGGGTTGTTTTACCTCTGAGGGGCACTTTTTTTGCACGAAATGGACTAAATGACAGGTCACAAGGACCCCGAGGGCTTAAAGAGCGTTCCTCGGCAATCAATCGCAAATCAGAATTTGGGTTGTTTTACCTCTGAGGGGCACTTTTTTTTGCACGAAATGGACTAAATGACCAGTTCACAAGGACCCCGAGGGCTTAAAGAGCGTTTCTCGGCAATCAATGAGAAATCAGAATTTAGGTTGTTTTACCTCTGAGGGGCAATTTTTTTTTTTACACAAAATGGACTAAATGACCAGGTTACAAGGATCCCGAGGGCTTAAAGAGCGTTTCTCACCAATCAATCACAAATCAGAATTTTGGTTGTTTTACCTCTGAGGGGCACTTTTTTTTTTTACACAAAATGGACTAAATGACCAGGTCACAAGGATCCCGAGGACTTAAAGAGCGTTTCTCAGCAATCAATCACAAATCATAATTTAGGTTGTTTTATCTCTGTACGGCACTTTTTTTTTTTTTTTGCACGAAATGGACTAAATGACCAGGTCAAAAGGACCTGGAGGGCTTAAAGAGCGTTTCTCAGCAATCAATCACAAATCAGAATTTCGGTTGTTTTGCCTCTGAGCTGCACTTTTTTTATGCAAAATGGACTAAATTACCAGATCACAAGGACCCAGAGGGCTTAAAGAGCGTTTCTCAGCAATCAATCACAAACCAGAATTTCGGTTGCTTTACCTCTGAGCGGCCCTTTTTTTTTTACGCAAATTGGTCTAAATGACCAGGTCGCAAGGACTCCCGAGAGCTTAAAGAAGGTTGGGAGAGAGGGAATCCACTGTACAGCTGTTGGTAGGCAGATAGTACCGTACTTTTGAGGCTATCCAGCATGTTCTTTAATTTGAAAAGGCTATGACTCACCCACATACGGAGCACGGCTTAACGTCCCATCCGATGGACAGCAGTCTTTCCAAGCCCATACTGACCGAGGGCAAGGCGGTGAGTCTTGCAGAGATAAATCTCAAAGCTGGCCCAGAAGGGACTCTAATCTGAAAACTGCAGATTAAATTCCTGACGCTCTACCGAATGAGCCACCTCCGACCCCCACAAAATCAAAAAATGAATATTTTTATGCTTATGTTTCATTTTTTTTTTGATGAACTGGAGCAGTGTTCAAGATGTCTGGTACGTTACGAAACGATTTTAGACTCTGAAAATAGTCTTTAAATTGGATAGATTTAAAGACTATTTTCAGAGTCTTTCGAATTTTCATAATTATGAAACACGTCATAGAGAGGATCTGAGTATACCTTTGTGTCGATTGTCAGTTGGGCAGAGATCTATCAAATACAATGCAGTAAAAATTTGGTCTGAATTTCCTGATGATGTTAAAAATGTAAAATCTTTAAAATTATTTAAAATCAAATGTTTCTACTTACAAAGCAATGAAACCTTCTATGTATCAGTGTAATATGTCTCATAACCATTTCACCTTTTATACTATTGAATTATTGTGCTATTTGAATTATTGTATACTTTACTGTTGTCATAATTGAACTTTAAAGGAAATAGGGAGCATTAACTAAAAATAAGCGTCAGCTTACTATGCTCTCCTTTTTCGTTTCGCCTTTCCTATTAAACACCAATATTTAATATGATTGTTATTTACCTTTTCTGATGCAATTGATATTTCTCAGCTATTTCACTTCTCAATTTTTTCATGTATATATTAATTGTTATTAGATAATTATGCTATGTAAATGTATATTGTATTGACTGGCGGAATAAAATAAAG
Source organism: Ryuthela nishihirai (assembly GCA_038380435.1). Classification (NCBI taxonomy): domain Eukaryota; kingdom Metazoa; phylum Arthropoda; class Arachnida; order Araneae; family Heptathelidae; genus Ryuthela; species Ryuthela nishihirai. The sequence goes on along the minus strand of JAWZYU010000031.1, from coordinate 2,676,761 downwards.
ATTATTATTATTATTATATCCCTGTTACATGAATTGAAATTTACATACAGAGCTCCTTAACTTTGAAAAAGAGAGGTTAGTGTTCATTTCAGGTTAGTGAGCACTGAAAGAACGTTCTCTCCTCGGTGAGAAAGGTGACACCAATGGTCTTGTAAAGGTCCCCATCAGTCGGTAGCGTGCAAGGCTCATAATCTGCAATTCCCAGGTTCGAGTCCCGACTAGGTCAATGTTGAGATTTATCTCCGCAAAATTCCCCCGCCCTGCCCACGGTCAGTAGGGAGCACCAATGGGCTTGGAAAGGCACGTATAGCAATGGCTCCGTGTACGGGAGAACCATACCCTATGCAGATTAAAGAACACGCTGGATGGTCTTAATGGGAGCTACCAACAGCTGTTTCTCCCAACAGCTGTTCCAGTGGATCCCCTCCTCCAACCTTCTCTGAGCCTTTGGGGGTCTTTGTGACCTGGTCATTTAGCCCATTGTGTGCCAAAAAGTTCCCTTTAGAGGTAAAACAACCCAATGCACGGTGTGCAAGAGCACCATACTTTGTGCACTTTAAAGAACACGTTGGATGGCCTTCACGGGAGCCCTTCATGTGTCTTCTAAAACGTTGTCCATTGTTACTAACCTTCTTTCACCTTGGGGTTTTTATCATCCGGGCATTTATCCCAATGTGTACAAAAAATACACTACGCTCACAGGCAAAACAATCAAACAATATAAATTAAAATAGCATGACTCATTTCCGATATTCAGTGTTATCCACGTTTATATTTTAAGTCAAAATCGGGGCGGGGGTTGCTCAGTCGGTAGCGCGCCAGTCTCGTAATCTGTAGTTCCCAGGTTCGAGTCCCAGCTGGGTCAGCGTTGAGATTTATCTCCGCAAAATTTCCCGCCCTGCCCACGGTCAGTAGGGGACACCGATGGGCTTGGAAAGGCCCATCCGACGGACGTTAAGCCGTGGCCCCGTGTGCGGGAGAGCCATACCCTGTGCACGTTAAAGAACACGCTGGATGGCCTTGACGGGAGGCTACCATCTGTCTCCCAACAGCTGTTCCAGTGGGTCCCCTCCTCCAACCTTCTCTGAGCCTTCGGGGTCCTTGTGACCTGGCCATTTAGCCCATGGTGTGCAAAAAAGTGCCGCTCAGAGGTAAAACAACCCTAAGTCAAAATCTATCTTCTTGCTAACGAAAAGGACATACATATAGAATTCTCAAGTTGCCACGAGTTACGTAGGTTCAACGGAACCGTGCCATTTAGTTCTCCTGGCATGTCTGTCCTGAGCGACAGCTTCTTCATTTGACCACTGTATGCCAATTCTAGGATGATCCTGTTTGGCATTGTCTTTCCACCTTATCTTTGGTCTCTGTATTCTTCTGAAGCCTCTAGGCACACTGTTCATAACCCTATTCGCCAATCCATAATTATCCATACGGGCAACATGGCCAAAGCAACGGAGTCTCTCTCTGCACAATATGCTTCTCAAAGGAAGTGGCCGACTCCTTTACCTACAGTACTGTGCAAATTAGTTGGGACAATAGGAAAATGCAGTAACAAAGACACAACTAAAATATTTATTTGTTATATAGTGTAGTTAATAGTGAATGTGACCCCCCTTAGCTTTAATTACTTCTTTCACCCTCTCAACCATTGATTCCACTAGCTTTCCAAACATCTCCTTCACTTTAGGGTTGTGGTACCACACTTTCATGACACTTTCTATCATTTTAGTTTTCGTCGTGCGATCCATCTTAAATATGCGCGCTTTAATAATGGCCCACAAATTTTCAATGGGGGTTTAGATCGGGTGAATTTCCTGGCCACTCCAATACCTTCAAATGTTGCTGGGTAAAGAAGCTCTTAGCAAGCTTAGAATTGTGGCATGGAGTCAGATCCTATTGAAATACCCCATCGCCATTAGGAAACAGCTTCTGTAGTGTTGGGACCATTTTCGCCTCCAGAACGCCTATGTACTTTTTGCTGTCCGTCATTCCTTCAATGGGGTGAAGCGTCTGTGGCCCGGAAGCTGCACTCACAAGTTTAGACTTGCAGCAGAAGGTTACAAACAAGTTTAGACTTGCAACAGTTTAGACTCTGCAACGGAAGGGACTTAGCGTTCCTTCGCTTGTCCCAACTAATTCGGGGCGGGGGTGGCTCGGTCGGTAGCGCGCCAGGCTCGTAATCTGTAGTTCCCAGGTTCGAGTCCCAGCTGGGTCAGCGTTGAGATTTATCTCCGCAAAATTCCCCGCTCTGCCCACGGTTAGTAGGGGACACCGATGGGCTTGGAAAGGCCGCCGTCCGTCGGATGGGACGTTAAGCCGTGGCCCCGTGTGCGGAAGAGCCATACCCTGTGCACGTTAAAGAACACGCTGGATGGCCTTGACGGGAGGCTAATATCTGTCTCCCAACAGCTGTTCCAGTGGGTCCCCTCCAACCACCTTCTCTGAGCCTTCGGGTTCCATGTGACCTGGCCATTTAGCCCATGGTGTGCAAAAAAGTGCCGCTCAGAGGTAAAACAACCCAACTAATTCGCACAGTATTGTAACCTCATCATTATTTACAAAATTTATCCACCTAGTGCCTACGATACTGCATAAGCATCTAGAATCAAAAGCATCTAGTTTCCTGTTATCTTGTTTACAAAGTGTCCAAGTTTCATTACCATAACTAACCCTAGAAAGAACCAAACTATTATGAAGTCCAGGTTAAGCTAGCATACGTACGTATCACTACGCAAAAAGAATATCAAAAAATTCACCATCTGTCTCCAAAAAGATCAGATTAAAATATTTAATATCTAACTGCCGAATCACTGATGTGAGAATCGAACATCTGCTTCACGAAATGACTCGATTTCGTGGGGCGGGGGTGGCTCAGTCGGTAGCGCGCCAGGCTCGTAATCTGTAGTTCCCAGGTTCGAGTCCCAGCTGGGTCAGCGTTGAGATTTATCTCCGCAAAATTCTCCGCCTTGCCCACGGTCAGTAGGGGACACCGATGGGCTTGGAAAGGCCGCCGTCCGTCGGATGGGACGTTAAGCCGTGGCCCCGTGTGCGGGAGAGCAATACCCTGTGCACGTTAAAGAACACGCTGGATGGCCTTGAGGGGAGGCTACCATCTGTCTCCCAACAGCTGTTCCAGTGGGTCCTCTCCCCCAACCTTCTCTGAGCCTTCGGGGTCCATGTGACCTGGGTTGGGTTGTTTTACCTCTGAGCGGCACTTTTTTGCACACCATGGGCTAAATGGCCAGGTCATATGAACCCCGAAGGCTCAGAGAAGGTTGGGGGAGGGGACCCACTGGAACAGCTGTTGGGAGACAGATGGTAGCCTCCCGTCAAGTCCATCCAGCGTGTTCTTTAACGTGCCATGTGACCTGGCCATTTAGCCCATGGTATACAAAAAAGTGCCGCTCAGAGGTAAAACAACACAAACAACACAGACTCGATTTCGAAACAAAAAGCTCAATATATCTTTTCAAATAATTGAATTTAAAAAATCAGGTTTTCCAGTAAATCAATCTTTATTACATTTCCTACTAGCGTCTTTCCAACAACACTGATTCGTTGCCTGGCATAGAAATCCTCCATAAAATACCACGTACAAAGAAAAAACGTTCGCTTAAGTCTGTGAATAAGTCGTCAAACGTATTTCGTATGCTCAGCTGCATCTATTATGACGTCTGCAACTCAATGAACTGACCTATTTCCGGAAGATTCGGCGTCGAAATGCAGCAGATGGCGAAGGAATTTAATGGACCTGATTTTATGAACCTGGGAGCACACAGAAGCGGAAAAGGTAAGAGTGGGATTGGTAGCTTTTTGTAATACGGGTCAGAAGTGGCTTCAGGTCAGCTTTTAATCGTTCAAAAAGGTTTTTCTTACACCTGAAGAATTATAAAGCCAATAAAGCGGAAGACGTGATCTGGTTTTAAATTACGTGTCACTTTCCCAGCACCAACGCTTGATTAGGCTACCCGTGTTTAAAAGCAGATAGTGGCAAGACTTGCAATCTGTAGTTCACAAATTCGAGTCCCAACCGTAACAGGGTAACTCCGCTATACCCCACACTGCCTTCGGGTGAGAAAGGAAACACCAATGGGATTAGAAAGCCGCCGTCTGTCGGATGGGACGTTAATTCGTGGACCAGTGTGCAGGAGAGTCATACCCTGTTTAGATTGTTTTACCTCTGAGCGGCATTTTTTTTAGTATACAACGGCTAAATGGCCAAGTCACAAAGACACCGAAGGCTCAGAGAATGTTGGGAGGAGGGGACCCACTGGAACAACTGTTAGGAGACAGATAGTAACCTCCCGTCAAGACCATCCAGCGTGTTCTTTAAAGTGCGCAGGATATGGCTCTCCCGTACACGGAGCCACGGCTTAACGTCCCATCCGACGGACGGTGGTCTTTCCAAGCCCATAGGCGTCCCCTACTGACCGTGGGCAGGGAGCGGAAATTTGCAGAAATAAATCTCAACGCTGACCCAGCTGGGACTCGAACCTGGGAACTACAGATCACAATAGACTAAGTGGGCAGCTGGCGTGCTGTCCACTAAACACTTTATAAAGAACACACTAGATAGTCTTAACAGGTGGCTATCATCTGTCTCTTAATAGCTATTAAAAGCTATAAAGTATTTTCCCTTCCTCCAGTCTTTTCTGAGCCTTCGGGGTCCTTATGACCTGACGATTTATCCAATTGTATACAAAAAGGTTGCGCTTAAAGGTTATATATAAAACAACCAAACCCAATCCTTTCATTCATGTTTATTAACAATTCTGGAGCAATCGATTTTATTCAGATTATGGACATTTAATATTTCAATTTTCGGGACCATTATGGAACAACTAATTTTATTTCAGATGGTTATATTTAATATTTTCTTTTTCTCGAAATTATTGGCAATTCTAGAGCAATCGTTTTAACTCCGATTGTGACACGTAATGTCCCCTTTTCCTTAAATTTTGTCTCGACTCTCCGAGGCTGCTCGGTGTCCCATGACCTTGCTTTAATCCTCTTCATCCTCATGAGATCTCTTTCAAAGTTTGTGCTACTTCGCGAAATAATTTCATCATCAAATCACGTTTTCAGGTCAAGAGTCATGGTTATGATCAGCTGCTACTTCTTATGGATTCACGGAGAATTATTTCTTTATATTCTTTCAAATCCCTAAATCCAATGACACGCAAATGCATACATTTGCATAAATTTATCTTTCTTCTGCCATATGTCGGTGAGAGTTGAAATTGCGTCTAAAAATTCAAATTTAGTTTTGGGCCTGATAAAAAAAAGCACCATGAGACAAATGTTTAAACAAAATACTCGCCTGATCTGCAACATTCCGCAGCGGGGAAGAAAAAGTTCATGATTTGGAGACAGATGTTTAAACAAAATACTCGCCTGATCTGCAGCATTCCGCAGCGGGGAAGAAAAAGTTCATGATTTGGAGACAAATGTTTAAACAAAATACTCGCCTGATTTGCAGCATTCCGCAGCGGGGAAGAAAAAGTTCATGATTTGGAGACAAATGTTTAAACAAAATACTCGCCTGATCTGCAGCATTCCGCAGCGGGGAAGAAAAAGTTCATGATTTGGAGACAAATGTTTAAACAAAATACTCGCCTGATCTGCAGCATTCCGCAGCGGGGAAGAAAAAGTTCATGATTTGGAGACAGATGTTTAAACAAAATACTCGCCTGATCTGCAGCATTCCGCAGCGGGGAAGAAAAAGTTCATGATTTCGAGACAAATGTTTAAACAAAATACTCGCCTGATCTGCGGCATTCCGCAGTAGAAAAAAAAGTTCGTGATTTCGAGACAAATGTTTGAACAAAATACTCGCCTGATCTGCGGCATTCCGCAGTAGAAAAAAAAGTTCGTGATTTCGAGACAAATGTTTGAACAAAATACTCGCCTGATCTGCGGCATTCCGCAGTGGGAAAAAAGTTCGTGATTTCGAGACAAATGTTTAAACAAAATACTCGCCTGATCTGCGGCATTCCGCAGTGGGAAGAAAGTTCGTGATTTCGAGACAAACGTTTAAACAAAATACTCGCCTGATCTGCGGCATTCCGCAGTGGAAAAAAAAGTTCGTGATTTCGAGACAAATGTTTAAACAAAATACTCGTCTGATCTGCGGCATTCCGCAGCGGAAAAAAAAAGGGTTCGTGATTTCGAGACAAATGTTTCAACAAAATACTTTCCTAATCTGCGGTATTCGGCAGTGGAAAAAAAAAAGGGGTTCGTGATTTCGAGACAAATGTTTAAACAAAATACTTTCCTAATCTGCGGTATTCCGCAGTGGAAAAAAGACTCGTGATTTCGAGACACCAATAAAGATTTATTCCCAAATTAAAAAAGAAATATTCTTCTGTTCTTCTGTGATGAGTTTTGGAACTATCGTTCTCATTTTCATTATCTTCTTTCCTCATCTTTTGAAACATGTAGATCCCAAATGTGAATGTTATTCGACTATTACTTAAATCTACAGAGCAATCGGTTTAATTCCGATTGTCACACCTAAAATCGTTTCTTTAAAATTTGTCTTAACTCTTTTTCTTTAAAATTTGTCCTAACTCTTCTGAGGCCGTTCTGTGTCACATGACCTTGCTTTAATCGCGAAGAATTTCTAGAGACCTCTGAGTAGGGGAGCTTTAATTATGACCATCCTTCTTAAAACATACACTATGTTATCAAAAGTAATCAGACCTTTCCATTTCGTAGGAATAGAAAACAGCATTCAAAGGCTGACTAACTTTGAAAATAAGATTTTGAACGGTAAAATAACACTGGAGATAAATTGATGATATCTTTAAAAGCTCTTGAAATTTATTTTAAACAAGATTATTTTAATATTTGAAGAGTTATTAAAGCTGTTGTTAATGTTCTTTCTGAACATTTTTGTAAGCAAATCATTAACGAGAACTGAAAGGATCTTTACGCAAACTTCCAAAATTGCATTTATATTTTCATGAATGATTTCTTGTTTATTTTCATGAATGATTTCTCGTTTATTTCCATGAATGATTTCTCGTTTATTTTCCTGAATGATTTCTTGTTTATTTTCATGAATGATTTCTCGTTTATTTTCATGAATGATTTCTCGTTTATTTTCCTGAATGATTTCTTGTTTATTTTCGTGAATGATTTCTTGTTTATTTTCATGAATGATTTCTTGTTTATTTTCGTGAATGATTTATTATTTGTGTTTTGGTTCACTTCTGAGGTATGACAAACCTTGGTGCTGCTTAATGTTCCAGCTTCCAGGATTCTTTCTTTAGTAAACGAATATTGTTAAAAATTGCGATTTGATTAAGATCTCCGATTCATTTTATGTGACATTTTCCAATAAAAACTAATTTAATAAAAAATTAATTAATTAATTTAATCAATCAAATAAAAATGAAATTAATCAATAATGAAATGTCAGAACGCTTTTAGTTGTACATAAGGTATAACTTTTGCATGCTTTGCATGATTTCATTTTTCATTTTTAACCCCCACCCGAATAAAAGAATTAATACTCGAGTAAAACCTAAAAAAACTGGGGGGGGGGGGGGCGGAATATCCATTTCATAAATTATTAAATGAATAAATACCCCCTCAAGCAGCTGCTTGCCACAGAAGTCTATACACCAGATAGAAAGGTCTGAGAGGATGGCGGGACCTCAGAAGAAAAACTTCACAAACATCCATGCCTTACCCTGGTCCCTTAAATCAATAGCCAAGCGCGCTAACCACTCGGCCATGGGACGGCTAGCATAAATTATTATGAAATGCATTTTTTTTTGCGGGTTTTTTCTTATAATATATTTTCTTGCTTTATCTTATAAGAAAAAAAAGATTAAATTAGTATACTCTGGATTTTTTTGAGTTTGTCATTTACCAACACTGCACTTACTTTGAGTTAATCAGTTAAAAATGTTTTCAGGAGTAACAATCTGCATATTTTGAATGAGTGACGTCATTTCCGATGCATATCAATTCGTCTCGTCTCGTTAAACCAGTTCTGATATTTTTTTTTTAATGTCAAGGGTCATTCATCGACGGCTGCTTCGTAGAATTCCACTTTTTGTCATCATCTGCTTAAGAAGAATTCCCCCGAAAGAACTTCTGCTATTTCATTCCGAGTTCATCCTTGTTACGTTCTACTTTCGCAGTTTTTTGTTTGAAATAAAAGCAGTCGAGAACGAATGCTTGCTCACGGAAAAAATGCAAAATCATTACATTGCAGTGGCATGGAAACGCTGATGTTGAAATTGGAAGGAAGATTTGAGACGTCAAGGTTAATGTTAATACGATACCTTGTTCCTTAACCTTCGCAAGAAACAATTCTTCTGGACTTGGGTTGTTTTACCTCTGAGCGGCACTTTTTTTGCACACCGTGGGCTAAATGGTCAGGTCACAAGGACCCCGAAGACTCAAAGAAGGTTGGGGGAGGGGACCCACTGGAAGAGCTGTTGGGAGACAGATGGTAGCCTCCCGTCAAGGCCATCCAGCGTGTTCTTTAAAGTGCACAGGGTGTAGCTCTCTCCCGCACACGGGGTCACGGCGTAACGTCCCATCTGATGGACGGCGGCCTTTCCAAGCCCATCGGTGTCCCCTACTGACCGTGGGCAGGGCGGGGGAGTTTTGCGGAGATAAGTCTCAATGCTGACCCAGCTGAGACTCGAACCTGGGAACTGTATATTACGAGCCTGGCGTGCTACCGACTGAGCCACCTCCGCCCCTTTCGGGACTTAATATGTCAAATGGGATCATGAGCCGTGGCCTAGGACAACCACACGCTGTGTACGCAGGCGCAAACTGGCAAGGAGCTCTTGAGGGCTCAAATCACGATTTGAAGGTCATTTTGTGCAGGCTCAAAGGGGTCTCAAATTTAGACACATCTTAAACAATGTTTTTCAGTAAAAGATGTAGTATTTTAACTGACGCCACGGTAAAGGCATGGATTTTTTTTCTGATATTAACTTTCTGTTTAGGTCTCACCTTACTCATAGACCTTCTCTGTGGTATATTATGATATAAACTCCTGTCTGACCTCTGTGGGAAGCCGCTACTTGAGTGATATATTTTTATATACACTTTTTAAAAGCAGGATTAAAAGCATTCGTATATCATTATAACTATTTTTATGAGGGTCTCAAAAGTTGGAAATGGCCCGTGCTCCTCTGGACCAGTGAGAGGCCCTGGTTCACACCCTCAGAGTCCCAAGATCTAGTGTCCCTGGTCTTCAGAGTTGTGGTTCATTGTCGCGTTATGTTAGGAATATAATATCAATATTTGTGAAATAACTTTAATTAAACTTTGAAAATAAAACACATTATACCATGAGAATTTACGCTCATGTTCTAGTGCTTTTCAAAATTATTTTCATTTATTTTTCAACGTTGTACGTTATGTGCTCGAGTACTTCCAAAATTATTTTCATTGATTCTTTAACCTTTGCACGTTATGTGCTCGAGTACTTCCAAAATTATTTTTCATTGATTCTTTAACCTTTGCACGTTATGTGCTCGAGTACTTCCAAAATTATTTTCATTGATTCTTTAACCTTTGAACGTTATGTGCTCGAGTGCTTCCAAAATTATTTCCATCGATTTTTCAACATTATACATTATGTGCTCGAGTGCTTCTAACATTATTTTCATTGATTTTTCGACATTGCACGGTATGTGCTCGAGTGCTTTCAAAATTATTTTCATCGATTTTTCAACATTGCACATTATGTACTCGAGTATTTTTTAAGTGCTATACAGGGGGGTCGCGTTTTACGAAGATTCACTTATAAGACGGGTGAAAAGAATTCATTAAAATTTAAGTTTGCCCGTGACTTTCATGCTGTTTCTTTCTAACGGCCTGGTTATTAATTACCATGGTAACCTGGCCTTTTATGATGTCACTGTAGGCTGAATGGGGGGGCGGGGGGGGAGCTCAGTCGGTAGCGCGCCAGGCTCGTAATCTGTAGTTCCCAGGTTCGAGTCCCAGCTGGGTCAACGTTGAGATTTATCTCCGCAAAATTCCCCGCCCTGCCCACGATCAGTAGGGGACACCGATGGGCTTGGAAAGGCCGCCGTCCGTCGGATGGGACGTTAAGCCGTGTGCTGGTTGGGTTGGGTTGTTTTACCTCTGAGCGGCACTTTTTTGCACACCATGGGCTAAATGGCCAGGTCACATGGACCCCGAAGGCTCAGAGAAGTTGGGGGAGGGGACCCACTGGAACAGCTGTTGGGAGACAGATGGTAGCCTCCCGTCAAGGCCATCCAGCGTGTTCTTTAACGTGCACAGGGTATGTCTCTCCCGCACGTGGGGCCACGGCTTAACGTCCCATCCGACGGACGGCCGCCTTTCAAAGCCCATCGGTGTCCCCTACTGACCGTGGGCAGGGCGGGGAATTTTGCGGAGATAAATCTCAACGCTGACCCAGCTGGGACTCGAACCTGGGAACTACAGATTACAGCCTGGCGCGCTACCGACTGAGCCTCCCCCGCCCCCGCTGCGAGTGAAAGATAACTACATACTCTACGCGTTAAAGAAATTACGATGCCCTTGAACGGTATCTGTTTGAAGGACATCCACATGCTCTAAACACGGGAAAAAACTGAATATCTCAGAAGGGGGGTTACGATGGTTACGGATGCAAGAGAGGCACACATTCTGCACGTTAATGAAACACGTGAATGACCTGGAAGTGATGGTCTGCGTGCAGGACAGCAGCATATTTCTCTGAAGGGTAAAAAATTGCTAGATGGCATGAAGTCTCTGAGTACAGTCATCCAAAAAAATATCCGAACACTATGGTTGATTACAGAATTCAGAAAAAATATCTGGCAACGATATTTTTAGAAATTAGTGATCTGGCAACCTTCGTGTCACGTGATTACAGAATTCAGGAAAAATATCTGGAGCGTGTACAGCAACTGTACACGCTCCAGTTACCGTTCACAGCAAACTGGAGCGTGTGCAGTTACTGCACACGCTCCAGTTTGCTGTGAACGGTAACAGTTTGCTGTGAACGGTAACTGCACACGCTCAATATTTCCGTGAGTGAGCCCACACGATCCAGGTCTTCGTGAGCTCACACGATCCAATGTGCTGTGAACATTAACCGCAACCGCTCCAGTTTGCTGTGAACGGTAACTGCACACGCTCAATATTTCCATGAGTGAGCCCACACGATCTAGTATCAAAATAATATGACCACCTACAGTCGCTCAAAAAAGTTTCCGAACATTATGGTTGATTACATTACATAAGTGCTCCAAATTCTACATGTTAAAGAAACCTATAATGGCCATCAAATGAGACTTCCTGTTCAGAAAAGCCATACAGTGTGACTGTTTTACTTCTGATATACTCTTGTGCATATAATGTGCTAAATAGCCTTGTCACAATGTCTCCAAGTGCTCAGAGAGTTCAGTTGGGTTATTTTACCTCTGAGCGACACTTTTTTGCACACCATGGGCTAAATGGCCAGGTCACAAGGACCCCAGAGGCTCAGAGAAGGTTGGGGCCTACTGGAACAGATGTTGGGAGACAGATGGTAGCCTCCCCGTCATCCAGTATGTTCTTTAACGTTGGATTGTTTTGCCTCTGAGCGGCACTTTTTTGCACACCATGGGCTAAATGACCAGGTCACAAGGACCCCAGAGGCTCAGAGAAGGTTGGGGCCTACTGGAACAGATGTTGGGAGACAGATGGTAGCCTCCCGTCAAAGCCATCCAGTGTGTTCTTTAACGTGCACAGGGTGTGACTCCCCCGCACCTGGAGGCCACAGCTTAACGTCCCATCCGACGGACGGAAACATTTCCAAGCCCATCGGTGTCCCCTAATGACCATGGATAGGGCGGGGAGTTTTGCGGAGATAAATCTCAACGCTGATCCAACTGGGACCTGCAGATTACGAGCTTGGCGCGCTACCGACTGAGCCACTCCCACCCCAGTGCTCAGAGAAGATTGGGAGAAGGGGACCCAGTGGGCAGCTGTTGGAGCCTCTCGTCAAAGCCATCCAGCGTGATCTTCAGCGAGCACAGCTCTCTTTCACACGGGGCCACGGCTTTACGTCGTATCGGGCGGATGGTGGCCTTTCCAAGCCCACTGATGTCGACTTTTTCGTTTAGTGTAGGGATTAGCGGAAATAAATTTCAAAACATGGACGTGTGGGACTCGAACCTGAGAGCTGCAGATCCCAGGTTCGAGTTGTCCAAGCCTGGCGTGCTACCGACTGAGCCAACACGCTCTGTGAAACATGGAACAGAAGAGTACTGCTATTAATAGCCAGACCTGAAACTGGATATGGCAATCAGGATGAATTGAAAAGTATTATTCAAAACGGAATGTTTGCAAACTGTGAGGGTTGACAATTAAGGTACGAAACTGGATGGATATGATATGTGGCCCGAAACTAAGTGGATTGATACGTGTGGGCAGAAAGGGAGAGATTAGAAAACAGAAGCCGAGAGAAGTGTTGAAAAAAATTAGCGATTTGAACCCCAAAATGCTTGTTAGAAACTTGATGGATTAACAGGCTGGAACCGACGAAGAAAAATTTTTGAAAAATAAAAGTTAACAGTCGAGACTCAAAACTGGATATTACAAACTGCATATATTAATATTGGAGCCTGAAATTGGAACGAAAGGAATGAATTTATTCAGAGTTTGGTCCAAAACTGGAGGTATTTAAAGTAGTTGAGATCTGAAACCGGATACTGCCGATTGGAGAGATTAAGAAATGGGACCTAAAACTGAATGTTGCAACTGAATAGATTAATTCGTGGGAAGATCGTGGGATTAACAGTTGGTACCAGAAACATATTATAATATAATATGTTTCTAGAAACATATTATAATATAATATGTTTCTGGTAATGATATTTAACCATTGAAATATATATAAACTGGATGAAATATATATTCTTTCATTGAAATATATATTAACCTGAAAATATTATAAACTGGATTCATTAATAATTGGAACAAGATATTCGAAGTTACAAATGGATGGGAACTGAAACTGGATGTTACAAAACAAATGGATTAAGATATGGCGACACGAAAACGTATTATAAACGTATTATGAACTGAATTGACAAGAAGCATTTTGGATTAACATGGGACACGAAACAGATTGGATTAACAATTCAAACTCTAAACTCAAAGGATTGAAAATTGGGGCCACAAATTGAATGGATTAACATCTAGGCCCTGAGACTGGATTTTGCAAACTGGATAGATTAAAAGTTGGAATAAAAAACTAAATGCTATAATTGGATGAACAAATTTGATGAATTATGAAGTGGGACCAAATATTCGATAAGTTGACAGGTGGGATAATAAAAAATAAATAAATACCCCCTCAAGCAGCTGCTTGCCACAGAGGTCTGACAGGAGCCTGTCAGTTTATATGCCACAGTAGGAGATCTGAGAGGATGGCAGGACCTCAGCAGAAAAACGACACACACACATCCATGCCTAAATCCGGGGCTCGAACCCAGGTCCCTGAGATCAGTAGCCAAGAGTGCTAACCACTCGGCCACGGGACGGCTGGGACGGACAGGTGGGATACAAAAACTTAATTTACAAACTGAATAAGCGAGAAATTGGAGGCAAAATTGGATATCATAAACTGGATGGATTAACAGATGGACTCGAAATGGGTGGATTAACATTTAGAAACTAAATGAATTAACAGATCCGAAACTAGATGGATTAATATTTGGAAACTCAAAACTGGATTGATTGAGAGTTGGAATTTCAAAAACTAAAAGTATAAGTTACAAACTGAATGGATCAACAGTTATTAGAAAAAAAACGATCTTTTAAACTGCACGAATCAACAGTTGAGAGTTAGAACCGGATGAATTAACAGTTTTAACTCCGTACGTTGTAGCGGGGGTGGCTCAGTCGGTAGCGCGCCAGGCTCGTAATCTATAGTTCCCAGGTTCGAGCCCCAGCTGGGTCAGCGTTGAGATTTATCTCCGCAAAAATTCTTCGCCCTGCCCTCGGTCAGTAGGAGACACCGATGGGCTTGGAAAGGCCGCCGTCTGTCGGATGGGACGTTAAGCCGTGGCCCCGTGTGCGGGAGAGCCATACCCTGTGCACGTTAAAGAACACGCTGGATGGCCTTGACGGGAGGCTACCATCTGTCTCCCAACAGCTGTCCCAGTTAGTCCCCTCCCCCAATCTTCTCTGAGCCTTCGGGGGTTCATGTGACCTAGCCATTTAGCCCATGGTGTGCAAAAAAAGTGCCGCTCAGAGGTAAAACAACCCAACCCTTAACTGGGAGTGGTAACCCTAGTTGACGGCTCCCAAATGAATTTCCAAAGGTCCCCGGAACTTTTATAAATTTGGTCATCCTACACTAAATTGCTAGAAGACTTCCATGTTACAAGAGTACAAAATAAAATTATTATCACCGTAGCTTTTACAATAAGCTTTTCATAAGAAAATAAGACTGAAAAATTAAATGAAATATATTAATCGAATCTATTTAGATTCCGATTTTAAAATATATTCATACAAATTCCAAAGATGTAGGAATGAGAATATGTAAAAGCACCGTTGTGAGAATATATCAATAAAGAAGTCAAAACCCAAACAATAAGATCAATAGAATAGGAAACATCCATTTTCAGGCGTTTGCCAAATTATTCTTTCAATTTCTCTAAACATGTACAATTTTTTTTTACCATAGACTATCCCTAAATACTCTCCCTCCATAGCAATTAATATTGAACGAATACAGTTAACAAGAAGAATAAATAATATCACCTGTGAAGAATTGTCGAAATCCATTTTTCGCCTTTAGTGCCCTTTAATTGGCGGGGGTGGCTCAGTCGGTAGCGCGATAGGCTCGTGATCTGTAGTTCCCAGGTTCGAGTCCCAACTGGGTCAGCGTTGAGATTTATCTGCGCAAAATTCCCCGCCCTGCCCACGGTCAGTAGGGGACACCGATGGGCTTGGAAAGGCCGCAATCCGTCGGATGGGACGTTAATCCGTGGTCCCGTGTGCGGGAGAGCCATACCCTGTGCACGTTAAAGAACACGCTGGATGGCCTTGACGGGAGGCTACCATCTGTCTCCCAACAGCTGTCCCAGTGGGTCCCCTCCCCCAACCTTCTCTGAGCCTTCGGGGTCCATGTGACCTAGCCATTTAGCCCATGGTGTGCAAAAAAGTGCCGCTCAGAGGTAAAACAACCCAACCCTTAACTGGGAGTGGTAACCCTAGTTGACGGCTCCCAAATGAATTTCCAAAGGTCCCCGGAACTTTTATAAATTTGGTCATCCTACACTAAATTGCTAGAAGACTTCCATGTTACAAGAGTACAAAATAAAATTATTATCACCGTAGCTTTTACAATAAGCTTTTCATAAGAAAATAAGACTGAAAAATTAAATGAAATATATTAATCGAATCTATTTAGATTCCGATTTTAAAATATATTCATACAAATTCCAAAGATGTAGGAATGAGAATATGTAAAAGCACCGTTGTGAGAATATATCAATAAAGAAGTCAAAACCCAAACAATAAGATCAATAGAATAGGAAACATCCATTTTCAGGAGTTTGCCAAATTATTCTTTCAATTTCTCTAAACATGTACAATTTTTTTCTACCATAGACTATCCCTAAATACTCTCCCTCCATAGCAATTAATATTGAACGAATACAGTTAACAAGAAGAATAAATAATATCACCTGTGAAGAATTGTCGAAATCCATTTTTCGCCTTTAGTGCCCTTTAAGGGGCGGGGGTGGCTCAGTCGGTAGCGCGCCAGGCTCGTGATCTGTAGTTCCCAGGTTCGAGTCCCAGCTGGGTCAGCGTTGAGATTTATCTCCGCAAAATTCCCCGCCCTGCCCACGGTCAGTAGGGGACACCGATGGGCTGGAAAGGCCGACATCCGTCGGATGGGACGTTAATCCGTGGTCCCGTGTGCGGGAGAGCCATACCCTGTGCACGTTAAAGAACACGCTGGATGGCCTTGACGGGAGGCTACCATCTGTCTCCCAACAGCTGTTCCAGTGGGTCCCCTCCCCCAACCTTCTCTGAGCCTTCGGGGTCCATGTGACCTGGCCATTTAGCCCATGGTGTGCAAAAAAGTGCCGTTCAGAGGTAAAACAACCCAACCCAAAGCCCTTTGACAATGAATATTCGAACCAATAAATGATTGAAAAGGTGAAAATAATAATATTTCGTTAGCACCTTGTACAAGAAAAAAACAATTTTCTAATTTATTTGTTAAAAGTGTTTCATTTTCAAATCCCCTGGGTATGAGGCGACAAATCTTTACTTCTAATATAAACCCATAAAAGTCACTCTAACACTAAAATTTCAAAGTTCTAGAATAAACAGATCGGTTTAAATTTTCGTTCACAATATTGCAGGCTCACCCAATTCTCATTTAGTGAAGAGATTGGATTACCTCTCAGCGGCACTTTTTTTTTTTGCACACCATGGGCTGAATCACCAGGTCACAAAGACCCCGAAGGCTTAGAGAAAGTTGAGGGAGGGGACCCACTGGAACAGATGTTCGGAGACAGATGGTAGCCTCCCGTCAAGGCCATCCAGCATGTATCTCTCCGCACACGGGACCACGACTTAACGTCCCATCCGACGGACGGCGGCCTTCCAAATTTCCTCGGTGTCTCCTAACGACCGTGAGCAGGGCGGGGAATTTTGAGGAGATAAATCTCAACGCTGGCCCAGCTGGGACTCGAACTTGGGAACTGCAGATTACGAGCCTGGTGCGCTACCAACTGAGCCACCCTCGGCCCATTTATTTAGTGAAGACCACTAGGATAAAAAAAATTACATTCTTAAAGAGCCGCAGGAAAAATGATTTACTTAAAAAATGAAAACATACACTTCTAATGAGGAATGAATTGTAAAGAAAAAACTATGTTTTTAACTAATCAAGAATATACCTTGATTATAAAACAAAAATATAGACTTTTAATGAGTACTATGAATTAGCAAAATCGTTTATTATATGCATATAAATATATTTGATCAAAAAATTGAAATAAATGAACCAGTTCCAGTATATTGATTATCTAATTTACGAACTGCAATATCTTTTCCAATGAGCAGAATGTGGTTCATTTTAACCCTTTCACGACCAAGGGAAACATTTTTCCCATTTTAAAATTGGTGATTGTCGAATTTAATTATAACCTTATCAGCATTTTTTATACAGAATGTCAAAACAGAACGTATGCCGAACGCAACTTCGTAAACGGGAACGTTTAGAAAACAAAAACAGAACTGTCAGGACGCATAATATATGTACTATGTGCAATGTCCATCTTTGCCTCACTACCAAAAGAAATTGCTTCGCCGAATATCATAATTAGCACACCATTTTATATAGTAATTTTATTTTATAATTTTGTATTATTTTAGTTAACATTTTGTTCTAATAAACCAATAAATAAAAGACATTGCATAATAAGCCTAACTATAATTTGTGTTACCTTTATAGTCCATTGGGAAAAATATTTCCCATAAAATTCCAAAAAAACTACACATTGTTATATATTTTTCTTATGATTTTTATTTATTTTACGTCTAAACAAACTAAAATAAACAGTTACATACTAATATTTACTTTTAGAAACCTTATGGTCCTGAAAGGGTTAAACATGATTTAAAGAAAGGTTTATAATGAAATAGCAAATACTTGAAATATTAATATACTCAGATGCGTTTGTTTGAAAATGTTCCGTTTGCGAAGAATCTGCATGAGAAGTGAAAGTTATCATTATTTCTTTTTCTTCCCTTATTGAACTTTTCAGTGGCCGCAAGTGGCCGCCCCAATCAGGTAATAAAAACCTGAAAGCATTTCTTTTCGATCTGATGCGTTGCAGGTGAACCCAAGGCAAAAATTCTTTCCTTCAAAAATTCTTTCCTTCAAAAATTCTTTCCTTCACTTTATAATTTCTGCTTTCGTTGTCAAGGATATCTGTTTGCCCTTGTGGATGACTGCCCCTCGTGTAAGGTCACAGAGAGAGCCAGCATGACCTTGGATAGCAAACAGCAATGTGATGCGTGGCAACGGTTGGGCAGCATAGACGTGTCTGCCACGAAAGAATGTATGCCCCAGGCACAGTGAATAAATTAGGATTCTCCATAGACCGTTGGAGAGCACATTAAGTAAAGATCCTTCACAACGCAGAAATCATAATTTGTCGGTGTTACGATCCGTTCAAAATGCAAACACCTGCACCAGTGGGACCTCCCAAATCGCCAAATGGAAGAATGTTTTGGGTTTAGCAATCGCATCGGAGCTAATCATAAGAAATACTAACTTCAAAAGAATAATATTAATGCAACAGAACTTCGATTGCAAGGACAATTTTACTCATGTTCGTAGACATTTTTCACAAATAGCAGCTGTTCTCTTAATGTTGGGTTGTTTTATCTCTGAGCGGCACTTTTTTGCACACCATGGGCTAAATGGCCAGGTCACATGGACCCCGAAGGCTCAGAGAAGGTTGGGGGAGGGGACCCACTGGAACAGTTGTTGGGAGACAGATGGTAACCTCCCATCAAGGACATCCAGTGTGTTCTTTAACGTGCACAGGGTATGGCTCTCTTGCATACGGAACCACGGCTTAATGTCCCATCCGACGGGCGGCGACCTTTCCAAGCCCATCGGTGTCCCCTACTGACCATGGGCAAGGCGGGGGTTTTGCGGAGATAAATCTCAACGCTGACCCAACTGGGACTCGAACCTGGGAACTACAGATTACGAGCCTGGCGCGCTACCTACTGAGCCACCCCCTCCCCATTCACTTAATGTAGTTCGAGTCCCCCACCTGGGCAAGCGTTGAGATTTATCTCCGCAAAACTCCCTGTCCTCGGACACCGATGGGCTTGGAAGCACGCCGTCCGTCGGATAGAACGTTAAGCCGTAGACCGTCTTCGGGAAAGCCATGCACGGCGAAGAACAAGCCGAATGGCCTTGACGGGAAGTTTCCGTCTGTCTCCTAACAGCTGTCTATTGGATCCCCTCCCCAAAACTTTCTCTGAGACTTCGGAGTCCTTGTGACCTGGCCATTTAGCCCATTTTGTGCAAAAAAGTGCCGCTCAGAGATAAAACAACTTAATCCAACAACTCTCACATTTGTCATTCCCTACTACCGTTCCTGACTTAAAATATTTATTTACTCATTTCTGAAAGAATTGTTAAAGCAAAAAAATTAAATTAATAGGGCTCTGTCTTCTCTTAAAGGTAATTATATCAACAATTATTTTCATTAACATCTAATGTTAGGTCTAAGGAAATTTCGTTGAGACCAGTTTTGGTTCACACTCTACTGGTTCGCATATAGTCTGTAATCTTTCTCTGGGAAAAAGCAAAGTTTGGTGCATTTAAATCTTTAGAGGGCTGAGTGCATAAGAGCATGGGGGTGGGGGTGGCTCAGTCGGTAGCGCGCCAGGCTCGTAATCTGTAGTTCCAAGGTTCGAGTCCCAGCTGGGTCAGCGTTGAGATTTATCTCAGCAAAATTCCCTGCCTTGTTCACGGTCAATAGGGGACACCGATGGGCTTGGAAAGGCCACCGTCCTTTGGATAGGACGTTAAGCCGTTGCGCCGTGTGCCGGTGACCCATACCCTGTGCACGTTAAAGAACACGCTGGATAGCATTAACAGGAGGCTACCATCTGTCTCCCAACAGCAGTTCCAGTGGGGTTCCCTCCCCCAACCTTCTCTGAGCCTTCGGGGTCCATGTGACCTGGCTATTTAGACCATGGTGTGCAAAAAAGTGCCGCTCAGAGGTAAAACAACCCAACCTTCTCTGATTCCTTGGAGTCCTTGTGACCTGGCTATTTAGCCCATTGTGCGAGAGACGGGGAGGCTCAGTCGGTAGAGCATCAGGATTTTAATCTGCAGCTCCCAAGTTCGATTCCCTCCTGGACCAGCGTTGAGATTTATCTCTTCAAAACTCCTCGCCTTGCCCTCGGTCAGTAGGGGCTTGGAAAGACCGCTGTCCGTCGGGTGGGACGTTAAGCCGTGGCTCCGTATGTAGGAGAGTCATAGATGGACAAGTTAAAGAACATGCTGGATGGCCTCACCAGCACGCTACTATCTGCCTACCAACAGCTGTCCAGTGGGTTCCATCCCCCAAATATTCTCTGAGACGTTGGGGTCCTTGTTACCTGACCTTCATGTACAGTATACGAAGGTTGCCAGATCACTCTTTTCAAAAAAAATCGTTGCCAGATATTTTTCTGGATTCTGTAATCAACTATAATGTTCGGATATTTTTTGAGCGACTGTACTTGCAATATCTTTTTACATATTTTTTCGCCTCCGTTCCGTTCCTAGCATTCTTGAAAGGTGTATGTTGGGGGGGAGTAGGTAGCATGGTTCCCTTCCCCCCCCTCTTTAGATCCGTCCATTAAAATATGCAACATTTAAACAATGCAAGAAATTATGTTTTGTTTACAGTTTCTTAAAATAAATGAGGTGGATGTTGCTTCGGTAGGAGCGCGCCACGTTCGTAATCTGTAGTTCCCAGGTTCGAGTCCCACCTGTTCCAGCGTTGAGATTTATCTCCGCTAAATTCCCCGTCCTGCCCTCGGCCAGAAAGATGACGCCGATCGGCTTGGAAAAGTCACCGTCTGTCGGATGGGACGTAAAGCCGCGATTCCGTGTGCGAGAGAACCATACTCTGTGCACGTTAAATAAATCAACGGATGGCTTTGATCGGAAGTTTCCATCTGCCTCCTAACAGCTACCCAGTGAGTCTCCTCCCCGCAACATTCTCTGAGACCTTGGTGTCCTTATGACCTGACAATTTAGCCCATTGGGTGCGAAAACGTGCCACTCAGAGGTAAAAGCAACACGAACCAGCCATTAAAATGTAACTCGCCATATACTGAGAAGCATGTGTTTTGGCTCCTAGATTGATTCCTTACAATCAGGGGCGGGGGGTAGCTCAGTCGGTAGCGTGCCAGGCTCGTAATCTGCAGTTCCCAGGTTTGAGTCCCAGTTGGGTCAGCGTTGATATTTATCCCCGAAAAACTCCCTCGCCCTGCCCACAGTTAGTAGGGGACACCGATGGCCTTGGAAAGACCGCCGTCCGTCGGATGGAATGTTAAACCATGGCCCGTGTGCGGGAGAGCCATACCCTCTGCACGTTAAAGAACACGCTGGATGGCCTTGACGGAAGGGTACCATCTGTCTCCCAACAACTGTTCCAGTGGGTCTCCTCCCCCAACCTTCTCTGAGCCTTCGGGGTCTTTGTGACATGGCCATTTAGCCCATGGTGTGCAAAAAAGTGCCGCTCAGAGGTAAAACAACCCAACCTGTGTTAAGCTAAAAAACATTTTATATATTTGTATAGTTTTTTTTAACTATTTCTTCATTTGATTATTTTTTTTTTCAAAAGGACTGCTGTATCTTTTTTCGTTGGACAAAATCTTGAAAAGGTGGGCTGCAGATAATTGCACATTGGTTAAGTAACAAAATCTCCCTTGCCGATTCCTCTTAGAAGTCATTTTCCTGACGTACCCTATTGAGGGCAGGCGATAATTCTGGTCTTTCGGTACAGGAAGACCAGTCCACAGACTCCTCTGAGAAGTGTGTCCAGTTAATGCACGATGAAGTCTGCCCTGATCTACTCCTAGTCTGTATGTCGACGAACCAGACAAAACTGGTTGCCACGAACCAAAGGCAGCATTCGCTTGACCTGACCATGTTCACAGCCAACTGGGAGCACAACTGAGGTGCAATTTCCGAACAGTTGGTAAGAGATTAAAGAAGGAAACGGCCAATGACATAACCTTGAAACAGAAAAGATTTCCTACTACCAGGTTTGGGTTGTTTTACCTCTGAGCGACACTTTTTTGCACACCATGGGCTAAATGGCCAGGTCACAAGGTTCCCGAAGGCTCAGAGAAGGTTGGGGGAGGGAACCCCACTGGAACAGCTGTTGGGAGACAGATGGTAGCCTACTGTCAATGCTATCCAGCGTGTTCTTTAACGTGCACAGGTTATGGCTCTCCGGCACACGGCGCGACGGCTTAACGTCCTATCCAAAGGACGGTGGCCTTTCCAAGCCCATCGGTGTCCCCTACTGACCGTGGGCAGGGCGGGGAATTTTGCTGAGATAAATCTCAACGCTGACCCAGCTGGGACTCGAACCTGGGAACTACAGATTACGAGCCTGGCGCGCTACCGACTGAGCCACCCCCGCCTCAGTCGAAAGAAGACCCACTGGACAGATGTTAGGAGACATATGGTAATTTAGCAATCGCATCGAAGCTAATCATAAGAAATACGATTTTTAAAAGAATAATATTCATGCAACAGAACTTCGATTGTAAGGACAATTCTACTCATGTTCGTACACATTTTTCACAAATAGCAGCTGTTCTCTTAATGTTGTGTTGTTTTATCTCTGAGCGGCACTTTTTTGCACACCATGGGCTAAATGGCCAGGTCACATGGACCCCGAAGGCTCAGAGAAGGTTGGGGGAGGGGACCCACTGGAACAGCTGTTGGCAGACAGATGGTATCCTCCCGTCAAGGCCATCCAGCGTGTTCGTTAACGTGCACAGGGTATGGCTTTCTTGAATATGACACCACGGCTTTACGTCACATCGTAACGATGGCGGCCTTTCGAAACCCATCAATATCCCCTATTGACCGTGGGCAGGGCGGGGAGTTTTGCGGAGTTAAATCTCAACACTGGCCCAAGAGGGACTCGAATCTGGGAATTGCAAATGACGAGCCTAGTGCTTTACCCACTGAGCCACCCCACTGAACATTTTGTTTTAATTAACAAAACTAATACAGCAGAACTGAAATATTAAAACTTTATCTTAAAATTATTGATAATGGATTCGAAACCTGATTAAAAATTTATCTCTAATTAAAATCAAAGCGACAATTTGGAGATTGACTCAGTCGGTAACGAGCCAACTCGTAATCTATAGTTCGAAGTTTCGAATTCAACTTGTGTCAGGGATCAGATTTATCTCCGTTAAACCCCTACCGTACCCTCGGTCAGAAAGGGAACACCGATACCTTGGAAATGCTACCGTACATCGGATGAGATGTTAAGCCGGGATTCCGTGTGCAGAAGAGTACTTTGTGCACATTAAGGAACACACTGGATGGACATGACGGAAGGTCACCATCTTTTCTTTTTTTCTTGTTTTTCTTCATTTGCGACACACAGCACAGAGAAGAATCCTAGAAGCTACTCCTGCCTTTTAGAGGCCTTCTCATACAAGGACATGCCCTACTAAGACCGAATCACTATTGACCGCTACCTCAGTTAGAGCTAACACAGAACACAAAGTTTGCCTTGCTGAACAGTTGCTTACCAGTTAAGGTCATTTAGATTTATCTCCGCAAAACTCCCCGCCCTGCCCACGGTCAATAGAGGACACCATGAGCTTGGAGAGTCGCCGTCCGTCGGACGGGACGTTAAGCCGTGGCACCGTGTGCGCGAGAGCCAAGACCTGTGCACGTTAAAGAACACACTGGATGGCCTTGACGGGAGGCTACCATCTGTCTCCCAACAGCTGTTCCAGTGGGTCTCCTCCCCCAACCTTCTCTGAGCCTTCGGGGTCCATGTGACCTGGCCATTTAGCCCATGGTGTGCAAAAAAGTGCCGCTCAGAGGTAAAACAACCCAACCTAACCCAACCGACTGAGCCACCCCCGCCCCTAAAATAAAGATTAGAAATAAAAGCATTAGCTTCAAGATAAAAAATCAGCACTTTAAAAAAAAGATTTCTGAACTTTCGAAACATAAAATGCAATCCCGCAGAACAGAAAATAATCAACCCAACGAAAGGATTGGTTAGAATTTAAAAAATGGCTTTTGTATTTGACCCAAACAATCGAACGTAAGTAAACAGCAAAAGAAAACATGATTTATCTTCTCGGCAAAGTATTAAGGAAACTGACGAAAAGAACCTGAAGACTTTTTGCATTTATTTTTAGAAAAAGACGGAAGATAGAGGATAGAAATGGGAGCTGAGGCAGCAAATGCTTCTCTTCCTTTGAATATGCATTCAGGTCACCCTCACTGGTTCCTGTGCTGATAGCCGATGCATATCTCTAAGCAATGAATCGCCAACGTTGTTCATCAGATACATTTCGCTATGAGCATTCAGGTGACAAATTGTCCACTATCAGGAAGTCCTGAACCCTTTAAACACATAGAGACGTGTCGAGTCCTAAATTCATGCTCTTTTAAATGAGGAAGTGCAATTTTTTACGTTTCAGATTCGGTTGTCCTCAGAGGCAGTTTGCAACCTGTTCGCCTTTAATTCGAAGAGATAAGATTTGAGGAAGGAACTTCTGGCGGCTGGAACTCTTAAACGTTTGGTCAGAAATAACTTTGAAGCCGTGTGAGGTTTAAACATTGACTCGCAAACTGCGAAGTGAGAAGACGTGCGATGTGAGATTGCACTTGTGAAAAGAATTGGAGAATAAAATGTACATGTTGTGTACAGTCGTTCAAAAAAATATCCGAACACTATGGTTGATTACAGAATTCAGAAAAAATATCTGGCAATGTTTTTAAGAAATTAGTGATCTGGCAACCTTCGTGTCACGTGACACGAAGGTTGCCAGATCAGAAGGTTGCCAGTGTTTCGTGTCACGTGTCACGTGACACGAAACATCGAAGCTTGTTTTAACACTTATTTTAAAAATCGAAGCTTGTTTTAATCTTTATTTGAAATCGAAACTTGTTTTAACCCTTATTTTAAAATCGAAGCTTCTTTTAACCTTTTTTTTTTTAATCGAAGCTTGTTTTAACCTTTATTTAAAATCGAAGCTTGTTTCAGCCTTTATTTAAAAATCGAAGCTTGTTTTAGCCTTTATTTTTAATCGAAGTTTGTTTTAACCCTTATTTTTAATTGAAGCTTGTTTTAACCCTTGTTTTAAATCGAAGCTTGCTTTAATCCTTAGTTTTAATCTAAGCTCACATTAACCTTTATTTCCAAAAGTTCAGCTTCACCCTTCTTACATTCGAGTTCCTACCAATCCAACTTTTATTTTTATCAGAGTTCGACCTTTCTTGTATCGAAGCTCGTTTCGATTCACTTTTTTTTTATCGAAGCCAGTTTCAGCCCTTATTCGATTTAAGCTCAACTCGACCCATACTTTATTCATACGGACGGACGGACGTCTACCTAAACTCGACACTTCTATTAGGGAAGCTCGTTCAAGCAATTTTTATTCAAAACTCTTCTGAAACTATATCTCATCGAAGTTCAAGTCGATTCTTCTATTATCGACTCTGTTCAAGGTCGTTAAATATGTTAGGGTCGTATTTAACGACCCTAACATATTTAACGTTTATTTAATTTTATTAACATTTATTAACGTTTATTTTAATATATATATTATTAAATATATATAATATTATATATATATATTAATATTATATTATTAACGTTTATTTAGTTTTTTATTTTTGTAACGTTAATTTTCTGTTTAGGTCGTTATACTCTGTTCAATATGGATTCCCTGCCCCGGGGGGCAGGGAATCCATATTCCCTCCTTCCCGAAATCTGCGTCTTTTCCGAAATCTCAAACTTCTCTATCTGCTTTGAAACACAAAAGAGGCATTTTGTGTGTTTTTTTATTATTATTTTAGTCCCATAACATATGCTCGACACTAAACCCCCTCAAGCAGCTGCTTGCCACAGAAGTCTGACAGGAGCCTGTCAGTTTATATGCCATAGTAGAAGGTCTGAGAGGATGGCAGGCCCTCAGTAGAAATACGACACAAACAGCCATGACTTACCCGGGGCTTGAACCCAGGTCCCTTAGATCAGTTGCCAAGCGCGCTAACCACTCAGCCATGGGACGGCCAAAATAAATACCCCCTCAAGCAGCTGCTTGCCACAGTGGTTTGACAGGAGCCTGTCAGTTTATATGCCACAGTAGAAGATCTGAGAGGATGGCAGGACCTCAACAGAAAAACGACACAAACAGCCATGCCTTACCCGGGCTCGAATCCAGGTCCCTTAGATCAATAGCCAAGCGCGCTAACCACTCGACCATGGGACGGACAGATTTTAAAAAAAAAAGTGCTAAACAATTGTAAAATTTTATTCCATACAGAATATATAGTAACTTTTCTTATTCCTTGGAATATTTTAATAAATGGGAAGCTCTAATCAAGTCTTATTCACAGACCCCCCTCTCCCACCTCCCCAAAAAAATCCTGGCTACGTGCCAATCTAGACTCATTCCAAATATTATCGAATCTTTGTTCATTCCATATTTTATCGAAATTCAGACAGATAAAGTATTATCATTTTTTTTTTATTTCTCATTTCACTTTCTTCAAATTTTCAACTTTCCCTCTAATCTCCTTCCCTGAGTGGGGCGGGGGTGGCTCAGTCGGTAGCGCGCCAGGTTCGTAATTTGTAGTTCCCAGGTCCGAGTCTTGGCTGGGTCAGCGTTGAGATTTATCTCCGCAAAACTCCCCGCCCTGCCCACGGTCAGTAAGGGACACCGATGGGCTTGGAAAGGCCGCCGTCCGTCAGATGGGACTTTAAAGCCGTGGCACCATATGCGGGAGAGACATACCCTGTGGGGGCGGGGGTGGCTCAGTCGGTAGCGCGCCAGGTCGTAATCTGTAGTTCCCAGGTTCGAGTCCCAGCTGGGTGAGCGTTGAGATTTATCTCCGCAAAATTCCCCGCCCTGCCCACGGTCAGTAGGGGACACCGATGGGTTTGGAAAGGTCACCGTCCGTCGGATGGGACGTTAAGCCATGAACCCGTATACGGGAGAGTCATACCCTGTGCACGTTAAAGAACACGCTGGATGGCCTTGGCGGGAGGCTACCATCTGTCTCCCAACAGCTGTTCCAGTGGGTCCCCTCCCCCACCCTTCTCTGAGCCTTCGGGGTCTATGTGACCTGGCCATTTAGGCCATGGTGTGCAAAAAAGTGCAGCTCAGAGGTAAAACAACCCAACCCATACCCTGTGCACGTTAAAGAACACGCTGAATGGCCTTGATGGGAGCCTACCATCTGCATTCCAACAGCTCTTCCAGTGGGTCCCCTCCCCCAACCTTCTCTAAGCCTTCGTGGTCCTTGTGACCTGGACATTTTGCCCGTGGTGTGCAAAAAAGTTCCTCTCAGAGGTAGAACAACCCAACCCAACCTGAGTGAACTATTCGCCAGTCCCGAGATTTCAAAATAAGCTTCAGTAAAATGTCTGCCACTGGTCCACCAAATCCGCCAGATGGACCGGATTGCTTTAGGCAAGAAAGTCAGCCTTGGATGAAACAAGTTTCGTTACAAGTTTTCCTCGTCTTCAGGCCAAACATCTCAAGTGGTCAGACCAACCATCCTCGTCCGTCTGAACATCATCACTTATCGGAGAGGAGATCTTTTCTCTTAACTTCAAAACGGATTATTCCCGATTTAGGTTACGACTGCCAAATTTAAATGGAGACCCACTAAGCTCGCCACGAACAACCACTGCCTTAGAGAGTAATTATTTACAAAAGGGAAATAACTCTTGATAATTCCATTTCTGAAAAAAGCCGAGTCAAAAAAAAACACAGTGTTCAAAGTTTACTAAGGAAAGTTCTGAATATAATCCTTGTAGTCTACAAAGGACGAATATGTCAAATTTAATCCTAGCGAATATAGGAAGTTCACACAAAAAAACAATAATAAAAACTTGTCGAGGTGTCAGAGAGTTTTTTAGGAGACTGTGATTAATTAGTTGAATCAATTTCCGCGAAAGTTTTGCTCGAGGAGGAGGATAATAATAACATCGGCGTTTCTCTTCAAACGTGTAAATGGCTAATTCA
Source organism: Ryuthela nishihirai (assembly GCA_038380435.1). Taxonomy (NCBI): domain Eukaryota; kingdom Metazoa; phylum Arthropoda; class Arachnida; order Araneae; family Heptathelidae; genus Ryuthela; species Ryuthela nishihirai. The sequence goes on along the minus strand of JAWZYU010000031.1, from coordinate 2,648,960 downwards.
AACATTTATTCTGTTATTTTATGAAAACTTCCTCTTAACACTGATTAGTTAATGAATCCGATAAAGTATTTACGTCTCCTTTATGTTCGTGTCAGTGATTTATTTAGAGTACTGCTTCAAACAAAAAAATTAATCGGGTTTATTAAAAGTAGGATCAAATCCCATCATTTTTTTTAAATTTTATTCTGTCATTTGCACCTTGGTGCAGAAACAGGAACATAACCAGGGAGAGAGATTGGAGGAAGGGTTGGGTTGTTTTACCTCTGAGCTTTTTTGCACACCATGGGCTAAATGGCCAGGTCACAAGGATCCCGAAGGCTCAGAGAAGGATGGGGGACCCACTGGAACAGCTGTTGGGAGACAGATGGTAGCCTTCCATCAAGGCCATCCAGCGTGTTCTTTAACCCTTTCACGACCAAGGGAAACATTTTTCCCATTTTAAAATTGGTGATTGTCGTATTTAATTATAACCTTATCTGCATTTTTTATACAGAATGTCAAAATAGAACGTATGCCGAACGCAATTACGTTAACGGTAACGTTTAGAAAACAAAAACAGAACTGTCAGGACGCATAATATATGTACTATGTGCAATGTCCATCTTTGCCTCACTACCAAAAGAAATTGCTTCGCAGAATATCATAATTAGCACATCATTTTGTATAGTAATTTTGTTTCATAATTTTGTATTATTTTAGGTAACATTTTGTTCTAATAAACCAATAAATAAAAGACATTGCATAATAAGCCTAACTATAATTTGTATTACCATTATAGTCCATTGGGAAAAATATTTCCCATAAAATTCCAAAAAAACTACACATTGTTATGCATTTTTCTTATGATTTTTATTTATTTTACGTCTAAACAAACTAAAATAAACAGTTACATACTAATATTTACTTTTAGAAACCTTATGGTCCTGAAAGGGTTAACGTGCACAGGGTATGGCTCTCCCGCACACGGGGCCACCGCTTAACGTCCCATCCGACGGACGGCGGCCTTTCCAAGCCCATCGGTGTCCCCTACTGACCGTGGGCAAGGCGGGGAATTTTGCGGAGATAAATCTCAACGCTGACCCAGCTGGGACTCGAACCTGGGAACTACAGATTACGAGCCTGGCGCGCTACCGACTGAGCCATCCCCGCCCCGATTGGAGGAAGGAAAATATAATTAAGGCTAGGGAAATAACACATGAAGTGGCCCATTCAAAAAATCTGATATTTAAAAGGTAGAGCGCTTAGATAGGTTTATATAATGGGAGAGTTTTTTAATACATAGCCCTACCAAAATATTAGATAATTTCCATCCTAGATCTCTAATAGTAATCTAATTTCGAAGCTCTCTAACTTCTAAAATATACATTTAATGGAGAAATGTTATTGAAGATAAATTAAAGATCATTATCAAATCTATTTAAATCTCGATTTCAACAATATTTATCCAGCATTTGAGGAGTTATATAGAAATTGGAATATTTATCAACAATAAAGCGTCAAAAGTGTTTACTTCAAAAAAATTAAATAATAAATTTTAATATTTAATTTAATTAATATTTTAATTTTAATAATTTTAATTAATAATTTTAATATATATTTATAATTTTGGATATTTCAACAATTATTATTTTAATATTACACAATTTTAAAGGAAGTTTATAAAAAATAATTTATTGGTAAAAATTCCAGTTTCATGAACTGGACAAATATTGTTTAAAATCGATATTTAAATAGATTTCATTTTAATCTTTTATCTTGTGTCATATTTCCCCATTCAATTCATATTTTAGAAGTTATAGAGCTTCGATGTTTGATTCTAAATGGCATAACATGGAAACTCTTAATTTGATGTGGTAGTGTATATGTTACCGCTAAAGCTCGAAAGCCGTTAATGTGCACATTACCTAGCTAATCTGCAGATTAACTGAATTGCTCCGTTAACGTGCGGAATCAAGAGTTTTCCGCATTTTCCCTAGGTAATGTGCACATTAACGGCTTCCGTATCGTCAAAGTTCAAAAGTTTGTTTCTCTCATAGTGGTGAATCTCTTGAATATGAATCTTCGTGTCACGTGATTCACTCGTCCGCATTATAAAAAACGCCCCGGATGAGCGGAGGCCAAGTGAGAACGAATCGGTAAAGTGATTCATTCTTGATAACGAATCACTAAAATGATTCGTTCTCACTTGGCCTGCTCATTTTGGGGGCGTTTTTTTATAATTCGGACGACTGATTCATATTGACAGAGGGATGACCCTGGTTTCAACTCTACTCTCGGACACTAGATAAATAACATTATGTTAATTTAAGCGTACAGAAACGTTCCTGTTGTTCCAGCAAAGATCTTATTTTCACTTTAACGAGTGCCTAGTAGGTAATGTGCAGATTATCCAGGTAATTTGCAGATTACCTAGGTAATTTGAGAAATGAAACAATTTTCCGCACGTTAACGGATCACCCTAGTTAATCTGCACAATACGTAGATAATCTGTAGAATAACTGATTTCCGCACTTTAGCGGTAACATATATATGACTCCTAAAAATCAAGTTCCAGCCTTATTGCACCAATGGAAAGCTGAATTTAAATACCTGTAACTTCTTAAAAACACTTTTTATGGAAAAATATGACTGAAAATAAGAGTCGCAAATTTTGATTTGTTAAATATCACTTAGCATTTAAGAGTACAATGGCTCAAAAAATTATCCGAACGCTATGGTTGATTACAGAATTCAGAAAAGATATCTGGCAACGATTTTTTTTAGGAATTAGTGATCTGGCAACCTTCGTGACACGTGACACGAAGGTTGCCAGATCACTAATTTGTAAAAGAAATCGTTGCCAGATATTTTTTCTGAATTCTGTAATCATGTCACGAAGGTTGCCAGATCACTAATTTCTAAAAAAATCGTTGCCAGATATTTTTTCTGAATTCTGTAATCAAGCATAGTGTTAGGATACTTTTTTGAGCGACTGTAGGTGGTCATATTATTTTGATAGTAGATCGTGTGGGCTCAATCACGGAAATATTAAGCGTGTGCAGTTACCGTTCACAACAAACTGGAGCGTGTGCAGTAACTGCACACGCTCCAGTTTGCTGTGAACGGTAACTGGAGCGTGTACAATTGCTGTACACGCTCCAGATATTTTTCCTGAATTCTGTAATCACGTGACACGAAGGTTGCCAGATCACTAATTTCTAAAAAAAATCGTTGCCAGATATTTTTTCTGAATTCTGTAATCAACCATAGCGTTCGGATACTTTTTGGAGCGACTGTACCTTAATTTACGAAAAACCAATATAGTTATCGTGCACAGAAGGCGAAAGCTTAACGTCTCCAAACGAAGTCTACCCTTCCAAAACCCCATTCTGGCCCAGGCAGAGTGGGGCCAAACTTAGGGATAATTGGTACTCAAACCGGGAAACATCAGATTCCGATCTGTCGCTCTACCAACTGAAGAACGCGATCTCCGCCCGCTTAGTTAAGGTTTGATATCTCTTCGATTGCAGTTTACGCCAGGGCTGAGAGCTCCAATTCAGGAGTCTGTCTTCACATCAGTTGGGCGTCGACGTCGTCCTAGTTGCTTTCGATTTGGTCAGAAGTTCAAGCTTAGGATTCAGGTGAAATCGGTCGTGAGTTCGAGATTCGGGATAATTTAAAATTATAGCACAAATGTGGCCTTTCGGAATGTTAATCGGAGTGAGCTGGTTCACCCACTTCGCTAAGTAGGCGCCAGCAATCTAGGCTCAGATGGTTATCACGTCGCTTGGGAGTCAAAATTGATAATGTTAGAAAAAAAATAAAGAAATTTTTTGAATTTAGAGTTCAGAAAGAGAAGATCCAGAGTTTGTAAGCTCCTACTTGAAGACAGTAGAATATGCAAATGATATTTAGTCCTATTAATAGGGCAGGGGTGGCTCAGTCGGTAGCGCGCCAGGCTCGTAATCTGCAGTTCCCAGGTTCGAGTCCCAGCTGGGCCAGCGTTAAGATTTATCTCCGTAAATTTCCCCGCCATGCCCACGGTCAGTAGGGGACAGCGATGGGTTTGGAAAGGCTGCCGTCCGTCGGATGGGACATTAAGCCTTGGCCCCGTGTGCGGGAGAGCCATACCCTGTGCACACTAAAGAATACCTTGGATGGCCTTGACGGGAGGCTACCATCTGTCTCCCAACAGCTGTTCCAGTGGGTCCCCTCCCCAACCTTCTCTGAGCCTTCGGGGTCCTTGTGACCTGGTCATTTAGCCCATGGTGTGCAAAAAGTGCCGCAAAGAGATAAAACAACCCAACAGAAAAAGGGGGAGACGTAGGATGCGATGGGCAGACAATGTCAAAAAAGAACTTTGCTGGAATTGGCCTAAAGTTGCCAAATGCAGTAGCTGTACTCAAAAGAGACACGTCTGGATGGGAAAATTACACAGTCTGGTTGGGCTTCCGTAGCACATGGCTGTATAAGGATTTTTTTATGTATGAATATTATAATTCTGCACGAGCAGGATTGTGTCTGGAAGTTTAATAATGACAGTTGCCGATTGGGGAATGAAACACTGATGTTTTTTTTTTGTAATTACTTGGGTAATATCAGTTGTGGTAGGTAAAAACTGATCTTGAAATATTTTAAGTGTACACAGAAATCTTAACAATAAATAAAAAACGAAGAAAAGAAAATATTTTTTCGAATTATTCTTCAAACTAACCTAAAAATTGAACGCAAAAATAAATTTTTAGTGAAAAGTCAATTCCTAGATAAAGTTACTTTTCTCTCTGTCATAAACAGAACAGATGAAGACAACACGACGTACACAAGTCTAGTCTCCTCTTTAGGCAGCGGAAATTGTCTCAGACGGCAGAGCGCCATGTTTGTAATCTGCAGTTCTAACGCTCGAGTCCCAACTGCGCCTGAGTTGAGATTTATTTCCGACATCTCTCACGACGCCCTAGACAAGAAAGTGAACACTGATGAAGTTCGAAAGGCCGCCGTGTATTAGATGGTACGTTAAGCTCTGCCTACGTGTATTAGATGGTATGTTAAGCTCTGCAACCGTGTATTAGATGGGATATTAAGCTCTGCCTCCGTGTGTTAGAAGATGAAGTGAGCTCTGCCTCCGTGCGTTAAATCAGACGTTAATCTCTGCAACCGTGTATTAGATGGGATATTAAGCTCTGCCTCCGTGTGTTGGAAGATGTGGTGAGGTCTGCCCCCTTGTGTTACACTGGACGTTAAGCTCTATAATCGTGTATTAGATGAGATCTGCCTCCTCTGTTAGAATATATATCGTGAGGTCTGCCCCCATGGGTTACATGGGACTTTAAGTTATGCAACCGTCTATTAGATGGGATAGCAAACTCTGCCTCCGTGCGTTTAGAAAATATGGTGAGATCTGCCCCAATGCATTAGATGGGACGTTAAGCCCTTCAACCACGTATTAAATAGGATAATAAGCTCTTCCTCCATGTGTTAAAATACGTAGGGTGCTCTACCCCCTTGTGCTACGTGGGTCGCTAAGCTAGGTTCTAAGCATTTAACTAGCCATCTAAATCGTTCATCGCATCAAACACACGGGTTGCTGAGCAACCCGTGTGTTAGATGGGATGTTAAGCTCTGCCTCCGTGTGTTAGAAGATGTGGTGGGCTCTGCCCCCATGCGTTAGAATGGATATTAATCTCAGAAATCCGTGTGTTAGATGGGATGTTAAGCTTTGCAACCGAGTATTAGATGGGATGTTATGCTCTAAAACCGAGTATTTAGTGGGATGTTATGCTCTAAAACCGAGTATTTAGTGGGATGTTATGCTCTAAAACCGAGTATTTAGTGGGATGTTATGCTCTAAAACCGAGTATTTAGTGGGATGTTAAGCTCTGCCTCCGTGTGTTAGAAGATATGGTGAACTCTGCCCCAAAGCTTGAGATGGATATGGGTTGGGTTGTTTTACCTCTGAATGACACTTTTTTGCACACCATGGGCTAAATGGCCAGGTCACAAGGACCCCGAAGGCTCAGAGAAGGTTGGGGGAGGGGACCCAGACAAATGAACAGCTGTTAGGAGACAGATGGTAGTCTCCCGTCAAGGCCATCCAGCGTGTTCTTTAACGTGTACAGGTTATGTCTCTCCCGCACACGGGGCCACGGCTTAACGTCCCATCCGACGGACGGCGGCCTTTCCAAGCTCATCGGTGTCCCCTACTGACCGTGGGCTGGACGGGAAATTTTACGGAGATAAATCTCAACGCTGACCCAGCTGGGACTCGAACCTGGGAACTACAGATTACGAGCCTGGCGCGCTACCGACTGAGCCACCTGCGCCCCGCTCTGGCAGAAAGGAGACACCAGTGGGCTGGAAACGGCCGTCTTCCGTTTCGTTAAGTCGTGTCTCCGTGGGTTGGGTTGTTTTACCTCTGAGCGGCACTTTTTACACACCATGGGCTAAATGGTCAAGTCACAAGGACCCCGAAGGCTCAGAGAAGGTTGGGGGAGCGACACACCTTAACAGCTGTTGGGAGACAGATGGCAGCCAAGGCCATTCAGCGTGTTCTTTAACGTGCACAGGGTATGGCTCTCTCCCGCACACGGGGCCACGGCTTAACGTTCCAACCGGGGGACGGCAGCATTTCCAATTCCATCGGTGTCCCCTAATGACCGTGGGCAGGGCGGGGAGTTTTGCGGAGATAAATCTCAACGCTGACCCAGCTGGGACTTGAACCTGGGAACTACAGATTACGAGCCTGGCGCGCTACCGACTGAGCCACTCCTGCCCTTTATTCTCCGTGGGCAGGAGAGACATACACCAAGAGATAACACGCTGGATGGACTTGAAGGGAAGTTTCTATTTGTATAACAACAGCTATCCAATAGGTCCCCCCTTCTCCCAATCTTCTCTGAGTCTTTGGGGTCCTTGTGACCTGGCAATTTAGTATGTTGCTTACAAAAAAAAGTACAGCTGAGGTAAAACAACCCAGATTCTCTGTCAGGTTGAACACGACATTTTAAATGTTGTCCATATCTATCGGTAGTTGGCATTCATCTTCAAAAATCAGTAGGATGGGATTGTTTTACCTCTGAGCGGCGCTTTTTCTGTACACAATTGGCAAAATGGCCAGGTCACAAGGATCCCGAGGGTTCAGAGAAGGTTGCGGAAAGGGGACCTCCTGGACAACTGTTAGGCGACAGAAGGTGGCCTCCCAACAAGGCCATCCAGCGTGTTCTTTAATGTGCATAGGTTTTTTTGGGGGGGGGGTTGTTTTACCTCTGAGCGGCACTTTTTTGCACACCGTGGGCTAAATGGCCAGGTCACATGGATCCCGAAAGCTCAGAGAAGGTTGGGGGAGGGGACCCACTGAAACATCTGTTGGGAGACAGATGGTAGTCTCCCATTAAGGCCATCTAGCGTGTTCTTTAACGTGCACAGGGTATGGCTCTCCCCCACACGGGCCACGGCTTAAGGTCCCATCCGACGGACGGAGGCCTTTCCAAGCCCATCGGTGTCCCCTACTGACCGTGGGCAAGACGGGGAATTTTGCGAAGATAAATCTCAACGCTGACCCAGCTGGGACTCGAACCTGGGAATTACAGATTACGAGCCTAGCACGCTACCGACTGAGCCACCCCCACCCCAATGTGCACAGGGATGACTCTCCCGCACACGTGGCCCCAGGACACAAGACACTGTCCAACACAGCTTTATGTACAAACTCAGACTATATTTTTTCAGAATTCTGTAATCAACCATAGTGTTCGGATTTTTTTAAGCGACTGTACTAGCCAACACAGTTTCATGTGCAAACTTAGACTTAGTACTCGCCAAATGTTTCTCAATCCGTGATTATTTATTAAAGAAAGGACATTTCGACCTCAAGAAAGCATGAAGGACATCATTTCGGTAGAAAGGACTGCAATCCTATTACCATATGTAATCCAACAACTGTCCAGATCACTTATTCCATTTGTGATCTCTCGGGTCCTTGTGACCTGACCATTTTGCCTATTACTTGCAAAAAACGAAAAAAAAAAGTGCCTCTCAGAGGTAAAAAACACAACTTATTGGCACAAACTTTATTATTTAGTAAGCGCACTTCTAACCAATATTTCCTCAGAGAGTCATGTGACCTGGCCATTTCGCCCGTGATGTGCAGAAAAGTGCCGCTCAGAGGTTGGGTTGGGTTGCGTTGTTTTACCTCTGAGCGGCACGTTTTTGCACACCATGGGCTAAATGGCCAGGTCACATTGACCCCGAAGGCTCAGAGAAGGTTGGGGGAGGGGACCCACTGGAACAGCTGTTGGGAGACAGATGGTAGCCTCCCGTCACGGCCATCCAGCGTGTTCTTTAACGTTGGGCTGTTTTACCTCTGGGTGGCACTTTTTTGAACACCATGGGCTAAATGGCCAGGTCACATTGACCCCGAAGGCTCAGAGAAGGTTGGGGGAGGGGACCCACTAGGGACAGCTGTTAGGAGACAGATGGTAGCCTTCCATCAAGGTCATCCAACGTGTTCTTTAACGTGCACAGAGTATGTCTCTCCCGCACACGGGGCCACGGCTTAACGTCCCATCCGACGGACGGCGGCCTTTCCAAGCCCATCGGTGTCCCCTACTGACCGTGGGCAGGGCGGGGAATTTTGCGGAGATAAATCTCAACGCTGACCTAGCTGGGACTCGAACCTGGGAACTACAGATTACGAGCCGCTCAGAGGTAAAACAACCGAACCAACCAACACAGTGGGTTAAATGGCCAGGTACAAAAGACCTTAAGAGCTCAGAGAAAATTTGTCGAGGGGACCCACTGTCCAGCTGTTCGGAGACAACAAATAGAAACCTCCTGTCAGAGCCATCCAGTGTGTTCTTTAACTTGCGAAGGGTATAGCTCTCCCACACACGGCGCCACGGCTTAACATCCCATGCGAGACGGACCTTCCAAGCCAATGGATGTTCCCTACTGACCTAAGGAAGGTGCAGATTTTGAAGAGATAAATCTGAGCGATGACCCAGGTGGGGTTGGGTTGTTTTACCTCTGAGCGGCACTTTTTTGCACACCATGGGCTAAATGGCCAGGTCACATGGACCCCGAAGGCTCAGAGAAGGTTGGGGGTGGGGACCCACTGGAACAGCTGTTGGGAGACAGATGGTAGCCTCCCGTCACGGCCATCCAGTGTGTTCTTTAACGTGCACAGGGTATGTCTCTCCCGCACACTGGGCCACGACTTATCGTCCCATCCGACGGACGGCGGCCTTTCCAAGCCCATCGTTGTCCGCTACTGACCGTGGGCAGGGCGGGGAATTTTGCGGAGATAAATCTCAACGCTGACCCAGCTGGGACTCGAACCTGGGAACTACAGATTACGAGCCGCTCAGAGGTAAAACAACCGAACCAACCAACACAGTGGGTTAAATGGCCAGGTACAAAAGACCTTAAGAGCTCAGAGAAAATTTGTCGAGGGAACCCACTGTCCAGCTGTTCGGAGACAACAAATAGAAGCCTCCTGTCAGAGCCATCCAGTGTGTTCTTTAACTTGCGAAGGGTATAGCTCTCCCACACACGGCGCCACGGCTTAACATCCCATGCGAGACGAACCTTCCAAGCCAATGGATGTTCCCTACTGACCTAAGGAAGGTGCAGATTTTGAAGAGATAAATCTGAGCGATGACCCAGGTGGGGTTGGGTTGTTTTACCTCTGAGCGGCACTTTTTTGCACACCATGGGCTAAATGGCCAGGTCACATGGACCCCGAAGGCTCAGAGAAGGTTGGGGGAGGGGACCCACTGGAACAGCTGTTGGGAGACAGATGGTAGCCTCCCGCCAAGGCCATCCAGCGTGTTCTTTAGCGTGCACAGGATATGTCTCTCCCGCACACGGGGCCACGGCTTAACGTCCCATCCGACGGACGGCGGCCTTTCCAAGCCCATCGGTGTCCCCTACTGACCGTGGGCAGAGCGGGAAAATTTTGCGGAGATAAATCTCAACGCTGACCCAGCTGGGACTCGAACCTGGGAACTACAGATTACGAGCCTGGCGCGCTACCG